>CM076915.1:9777890-11165962 GCA_039566165.1 Maruca vitrata | reverse complement strand
TTTTAATCTACTTTTGTGGAAAGCAATATCATCCAGTGCATATACTTACTTAGTGATATTGTATACATTTAATGTAAAAAACTTGCGTCCATTTATATCCTACTAACACATCGGCGAAAACCGGGTAATGCCGTACAAATTTTAATTTAGCGTGGCACGAGCATGGTAAAGCCCGTTTTTGAAAGCATTTACTGCGATTCGGGTGCTGAGACGTTTAATGGACGTGCACTTTAAGAGCACTCTTTCCTTTCTGAAATCTGGGCTTTTATAGAAAAAACTGTAAAGAAATTTATATTTCAGGATTGGACCTCATTCCCCTGTTTGGCACTTTCGTGTGTTGTTTGGCCCTCGGCATCGAAGTGGGTCTCATTTGCGGAGTGTTGGTAGACGTGCTTCTACTACTGTACTATCACTCGCGACCGCCTCTTGATGTGCAGTTTGTCAATGTAAGTATTTTACAAATCTGTATTAATTCTTAACTATGGTCACTTTAGTTAGTCACTTAAATTTGTTTCCGTACCTACAAACTTAAGTGCATGTAGAATAACTAGTAATTTAATTGTCTATCGGCTTAAAAAATATACGTCATGGTAACATGAAAATAGTCCATGTCTTGAGATACCCTTTCCTTTTTATACATAGTTCGCATCTGCATTTATAAACTTTAAAGAGGAAAAAGCAAAAAAGATGTAAGCCATAATAAAGGACTCTTTGTATGTGATTGATTGGTGACCGTCCCGTGTCTGAGTGTATTAATTAATTAATTATGTCCGTAACAAAAGTGCTTAAGCTACTTAGCACGGCATCAGAACAATGTATTGTAGTTCAATCAGTTTCCCCAAGCAAGACTGATCGCACTCGCCAACAATTCCCATACTCCAGCGATCGTAAAATCTCATACTAGGTGCCCAGAGTCGTGAACCCCATTTAAGTGCATTTTAACGCGTTTCCCTTATCTCATACAAAAGGAATATCCCACTTTGGTTGCGTAATGAGTAAGAAACGGGATGCGATCGGCGAGTGCGGTTGCCAAAGCGGCATCAAATGTAAATGTGTTTGTGTTATTGAATGGCTGTTGGCAGAGACCCGGCCTTCGCAGCGTTCATTACTCGCGGGTTCAATATTGGCGGCTTCCTTCCAACCACTGGCAATTGGCTTCGTTATTCGATTTCCTTTTCATGATAAAATCGATAGCAAATAAATCCGATATATAACGTTACATACGAAGAATTCCATTCCGTTATTTAGCTGCAATGAGTTCAAAAGTGTGCTGTGAATTGGAATGTTCAGATTACGTGCGTCGCAGTGGTGAATGCGCCTTTATATATTGTGAACGTGAAATTGTATGTCAATCTTTAAAAAATCTGAGCTTATTGTCCGATAACAACATAAGTGAAAAAACATACGCTATTTGTAAAAATATATTCTTTGTCACAAGAAGATATTTATATTTCTAACTATTTACGATCGGAAACAGAATATTAAGTTCACCATGTTTGAACTTAATAAAAATAGGTAATTCAAAGAAAGTTTAAATTCTTATTTAAATAGATCTATATCCTATTAAAATCTGGAGTACTTAGTTTGTATAAAATACTGCAAGTCGTAATATTATTATTATGTAATACATAGTAAAAATAAAGATTAAGTCTGATCTGTTATGATAACGATTGTTCCAAAAACATAATAATATTTTTGGTACATGATGAAAATGCATACAGATGTAATGAAAGCACTTGAAAATTTGCAAAAATCCAACCGCGCAATCACGAACAAATAAGTCGGCTGTTTCAATATTGCCATTTGTTTTAAACGTATTCCGCTCTCGTGAAATTGATTCCTCACAGAAAATCTTTATGGCGCGTTCCGTGAAAACAAATTTATTTTCCCTTTGTAAAATGTTGCCTTTTTTAACCCAGTGACGGTCCCCTGTTATCTTTGTTCAAACAAACAAATCCTTTCACATTATCAGATAGGATTAGGATGAAGGTGGGAAAATTCGTTTTATCTTGGCCAGATCGGACAATGACATTTCTTAATTTTAATGCTTCCGCTCTTAATGGAATTTTCGTTTTAAGATTAAGCGTTACTTTACGTTTTTAAATATAAAGTAAAGTAATTCGTTTGGTTAAATGGGCTATGGCTAGCTAAGAATAAATATTTATATGTCAGTAGGTATGCAAGACGAATTACGCGAAGAATATTGAACTAGAGGAAGGCTTGTGTTGTTTAATCTTATTTATCTAATTATCGTTTATCAGGTCAATAGCTTTTTCGAATAACTTACGAAACCACGACTAAAATAAATGAACGATAAACTGTCTCGACGGCACATTAGATAGTACCCCTGTGTATAGCTCTAGTAGTTTAGGTTTCAATTCCCACTAAGTAGGGTACCTATAAATGTTTGTGTGATGGATGACCTACCGTATTTGATCTGTCAGAATGTTATAATAATATTTGTGTAGGTATACCACTGTTGTTTCTGATATCCGTAGCACAAGTGCTTAAGTAACTTACTTCGAAATCGTAACAATGTATTTAAATCGTGATATTGTGATATATTTTTAAATTTAACATCTACATCTATATTGTTGTATTGTATTGACATATTTTCTTAGGACGCAGACATGCTACCCCACTACGCAATCCGTCCAGTCGGCGGTCTGCACTTCGCCGGGGCCGAAAGCGTCCGCTCCAAGCTATCAGCCCTAAGGAACCCTGAGAGGCAAGCTAAGCCCTTAGAGACGTTAACTGTTGTCCAACCGAACGAGCCAGCTAGAGACTCGTATGTGGACGGAGTTGGAAACGGGGTAGTGAGAAACTACGGAAAGACGTCCAATGTGCTGGTGGTTTACTGCGATGCGTTGTATAGGATGGATTACACGTTTTTACAGGTCAGTACTTCAATTTAAATTATGTTTAATCCTTGGTAAATATTATCTTACCTACTTTGGTATTATAATTTTACAGAGTATTTGTTAATTTTTTAATAATTTTATACTAGCTCAGAAAAATAAGAGCTTTGTAAGTGTAAATTTATTTTCCAAAACAATATTTATTCGTCACAATTGTGTTGTTCGTTTGTACTTATTTAACGGTCTTCGGAGACACTAATTTAACAAAACGTTGAACAAAGGTATACGTACCTACCTTTCTAATTCGCTAAATTATTTAACAGACAGATGGATAATTAGAGTAGAAACTTCGAACGTCAAGCATTGTATTCCAACGAAATGTTTCAACTTGAACGAATGAATGCGGTGACCCTTTACGAATGTGTCTGGGGCAATAACACGTAGAGCCAGACAGTATCGAGTAACATAATAAACTTCGTTTACAATATTAACTGCCGATATTACAAATATGACGTGGTATTAGCATCGTTTAATATTCCGGCGGCCGCAAGCCGCACGCCGCAGCGTCAAATCGCATGTGACGTTGACGGGCCGACCGCAGAGTTAGTTTAAATATCTACTTAGTACGTTGGTGTATGTATGAGAGCGGGATTTAACGGACTTTACACACCTGCTTGCGTTACCCCCACAGATGTAGGTGGAGGTGGACAGGCCATGAAACGTGATTTGCATTAAACCTACTTTTTTCATTGGACTCGATTAAATCGTTACTTATAAAACGAAAGTGTCACACAGGGGTGTGGCATCGATTAAAAGCTAGTTACTTACAATAAACATTGTATTAAATCACTGTTTGATAGTGGCTCAGATAGCTTAATCTGAAGATATAGTCGTATAGAATCTGCTCAGATCATAAGAAGTGTAATTATTACGAAGTAATTTTAACAAATAACTTTGGAAAAGTACAGCACAGTTTGTTATTCAAGGGGATCAATGCTAGCCTCAAATTTAAAATTTTATACGTAGTAACATAGTAATGAGTGCCTATTTCGCTTGGCAGACCAAACGCCACAATGTTAGCGTCATAATTATTAACATTTTTGGCGTAAACCGCGACCGGGGCAAACGTTGCTATGTTATTTTACGGCCAGCCGATGTGTTTTCGTTCCATTTGGCTTCCGAAGTCGGGCTCGTCCCGAATCCTTTAAAGCATAATTAATTGACTCGAAAAAGGATTCTTTTTCGGTCGTTTTCTCTGTATATAATGGCTATGTGCTACTTTTGGATCCTTTTTGGCTGGAAGCTTTTGAGGCAGTTGACACTTTGCAATTTAAATTTTCTATTATATCATCGCTATTATGATAAAACTGACTATCATACTATCAAAAACAATGATGTAGAGTCTCGATCAGAAGCCAATGTTTGTTTAAATGTTTACTTAAAACGTTAAGTTTGGCTTATTTATCGGGTAATATTTTAAGCCCACTATACACGTACCTGAAGACATTTATTTAGAAAATGAAACTTATAATATGTCTATTGTCTACTTATTTTTATATCATTCATGTCAGTGGGAAAACCTTTCAATATTATAAACTTATATCTCTCCACAGAGTATCAAAATGCTCGTGAGCGAATGGAGTCGCAACGGGCGCGTAGTGTGGTGTGACGCTAGGCCAGTAGTGAAGGAACAACTGGATAGCGTCATACAGGACCCGGTCTACTGTGATAGCGACCAACTAAGGAGATTCCTATCTGGTGAGTATGAAAAGAGGATAGAGTCGTAAACAGGAAGGTCGTAGCATGCTACGAATCCGAAGCTACGGACGCGTAGTAGTCGTAGTTGCCGTAGCAACATTCATTACTACGGCGCATTTTCATATAAAATTAAGCTGTTCGTGAAACTTTATCCCAAAGGTGAGTTGTTTGTTTTAAGTATTTCCACAATATCAAAATCGAAATCATATTCAATTTTTCTTATTCTTATGGTTATATAACGTCAAACTACGAGAAAGAAATCACTAATAGTCATGTATGTTTTTTAACATTAATAATTAGACTTGTGAATTTGATCCTTCTTCTTATTCCATAACTATACCCAGATAAGTAAAGCAGTTATGCGTGTAAGTGGTACATTCTGAGATCCGAAATATCATACGTACTTAAACTCCAATGGAATGCCCTCGGGCTTACTGTATAGGGTAGGAAACTTAGTTAGTTATCAGCCTATGGCGCTATCAAAGCGATCAGTGACACGAGAACTAGTGCGGGTGATATTTTCACCTCATTACCTCACATGCCGTTGCCAGGGTCGCCTTCAGGGACTAAGGAATTAAACAGGATTATATAGAGTAACATTAATTTAAGACTAATACGTTATATAGGTGTAATTAAAGAAAAAATATCTTTGCTTTATAGCACTGATACATTAACTGATAAGAAAAATTCTTTTTAAATCAGAAAAATGATGTCATGAATGTTGTTACCAATGATTCTAGCCCTCCTCAATAAGGTCTTAGAACAAGGCCTAAATTTCTCATCAGATGATTTAAGCATTTAGTGTTCAACAAATGGCTAAATGCAGTCTGATACTGAGAGATAAGATTTATTCATCTCACATTTTTTACTGAGGCATTACTGTAGGTGAAGATCAGAGGCTAAAAACTATGGTATTGCTCGAAGGATGAGACAAATTCATTAGTATTTTGCTGATGAAATCCCTCTAGTTTAGGGGAGGCCCGTGCCCCAACAGTGGGGATGATGACGATGAAATCAGTTTAAGGCCAGCACCATACTAGGTGGAATCTCCGACGCGGATTTTTCCTGATGGAACGTTAATTAAATGAGGTTGCAAAAATTACAAATAGCGGGTAGACTGCGCGGAAAACCGCTATAATAAACCAGACGACTAAAAAATCAAACAAGACCGTTATTTAGATTATTTAAAAGTATTGAGCTCGTATTTTTTTAACGTGGCGTTACAAGCTCCTCCCAGAAGTTTGATAAGCTATAATATGTAATTTTTCAATCAATTGAAAAACCAAAAGATAGGTGTCCCATATTTTTGTGTAAACTAGCTAACGGACTAAATAGAATAATAAAAGATTGACCCAGTGGTCGCGCCTAATAGGTCCCTAATATGTGTTGGCGTTCCGTAACGGAAGATCCGCGACGGATTATCCGTCTAGTGTGGAGCAGGTCTAGGGTTCTAAGACCTGGGGCCCCATTAACAACCCCCTGAAGACGGGCCTGGCTCCGTCGCCGCCGCGACTGGCACTGTTTCAAACGCGTTTCCAAGCCAAATGTGCTCGGCTCACTCAGGCATTTCAATTAGTGTTCGCTTTTAATCGCCAATCTATGAATAATTAATTATTAACGCTCATTTGTGTATGCGAAAGAGGTGTGAGCTCATAAATCTGCGTAATGAAAAATCGATAAAACATGATTGGTGAAACGAGCGTGACTTGTAGTGGAGTCATTGAAGCATTTTAGGTCCGAATTTTTTTACTGTGAACCGATTGGCATGAAATTTTGGATTTAGGTCCATATTACCCTTAATATCAAAAGTGAAAATGATTTGGACCCCGCAACCACCCCGGGGGTGGTTGCTGACCCTTCTCGGCGGTGGATGGTTTATTTTTTTAAATAACCTCAGATATCGATAGAAGGCCTAATTTTAAGCAAAAATCATTTTGAAAGTTTTTCAAAAAATCCAATAATTTTCAAGTAATTAGCCATTGAAAATTCGCAATTTTTGCACGTCTTTCATCGGTTTTTAGCAAATATCTCCAAAAATATACGATATATCGAAAATTTTCCTTAACAAAATTGGAGCAGGTAAAAAAATGAACAATTTGGATATTTATAAAGTATTCTAAGTGCAATATTAAGCTAGATATTAAAGATCAAAGTCGTTTTTCACTTTGTCTGAACTTTTATCGATGTGGTCAATGTCATCTAGCGGCGAGGAAATGCATTTTATGCGTTCTAATAAATAGGGTTTTGTAGTCCATAAAATAAGCTTTCAAATGAGTACTATTTAAAGTCTTTTGCACCTAAAATAAGTGAGCTGTATTGCAAATAAGCGGAGCATCTAAGGTTTTTTTCTCCAAAATCAATGGGTTTCATAAGTGCTATTTCCACCCAAATTGAAATTAATCGTATTCCGTCTAGAAATATCATTATAATAAAGAGTTTGATAGATGGTATCAGTTTGGATGCTTCAGGACACATATTGTTCAAAAAAGTCTCGATAAAGGAAATAATAAAAAATTCAATTGTTTAAAAATCCCTCCTTTCTTTCATAATATCTCAAAAATTACGACAGATACGTATAAAAGTGTAGGCATAAAAAAATTGGTATTTTCTAACAAACAATTTAGTTTTTTTGTTTGTTCTATCGAACAAAAATTGACGGAGATATGATTGTTTAAAGAGCGCGTGGCAGCGCAATCACAGCCTCTCTTAAGCCCTTTAACCCTTCCCCGTTTGTGTAAAATGTTTTTTACTACATATTGCAATACAGGATGTTGTAGCTCTCTTAATTACCTTAACAATGGTAATTTACAAATTGTGATAGCAAATAAATTTAAGGAGTTATAGTCCAAAAACGTATCATATATTTTTCTACTCAGTCTTCTTTTTCTACTGAACATTTTCGGGGTGTGAATATTTGGAGCAACGTGAAAGTACGCAGTATATTTTAGTATAATGGAGACCCAAAACTACTGTTATGTGTATAAGTATACATAACTAGCTGTGCTCGCGACTTTATTCGCGTGAACTATAGGATTTTACATCCAAAAGTTTTTTCTCAATAACTCCCGTTCTCGTATGAATTTTGCAATATCGCGTTGCAAGTAAGCTTTACGTTCATTAGAGTACCTGCATGCAAAATTTCAATCATCTATCTTAGGCGGTTTAAATTTTTTCATACAAAGATTTTTTAAGGTTTCAAGGGGGTCGTTTTTAAGGTTTTAATGGATATTACATGGGTTGAAAGGGGGTTGAAGTGTCATAATTATTATAAAGAATATAAAATATTACTTACTCTATACTTACATCTTTTTATGTCATGCCAAAGTATTTCGTTATGATTTTCAATTTAAGGGTTGTTTGCAAGGGTTTTAAGATATTTAAGGGGTTGAAAATTATTTTAATATGAAGTAATTGTGTTAGAAAACACTTTACAATTTTACCACTTATTATTAGACATATTTTCTAGCGATAAAATGGCTCAATGTAAATTTTTCCATTAAGGGTTCGTTTTCACCCTTTTAAAATAATTGGCGGGGTTTAGATTATTTTCACTTTTGAAGTAAAGGGTAATATGAGACTAAATAAAAAAATTTCATGCAAATCGGTACACAGTAAAAAAATTCGGAGGTTTGACCGTATTTTACGCTTCAATGACTGCACTATTGAGGAAGTCTCAATTGATATAGCGATTTACTAATATAATTTTTTTGGTTAAATATTTCAGTTTTTTCAATGAAATAAAAAATATTCTTTTTCTTACAAAACGTATTGAAAATAAAAAAAATATACCACACTGTTATATGAACTTATATTTTTAACAGAAAGAGGTTTATTTATTTAAATAACTTTCAAGATTAGTCTATTTTGCGACAATTAGAACCACAAGTAGTCACTTGTCGTACTAATTACTGGAAATCAATACGTCTGATCTACGCTACTCAATCGAAAGCATTACAGCTAAATAGAACAATGATAATGTTATTATCAATCCGTTAGTACGAAAGTAATTTAATATGGACTGATTTATATAGTAGAACATCTTAAACTTGACATTTTTTTGACTTATAAATTAACTTGACATCAATTATGAAAGGATATACTTTACAATTTAGTTCGCTTATTACTTTATTTGGTTGACTGATTCTCCCGGTCTTACCTAAACATTCCTAAATTAACACAGAGTGCGCATTGATCTTGATTGGTACTGGCCACCATGACCAAATTTGATTGGACAATGTTATTATTTATCTTAATAGTATATTCTTCCTAAGTTCGATAGAACAAACAGCTGAGTATCAACTACCTAAAGTAGTAAAACAGTCTAGATTACACCTCAGAGAGTCCAAAACCTTTAGCGGTATTGTCAACGATACAATAATTGTCATAGACCAGGAGAGAGCTACAATAAATTGTGGCGATCCCCCGCGGCGTAATAGCCGATGAGTATAATTTGTTTGCGAGTAATTATCGGGATTGGGCCGACGTTCCGTTTCAATTACACATTATTGTTATCAACGGCCCATGTACGTAAATATTTCCTATTTAATGTATAAAAGAACATAATGTCTTGCGCGGAAAGGAAATGCGAGTATATGGGAAGAGGGAAATATGCTCGATTATTTATATCCTCTTAGTTAGCTATTCTACGAAAGATCTACAATTTTTCTGAACATAAATGTAAATAAAACCCGATTAAATTCCTTGAATACCGAGTAATGTGTGTAAAATTGAATGTATAAAAGTTTATTTGCTTACTTTCATATTAATAACGGCCAAATAATGGAAACATTAATAATGAAATATGTAGTTAGGCATTTTATATTTAAGATAGTTTTTCAATATCAAATTGTAAATGTAGCTTAATTATAAGTTATATATTTAATTATCGTTTCAGCGTTTGGCTGTAAAATCACCTAACTATTTTATAACGAAGCAAGTATTATTTGGATGAGTTTTAATTTATTAATTGTTTCAGGTGTGTCAACAGTTGAAGAATCAGCAATCGGCGATACCCAGCTATAGCATAGATAATTATAATTAGAAAAATATATCTATAGTTAGACAATAAATTAAAATAGTTAAGTAAACATTCCAAAATACCAGTGTTGTTGGTTCTCTAAACTTTCAAATGAAATAAAACATTTTAAATAGTTTTATAATAATGAAAGTGTCCGTTCAAATATGCCTGACAGAACAAACACAATTCACTGCTCAATTTCAAGTTTAAATTAAATGAGGCTGAATTCAAATGCAGCTTTAGGAGAAATGATTATTAATTTATTATTTTCAGTATTAATCACCGGTTTTGTTTAATAACATGTCTAATGACAAGTAGTTTTTTATTATGTTTGCATTGTAATATATACTTTTAATCAAATTTTGCAGTCTAACTATGCTATGCTATGATAGTTAGTATCGTGTTAGTCTCGTAAATTGATGGATCTTCTGCATAGGAATATCTTTTTGCATTCGAAAGTGCTATAACACTGGACACAGTATTGCTCATGATAATAATACAGATAGACGCTAGACAGTATTGTAAAATGTGATATAATTAATATCTACTGCTTCGTGTGGTTAAATAATAAATTGGATGCAATGGGAAACCATATGGGGAACCATAAATGCGGCAATCTCATATTGAAATATTTGATAGGTTTGTTTCTGTTAAAAAGTTGAAATGAGAATTGTTTTTTGTCGATAAATAATTATGCATTAGCCCAGTCTGTATATAGGTAGATAACCAATAAAAAAGTTGTTTAGTTCATTTATATTTTACTCAGGCTTTGTAGTCGATGATAATAAAGATTTTGTTATTTAAGTTGTTTGTTGATGAGTTTGAAATATGTATGCTTTATGTAAATACTGTTAGGTTTTACAATTAAAATGAAAAAGCATATAATAATGTTTGTTTTATATTCCCAAAACCGGAGAGGAAAAAAACAATAATTACTTATTTCACCCATTTTTGTTTGTTCATGTAAGTACGGTGTAGGTATAATCTATGTTTCCAATAAATTTTCCATCAAAAGGCAACCATTCAGATACCTACTTAAATATTGTGTGCAAACACTGCAAAATAGCGCGTATAACGTAGTATTAATACAATATCATGGTGGGCCACCGTTGAAGGCGCATGTACGCGGGATGATAATAATTTACGAGCACTCTTGTTGGCCGCCCAACCTAATGAATGTGACATTTACCCAGTGGCGGAGCGGCGATTTTGTGCCGCCCCGGGCCGCGGGAAAATTTCTACGCAACTGTACGACTGCAAAGGATTCCGAATTTATATAATACATTTGTTGATCACAAATGTATTAATATATCACTCCAGTATAAGTATTGATCACAAGATCACTTTTAAGTCCACAAACTAGGTTAATATGATTCAATGAAAATTCGACAATTATATGTATAAATTTGTAAAATGAGAATGCATCAGTCAATGAGGGTTCTCTCGTATGACCCTCATTGACTTGGGTTTTCTTGTATGAGAAATTAATTAGATGGCAATAGGTAGTGGGAAACTAAATCACGTAACAATTAGACCTAATTTCTCATACACGAAAACCCTCAATCATTTGCACTTATTATTATAGCATCAAAACAGATTTTAGCAACTGTGCAGCATTTGCTATATACTATATCGATAAAAAATTGTTTAACAAACATATTCTTTTCTAGAGATTATCCTTGTATCAAAGACATCCAACATCCCTGTTTTACTTATTAAGGTGACAAAAAAAACGAAATTAAATGAATAGCTATTATTACGGCCCCCTCAAATTACCCGCACTGCCCCTGTTATTCTGTTACCTGCTATTTACAAACAAATTGCTTTAGACTGCGAATACATCCGCATTAAATTAGATTGTGGATACCTATTACGTTTGAGTGTACATAAAAATGCTTTGCGGGTCGCGCAGAGTTTTTTCGGCCGATAGTTTTTTTCAACTTGTGCATATTGTCAGTCAGCCAATAATGCCTATGCATTATATCGGCTGACTAAACTGATGTAGTGATCGTATACGCACTTTGATTCATATGCCCAAAATTAACCATAGATTAACAGTTCTACTGAACTGTGGCCTGATAAAAAGTCTATGATCTGAGAGTGCACTAAATGAAAGCTTTGTCTACCTAACTCGAGGTTTTGGAAGGTTCTAAACGAGATTGCCTACCTGAATATCTGTAACATGCTTTATTTTACACTACTAATATAATCGACGATCGCACGTAGGCAGCCACTTCACAATACGATTTTCACAACATAATATCCATTACATGTGGGCCGAGATTTAAGGTAACAGGATAGGTTTATGAAAAAAAATGCGATAAAAGGTAGGGTTCAGTTGTATTTTTGTAAATGTATAGTCAGTTAAAACAAATATACCCAGGTTATAGACGTTTAAGTGCTGGTATTTTTTTCTTTTCGTAAAAAATATTTAGAAATATAGATAACGGTGATCCTATTGAAGTAAAATGGATATTTGTATAACGAGGGCAATGTTTATTTCTTTTTTTAGTAGGAGTAGTTAATTCCATTTTGCACTCCACTGTGATTCTGGACTACGTTCTGCTTCAAATGCTGAAAAAAAAAGGAGACGTCAAATGTTATATGTTAGTCGTTTATTATTTATTCCCTTCTAAATTTACTGGACTCTTTTTATCTTTTTTTACTTGACTTTTTTATTAGTATGTTAGTTAACCTTGTTATTTTGTTTGAGGCGATAAATAATTTAAAAAAATCGAACACATGCGAGATCAGGCGCAAGACCACCGGCTTAACGTACTTTCTGAGATAGCGGTGTGTATCTGCCAACTTCTTGCCTCCGGGCTGTATAATTCTTTGACAGAAAAGTTGACACGATATTAAATTGAGGACCTCTAAGTTCTTACAACACAGCGCCAACCTACCAATGCGAGAGAAACGAGAAATAACTAAAAGAAATATAAGTATATTTAAGGTATCACACAACATCACGTAAATACCTCGTCGACTTGCTCGATGATGCCTTGGATTGTGTATGATATTTGTATGTTGAACAAGAAAATCGTTTGTTCCGTGACCTGACGTGTTATTTATATATTTTATACATATATTTATACATATATTTTTAGCCTATCATTGAAGAAAATAAAAAATCTTACACTTTTTAGGCTTAGGACTTGGTACAGTTAACAATCCAGTGTGATGAGTCTTAAATTCATCGTAAGTTAAATCCGCAAACTGGTTTATATCAAATCGGGCACTTTCAGACGCTTTATTCTTTTCGTTTATCTTTTTCAAGTTTCCTATGAACGTTGCGAAGTGAAGTAAAAGATCTTCGGTATTTTCATACCGGCGATCATAGTCCCTGATGAATTTGTGGAACAAGTACGGGGCGTCTTTTACGTCGTATTGGCTTCCATATCCCTGTACTAAGAATGCGAAAGCGCAAATGATATTTATACAAATGAGAATTTTCATTGCAACACTGTACTTCACTCGATTCCTGACAAATGAGTTTACTTCAGCAGTTTTCCTCTTTTTATGGGAGTTGGCACAGTGCAATACTAAATAGCTACATGGTAATACTCCAATCGTTACTAATCAATTCTTGTGTGTAATTTGATACATAATATTACGATTTCATAAAACTAGCTTGTTAGTTTGTTACGCAAGTAATCGTTACATTTTTTGTAATAAATGTTTTATTTTGTAATAAGGTTTAGTTACAGTTAAAACTATGTTTTAGGTAAAACGCGTTTTTTCCTAGTTTTCATTGATCTTTCAGTCGATAAAACGAGTATTATCAAATAATAATAATCTGATATCTACTATAGAAACATTTTAGGGAACATCTAGTTTATGTTACTTTAAACTGTAATGCTTACACACATAAGCAAATCTGAATATGTCCAGGAAATTTATCATATTAACTATTTCCATATCGAAATTTATAAAACTTTGTCTTGTTGTCAATTTCTCATTATTTTCCTAGTACATTATGGTTTTAACTACTGCACGACGTGACAACTACATAGTTATATGTAGCTAAATGCGTTCTATCAAAATACTAGTTTTTACTGTAACATAATTTAAATTAGCGACCCTCCTCCGCTTCGCCTGGGTGCATGTATGCATTTTACATTATAATAATTTAGCTTACACTAAAATCTATTCAAAAAACTCATCATAATCAGTTGCATATTTTTAAAGATCTTTAGATACGGACAGACGGCAGGAAGCGAGTTCGCAAGGGTGTAATAAACTTATCAGTGTTTCTCTACTGTATGATGATATTCTATCTTATACCTACATAAAACCTTCCCCATGAATTCTTTAAAAAAGAGAGAAAATCCTATGCGTAATTTCAAAGATCTTACTAGCATACATATAGGGTAAGATAAAAAAGCTAAATTAGTTAATATAAATAGTATACAGTTACTAACCAACAATAACATAATAATTTTTAATGAGTCTGATTTCCGAGAATAGGTTAGGTACCTATTATCAAGCTTTGCAAAATATTTAGAACCTTTAAAACCGGTAACAAACTTCTCTTTCTGGATAAGCGGTTTTCTGGAAGGTAAACAAATAAATTTGGCTTGGCAAGATACATTTTGCATCGACAATTTAGTCAGCCAAACGATACAATATCGGTAATTACTGCCTAGTTAATGACTAGGCATTCATGGTCACCGATTACAAATCGATTACGGCTTGCAATTAAGTGCAAAGTTTTGAAGTACCTGTGTACGAAATTGTAGTTTGTGAGTTGTATTGTGTGGTTTGTTTTTTCTGATTGGATGGATTGCAATAAAACAAATTTACTTCATTGTGATATTGTACAATTGGTACCCAGCATATTTATACCAGTATGACGTGTTGGGTATAATTATTTATAGAGATTTAGTTTTATAATCTGTCTGTCTGTCTGTTCCGTTAAACATATCTACGCGGACGAAGTCGCGGGTGGAAAGCTAGTAATTAAATAGCCATGACCTCACTCCACCTGATGATAAGCGGTAGTGACGTCCACATGTGAGGATGACAGGTATCCTATTGAGCCTGTCTCACTCCCCCGAAGGTCTGCTTAAAGGCCGTTTCACGCCCCGCCTAAAGAGCCCGAGATTATAACAGGGAGGAAAAACATGAGCTGGACAGGCATTCCATGCCTTAATGAAGAAAAGAGGAACTGAACATCTTGGTCCGAGTCACCAGCGCCTGCATGGTATGCGGATAGAAGCGCCGTCCAGTACTTACGTGTTGTTCGGGAGTGGAAATGGGGAGGGAGGGACTAGTTGAATTAGCTCCTCAAAGCACTTCCTGTTATAGAAACGGCAGAGAACACTTCCATCGGCAATGACTCTACGTCACTGCAGTGTATTTCAGAAATCTCTTGATCACATTACATTTCACATTGACGGGTAATCAAGGTTCATTTTCTTTTTGAAATAATGCACAAATTTATCGACTTTTTATGATTTGTACAATATTGTACTTTATTAGTGGACTCGTGGTTTCAGGGTATGTAACTATGTAAATAAAAAACACATGATGTTTTCAAAGGAGATATATCTGCTGTATTTGATAATTTATATGGAGGTTAAACAGATTATAATTTCGAAATACAGTATTCAACAGTATAATGATTAAAAAATTCAGAGAACGGTGATTCAACTTAGAAAAATCGAATTGAAACACAATTATAATTAATTCCATTTGGCAGTCCTTTGTGATTCTGGTCTACGTTGAGATGCTGAAATGAAAAACAACAAGACATTACAATAACTATCGTAAATGTCCACGTATGGATGGAATCAGTACTGCTCCACATAGATAATACACAGTACCATTTACAAAGTTGGCATTATTAGCGACTTCTTCCCTACCCTCAATAGAAGGAAAATTTTCACAGAAATCGGTAAGTATTTTCTCTACGAATTAGATACGTCCCAAAGTTTTGTCATCAATTAAAATAATGATTTAACAACAAAATACTTACTAACTATCAATTTTTAATTAACTTTATATTAATGTACATTTAATAAGGATCAGAATACCTAAAATTTTTTTAAATGTCCTATTATAGCACGCACTATTTTAGTGTCGATTTCAGCGACAGCTTTTCGTAAAGATGCCTTTAGGTTCTCCAAATTTTTATGGGGTTCAGTACAAGCCTTCGCCTCTAATGCTTCCAAAGGATTAAGGTTCGGGCTGGAGGGAGGCCAATTCATGTGTCTAATAAAGTTGATGTTTTGATCTCTTTTTCACTAAAATTAATATCAGTTGGCCCGTAATAGGACTCCCAACCAGACCATCACTGATGATGGATGATGACCATGTCGCACGCCCGGAACCTTTTTTGCTGTTTCTTCAGAACTCTTAGCGTATACTCTATCATTTTGTTTATTTTACTTCTCTTCAATATCGAATTTTTTTCGTCTTTTAAGAGGATATCACGGTGTTGGTTTATTGCTTTTAGACTATTTTTTTTATAAGCACGTAGACAAAGGTCTTCCTTTAAGACCTTTTTTACTGTCTTTCAACTCACACCCATCTGCAACTGCATCAACTACTGTTTTCGGACTATATTTCTTGCTATGCGCGCCTTTTTCTGATGTTCTTGCGTAGGGTCGCCAGTTCTTTTCTTGTCCTCGACATTGGAGACTTCATTGTACCTACCTATCAATAGTTCGGTATGCAAACTTAAGCGTAATATTCAAATAATTGGCCTGTGCCCAAAGCAATGCAACGCTATAACACCTATTAGTTTTTCTTTAAGCCCGGTAAATGATTTATTTAATTTATGTTTTAAAATAATAGTGAAAAATCCAAAAATAGATATAATATTTTCATAAAGTCATGTTCGAATTTAAAAATTATGTGCCAGTGACAGAACTTTGGGACCAACTAAATAGAATATTTTAGTATATAATTCACCTACAAAAATTTGTTGTCCTAAAATAATGTCTATCATGAGGAAGTAACCAAATAACAGAAGGGTGCCTATATGGTGTTGTGTTACAGCGCACTTGACTAACGGTACAATATGGTAATAGAGATAGTTCTAAGGAATTTCTTAGCACATTTTAGTTTGGAATTAGATATTTACACAACATCAAATACAGCTTAATAAGAAAATAAAGACATCTTACGCTTCTTGGACTTCGTAGTTGAAGCTGCACGCGCCATTCCTGTGTGTTGATTTTTAAATTCCTCGTCACTTAAATCCGTAAACTGGTTTATATCAAATTGGGCACTATCAGACTCTCTATTCTGTTCATTTATCTTTTCCAAGTTTGTTATAAACGTTGCGTAGTGAAGTAAAATATCTTCGCTGTTTGAATAATGGCGATCATATACCTTTATGAATTTGTAGAATAAGTATGGTGCGTCTTTTAGGTCGTATTGTCTTCCATATCCCTGTACTAAGACAGCGAACATGCAAACAATTGCCAAAGTAAGAAATTTCATCGCGACACTGTACTTTTCTCGGTTCCTGGCAATATGAGTTAACATTTGCTAGTTTACTACTTTTTATGTGAGTTTAAACTGTGTTATTAAATTGCTAACATGGTAATAGGCAAATCGTTACGAATCAATTTTTATTCTGTTTGTTAATAAACATGATTTGAAAGTGCAGTTTAATCCTTGATAAACTGCAATAACTGTGTGCTCTCCGTAGAAGTTTTCTGTGGTAAGTAAACAAGTCATTTCAGTTTGGCAAGGGCAATTTTTCATCGACGGTTTTGCCAAACGATACAATATCGGTAATTACTGCCTAGTTAATGACTAGGCAATCATGCTTACCAATTACAATTCGATTACGGCTTGCAATCAAAATTAAATCTAAGTTCAGAAAATATGTGTGTTATTATAATCAAAATAACCCAAGTAAGCCTGTACCGATTTGGCTGAGCAGCCTGAGCTATTTCTCAATCAATTAATTAAGCGAAAATAATCAATTAATTACTGCCTCGTTGGTCTATTGGTAGCAAGTGCTGCGTTAGGACCGAGAGGTCCCCGGTTCGAGTCCGGGGTCGGGCAAAATTTGTGTGAGTTTTTCTGTAACAAAATTACTCAGCCCGGAGTTAGGAAGTTGGCGGTTGAACGCCCGTGCCTCGGAAAGCACGTTAAGCCGGTGGTTCTGCGCCCGAGCTCTCATCGGTCATGTCGGATTGCCGTCTCACCGAATTATGAGAGTAAGGGAATAGAGAGTGCACTTGTGTCTGCGCGTACACTTGTGCACTATAATATGTCCTGCGCACTTGGCTGATCTCAATTGAGATCGGCCGCCATGGCTGAAATCGGTCGGACGCCTTATTATTATTATTATAACTAAGCGAAAAAATAAGTATTTTCCAGATCTCAGAAATCGACAATTTTACTTATATTTAGTGAAATGGATATGTGGGAAAAAAGAATACTAGACCAGACTGCTTAAGTTAATTGTTAAGTAAATAAAATGGTTTTACAAGAATGGATATATTTACATATAATTATTTCTTTCAATAGGCAACTACTACACAAAGATGATAAAAGGTATTTTAAAGCAAAAACAATTACTTCATTCAAAAGGGAGGTTACATAGGTACCACATTTATGTAATGTGCATAAGATGACTACTTTGTAATCGCTGTTTATTTTCTATTTACGAAATGTAGACATAAAAACCTTTAAGAAAGTAATGTTGTTAAGTAAAGTTATTAAATTATTATTATAAGAAAATTATACATTCAGAATGTAATTTATAGCATATTTTAATATGTATGCTAGTTTCCGTAAGAATTTTGCAATATCGCGTTGCAAGTAAGCTTTACGTTCATTAGGGTACCTGCATGCCAAATTTCAATCATCTATCTTATGCAGTTTCGATTTTCTCATACAAAAGTTTTTTCCCGCTAACTCCCTTCCCAGTAAAAAATTGCAATATCCTGTTGCAACTAAGCTTTAAGTTTACCAAGGTACCTGCATGCCAAATTTCAAGCGTCTAACTTAGACGATTTGAATTTTTCATACAAAAGGATTTTCACGATTATTCCCGTTCCCGTGAGAATTTAGGGAATCCCTTTCTTAATGCACCTCTACGGTATCTAAGCTACGTCTCTTCCAAATTTCAAGTGCCTTACTTTAGCCGTTTAGGCTGTGCGTCGATACGCCCTCAAGCTTGCACTCACAGGGAACCTTTGAGGCGTCTGGCTGAATAATTGGCCCATCGGATTGGTCTGGCAGCTTTACAATTCGTCTGGAAATAGTACCACGTAGTTATGTATGTCAAATTTAGGCTTTCTAAAATGACGTAGGTTGCCTCTGTTTTGGGACACCTTTAGTTCGCGCTACCTGTGAAACGGCCCCGCTTTCGAGCAAGTGAGTACGCGTACTCTTCTAAGTTCATACTAGACTATAAGTCATGGAAATTCTAGCTTTGCTAAAATGACGTAGGTCTGGCGGCCCTGGGATCTTACTCTATGATGCCAAAAATGCATGTCAGTAAATCTTTTGTCTGTCTGTCTGTCTGTATAACACTATGTAACAAAAACTACTCGACGGATTTTAACGAAACTGAGTACAATAATTCCACCTCGCTACAATCAATAGGAGAGCAGAGTAGTGAAGGGAAATGTTGGGAAAACGGGAGAAGTTACTCCATTTTTTAAGCACATAGAAATCATGTATGACGGAAATATTCTACATAAAATTTACTAAAAAATATCCCGCGACAACATATGTCTATATTTTATAGTTGACTCACAATACCACGTGTATATTCAAAAATGCTGCCTTAAGTATATTTTCTACGCAGGCGAAGTCGCTGCCACAGCTAGTTGTAAATAAATGTATAAATAAATTACAGGGTGAGGTCGACAGTATCAATAATTATCAGTATTTATTATGCCTCTCAAATTGATATGTGGACCCCATAATAGTCGGAGTTAACTGGGTGTCTTAAAAAAAAAAAGTAAAAACACATACAATTTTACTATAGGAAATGAAAAATTCTTACGTTACTTTCGTTTGTGCCTTGAAGGTTTATTTAACCTTGATGCCTAAATTCTTCAGAGGTTAGATCCGCAAATTGATTTATACCGAATGTAGCCATCGGTTCCTCTCTATTCTGTTGGTTGATCTTCTGCAAGTTTCTTATGAACGTGATGTAGTGACGTAAAAGATCTGCCCTGTCCTTATAATGGCGACCATAATCTCTCATGAATTTGGCGAATAGGTATGGAGCGTCTCTTAGGTCGTATTGAGGTCCATAACCCTGTACTAATACTGCGACGAACATGCAAAAAATTGCCAAGGTAATAACTTTCATCGCGACACTATACTGTAATCGGTTCTTCGAAATGACTCAACTTGACCAGTTTTGTTCTTTTTATGTTAGTTAATATTGTGCTGTATTAAACTGTCATGGTTTAAAGCAAATCGTTACGAATCAATTTATTTTTTTAATGTTATTTAAACAATGATTGAAAGCGCGGATTTTAAACTGATATTGAAAAGAGGAAATATTTGTTTGTTAGTTTGTTTGCATTCTTTCACCTTTGAAAAGCTTCCCTATCCCGGGATGACAGAGGCAGTAATTGTATTTTCTAAATAATAGGCACCCTTACTTCTATCTAAATATATATAACTCAAAGGTGACTGACATAGTGATCTATCAACGCACAGCCCAAACCACTGGACGGATCAGGCTGAAATTTGGCATGCAGGTAGATGTTATGATGGAGGAATCCGCTAAGAAAGGAACTTCCGAAATTCCCACGAAAACGGGACTAGGCGGGAAAATTCTTTTGTATGTAAAATCTAAACCGCTTATGTTAGAAGCTTGCAATTTGAGATGCAGGTACCTTAGTAAACTTTAAGCTTAGTTGCAACAGGATATTGCGAAATTCCCACGGGAACGGGAGTTATTTGGAAAAAACTTTTGTATGTAAAATCCTGTAGCTCACGCGAACGACGCGACGTCGCGGGCACCGCTAGTATACTTAGAATAAAATAGGTTAACCCACGATTTAAAAAATACCGAAATAATGCTTTTATCGCGAGCACTTTGAAAACTATTGATAATCGAACCAAGTGGTACCATCTTTAATCTGTTACTACGACAGATTTAAAAAAAATTTAATGTTGTGATAACACTTCATCGTCAGCCTTTTTATCAGTCACTGCTGGACATAGGCCTCCCCAAATTGCGGTTATTCTCGACATCGCATCCAGATCCTACCAGCCGACCTGCTCAGATGGTCACTCCACCTGGCCTGAGGGTATGTGATAAGTACCATCAATTATGTGTGACCATTAAATACTATAACGTTGAATCTTAAAAAAACACAGGTGTACGAAACTGTGAGTTACATTCACATTTATTTGGAATTTACCCATTTGGTATGTTATTTTGTTGTCCCAAAATCTACTGTAGTCGACGCAAAACACATTTGTGTAACCGTTTTCTACAAAAGGTGTCTTCGATACCTATCTCGTTTTTTCCTACACGGTACAGTTGACTTGAATTAAAAGTAAAGGTAGGTACTACATATAGAATATACAATACATATAGAGAAAGAAAGGTGTTATTTCATGAGTATTTTCCTGATTTGCTTATTATTATATCAGTATATAATGTGTCAGTAGGTAGGTATATAAAAATGATCGAAAATGAAAGTACTGACTGGCCACAAAGACATAAGCACACAATGTATCGATTATGGTTTCTATTCTCTTTATACCATCAATATTGTTTTGATGGTGACATATTGGGTGATTTATGTAAGTTAACTACGGATAAATTTATGAAATTCCTTGTAAGCAAGCAAAGCGAATCGTTAATTCTATTCACGATTTTGTACGCAACAAGATTAAATGTTAAGTAAGTAAAATCACAGAAACGTAGTTACATTGTTACTTACCTATTCTGCCATGTGCAACAAAATCGCATTTTGCTATTTTTGCTCAGGAGTCCTCGTTTATTTTCATAAAAACAAACTAAGCCCTTATCTAGTTGTTTTAACGAGTAGAACTGTACAAAAAAACGTCGTAACGTTTCCGAACAACAGGGGACCTAAGCCAATGGTCTCAACCATAAAAATAACAACTATTGTCCCTGCCGAGACAAAACGCCGCTTTTTATTCCGACCGACAAACGGTACAAGGGGTAAATTGAAACGCGGGCTGGGGACGCGATCGCTAAGTTTGAGTGTCGGAGGATTTGACGGACCCTCGTAAAACGCTCTTCGGAAATGGTGAGTGTCGAAGGTTTATTTTGTTTTGAAAATACCCTCCTTGGGTGTCCGATGACGCAGCGTTGTTTTGGGATGCGATGCCGGTCGCCGGTGACGTGGCCATCAGATCCGCGAAGTCCGGTGATGATGACGAGGCTATTTCAAGCTATCATCGTAGTCAGTGAGGAAAAATAATTTTGGCACTTAACGCTATTCGTAGATAGATTAGGTACACAGATAATGTAGTTGGTATGATTTTATTATTCTTATCCAGTTTTTAATGTTCTAGAGTTGCTAATGAAATACTAAAAATATGGGTTAATCTTCGTCAAAACTTAGGGTAAGAGATTTTCTCATCGCGTCAACTAACTAACATAATTATTAAATACCTAGGTACGGCGCTGTCTGAGCGTGAAAGTTACTGAACTTCAGGATAAAAGTTATCAAACTCTTCTCGTTGCAACCCACAACTATGCTTCCTGGGTAAGAAACGCTTTATTAAATAATGGAATATTCAAGGAGCCCTTTCCCATTGTGTTGTCCCGGTTTAACATAAAACATAAACACTGACAAACTTGGTAATTCATATGATGTACGACTTTCGCGTTCGTTCACTAACTGTTAGTGCCCCTGTCTTTGGCGCAAAGTGGGTTCGATTCCCACAGGAAACAAATATTTGTATGATGAACATCGGTGGTTGTTCCATGTCTGGGCATGTTATTAAATACACTGTGAAATTTTAGTGGTTGCTTTCCCGCAGCAAATAGACTCTATCTTAGTAGCACAATAGATTTGTGCAGTTATTTTTTATTAAAATCTATAAGCGCCGGTTTAACGAAAGGTTTAACCGAAACTCGAAAGCACGTTCGAACCGCTTTATTATTAAGGGCGTAGAGCTTCTTTAGATTTAAGCATCGATTTCATGCGGCAAGCAGTACCCGATTACGTCACATCTTATAAAATAACTATAGCTTCTCTCGTTTTCGAGTTGGAAAATTGATATTTTAAAAAATCGGAAAAAACATATATTTTTTTCAAGGAATAATTTGCTTCATTCGATAGTATTACTAAAGGCAAATCATTCTGCCACGGGAAAACAACCACTCACGGTGTATATTTAACTTTATTTGTGTATAACACTCTTTCAAATATCCGTATCTAACAAAAAGCATTTTACTTTGGAATCGGAACAATGTATGTGATGTTATGTAATATTTATATAGATTTAATAACATGCACTATAACTTCACGCGTTAACGAATACAGTAGCAAATACATAGCTACATACTGCCCGACGATTCGACTGGATTGTCTTCGAGTTTTATACTTTCTTTATAAAATACTAGCTTTCCGCCCGCGACTTGGTCCGCGTAGAGACGTTTAACGGGTAACACATTACTTCTTTATAGCGCAGTTGGTTAAAAATTAGCCTATGTCCTTTCTCAGGCTCTAGACTGTATCTGTACCAAATTACATTTAAATCGGTTTAGGTACTCTATGCGTGAAAGTGTAATAGACAGACAGACAGAGATACTTTCGCATTTATAACTATCAAGATGACCTCATTTCTGATGGTAAGCAGCATGAGGTCGCACAATAGACGTTATTGAGTCTGTCGAACTCATCCTGAAGTCCTGCTTTAATGCCATATCACGCTCCGCCTGAAGATCCCGGTACTATAGGAGGGAGGGAAAACATGCAGCATTCCATGCCTTAATGTCACGGGGCAGAAAAGAGGAAGTGACCCTCTTGGTCCGAGCCAGCAGCGCCTGCATGGTATGCGGATGGCAGCGCAGTCCAGCACGTGTCGTACGGGAGTGGAAAGGGGAGGGAGAGGAACTAGTGGAAATTGCTATAATAATAACACTTCGACCGTCAATACTTGTAAACAATTTAATGATGTGAAGTAAAGAAAAGTTTACATGTCCTGCGCTGCATGTAGCGGCTTCCTGTCGTTGTGGCATATGCTGAGACTGGGACCTAGTTGACCACTAATCTATGTTTTGTTCTATGGTGTTTTTTCTCTTTTTTGTTGTATTCTTCTGTTATGTGGTCAATAAATGCGTTTTATGTTATTATTACATGTCTTGTGCTACACAATACACTTTTCAAACTTATCTTTGTTTCAAAAGTGTAGTTAGTTTTTACATGCAAAACAATATTCAGATTTCGTTGCGGTAGAATTTTCTTATACCAACATGTTATAGATTTAAACAAATATGTTAAAGAATTTACCTCTTTATTTATATAACACAATTTTTACACCTTCACTACATATAATAATAGATTTATACCGATCCGCTGAATTAAAAGCTAACCGCTTTTAATTCAGCGGAGTCATACTATTTTTTTTTACTTACTCCACCTGATGGTAAGCAGTAGTGAGATCCAAATATGAGATCGACAGGCACAATAGATCATTTGAGCCTGACGCACTCACCCTGAAGGTCTGCTTAAATGCCGTTTCACGCCCCGCCTGAAGAGCCCGGGATCATAGGAGGGAGGGAAAACAAGAGCTGGAAGGGCGTTCCATGCCTTAATGACACGGGGCAGAAAAGAGGAACTAAACCTCTTGGTCCGAGCCACCAGCACCTGCATTGTACTGCACCATATGGTTCGTTCCACATATCATTCAGTAATGCCCCACTTACTTGTACCAGGAGTCGTGGGTTCGATTCCAAGCCGAGACATCTGTGTGATTAATATTAATGTTTTTGTTCCAGGTTTGAGTGGGTTATTTATCTTTTTACTAGTAACCCTCACTTTGCTTTTGGTATTTCATATTGTACTACATGAAAACCTTCCTCCTTAATCCCTCTATCAATAGAATAAAAATATATTGTCTTTTAAGATTTAAGCAAACGCGGTAAGCGATTTTATACTATTGTTCTATGTAGTGGAGTACCAATATATTTTGTGTGTTCCATTGCCGTCTTCAATATTCGTAAATTTTAAATTATACAATTTTTCTCGGAATAAGAATAATATTATGTGAGGTGTCAGATAGTTGCTTACTTATTTAAATATTTTTCATAGTTTTTTTCAAAAATCTATACTATAATAAAAACGTAGAGGCAAAAATTCTTGTACTTTTTTGAAAAACGCAAAAAAAACAAGTCAGGGATATGTTTTGAGAGTAGTAGAACACATCCCCATACTTAATTTTTTTTTATCTCTGTCTGTTTGTTTGTTTGTTTCGACTGACCTCCTAAACGGCTGAACCAATTTAAATGAAAGTTTACACGAAGGTATTTTAAATTCCGGAAAAATGCATAGGATACTTTAAATCACTGACAGTTAACTGGTTCCCGTGGGATATTCAAAAAACCTAAATAAATGACTGATCTCTGAAACTATTACACCGATTTAAATGAAATTTTGCATGGTGGTACCATACATCCCCGGTCAAGATCTTAAATACTTTTAGTCACAGAAATTCCTGTAGGATAGTTAAAAATCTAACTTTATTAGATCACGTACAAAAATGGTAAAAGTATATCGACCAAAATGAACCTTCTGACTTGGACTATACGGACTACTTTATTGAGCAAAACGTACATAGTAAGGGAGGTAAATAGCTAGATTTGCAGTTACCCGAACGTCATGGAATCGGAATGGAAAGATTACGCTAAGTAAGAAAAAAGTCTATTACACTTTCTTTATTAAGTGGGGGGACAGCGATTAATACATTAATACATAATTAATTAATCTTTCTGTCTGTTGAAAAACACATAATCTTGAGATACTTGCTGCGTTACATTTTTATGCAGGAGGTTCAAGTTGATATCAAAATCCTGCTGTATAATAATCTGTCTTTTTCTTCTTAACCTGTATCATCTCACTGCTGGGCACAGTATCTTTCAAACTTATCTAAAGCTCTCTGTCCAATGCTAGGACTTGCCAGTTCTTTGATACTTGAACAAGATCGTCATACCACCTTTTCTTGGGTATTTCTCTTTGGCGAAAATCGTCTTCAGGCACGCGATGTGTAACGATTCTGGTCAATCTATTGTTCTTTATCCTGCAGACATTCCTCGCCCATTGCGACTTCAGTTTTGACTAAAAACAACAACAGCACGGGAGTGGATGGTGTTATATTTTATTTTATCTTTTAACCATATAAAACCATCCCACCATAACCATCAGGTATTAACCTATGATACTCCACTCCATTGCTCATTGAAAAACCTTGAGTTTAAACTTCTGACTTTCGGTGAGGGACCATGATTCTGCCCCATATGTAGGCATAGGCAGTATGAAAATGTCGATGAGTTTGTGCTTCGGTGATATAAGAAGGTCACCCTTCATATACCCATTCATAGATCAGAAGCTTTTCCAGGCGTTGTCTGGTCTACGGAGTATTTATTGGTCCTGCCTGTTTTCGAAGGAGGCTGCCCAGCCCAAGTTTATACTCCTCTACATATTGCTTTACCTGCCTGTTGACTGCTATCCTATCGTTGGTGCTGTTGGTTACGACCTTGGTTTTGGATCTATTCATCTTTAGTCTAACCTCAAAGCTTTCTGCGCTCTGTTGTTCGAGCATCAACTCGAGTCCTGTCGAGGTATACTTATTTGCGATGAGGAAAATGTCATCTGCAAAGCGAAAGTTTATCAGTCATCTATCCCCTACACCATTTCCTTTTGTTGCCTAAGAATATTTTAGTGACCTGAAGACTTCTTGGAGCGTTCTACTGAAAAGCTTTGGTGATAGGGAGTCACCCTGTTTAACTCTTTTTTGTATTTTGTCAGGCGTTCAGTGTGCAGTTTGATATCGGCTGTGCTTTGTTGGTAAATGATTTGGAGATTTTTTATGTATGTGGGTTCGACGTTTTGCTGAAGAAGAGAAAGTTAATTGGGTTGATGTGGGTGATACCGTCAAAGACTTTTGAAATATCCACGAAGACCAGGTACAAAAATATATAAAATTCGCTAAATTTCTCTTTTATCTGGTTTTCGGTATGGCGGTGGTCAGTTGTCCTATATTTGCTTGCTGGCTTGCATTGCTGGTTTGTGTTTTTCCAATTGATAGGCTGTTCGGTATTATCTGAATGTTCATATAGAGGGATATCGCTATTCTAAGCATATAAAGGGGAATTTATAAACATTCACAAAAAATTGTTGGATATTATAAAATTCCATTTAAAAATCTTACAAGACAGAGTCTGTGTCTGATCAAGACTGCAAAACCCCCGTTGGGCTCCCCAACTATCACGTTTTTAGCTGGCAAGTCATGTCAAATATTGTCAGATTTGATATGACATGAGTGTTTAGTTCTTGGTTAGATCAAGAGATGCCACTGTGCTTTATTACTTCGCAATATTACTTTAAATACTAAAAGTAATTTATAAGTTCCATTTTATTAAATTTGCGTTTTAATGTTATTATCTCATTGTTTCATTACGAGTACAATACAATCTACGATAAATAAAGTAGCAAAGCAAATACTAATAGAATGCGTCACATGGCGTCACACATCCTTTATAGACACTTTAAGACAGTGGATCGGTAGTTTGTATTTTTTATTAACCTTTTAAAGTCATCCTGATATCAAACATCAGTTTTGTGTATTAACTACATAGGTACAGTATGCTGTTTGCAACCATTGAAACCTGTTTCTGTCAAATAAAAATAAATTTTTAACATAGTTTTATAGTTCTGAAATGTGTCTGATTCACTCTCCTCATCTGGCTAGAGCATTGCTTGGACAAAAAAATATTGGGCGAGTGAATGCTCTTTTAGTTAGCCGATTTGTAATGAAAAATGTAGTATGTTGTTTATCACCTATTAATCAGTAAACAATTTTAGGTTCTTTCCTGGATATTAATCTAATCAATGACTAAGTTTAATTTTATTTTCTTTTGTTATAGTTTTTATAATTTATGTGGCTTTATTTATTTTACCTGTAATTACTTTAAAAATGCTTCCTAAAATCAAAATGCTGGCGAATGTTACTATTCCACGCAGACGAAGTTGCGGGCACAGCTAGTATAAAATAAATTCTTGCTCGGTGAAATGACTGGCTCGGTGGAACAGTGGTTAGTGACCCAGGTTTACTACCTACGGTTCCAAGAGTCGTGGGTTCGATTCCCACTCGGGACAAATATTTGTGTGACGAACATCGGTGTTTGTTCCGTGTCTGGGTGTATTATTAAATATATTTAAGTATATTTGTGTATCCACTGTTGATTCTGATACCTGTAACACAAGTGCTTAAGCTACTTACCACGGGATCAGATCAATGTATGTGATGTTGTGAAATATTTATTTATTATTTATTAAATATATAAATATCTGGGACATTTCCACACACGGTCACCTGACCCCAAACTAAGCAAAGCTTGTACTAAGGGTGTCAGAGACTGATATACCTACATATATATTTTTAAATACATACTTAAATACATAAACACACCCAGACACGGAACAAACACCGATGTTCATTACACAAATATTTGTCCCGAGTGGGGATCGAATCCACGACTCTTGGAACCGCCAGCCAGGGTCACTAACCACTGTTCCACCGAGCCGAGAAAACATGCCTAAAGGAAGGGTATCATACCAAGCCTTAATGGAGCAGGCAGTAAATGTTTGCTTAAAAGGAGATTCCATACAATGTAATACTATGTATACTTAAGTAACTGAAATAAATTATTTTGTATTTTGTATTTTTTGTATTTGTAAAGAGGAACTGAACCTCTAAGTCCGGTCTTCCAGTGCTTGGGTGGTGTGCGAGTACTGTCCACCAGATGTTTTTCGGGAGGGGAAAGGGCAGGGAGGGACTAGTTGAAATAACTCTTTAGAACATGAATAAATCATGGTAGGTAAATCTATTTCAAAATTTAATTTTTGAGATTAATTACAAAAATTCTTAATATAACATAATCATACGGGTAATGTAAATTTACGCAAACAGAGCAATTGGGAAGGTTGAGTTAGACGCTGGTCACGTAGAAATAAGGATCTGGAATGACGCATCTGGAAAATAGAAATTGAATTTTTATATCACATTCAATTTGTATAAAATATTTAAATAAAACTGAGAACCTCCTTTTCCGAAGTCAGTTAAAATGGACGGCACACTTGCATCACTCAAACCATAATATATCTAAACTAAAACACACGGTCCACCGTTTATGGTCAAAACCATCACGAACATACTTTGACCTTATATGATACCGTGGTAACAAGATTTAGCACTTTAAGAAACAACATTGGTATAAGTGCACAAATAAACTTTAATATATTAACACACCCAAACTCGGAACAAATACCGATGTTCATCACAAAAATATTTATCCCGAATGGGAATGTGGGCCTGTCATCCATTAATCGACCCACGAGGCAGTTATTAGTCGTCTCAGGCCATAAGAATGTCTCCGTATTGGGTACCTATACCTACTAGTTATTGTGGGACTTTACATACATAATGGAGTTAGACAGTTATTTTTAACAAAAAGTAGGTATTATAATTTAATTCGTACTTTAAGACCCATTGACCTTAAATCATTTCTTTTGCACTCGTCATATTGATCGGGTGGGGCAAAGTCACATATTCACATTATCCACATGGCACAACGGGCAGAGGGCTTCTTGTCGAGAGCTTCTACAATTTTCAGGAAGCCACGTCAACTTTTCAGCCTCTGTATAATACTCGACTCGATAAGAAGAATGGCCTGCTGGATGTTTATTACTAAAACTTTCTTATCTCAAAAATTAATCAATACTCACCGAATCATTGCAGAATTCCAAACATATTCTTTTCTTCGTCCGGCGTATAATCGGCGAAGTTGTTGATTCCAAAAACAGCAGATGGATTCTCAGCATTAGATTTGTTGATTTGTCTCAGATGTCTCAAAAACGCTTCGTAATGGCGCGCTTTGTCGGCGGCATCTTTGTATTGTCTGTGGTAGTCCACTATGAACTTCTCAAACAAGGCTGGTGCGTTGTTCAAGTCGATAGGTCTCGGTCTCTGCGCCAAGACAGCTCCCGCGCAAGCAGCTAATAACAACGCTACAACAAACAGTTTCATGACGATCGGTGCGTGCGACCACTGAATTACGAATAATCCACTCTTTGTCCCGTGCCGTACTTATAGTAAAGATTAGAGTGCTAACTCACAAACACTAATGCCATTACTGTTGATTAGGCACCAATTATGAGAAACAATAGTATTTAACGCTCGTTCGTTAATCTACTTGGAAATTGACGTTTTAAAATTAAATTCGTCAAACTTAATGCTGCCAGTTTTTTATACTCAATAGCTGACCTGAACGAAGCAAATGCGTTATAAAATGTAATAAAGTAATAATAAAACATGCGTAGTAATAACCTAGCTACCTCTTCTATCCTTTTCCTGTTATTTGTGATTAAATAGATTCGACACCTGGTATCTTACTTTCAGGTTTCAGGTCATCGGGGTATGTTAAGCCCGCTGACAGTAGTCAATTATACGTAAGTGTATACTTACGAGTATCGTATATAATGTTATTTTTGGACAGATTTATTCTTCTTCCATTGTTGTCGTCATTGGTATCGTGGTTGGTTGGCAAAACCAATTTGAATTAGCAGGAATATTTATTGTATTGTTCTCTTAATGGTAGTGAAGCATGGCCAGTACTTGAGCGGCACAAGCAAGAACTGCGGGTCACTGAGATGAAGATGCTGCGCTGGATGTCGGGAGTTACGCGAGCAGACCGCGTAAAGAACTTCCGTATTCGCGGCAGCCTTCATGTCCGAGACATCGCTGATAAATTGCTAAAGTGCCGCCTACGTGGGTACGGACATGTTTTACGGAAACCGGCAAACTACGTAGGGAACAAGTGTCTCGCAATGTCGCTACCGCCGAGTCCCGGCAGAAGGGGAAGGCCCAAGAAGGCCTGGCTTGACGTCGTAGTGGATGACATGCGTGCCAACAAACTCTCCGTGAAGGATGCCGAAGACCGTGCGAGGTGGAGAGTTAGGAGTAGGAAAGCGGACCCCGGGCTCCGCAAGGATGCAACCGGGAAAATGCTGAGATGATGATGATGATTTATTGTATTACGAGAATTATTAATAATCGAGGGAATTGTGTGGCTACGGACTTGGTGTGACAATTAGACAGGTACCTACTAGTGACGCATTCACTCTTCGTTTCGGGAATATTATACAAAAAACCTTCCTCATGAATCCCTTTATCACTATGGATAATCCAGTGGGGTATCTCAGGTTAAGAAAAAAAATCGTTGCGTAGTTTTAAAGATTTTACCATGTATATTGACGGACTCCTTTAGTATGTAGTAAAGATTCGTTCTTTTTTTTCTTAACCTGAGAGACCCTTGCCCAACAGAGGTATGATACTGTTGCGCAAAGGTCTCCTTCAAACCCATCCACTGTTCTCTATCCAAGGCTTGGTATTGCCAGTCGTTTGATTCATGGACCAGATTTTCACACCACCTTTTCTTGGACCTTCCTCTTGGGCGAAAATTATCTTCAGGCACCCAATGTGTTAATATTCTGCCGCATCGAACTAAGTATAGTTCTATGTAGTATAAAATATAGGTAGGTCCTAGTTTCAGATAATTTTTTAACATGCACTTCTTCCTAACGGAATACGATGATGGCTTGATTGGTTACACAACACAAATATTTGAATTTTCGCAAGCATGGCACTCTTTTTTTGAAACATTTTTTTTTAAGTTTAATAAGAATTCCACATTATTTTGTAAAAGAACACGTCTATATGTTTTTATGGCAAGGTCAAGTTGCTGACATACTTATTTATTGCATTAAAATGTTCTACACCTAAGTAATGTCTTAGATGAATTATAAACCTTAAACTCAGTAAAGCGTTACAAAATCAATTTTAACGGATTTGATATGCGATAAAGATTCGTTGAGCTAGTGTTTTTTAAATAAGTTAGTAAGTATGTACCTATTTGTAAGAACAGTGAAAGTGAAAATTATCCTTATTATTATTTAAAAGGAAATCCTTTTCTTATATATAAAATGCTTGTGTCACAATGTTCGTTCCCGTACTCCTCCCAAACGGCTTAACCGATTCTCATGAAATTTTGTGAGCATATTGAGTAGGTTTGAGGATCGGCGAACATCTATTTCTCATACCCCTGAGTGCTAAGGGTTGTCCACGCGGACGAAGTCGCGGGCACAGCTAGTTAAAAATATAAATTAGTTAAAAAGTTAAACTTGATAAGTTAGTACCCTTCATTAAATTTTAGATAGAAAACTAAGTTAGATTATAAGAAGAATAATATATGTAACAATAATACCTAACAATACCATTTTTTATTAAGTAAACCAAGTGAGCTATATGCTAAGCTACTTTCAAATGTATAATCTTAGATACTTTAGAAACTTAAATAGCATAACTTACATACTTAGGAATTGAAAGAATGTATTAAAATTTAGGAGTGACAGCCATACGCTTCCCCGCAAGTCCGGTGATGATGACAAGGCCATCATCGTAAGGCAGTTAGGAAAAAACAAAAAATGTATTAAAATGAAAGCACGATAGGTAAATCTTTTTCAACATAATTTAATGATTAATAAATGAATATTTTAAAATAACATACAGGAATTGTGAATTTACGCAGACAGAGCCATTTAGAAGTTTGAGTAACGCTGATCACGAAGAATAGGTATCTAGAATGAAGCACCTAGAAAATAAAATTGTTCTTTTTAAATAACATTATTATATCCCCAAATACGTAGATAAAATTAAAGTCAAAACATCACTGACACTTAAAATATCTAATTTATAACAAAAGATCCACCTTTTTTTAAATTCCACTCTCTATAAAATTATTTCGTTAAATATTAAATTTTTCTAAGTGATTTAAAAACTAGTGTAGGGTACGGTCATCAGAAACAATAGTAGTAAATGTCTTCTAATAAACTTAATTGTTTAACCCTCCCAGACACGAAACAAACACGCGTTTGCATATTTATATATCCCGGGTGGAAATCGAACCCACGTCTGTCCAATGAGCCATATCGAATTCAATACTACAGGAATTAACGAGAAATGTAAATTAACGTGACATTATGGTATATGGTCAACAAATGGTTATTTTGATTGAACTGCGTCGTCAATTTTTGCGAACGTCAATATTTTCCGCAAAGTGTTGGTTGAAAGTGCTGCGAAACGAAAATTGATTATTTCATTGCTCTTTTTTCGGAGAACTTTAAACTTAGTTTTAAAAGTGTAATAATTAATTCCGTTTTTGGTTACCTCCACAGATAACATGTTACGTGCTTAGTGACTACAAAAGAGTTGATTTTTGGAGAGTTTCAGTGTGGCTGTTTTCATAAAGTAACTTCCTTATGGCTAATTTAGTAATGCTCACCGAATAAAGTAAGTTAATTAGCTTTAGCAGAAATGTCTTTAAATCCACGCGTTTGCTTTTCTTCCTCCTCCGTATAATCGGCCATATTGTTAATTCCAAAAGTAGCGGATGGTTCTTCAGCGTTAGATTTGTTGATCTGTTTCAGATTTCTCACAAACGCTTCGTAATGGCGTTCTTTGTCGGCCGCATCTTTGTATTTTCTGTGGTAGTCCACTATGAACTTCTCAAACAACGCTGGTGCGTCGTTCAGGTCAATAGGTTTTGGTCTCTCCGCAGCCAGCGCTCCCGCGCAGACAGCTAATAACAACGCTACAACAAACAGTTTCATGACGATCTATGCGCGCGACCACTGGGCTACGAATAGTCTAATCTTTGTCCAGTGCCGTTCTTATAGTCTTATAGTACTAAGAAACATTAATGCCATTACTGTTGATTAGGCACCAATTAAAAGGAACAATAGGTAATTAATTTTAACAAACAAACTCGTGTGTTAATCTACTTGGAAATCGCCGTTTTATCGTTGAATGCGGGTTTTCGAGTATGAGACATTCCTGACCTGATGGATAGTAGGGAGATCCACATTGAAGTCGACAGGCACAATAGACCTCATTGAGCCTGTAGCACTTATCCTGAACGCCTACTTAAATGCTGTTCCACGCACCGCTTGAAGAATCCGGGATCATAGAAGGGAGGGAAAGTATGAGAATGAGAAAGAGAAATTGAGCTAATATGCTTTAAATATGCTGCTGGTTAACTCGTTCAAAGCCTAGCTGAACTCACGATCTTGAGTTACCTGGACTTATGTTGGTCACAGTCGATAGGTTAAGGCTCATCTACATCTTTTTTTTTCCCATTGATATATTTATAAATATAACTGTATGTATCAGTCTCTGACGTGCATAGTACAAGCTCTGCTTAATTTGGGGTTAGATGATCGTGTGTGGAAATGTATACACACTTATGAATAAAAAAGAATTGCTGTTCGTTGTTCTGACTAAAACTCGAGAACGCCCGGACCGATTTAGGTAATTTTGGTTTTAAAATGTTCGTCGTAATCCAGGGAAGGTATCAATGAAAATATAGAAAAAGAATCAGTATTGGCGGTATGAAATTCGCCGGGACCACAAGTTTATACCTATTTATTTTATACAAAAAATCAATTTAAAAATTGGCGCGTCTATCGGTCCTACAAAAAGTCCAACGTGGGCGGAGCCTTCGCCAAACGCTAATGTTCCCGTACGTTGGTGTGTCCCCACACTATAGCTGAAGAAAATCCATCCAAATGAGTGTTTGGAGCGCATCGGCCCCAACTTCCTCTGAGTCAATAACGGAGTCGCCGTCAGTGAACCCGTTTAATTAACCCCAGAACGGGGCTCGGACTTCGCCTCGCGGTGGTGTCAAGTGATTTTAAACTTATTTTTTTACTTCGAAGTCTCTGGCAAATTATTTGCTTTGGAATTTTTTCGTTTTCATATCAGAAGGGATCTATTGACAGATTGTTTTTTTACGCAAATTGTGATATATACAGTACATTATATCATTGTTTAACTGTATTTGAACTATTAAGATTATAAATTTTTCGGAAAATGTGGGTACTTATTGAAAAAGTAGGTAACATTTTTTTTAAACTTCAATAAGAAACAGAAGTGCAAAAGTGTTTATTTTTTTTAGTTAATACACACAATCACACCTTTTTCCTAGAAAGCCAGGCCGAGTTCATTAAGATATCTCTTTTTGTTTGTTTATTTTGCCCTTAGCATACCTACGGCCTTGTTCTTAGGTTCCAAACTAAGTATGTCTCAGTCAGAAATCCGACCTTAGGTATGTCATACAATAGATGAACATAACCGTTGGATCAACAATATTCATAGCACACAAAGAGACATTACTTAAAAATTAACTGGGAACATAAATGTCGTAGGTGTAAATGATTTATAGGTAAATATTCATAAATCGTAAGAATGCACGACAATCCGTATTTATGTCTTAGCTTCGCAGTTGCTGAGTTATTCAACCTTGAGAAGCATTACCCTGTTTATTATTGTTTAGTCCGTATTATAACACCACATCTATAATATAAAAATGAATCGCAAAATGTGTTGGTAAGCGCATAACTCAACAACGTATGAACCAATTTGGCCAATTCTTTTATTGAAATGTTCGTTGAAGTCCAAGGATGGTTCTTACGGCGAGAAAAAATCGAATAATTGCCGGGAAAACCCTAAAACAGTCTCTTCTTTGTCACATTTTTTTGACAGGACAAAGTCTGTCGGGTCAGGTAGTATTTTATAAATACATATGTATTAAAAGTATATTTTACTCATGGCAGGTACTGGTAAATAGAAAATAGGGTTTATTTTTTTCGTGATTATATACTACTTTTGAAATAAAATAAGTTGAACGTATTAAATCTTAAATAGAATATTAAATCATATTTTTAGGTAAATACAGATTAATAAATATTTTAAACGTGGCAATACTTACTTTGGTATAATTAATTAAACCATCAGATTTTTATATTTAAATCAGGTTGCTGTGATTCTAGTGTCGAAACCTTTTACTGTCCAAATTTGCATACGCTAAGGTTTTTTAAATCATAATTGGTGGTCTATAAAGTGAATTTCATTTGGAGATAGAATTTACATGCAGAATTATTATTTTCTTCATTATTATTCATAACACGCTGCCTTTTACGATAGCAAAAAACTGCGAGAATTTACATAGAGACTCGTTCAATTTTAATTAAACTACAAATAGTGCCTTCATTTTTGAGTTTCATTTGATACATCAGCATTAATGTGGACTCCGTGAGCCAAAAAACCTTACTAAATATTCAAACATTCCGTAGAATTTTAGCTGAAACGCGATAGTGTTGCCAAAGTTCTCCGCTGTTAAAACTTTATGATAATTAGTAGAGCGGGCTAATTTCAAAGATCAAGCCGCGGAGAATAGAGTTTGTCAGGCGGTTAGCCCCGTCGTCTACTCTGGATGAGATATTTTCATTATATATGTAGTTGTTTAGTATTTAATATTGAAATTACCTCAATATAAATTCAATGAAGTCATTAATTGATACATAGTACATACATAGTATAAAGCAAAGCTCCCGCGTCTTTCTGTCCCTATAAATGCTTAAATCTTTAAAACTACACAACGGATGTTGATGGGATTTTTTTTAATACATGGAGGGATTGAAGAGGAAGGTTTTTATGTATATTATATCCGAAGCGAAGTGAGAGTGGGTCACTAGATATGTATATGTTATAGGCAATGTGTATAATCCGGTATTGTATAGATTACCTAGGTATTCTATACAATGCCTAAAACGTTCAGGCAATGTGTATAATACGATTAATTTCACACATTGCCTAGGTATTGTATAAAATGCCCGAAGTGCATCAGGTAAGGTGTATAATGAACGACCACGGGTAGGACCTTAAACATTTTTATTTTATTTATTATTCATACAGAGTAATGTTCCTATAAATGTCAAGTTCAAAATGTTGATTTTGAACGGGTTAATCAAACTTATCTCAGTATATTTTGAATAATATGTTATTGCTTTGCGTAGAGAGGTTCGGTAGCATTGGTTTTGAGTCCGTCCGTTAACGCATGAATGGTCCGTCCGTCCATCTGTCACCATAGAGGAAGATCCCAGAGCCGCCAGACATCACTTATTTTCTAATGGACAAAATATATACGATTGAGTAGTGGTGGGGTGTACTATCATCATATGACTAGTTGCTACCTTGACCAGACGGGCATTTTTTAGATATCAACCAATCAAGGTACATAGAAACACTGCTCACCTTACTTAAATTCTGATGGCTGATTTTAACATATTATATTTCACACAATATCATTAAAAATCAGGTTTTATTACTCCCAGACACATGCGGTAGGCGGTTTTACCTTACAGACGCTTTAAAGCTATGAAAAAATTTATTAAATTTACTTATTTTCTGATGCTTGATTTTTATATATGTTATTCAAACAACTATTTTAAAACGTTTTGCAAACGGACAGACCGATCCAAGGGGCCAAACATTCACCAGACCCAACTGTTTTAGAATTATTTTTTTTTATTGAATTTAGTTAAGTTTTTCTAATAAAATAGTTTGTAAGGTACAATTCTATAATTATTGCGGTCAGATGAGCACTTTTCAGTTGTTTGAATAACATATATAAAAATCAAGCATCAGAAAATAAGTAAACTTAATAAATTTTTTCATAGCTTTAAAGCGTCTGTAAGGTAAAACCGCCGACCGCATGTGTCTGGGAGTAATGAATCCTGATTTTTAATGATATTGTGTGAAATATATGTTAAAATCAGCCATCAGAATTTAAGTGAGGTGAGCAGTGTTTCTATGTACCTTGATTGGTTGATATCTGAAAATGGCCGTCTGGTCAAGGTAGCAACTAGTCATATGATGATAGTACACCCCACCACTACTCAATCGTATATATTTTGTCCATTAGAAAATAAGTGATGTCTGGCAGCTCTGGGATCTTGGACAACCAGGCTTTTACTTGAGAACAGTGATAGCTAGATATGTAGTTGAAATTTGTTGATCATAAACATACATGTTAGAGGACAAACCTGATATCAGGACAAACTCGTTAGGCCTTGGATAAACTATGTAGTACTTGCGAGCTCGGGACTTCCTGGCACCTTAGACTGAGTTAAAAAAGAGTCCTCTTTGAAAATTTAAAATTTGAAAAAATTCGCATTTATGACCCCGCCTGAACGGGGACTTGAACCACCGGACCTCCCGATATCGCGTCGGTTGCTCTAACCTCTGAGCTATCCAGGCAATTACGTCATAATGCGAACTTTACCATCACCGTTTACCCGTTAGCCACGGGTCGCGCCACCACCGGTAAGTGATCAAACACTATCGGTCCGCAAACATTTCTTTACAGAAATGTTATACAGAATGGTTGCACTTAGCAATTATATTTTTATTTGTTGTTTTTAATGCTTTTATAGCTTAATGTAAATTTAAAATTTTGAAAAAATTCGCATTCTTGATCCCGCCAGAACGGGGACTTGAACCACCGGACCTCCCGATATTTTTTAAAACCACCCATATACACCGTGAAATTTTAGTGGTTGTTTTCCCGCAGTAAAATTATTCTATCTTAGTAGCACAATAGATGTGTGCAGTTCTTTTTTATTAAAATCAATAAATTCCGGTTTAACGAAAGGTTTAACCGAAACTCGAAAACACGTTCGAACCGCTTTTTTACTTAGGGCGTAGAGCTTCTTTAGCTTTAAGCATCGATTTCATGCGGCAAACAGTACCTGATTACGTGACATCATAGCTTCTCTCGTTTTAGAGTTGAAAAATTATTATTCTAGAACTCCTATGTGACAAACGCTCTCTACGCAAAAAAACACGGCATACCAACCGATAAAATGCAATATGTTTAATCAGCGCTATGTGCTTGTAACAGTTAAAATTAGGATAAGCTCTCAAATGATCAGTAGGTAACTAACCAAATTACGGAGAAGAAAAATCGATTAAATACATTACCTAAGCTTCAACCGGCATTCTATACAATGCCCAGGTATTCTATACATTTCCTAGGTAAAGTGTAAAATATTTCAAACATTGAGAATCATTCAATACATTGCCTAAGCAACCTCGGCATTCTATACATTTCCTAGGCATTGTATAGAATGCCTGCATTATACACATTGCCTATAACATATATAATTTGACAGTCCAGTTACTGACGGTTGGTGACGGACGGCGAAGTCTCAGTAATATGGTAGGTACATTTTGTACCGTTTGGATACGGAACCCTACAAACTAATAGATCGTTAGATAAATGGCATTATTTCTATAAAATCCGAATAATTAAACTTTTAACCAGTTATACACAGTATTTTCTAATAAATTCTTATTTCTAAAAGATATTATAACAAATTTAGAATATTAAATGGTGCTCCTGTCTCATGCGCCAAGACTCGTGTCTTTGTGTCAACCACCGTTGCTTTTGATATCCTTAACACAAGTGCTTAAGCTACTTAAGACGGAATCAGGTCTTGTGACTGAATAAACAAATATATATTATACTAGTTGTGCCAGCGACTTCGTTCGTGTTTCCCCTCGTTTTTCACACATTTTCCACTGTTTCTTTGCTCCTATTGGTCGCAGCATGACTTTATATAGCTTAAAGCCTTCCTCGATAAATGGTCTATACAACTCAAAAAGATTTTTTCAAATAGAACCAGAAGTTCCTGAGATTAGCGCGTTCAAACAAATAAACAAACAAACAAACTCTTCAGCTTTATAATATTAGTATAGATTTTTTTATTTCTGACATTTATCCTTAATCCTTTTAAAATTAAAAAATTACGTTGAGCTTTAATAGAATTAAAAACAACAAATAAAAAATTATAAATAAATAAATATTACACAACATCACATACATTTATCTGATCCCTGGTTAAATTATCCTTTAGTTTGAGCCAATACAAATACTGTCTTTCATGGATCCCTTTCCTCCTCAATTGAATGAACGACTATTATAGTTTGAAGTATAGCTTTCCCTATGGACAGTGCTCTCAAGAATGTGAGACGACACTCGAGCAATATTCAGACGTGTCTCCACAAATAACTTGGTAACTAAATCGTAGATCCGCACGGAATTTAAACCGCGCCGAGTTTTAACGACTGCGTTTGTCGGTTGTTCCGCGTTAACTTGTATGAGCATACAGTTGAGGGCACACCAAGATAAATAGTTTGGAACTGGCAATTTAGACCACTTTGTTTATATTAACATAGATGTTAATTAGTTTGTTCGCTGCAAAAAGCACGTTTCGCAGGGTGAAGGAATGGTGTCTCAAACGTGTGCAGAGAATTAAATGATTGAAGAGTTACTTATTACTGCTATTACTCGTATTACTGCTTAATCTATACTATAATAAAAACGTAGAGGCAAAAATTCTTGTACTTTTCTTAGAAACGCAAAAAAACCAGTCAGGGATATGTTTTGAGAGTAGTAGAACACAACCCCATACTTAGAAAAAAAATTGTATCTCTGTCTGTTTGTTTGTTTGTTTCGACTGACCTCCTAAACGGCTGAACCAATTTAAATAAAAGTTTACACGAAGGTAATTTAAATTCCGGAAAAATGCATAGGATACTTGAAATCACTGACAGTTAACTGGTTCCCGTGGGATATTCAAAAAACCTAAATAAATGACTGATCTTTGAAACTATGAAACCAATTTTAATGAAATTTTGCATGGTGGTACCATACATCCCCGGTCAAGATCTCAAATACTTTTAGTCACAGAAATTCCTGTAGGATAGTTAAAAATCTAACTCTATTAGATCATGTACAAAAGTAGTAAAAGTATATCGACCAAAATGAACCTTCTGACTAGGATTATACGGACTACTTTATTGAGCAAAACGTCATAGTAGGGGAGGTAAATAGACAGATTTGCAGTTACTCGAACGACATGGAATCGGTGGAAAGATTACGCTAAATAAGAAAAAAGTTTATTACACTTTCTTTATAAGTGGGGGGACAGCGATTAATACAGGAGGGCTACCTGGTAACAAGCTGTTGAAAGAAAAAAGTTATTTGACCGTGTCAGTCATTCAAAGTGCATGTTAAATAATCCCTAAAAAGTGTCATTGTACCGATTTGGACCACAAAGTTATAATTAATCTTTGTGTCTGTTCATAATCTTGAGATACTTCAGCGCGTTACATTTTTATGCAGGAGGTTCCAGTTGATATCGAGGTCCTGCTGTATAATAATCTGTCATTTTTCTTAGTTAACCTGTTTCATCTCACTGCTGGGCAAAGTATCCTTCAAACTCATCTACTGCTCTCTGTCCAATGCTAGGACTTGCCAGTTCTTTGATACATGGACAAGATCGTCATACCACCTTTTCTTGGGTCTTTCTCTTCGGCGAAAATCGTCTTCAGGCACGCGATTTGTAACAATTCTATTTTTATTTTATTTGAATTTTTATTTATTAAGAATAACAAACAGATACACATTACATGTAAGCTATTACATATTACTTATTTAAAAAATCTTAAATGTGTAACCAACACCGTTATCCGCAGATTGATATTTAGATAGATTCTGGTCCATCTATTGTTCTTTATCCTCGCACATTTCACATCACATTCCCCGACCATTGCTACATCAGTTTTGCCAACAATACCAGTCCCGTACTGGTATTGTTGGATGGTGGTATATTATATTTTTTCTTTTAACATAATACCTATGATACTCCGCTTCATAGCTTTTTGAAAAACCTTGTGTTTGGACTTGTGATTTTTGGCGGGGGACCAAGATTGTGGCCCATGTATTGGGATAGGTTCAGTGATATAAGAAGATCACCCTTCATATACCCATTCATGGACCTGAAGCTTTTCCAGGAATTGTCTGCTCTACGGATTATTTATTTGTCCTGCCTGTTTTCGAAGGAGACTGCATAGCCCAAGTTTGCTCCTCTACATATTGCTTCACCTGCCTGTTGTCTGCAACCACCAAATCAGTGGTGTTGTTGGTCATGACCTTGGTTTTGGATCTATTCATCGTCAGTCTAACGTCAACGCTTTCTGCGCTCTGTTGTTCGAGCATCAACTCAAGTTTGGTCGATGTATACGTATTTCGACTAGGAAAATGTCATCTGCAAAGCGAAAGTTTATAAGTCGCCTATCCTCTACACCAATTCCTTTCGTTTCCTAAGAATATCATAGTGACCTGAAAACTTCTTGGAGCGTGTTTAACTGTTTAACTCTTTTATGTATTTTGAATGTCAGGCCTTCAGTGTGCAGTTTGATATCGGCTGTGCTTTGTTGGTAAATGATTTGGAGAAGTTTTTCTGTATGTGGGTTCGATGTTTTGCTGAAGAAGAGAAAGCTAAATGGGTTGATGTGGGTGATACCGTCGAAGACCATTGAATAATCCACAAAGGCCAGGTTCAAAGGTTTATAGAATTCGCTACATTTCTCTATTACCTGGTTTTCGGTATGGAGGTGGTCAGTTGTCCAGTATTTGCTTGCTGGCTTACATTGGTGGGTTGTGTTGTTCCAATTGATAGACTGTTCGATATTATCTGAATGTTTATATACATAGAGGGTTATCGCTATTCTAAGCAAATAAAGGGAAATTTATAAACATTCACGTAAAAATGTTGGACATTATAAAATTAAAGAAAGTTATCGTATATAAAGATCGTTACAAATAAAATCACATAGATTATTAGAAAACTGGTGCCCCTTGGATCTTTGTTGTGTCAAAGGTTTTAGTAATTGTTGTTATAGGCGCGATTCTACGGTCATCGCCCCATGGAAACCATCAGAGATTATTAGTTCTTCATAATCCTGTTTTAACAGTGTCTTTGTAATTAGCATTAGCAGCTATCCTATTTAAGATCACGCACCCCTTCCCTCCCGTATGAAGTGTACATACACTGCAAAGGTACATGAAAGGGTGCAAGGAGTCTCCCATTTAAAAATCTTACAAGACAGAGTCTGAGTCTGATCAATACTCCAAAAACTCCCGTTGGGCTCCCCAACTATCACGTTTTAGCTGGCAAGTCATGTCAAATGCTGTCAGATTTGATATGATGTGATGAGTGTTTAGTTCTTGGTTAGTTAAAGAGATGTCACTATGCTCATTATTTCGCAATATTGTTTCAAATACAAAAAGTAATTCATAAGTTATATTTTATTGCGCTTTACGTCATTATCTCATTGTTTTTTTTACGAATACAATACAATCTAAGAAAGTAGGTATAATTATGGTTATCGTTTCAGATTGATTCACATAATATGATAGTAAAAAATTGTGTATTAACTTTTATAATAATAATAATATACGATTTAAGATATTGACAATTTTGTTCACATATTTTATGAATATTAATTGTGAATTCAATTGCCAAAATCTAAGAAAATATGTATTTAAATCCTGTAGTCTACGCGAACGAAGTCGCGGGCACAGCTAGTTTAACATAAATTACTTATTTGCTTTGAAGTTAATATATCGTTTCTCTAAATAAAACAGTTAAATAACAAACACAGCTCAAAAGTTCATGTTTTCGAATTTCTGATTCCTACAGTTCTGTGACTCGTACACTACTTAAATTGTGTTTAAAACTCCTTTATCTTTAGAAGTTCATTTTTTTCTTTATTTAAGGAAAACAAACAGCAATTTTACAATTCAATTAATATTAAAACACATAAATGTAACACACTTGCCAAAAAAGTTTCCACGACTAATTAATCAATCAATCATTTCATTTGCGTATCAGTATCGGCGATACAAAGATTTAGAGGTTGTCTTAATAATTAATCCACATACACACATAAATTCGATTAAATGTTAATATTTCTTCTGTGACGTAAATTATATCGAAAACTGTCTTTCTTAAATGAATTAATAAGTTTTCTCCTTGAGGCGCTAAACAGAAGCTTTCCATCGCCTATATACATAGTTTTTTAGATGAATTTAACCTTGCACTTTTTGTTTGACCAAAATATGATAAATAAGAAAAAAAAATAACGGAAACAGTACAGCTCACGTGCGATAGAACAATCCGTAGCTACAGCAATAGCGTGCTACTATAAATTGCAAAAAATAACCGATAAAGTTTGAAAAGGACGTAATTCTTATGCGATTACGGCGCCACTAAATCTTCGAAACTCGTTAATCGAACTTCTGGAAGTATTTCGCGTCTGACGCCAACTGCCTTTGGCAGAGTCGCCGCCGCCCGCGCCAATTTAAATGATAAAATTCAGATCCCTCAAAGGATAAAATTCAGATTATTCCGCCCCAAACTAAATTAAAAAATGTACCCTAGGAATAACGTGAGTATTAACTTTCATGGGACACTTTTGAGATTAAATAAACTCCTGTTTACACGTCTTATGGTTAAGCGTGGTTAGCGGTTCTCATTATTTAGAGATGTTCGTTATCTATAGGATATAAAGGTAAATATTAGAAAATATTGAATTATAAAATAAAATTGCCTGAACGCTATACCGACGGCATTGCCTTCAAATACGAGGCAAATTCATACCTAAATAATTATTAATATATATTATTTAGGAATATTTATTGTGTCGGGTAATATTTTTTTTTATGTATTTAAATGCTAAACCATATTTTTTTTACAAAACATGACTATTTAAAACACTTAAACAACTAGTGAACCCAGCGAACTTTGCACTTTTAATATTTGTTTCCTATAAAAATAATATACAAAGTTTATCAAAAAAACAACAAACTTAAAAAAATCATCGCATTTGTGCAGTACTTTGGAAGTTATGAGCTTGCATACATTTCAGTTATTCATTTTTATTCATATTGACATGCACGACAGTTGCAATATTCTTGCTGACACTATATTTGCCAAGTATGTATTATTTGTACGAAACAGCTTGAATCTTTGTGAAACACCTAGAAAATGGGGGGGGGGGGGGAGATTTGAGATAGGAAGAAGCTGGACTTTAGCCAACGATCTGTCGGCACTGTTTGAAGAGCGCTGTGCGAATTAAACGAGTTTTATTAGAAAGCTTTTATTAAAGTCAGCTAAGACGCCCGTTCTGAAAGAAAACTATTGTTTGCTATGGAGAAGCTGTCGACATGAATGAAAGTTGTTCTCGCAATATTAGAACTGACTTTGCCGCATGGTTTCACCCGATCGAAATGTGTATTGTGCCAACAACAATAGTTTATGTTACCTAGTGACAAGTAGAGCGAGAATTTTTGAGAAAACTTTAAAGCGTGAATGCACCTCTCTTAAAAATAGTGGTAATAAAATAATTCTCACATGGACTTACACGAAATTGTAAGTTTCAATGCAAATTAATACTGTCTTTGACGTTTGGTAGTCGGGCCGATTTTTCTTCCGATGACTTTGTATGATAATATATTCGACAGACTTTTTGTAAGACGCGTGCGTTGCTCTATTGCTGGCATGACTGGCTCGCTGAAACAATGGTTAGTGAGACCCACTATCTACGGTTCCAAGAGTCGTGGGTTCGATTCCCACACGGGACAAATTATTTTTGTGGCAAACATCGGTGTTTGTTCCGTGTATGGGTGTGTTATAAAATATTAAATATATTTAAGTATATTTGTGTATCCACTGTGGATTCTTATATTTGTAACACAAGTGTTTAAACAAAAACGAGCACAGCTGAGCTGCCCAGTCTCAAAAAAAAAACGCGCACGAAAAAACCATAATTTTTTTGGTGTATGCTGAAAAGTAATGTCTCCGCTTCATAATATATTCCCTTATAAATTTAATTCACAAATCTGAGCGGCGTGTAATGTCCTATATTTACATAAATACATGGAGACCGCGGCAACTCGCGGATGCCACTGAGTCCGCATACATTTGCAGTTTTCTTGATGTTATGCCGGATTTATTGAGCGGAAAATTGCTTATTTATTGCCTAGTTATCTTGCTATCGTCGGGCGAAATGTAGTTTCGTCAGCCATGTGGACGGAAGGAGTACCTAATTAAAAGGCATGTTGTAAACAAAAGAAGGTTGGGCGGAAGTGGCCATATAAATACTGTTGTGGTTTTTATTTCTTTCTGTACGGAGTTTTCTTGATGAAAATGAAAATTGAAAATGAAAGCTACGTAATCTGACCTTTTACTGTAATGATATGACATGAATGACATTAATAACTCATTAATTTTTAAATCAATAATTTTGAGTACCCCATAATAACTTTGTAAAGAATATTTTCAGAAAGTTTTTTAAACCAAGATTTGATCGTTTAAAACGGATAATCAAGTTTTGATCGCGCATTTTCTCTTGCCAACAGCGAAGCAACCGCTTTACCTACCAAGCTTTAGTAATTGCAAAACGTAATTCATCATTTCAAAACTCAAGAATAGTTTCCAAGTTTCCCAACCTGATATTTTGATCGTAATAAACGTCGCGGTAACATGAAAGCGTGGCATATGACGTCATGTTGTGACGTCACTGTCAGTTACCCTGAGCGACAGTAACTAACGTCGATGTTCACTTGTTCGAATATGCTTTTCTTAATAATTTTAAGGGATTTGGCTTTTAGTGTAACTTGACTAAAGTGCTTGATTTGAATCGTAGGGAAGATGAAGATATGACATGTACGCATACAGCTAGCAGACAAAATAGATGATCAAAATCAGGAACTTAATACAATGATCTGAATCGGGCCAGAATTTGTATGTAATTACCTCTTACCTTATTTTCATTATTAAATTCTGGTTTCATCTGTTCGCTAGTTTTTGAAAATAAAATGCACTAATTCGTTCTGATGCGAAATATGTTTATAACTGATTTTAAACTGTCATGGTTACACATATGGATATTTACCATGTTATGTTGATTTGTTTTAATGAGCTTCCGATATTTCGGCACTGTTCACGATCATGTTCATAATCACGGGTGAACACTTCACCCGTGATCATGGCGCTTGCAACAGACAGTTACAGTTTAATGTTTATAACTTTTGGTATAAAAATTGATCATAAATATGTAGGAGCTGCACTATCAGTACATTTTTGGTACTATTAACAATCACTTTCTTTAGAATCACTGCGACGTCACACAACACATAGTCTGACGCGAATTCTGATTTTGATTCTGTTGACTGTACCTACTACGGAACAAGTATTAATAGAAAATGTGGAAATTAATATTTCGTATGAAGCAATGCGTGTCATTTACTCGTGCAAGGAATATGTAGAACTAGCTGTGCGCGCGACTTCATCCGCGTGGGTGGAATAGTAAATATGGTAGCATTTCAATTTTCGTTGGCTGTTTTGTGAGGGCATTACGGGTAAAATTAATACAGCAATTCAAATTATATGATGAACAAACAGACAAAAATTCAAAATTCATGGTATTGACGAGTCTGGAACTAAACTCCGACATTCGTTTCTTCACAGAACCGCTAACCGACAGAACATTTCGTATCTACAGGTGCCTGGATAAAAGTCTCTTAAAATATTTTTTATCATTTTTCATCCACATACAGACAGCGTATTTATTCCGTTCAAGAGGGCTTAGTTATTTTAAGTAATTTAATTTATAATAAATTATCTTATTATAATTTGTAACATACCTACGTTAAGTATAGCATTCTCTGGTCGGTTCTGATACCCGTAACACAATGTTTAAACTACTCGGTTTTGTACTCAGATTAATGTATGATAAGAATGAAATATTTATTTATTAATTATTAATGGGCAAGCATGCAGGCCTATAAATAACATCGGCATGTTAACATTGAAAGCCACGGGCTTTCGGGTATGAATATTTCACGACCAACATTTTTGTTTACACGTATACGATTTCGGTCCTTCTTTCCCGTATTTAAACCTCTAGAAATCCTTACGGATATAAAATATATTTAATTGATCACCCGGAAGAGTATCCTCGGAATACGTTCAGTGATTAATGGTTCGATCCGTGTCGGACGGAGAGGGATCGATTTGTTTAATTAAAAATAATGACAGACGGATTCATCAATAACCACTTTAGGTGCCTGTAAACGTCTTTTAATTTCAGCACAGTGTAGAATTGTAAGAGCACTACACATCACGTATGTATGATATGATTTCGGAACAAAATTGAGACTTAAATTTAATTTATTTTTCACATAATATAGTATCTAACTTATGTTTTAAGGGAAAAAAAGTGTGACGGTTTTTAAATGTAGTTTGTGGATGTTATGTGTGTGTATATGGAGATGTGATATGTTATGTGGATGGTAGGTATGTGGATGTTAGTTGAAAATAAATGTAGTACTTACTACTTACTACTTTACAAACTTTCTACATACATACATTTATAAAAAAACCTAATTCAATTTCTTATATGTATGCGCCTAAAAAAGTAGTACCTACATTATATTAGTAGAACAAAAAAAATAAACGCGTTCGAATATTGGAATAATATTTTTGACATCGTTGCGTAAATAAACATAATTTTGAAAACACTGGCAGTATCTTTGATAATTTTCCTATGGGCTTAAATTTGATTAATTTTGTAAGTGGATAATCCTTACTGTTACTTATTTGGTTGTGCCCTTGATCAGACGGTATAAACACGAAGGAGAGGAAAAATTAAATTTTCCGCTTCGCCCCATTGATCCCCAATCACGATCAAAACATTTTAGGGATGGCCGATGTTACCGACTCAAAAAAGTTTATTACAAAAACTTTTAAGTAGGTACTTTATAATCATTGAAAAAATTTTGGTTTTTGACCAATTTCTGGAACATTATGTCATTGACTAGATTGATTTGTCCTGATTTATTTCGAAATATAATTATATAATTGTAACAGTAAATTATTTAGTTAAGCTGTGATTATTAAGAACCTGATGGTATTTAGACTCTGTCGTCGACAATGTCCTCTCTGAAAAAATCGAACCCAGATTTCATGCCATTTCACAAATACGATGCTTTTATGTAGGTACCTAATATAGGTAGTAAATATTCATTACGGAGCTTACGTGTATGAATAACCCTGTTTGTTGTGTCCCATTTCGTCCCATTTTACGAACATACCTTCGTGGGGTACTTTTGAACTTTACAGAAACGAAAGTGTTGTAAAGTGTTGTAGGTACTACCGGCAACGCTGGCGGTAGTACACTTTTCAAATAGATTTCTTTAAACGCCAATAGCCCTAGCTAGCAAGAATTTTTGGTAGGTATTTGAGGCAAGCTGAAAACTTATCCTGAACCTCTCCTATTATATCCCAGCACGACACTGCAGACCTGGCTGGTGAGTAGCGGGGCTAAAGCAAACCCCCAAAAATATTTTTCATCTTTTTTATTTATAACTAAAAAATAAGACTCACGTTGTAAGACAAATTATTTCGATGGAACTTCTACCTGTCAGGTGAACTGACAAAGTATTTTTTTTTGGATTATAAAATATATTTTAAAATAAGAAAAATTGGGGGTTTGGTTTAGCCCCGGTACTCAGCCAGGTCTGCGGTTTTGTGTTGAGTTATAATATTAAAGGTATAGGACAAGTTTTCAGCTTGCCTCATATACCTACCGAAAAATTCTTGCAGGCTCTCGGACCACAATTTGGGCGGGGCTTGCTTTGACAGACGTATAAGCGCCAAGCGATTTTCACCTTATAGGTGGTCGACCGCCAAATACTCCGATAGTACATCTATAAACACTATGATCATTTCATCTTTATCGAGAGATGTTTTATATGGATTTCACTTATTTAGGATGTACTTAGGTTTTACCTATTCAGGATAACATGTTTTATTGATAACATAAATAATGTTTCAGTTACATAAAGGTAATATAAAATTCGTATAAAAACACAATTTGTCAAAAGAAAAAGTCGGTGGTTGGTACCTTAAATAAATATATTTTCATGAACTATTCAAGATCGCCGATGAGTACCAGCTTGTTTACTTGCGACTTAAATTGGCTCATCACACATGTAAGTCCCTACATACTTTGAAAGCCGGAGTTCGAATGAAAACATCAATTGCCTTCCCGAGAGCGGTTTTCACCTCCCTCAATTTGAACCCTATTGACTACTCCGTTTGTGTTCATGAATTTCCCCGCTGAGTCAAGTGATTAACTTCGGAAACATGAATAAGTTTGTATCGGGAGCGCGCCGGGGCCGGAAGCAATAAAGCCCTTGTTACCAAAGTGATAAAGATTAAATTCGAACGAGTTCGCGGGGACACAAGTGTATTTGATCGTACATAAATTATCATTGAGCAAGACGCTTTAGATTTATCGGCCGGTGCGCTTCTTAAACAGACATAACTCAATACGGTGGAATTGGTGACAATTGCCAGCTGTGTGTTCCTTAGGGGAGTTACGGCGATTATCGGATAAAATCGGATTTATAGTGATGGATGCGATAGCTTTTGTTTTGTTTGTAAATTTAAATGACTCCGGAAAGACGAATGGAGACAGTTTGGAGAAATATCGACTGGGATTAATCTTAATTGGTATCCGGGATAACGTATTAACGTTTTATTTTCATGATGCAACTCTGCATGAGTTGATTGAAAGTGTTTCAGAATACCTGACCTGTAAATATGCATATATGACATATATACATACATACAATCACGCCTTTTTCCCAGAGGGATAGGCAGAGATCACTTCCTGCCATGTGCTACGATCCTATACATATATGACCCATGATATTATAACTGTACTTGTCATTAACAACAAATCAATCAAAATACACAATAAGTAATTCATAAATAGGCAGGCAGGTTTTTAGAAAATAAAATGGAATAAAAATAGTAATTAATTCCCACATCTGTAGATAACAAGTACTTGCTTGGCGTCATACTTAGTGTGAAAGATCACGTTTAACTTTACTAATTTATCACTTCTCAACCATAAATTACTCATTGTTACGTTATTACCATAACAAACTTAAAAATAAATTTTCTTGATATATTGATTGGTGTTGTCATATGAATCGTATAACTTACTCCTAAGTATTAAAAACAAATTCATTAAAGGCACGAGTATAGGTAGAGTTTTGACTGTAATCTACTAATATATGTATACTAAGTAAGTAAATAATTGATTTGGTGTAAGTAAATTTGGCATCAAAAAGTCAAAACACAAAAATTTTTTGGCGTCCAAAAAGTCAAAACATATTAGGTAGAGATCCTGTAGTTACCAAAATGAAGTTGTAAGTAAACCTTGTTAGGCTTCGATTTAACCTCAAACGTATTTTTCCCAAGGAAAAAGCAGACGTAAGCCTCAATCGAATACGGGATTGGAATATTTCCACGTCTCAGACGGAAGGCGCAAAATAAATAAGAGCCTCCATATTGGCAGTGGCGTTAATAGTGACGGTGTCTTTGTTCAAGCTCGTATATAAATTATATATTATATAATGTACATAGTAGAGACCCGTCATCGCTTAGCTTCTGGTATATTATACATAAAAACCTTCCTCTTCTATTAAAAACCGCATCAAATTTCGTTATGTAGATTTAAAGATTTAAGCATACATAGGGACAGAGATACGCGGGAGGTTTTCCGCGTATGTCTGTCGACGACTTTGCTTTATATGTAAGTACATAGTAATACACCATGACGTTTTAGTTTTGAAGCAGAACGATTACCTTATGATAGTTATTTCTTAAAAAAATATTTTTCACTGCGTGAAAATAAATAAAGCGTCGATGGCCGAGTGGTTAAGGTCGTTGCTTGCCATACGAGAGGTCGCCAGTTCAAACCCCGCCAGGTACCAATGTGTTTTTCAAATTTGAAATTCATATGTACCATCATTCGACGCTTGACGGTGAAGGAAAACATCGTGAGGAAACCTGCACACCTAAGAAGAAATTCTAAGGTTGTGTAGTCGACCAACCCGCACTTGGCCAGCGTGGTCGACTAAGGCCTTATCGCCCTAGTTTAGGGTAGGCCCGTGCCCCAGCAGTGGGGACGTATATGGCCTGATGATGATGATGATGTGAAAATAAATCTTAATAATGAATATAATCATCCAGCTCGAAAGAGTAAGAAGCGATAGTTCGAGTACATATACGATATATCTCAACATACATAATAACATACACCAATCGTGGTCGAGCGAGCGAGCGACCACGATTGGTGTAACCCAGTCGAAACGTCGGGCAGTAAGTAGCTATGTATTTGCTACTCCTAATAACGCGTGTAGACCTATAAAGACAAATATTTAGTGTAATGGAATGCGAAAGTCTAAAATCATATACATCGTAGTCTGGCAAGTACTAGCAACCAGCACAAAATCTCTACGCCCAAAGTAATAGATACAGCGGTTCGAGCTTGCTTTCGAGTTTCATTTATCACTTTTTGTTGATTTTATTGATATAACAATAAAAAATCATGTGGATACCTGTACACCTACAAAGACATTTTTAGGTTGTGTAGTCGACCAACCCGCACTTGGCCAGCTTGACTAAGGCGTGATCGCCCTAGTTTAGGGTAGGAGGTAGGATGAATGAAAAAATGCACAAAATAGTAAAGATCAAATAACTTTACTGCGGGAAAACAACCACTAAAATTTTACGGCATAGGTAGGTAGGTATGTATGTATACGTGAGATATTCACCTGAACTGATTTTTACTTTTAACTTTGCATGATGTATGATGCGAAGTTCCGCTTAATACGCTTTGGCAGTTAAACTTTAGTTCGCAAGTAGTCGTACTTACCTCTATAAGCCTTATTAATTATTAGCTTTCCACCCGCAACGCCGTCGCTTGAAGTAGTTTACTTCCTTATTGAAAAGTGTGTAAAAAAAGTACCTTAAGGCTGACCCGCCCACGTCAGAATTTTTGTAGGACCGACATTCCGGCCGAATTTAATTTGTGTTTTTAAAACATTCCATTGACTTTTTGTAGAACATGTGCGTTGCTCCATTCAATCCATTCAGTCAAACTGCAATCAGTACGTTCAATTTTTCTCCTACAAAGATCGGTCACCGATAGGGCAGCCTATATCGGTCTTTTTTTTTTTTTTTTTTTTTTTTTTGTGGGACTCTCGCTGACTGCCTGCAGATATGCTTTCTCAGCGTAACCTAGCGTGGCGGGGGAGAGGATAGCTCTCACCCCTAGACATTTCGGCAACGTTAGCCTGAGGGCACCACCTAACGGGGCTCGAACATCGGCTCAGGGCGTTGCTAGATCGGTCCCTAATACGGACGTAGGTTTCAGGGGATAAACGACCCGGCACGTGCCGGTATCGAGTTGTTGACAGAGACGCGGAAGTTGCGGGGCGGACACACGAGTTTCTAATCTAGGACCCCGCCGGCTGGATCGGAAAATAGGACGGATTGATGTGTTCTGTGTCGCGAACTGTTGGACCTGCGTGATGAAATCATCGGGCTCGAGAATAATGCTCCTGGGACGACGCCTCTTTCGTGGGCCTACGGTGGGATCGTAGTCAGCGGCCGAGACCACTAGACTGTTCGGATGATGTGGGGCGGAGTTAAAATATTTAAGAGAGCATAGCTTGAAGTACTGCGAGATGGTCGGCAGTTTCAAGTCTATGTGTAAGTTTTCATTACGCATATACCAGGGAGCGCCCGTGGCTTTGCGCATGAACCTATTTTGAATAATTTGTAGCTTTAATGTTAGAAGGAGCGGCGTGTCCGAATGCGACACTCGCGTATGACATGATCGGCCTAATACAAGTAGTGTAGATTCTAACCTTAGTCCTAAGGGAGAGTTTACTCTTTTTGTTTAGAACGCAATGAAGTCTGCCTAAAGCGAAAGCGGCGCGGTCGCGCACCGTTTTAATATGATGTTGGAACGTTAATCCGCGGTCGAGATGAACTCCTAAGTATCTTACTCGGCGCTCCCAAGGGATCGCCTTTCCGAACATGGTGATGGGTGGATTACGCGGTGGGAATGTAGTGCACCGCTCGAATAGTACTGCAGCGCTCTTATCGGGGTTGACTTCGATTCTCCATTTGGTGAACCACTCGCCGAGAATGTCAGCGGAGCGTTGGAGGGTACGAGCTATGGGCTTTGCCGTGCGGGACGAACAGTACAACGCCGTGTCGTCCGCGAACAGCGCTAGGTGGGGTTGTAGGGGGGAGGGTTTGAATTTGGGGAGATCGCCGGTGTACAACGTGAATAGGATCGGCGAAAGCACCGAGCCCTGCGGCACACCGGCTGTGAGGGGGTGAGGCGCGGAGAGCGCTCCGTCTATTCGGTAGCGGAAATGACGATTCGACAAGTAGTCTCGTAAGATGAGCACGAGTCTGTCGGGCACCTCCATTTGGTAAAGCTTGTATAGTAGGCCATGGTGCCAGACTTTGTCGAACGCTTTCGCCACGTCGAAGAAGAGCGCACCCGTCCTGCGTGGGCGGGGGCGGTTTTGATTTTCAAGAATATGTTCTACTATGCGATGGACTTGTTGAACACATGAGTGTTTGGCTCGAAAGCCGAATTGTTCGTCGGGTAAGAGTGATTTAGATTCGGCAAAGTCTCTGAGACGGCTATGAATAATCCGCTCGTATAGCTTGCCGATAGAACTGAGAAGGCTTATGGGTCTGTAACTAGTCGGCTCGGCCGTCGGTTTACCGGGTTTCGGAATTCCTATGACTATAGCCTCTTTCCATTGTTGAGGGAAAATATTATTACTCATTGCCGCATTAAAAATGTCGGTGAGCAAGGCGATGAGATTGGGCGAGAAGCGCTTAAGTACTTTGTTGGTGATGCCGTCGTGGCCGGGGGCCTTGCGCGGGTGGAGTGCCTGCACGAAGGTCTCGACCTCATCGACGGTGGCGGGCTCGAGGGCGGGGCCTGTGGGCGGGAGGGCGAGTCTCCGTTCGACTTCCGCCTCTACTGTAGCGAGGTGGTCTGGGTCTACGGGGAGAGTGCTTGGGGAGCATTGAGATTCTAGGCTGTTTGCTAGGCATTCAGCTTTTTCTTCGTCGTCGAAGGCTGGTGGTTGATTGGGGCGATTTAGGGGAGGCATAGAGGCACTACTCTCTGTTTTGAGCGTTCGGATGAGTTTCCAGAACGCGAATTGTGTGGGAACTAGCTCGCCCAGAGTCCTATCCCACTGACCCTCTCGTAGCGCGGCGATGCGACGCTTTACAGATCTCTGTAAGGCGCGAAGGCGAGCCCGGTTCGGTTCAGTGGGGTAGGAGTCGTAGGCTCTGGTCGCTGCGTTCTTCCTCGTAAGCAGGGCCCGCACGTCCGCGGGCAGGTTCCAGCGACGGTGAGCCGTCTCTGGAACCCGCCTCGAACAGTCGCTGACGACTTTGTGCACGTGCTCTGTTAGGAGGTCGATAGCGTTTAGGGTGTCCTGAACTGTAACTAATCTATGGGGGATACGGTCGAGTTGCGGCGAGGAGACGGACTTAAGTTGTTCGCCTAAGCCGTTCCAGTCTACTTTGACTCGGGTAGGAGGCGGAGGGCCTACGCCGAGAGGGCCTACTCTGGGTGTTAACTCTACTACTACGGGTCTATGGTCTGAAGCTAATTGATGTAACACCCGTATCGAACTTAAACCTAAGTTTATGTTCTTTACGAGCATTATGTCTAGTACGTCGGGGCGGTGATCTACGTTGTTAGGGAAGTGGGTGGGCTCTAGTGGGCCTATGACGTCGAAGTGAAGAGGGGCTGCGAGTGAGTTAAGAAGGGTGCCGCGCTGGTTCGTCAGACGACTATTCCAAGCTGGGCTTTTTGCGTTTAGGTCGCCTGCCACGATGACGGCGTTGCCTAAGTTGAGGAGGGATTCTATGTCGTTCCTAGTCAGATGTCGGGCTCTCGGTCCCATGTTAACGGGGGAGATATGCCGAGACTAGTGTGATCGGTTCGTGGCCGGTCATACCTAGCTTGCATACTGAAACTTCTATGTGATCGAGTTGAGGGGGATCTATAGGCGTGCAGTACAATGACCTTTTGTAATATATTAACGTTCCGCCTAACGGAGATGTTATCCTATCATTCCTAACGATATTGTAATTAGCTATTTTGGGGTCGCGTTTGTTCGGTTTTAGAAAGGTCTCTTGGACCAGAAGAATGTCAATTTGGTGTTCGTTAAGGAAGTCGGCTATTTCGTCCCTTTGGGATGCAATCCCATTGGCGTTGAAGTAACCGATGCGTAAAGACGTCGGACGGAATCTAGTCTGTATCTGGCGTATATCCATTATGGAGAAACTTTGAAACTGGCTAACTTGAGGCCTAACTCTTTACACTGAACGGCGACCGACAGCATTTGTGACGGGTCGCCTTCTGCTCTGCGGATAAGTTCCGCCGCGCGGCTAACTTCCTCAAAATCGATCGCTTCAAAGAAGCGTTGGACTAATGTTACGTCCGCACATAATGCAGACGGCGAGGCGGCTGGTTTAGGGGGTGGGTTTTGTTTTTGTTTAGGGGGCGCGGGGGCTCTGTTTTGGGGGCTGGGGGCTTGGTGGTTGCCGCCGCTGGGAGACCCCTGTGTCCACGGAGCGGGCCACTGGGGTGCCAGCTTTGGTGTCGTTGGGGTCGGTGCCTTGGGGGCACTTTTAACGGACGGGAAGTCCTTTTTAGTCGGGGGTGGCGGGGGAGGTTTATTAAGAATGGCCTCTGGCCTTTTGGGCTCCCTACGGCTCGGGAAAACCTTAGGGGCCTTGGGGCATCCGCGGAAGTTGGCGGGGTGTCCTACTTCACCGCATAGCACGCACGTAGGCGGCTCTGTGCAGTCTTTGGGGCGTGGGCACTTGTCTGTGCTGTGACTACCTAGGCACTTGACGCACCTGGGTGTGGAGTAACAATTCCGGGAGGAATGGCCATAAAGTTGGCACCTATGGCATTGGAGAGGAAATCCCCGTTTCTCGGGAGGCTCTACTGTGATACCGCCTAGATGGCAGACGGTTTTTAATTTATTGAAAATGGCCTTACCGGCCTCATTTTGCTCTAATAGGACCATAACCATGTCGTATGGTTGCTTGGGACGGCCCCACATGATCCTATGGACCTGCAGGGCGGGGAAGTTTTGGACCTTAAGGTCCTCTAATATGTCGGAGCATGAAAGCTCCTTGGGAACGCCTTTAACGATAACTCGTAACAGCCTCTCCTCCGGGAGGGCGTACGTGTGAAAAGATATTTTCATCTCTTTTAATAGAGACGTAATGCGACGATGATCTGACGGGGTCTGGACCAAGATCTTGATCCCGCTTTTGGTAGTCTTAGCCGAGAGGTAATTAACCCTCTGTTCGGCACAACGCTTGGAGATGGCCACCCACTTACTTTTGTCTTGCAGGTAGACAGGCGGGGGTGGCGGGCATTTGGCGGGGGAGGAAGAGTTTTCTTCCACCGGTTGGGCGGCCGGAGAGGAAGGGGGTTCCCGGAACACCTTATGGGCGGCCGGGACCCTTTTCGGTTTGGGCGATGAAGCGCCCTTCTTATCAGAGGTGGTTACGTTATTAGTTGAGTTGAGAGAGTTAGGCTCTTCTGCCTTTTGTTTTCGGAGGCGCTTCCGTTTGCGCCCCTCGACTACAGTGAACTCGTCGGACGACGAATCCACTTCGGTGTTTTTGGCCGAAGCCGACGAACCTGATGAAGAGAACGCTTCCGACTCTGAGTCGGACAAAGGACTTACGTCCATGGCTGAGTTAGCCTCAGGTGAAGCCTGGGGCTCTATTTCCGAAGGGACGGGGGGCGTGGCTACGGAGGGGGTGAGAGGCATAGTGCCATCTCTTTCCCCCTTGGACCTATTCAGAATCGCATCGACCTCCGGGTCGATAGCGAGAAGCTTCTCGAGGAGGGTCGGGCGGGTCAGGAAGAGATTCAGGAGCCTCTCCACCAATTCGGCTGACGCCATGGCGGAGGGCCAACAACTTCCTACAGCTAACGTATGTTACACCGTTTCGCTCGCGGTGCGTTCCGGGCAGAAGAAACGGCAAGAAACTGCCCGGCGTTCGCACGTACCTATAAGAATACGCCCCGGGCGGGATGTCAACCCGGGGGTGTGTAGATTGATTGCCTCCCCGCCGGGGCAGCGGGGAGGGTGAGTGCCTAAGGGTGAGCCCTAAGCTTGTCAGCCCCTCCGCCAATCTTAATGTGCGGAGGGGTTCCTAGCAGCCTTAGGTACAGAGGGTGGCTGTGAGCAAGCTCGCAGCGCCCAAACAGTACCCAAGGAATGGGAAAAGGGAGAGGGTAGGGGTGGGAGGGCGATAGCTTGGGTCGGCTAGGAGTCCCCCCAAGGCCGGTGGTTCAAGCCCCGTCCGGATGATTGCCGTTCCCAGAAGGGGAAAGGCGAGTGCTCCGGGTCCGCACTCCGCTCGGTTTGTTAACACCGCGAGGTTGCCCCCGAGCGACCACGAAACTGTGGTTTTCCTATTACTCTCTCTTTTAAGCGTTGTGAATCGACAACGCAATGAATGGGCCTATTAGCAGACTCCAAACGTTGCGCCGAAGAAACGACGAGTGACCGCTTTCGTCTTGAAAAAGACAATCGCGATCGGAAAATTCGACCGTTAGGCCGAAACACGCACGTCGAGCGGGATGCCGCTATACGTGCGAGTGAGATAGCAGATCGAGAGCGTACGCAAGCGTCCGCACCGAGCGCTAAAAGCGGAAATGGCCTATATCGGTCGGTAAATCGGCACTTATTTATGTTCTAAAATTTATTTTTGGTGTAAAAAACAGAAGGATACTTTTACATTTATTATAAATGTAAATATTTATTCATTTGTTGAGTTATTTTAAAGAGTACAAAAATTATACGGTGAACTATCATTTCATGCCTATTGTTCTTCATATAGTAATGTTCCAATTTCTAAATTTATTTTGGCCCATTTAAGTGAAAAAGTATAGAATGGTATAAAATTGTGGTGATAATGGTTTGCGGTTTCAAAATCCAGAATGAACTCTTCCATTCTAATCTCAATAACACCCATAAACGTACTCATAATCATCAGCCCATATACGGTCCAACTGCTGGAGCACGGGCCTACCCTAAGCTAGGGCGATCAGGCTTTAGTCAACCACCCTGGCCAAGTGCGGGTTGGTTGACTACACAACCTTAGAATTTTTTGTTTTCCTTCACCGTTAAAGCGTCGAATAATCGTACATATGGATTTATAATTTGAAAAAAACACAGTGGTTCGTGGCGGGGTTTGAACTGGCGACCTCTCGCATGGCAAGCAATGACCGTAACCACTCGCCCATCGACGCTTTTCCTACTCACGAGGTATGAGGAAATCGTTGGCGCTTCAGGTAGACATTTGTTCCCCGTTCCGTATTACTCTATTTCGGATATAGTAACTGTATCCAACAGCGGAATTCCTTTTGTTTATCATTTTCAGCGATCCACCATTATTATCCAGGTACACAAATGGACGTCATTTATTCACATAGCGCGGTCGTGAGCAGTTATGCCCAACATACTGTCATATATAACACATATACCTAATAGTCCAAGCGCGGACTGCGTTTTATAAGCATTTTTGTATTTTTGGGAGTATTGGTACGGTAAACGGAAATGAATAATTTTAGTAGTTCCGTACTGATACATAGAAATCCTTACTTACTAATATTATGTATGCTTAATTAAATCTGTCTTGTAATTCGTACAAATTCAATTTTCTTTAGTTCTCCTATATTCTAGAGACTAAGAATTAAATGACTACAATTAAATGACCTAGGTATAATGGTATGCACAACTTGACGCCGTACACTATGGTATCCGGAAAACACCTGCTTAAGCTAAAATATCAAAAGCACTTTTAGTCATCTCCGATACCTAATATTGTCATAATCGACACATCAAAGAACAATTTGGGCAATGTTATCGCTATCAGAGATCTCATCCAGATATCCCCTTTATTATTATTTTATTGTACCCACCTTTGGACGGACGACCGCCGCTCCTATCGCATTCAGCTAAGTAGATTAGTCCACGGTAGGACGCCACATAACCATTCTGTTCCTTATTATTCTTTTATTACCCGGGAACACCGGAATAACGTCATTATGATAATAAATGAATGTAATTATAGACACCAGTAGGGGGAACGTACGGTGCTAATATTTGATCTTGTTTACAAACTACTTGGGTCTCTATATGATATGGTACTTGGTCTTGTAAGAGGGAGAAGTACGAGTGTTTTTGATGGACTTTATCAATACTCAGTCGAGGGTTTGAACAGGAGACTTCAGGACACGGACTGACATTTTTTTTTAAAGTTATGGTGAGAAAACAGGGTGAACTGAAATTTCAATACGGCTAATTATTAGCTTTCCAACCATCGATGAAGGAAGTTATTACAGCTTTAATATGTTAGGCTAAGAGAGGCTAAAGATAGAGCACCAGAAACAAAAATAAAGGTAAAAAAAATAATGCTTCAAACAAAATCAAGAAACCTTCCTATTTGATTCATCACTCTGTTATCACCAACAAAATAACAGTAAAAAATACCGAGTAAAATGATTTTCTGCTCGTGTAACGGAACGAAGTAATAATTTCATTTGTAATTAAGTTATTTGGTACGCACGCGAATCTCATCAAGTACACAATGTAAGACGGCGTTTATAACAAATTTCTTGTGCCCTATTATACCGGATTACACTGGAAATGTATCACTGTTGGCTCCAATCTCTTTACCCGGGAAATAAGATTACTTCTGTACACTAAGGTGAGGCCGTGTTCCAGCCGTGTCTCGCACTCTGAAGACGGGCATGTTTATTTGAAAACACCTTTTTATTAACGTGTTTCCAATTTCACAGCGTACTAAGGCTGTATGACTTTGATTTCTTGGCGTTCCTCTTGCATACATTATAATAAAAATGTAACTGATGATATTGTGGTACAAATAATTATAGGAGAAACCTTTATCAACGCAATAGTACCCAAGACAATTACTTGGAATTTTTGTCTGTTTATCCGTGGGTTTGTGCATGCTAATCTCAGAAATTTATTATCCGATCTAGATGTGATTCTATTGGAGTAAGCTCTACATAAATATTTTTATTAGTGTTTCATTCATGTCAATCGATTCAGAAATAAAACTTATGCTTATATTTAAAGTATATTATTATCTTCGTACTTGCTGCGCGTTTATAGGCGCGCCGAAACGTCTTTTTTCCACGCGAGCGAAGTCGCTGGCAGTTAGTTTTGAATTAAGGCTATGCACGTGTAACTGCATGACTGTGGTAGCAAGTATCCCGGGAAGACCGATAGATCCCGGGTTTAAGTTTAAGACGGGACCAAAATTACTGTGCCCATTCAGGATGCTGGTGGTTTTATCCCAAGCAACTCAAACCACTACGGACCAATTGATGTGCTATCCCGGTATGGCATCCCTCACCGCCCAATAACGAAAAAAAAACAAATTTAAGTAGGATGAAATTGAATTGAAATTAGTTTCTGTATCAGAATTCTTAGAAATTTTACAATATTGCTTTTTCTACGAATGCCAATAAGCCTAAGGGGACGTAGTGTACGTAAAGTTTTTGGAACCGCAAACCGGAAAAGTTATTCTAGGATAAAGTAGCAAACCAGATCGTTTGATGACTTTGTAATGAGTAGGGTCATAAAAGAAATACCGTTTGTAGTCGTATTTGGTACATAAAGGTTATTTGGACAACAAAGGTAGGCCCATTTTGTGCCCCAGCGATTTAGGATGAAAAATCCTTTCTGTAAGAAAAGTACTGTAGTTATTGTGCCCTCTAACGGATTTATTTTTTCTTTTCTCGAAGTAAACGACGACAAATTAAAAAAAATATTGCAATTTAAAGAACAATTGCGTGCAAAAGTATTTTTGGTAGACAACAAATGTTCTAATGAGTTTTTACTTTAGTGAAGACGCCTTTAATTACATTAAAACAACTTCTCTTTGTTAATTTTCGCTACTTGGCAACTTTGACGCGACTTTTGTTTCATTCTTTTATCTCTTTGTGATTGTAAATTGATTATTAGGCTGGCAGTCATGCATTACTTTGCTTTTAGGATAAGTTAGATAAAGCGTCGGGTGCTTAAGGTCGTTGCTTGCCATGCGAGAGGTCGCCAGTTCAAACCCCGCCAGGAATGTGTTTTTAAAATTTGAAATTCATATGTACCATCATTCGACGCTTTAAAGGTGAAGGAAATCATCGTGAGGAAACCAGCACACCTGAGAGATTTTTCAACGGTGTGTGAAGGCATGTCAGAGGCCTACGGGCGGTTTAAAAACTCTGACGCCAGGTTGTTCATCAACCATACGATAAGAAGAAGAAGGAGGATAAGTTTGGTTTGTAAAGTGTTTTTGTTTTAGGTAATATAAAATACAACTTTTTTTCCTAATTTTCAGAGTTTATTGATTAAGAGTAAGTAGTAAGTGTTTCGCTATAGGATATTATACATTTTAAAGATTCAGATATTGATTTGTTAGTATTTTGTTCAGGATATATTATTGCGAGAAAAATAGGTTGACTAAAAGCAAGAACTACTAAAATAACGAATCTACATTGGTGGATGGATTGCAGCCTATCATCGATGTGGCAATATATATTTCATTCTATGCCAAACTAAAAATATTGTCGGAGTGACATAACTTTTTTATGGATTTCATTAAATTTGTCCAAACAACCGTTGAGTTAGTTCGCTAAAATCACGATAGATAAAATATTTCAGCAAATAGTCCCGGTGTGCAACGTGGCGAGTTTTTTTTTTGTAGAAACGTAGCTCGGCGAACTGCAAAATCAAGTCATCCAGGGCGGACTGTCACGTTTCTGCGTAGTAGAAATAAAAATAAATCCTTTTCAAAAACACGTACTTATTTAATTTAAAATTGTCATGAGATTCGATTGTACTGACATTAATGAACAATGAGATCTATTATTTACATTACTCACTAGTAATGTAAATAATAGATCTCATTGTTCACGCCATCGTTTCGCTCCGGGTACATACATAAAAAGCTTCATAATTAATTCCTCTATCTGTAAAAAAAAAACACATTGAAATCCGTTGCGTAGTTGTAAATATTTAAGCATACATACATACATACAGACAGACGCGGGAAGCGGCTTTGCTTTATACCATTTAGTATACCATATAGTATATACAAAAAATGTATACCGCTTAATATTAGCAGATATTTGATGTCAAGTCAGTGACGAAATGGAAGTCACAGCCCGGATACAATATTTTACGTCCGTCTGATTTGACTCCGTTTTTAAATTTACTTGAAGCTACGATAACTAAACCCGATAATACACTAAACTCAATTGCAGACTCTCTAAAGCACTTAACTAGGACGGTTATTTCATAAACCTCCTGACAATACGCCTATTATAACTAGTTGACAATTCCATTGGCTCGACTTGAAGAGATTAGGACTTATGTACCCAACTTGGTCTTCTAAGTTTTCAAACTATAACTTAGTGTAGGAGATAGAATGTTAGTCATTTAATTATGCAGTTAATATTGCAGTCTAAAACCCTGGCCCCAAGATCAATTTGGCAACTTGCCGCCTAACTCCTGACATGCCGAACTTATGGTAGGAACGTTCATACAATTTAAAGTCAATATACATAGATTTCATCAGCTTAAATTGATTTTCTATTAGTTAGAATAGATCAGTGATAGTATGTGCATATTTAATACGCTATTTCATTTCAATTATTCAATCAATTGATTGTACTATTCTATTAAATCAACCTTTTTAATTAATCAAAGTCTTTGTAATATACGATAGATAAACAGAGGCTTTGAGACCGCTAAGTATTTACAATTAATCGACTATAATCGCAAATCAACTCTTCTCAATAAACACTTTACAAATACCATTATAAACTCGTCACACGTCTGTACATTTCCGGTGAAACAACGCAAATTACGGGGTTAATCTGTTTTAATTTAACAAACTAAAACGGGCTCAAAGGATAACCCGGCATAACTCAGTTTCGCATTATCTGGTCAATTTCGGTACAAATTGTCAACCGCTATAAATTAGGGGCGTATCTAGTGCGCTATCGAAACAAACGAACTGATGCGAGGCCAGGAGTCGATATCATTACACATAAATTTCACTTTATCTACTACATTTGGCACAATTTGCTCATGTGCTCCTGGTGAAGCAGGCCCTTTAAAGATGTCCTCAGGGATTTATGCGGGACTGGATTCGACCTATGACTCTTTTTGGGAGTAGACCTGTAACGTGTGGTTGAATGGTGACAGCGGTTCGACGCTTTTAGAAGCTGAATGAGATATGTGTTCTGGAGAGTAAATAGTACTCCCGTGGGTAAAGGATGGCTACACTTTTTTCAACCAATAAAATGGCTTCAAAAATTTGCCAGCTCCAGGCTCCAGACTATTCAGGCTTTTTTAAAATCCACCGCTGATTCCCAGAAACCGAGTAATGGAAATTCTGGTGTTGTTGTTTGATTGACGGTTCGTCAATCTCCGGTCATGTAAGACTGTCCGTCTCACTGGGTAGCGAGACCCCGTATTTGTGCACTGAAATGCCAGAGGTTGGAGGTGGAGTTAATTAATCTCTTGTGGAATCGATGAAAATTTTATATGAAGCATTTCGGAAATGAAACTCTTCGCCCCAGTGACGATAATGCAAAAAGCAATTTGAAATGACATCGCTCACCTCCAAGTAACATCTTCCGATTACATCTGTAATCTCCAGGTCTAGGACTATAATTGGTTTGAGAAATAACACCTGCTGTAATAAATTAAACGTGTAATTAATTACGTGGAACACCTGCTTGAGAACTAAACATGAGAGATACTGATTTACTGATACAAGTCTGATATATGTTGGCGATTTGTGCCAAAATCTGTTGAATTGGAAATTAGCTGCGATAACTGGATTCGATATTGGATCTAATTCATATGAAGCTATCAATTTGTTTCACATACAAATTGGAAATGCAAATTGTTTTTTATTAATCCGCTTTTAAATTACACGAATGCCAAATGTTAAATCTATTAAGGTATTTTTATAATTTGAAAATTTATGGGAGAACAAAAGATGATAATTAAAAGTTTTGAATGGTCTACCGTTCATATTTCTTCGATGGCCTTTTTAAACTGGTATGGATATTATATCTTGTTAAAATTTTAACTCATTTATATTTTGTACTTACATCATTACATCTTTTTATATCCTACATATTATCTTATGTTTGTGGCGGCTTTACAATAAGTGTGGCGTAAGAATTTCATTCCTTCGCGCTTCACACTTTAAAAGCTACAAGGGTTTCTTTTCAACCATACATTATAATTACTAGCCAAATTAATGCCCTGGCTTGGCCGAAACGCGAAGACGAAACCAAGAGTAATGCCGGTTTTAAGGTATAATGGCTACAACACTTCGCTCTATGCTGTAATGACGGCCATTCCGCCATAAATGAAAACAAGTGGCCCAGCCGCGACACTGCCTAATGAGATTAACAGCCCACGTGTGCCGAACGGAGCATTTTGGTTACACGGATTTTTTACACCCTTTTAGGAAATATAACTTGGGTGTTGTTGGTTTTGGTACCGGACTTGATTCTGAGGCTTTTTAATCTGCTTTCAGATCCATTTTTATTGCTCTTTTAGCAAATTTTTTCACGTATAAGAATCTATTTATGCTTCTGTGCTTAATACTTGAGACAAATAGGCGTTTGCTTGATGAAAATGATACGTGTATGGAGAATTATTTGTCTATTTAAGTATACATTGTGTATTCCTTCCCACACACTGATCTCACATCGTTTTAATGTTTCGTTATTTCGTTAGTTGTGAGTGTGATATTTTTTATTAATTATAATTTACTAGACAGATATATTATTATGTAAAAATTTTACACCAAAAACATATACGTTTATATCCTGAACATTTTTAGTTTTCTTATATGTGTAACCATGACAGTTTATAGATTTATGTCAACCAATATTTTCGAAGAGACCGATAGAATAAATGGGCAGATTGAACCGTACGTTTTAGACACATACAAAGCTAGCACCTAATCTTCGCTAGCAACCGTAGAAGCGAGCTCGGCGGTGCGGTAATTTACCGGGTGCATTACATCCGGCATAATCAGCTGGGCAGCTGGTTTCGCACCGTCGTTTTTCGGGGAAAACCCGTCTAAACGAGAATTTAAAATGTACCGTAATGCTTTTCTTTTGGTCTGGAGATATGATATTTGGGTTATTGTACGGACTTAGCAATCATCCTCTTTGACTATAAGGTTAGGGTAAGGTTATGGTAACGTAACGTTTAGTTTTTTGGAGCTTTTTAGGACGTATAAGATTCTTTCATAGCACAAGTGCATAATAAGTGCATATAATAATAAGGTGCTTTTAACATTTTTATCACCGGGATTTTTCCTATAAAATAAATGTTGCCTCGCGTGTATATTACGATATTACCTATAATTATTTCGAATCCGGCTGGCTGCTGCACTGGACACACGCTTTGGCGGTGGTGGCGGTGACCACGGTAGAACAAAACAGCTCACTCGATACTGTAGAAATGCTTAAGTTTGTATGAATCGCCAGTCACCCACGGTAGAATTGTATACCGCAGTTTGCAGGCTTAGGGCTCAAAACTGGACGCACTTGCATTGTGACCGCGGTGCGAACGGATAGCACATCATCATCATCAACTGCTGGATTTAGGCTTCCACATGTCCTCGCCACCCCCGCCTATTCACAGCTACTCACATCCAGCTCCTACCGTCCTGCGCAGATCGTCACTCCACTTTGCCTGAGGGCGTCCCACACTACGTTTGCCAAGACGCGGTATATACTCCAGAACTCGTTTACCCCAACGATTGTTGGTTCTAAGGCTAATGTGAACAGCCAATGAACATATTATAGTACAAATTTAAGCATTTATACCGTATCGTTTGTAGCGCTATCGCTACCGCTACCTCCACCGTTTAATCCATTTTGCAGCCTTATAGGCCTCGTGGTCACTTTATATTTTATAGAACAGCAAAAAGTCCCCAACTTATTTTAGAAATTTAAATGGGTTCTTTTGTTCATGAAAAAGTCTTGATACCTCTACCTAGGTATAACTCAAAATTTATAGTTATTTACATATTGTACTTATTATGAGTCAGTGAAAAGTCTAAAGGATTTTGTCCTGAAATTAGTTGCAGTCAGATGAGTAGATCACAATTTCTGCATAGAAGCCAGTGCTCCTAAAATAACTATTTTAATTATTCTAGTGTCTAGACAAAGCTTTGGACTTGTTCAACAAACTGATTGTAGTTGTTTTTGTTTATTTAAGTGGGAAAATACCTACTTATGACTATGGCATGGTGTCTAGTATTTTTTTAGTTTTGTTTAACGTGCGAGCTTTACTTTTTAAATTAGTATTATCTGGTTGACAGTCCTACTTTCATCCTGAATTAAGGAACAAGAGTGATGGGTAAATAGGAATTCATTATCAACTCATGCATGTACGTTCTCATAGAGGGTTCCACCCTAAACTAGACTGGTTAACTAAATTCAAACAGTTTAACATTATTAATAGCCGTTTCTGTTGGCTTTAATACATAAATATTTATTAAATTACCCCTTAGTAAAGTGTCGGGTAAGAAAATATCTAAGTTAAACATTTCCCCGCAAATTTTCTTTACAATACATTTTCCTTACGGTTTTTTTCCTATTACGGTTTTTATAGAACCTTGCAGGGTTCAAAAAACTCGGCGGCATGGTGGTGGTGGTAAACTAAAAATGTACGTTTAATAAAATATGCTTTTCTTTAATACCCCGAGGTGTTTGTATAGTACCTGACCTGTTGCAGTAATATATAACGTGCTTTTCGTGGCAACCTGTAATTAAGACAGCACCATGTCTTGCGAACCAATTGTTATATAATTTTACTTTTAAGGTGTATGTATGTTCTTGTTGTTTGTTCAAATAAAAAAATATAAATATAGTTCTTGTTACCTATTTTGCATTGTGTTTGTGTCGCAATTTGTACGAGGACTATTTATGAGTCGTACGTACTAATGCTCGATTGTTGTTATGCGACAATATAATTACGTTGAAATACTCGTAGTTGTACACAGTAATATTATCGCTATAATCTTAGGAAGAATAGGATCATATTAACGATGAACCACTTTTAGGCTGAATCATTTTTTTACTGTACTTAGCTAAACAATATTGTTTTCAACATCATCATCATCATCAGCCCATTTCTGTCTACTGCTGGACATCTCCCCAAATGCACGCCACTTCTCTCTATCCTCGGCCATTCGCATCCAGCTCCTACCAGCTGTCCTGCGCAGATCGTCACACCACCTGGCCTGCGGGCGTCCTACACTACGTTTGCCGAGTGTCGAATATTGTTTTAGAAGATTTATTTTAAGACTTACAAATACCTAGGAGAAAAGACTTTAAAAAACAGTAGATAGATTATCCAATTGATCAATTATTACAAGAGGCAAAACTTAAAAGCATTAAGGTGCGACGTACAAAAGTAACCATAAATGTTTGAAAATCCCCCAAAGTTCCCTCTTATCAATGCACTAATACTTTAGGCCAACGATTCCACGCTAAGCGCAAATAGATTTGCACCCTGGAAGCCTTCCAAGCTAAAACCGGTTATGGCTAAATAAATCTTTATTCAGATCATTTAGAACACGTTTCGTAATATCACGTATGCATTATAGTACGCAGACTTAATTCGCTGATAATTAATTGGGTCATACTGACTAAATTTATCTTTGTAAATGATTTAATATCAAGTGGTTTGGGTCTGATTTTAAATCAGGGAAAATCCCAGCATTTTTTCTAGTCAGAAAGAACCAATACAACAAAATTTAAACGTCACCTTTAATATTATAGCTGAAGTATAGTTTCAAAATGCAGTATTTCATACTTACGTCTCAGAGGATCTACGATTTTATGATGCTAATCACTCCGACTTACCAAACGACATGCCATGACGGGGCTGCGATTAATATTGAAAGTTTTTAGAGGTAATCTTGTCTAATAGTTCGCTCTAGCTCCTTTTGGTAACGCAGATGTTGAAAACCACAAGCGATATTATATGAAATGTAATCGCAGGCAAAAATGCGAATTGTAGGAACATTAAGATTTTTATTTCTGAAAACATCATGCTAATTAATGAATTATCTATCCTCGTTCGTAAATAAACTGTTCTGCACGGGGCAGATAGCTCTCTCAAAGCATCATTGTATTTACCCCATTCGGATAAGGCGGAATTTTCGGAGAAGTACCTACTTATTTCTGAAAAATTTGCATTTTACAAGTTGGACAGATACGATAACAGTGACACCACTTCACTCATAAATCTATTTAAATTTTCCTTACCATTCCCGAATCTTAACATTCCATTATTTATCGCAATCTTACATATCTTTACAGGTAATCTAACCTAATGCGACAGAAGAGACGTATACTTATATCAGACATTCTTTGTATTAACATGATATCCACTATTCCACATATTAAACGCTCGCTTCTGGGTCTAGCTATGGTAAATGCGGAAGGCCTATAATTTCAGAAGTTGGCACAGTATAGCGTTCGAACATGTAAGAGTATGTTAATGTTAACATTAAAACTTAGGTTATACTTAGGTACGAAGTTAATTAGGCTGAATTCCATTTTAAATAGATACGGAAAATTTTAGTGAAAGAGAAGTCTAATAACTTGAGAATTTCCAATTATAAAACTTTGTACTTGCGAAGTTAATTTCGACGTTCGGTTTCAGAAGACTGTAGTTGGTTTTAATTAGGTAAAATGTAATTTTCACATACATTTGATTAACCCCTAATAATTCTTGACACGGAGTAATATAATGTTAAGTTGTAAAATAATATGGATATTGAAAATATTGTTGCAAAAAATCACATTTTGTTTTTCCGGTACATTACAAAGTACCTAAGTTGTTTACTCTAATGCTTCCGTATCTAAAATGTAGAAACGGGACCCTATTACTAAGCCTCGGCCGTCCGTCTGTTTGCCTGACCGTATGTCTGTCTCCAAGCTGTAACTCATAAACCGTGATAGCTAGAAAGCTGTTAATTTCACAAATAATGTATTTCCGTTGCCGCTTTAACCACAAATACAAAAAAATTAAAAAGATAAAATATTAAGGGTTAATTACATAATTGGTGCGGAACCATTTGCGTGATTCCGACTTGGCCGGTTTTTTGGTTACGTGTTGAAACGTTCAATCATTTCTAACCATGTTCGAAGAAAACGATTTAATATTTAAAGCCGTTGTAATGGTCGTCTTATTTCCACCGAGTCACTGGGGTGTTCAACGAAGGAAAATATTCCTTCTTTTTCGGCAGACGAAAGATGCTTTGTACGGAGCCTTCGTAGGCGTCTGTTCGTCCATCCGGACATAAGTAGGCATTGTAATCGCGCCAAAAAGTATATGACTTTTATTTTCCACCATTTATAAAATGCCTTCGTCACTAGGAACTGAATGGTTTGAGAAAAAAATTTAAATAAATACCGGCCAGAGTTACGGATCAAAACTATAAATATGCTGGGAGTGTGTTTAGTAATGAATGTTATAATAGTTGTTTTATTAAAATTTATATATTCAAATATACGCCCAGAGGAATTTGGAACAGACCAGTAAACACACACAAACAAGGAACGTATAAAATAAATAAACTAGCTTGAATTGACGTATGATCGGAGCTTTGCTTACTTTTGCTGACAAGGGGAGGGGGATAAATAATTATAATAAATCTGCTTACGTAATATTATTTAGAATTCAGCGATTGGCACCAATTTACCTATGTGCACTAAATTGCCACCATTAACGCATAAAGTTAACAAAAATACGTCAGTTTAATCCATCATTCATTTAAATGATCTTTAAAATTCTTAAAATCTTAAATTAAACTCACTTTACGGATTAAACTCGCGTGTCTTGTGCTATTCAAATGTGTAGTGTTCGCGCAAATAATAGACAACTTACTTACTACTTTTTATGCTGACGTTGCAATAAAAAACCATTATACTTTTTCGTTTCATTGTTACACAGAGTTTGTTGAAAAGAAAAATAAATATTAAAATTAAAAATTATGAGAAAAATAATTTAAATTGATTGCCTTTTCAAAGTAATTTTAATCAAAAACAAATCAATCAGGAAACCTCAGTAACCGTATTAGATAAAATCAAAAGACTTGGATATATTTGATAATTTGTGCACTTAATTGTTTGTCAACATTAATTGAAAATAACAATAAAAATTTTTTAGTCGATACCAAGTTAGAATTATATACGTACACGTAAATGACTGGTTGTCAATTTCATGAAGTATATTATTATTGTTTGTTTTAGTGCTACTTAAAACTCTTTACTTTATTGAAAGCACAATTTCTTCATTAACCTCATCAACATTTTAAAATATAATTTTAAATTAAGAAAACGTGCTTTCAGGAAGGTGTTTGAAAACTTCATTAAATGGTACACGATAAATATGAAAAAAAAAATGTATAATTAAAATCTATAGCAAACTCGAACTACTTATGTAGATTATCAGAATATAACACAAGCAGGGCGGCCAATGAAATCGAGTTTATGCGTCAATCAGAATCGCACACGACAATTTGATCACCGTATTAGCGGGGGTGGAATGGAATTTGTAATACGCACTCCGTCTGATTTTGATGAGCTGGTTACATGAGGGGGCGACAAAAGATGCGGGCTTGTACATTTATGCTAAACGTATGTTCGTGTTTTCTTACGGGATGCTAATGCAGTGGGTGACATATTATAAAGCAGCAATATTCGGTTTTGCATTGTGATTGTTACTACGCTCGTTACGGCTGAATACTTCTTCTTCTTCTTCTTATCGTATGGTTGATGAACAACCTGGTGTCAGAGTTTAAACCACACCATAGAAAAATCTCTCAGGCGTGCTGGTTTCCTCACGATGTTTTCCTTCACCGTTAAAGCGTCGAATGATGGTACATATGAATTTCAAATTTGAAAAACACAACACAGGTACCTGACGGCGTTTGAACTGGCGACCTCTCGCATGGCAAGCAACGACCTGAACCACTCGGCTATCGACGCTTTTTTACAATTTGTCTGAATACTGAAGCGGTATTTTACCATTTTTGACCCTAAATCCTTTTTTAGTTAATAGGTCAATTTGATGAAGAAAAGTGTTGGTTCAGCCGTTAGTTGGCAAGATTCACATAGTGCAGACCTTTTTATTAATAGAGAGCTGAGGGATCAGTAATTAATCACATCAAAACATTAATGAAAAAAAAGCTCGCATTTTTCGACATGTTGACATCATGCACGACTTTTGGAATTATGAATTTTAATAAATTGAATGATTGCAATCGACAACATGTGTAGTGGATTGCTTCTGTGACATGTTAAATTAATATGACCCCAAATTTACAGCACTATGATTTTTGAAGTGCCAACGATACAAAGGCAAAATAAAATAAAATTAAATTTCGTAAAAAGTGTAAGGAGTCTTTCTGCACCATTGTATATGGAAAGTAATGTTAGTTAATAATACCTGTTCGTTTCTCTCCATTATTTACAACGTAAATAAGTCCTCAATAATAATTCCCAATGCTTCGAATTAATCAGCTTGCTTAATTATGATAAAACTTCACGTACAGGTAAGTTTATTTAATCTCAATCAATTAATTTTGGCATATTATAAATTACATCCATATTCCACAGTTTACATTTTTATATTTGTTACATACTGCTTTTTTCAATATTTCTTCAAATTATGTGAAAGTGATAACAAGATGTTGTAGAATTAAGTGTCTAATGATTTTTGTCATTTGCATCAATTGTTATAGATCCACATCTCCAGCATTCTCCATGAAAGTCAATGTTATACAAAAAACCTCTGTATATAATTTAATATATCGTTGTGAATATCTTTGTTCGTTCCGGAGCGGAGCGAGTCGTGCCACTCAATGCTGGATGTCCATCACTTTTTGCAAATTCAATTTTTGAGCCGCTCCCGTTTATTCTCGGAACTGAAGGCAGACATACCCACTGTTGTTTATTTTAGTATTGGATTCTGCTGCGTGATTCAAGAATGGTTTTACGTTTCTACAAGTTCCATACTGACTGAAGTTTAAAATATTTCACGTTTTGGTAGGGACTTAGAGACTCATTACCTGTTTCTATGTTGAGCTATTAGATGAGGCACTATGGTAAACGTTTTCAACGAAAAAAATGTGTGCATAGTGAATACCTACCTATTACTCATTACACCAATCAACCAGGCATTCAATTCACTCGCGACCATGATTGGTAACCCAGTCGGAACGCCGGGCTTTAAGTAGCTATTTATTTGTTATTGCTTTTATCGTGTGAATATCTACGGGGTACGGCCAGAATACCAGCGCTGCAGCTGCCCTCAGGCTGATGTAGCAGCACATGCTGAGGCCTGTACCTCGATGACCACATCCTGTCCTTATCTGTTCGTGTTAATACTTTGTACTTCTTTTGTCTGTCATATATGCGTGTTTTTGCTTGAGTTTCGTGTTATCTATACTAATATTATAAAGCTGAAGAGTTTGTTTGTTTGTTTGTTTGTTTGTTTGAACGCGCTAATCTCAGGAACCGCTGGTCCGATTTAAAAAAATCTTTCACTGTTGGATAGTCCATTTATCGAGGAAGGTTATAGGCTATATTACATTTTCAAAAAAAGTAGGGATCCGTACGAAAAACCCAAATTTGTCACCCGAGATGTAAAAAAAATCATACCTAGGTAGGTACCTATTTCAAACAAATTTTTACAATTTGTTTTGACAGGACGAAGTCTGTTGGGTCAGCTATTGTTCATAAAATTACACATAGATGGCATCGTGCTTTGTACACCATGCTATAAATGCTGTCAAGTTTGATATAACATGAGTATCTACGTGATAAGTTTTTTGGTAGTTCAAAAGATGGCACTGTGCTCTACGTATTACTTCGATATTATATTGTGGAAAAGTTTGTATGTAGGTATACCATACGTCAAATATGTGAAGTTTGTCTTTTGGAATTGATAAATTTCGAGTGCCATTAAATTACGTAAATTACCAGAAGGGTTCTGAATCGACAACATGTATCGAAAATATTCTAATTGTTGCCTTTTTTCTATTTTAATTTAACAAAATAGTCTCATCTAATTGACATATTTTTAAGCTGTCAAATTAACGAGAGCATTCAAATTTCCATAATTGCCGAATTGAAGAAGGTTGGTTGTCAAAAAATACATTGATATTAATACTCAAGGGTTTGGTATCAGAAAAAAGGATGAGATGATCACAATGCGATTAATTCATTGTATGCACCAACCGGGTATTAAATATTCAATCAAATTGAACAAATTCAATATTGAGTTCAAAAAATTTTATGAAAATCAATATAAAAGTATAGCATATTTAATTTGGTAAAGCATAAAATTCGAAAAGAGAAAATGAGGGGTTTGCCAGGGATTAAGAAAGAACATGATTCAAGCACACAGTAAAAGCGTCGAATAATCGTACATAGGTATGAATTTAAAATTTGAAAAACACAGTGGTACGTGGCAGGGTTTGATGTGGCGACCTCTTGCCTAGCAGGCACATACCTGAACAACCCGGCCATGGACGCTTTATTCCTCTCTAACTATAAACTGCTACCTGGCTTTGGAATAGGACGTCCTTTATTTCACATTGATCGATGAACAATTAGGATTACTTGAAGATGATCTATTCAATATGAGGAAGCTGTTCACTATAAACATAGATTTTAGGATTTCGTACGTCGAAAAGAATAACCGAACCCCTTATATAGGATCCGTTTATCATCGTCAATTTTTGTCAAGGAGAAAATATCAAACTGAATTTTACATCAAATACTCAGGTCTACTGTCCTTACGCCTGAGCCAACACAATCAAAAGAAACATTCATTTATGCTGCCAATTTTTGACACTCGCAAAGGGAACTACTATCTGCGAAGTACTCAGATTCTCAAAATTTAGAATAAAGCAACGTCAAGTACAGAGAATTGCGTAAACTTTAAAAATAAATTGCGTTGTGCGAGTCCGTCTTGCACTTGGACTTTTTTTTTTCTTTTCTTGGGTTCTATTCCCACTCAGCACAAATATTTCTGCGATGAATATCGATGTTTGTTCCGTGTCTGGTTGTGCAATAAAAATTTTTAAATGTATACCACTGTTCTGATAAAAACAAGTGCTAAAGCTTCTTACCACAGGATCAGATCAATTAATGTGATGTTGTGTAATATACTTATTTATTACTACACGATAAACAACAGATGATGATGATGATAAAAACCAAAATAATTTTGTTTTAAATGTTTCTTCCGGTTGACTAACTTCTTAAGTGGCAGAAAAGATTTTGACGGGACTACGACTACTTTCAAGTTTAAAAAAATCAAAATCCTGTAGTTCACGCGAACGAAGTCGCGGGCACAGCGAGTGTATTGATATAATTTGTTGTATACCTATTTGTTTATGTTATGGGGTCGATAAACTATTTCTATTTCTATTATATCTACACTAAATATTATCGAATGTAACTCTATCGAAAAATGATAAGGAAACTTGAGTATTAGCATTTTTTTGCAAACACTCTTTTTTTTTAAACAAGCAGCTGTCAGAATATATCATCATTGCATGAAACAAATGTGTCGCAATTCATTAGTTCATCAACGTCATGAAAAAACGCGGAACTACCCTCACTAAGAGGCATATTTCCCGAGCCTACCGCGGGCATGGCCGGGAAAAATGGCGCAGTCACAGGTCACGAGAACCCAGAGTGCAGAACTCTGTATGCCGTTAGCATGAGTGATTCCGGGGTGGTTTGTTCGAGATATTTCACCTTTGCCCGGGCAATCCTGTTTGCTCGCGGGCTTTTTCTCGGCAACCTTTCCCAGGTCACTTTTATGGGGCCTTTCTTCGCATCGGTCAAGTTTTATTAACGAGCCAGTTGAGCGGACGTTGTTTCTGTGTTTATTGATTGGATTTGCTGTGCACACGAAATGGTTCCGAGAAATTTGCGTTTTTCTTCGTCTATGTCTTAATGTTTCCTCGAATATTGGTTGCTTTGTACGGTCAAAGTATTGCCCGTACAGTTCTAAATGTAATAGTAAATAGTTTATTTTGTATGTATTTTTAGCAAGAATAAATGTGTAAGTTACACATTTATTTTTTTTATTTGACTGGCTCGGTGGGACAGTGGTTACACAACTAATATTTGTGTGACGAATATCGGTGTTTATTTCGTGTCTAGGTGTGTTATTTAATATATTTGTGTAACCACTGTCGATTCTGATATCTGTAACACAAGTGCTTTAGCTTCTACCATGGGATCAGATGAGTGTATGTGATGTTGCGTAATAATTATTTATGTATTTATTTTGTGGGTGGGTGTTGCTTTAATACTTTTTATAAGCTGGTTAAAAATTAACAACATAAACATACAAAGTGAAGAACCAGTTTGTTTTGTCGTCTTCATCCCATTTAAAAGATACCATCGACTTTTGCAAGCAAGCAAAGCAAAAGTGCCATCAAAAGGTTTCACATTACGCTTTTTCCGGGCAGAAACTCATGTCTTTCAAAAAACACTATTAGGAAACGCCGGAAGCTCCCAAAGGGTCATCGTATTCTAATATCCGCTCGCTAATCGACGCTCACCTCCGCCCTGTGTGCGTTGTACGTGCCATATATTAGGTTACGTACAAACTACGATGACTAGCCTCATAGAAAGTTTACTGTGTACATAGAAACAAAGCCAATTAGTGGTTTTGTTGATTAAAAGGAATACTGTAAGCCTATTATAGGATCCTTTTTCATGTGATATGCTAAGGTATAGAGGGACTGACCAAAATACAAACAAGTTGTTATTGGAGGGTACGGTGCACTTTGAGTAAGTTTTTCATAAACCTTTACAGATATATTAGGTACGACGCTTTTGCTTTTAAACTTAAATACAATTTACGAGATTATGTTACCAGATTTCACTGTAACGCACGGCGCACTGTATATTATCAGATTTGTTAATAACATAAATATAAGCAAGTACAACTTGTATGATGTAATGAAAAGATAGAAGTAGCCTGGAAAAAGCTCAATATTATATTTTATTTGCAAAGTTGGCCATGGCAGACAATACTTTCATAAAGGCCCAGACAAGGTAGTTGATATAGATAAAATACTAGTTTTATACGACTACCAAGTCGAGGAATCCAAAAGCAAGGACGTTACGAAGCTCGATTTCAATAAAAAAAAAACTTAGCCCTCACTTCCGCTGTCACTTGCTCATCCAATACGGTTATGGTCTCCGTCAACTCTGTTGTGAATCAGCCACGATTGGCCGTGCGGCAGGCGAGCAACCAAACATTTCAATTTAGTTTTCGACATCGTTTAAAAGGGCCATGGGCGGTCACCGCTCGCCCGCGCTGAGTGCAGCTTTGTGAAAGCCGTGTAAACCACTCGGCCAAAGACTCGGCATACGTTTTATTTTTATTTTCTGCAAAAGCTTTTACACAGGAACTGCGCGTTCAATTAAAACTCGTCTTTTTCTCCGGTTCTCCTTAATAGATGGGGTTGATTGCTCAATCCCATTTTTTCGAGAGCGTTAGTCAATTGTTTTTCAGTTAAAATGTTCTCTGTAGGAGCGGGCGATCGCCAATCGGTCAACGGCTATCATTTCGAACTCGTTCTGAACTAGAGTATACAGCAGAGTTGTGGCTAACAGGGATTTCTTTTGTAACATCTCTCCCTCAATACAACGTTCTTAAATATTATATTATTATGAATGAAACATTGGCATGAATAATTTTTTGAACGAAGATACAGTACAATATGCTGCCTCAATATTTTTATAACGTCTGCAGTAATAAGGAAACTTATTAAAATATTTATCTACTTACTGAAGTAACTAACATATTTTACCTAAGTTTTTAATCAACGCTAGTATAATAAGGTTACGCGAATACAGTAAAAGTATATAAAAAATATCCAGAGTCAGGTAGGTATTTTTCATCTCGTTTCCCTTCCGTCTAAGTCAATAGACTTAAGCTATCTACTTTAACAGGTTTCCTAGGAAGCCTGAGATGTGAAACTATATTCAAGCAGAATGGAACTGCGTTCAAAACTCTAATAGTGAAGGAAGTGTGAAGTTAGAAAGCGCAAGCTCCTAATTCACTTTTATTCACCGCCGGTTAAGTACTTACCCTTATTAAAGTGTGGACGTGGCTCCCTCTAATGAGTTTCTACATTGAGCTGACTCTGTATCTCTAGTGTTGTTAGGTGGCCATCTAACACCTAATAGGGACTATGGTGACAGAATTAACTTGTGAATTTCTAAACATACACTAGAAACTGGGGTTCAGGAAATATTTTCTTTTTATTTGCTGAAGTAATGGAAATGATATCTGATGAACGGATTTTTGTAACGCATTTTAGAAATGAGCTAATTACTCGACCTGTGCACTTAATTATTACAATTGTTGTTCTGACTAAATGCTATTCTAGGGACAACGTATTTATGAACTAATAATGATCTGTTTGTGTAAATAGAAAATAATTTGTGCAATTATACGTTAAACATGACAATTGTGTTCCATATAAACTAATGACGATTTCAAAGGAATATCTATGGATTTGTATCCTGGCTAGCATATTTTAATCACGTATAATAAGAATAATGTAATTAAATCAATTATGCCATCAGCAAGAAACATTATCTAATTATAATAATTTCACATTATTATGCTATATTTAGTCCAGAAATTTGCAATCAATACTTAATATACTCGTATAAGCATTATTTCATTCAAGCGCTTAATTAAACTGATTAATCATCATCATCAGCCCATATACGTCCCCACTGCTGGGGCACGGGCCTTCCTTGATCTAGGGCGATAAGGCCTTAGTCAACCACGGTGGCCAAGTGCGGGTTGGTTGACTACACAACCTTCACCTTTTAAGAAATTCTTCTTCGTAGGTGTGCAGTTTTCTCACGATGGTTTTCTTTCACCGTTAAAGTGTCGAATAATCGTACATAATATGAATTTCAAATTTCAAAAACACAGTGGTACCTAAGTGGCGGGGTTTGAACTGGCGAACTCTCGCATGGCAAGCAACGACCTAAACCACTCGGCCATCGACGCTTTCTTGATTTGAAACTGATTATGAATAGAGTAAACATCCGCCTTTCATACCGACATTATTGAAAATACATTCGAAAATAAAGGCAAGAAAATTCATGAATTCAGATGAATTTATTTATAAAGTGAATTGCAGCTATCAGAAAATTAAATTCACTTCGAACCCACGATGAAATCCAAAGTAAATAAATAAATGGGCAATAAAACAATTCGTAAGTGAAATATGATTCCATTCTGACATTAAGGTCTTCAAACATATCTCAAATAAATACACAAGTATCGTTCGAGTTGCTTTTTTAAGCGGGCTTTCGTTTAAAGCGATCCATTATCTAGAGGGGTCCTCGAGTCCTTAAGAAGGGACGTATGCCTCCATTAGGGTTCCAAATTAAGTGGCCCTTTGCACCAAGCCCGGTGAAGGATACCACGCCACATCGCGATAATTCACCGTGATCATTAAAACAAGTGGTAATTTTACGCCATTTTAGATTTCATGTGTCGGTCAGTGTGTTTTAAATTATTTTTAATATAAATTTAATTTAGTTTTGTGTTCAAAATAAAATCTTTCAAAATGACTTCAAAAATGAGAAGGGTTCTCAATTAGACCGTAATTATATCCTTTTTTTTTGGAAGGTTTAATTGACACATATTATTATACACATTTTAGACTGACAGGCGCATTGGATAGTACCTCTGTCTGCGTCAAGGGTCAAGGGTTCAATTCCCACCCGGACAAATATTTTTGTTTATCACTGTTGTTTCCAACGTAAGTGTTTTATTTTGTCTAAAACATCTATGTGCAAATGTAATGCATGTAAGAGTAGGTAAGTACCAAAAAACAGAAAAAAATCGTTCTAATTATGGACTTAAATAACTATTTGAGTCGAAAATGTAAGCATTAAAATTGAAACGAGTTATTACGCTCTACATTTTACTTACCTATTTCGTTTCATCGCAAAAATGAACCAGAGAAAAAAATATGGGACGCCTTTTACTCCTGAAGCATATTTAAATAGGGCAACTTTTATGTTTAGTTCCTTTTAATTTCATTCGCGACCGGGCCTGATAAATAGTAAGTACCAAAGCTTTTATTTATTGAAACTTAGTTTGAAATCGCAAATAGTTTCCTTTTACGAAACTGTTTATATTAACTGGTTTATTTGAACATTGAATGAAGTATGTATGAATGTTTTATTTGGAATTGGATCGCTGTAACAATAAAAAGTATAAAAAAAAAGAAAAACCGCCTTTAAAACACACTAAAAGTTACAGAATAATATAATACAAACATTTAATTTTATCTAGAACATTTATTTAGTGTCGGGTTTCTGAAGGCGGTTTTTCCTTTTTTTGTCAAAATTTTATACAATGTTAAAGTTGAGACCGAATGTCAACCGAAGTATAATGTACCATAATTGTTGTAAATTAATTAAGTATAATTTAAGAGAAAATGGCTAAAACTAACACCTATCATACCAACAAAATTTTGCAGCACGACCTCTCCCAACCACATAATTTTGCTGAAAGTATATTTTAATACTATCAGCCTCCCTAGCTTCCGGAGTGTTTGCCAAATGTTGGCCATTAGCAAGATGTATTCGATTTATTTAGCAATAAAAATGGGTTTCAAACTGCCATCTGTTATGCAAAACAAAAGATAGCTCGCTAAATGTAAAATACTATCACGTTAAACACAATGTAAGTGTGATATTGCCGCGCAATTTATGTGAGACCCTGGCAAGTCGCGGCACAGAATACATTTGCAATAATTCTTATTTAAGGCCAATTTATACAGCACACAACTCGTTCCTCATATTGCATTAAGATTTTGGTGTTCGTGTACCAATCTCGGCCTATGATTAAGCTTTGAATGCATAAAATATTGGGCACATTGGGCATTTTGACTGGCTCGGTGGAACAGTGGTTAGTGACCCTGGCTGGCGGTTCCAAAAGTCGTGAGTTCGATTCCCACTCGGGACAAAAATTTGTGTGATGAACATCAGTGTTTGTTCCATATGTGGGTGTGAATATGTGTTTAAGTATGTATTTATATCAGTATCTGACGCCCATAGGACTCTGCTTAGTTTGGGGTCAGATGACCGTAAAATGTCCAAGATGTTTATTTATTTATTTCATTTTTTAAGATGCACAATATAAGGTTTTTTTTTTATATTTAAGATGTTAAGGTGCACGCCTTAACATCTTTATTATAATTTTTTTTTGATATTTAGACAATACAAAAAAACTGCGACTGTTTTACATATCTGCTGGCTTAGTGTGTTGGAATGCATGTATGAACTCAAGTTTCAGAATGGGTTTACTTTAATTTTATGACTTTCTGAATATGTTTAATTTAATATTTTTTTATTAAAACTGATTGGATATTGAATTCATCAAACATAAAGATTCAGCCAATCTTATTATAAACGTAATAACTTCTTATTCCAGGATTATTTTTACGATGGGACGTGATGGAAAAAATCCTTACACATTTTTTCATTTGTCTTGATGTTAAAGTAGTTTCCCGAAAGTGCATGCCTACTAGTTTCTACGTGGCACTTAACAAATTTTATACATCCATTTATTGCTGAGTTTAACGCACCAAAATTCAATTAAATCGGTTTCAGAGTATGTTGAACTACTGATTCAATAACTTTGTGATGCGATTCCTATAACATATTCCGTGGTGCGCTAATCAAAATGCCGCGGCCAAATGTGCCAGCTAATGGAAATTATTTGTAAAACTCCATCCACATATTAGTCGAGATTTATATGGATCGTTTACGCATGCGTGTACTGTGGTAAAAGTAAAGATTGTACCGATTAACGATTTATGTAACTTTTAACTGTAATTGAAAGGTTACACTACACACATTGGAAAACTGAGTAGGTCCGGGATGATATGTTTACCTACCATGTTTCCTTATTATAAACGAGCTTTCGATATTTAATCATTACATTAGCCATTAAATAAACTTGTTTAAAAAATATATATAAAAAAAATGAAAACCAATTATTGCAAATCCTGCCGTCGTCAACATTAATTTAAAACTCGCGTACATATTACTGAAAGAAATAATAAACGCCTTCGTTTCCCGACAATTTATGATTTAAACATGAGAGAAAACGTGTTAAATTTACTTTTTTCCTTTAATAGCCGGCACCTTTCATCTTTAATAAACAGGAACCGTTGTTCCGAATTCCCGAAAGCAACTTACGGAGAAGTGGAATTAAAACCTCATCTCGGAGAAAATTAAACCGCGAATAGTTAATGGATCTTAACTCGATTTCAAAACGCTAACTTTGTAGAAAGCGACTCGTTGCCTTCAATAAGATTCAAGCGAGTTTGGCAAAATTTGCTTCCTTTTAAAATGGTCCACCATTTAACCGTCGGGAATACTCGAAACAAACTCTTCGGCAAATTTCTTTTGGTGCTAGAAAAAACGTATGGTTATTGAAAAACTCCAAATCTAAAGTGTTATTGCTCGAACTGCCGTAAAAGTGTAGCCGTTTGTTATGAACGCTTACACAGTTGTAATTGGTGAATTAAACTTCTAGATACTCGCTTCTCTAGCTAAATATAATTACTAGTACGTTGGAAATGGCTTGATAACTGCTAGTGACTGCATATTCGCTTGCTTTGTGAAGCCAAGGCTAGAATCATAATTAGAAATTTTGATCGCACCGTTGCGGAATACGCATTCAGCTGCTGGTCGTGTTGGTAGTTTTCATTAAGGTTAACATTTAAAATGAAATTATAATCCCACCAAAAACATCCTGTAAAAAAACTAGCCAAGTCTCGATGGAGCAGCTTGCTCATCTCTAAAAAGTAATGAAATCTAGACAAAATCGTGCCAAGCCTAAGGTTCCTTACTGCGTTTTCTTCATTATTATAGTTAGTGTTGCGTGGCTTGGCCGTTGAAGGGAACACAAGGGTACAGGATCAGGTGCTCCGTAACAATATTAATTACACCAATCTGTTTGAACTATTGATACTAAACTAATTGATACCAAAATATTGTGCGATGCATATTACTAAAATAAAAAATTATCAAATCATTTCCTAAAATCAAGTTACTTTTTACAGTGTTTTGCAGGGTGTATGAATGTGTATTGTATATAGTTTAAAAATCGTCATGATAATCAGGCCCGTATGTGTGTCATGTATGTTCGAGTCTGCCCTAATAAATGGCGAATATGTGTTTCATACTCAACCTTTGAATTTCAGCATAAGTAAGTACTGATTTCAGGAATAAATATGCATAAAAAAACAGTTTCAAAATAAAGTGCTTAATTTGTTGATACAAACTGCATGTGATCCAGTAAGTCGCTTGTCGCCAAATGAAAATACGTACGCGCAAAATTTGCGTATAATCCGTTTACGGATTTTGTTACTGAAAAACCCTGACAACCTGCAACAGGTTTGACAAAAAGGTAGCGAGTGAAATTAAACGTCAATCGGGTCGGCGTCCGCGACCAGTCGATTGCCATTCCTCGTCGAATATGACGTAGTGTGGACACAGGCCTGTAATATACAGGTGCGTCGGGTTCAATAATAGCGCTGCCAACTGCTGGGAACGGTATTAAAAATGTTTTTGAAGAGCAGCGATTGCCGATAGGTTAAGGCCGTCACTTTTCATGCGAAAGTTAGATCAAACGCTACCACGTACCTAAGGGGTGAGAGCCATCCGCTCCCCCGCAAGTCCGGTGATGATGACGAGGCTACTCCAAGTCGTCATCGTACATTAATGTACGTTTTTCAATCTTCTTTTTAACACTTGAATTGATTTAATTTGATTTTATTTCATGTTTGGTCGCCCTTGTTTAAGGTCTCTTAAACAATTTTGTTCGAAATCAGAAAAAAAGATGCTATTTAATTTTTAACCCAGACCACAATAATAATAACTAAAGAGTGCTTCTGAAAGCATGTTAATCCGTTGGTCCTCCGTCTGATCTGTCATCAGTGATGATGGTTTGCAGTCTGTGCACAAGTGTGCACTCTTTAATAATATGTCCTGCGCAATTGGCTGATCTACATTAAGACAGGACGCCAGGACCGAAATCGGTCGGACACCTCGTTTACCAGGCCAGAGACCTCATTTATACGTTAATACGAACTGCTCCAGCGCCATAACCTCAAAAATTAAACACCAATCGGAGCAGACCAGCAGTGCGACCATTCGCGATTCCGTATGCCATCAAATGTGTCTACATAAACTTGTGTGTAGTAATAACAGGGTCAACTGCAAATTTATGCAGATTGAGTTCGTTTCATAGCTGGTGTACGTTGCTATACATTTGCAGGCACCAGATAACACGGGATTTATTGCTAAGACTTTATTGCGCCTCTGTCTGGTCCCCGCTGGCATAGCACACGTTGTGATACGGAGCACTAATTGTTTTGCGCTGTTTGTTAATGGAGGCGCGTTTAAGCATTCTCAACTTATTACACTGTGCCTCTTTAACAGTTATGATAAGAGCTTCATTTGAGCGGGAGGTGTAGTTGCTGTTCTGAAATGTTGTTTGCCTCGCGCTTTTTAATGAGTTTTTAAACATCTGGTCTGATCTTTTTGGAGTACATTGTTTGTATTCATCATATCACCTACATGTTTAATATACTCACAGACGACATTTTTAAAACTTCATTGATGTTCCCGATTTCAGTTTAATCTTAAGATGTATCCAAAGAAGAGAGAAATAATGTGTTATGGATACAAAATTGATTAAACCAACAAGTCATTCCTGGTGTACGATATAAAGGAAGTAAATAATAATAAGTCAAATAAACAAGCCATAAAAGCAGTTCGTAACTGTGATAGTCTAGATAATATTATGAAATCACATCCATAATTGACCTACATTACCTATGTCACTTACTACATTATCTATTTCAGAAAATATTTTTTTTGAAGTCTTGACTAAATCTAATCGACATATTAAAAACCATCGTACACAAAAACCGTTTCTGAGAACATCGAGATGTTCAATATTTGAATGGAATAATTCGTTTAGTAATTAAACTGAGTATTTCAAGTTGTCGGCTTAAAACATTTCCACGAAACAACGGTAAATTAATAACGATTGGCGTCAATATTATGGGCCTTGTTGTTCATTTATTAGTACAGGTCTCGATATAACACCAGTAAGAAGTTAATTGAATTATTATATCACTATTTTGGTGTGAGCTTAACTAAAATAAATATTAGTAGTAGGTATTTTTTTTAAAATAAATTAGAAATAACGCACCGCCCTCAATTCGCTTTCGGGTAAATTATAATAAAACTTACTATTGTCTATTATTTTCGCGAGCACTAAACTTACTCTTGAATTTCAATAAATTGCATTAAGATCCGTTATGTAGGATAGTTTAAAGAGATTTAATCACATATAGAGACAGCCAGAACGAACGAAGATGTTATAAACTATATGTGAAGTTTTTTTCCACGAGCATGAGCTGTAAGCGAAGTTTTAGAACGACCGGTCTCTAAATGTAAAATTTGTAGTTTAATCGTCATTCCGTCACTCTATAGGAAGGCTATTTGATCGATTACCGATAGTGTGTCTATAGTCGTCCATCAATCTCTAGGCTGTATGATTCATGTCCAAATAATTGGACACCAACTGAGCCGGGAAGGGAAAATACTCTTCAGTTTACGCTGAAGATAGGTGATAGATAGGATCAATATTTAGGTCTTTGAAACTGTCAACTAACATAACTAACGGACCCTTAATTATGTTATATTGTGATGAATTGTTTGAAATATATTTTTTATTATAATAACAACATTTATAATAAGATTGGTTTGCTCAAAATAGCAGTGTGTGCATCAAAGCTTTATCAGTAACTAGCTGACCCGGCGAACTTTGTACCGCCTTACTTCAAAAAAGGAGGGGGTCCCTCAGACAGTCGTCCCATCTTAGGTATGCCGTATGAGTAAGAATCTATTCAATTTGAACTGGAATCCATAATATCCTCCATATAACATTTAATCCTTATTTCCCTGGTCTAATATATAACTGAGAACTTTACTAATCTCATATTTTTACTCATATCCAGCAATACAATAATTGCTTTCAAATGACTTCATTTGGCGTAACAAAATCTATTCGAACCCGTTTTTTGTCTACTTTCAAGTAAATAAGGATAATGGCAAAAACTATGAGTTTAATTTAAGAACGCAACAAACTTCGCATAGCTTATTTAGTGATCTGTGGTAATTAACCGCGCCAGCAATATTTTTACTAAAGTTTTTGATAAAGTTTGTTTTGTTTTAAAGACTAAAAAGTTTTCTGTTTGCTAATAAGTGTTTGTTAATCAAATTTAGTTTACAGCTTAATATCGATTTTTGATAACTCTTCTACCCAATATTACAATAGGCCTATTTTGCTGGCTGCTGGATGAAGAAGGTATACTATTAAAATAATGGTTTGATATTTGGAATTCGATGCCGTGCCGAAAAAAGCGTCGATGGCCGAGTGGTTAAGGTCGTTGCTTGCCATGCGAGAGGTCGCCGGTTCAAACCCCGCCAGGTACCAATGTGTTTTTCAAATTTGAAATTCATATGTACCATCATTCGACGCTTTAACGGTGAAGGAAAACATCGTGAGGAAACCTGCACTCCTAAGAAGAAATTCTTAGGTTGTGTAGTCGACCAACCCGCACTTGGCCAGCGTGGTCGACTAAGGCCTTATCGCCCTAGTTTAGGGTAGGCTCGTGCCCCAGCAGTGGGGACGTATATGGGCTGATGATGATGATGATGATGATGATTTGGAATTCTCCCCAAGACATTACAGTTTCAATAGCACATCATTTGGGTGAGCTCAAAACGCTTCATACAAATGTCGCAGCACACTATGACGTCACGACGTTTAATAGTGTATGCATATCGTAAGAACTTTGTTCAGCAGCTATATCAAATTTTGACTATACGAATATATTTTCATAGTGAAAGCTACTACTAATTTTGTAGTTTACAAGATGGCACTTTTGAAATGGACTTTCCCACCCAAATACAAATGTCTATTATTGTCTCTAATCCTGAGAAATTTTAATTTCGATTTGACTAATGTTATTAATTTACCTATATCTTACTATTAATTGTGAAATCGCATGCAAAATTTGACTTCGAAAACTATCCTATTGTGTTGGTCGATGGAAAACTGTGTGAAGTTGTTCGACAATCGATCTTCACCAAATTGTTGTGCAAACGCTGATCACTTCTTTTGCTGAATTGCCCATAAAATATATTTGCAAAAAATTTGTGTGTAGAGATTTTATATCTTCTTATCATTTTGATACAGGTATGAACCGTATTTATTGTAGTGCGATCAGCTCGTCTAATTGTTCTGAACCAAAAACGTGATGATTGAAAAATGTTTGTCAAATAACCTTCTTTATTATTTAGTCACTATAGATATCGAATTTTGTCAATAAACGAACATGACAATTAGAAATCACTATATTGCTAAATGAAAATCCATGAAATAGACAATAATTGAATAATATATAGATGCATGTTGTCGATTCAAGACCCTTATTATTATAATCTGAGGTATTATTTTCGGAAATAAAAATACCTTACACAAATTAATGTCTAAAACAAATACCTAAATATAACAGTACCTAAAGTTTCGAGACATTTTACAAAAAAAATATTTCTGGACGCACACATGAATAGTTGTTACAGTATTTGACAGGATTGGACAACGATACTCTATTCCAATTATGAAGCTTTTTTGACAGATGTGAATTTAACACTACCAGGGAAGTACCCCTTAGAAATCGATACTCAGCGGCAACGATTCTCGATTTGTAACTAATTTTAATCGAATTAACTTTCAAAAACTAAGGTTAATAGAAATTGTCGAAAGAACAATATAAGACATGCAAAACTTCCAATCTTGTTTTTTGTCGAAAAAAGAAATACACGAATGCACGATTGTTATAATAATTATAGTCAAGATTTTAAAAAATACGCTAAGTTTAAAAGACCATAACAGTTATTCTCTCGTGTAAAAAACTCGTCAATGAAGCAGCCCCATTGCCGCCAGATTGATTTTCATTCGCGAATGATCGGTTTAACTAACTGAATACTTGAGGCACGTCACTATGTTTAAAAGTAAAACATAAACCATAGTACGTAACTGCATTCGCGCAAAAAAATATTATTATATTTTGAAGTTCAGATTTAGAAACAATAGTTAAATCAAAAACAATAAGTTAATTTTGCTTGTGAATTAATTGTAGGGTGTTTTTGTATAATTGTAAATTTTTAAAATGACGATTTACTACCAAACACAAAAAAAGATATTACATTGCATTTAAATGAAACGTGCAGAGTTACGTTCTTCGAAATGTCAAAAAAGACTTCATAATTGGAATAATGTTTAACAAAATGACTGACGTTTCATGTCAAGTCCCACGGGAACTCTGTCAAACGGGATAAAAAGTATCCTATGTCCTTCTCCTGGCTATAAGCTACCTCCCTACCAATTTTCAGCCAAATCTGTTCTGCCGTTCTTGAGTTATAAGTGGTGTAACTAACACGACTTCCTTTTATATATATAGATTAATAATTTGACCTTCTTTGCCAGCTTGTTAATTTGTGATTATGCATCCATCCGAAGCACATAATTTATTTTCCCTTTAAAGACAATCCGTTGCCGCTAGGGATCGCTGATATTTTAATCATCTCGCCATTATACAAAGGGACGGTCCCAACGCTCAGTTAGGTATGATAACTTTTGTAACTGAAAATCTTGGACGAGTTTTGTGATGCCGAATTCATCGCTGAATTTATCTGCAAAGTTTGTTTTCACTAATCTACCTCAGGTTTTGTGGCTTCTAACGCTTAAAACTTAAATTCCGCAAGTTGATGATCGACTGAGTTCACGATTAAATTTTGTAAGGGTGAATAGCTGGTCTGCTGGATAATGGGAATTAAATTACGTAATTTTGAAATCTATTGTTTCAATTTCACGAAATAGGGATTTTGATGATGAAGGATCGTTTTGGCGATCAGATGGGGTAATAGGTAGACTTTTCTATTTGCTTCATTTACATTATGTACCAGAAATGTTAATAAGAATTTGGGGACAATATCAACATCATCTATTCAAATCTCTAGTTGTAACTGAATTTTGAATACCGCTTTTTTTTCGCACTGCACACTTTCAGATTGCTCCTGAAACTTGGTTCCTTCGTAATCTTGATCTTAATGCGATCCCTTTAACACGGAAAACTACTCTCTGAATTTTATTAGTATTAAAATCCAATGTCATTTTCAGATAAAAGTTATTTGTTTATGAGGATCGCATATTAAAGGTGTGAAATTATGTTGTATTATGAGCGTCATCGTATCTAGCTACAAAGGCCCGAAGCGTAAGGCTGACACTAGATTCCGCAGCATTTCTTCTGTCAACGTTGGCCCCGCGCCAAACAGCAAGTCTTATTTGTCATCAAAAATTTAAGATTAAGATCTTCTGAACGAAGCAGTTACAAGTCACAGACGCAAACTTTTAAATTACATTTAGAATTTCCAGAATTCATAAATCGCGGACGGTGCGGCGACGTTTTCAACGGCAGATGGCGCAGAGATCAACTCATGTGGGGGTAAGCGTAGACAATTCTTACTTTTAGAATTATTGTTAATCACGGTGTACGGCAATGTATCTTTTATTTTACTTTGACCTCTCCAATAACACATGCATCATGTTTTCTCAAATTCGAAAGTACCACTGGCGAAAATATGTATTAGTGGCAGATCTCATTTGCAAGACTGTGTATCTTAAGGCTGAATTGTGAAACGACATTTTTCATATCTGCACGCTGATTTGCTTTTGAAGTAGGTTATTTTTAAAATTCAGCCGTTAGATTTCCGACTTAATAAATCGAATTTTTTTCGAGATTCGAGAGTTATCCGCTCTTCCTCAAATCCGGTGACGAGGCTACTCCAGGCCATCACTGATCAGTCAGGAAAAAAGAAGTCCCCAATCAATCATCGCGGTCTAAGTGTTTACATGACTTTCCTAATATCCCAAGTCCACGGCTCGCCGTAGTTGTTGATAGAGCGTCGTCTCCAGCGACAAATGGTTGGGCGAGGATGAGCGGACGCGGCCGCCGTCTCCTCTGGCCGTGCGCCAGACGGCCATTCTTTGAGCTTTACACCGCTATTCCATTACCCTAATAGGCGGTGGATGCGACCGTCCGGGTTAATGACTGTGTACCGCGGGCGGCTGCAGAACGTCATTTGTTTTCTGGTTAACGGGTCCTGACGTCATCACGGTGACTTCGAGTAATAAGATAAAGATAATCTTCTGCTTATATTCAGTGTTAAGGCAGGCGGAAGAACCTACAGTCTACCTACACCTATCCAATGCGATATATGTGCACATACATAACAATAATTCAACCACTTCTCACAAAATCCAAGCGTAGATCCCATAAAGTATGCGAGACCATCACCCACCATACAACCTTCCTCAGAAGACAACAATAACCACTTCTCACAAAATCCAAGCGTAGATCCCATAAAGTATGCGAGACCATCACCCACCATACAACCTTCCTCAGAAGACATTGGTACTTCCTTGCCCCATATTTGTATAATAAAATGAATGCAATATTGAATATTTACCCAAAAACACATTATGAATGTAAATCATTAATAAAAAAGTGGTTGCTCAAAATTAACTATAATGATACTGAAGCCTTACTCACAATAGCTCAATAGCATTATATATATACATATTTATCTATTTATATATTATTTTGAAAACAATCTAAATAAATATATATCACCTATTCCTCCTTTTATGTATGAATATTTGCATATTTTATTAAAATACACAAGTGTGCGCACACATACACCACACTCACAAACACAACACACATACACACCACACACACACCACACACACACCATACACACACACACACTCCCTCTCTCTCTCTCACACACACACACACACACACACACACACACTCTCTCTCTCACACACACACACACTCACATACATACATACACTCGGCTGAGCAAACGTTACAACTGTTTTAGCTAATCCTTACATCACATCCTCCCCAGTGTATGACTAATTGACTAAGTATTACGTTTCGCGAGTGGGACCTGGAGTCCTGAAATACAGGGTCTCCCTAGTTTAGGCTCCAGTTTCACACGCATTGAGATAGTCTGACAACATTGTTCCATTTAACATTACTTACCATTTAAAATTTAAAATTATATGTAAAACTGTAAACTTGCGTGTGAAAGAATAAATGCATTTTTATTTTTTATTTTAATAATATGTGGGTAATGTGCCAATTTTGAGCTTATTTTTCTAGATGGATTATTCTTTAAAAATATTAAAATCATCATAGAACTTTTGGGGGTGAAGATGGCTCTCTTTCATAATAGTAACAGAGCCCACGACCAAAATTTTTGTCTCATAGCAATACGGCCAAAACCGCATCAAATCGATAGATAAGATTATTCTGAACTCGAAAATACCAATATCAGACATTTTCCGCGTAGCGTTTGATCTGACCGAATTTTCAAAATTGTCAAAGAATTTTACCGAACTGCATCATAGCAATATGTCTGATTTGCAGACTGTAGTTAAATGATGATTCTGAGATACCGGAAACATATTTTTCAGACGTTAGTGGTGTAGCGCAAACCCGTAAAATCACTTAAAAAGATTAAAAATGAGACAAGAAAAATGTCTCATAGCAATACAGCTGAAAATCTTTTTTATTACTAAATGTTGGGTACTTGATGCGAACCAAACAATTTTCAGCCGGATATGTGGACGCAGAAAATTTTGAGACCGTTTTGAAAAGGTTAACAAATTTTACCGATCGGTATCATAGCAATATGTCTGAAAATTGCTAGACATGATAGAATAAGTTGTCCACATGTGCAAAAAATTTATATCAGACAAATGAAGTGTAGCATCTTCTCTATCAGACAACTTTTCGATACTCAGATATCATTTAAGAATCGTATTGAGGTATCTTGAATGAAACCAATGAATAATAGTAAGAAAGGGGCAGGGGCGTAACAAGCGATGAGGCTGTTGAAATTAAATACTGATTGATTTGATAGTTTTGGTTTTATTTAAAGCACACTTGTTATTTTCGTTTTAGCATATACTCCATATGCTACACTTAAAGTGTCTGAAAACAGGTTTTGGTAATCAAGGCAGCAAAATGAAAAAGTTAATAAAAAAAATATCCGTATTGCTATGATACAGGTCGGCTAAATTTGTTGACATTTTCAAAAATGCGCTCAGGCTATGTGCTACGCACAAAATGTCTGAAAACAAACTTTTTCGTAATACAATTATAAAATCTATGTACATTATCACTATCAGACGTATTGCTATAATACCGACTGCCTTTTTTGACACAGCAGAAATGGCCTCCCACGCAGTTGCTACACTTTCGACCGTTACTATATACCTAGTCGGGTTCAGAATCATACAATCTAAAGATTTTATAGGGTTTTTGCCGTATTGCTATGAGACATGGTTTTGGTCGTGGGCTCTGTTACTATAACCTTTTAGACTACGTTAAAGAGACTTATAATTATTTTGTACCTCGCTGGTCTGCGAAAAGACTGAGATGTCCCATGTTTAACTCTGGGCTCAGGCCTAATTTTTGTGAGCTTTTCTGTTAGGAAAGGAATTGGCAGTAGCACGCCCATGCCTCGGAAAGCACGTGAATCCGATGGTTCTGTGGCCGAACTCTCATCGTCATGTCGGAAAGCCGTCAAAATGTTGACTCACACACGAAGGGTCCCATGCGGTTTTTGTCCGCTAACCCAAAATTATGACAGAAATATGTAGGTAATTGGCAAATTTTCAGCTTTCTAGTTATCGGGTTCCTGTGATACATCCTGGTGACATACAGACAGGCAGCGATGTAATATTATTCTACGTAACGGGCACGGAACCCTAAAGTACCAAATTAATAAACGGTTATGTCATCATACTGAGCTTATCTTTCATTTGGACACTTTTCAAGAGGCCTTTTAAGTCATAATATAATTTTGTTTTTGACTGCGATCTTACAGCATTTTTAGTTCATAATGAAAGTATTACGTTTTTTATCCAGTAATTATTTTAATTACAGTTAGACTGGGCATATGGACGTGATGTAAACATTTTTAATCGAGTCCCCGGGAACTTCTTGCTTCATGAATAAATTATTTGTATGTACTTGAAGTTAATTAATGTGCAGGTTACTTTCCATGATTTTATTTTGTTGCAGAAGCTTTTTAGTTGAAGAAGGATTTTAGTTGAAATTGAATAGAAGGTAAGTAATATATTACATATCACCTCATACATTGACCTCTACCAACAACAACAGACATACATAAAACTCAGATATTTTTTTATACTTGGCTGACAAATGACCTCACTCGACCTGATGGTAAGCGGTAGTGAGAATCACATATGAGGTCGACAGGCACAATACTATTGGAGTAAAATAATTGGAATATATTAACAAAAGTATACACCGTGAAATTTTAGTGGTTGTTTTCCCGCAGTAAAATGATTCTATCTAAGTAGCATAATAGATTTGTGCAGTTCTTTTTAAATAAAATCAATAAATGCCGGTTTTACGAAAGGTTTAACCGACACTTGAAAACACGTCCGAACCGCTTTATTACTTAGGGCATAGAGATTTTTTAGCATTAAGCATCGATTTCATGCGGCAAGCAGTACCTTATTACGTCACATCTTTTAAAAGAACGATGGCTTCTCTCGTTTTCGAGTTGGAAAATTATTATTTTGAAAAATTGAAAAAAAAAAAAAATTTTTTTCAAGGAATAATTTGCATGATTCGATAGTATTACTAAAGGCAAATCGTTTTGCCACGGGAAAACAACCACTAAAATTTCACGGTGTATATTGGTAAAAAGCTTCTACGAGAATAACAATAACATGTCAACACCAAGAACATTCGCTATGCAAATTCAAAGATTTAAATATGACAAGGTACTTGCCAGTACTTCGGCTGTATAAAAAAATTAATACTTTTAAATATCACATTATAAAATATCTATAAATACAACATATTGAGCCTGTTGTACTCACCCTGAAGGCCTGCTTAAATGCTGTTTCATGCCCCGCCTGAAGAGCCTGGGATCACAGGGAGGGAAAACATGAACTGAAAGGCTACTTTGGTAAGTGACCGATATTTTCGCACCTTTGCAGATTCCAATTACCTATGTGTCCACTGAAGGCTATTTTGGTAAGTGACCGATATTTTGGCATCGTTGCAAATTCCAATCACGTGTCAACTGACTTGTCAGTTGTTGTTGTGAACGATATATTTATACCTGTCAGGGTGGTTGACTAAAGCCTAATAGCCCTAGTAAGCTCGTACCCTTCATTAGGGCCGTATATGGGCTGATCATGATCATATTTGATACCAGCATATTATGCAGTATGCTTCGTGAGTGTACTCGCTAGTCTAATAACGATATTTCAGCGTTATTATATGGGAAGTTGGCAAGCACTGGGTGCGATACGTTAATATGTGACCGGGCATTAATGTGTCATGACCTGATTTAATCAAAACACCGTTCAGTTTGTAGTCTACTAAAAATTGACGATACTGGAACTCATCGGGGCTTGATTGGAAATGTCACGTGAACGGTCGGTTTTAGGGCAGCTATTGTCATGGGCTTGCGCTTTTGATAAACCTATTGGATTGATAAAATTTGCTAGAGCAGTTTCATATTGTATTTTGAATAAGAATAAAACCGATTCTTACACTGCGATCATTCGAAGCTACGCTCTTCTGAATATCGCGTAGAGCGTTCATTCTAAAGAATAAAGAAGATTTGTTAAAAAAGAATAACATAATATTTTAATGGCTTGCTTGATTAATGATGAAAGGCATTTAGTTTAAATGTATTTTTGCGTATCTAATACAGTTAAAAAGGTGTCCATAAAAAGCATTTGCCCAAATTATGTTGTGAGTAATAAGTAGCTATATATTTTTGTCATCTTATAACAGACCTAAAGATTTATTGATTTTATTAGAAAAGAACTGCACAAATCTATTTGTGCTACTAAGATAGAATCATTTTACTGCGGGAAAACCACCACCCAAATTTCACGGTGTATAAAGAAAGGTGAAAACGGTGTCGTGCGTAATAAAATACTAAGAAAGATGGTAGGCCGCAGAGCAGACACTCTTAGTTCTGCCGTTAGTCTTGCAGCTCTACAGTTGATCCGTGATCATGGCGCTTTCAACAGTGCCGAAATATCGGGAGCTCAATAAGACCAAACAACATTAGCCCAGTGAAATTAAAGATAATAAGCTGGAAATTGGTACATACCTTTGTTTTGTCGCCCAAAATATTGTCTCAAAAGTCACAATTTATTGCTATCGTGTGAGCGTCTTAAGAGATTAAAGGTCAAAGTTCACAAAAAACGATTTATCGCGAATATCTCGGTTCCTATTGCTTACATGATATTTTCACCTATTATAAAACTTGTAGAGTATATAATTATCTAAAACATTTGTCTAATGCAAGGTAATAGCTATGTTAATGATGAGAATCAGCATCATATATGGCCTGCTTTGATGTAATATAAACAGTTTTTAATTTTGCAGCAAGCAAGTTGATAATCATATAAGTCGATTATACAAAGGTTTGTACCGATTTTCAGCTTATTATCTTTTATTCCGAGGTGAAACCCCTAATATGACTGGGCCAATGGTAAATATCCCGGACATTTTCAGTTTTCTAATATGTATAACCATAACAGTTTAAGTTTTTTATAAAGAAAAGTGTTAAACAGTTATTTGGTGAGAGCTATCTAGTCTAAAGAAATGCCTTGTAAATTTTAACAAAATACATTCCATTAGATTATAAAGGTCTTACTAAACTAACACAAGATTTAATCTGCACATAAATTCGAAATAAAGTCAATATGACTGGCATAACGAAATAATATTCATTGCTGAGTTTACCTCAAGTTATATCTATGTAAGAGGGCGAAGTCCAAAATGATAGACAGGAGTAGAGTCTAACGTTTATTGAGAGGTCTTTACTCGACCAACGCTCGACTCAGAGTGACCAGCACTGGTCAAGCGCCCGCCTTTTATAGCTGGGCGTTGCACGTGCGCGTCACAGGTGCGCGTTGCACGTGCACGTCACAGGTGCGCGTTGCACGTGCACGTCACAGGTGCGCGTTGCACGTGCACGTCGCAGGTGCGCTTTGCACGTGCGCTCTGAGTCGTCGTTTGATTTAAATACAAAATTGATTCATGCAAATAATCAAATTAGAAGTAGGCTTAAATCACATTAATTAATAACAATACAGTTTAATTATCTTAATTATAAAAGGTCGCTATCACGGCCATTCTGCGAATGCGCTTGTGCTCGAAGCGCAGGCTCTTCACCATAATCTGGGGAAACAAAGAAAAGGAGAGAAGAAGGATAGGTTTCGATATTCCAGATGTTATTACTGAGTTAAATTATACTTTGAATCACCCAAATAATTCCCCAATCCCACTGTTATTCCCATATCCAATATTACTCCCGATCCCAATATCACTCCCAATCCCAATGTCACCCCCAATCCCAATTTCATTCCCAGTCCCAATGTCACTCCCGGTCCCAATGTTACCCCATCCCAATGTCACTCCCGATCCCAATGTCACCCCTCAAGCGTAATTTCACCCCTGATCCCAATATCATTTCCGATCCCAATGTCACTCGAAATCCCAATACCACCCCAATGTCAATGTTAATATGATTCAAACAGTTATTTCCTTTTCTTTATACTTAAGAGTCGCTATCATGGTTATCATCTAGGTCGGAGTCTGTTATATTTGGCATAGGAATAGGTCGTACATGTTCATGTGTCACTATGATAACTTTTCCTCCTGGTTTTAAACTCTTGACTTCGTATCTATCATTATCGAGTATTTTATGAATTTTGTAAGGTCCTAAAAATTGTGGGCCTAGTTTATTACTTGACCATTTAGTGTCCTTGCATAAAACGAAATCATTGATTTTTAAGGGCTATCTTAGCATTAAAAATTTTTTTGGTTTTTATTGCCCGCTCGGTCATTATGTTGGTATATCATGTCGTAAGTTTTCCCTTTCTAAGCAGTCGTCGTCCGATAGTATTAGTCCGATAATATTTTAGTTGTTGAATTGCTGGAGGTGAGCATTTTTTACCTATTAGTAATTCGAGAGGTGAAGATCCGGTTGCCTTCGATTTTGTAGTATTGAAACATAGTTGCAATTCGCTTTATTTAGTTATCCAGGTTTTATTTTCGTTTTGAAAAACTACACTTCAATGGTCGCGCAAGGTACCCATTTATCTTTCAATTTGGCCATTGGCCCTTGGCACACCTTTTGCTATGGCGTGATGTTCAATATTGCCAGATATGAAGAAGTTTTGTATTTCTTTTGACATAATTGCTGGTTCTCTATCTGAAATTATCCTATCCGGGGTTCCGAATAGATTGATAATACTTTGCAAACTTTTCAATATAAGATTAGTGCTTTTATTTTGTAAGGGGTGTATGATAACAAATTTGGTGAAAGCATCTATAGCTACGAATGCGTAAGCTTTTTTGTCACATCCCGTTAAGTTTCCCATCAAATCTATGTGTATTGTATGAAATGGTTTAGGAACTTTTTCAATGGGATGAAGGTTGATTTGTTGTTTTCCAGAAATGCCTTTACCGATTTTACAACATAAACAATTATTACAAAACGAACGTACGCGTTTTGACATGCTTGGAAACCAAAATTGATCTCTAATCTTTTCGAGAGTTCGCTCCCATCCGGCGTGCATAAGGTTCTCATGGTAGCGGTTTATGAGCTTGTAGATTAGTGAATTTGGAACAACGGTCCGAGTTATTGTTTTTCCTTTGTGGTTTTGAATTGAAATCAATAGAAGATTATCTTTAATGGAAAACTTTTTGTCATATTCTTGATTATTTTTTATTGAATCACGGATTTCTTTTAGTTTTTGGTCGCGCTCTTGCTCGACAATTATCCAAGTGGGGTCTTTTATTATTATGTTTATAGACGGATTTCTACTTAAGTAATCTACGTGAGACATCTGTTCTCCTTTACGGTATTTGATATCAAAATCGAAGCTTTGTAAATAAGCCCACCATCTGTGAACCCGGGGAGTTAGCTCTTTTTTAGTTCTGCTGGCTTTAAGCGCATTGCAGTCGGTAACAACGGTAAATTTTCGTCCGTAAAGAAAATGGCGAAAATGTTTGATTGCTTTTACAACAGCTAATGTTTCCAATTCGTATGAATGGTATCTTGATTCGGCATCAGTAGTACGCATACTGAAATAGCTAACAATTTTGCGTCTATCACCATCTATTTGAATTAACATTGCTCCATAACCGAGCGAACTTGCATCAGTGTGTACTTCAGTGGGTAAGTTAGGACTGAATATAGTTAAAATTAGGTCTGATGTTAGGTGGTGTATTATCTTTTGTCTAATTTCTTCGTGAATACTTTTCCATTCAAATTTAGTGTCTTTTTTGGTCAGATTATATAATGGTGTCATTAGTTGTGAAAAATTTGGTATAAACCTTCTAAAATAACCGGCCAAGCCGTTGAATTGTCGTACTTGTTTTAAGTTATTTGGAGGGCGTGAATTACGCAAAGACTCTATTTTACGAGGGCTGGGTTTCACTTTACCACTTTCGATTATGTTCCCAAGATATTCTACCGATTTTTTTAAAAAGGAGCATTTTGACATGTTAATTGAAAATCCTGCATCAGACAATCTTTTAAGAACTAAGTCCAGATAGAGAAGACCTTCTTCTACTGTTTCCGATGGTATGAGAACATCATCCATATAAACTAATGCTATTCTGTCCTTGTAATCGCCAAGAGCTTTATTAATTGCTCTTTGGTAAACTGACGGGAATTGCAAAGACCAAAAGGCATAGTGACATATTCAAACTGCCCGTCAGGGGTTACGAATGCGGTTTTTTCTATAGAATCTTCGCGAATGGGAATTTGATGAAAGCCAGATTCCATGTCTAGGGTAGTAAAATATTTAGCGGTGCCTAATTTGTCTATTTGGTCTTGTATTAATGGCAAAGGAAAATGGTCACGTATGGTATTGGAATTTAACTCTCGATAATCTACACATAGGCGATCGTCTCCATTTTTCTTTTTTACGAGTAATATTGGACTGGCAAATGGCGAGCAACTATCCCTGATTATGCCTTTTGATTTTAAATCTTCTATAATTTTACTAACTTTTTCTCTTTCTACAGGTGCGAGTCGGTAAGGTCTTCTTTGGACGATTCGAGCTGGATTTTTGAGACGAATATTTAAACTACCAGTTGTAACTTGTGTTATGGGCGTCGTAACACCAAAAGCGTTAGAGTGTTTTGAAAGAATGCTCTCTAAGTCAGTTGTGTCAATGATATCGGTATTTATGGATTTTGAAGAAGCCTGAGCTTGAATCGTATTAACGAAGGGGTCTCTACTAACTGAGATACCATTTTCCGTGATTTTTATATTAAGTCCCGGAATACATAGGCAGTCTATGCCAAGTATGACATCATAATGTAAATTGTCTACTACATGCAAATTTACTTCGAATGACACCTCTTTTAATGTGGCTATTGTATGAATGACTTCATTAGATGCCATGGGCTGACCCGTAAAACCTCTTAATTGTAAAAGAGATACTTCGCGTTTGCCAGGAATAGATCCAGAAATTTTTCGTTTGACAAGAGAACATTCGGCGCCAGTATCAATAAGACAATTTAAAGTTACGTCACCTATTTGTAGTGATGTGCAGCTCGGACAGGTCTTTTGCACGTGGTTGATTACTCGTGGAGAGCAGGCGGCCTCTTTGTTGCTGGGGATATCTTTGTTAGATATTTGGGTCTTGAGGCGGCAGCTGTAGCTGGGATGTCCTGGTCTTTTGCAAATGCCGCAGATGACAGTTCTGCAGTCTAGAGTCTTATGTCCGTGTCTACCGCATCGCCTACAAGGCTGAGGATGAGTTGCTTGATAGTGAGGCGTCTCAGAAGGTTGAATATGAGGACGTTTGCTCTGTGTCCCTTCCATAGTAGAGGTCGCATCGGTTGGCGCTGGTCTTTTTCGGTAGTTGCTGAGAGTAGCAATCAGCTCTGCTTGTGAACGCGGTGTTGATCTTAGCAATTCTGCTTGGTAAAATTTTGGGCGTATTCCTGATATTACGGCTTCTATTATTAGATCATTTGGTGCATGTGGTGATATTCTTGAGAACAATTTCCATGCTTCCGCAACGTATTCGGCGTAATTTGGTGCATCATTCGATGTGTACTCGCGGAACTTGTTGACAAAAAATATGTGCCTTTTTTCGGCGCCAAATTGCGTAATCAACTCTTTTTTCAGGTCAGTCCAGTCTGCTAGTTCATGGGCGCTTGCATCGGCCCAAATCTTAGCCCTGCCCTTTAATGACGAAAGAGCCTTCATCATTGCTATTTGTCGTGAGCATCCACGAAGCTCTATCAAAGAGTCTACTTGTTTGCACCATTCTTCAATTGTCAATTGGTTCTTATCTGGGTCAAACTCTGCCAAGTATACTTCGGACAGCTTCGCATTTTTCTGGGATGGCTGATCGTTGTTTCTTTGTTGAAATACAATGTGCTGCAGGAGTTCAACTTGACGTCGTAGGAGTATCAGTTCTCTGTTCTCTTGGTTTTGTCTTGGCTCGTCTGGTAGATGGATTACCGGAGAGGACGGCCGTCGGTATTGGTCTCCATCTTGATGCATGGCTGGTGATGAATTTAGTTGGGCGTTAGGGATCCAACTTCTGATGTAAGAGGGCGAAGTCCAAAATGATAGACAGGAGTAGAGTCTAACGTTTATTGAGAGGTCTTTACTCGACCAACGCTCGACTCAGAGTGACCAGCACTGGTCAAGCGCCCGCCTTTATAGCTGGGCGTTGCACGCGCGCGTCACAGGTGCGCGTTGCACGTGCACGTCACAGGTGCGCGTTGCACGTGCACGTCACAGGTGCGCGTTGCACGTGCACGTCGCAGGTGCGCTTTTGCACGTGCGCTCTGAGTCATCACGTCGTATTATTTAAATACAGAGTTGATTCATGCAAATAATCACATTAGAAATAGGCTTAAATCATATTAATTAAATACAAATCAGTTTAATTATCTTAATTTTAAAAGGTCGCTATATCTATACAATTGTGTTGATATGAAATATTAAATATAATTAGCAAGTTTACCCGCTGAAGCCAAGTAGGCTGATTTATCTTAGAAATCATTTTGGAAATTTAAACATACTTTGCTGAAGAAATTTCTTAATGCTCCATCTCTATGTAAGATTAAGACTTATTTGTCTATGCCTGACTTAATAATTATTTAGAGTAGCTCCTTGATAAGTACAAGACAATCAAAACAAATTCATATTAAGATTTTAAAAATAATTTACTCATTAGTCTTTCAAGACTAGATTGTAATCAGATGGCGTATATTATACATAACGTATTTCTTATAAAGTAAGTCCATACGTCATAAGAAAAAAAAATTAAGAAGTTGACGTATTTAGGCAATATTCTAATGTGACAATTTTCAGGGAAAGCTAATTAAAATATATACAACCTTTAAAATAAGATTTGATTAGTCCGAAAATCAGTCTGCAAAAGGGACCGGTCGCTTATAATTAATCGATTTAAGTTAAAAAATATAAAAATGCACTAAGTCTATTACTGATTTATAAGACCGCAGCGAAAAAGAATACTTTCCATCGACTTTTATTTATTAATTATCGATCAGACAATAATGTTGAAGCGCCGTAATTGAAACAAGCCCCATCGAAATTAAATTGGTAATACTATATTTAATGAAGAATCCTTAATTATTTCGTAAGATTGGAAGTATAAATTAATGTAAGATATCGGCATAAAATGCCACGACCTACGATATACGCCTACATAAATAATTATTGCTTGTATTCGTTTAGATAATTAATTCTAGCGGGTATATAAATACATCAAGTAGCTGATCTTAGCTTAGAAACAAGTATAATAAGTTATTATTAATAACCCTTTTCAGGCAGAATATGTTGACATCATTAATAAAAAATAATAATACATTAAATAAATATTTCACAACATCACATACATTGATCTGATTCCGTGCTAAGTAGCTTAAGCACTCGTGTTACAGATATCAGAATCAACAGTGGATACACAAATAAACTTAAATATATTTAATAACACACCCAGACACGGAACAAACACCGATGTTCGTCACACAAATATTTGTCCCGAGTGGAAATCGAACCCACGACTCTTGGAACCGTAGGTAGTAAACCTGGGTCACTAACTACTGTTCCACCGAGCCAGTCTCTGACTGATTTAGGATCTTTAAATTTAAATAATACTTTAAAGCTAAATGGTGACTAGAACCTTACAAAAGGGTTAAAATTTTATCTCTATATACGAGTAGCTATTTCAACTAATCTATTGAAAAGTTAAACTTTCTTTCTCTGAACTTTTGTATTAAATGCTAGACATTGAGTTCAAAATGTTGTTTGTGAATCCATTCATATATTTACTTGCTTCCATTCTCGGTCAAGTCTTTTTTGGATGTTAACTTTTATATCGCATCTTCGCAACTGTTAACTTTAATGTACTTCAGTATCTAATGATAAACAAATTAAAGAGGATTTTTGGATCGAAAAAAAGACGAGTGGCAGTCGGAGACTGCCGCGGTAAAGCTATTGCATAGCATCGTCCGATTTCGGAGCAGCTCGTTTCGATTTGTGCGAGTTTCGTAGAGTCGTACAATACGTCATATCGCTCGCACACAAACACCGTGCCGAAGTCTATCGAACCGAAACGACGTTAGACGATTGTGAGGTTTTTTTCGTTACGGAATTTCTTGGTTCGGTCGCCGCGCTCAAAGCCCGCGATAAAAGCTATGCAATAGCTTAAAATTAAGGGTTTAAAAGCCATCCTATATTATAGCTAACTACTAACATATTGTACTAACTTGCTAAGGGTTCTAGTAAGAACTGCATACTTAACTAGTATAAGCTGTATATTAAGTAAAAGATTTGGTGTACACTTTTCTTTTTGGCATAATTAAATAAACCAGCATTGATTTACCAAATATAACATTGAATGTTATATTTATTTTCAGATTCCGGATATATTTACGCTAGGAAGGGAAGGGATTTTAGAGGTTCTATTGAGTTACCGTGCGTTACCCGGGTAAGGCGTGGAACAAAATCAAATCGCGCACGCATTACGAATGTAGATTGTCAACTTTTCGACGGGAAAAATCCGAAGAGAATTATCAGGAATAATTCACTCTGCATATTTACTTACAGTCATTTTCAAAGAGATACGTCTGAATGGGTACATTATCGATGTATGTAGGTATGAGTTTTTTTAGATATTGTGAACGAGATGAGGCGTGAGTAACGAAATATGCGTAAAAAGGGTTTTTTTTTCGAATTCCTTTCTCAATACTAGGTCATGCGTTTACTAAAGCTAGCATTATTATAATATTGTCCGCCTCCTAAGATCAAACAATTATAGAAAAACTATCATATCCACCGGCTCGGTGGAACAATGGTATTTTGGGGCAATGTTTCACCAATATAAATATGAAAGTTAAGAACCAGATCGTAAAACCAAAAAGTCTCTGAAAACGAATGCAGAAAAATGTAACTTTATATTTTAGCTCTGTGTATTATTAATTTCACAAAAGTTATTCCATCTTTCACAAGTTTTAAAAGATGTAAGTAATTAAGTATTCAAATAAGGTATTCTGTAAATTTTAAAGCGACACGATGCTTCCTTGATTTAGGACTTTTTTCGCAAGGGGTGGTAACTTAATTTGAATTTCATAAGAGCCTGTAAAGTTTTAAATTGAATGAACGCATATAAACGGCTGTATTTAGATTTTTATGTACAGTGATGTTATATTTATTATTGTTGATTGAGACTTGATCGTTCCTTTATTGATACCAAATTTTCAGTAAGCTAATCGTGGCTAATCTGAAATTGGCCGACAAGACCAAGAATTCCGATTAGTGAGGGTACTCTAACCCTTGAAAGGTCGTCGACAACCCAGTATAGCCGCTCTTGCCATTACTTGGAGTACGTTCGCAGATCCGCGCGCTCAACATCAAGAATGTAACCCGGAGTCCGGTACAAATGGTACAAATGTACCCGAATGTGGCGTCACGCGTCCCGGGTTATCTCCGGATATCCCGCGTCTCCGGATGCCGCGATAACGCCGTTTGCTTTGTCAAACCCGACCGGTTACGAACACATGCTCAACCGCGTGAAAAATGATACAACTCGCAATGTTGCCTTTAATTTTCCTTTTGCATTTGCCAAATTGAATGTTCACCGGTTTCGGTCGCCATTTTGAAGATTTGAGCGAGAAAATAGTCCAGCTTACCATGCTTATTCTTTTTGAGAATTTATCTATGTTTATATACACCTAGATCGACATGCAAAGATAATTATTATTAAACATTTATCAAAATGAAGGTATTTCATTTATACAAAGAAGATTCCAGTTTCTACCCAATACTCTATCTTCGTAAAATCGTTTAAAGCAGGGCTGTTCTAACTAAGGCCCGAGGCCCGCGACTTAAATTCATGCGGCCCATTACTTTTTTAAATTTTATAAATATTTTGCGATGTCCTAATTTATCATTTTTTATTTGCCTTGGGTCTCATCTATTTTGGATAGCCCTAGTTTAAGGCATACATTGATGAGACTACTAGGCAATGACAATAATGGCTGTTTTATTAATCTTCGAATGTTCAGTTTACCCATGATGACTGTGTGTGAATACCCGGTATGAACTACATGATAAATATGCCAGACATTTTCAGTTTTCTAATATATTTATAAGTATAACTCATGTATCTTTTAAGCGTAACGTTTTCAACTTCAACAACAAATCGTCTTTATAGCGAAGTGTGATCCTCGTAACATCGGTTATCGACGCCCCAGGTCCGGTAAAGAAAATTACCTCCCGCGTATTTTCCCAGGACAACGACGCCCCAAAATAAGAGCGAACCCACAAAATACTCGGCCCGAAATAAATATATTTCGCTCAGCAGTAAACATTTTGCCGCCGATTGGAATCTGAACCCATCTCAGGACGGTGCAAGGCTTAAATTATGGGACCGATCTTACTTCTATTGGGTCTTACAGAACACTGGCAACTAAAATCATAGGCTAAGAAAAGATTGAACGATAACGAAAAAAAAATGTGGATTTAAAATAACACCGACACGAAATTACTGGCACAAATTTAAAACGAGATTTGAAAATAATAAGTTTGACGTTCGGCGCTTGTCTTTTGTTTTACAACTTCAGCGGTTTTATTTCTTTCATTCTGAGACATCTGGATCAGGTAGTGTATTTTACCGATCTTAGGCTTAGGCCGCACTACGGTTTTTTCCCGCAAGCGGTAAATCGTGAAACCGCAAGACCGCACCCGAGACGCACACACTACGGTTAAAAACCGCGAAACTAGCCTACAAATTTTGGCGCGGTTTTTTTCCCGCTAACAATTATGTAGCAAAACGCGGTTTTAAAATCAGTCGCGGAAAAAAACCGTCAGTGCGGCCGCTTCCATTAGTTTCTTTTACTCATAAAATCAGGCGGTTAAGCCGTAGTGCGGCCTAAGCCTTACTTTTGTGTTTAAATTATACTTTGCAATTGAAACTGACCGCTTTACACAACCATTTCGGTTTGAAGGATTATTTATACAGAACCCACATTTACAATTCCCCTACATTTGGTTGTCTCCCAAAATTAGGTAATATACAACTGTGAGGCCGACTCCCAAACGCAGAGCAATACCCGCTGCTATAATGCATAATTGCTCAAGCTACCTACTGATTTCAGAGCGATGATTGCAGTGGCTTTTGCGTTTCGTCCCTTTAGGTTCTACGGTCTATATGAAATTGGCTGGAATGGCGTTCATGGAATATGAAAGAGGCTTGTACCGGCAAGAGGTTGTTCAAAATATTTCTATTTTTTGGAAATCGGGACAAATTATGATTATTTATGATATTTTGTTTTATTTGTAGAAAAAACAACTGCTTTACCATATATTTTATAAAACAGCATGTGTAAGTTTTTGTCGAAAATTAGTAGATTTATTGTTCTTGTTTTATTAGAAGCAGCAACTATTTCTCACAGAACGTCACATACATTATTCCGAAGAAAAAAAAATATGAAGAGAGATGTGTTATTATTTCATCATAAATCTCATAAGTGCTAAGTACCAAGTACAGCTTTTATGTAAAGTAATTAATTAAATTACTGTAATCTTCCTGATGAGACCTATTGTACGATACCATAGGACAATTAAATAGACTAATTGACCTATTTGCATTATAAGGAACTTTGCCATAGTAGCTGCATAGCTATGAAAGCCAAGTAATGCAATCAATACATGCCATGTTGGTATTATTCTTGAAGACCGTGGCCAAATTTAACAACTAGTGCCTCTGATTATAAAATATGATATTATTACTGAAATGTCCAATAACGAATCTCTTGACTCCTGTGATCAAAAATTTATCAAACATATTTTAATTACTATATAAATATAATAATTATGGTGTGTAGTAGTGATAAGTGTTTTATATCTTTAAAAGATTCCCAAAAATTTAGAGACTATGGTTATATTATACCGTCATAGTTGTGATTTTTCATCTTTTTGACATTCAAGATTTTAACGTCATGCTGGATAAGACTTTCTAAAGACAAGATCGTTGTTACTACTGAGTTTCTTTGAGTCTTTAGATACAGGACAGTATAGCCCTGTACGTAAAAGGAAATCAAATTTATTAAAAGCACTGAGGAAAAAGTTCATGTTTATATCACCATAAAAACTTGCACATGCCACGCATTCACATCATCATAACATTGTGGATATGGGGAAAAAAAGAATAAGCTGACACAAAAAATAAGCAAAGAAAAATTGCGAGAAAATCCCAGCAAAACGGTTGCGGTGTTTTATTTCATTTTCAGATTGTATGGTCTTACTTTTGTTTACGTGTTGTAAAATATACAAAGTCATTTCAATGGATACAGTATGATCAGATAACACTTATTTAGTAAGATTTTTGACTTTCGCGTTCCATTACACTAAAATTAGTTCTAGATACTAAAACTAGTTCGCTCGCGATCACGATTGGTGTAACCCAGTCGAAACGTCGGGCAGTAAGTAGCTATGTAAATTGCTACTCCTAATAACACTTATTTAGTACTATTCTTGCGTGTCGGAAAAAGTACCTTTAGGGTATGTATTACTCAGTTAACATTTGCCCACCTCGTTGGTCTATTGGTGATAAGCTCTGAATAGAGAACGATAGGTCCTCGGTTCGAGTCTGAGGTCGGGCAAAATTTGTGTCCATTCAGAATCCATTAAGAAATTACTCAGCCCGGAGACAGGATGTTCGCGGATGCACGCCCGTGCCTCGGAAAGCACGTTAAGCCCCACCGGCTTCCTACACCCAATCTCTCGTTGGTAATGTCGGAATGCAGTCTCATCGAAATATGACAGTAAGGGAACAGTGCATTTGAGCTTGCGCGTACACTTGTGGACTATAATAATATGTCCTGCACATGTCAATTTGACGTGGCTTATGTCAATTTGACGACATCGGTCATGGTCATAATCAGTCGGACACCATCCATTACTCATCTAGCTAACACCAGACTAAGGCCTTATAGCCCTAGATCAGACTAAATTTGCTTGGCTCGGTGGAACAGTGGTTAGTGACCCATACTCACTGCCTACGGTTCCAAGAGTCGGGTAGTCGTGGGTTCGATACCCACCGAGGACAAATATTTGTGACGACCATCGGTGTTTGTTCCGTTCCGTGTCCCAGCAGTGGGGACGTATATGGGATGGGCTGATGATGGTCATGAAACTCATGAAGCATGACCAGGCGGATGGGATCTATACGCTGAACTAATTTATATTTATAAATCAAGCTACGGATGAAAGTAAAACAAATATAAAACGTTCATTAATTCTTCTTCTTCATTAATGAACTTCCTGCTTCAAATCAAATAAACTTGAAGTTCCATGTTATATGTTACATAGTACGTGTAAGTAATTCTGTCTTTCATATAGGCGGAGTTAATTAACCTCCAAATTAAAACCACAGAGAAGCCTGAGAGCATATTCCGTATAGAAGGTTTATTAAATACTCTGATATCGCCTATAGATCCGAGAATACAGTCAACGACGAAAGTGAGTGGCAACTTTTATAAATAAAAAATATATTGAACTAGCACAACTTGTGTATAAAGTAAGAAAAATAAACGTTGTTAAGCTTCATGTATTATGCATAATAGAAACGTAAGTGGCCTAAACTAGCGTAAAATAAATTTAAAATCGTACAAACTATATTACCTACAGAAACACTAAAATCCGACAAGTTATAATATGTAGGTTTGTTGAAACCGTATGTTTACGATCATGGTAGTTTATAATTCGTCAATCAATAATTAACAATACCATGAGCAATCTATATAAATAAAATATTCTAGTAGTAAATAATACAAACTGTCTTTTTTCAGCTATAGGTGTCCTAAAATAGGTCCCACTATACCAAATTACTGCTCACAATATAGTGTTCAATTTAGTTCGAGGCTAGGCGCTAACAGGCTTTTCGTATGAGCGTTCATTACTATGGAACTTAAACCTCAATAGCTACCCAGTGTATTACAGCTAGCTTCTACACTCGACTCGACTCGACTCGAAAATCGGACCGAGTGCTTCAATGGATGCACTAAGCATCGATGGCCGAGTGGTTAAGGTCGTTGCTTGCCATGCGAGAGGTCGCCAGTTCAAACCCCGCCAGGTACCAATGTGTTTTTCAAATTTGAAATTCATATGTACCATCATTCGACGCTTTAACGGTGAAGGAAAACATCGTGAGGAAACCAGCACACCTGAGAGATTTTTCTGCGGTGTGTGAAGCCATGTCAGAGGCCTACGGGCGGTTTATAAACTCTGACACCAGGTTGTTCATCAACCATACGATAAGAAGAAGAAGAATGGATGCACTAATGGAAGTTTTCATTGATAATAGTGCACCAACTAAATGCAATTGAATATATAATTTTAAACTGTCATGGTTACACACATCATCATCATTAAAACAAAACAACATGGTAAATATCCCGGACACTTTCAGTTTTCTAAATGCACCTGTTTGCGCATTTAGTTCTGCACTACAATATAATATAATTATTGCTAATCACCTTGAATATTTTGTTAATCAAATGTTATCACATTCCAAAGGACTTGGTTTCCCCTCCACACAATCGTGAACAGGCAAGACAAATTCATTGCTAATTAAATTTTCAAAGTTTCAACCAAGAACCAATTATAATTATCTAAGTAATATTACTCTTAATTAGATTTAAAGGTTCTCCGTACCGAGACATCTGAGCGAGTAAAATACATTTTCCACGTGGTTTCTCTTGCATAGGCTTTAGCGAGTAGGTAAATTAATTGGAGGTATATAATAAGTGTCGTACATGATTCTATGTAGAGCTACCAAAGTTTATACTTTTATTAATGTTCCTTGATAAATCGTTGTGTGACTTAATTTTCTCACATAAAATTTTCAGTTCGATACCATAATATACTAGCTTTTACACATCTTTATTCTTTACAACACTAAATAAAAACTTTTATGTGTTTAAATGTACATCATTTGACACTAAAATCAGATAATTATAACAAGATATAGTATATTTATAAAACTAAGAACACAATACATTTTAAAAATTCGATACATAGCGTGCTTACTCCCACCGTTCGACCTTTCAATGTGAAGGGCTGATAAAATTCTTAAAATGTTCACATCTGACCAAATGGAACTCTTATTTTTACGATCAAAAACGAAGGCAAAATACATTTGGCGTTCAGGACTATGTTCTGACGTGACACATAGGACTCGCGGAGCAAACTTCGCAATACACTTAGAAAGCGGGGCAAGTTCCTATTTGACCTCTCGGTAAAGCCGCGTTCAGATGCACGCCCGAACTATAGAGGACTCTACATGGGCATCTTGACCTCCAATCTACATACATACATGTGTTCTGCATACATACATACATTGACTACGAATGTATGTACATGACCCTTCAGACTGTTGTAACCAAATTAGAGGACGTCAATGGTTGGCGAGTTAAATAAGAAACTAAAATCATAAAGCTGTGCATAGAAAATTCAAGTTTATTTAAAGTGTCAAATAATGCTTGTTGTTAGTAACATTCTAATAGATAATGTAAGTTTTAACGGTTCGCAAATAATCTCTACGATATAATTAGCTGCGTTCTCAAACTTTATTCCTAGCATGTTAATATAAGCAATAATCTAGATGCTGTTGCTTCAAACTGAAGCATTCACCACAGGGTTTTATGAAAAAAAAGTACACTAGCCTTATTATATTTTACAAGGTTCATTCTTTCGCCTCTTATTAAATTCTTTATTACCACGTAACATCTGATGAGTCGTTAAGGTTTCTTGCCGGAGTCTTTTCAGTAGAGACGGCGTTCCGAACCGGTGTATTGACTTCTTATAAGCACATGTAAAGTATGACTTCCTGATACTGATATATATTGCAGAGTATAACTAATTCGACTAGAAAACGTCTATAATACCTTTTTATTACATTTAACCAACTCTATGTAACTAAATATGTGAGTAAAGCTCAAATCCATCATACGCTCATATCGTTTCCTTAATAGATGGGGAGATTCTACGAATGGATATTGTTTTAGTGCTGTTCTATTTTTTTTTTTGTTTTATCGGTTGTTAAAGTTCGACCTCTAAAATCGATTCAACTCAAAATGGAGTCATTGCGTGCATCCAAAATACTAAAGAGCCCTAATATAGTGCGAGACGGAGCCTAACCCCGCCAAAGTTTCCACCTAGCTTTAAAGTTAATTAAGTGTCTCCGCAACTCCAGCACTGCTCACTAAGATATGTGGCGCGGGATGGACGAGATTGGCAGTTTCCCAGTTCCGTTGTCTGTTGCCTCCATAACAAAGTTTCCAGTAAAATTGTGTAAGCACTTTCGCTATTGTTACTTCACTATGGAGTTATTGCGAGTTGGGCATGTGTAGGAGTCGTGAAAGGATATTTAGTAACCAATTTTGAATGTGGGAAATCAATTTTCCAGCTAAAAAGTCTCAATCATGTTGATTGTACACGTGTTTTTGTTTTTGCCAAAGCAATTAAGATAAGAAATCTTATATGCTGATTCTATAATGTTGATTTAGTATGGAAATTGGCTTCATCAATTAATTGATAAGAAATTATTTCATTACTTCTTTTGAGTCGGCTTAATGTCAAAAGGAAAATAAATAACATTAGATGTTGATAATTAAAAACTAAACGAACAAAACGAAACTGAACATAAATAGCTATATGAATTACTTTTCAGAGCCTACTACATAAATCTGTATATTCTGATATTAGTGAAATGATCAATGAATGAAGATGTACAAATAAGTCTTAATGCGTCCGGTTATCTGTAGAAATCACACATGATTAATTATTTAGTATTTACCACGGTAAGAAACATAACGTCGAACATGCAAACATGAATTCGATGGTAAGTATCACCCAAGGACAAAGACATGAAATATACGACTATACGTATAATCTGTCTTGTTCGACTGTACTTACAACCACATTTACGTTAAATATTGGCGTAACTGACTTGTTACATTAATTAACTTCTAATTACACAATATTCGATAAGCTACAATGTAGGCTGTGTTTGAAACTAGTAATATGAATTAATCAGTTCCGCTTATTTGTGGTTTTGGTAATGTAATGGGTAATCAAAACATGGCTGCCTATATATTGTGTCTGTTCTGTTGTTTGGGAAATATTTTCACGAATCGACATTTGGAACAGACCTATGTTAGATTTGAAACCTTCCACCAAAAAAAAAAAAATACATAGGTAGACTACGTAGATAGTCTATTTTTTTTTTTTGGTAAAATGGTAGGTCAAATCTTATAAGAGCCTACCTTGATCCATTATTTAACAAGTCTAGCCAGACTTGATGTAGTTTTATATAAATAAGGCGTCCAACCGAATTCAGCCATGGTGGCCGATCTTAATTGAGATCAGCCAAGTGCGCAGGACATATTATAGTGCACAAGTATGCGCGCAAACACAAGTGCACTCTCTATTCCCTTACTCTCATGATTCGGTGAGACGGCAATCCGACATAACCGATGAGAGATCAAGCGCAGGATCACCGGCTTAACGTGTATTCCGAGGCACGGGCGTTCAACCGCCAACTTCCTAACTCCGGGCTGAGTGATTTCATTACAGAAAAACTCACACAAATTTGGCCCGACCTCCGATTCGAACCGGGGACCTCTCAATTCTTACGCAGAGCTTGCTACCAATATAACAACGAGGCAGTTAGTAGTTTTAAAATAACGTATACAATATAAAACGTTTGTAATCGTTGTGTAATGTTACTTAGAGGAATCACTCTTCTATCAGCTATCGAAAATCTTCCCATTTGTTAACGTCAAATAAATAAATACCTGTTGTCTAATAGATAACTATTAGACAACAGGTATTTATTTATTTGCCTAAAAGTACATCTATAGTATACATAATACATATTTTCAGAAAACATTTTGTGGTAAGTTATCAAGTACTCGTATACAAACCAACATTTCTCAATTTCACGAGGAGAACACCGCAACATCACGGTAAATAAATCAGTTTAATTCTTTCCCCAGAAATTCGGTCACATCGGCTAAGTAGAATTTCTTTCATCAATCAAGCACATTAAATAACACGCATCAATCATGGCCTATAACTATATACTTACGAGCGTATGTAAGGATCGATCACAGAGCTCTCTTTTAAAGGTGTTTCTCTCTTTCGCATCGACGGAGCTTCGGTTGACATGACTTTGATAAATTATTTGCCTACGCACCGTGCCCCAGTATTATGTACTTGTGTGTAGGCACATATGTACTTAAGAGTATGCTTATCTATTATTCATTTTACTTTGATTCTTATTGGATGATAATTTTCTGATTTGTTAGAATAAATATGCCTCATTTGGAGTAGGGTTGGTATGATTCCCAAAGTTGTAAGTTGAAATTGAGTAGGTTTTATTTGATATGATTTGAGAGTGATACCTACTAAAAGATCATGAAAGATAATTCAATGATAGAGATGTATATGTGTAAGTACATTGTTTCTATTTAAATTTTAATTTAAACTAATATTTTGTGTTCATTCTATGAATTCACATTTTATCTAGAAATGAAATCATTTTAGAGGGAAATTATTCTACAAATATTACCCACTTATGCTTACAGTTATTTATACAACGAGCTTCTTACTTTATCTTAAGTAGATCACAATCTATAAATACTTTAGTTCCCATCGATGTAATGTTTGAATTAACATAATCCATCCTAAAGGATTGTAACGACTACTCCGCCGTCTAACGATTATGCAAAAATGTCTAACGAGACATCAAAATGCCGTAGAAGTGAATGGCAATTAACAAAATTTGCATCGAAAACCTAAGTTTCACCCAAATCAATGCACGACGTTACTTTGCCATCTTGTTTGACGGAACAAACACGAGACACAGGTCAGCGAAATTGACAGTGAAATATTCTGACCTATAAACACTAAGTAGTACAAAACAAAACCATTCCCGCTGTCTGTCTGCCTTACGTATGACATTTTTTTTCTAACTGAATTACAATGGCTTGGACTAGCCTCGTCATCATCACCGGGCATGCGGTGGGGCGGATGGCTCTCACCCCTAAAGCATGCCTTATTTTAAAATTAATATGTTTAAATAGGTAGAGTGATCGAGCGATAGGTTACTTACTATACACCCGAAAAGAAGTGAGGACGGGTCGCGAGCGAGTTTGATTATTAATTTTAAATTTGAACACTCAGAAGATATGTACCATTGTACCTGTACCTACCATGTATAGAATAATTCTTCGTTTCGCAAGAACAGTACTTTCGAATAGTCGGTTTAAAAGTACTCGGTCTCTTTTCTCAGGCTCGACTATATGTGTAATAAAATACATTTTAAACGTTTCTATAGTTTTTACTTTAAGCGAAAGACACATTTTGTTTTCCTAACTGTCATACGATGATGGCTTGGAGTAGCCTCATCATTATTACCGGACTTGCGGTGGAGCGGATGGCTCTCACCTACCCCTAAGATAGATATTGTATTTTTCTTAGGTCACCGGTGACCCCTACGATATTAAAGCTGTTAAGTTATTGTTTTAACTCTGGAAAGGGAAAAGTTGACTCACCATAATTAAATACGCTGTGCAGTTACTGTTGGTAACAGTTAATTAAGTTGAAATTCAAGCCACGACCTTAACTTTCGTGCGCCTAAACAACTTCGTTTTCAAAGGATTTGCGCAACTTCATAAGAGACGTTTTCTTTGGCTAACTCATTAAAAACATATTTCGAAATCCTCTTGTTGTGTGGTCCAACTCTGTTATTAGAGAGTTGGGAAAGAAGGGAATTATTTCGCAATAAAACCTCGGGTGTATGTGACTTGCGGTGAACTTTTTTGTTTGTATATTTTTCCGTATTTAATTTGCCATGGTTGACTTCGAAATTATACTTCAGGTTTGATCGTAATTACTTCCTTTGTTTTTGAGACGGTACTTTCGAAGCGGATGGATATTGGGGAGTGGTTTTGGTAATTTAAGTAATTCTATTAATGTTTAGCGCTGTAAATATATTTCGAGTATTTGCGTTAATTATAATGTAAGGCAAATTATAGCCTTCAGTACTGTATTTTTTCATATGTTTTATTATTTTTTTATGTATGTAAAATAATATTATATATATATAATTTGTGATAGTAGCATCACTCAATGGTTCTGCCAGAATATGTAGTAGCTGTCACGACCTAGCGGCCGCTTCAAAACATGCAGGGGCAGGACCTATTGATGATTTAATTTTTATTTTTATATATTATAAATATAATTTTTGTACTTGATTAATAAATGTTTTATTTCCTTATTTTCTGTCTCATCGAAATCAAACATAGTTGTTGGTAACAAACGCCTAGTTACTGTTAAGATTTGTGTATTCTAAATTTATTTGTTATTCTTGAACACAATAACGATAAATAAATAGACTCACTACAAGGCAATATGTTAAACTTCAGAAGATTTTATCACCATATGCAATTAAAATCATAATCCAACATTATTAGGCGTAATATCGCCAGCTAAGTTCAAGTAATATATTAAGGAACTTGTTTTCAACTTTGATTTGTTATGACGTGAAATCACGAGCAAACAGGTATTAATTTACGTATACAAAGCTTTCAGGCAAATGGGAAAGTTGTTAATTTGCAAATATTTTAATACTTGTTCAATATTAGATCACTAATTTAGCGAGTTCAAGTATCCTGCTTCGAGTTTTCCAATGTGCCTAATGGAAACGTGGGTATAAATATTTCATGTCGTCGAAAGTATTTGATGTAACCCACAGGAATATCTTCCTTAAATTGATGTTTACTTTGAACCCCACTTCGGTGGGTCTTGCTTCCTAGTTAAGTTCTTGTTTTAAAATTGTCTACTTTCATGGAAGTTAGTCTAAGGTGCGTTTTCAATAAATCAACGTTTTTGTATGAATCTAAAGTTCTTGGTTATCGGATGTATCTCCGGATTTTATTTACTGTGTACATGATGTGAATGTTCATACCAATAGTTGAACGATAAAGATAATTAATAGATACAAAAATATGTAGTAAGAAACCCTGTAAAATTTTGTGTAATACAGCAGTCTAGCTATATGTATCCAAAATTGATGATTCATCTGCTACGAATGGAATTTTACGATTCAGTTAAATGTGCGGTTCTTCAAAAAGGTGCTATGTGTAATCGTTGATTTGTAATTGATCATTCAGTTGATGGCATGATTGAGCACCCGACTCTACCTACAACAAAACGCCTGTCGTGTTCGAAAGGGCTACGTTGCACTTACAATTTGAGAGTGTGAATACTCTTAACTTAGGTTGTGTTATCTAGAATTTACAATCAAAACGCGATCACAAAGAAACATTGACAATACAGAGCCAATACCAAGCTATCACCAATTACGCGCTAGCTAAAAAAAGTGCAGTTGCAATTTACAAAAAACCGTATATGGCAAGTGCAAATTCAAATTTATGTACGCCAATGAACAATCTGCAATCAGCGCTGACCGGGCAAACGAACCGGGGTCAATCGAATGCCCAGGTGGTCTCAGCTGGTGTAGTGTAAAGAGGACAATTAGAGATCACAAACTGCGAACATGCGAGTAGGGCTGCGGCTAGTTAGTTTGTTGATTTATTAACGTAGCCGACTACAACATATGAGGGTAATGGTTTTTGTTGACTATGTTTAGATAGAGTTATATCGTGTTGTTTACTGCCTCGTTGGTCTATCGGCAGCAAACGCTGCGTAAGGAGCGAGAGGCCCCCGGTTCGAGTCCGGGGTCGGGCAAAATTTGTGTGAGATTTTCTTTAATGAAATTACTCAGCCCGGAGTTAGGAAGTTGGCGGTTGAACGCCCGTGCCTCGGAAAGCACGCTAAGCTAGTGGTACTGCGCCCGATCTCTCATCGGTAATGTCGGATTGCCGTCTCACCGAACTATGATAGTAAGGGAATAGATAGTGCGCTTGTGTTTGCGCGTACACTTGTGAACTAAAATGTATCCTGCGCACTTGGATGATCTCAATCGCGATTGGCTGAAATCTTTCGGACGCCTTAGCTAAAATAAGATGAAGTTTGAGGATTCTCCAGGGTTATCTATTCAATTGTATAGTCTGGTAATGAATGTAAACTACCTATGCAACCTATAAGAAGGTTTAATTTATGTTATTTTAAAAGTTGACGAACATCGATGTTTGTTTCGTGTTTGGGTATTTTATTAAATATATTTATGTATATACTGTTGATTCTGATTCTCCTAACACAAGTGCTTTAGTAAATTGACATCAACCGCATATACACGTGGCTTGACGGGATCAATGTGGTCTACGTCGTGTAATAATATTATTGTGCAATCCTTACTAATATTATAAATGCGAAAGTAACTCTGTCTGTCTGTCTGTCTGTCTGTCTGTTACGCTTTCACGCATAAAGTACTGAACCGATTTAAACGAAATTTGGTACAGATATAGTCCAGAGCCTAGAAACGGTTATAGGCTACTTTTTAACCGACTGCGCTATAAAGAAGTAATGTTTTAGCCGTTAAACATCTCTACGCGGACGAAGCCGTCACAGCCAGTGGACGGAGCGAGATGAAATTTAGCATGCAGGTAGACGTTATGGCGTAAGACAGGATCTCCCGAAATTCCCTCGGGAACGGGAAATACCGGGAAAATCCTCTTGTATGAAAAATACTATCCGCATAAGTTAGACGCTTGAAATTTGACATGCAGGTACCTTAATAAATTAAAAGCTTAGTTGCAACAGGATATTGTAAAATTCCCACGGGAACGGCAGTAATAGGAAAAAAACTTTTGTATGAAAAAATCTAAACCGCGATATAGATAGACAATTGAGATTTGGCATGCAGGTACCCCAATGAACGTAAAGCTGACTTCCAACGCGATATTACAAAATTCCCATGGGAACGGGAGTTATTGGGAAATAACTTCTGTATGTAAAATCCCTTACGGGGTTGAAATATATTATATAGAGATAGAGATATACCCGAAGCGAAGCGAGGGCGGGTCGCTAGTATTATACATTATAAATGTCACTCTATACGTACAGCGATACCTATATTAGCGAGCTTCGGCATCGGTATCGAGATTAAATACTCCAAGTTTTTCGGGATTACGTTATTAAATCATTTCCATTTACCTTTTGAATACGCACAAGTAGGCATCCTATCCTTTTTCCTTAGGGAAATGATTATAAATGAATTGTTTGGTGTATTTAATGAGAAACAGTGCCTCTGGAGACGGCAGATTAGAAGGAGTAACTTTGAAAGGGGGAGAGGTTGGTTGAGAAAACATGAAGATGTATTTAAGTTCTATATAAGGAAAAATCCATATCTCCTAATAAACCAGGATTTGATTCCGAAACATTTAAAAACATATTTTGTCTAAGATTTTAGACTTTCGCGTTCCATTACACTAAATATTAGTCTTTATGGGTCTATACGCGTTATTAGGAGTAGCAAATTACATAGCTACTTACTGCTCGACGTTTCGACTGGGTTGCACCAATCATGGTCGCGAGCGAACATATTATTTTTTGATTACTCAGAAGATTTGTAAAGTGACAGTAATTGTAGTAATTATATTATCCTTCTAAATACTCCAGAAGCAGAAGCTTTGTAATGTCATTTTGGAATTGTGAACAAATTCTATTTAAACAGTCAGCCCTGAACTGATGTCCAATTAATTGCATTCGGTGTGGTAAGCTCAAATATTACAGATAGCTTTTAGCACATAGCTCTATGAGATGCGACACATGAACAACACTAATTGCTGTCACTTAGCTTTGGCAAAAAGGTTTAAGAACGTCTATCTGCGGATACTTTCGTACTTTTTGATATTAAATGCATTACAAAAGTTCATGGATTAGTTTATGGTTCATGGATTGGAAATGTCGACAGGGGAAGACCAAGAAAGACCTTTCATGACCAAATAGTTCAAATCTTAAGAAAAGGTCAAATCAAAAGTACCCGTAATCGACGAGCGTGCATGAAGAGGTTGATGAATGTGGATGAAGCGAAAGTGGTGTGCCAGGACCGTAGCACATGGCAGGAAGTGATCTCTGGCTACCCCTCTGGGAAAAAAGCGTGATATTATGTATTAAAAAGAAAACAGAAGAAGTACTATCCGCAACGCTGGCGGTCGACCACCTATAAGGTGAAAATCGCTTGGCGCTTACGCGTCTGTCAGAGCGGGGCGGGGCTTACTCTGACAGACGCGAAATTGCCAAAACGTAAATTGTGGTCAAGGAGCTGGTAATAATTTTTTGGTAGATATTTGAGGCATACTGAAAACTTGTCCTGTACCTCTCCTATTATATCCCAACACAAACCCGCAGAAATGGCTGAGTACCGGGGCTAAACCAAACCCCCAATTTTTATTATTTAAAAATAGATTTTATAATCCAAACAAATATAATTTTCAATTCACCTGACAGGTAGAAGTTCCATCGAAATAATTTGTCTTAGTGAGTCTTATTTTTTAGTTATAAATAAAAAGATGAAAAATATTTTTGAGGGTTTGCTTTAGCCCCGCTACTCACCAGCCAGGTCTGCAGTTTCGTGCTGGGATGTAATAGGAGAGGTACAGGATAAGTTTTCAGCTTGCCTCAAATACCTACCAAAAAATTCTTGCTAGCTCTCCTACTATTGGAACGTTTTTGCTTGGATTTTGACAGATTTTCTTTAAGTGCTCTTCTATTGGCCAGTGGGCGGGGCTAATGGCGTTTAAAGAAATCTGTTTGAAAAGTGTACTACCGCCAACATTTCCGATAGTACCTCAATGCAAAGTAAGGGTTTGACTGGTTTTGACGTATTACCTGAATAAGATTTTAGATTTCGGTTTTAGATTCTGTATACAATTTTCAGAGAACAAATAAGCTGGTGCTTTCGATAGTTGACATTCGTTTTTCACAGCTTGATTACTTCAGTGATACGATTATTCAGTTCATCTAGATGTTACTGTAAAAGCTCCCATTACGGTAAATCCTAAGATTTTCGTGTGAAAGCTTAGAATCCTAAGATTTACTCTTAAATGTTAGGTTTTACTGCTCGAGCTTTTACAGTAACATCTATCTTTCTTATTGAAGAGCTTTAGTGGAGCAATTTCCATAAAATTAACGTAACATAGCGAATCACAAATTAAATGCAAGAAACATTCAATACTAAACCAGTCTGACCCAATCGACAGCCCTAAAGTACAAGCACCAACTAATTACATTTGCTGCCGAGCACAAATATTACAGGTACGTACAGTCAGGCACACCGGTCCGAACGGCACTAATTGCTGTTATCGGCCTGCGACCGTGACAAAGATGCGGGGCGGGACTGTTCGGAACACAAGTGAGTTATTATAGTTCGCTCCTGCATACTGCGGTCTTATTGAGAGGCTTTTGTCTCTGTTGCGGACGACGCTGAATTGGCTAAGAGCATTTCCTGTTCCGTTTGCCTGTTCGTTCTTGCGGAATCGATGTTATTTCTAATTTGTTTTTTTTTTATTCTGCTTTTGTCACGTGACACGACAAAAAATATAATTTTCAAGAATCCTTGCTTTTTTTGTGTTATTGGTATATAATAAAACACTTAACACATAATATTTAACGAAATATGACAATGATTGGGCTTAATAGTGTAAATAACAATATAATATCTCTTACAGGTACAACACAATTTTTGACTGCTTCGTTCGTTCAGGTCGGGATTTCTTTTTGTTTTTCTGAAATTGTTTCTTGTGTGAAATTATTAAGCCCGGAGTCAGGAAGTTGGTGGATGCACACCCGTGCCTCAGAAAGCACCTTAAGCCGGTGGTCCTGTGCCTAATCTCTCATCGCTCATGTCGGATTGCCGTCTCACCTCATAGTTCATGAGGGTAAGGGAACAAATAATGCACTTGTATTTGGTGGTGTTGATTAACATACATACATAAAATCACGCCTTTTTTCCAGAGGGGTAGGCAGAGGTCACTTCCAGCGATCCACTTTTCACCTCTGTGGGAAACGTGAAGTGACCAACGTGTTGTGGACCACGGCGCCGCCATTCTGCCTTGTGCATTGTTTTAACAAGGTCATTGCGTTTCCACGAGTAGCAAGGATATATGACGGGGGAAGGAAAAGGGGAGGAAGGATACTATCGCCTTGAATGATTCGGACTGAGTCGATAGTAGCTCGAGGAGCCGGGGTCGCTTAACCGTATACCGTTCACCGCACCACCGGACAGACAGTTGTGACTGGTATCCCCTGACTGTAAAATAGTTTTTAAGATTAATAAAAAAAAAACTAGTTACTGCTATTAAAGCAATGCCAATAGTCTACAAATAATTTATGTCTTTTATGAATACTCTGTAAATCTCCTAGAAACAAAAAAGAAATACATTTGAAAAACAAATAAAACGATACTCTTTTAAGTAAATAACTGTTAAAAATCCATTTATATTCAGACATAAGCAAAATATAAAATATTTTAAAACAGTTACAATATTTCACCTCTATCATAAAAACGTTCGAAAACCACACAAATTGATAACGGGAAAGCGTCTGCGGAATACTTTTCAATAGGAACGGTATCACGGTATCGTCACAAGCGCAAGCATCCAAACAATGTTCCCTCAGCGGTAACCAACTCATTCCAGTTACGTAATACAATAACGGGACAAAACAAAGCGCGGAACACTCCCAATTCCTATTTACGCTATCTCCGAACTATGTATCGTGGGGACGCCGAGGGCTGCCACGATCGAGTTTCCACAAAAAATATCGAGTCGTAAAAAACGTGATTGAATTTTAAATTTTCCTCAGCTCGCCTCTCTGGTGCAGTTTTTCAGCTGTTTGTCTTATTATTTATGTCCTGTTTCATATTTGACTGGCTCGGTGGAATAGTGGTTAGTAACTCAGGTTCAAAACCTACGGTTCCAAGAGTCGTGGGTTCGATTCCCACTCGGGACAAATATTTGTGTGACGAACATCGGTGTTTGTTCCGTGTCTGGGTGTATTATTAAATATATTTAAGTTAATTTGTGTATCCACTGTTGATCCTGATTTCCGTTACACAAGTGCTTAAGCTACTTACCACGGGATCAGATCAATGTATGTGATGTTGTGTAATATTTAAAAAACATCTTACATAGCTACTTACTGCCCGACGTTTCGACTGGGTTACACCAATCGTGGTCGCGAGCGAACTGACGCCGCCCGTCTTCGTCTGCCACAGCGGTTGTGAATTTCTTGATCCACCCCCGAACCAGCACTAATGTCATTTGTACAGCTACCCACAGTAGTCCGACACACAATACTACCTATCTAGTAAGTGCATACCGCGGAAAGTTACATCTGATATGAACCCGGATACAGTGAGTTATAGGTACGATGTACTTGCTACGAGATATTATCGTGTTAATTTCTAGTGAACATTACCTTAAAGACCAAAACCAATGAGTTTCAACATACTCTGCCTTACAAACAGTTAAATTTTGTGGTATGCGAAAGGACAGGACCTAAAAAGTACTAGACGGCAGGCAGCCCTGCGGATGCCATATCTAAGGCTTAACGCTCACCAACGGGAGTACTTGTGGCCACAATTAACTCGCGCCGGTCGAGTCCCGCCGATTTGATAGTTCTATACGAACAATCGAGAGGACAGTAAACAAAATTGAACTCGCACCGACGTCACTACAGTTTTACCTAACACTCGAGTAACTCTCCCGTTATTGGGCTAATTGGAAATTGCAAGGGTGAATAATTGTTTCCTTTCAACTGAAGTTGTGCTGGACTGTACGTTGAAATGAAAGTTCTAATTGTCTCAAGTGTAGTTCGTTGGGGAGTTACGTCTATTTTGACTTTAATGGTGACTGGTAGCGTTGAAATGCATTACATGTAGGTGAACAGTTTTAGGTTTGGTTAAGTTTGTTGAAATCAAAAGATCAATTTTGTACACTTCCTATTCTAGTAATTGCGTTTTAACATTTGAACTAGATATTATATACGATATTAAAATGTACCATAACATCATCATCATCATCATCAGCCCATTACAGTCCACTGCTGGACATAGGCCTCCCCAAATGCACGCCACTTCTCTCTCTCCGCGGCCACTCGCATCCAGCTCCTACCAGCTGTCCTGCGCAGATCGTCACACCACCTGGCCTGCGGGCGTCCTACACTACGTTTGCCGAGACGCGGTATCCACTCCAGAACTCGTCTACCCCATCGGTCGTCGGTTCTACGGCTGATGAGGCCAGCCCACTGCCACTTCAGCTTACTGATGCTATGAGCTAAGTCGATGTTTCTCCGCGGGCTCGAATCAGAAATGAGGCGATCCGTCAGAGAACCAAAGTCATCGACATAGCTCATCGCATTAGTACCATAACATATTTTTTAACAATAATTATAATACTATATTTAGTTCATAACAACCAACTGATATATTCTGTTTCTAATCACACTTCCAGTTCCAATATTTAATAGTAAATCAATAACAAATTTTAGCTAAACTTACCGCCCGACGTTTTGACACGACAGTGGAATAAACTAAGATATTATTTCTCAACGTAAAAGAAATAAACAAACAGTTACAATTGTATTCGGCCCTCACTCAGAATAAAATGAAATGAAATCTTTTCCATAGAAGGATCGGCAGTAGCCACTAACTAGTTCTGGGAATGTAACCGACTGATAATTTTCCTTTGAATAGTGCTTTGTGTTCAATTCGGTTAGATCAACATTTTTATTAGCTTCGACAGTGAGGGTTCTTAGAAGTCGGGAAATACTAGGAAATAGACGTTTTTATCTTTAGTTGGTGGAGACATGGAAGCTGAATGTAAGCGGACAAGGCCCGTACTATAGTAGTCATCATGCTTCGAATGGGTTCTATGCACGACACCGGGCCCCGGTCTCCCCTAAGGGCGGAAGTGGCCTTCTTAGGGCCGACCGTTGTGGTATCCTTATAGAGGATTCCCTTTACAATATAAAACTTTATTGCACTGTTCAGGCCGGAAAAGAAACGGTACAGGAAAAGTAACACAAACTGCATAGGTATCTATTGTTTTGCCAGTATTACGAATAATTTCCGAAAAAATATTTCTCTAAAATAATTTATTATGTGCGGATCACAACAATGTACTAACACTGATGTTCTTTTTATTCTCATTGTGAAATAAAACATCTTATGTATCCGTAAAAGTATCTTATTTATACGATCACATTTTATTTTAAACTAGTGGTCCCGGCGAATTTCATACCGCCAATACTGATTCTTTTTCTATATTTTCTCATTGAAACCTTCCCTTGACTACGACGAACATTTTAAAACCAAAATTACTTAAATCGGTCCGGGCGTTCTCGAGTTTTAGTCAGACTAACGAACAGCAATTCATTTTTATTTATAAAGAAAGAAAATGTGTGTGTTTGCGGCAATAAAATATGTCAATACTTTAACCAGCTTCTTGGTTAGGTGTAGCTTTTTTATCACAGGCCATAAAGAAACAGGAAAACATATCGTTATCAAAATTTAAATAAAATATTTTTTTTTGCACACGTTTCACATCTAATGTGTGTACTCACGTAATGGACAATACTAAGAATAACCTTCTTTGTTAGGTTAAGTTTTTTTAGCTCAGTCCATAATGGAAAAGGAAAACACATCGTATTCATAATATAGATTTTATTTTTATTAATACAACGTACCCATATTATTAAAATATGACTTTGCAAGGAAATATGCAAACATAATCAGTAGCATTAAATCCATTAGGCAATTACTTGTTGATTTTATATACAAACTTATATACATACGACCGCACACGACTTTGTTCGCGTGGAAATGATCTTGGCAGCAATGATTAATTAAAATAGCCTATAAACCCGTTTCAGAGATAAGTGGGAACAAACAGTCAGAAAAATTAATAATTGTGTTTTGTTGTTATTAGTACCCAATATAGATTCATACCATACCCATTTAGTAAAGAGTCTTTATTTTAATATTACAAACGGACACTTAAATTTTATTAAGTTATATAAATATGAAGTATCTTCATCCTATCTACCTAATAATAATCAACTTGAGATTACCCGGTAAACCTTAGTCTATGCTAATGTCACTTATGGCAGCAAAACAGCAGGACAGCCTTCAGAGAAGGAGTTAAATAAGGTAATTAGTAGCGAGAGGGTACGGGCCCTTTGTTCCGTAGTAGTAATTGTCTGGCCGCTTTTCCTGGACTCCCGATGGCTGCCCAGATTAGAATTAACTGAGATCGAATGGGGTGAAACAGACGGGGTTGAAAGAAAATCTTTGTATTTTACACTGGCTGTTACTCTTTTCTGTTAGGTTTTGCATAGTACTACTAATACTTATGGATTTAAGGGTTAGATTCATGGTGGATAGTTCCTTATAGTGGTCTACTATCTAGACAACATGGATATTGTATTGCATGCGTTAGGCATTTTGTTTGGGCCTCTGTCAAGTAGTGGACGAGACTGGCAGTGATGATGATGATGATCATTATGATAAGAAAATAACATTTAGGCTGTAAGTATGAGTGTCTTGCTGGTATATTGAACTATGTACAAATTCGTGTGAATTGTCTGCATATATTCTCCTAAGACGGAGTCAGGAAGTTAGTACCCAATCGTCAGACTACAGGATTGTCCACTGCGAGCACTTGGAGAAACCTAGGTCCAAGGTTTCTCCAAGTGCTCGCTACTCCCGCCTATTATCGGCCACTCGCATCCAACTCCCACCAACCGTCCTGTGTTGATTGTCACTCCATCTGGTCTGAGGATCCTACCCCAGTACTTTGCAAACCACGTCAAGCCATGGGTTTCAGGCGCAAGTCTAGTTATAGGCACGTGACTTTAATACAATCATCTACTTACTTACTCTAAACTTGGATCACGTGTGTGTAAATGTTGTTATATCTCTCTGTATTAATCGAATACGTACAAAAAGGAAATTCAATTAATAATTCCATTATTAATAAATATCTTTATCAACAGGCAGTCATCGTCATCGTATTAACACAAATCTCCACGGTTGAATACAATGACTTATTTATTATTTCGCGGCCCAAATATTCCTGGAATTTTTTAAAATAAAATTGAATGTTATCAACCAAACTGGCGCGCGCTTTTTGTTGGTCTGAAGGGAGTAATTTAAACCAGAAATCGCTTTATTTCCCACGGCTGCTATTGTAGCAAAGAAAATTGCAATACCGGTGTTTTTTGTCTTAAAAAAAATATTTTTGCAACAAATTCTGTGACTTGTGAATATTGGGGAGATTAAGTCATGATTTTTACATGTTCTTAATGTTTTTCTTTGTATCTGATGGAATTTAAAGGCATCATACCTAATTATTTTCATGTTGAGTCTTGTAGGTATGAAGGTCCAAGACGTCAAAAGGAGACATTCAAAGCTAAGGCTTTGCCATACCCGGAAATGGTAACAAAGTAGGCTTCTCAGAATCCACGAATGGCAATGGAATGCTGAACACTCGTAAATTACATAACATAAATTCATTGCTCATTTACTACATAAAAAGAAAGTGTATTTACAGTGTACCAGTACTACAGCTTGTATTGCTCTTTGAGGGAACGAAGGTTTTTTCGGATATCGCTTACAGTACAAAAAGTCCTTAAAATAATGCGTTGGGAAACTGTTACCCCACACATTATCACTTCCACACTGCTTAACTCTACACGCAACATTATTTCACGATCCGCGCTCTTATTGCTGATGATTGAAATTTTAACGTCTGTCCTCATAATAGAGCTTAATATCTACATCAATTTAGGGGTAAAAATAAAACAAAAGGTACACGATGATACCAGCGCCATCTTTGATCGTAAACGTGACGTAGTAACGAGGGGGTAATAAAAATTTATCGGGTCTCGGGAAAACGAGTTGAGGCGGTTAAAATGTGCTTTTAGAATTATCGGGATAATGTAAGGCTCCAACCGTGGATCCTAGGTACAGCAATAAAATGAGTACTTAGTGAGAATTCCGCGCTGTTTTCTGAAAATTTGGTATAATAAAATATACGGGCGGGGAGCCCATTAGCATTCTTGGAGTCCTTAATTCTATTTTATGGGATAAGCAACTTCGCAGTTTACTTACGAGGACCAGAATATATTGTACTTATTCACCAAACACTTTGTGGAGAAAAGAAATCTTCTCAAAAATTACGATTTTAATCTACAATGTATTAGGGGTCGACTTCAAATACTTCACCAGCGTGTTGTAAGTTAAACTTAATGACAAAGTAATATTGATATTGGTCGCATCCCTCAACTCTATGAATGGCAGCCATTTTAAAATAATAGCGAGTAGCTATGTATTTGCTACCTTTACTGTAGATCCTTAACAACAAGTTTTTAATTAATAAATCTCTGGCAAAGTACAACACAATTCCACCTCAAAACTAAGAACATTGCCTATCACGTGTTGGTCATCCAGATATCTCCTTTGTTCAGAGTTTAGATGCCGGAGGCATTGTGGCGTGACTATCCAACTGATTTTAGACTCGGAATACTTAGACCGGATAAAGGAGACAATTCTAGGGATCTTAAGCGCCTTGCGAATTGTTTTACAGTAATGTAATTGTTATTTGTCTTGTTGGGTTTCATTAAACGGAATAATAGGCAAAATATATTTTGAAAGGTGTGCTTATTGCTTTATTTATTAATAAGCAACGGTACTTAATTACTTTAAATATATTTTAAAAGTATAATTAGTTATTAAGTTAGATGAGCCATTGAGCCATTGACCAACATTTATGAATTTCATAAACAGCCTAAATGAGATTAACTTAACTGTTTTAATAAAGGGCTTTAATAAAGGGCTCACAGCTCCATAAAACGTTTACAACAATTCAACATTCACTGCCACTTCGCATTTAGCGCTTCGTATTCTTCCTAACACCTTGACTACCGAGAAACTAAAGACAAAGTTAATGTTATTGTCGTCAGCTTTGCTTCTGACACAGCACTTTACGACGTTCACACGAACCGCCTTCGGGCATTCAATATACCTCGAAAATGGGACAAAAACACCGAGTAATGAGGCTTTAGTCCCGAAACCGCGGTTCATACAATCACGCGCGAACCTAACTACAAAGCCGTTGAGAGCAAACAGTTTCTTTCATAGAAAAATGTTGTAAATCCTGAGGAGTTGGGGCACAGACGTTTTCGTATGCACACAGAGTTGCTGCGCTCAATCAGTTCTCAAAGAAGGCAAAGGAGACGCGGATGCCGGCGAGATCAAAGGCGCCCGCGAGTCGTTACCCCACGTACGTAGGTATTACGGCGCGGCCGGATTCTGAGGGCCCTGGGCGATCTCGCACTTCACCCCGCAGGACAAACTTAGGCCACTGTACGTATATAAATATGTACAAACATAAATTCACACTTTTCCCCAGATATCTTTTCATGAGACAGAGATCACTTCCTGTCATGTGTTACGATCCTAGCATACCACTTTCGCTTCTTGCAAAATCAATCAACGTCTTCCTCCTTTCCTTCTCTGGTACTTTTGATTTGACCCTTCTCTAAAATTTGATCTATTTGGTGATGGAAGATCTTTCTTGAGTTACACAATTTAACAAATATTTGTCCTGGGAGAGGCTCTAACGACTCATGGGCATGTGTCAATGCGTAATAGAGCCAGAAAATTTGGATTCGAGTTAATTAATTTAAGGGTGTGGATTATGAATGAAGTATTTGCTGCCGATCTCAGAAGAGATCAGCCAACTGTGTGTATTATACAGAGCAAAAATGTACTTGCAAATACAAAATTCTTATAGTTCGGTAGAACGGCAATACAACTTGATCAACAAGAGTAGCCGAACCACCGGCTTACCATGTGCCGATTAAAATTGGCCTGATATACAAATACAAGAACATAGCGCAAAACGTCTATTATTAGTAGAAGAAAACTAAACGAACAATTCACAGAACAATCATAATAAAAAATTTCTTCTCACAAAGAATGAGCAAGTGAACACGTAGCAGAAAATAAAGTGAGCCCGCTAAAAATAATTTAACCAAAATTAATCATATTTGAAGGCTCTTCCGCTATCCCTTAAAATCTCATGGAATTAATGAACACCGTCCAAGCCTTTCCGCTATGAGAGACGCGATTAAAATAAAACAAATCGTAGAAAGAAGGAGAGTATTTGAAATGCAGTACATCGTCCGGAAGAGTGGGCAAGTGGAACCAGTGTTGCCATTTTATAAAGACTTTCAGATGGTGAAATAACAAAATATAAGATAAGTGCTGTAAATCATAATTTTAAGTCACCATACTTATGAAATATGAGTACTTATATCAATCAATTATTATTAGTACCAATTTTAGGGGTGAGAGCAATCCGCTCCCCGCAAGCCCGGTGATGATGACAAGGCTCCTCCAAGCCATCATCGTTAGTCAGTTAGGAAAAAAAAAGTAGGTACCAATACAATTATAAAATACCTTGATAAGTAAGATTTTAGACTTTCGCGTTCCATTACACTAAATATTAGTCTTTATGGGTCTACACGCGATATTAGTTCGCGAGCGACCATGATTGGTGTAACCCAGTCGAAACGTCGGGCAGTAAGTAGCTATGTAATTGCTACTCCTAATATCATAAAGACTAATTATTTACCTTGATAAGATCGGAAATCATGAGCGCTGTAAGGAGTTCGAAACGTCGGGTCTCTAAATAATACGTTTAGAATACACGCGAATTAAATGGGTAGTGTTCGAGCCAATGTTAAAACCCCTTAAAAGTACTTAATGAGACTATTAAAAGTCAAATGTATATAATTTTTTTTCTTGATCGAACCAGTCCAGAATACTACCGTATCTGTCGAACAAATTCACATGCAAGAAAGGAAATACCCGAAGTAAATATTATTTACTCGCGGAACGGACCATCTGGCTGCATTATAAGTGTAGACTGGGAGGTTTGATGTTTTGCATGCTTGATTGAATCAAGTACACATGAAATATTGAACGAAAGGTATAATTGCCTGTGATATTCCTTTTTTGTGGAAAGTGACTGATGACGACTGACGTAAGGTGTCAAAAGTAAAAAATCTGCGATTTGGGATAAAACCTTGCGGTGCAGAACAAGGGTAAATTTAAAAATGTCGCTATTCGCTATGTGCGCGATGATAGTGCCCCTAGTGGCGACAACTATTATGGACTTGAGATCTGTCATATCATAGCAACTAGATGTTTTGATATGTCATATCGTAGCAACTAGATGTTTTGATAAATATTTTCGACTAGTTTTTCAACACAAAATAAATAAAAGTTGTATAAAGTGAGTGTGTATATTAAACCAAGTGATTTTCTTACTTCACAAAAATATGAATATTATTTTTAAGTATTTCATTTGCATGGATAAAACATGATATAAATTTCCAATCACAACCTGTGCAAAAAGGGAAAAAAATAGTATTAGAACAGCATTTAAGAAGTTAAAGAGCTTAGAACGAACGCACAAAGCATCTTTATGAGAGCTCTGATTATAAGATAAATCTCTGTGACACAAACTCCCTACAAAACAATATTAAACGTGAGCACATACCTACCTACTTATCAAGTTATAGAAATTGGATACTTGAGTCAGCTTCATGTCAGCATATTTATATTAATTATGTTATTGTTTATTTTAATTCCAGATAAATGATAAACATGTCGTTACAAATGTTAAGTGCGACTGTGTGTATTACCAAAGTAGCAAGTGCAAGCATGTTGCAGCTCTTATGTCCATTTTTTTGTTGAAAACGAATAAAACTTGCACGAGCTGTTTTTTCCATTGTTTCTACAATTTGAAGCAGCATGTACTGTGACCCATATCGCAAATTTTAACGTTTTTTACTTACAATACAATACAGGTACAAGGAAATTTATGAAATTAAAGCAATTTGACACATGAAAGTTAAGATTTAATTCACATTTCTGTCACATCGAGAGCGCTTCGATCGATTTGCCCTCCCCACCACCCACTTCGCACATAGCGAATATGAAGCAACAGAAATACATATTGTTACGACCACGAGAGACCGTGCAAGCGGAATTAGTCTTATCGTCGTATGGATAAGGTCTATATTCGCTTGCACGATACTACGTCACACACTCTGGTCGGTCGGAGCGAGCTCCAGCGAGTTCTAGAAATTTCGATCCCCGCGAGAAGATTCTCGACGCCACGGGAAGAGCTGCGTCCTCACTGGGTATAAAAGCGGGATGTACGACGCGACGGGACAGTTCCGATTTGGAAAGCGAAGCGAATCAGTCTCCTGCGAACTAGAAGTGATCGAGTGCGTTAACTGCGAATAGTTTCAGTGAAATTCAGTGTTTTAGTGCGATTCAGTGTTTTAGTGTAATTTAGTGTTACGTGTTTAGTGTTGTAATTAAGTGTTTTTTTTATTTGTGTTTTTAAGTGTTTAATTATTTATTATTTATTATTATTTATTTATTATGGTACACAAACAGAATACTGTCATTACACGTATTGGTTGGTTGTGACAATTGAGCATAGCCTAGACAGTATTCCTAAGTAGTGTACACAGCATGCTTTGTGTTTACATATCTTTGTATTTATTAAACTAATAGTATATAAATTATTATTAAAAGATATACAGTTTACAACAGTTTGATTTATCAGAAAGACGTGGAGGAATCCTCATCCCCATCCCTCCCCAAGTATCTCAGAGATAAGTCTTTTATATCTAGGAAATTTACTGTCAAAGATATTAACGACAACGTCCGTGCTACACCTTGTAATTGTGTAATTGTTAGTCGATAAATAAATTAATTGTCTTTTGGTGACTTTTGGCGTATCTTGAATTTAACGTACCCCGTTCCCGCAACAATTGGTGTCAGAAGTGGGATTCAAGATGCCTCTTACACCACGAGAAGACAGTGAGGGTCGAGTAACAAGGAGTCAAACCGCGGCCCTGCAAGAGGGTGAAGGTACTTCAACGGAGGGATCAATCCAAACACCGATTGGGCCTGTGGAGCTTGCAGATTTATTTAAAATGCTGAAGACACAAGCCAGCCGCCAGGAGGAGCTAGCCCGACTTCAGGAAGCACAATTTGCTAAGCTGAGGGAAGAACAAGCCCTTCGCCAGGAAAAGCAAGACCTTCGCCAGGAGGAGCAAGCCCGCCGCCAGGAGGAGCAAGCCCGCCGCCAGGAGGAGCAAGCCCGCCGCCAGGAGGAGCAAGCCCGCCGCCAGGAGGAGCAACTGGACGAACTCAAGGAAGAGCTAACCAAGAGTTTGTTGGGGGCTATTGAAAAGAAGCACGAAGTACTAGAAAAGCAGATTGATGCTCTCAAGGATGATGTGATGAAACATGAAGATCGATTCACCCAACATGAAGATCGATTCACCCAACATGAGAATCGATTGAGCCAGGTGGATGCTGAGATGCGACAGCTGCATACCAAAATGACAAGAGTGGGGACCCGGGGTGCTACGGTAGTGTCGGATTCTCCGAAAATCGAAGTACCCCACTTCGATGGAACGACGTCTTGGGCAGCATTTTGGTACCAGTTCGAGACGGTGGCTAAAGGAAAGGGGTGGAACGAGGAAGAGTCCTTGATAGCTCTGACTCTGGCTCTTCGTGGAGATGCCCTGCTCACGTTGGAAAACCTGCCTTCGGATAACAGAACTTTAGGTGCTCTCCAAAGAGCACTAGAGGGCAGGTACAGCGACAAACACCTAGAACACGCGTATAGAGCACAACTCCGCGATCGACAGCAGAAACCTGGTGAGAGTCTGCAGCAATGGGCAGCGGAAATCGAAAGGCTTGTCAGACGTGCATACGTGTCATGCCCGACAATGGTGGAATCAATGATCCCGCAAGCCTTCTGTGATGGAATTAGAGACGCAGACGTCAGACACACCGTGAAACTGAGCCATCATCAGACCTTACAGGAAGCTCTAGCCCATGCTTTGGAGGTGGAAGCCGTGCGTCATGACGCTAGAACTCAACGACTTCGGGAGGTTGTGGTGAAGGAAAAACCTTCTTTGGGTCCGATGTGCTATGGCTGCGGCGAGAGGGGCCATATTCGGAGTAGTTGCCCCAAGCGAAGATGGCCACGTAGAACGACAGTAGCGTCCTCTACACAGGTGGACGCAGAAGAGCTGTCGTTAAACTAGAAGGAGCCAGGGCCGTGGGGCGGGCGCTGGCTGGTCAACATCGAGCCCCTACCGTCACTGTTTCACAGATTGGTAATGGGAACAACCTTACAGTGGTTGGACAGCTGAACAGCGTAACGTGTCATTTTACTATTGACACCGGTGCTTCAAGAACAATAGTGCGTCCGGAGCTATTGAAAAGGACTATTGTGTGGAATCAGAGACCATCCGTTCAGCTTCAAACAGCAACAGGCCAGCCAGTTACCGTCTTCGGTGAGACGATGGCGAAGATAACCATTGGAGAACAGACCTTTGAATACGGTGTACTCGTAGCAGACATCACGGACGATTGCATCATCGGATTGGACTTTTTAAGAGACCAGAAGTGTGTGGTAGACGTCGCTAAAGGAGTACTTAGTTTCCCCGAACAAGAAGTATTCCTAGAGGGAGCGAGATCATGCGCAGTTTACTGCCTGAAAAACACGACCCTACCGCCGAGATCTGAAACTCTGGTCAAAGTTAGATTCCCTTACACTGCGTGTCAAGGGCGAAGCGTCGTCATAGAAAACTGCGGCGACCATCCGAGTTGGATCACAGCAAGAACTCTGGCAATGACCGGAAAAGGAGCGCTAGTGCGAGTCATCAATCTTAGCGGAGATGAAGTGCAGCTACGAAGAAACTGTGTCATCGGACGGTGCGATGCAGGCCAATCCATCAGAAGGATGAAAAGGGCCCAGGAACCGGAATCCTGTCAACGAGATGACGTCACACCGCTCCTAGCAAATTGTAAGGACAAGCTCTCTGAGCGGGAACTTCAGCAAGCTAAAAGGTTGTTGCTAGATTTCAACGACATATTTTCGAAGGGTGACCATGATTTGGGAAGGACAGGTCTCGTTAAACACAGAATAGACACGGGAGACGCGCCACCAATAAAGCAGCGGCCTAGACGCCTTCCATTTGCCAAAGAGAAGGAGGTAGCAGACATGGTTGCCGAGATGCAGAAGAACCGCATCATAGAACCTTCAACGAGCCCGTGGTCTTCGCCAGTAGTCCTGGTTAAGAAGAAGGACGGCAGCACCAGGTTTTGTGTAGACTACCGGTTGTTGAATAATGCAACGAAGAAGGACAGCTACCCTCTGCCCCGTATAGACGACACACTGGACATGTTGAGTGGCATGCAGTGGTTCTCAACAGTGGATGTTAAGAGTGGGTACTGGCAAGTTGACATCCATCCAGAAGATAAAGAGAAGACGGCATTTACGACCGGAACTAGGAATGGATTGTGGCAGTTCAACGTCATGCCCTTTGGTCTTTGCAACGCTCCGGCGACATTCGAGCGGTTGATGGAAAGGGTACTGGTTGGACTTCTGGGTGATGCATGCCTGGTCTATCTGGATGACATCATTGTCATAGGTCGAAATTTCACAGAGCATGTCAGTAACCTGAGGAAGGTTTTCACCAGAATACGAGAAGCAAACTTGAGACTCAGCCCAAAGAAATGCACGTTTTTCAAGGAGGAAGTCGCCTACTTAGGCCACATTATTTCATCGAAAGGTGTAAGGACTGACCCAGAGAAGATAAAAGCTGTTCAAGAATGGCCTATACCAGTTAACAAGACCGACGTGAGATCATTTTTAGGTTTATGCGCATACTACCGGCACTTTGTAAAGAACTTCTCTGATATAGCGAAACCTCTTCATCGGCTCACGGAAGATAAACGAATATTCGCCTGGGACTCGGAATGTGATCAAGCCTTCGTCAGATTAAAAGAACACCTCTGCACCAGTCCTATACTTGGCTACCCGAACAGAGAAGGAAGGTTTATCGTGGACACCGATGCCAGCAATACTGGCATAGGCGGAGTTCTGTCGCAAAAGCAAGGTGAACGGGAAGTGGTGATCGCCTATTTCAGTAAGTCACTTTCAAAACCTGAAAGGAACTACTGTGTGACTCGTAAGGAACTGTTGGCGGTAGTGAAGACTCTACAGCATTTCAACAAGTATCTCGTTGGAAGACAGTTTACCCTGCGGACAGATCATGCTGCGTTAAAATGGCTCTTGCAGTTTAAGAACCCTGAAGGACAAGTGGCGCGGTGGCTAGAGCAACTACAGGAGTACAACTTCACAACAGAACATCGGAGTGGTAGAACGCATTTGAATGCCGATGCCCTATCAAGGAGACCTTGTCCTGTGGCCTGCAGTCATTGCTCTAAGACGGAGACTAAAGAAGAAGTCCGGATGATTACCACCCAGGGACTTGATAATGAATGGAGCGAAGACGCTATCAAAAAGGCGCAAAAAGAGGATAGTGACCTGAGGAAAATATTTGAATGGAAAGAAGTAGGTCAAAGACCTTCTTGGAGCCATGTAGCATCATCAAGCCCCATCACGAAAAGTTACTGGGCACAATGGGACAGTTTGGAGATTAAGGAAGGAGTACTCTTCAGGAAATGGGAAACACCAAAAGGGGATCAAACGACACTACAGCTGATTGTACCCCGTAAACAGGTTGCTTCTCTACTGAGGTACATACACGATGGGGTATCCGGGGGACATTTAGGCGTGAAGAAGACCCTAGAGAAGCTGAGACAGAGGTTCTACTGGATACACTGTCGGGAGGATGTCGAAGACTGGTGCAAGAAATGTACGATGTGCGCATCAGTAAAGGGCCCACAAACCAGAAGTAAGGGCAAACTCAAGCTGTACAACGTCGGCGCTCCATGGGAAAGAATCGCAGTAGATGTAGCTGGCCCCTTTCCAGAATCCGATGAGGGAAACAAGTACATCATTGTGGTCCAAGATTACTTCACAAAGTGGCCTGAAGTCTTCGCTACGCCTAATCAAGAAGCAAAGACGGTCGCCAAGAAGTTAGTCCACGAGGTAATTTGCCGATTTGGTGTGCCTCTTGAGATACATTCAGACCAAGGAAGAAACTTTGAGTCAGCACTGTTCCAGGAGGTCTGTCAACTGTTGGGTATGCATAAGACCCGTACTACACCAGCACACCCGCAATCCGATGGCATGGTCGAGAGATTCAACCAAACGTTGGAAAACCACTTGGCCAAAGTTGTGGACGAGCATCAACGAGACTGGGACCAGTACATACCGCTTTTCTTGCTGTCCTACCGATCTGCGATCCACGATAGCACCAGCGCAACACCAGCAATGGTAAACTTCGGTCGAGAAATGCGGCTGCCGGTAGACGCGTTGACTGGGACACCGCCAGAAGCTCCGAAACCAGTAACCGAATATGCGGCTGACCTACAGAAACGCCTGGATGAAGTACATGCTCTCGTTAGAGACTGCAGCCTAAAATCCAGCGAAAGAATGAAAACCCGTTACGACCGCAAAGCCAACACCGACGGTTTCGATGAAGGGAGTCTGGTTTGGTTACACAACCCACTCAGGAAGAAGGGCAAATCACCGAAGTTCCAGCCAAGGTGGGAAGGACCATACAAGATCATCACTAGGCTGAACGACTTAACCTATCTGATCAAACAAGGGACAAGAGGCAAGCCGAAAATTGTTCACATTGATCGATTGGCTCGTTACCATGGGTCAAATGATGCTCGGGACGAGCATGACTAAGAGGGGGATAATGTTACGACCACGAGAGACCGTGCAAGCGGAATTAGTCTTATCGTCGTATGGATAAGGTCTATATTCGCTTGCACGATACTACGTCACACACTCTGGTCGGTCGGAGCGAGCTCCAGCGAGTTCTAGAAATTTCGATCCCCGCGAGAAGATTCTCGACGCCACGGGAAGAGCTGCGTCCTCACTGGGTATAAAAGCGGGATGTACGACGCGACGGGACAGTTCCGATTTGGAAAGCGAAGCGAATCAGTCTCCTGCGAACTAGAAGTGATCGAGTGCGTTAACTGCGAATAGTTTCAGTGAAATTCAGTGTTTTAGTGCGATTCAGTGTTTTAGTGTAATTTAGTGTTACGTGTTTAGTGTTGTAATTAAGTGTTTTTTTAATTGTGTTTTTAAGTGTTTAATTGTGTAATTGTTAGTCGATAAATAAATTAATTGTCTTTTGGTGACTTTTGGCGTATCTTGAATTAAACGTACCCCGTTCCCGCAACAATAATTTGTGAAAAAGTCAACTTATTGCGGTTGATGAGCTACAGATATGTAACAGACACTAGGACTCTACGTGTATTTTACTACAATTTTATATACTACTTTTATACCAGAAACATTAAGTTGAATTTCAAAACGCGTCAGAAATATTTAGTGTATTCTTGTAACAATCAACTAAGAATCTGTACAAATGCAATCCTGGTACTTTGCAGAAGCAAATTGAATCAAGTCAAGCAGACAATGCAGTCGTCAGGATGAAGCCAATTAGTTCAATTGTACAACTTTGTCGTGTAATTCTCATCCGTTATAACAATAAACTGAAAATAACTCTTGGAGCTTATAAATAAAGGAAAAGGAAAGAGCAAACTAATTAGCATTGACGTTTTGGAAGACGTCTCACTGAGTGGGGGGAGGGTATCACTACACAGTAGAAAAGCAAAGTCGGTTCTTTAAAACTACGCAACAGATTTTGATGAGTTTTTTTTTTAATAGATAGAGGGATTTTTCACGTATATTAATAAACGAAGCGTAGCGAGGGCGGGTCATTAGTTATAACTCTTGTTACTATGGTCGTTCTTATCTTCGATTTTTCCACTCATAATGTCCAACCAGTCTCTTTAACTAACTACCTAGGACAATGTATGTGGATCGTGATTTAGCTTAGATAATAATGTAAGTAGAACATGCCGTATCTACTGAGTCATTAAGTCGAAATAATTAATATTGCCTTTTTCGCTCGTTATCATAATAAGATATCTTTTTTAGGTTTAAAGCAATCTTTCAATCTTTACTTCTAAAAAAAGATATCTCATTATGATAACGAGTGAAAAAGGCAATCTTAATTATTGACACTATGTAATTTCATGTAAAGTTAAGCTAAGTAAAGTACCGTTTACTATTATTTTCAAGTACACACGAAATATTGAACGAAAGGTATGATTGCCTGTGATATTCCTTTTTAACAGAAGACTTTTATTGTGGAAAGTGACTGATGACGACAGTTGTAAGATGTCAAAAGTAAAAATCTTCGATTTGAGACAAAACTTTGCGAGGCAGAACAAGGTAAGAAAGTAACTTGAAAATAATAGTAAACGGTACTTTACTTAGTTTAACTTTACATGAAATTACATAGTGTCAATCATCAATCATGACTTGACATTTTGGATAGTGGATATTGCTTAAGTGGCGTGCATTTGTAGAGGCCTATGTCCAGCAGTGGACAGGGAGATGGGCTGATGATGATGATTCTATGATCTTTCCTTAAACTTAAAGAAGTTCATAGATTATGAACGCTGCTGACATAAACTATAAATTCGTCGAAGTTTATTGTCAGCCATGAAGATATTCTTGCGAAATAAGTTTTATTATTGCAAAACACTGTAACTTTAAAGTCTCATCAAATTTATTGGCAAGTTTATTTGTGTAAACAGAGTCGGTTTGTCGTAACTCGAATTTTATTAGAAACTTATGTTTATTACAATGTATTAGTATGTTCGTTTTATGGGACCATATGTAAAGCTAGTACCTCGGTTGAAACATTGCGAGGAATATATTAAAATTGAGAAGATAATATTTGATGATGTGAGCAGCAGATGAGTAAATTGGATGTTGGAAAGTCAAAGTAATATTTTTCGAACTACACACAAAAGTATTAATAAGTAGAATTGCAACATTTAATATTTTAATATTTTGCAGTGTTTTCATAGCCCTTTACGTATGAAAAAGATGGAGAAAATGAATGATATGAAGGAGTCATTTTTATTTCAGTTTCATATTAAACTGAAATTAATGAACAAGTTGCAATGTGGATGCAAATGGTAGAATGCTTAATATTCTGAGAAATTATATTTAATTTTTGCCAGTATATTGTGACAAAATGTTTAACAAGTATTTGAATTACGCAGTTATTATATCAAATTATTTATGTTTGACGTAGGTACTAAAAAGTCCGAGCTTAATCCACATGGTAAGTAAACTGTTTATTTTCCTGATTCAACTCATAAATATCAAAGAGCTTTTTAAATTATATCTGAATCGATTCGGAAATGTTCCATTTCGAAATGAGGCTTTCTAGGAAATTCGTTACCAATTTATGTTGTTTGATTGTGATTTCGAACTAATAAGAAAAATTATCCATTTCCCATTGATACCGATTCATAAATAAAATTACACTCGGGGACAAATAAACCGGGCCACCAACTTTTTTTCATACAAATATGTCCAGTTCTGACGCTTAAACATTTAAAAGTTTTAGTGCTATGGTAATAACTTAAATGTAAATAGCTGTCAGAACTGATAAATTTTTGAAGAAAATATGTTGACTCACTCCAGATACACCAATTTCCTCAAACTCAGGAAAATGTAAGTTGTTTTACTTGTTTCATACAAGTTTATATGGGATGCAAAAAACCACCAATGTTTGCTACGTTTTAAAGAAATGAGCATATTTCTGGAGATAGTTAATATATTTTTTATAATTGATAATTTCTGACATCTATTAACATTTAAATTTTTACCATAGCACTAAAACTTTTAGATTTATCGGCCTCAGAATTGGACATGTTTGTATGAAAATGGTTGGTGGCCCGGTTTTTCTGCTGGCCAGTGTATAATAGTATCTACCCAAAGCCAAAACAGTCAGACTTCATATTAAAAAGCTCTGTCAGAAGATCTTAGTTCTTATTAAGACTGAACACCTAAAATAAGTTTAATACTCATAAACAACGTTATCTATTCAAAAATATCTTGCAGTAACAAAGTAGACACTCTGAACAAAATCCCTCACGACGAGCGAAGACGTTTCGCTAAACGAGAATAATATTTGACGCCAATTTACCTAATTGGACGTGGCTATCACTCCGAAGTTTCCTTATTTAATTTAAAACCGGGCGATACCATTACCCGTAATTGAATATCATGAGGTCATTTGCCGCATCCACCGGGCATCCGTTTCATTATTCATAACTCCGTACCGATAATAACCCTAGGCCCGCTAAGAATGTTTACACAGCCATCTCGGAGACGATATTAAAGATATTATTACATTTCTTGGGATCTGCGCCCTCGTTGATATTTCCGGAAAAAGGACCAGAAATGTATTGCGGGTACAGGGTGGGGTGTTCCGTTTGGTACGTGTCGACAAATAAACATTATTAACACGAAAATTACACGCCGCGCGGACGCGGAAGGCTAGCAGCTTCCTGAAGCAATAAATGGGGATCGATGGCTGCGGACAAGTTTGGAACGTTTCGAAAATTCTCGTATCTATCTACTTTAATTGAAACTATTTTGCTTTTGCAATTTGATAAGTTTGAGCTGTGTGGTTTTAAATAGTAAATATTTTTGAGGTGCATTTTTAATAATGAAATAAACTTCACGGAAGTGAAACAGGCTGCTGGAATCATAGATTGTGCCGTAATCAAGTAAAAAGTTAAAGAAATGGAGTTGTATCTAAGAAATCAAAGTATTTTTAAAAGGAACTACGAAATGCTTGTACCTGTTTGATTATGGTTGAATAAACTAAAAAAGTTCAAAACTGAAAACGGAAAATCGTTTTATGATGGCTGAAAGAACGAACTGTTGAAAGTTTTTTTTTATTTAGAACACTGCAATTCCCCGTTCAATATTCGTCCAATAAAAACGCTACCAGTTGAAAACCGAAACATAATCCTTCCCCAACCGGCATTAATAAATAATTCTGACGTCGCAGTTTCATACCGATTTCATCCACAACAATTTGCATCGTAAAAGATATCCGAAGTTCATACGATAAATCGCATGCATTTCGATCACGATACGCTGTACATTATAAAGTCTGCATGCGAAATCTTATGACTTATGACAGATATCCAATATTCCCCGAGGCGTGGGCTGGCTGCACAGAAACACTCATAGAACACAAATCAAGCTACGAAAATCAAAGAAAAAGAACTTAGACAAAGGGGCTGCTTTATCGACAAGAATTTCATTGTGAAATATGTATTATTTTCGATGAAAAATGTACTCGGCTTTTAACACAATAACTCAGAACAGCGAGGCTTATGTATCAGAGCATATTGGCAACTTTATGGAGTGTTTTCATAAGATGGAAATAGATGGCTGCAATAATGTGGCCCGACTTTAAATTATGCCACGGGAGACATGAAAATATGTAGATAAGGGATTCCATGCATCCATGGTTGAAGGGCCTTAGGTATTAAAAGGGTGTTTTGTGTTTAAGCGTATCGGAAAATGTTTGTAAGCTTACAATCATCAAAAATTTGCGCCTTCAAAATCTTGCGGTGATGAATGCTAAAATGTTATACATTTTACAATCTTTTTTAACCTTATTTTCGTTCTTTTCGTTGTCTCTAAGTAATTATATTTGGAGTCATAATATACGGAATTTTCATCCGTATAATTAATTTTATTTCGATTGAATTACGTTCCTGCGAATATCCTTGTTGAATAATAACACCAAGCTTGGTAAGCTTATTCAGTTCTAAGTAAAAGTGGAACAGACTTCCCGCGTTATGTTAATTAAATAATACGTGTACGTATACTTATCTAATACTTTAGGTGTGTTACTTTACTATTGTTTATTACTTAAGTAACTTAACAAAGGTACCAAAACCATTATTTTATGTTTAACACCTTTCATGATCCTATAATTGTAACAGTTGATAAACATAAAGGATTCTAGGCCAGACAGACGGACGGACAAAAAAGTGATCCTATTTTTCCGTTCCGTTCTTCCTTTTGTAGTCCGAATCCCTAAAAGTACTAAAACCGTTACCATGAAGCAAACGTATCTTTTAGAAAAAAGAGTTGAAACCCATGAACAGAGCGTAAGTCAATGGTTTAAGTGGACCAGCCATCGCCTCTGTAAGGTGCTCTTTTAAAAATATATTGGGAATAAAATTTCCTTTGTGGAACTCGGTTGAATGTAAACGGCAAACATTCACCCCTCTTTTATGGCTCAAATCGCTTTCCTACAGCGTTGGCCGAACCGCTTAAATAATTTGAATCCGTTTTGACTCCGTGGGCGGATGCTAAGGTACGCTTTGCCAGTTTATTGATGATCGTGCTTCAGACCGTATTTTAACTTAGAGATTAGCCAAGTACGTAGCATTTCTTTGTAAACACGTGTACTCTCTTACCTCATTGTAATCGTGTTAGGATAAATGTTGGTCCCGCGTTCCTTACTACACGTGCCAGATGGAATGTTTTACGGACTATGTTGTGGTCTATCCTGCTAATAAATTTCATATTATTAAGTCGCTTGGACATATTATTATTAAGGTAAATAAGGTCTTTCTTTCATCCATGACTGGATACGTTTTGTAATACCCGGTTGCCTTCCATTTAACAAAGAAGATAAATCTATCTTTAACATTGAAATGATAATAATATTACTAGTTACCATAATTTAATTAATTAACTTAAGATGAAGTCCAAAAGCAATGAAAATTTAAAAATAGTATACCTACTGGTTAAGAATTAAGTGCCAAATTTACTGGCATAATTTTAATGTGAGGCCACATTATTGTACCTAGCCATGATTTAACTAAGTAGAAGTACCTACACCTCTTAAATGTAAATACATTGCCGTAGTAAAAGCTTTAGGATGTGTAATTAACTTCTTCGTACTCCCGGGACTTCTGTTCATATTTCTCTTTCGCGATAACCTCAAAGTTATTATTTTCACAACAATAAAATATCGTCAACATAAACCTTTGTGGACAGCCGTGACATCTCCCACAGGACTTTGGGATTAAACTGTTTACCTTTGTTATTAGACTAAAGAATATTTGCTAAATTGTGTTTTATTAAGTTTAGTACGAAACGTCACAAAAATAACTCTGACAACTATGTGTACAATAATAAGTTCTGCGGAGTTGGTTGAACACCATTGAAAGTATATAAAATAATGTTAAGTAACACAATGTTTTGTAGTTGTATTCCCCCTCATTTTATCCAACGTCATCATTATCATCATCAGCCCAAATACGTCCCCGCTGCTGGGGCACGGGCCTACCATAAACTAGGGCGATAAGGCCTTAGTCGAACACGCTGGCCAAGTGCGGGTTGGTCGACCCCTTTATCCCTTATTATTCCAGTAAAACTGGACTGATTTTAGTTTCCTAGTTATTAAAGCCTCCAAAAGCCTTAACGAACAAACGCATTGTAATGGTAACTTGAAAATTTAAATATGTACTGTTAACGGTGTAATGTTTGCTTTACACACTTTTACACAGTTTAACCAAAACCTCAACATAGTCATTACATCTATTATTTCTTTTTATTTGCTTTTCACCTGGATTAGAAACACATTAAGACGAATAAAATCTCGATTCGCAAACAACAAACAAGTCTATTCAAAACGAACAAACAGGACTATTCAATCGTAGTAAAATACTTATCAGCTCCTTCGGAACTGTTGAGCAGCGTCTTGCCTTCAAATTGTACTAATCTGCTGAATCTTAATCACCATTCGAATACTGTAGTACTCAAAGAGTAAAGGAAGATAAGTGAAGTTGAAAGCTTTCGGGTAACTACCTGCCCGTCTTGGTTTATTTAGGTACACCAGTTTTGTTATGCTCTCAGTGAAAGATCTGGACTTAAAACTAGATGTTTTCGAGTTAATTTTTGTTTTAAGCAAAATTGTGCACTAATAACAACTGATGTTAAAGCTGTCAGCTGCCTTTTTGTAACTCAACGGGTGTAATCGTTTACGATGTCATTCGCGTTTTATTATCCTGTTATAAAACAACTCATATTATAACGTACTTTTGTCTCTCCTTTGTCAGAAACATTTTATTAAATACAAATATTATTTTTACATTTTAAGTTGCTCAAATGCTCCGTATCAATAATGGTAGGTAGGTACATACAAATATATACCTATACATATATAATAAAACACTTAATACACAGCAACACGTTTATTATTGCAGCACTCAACACCTTAATCTATAAATTACATCTTATTTTTCGTTTACTCCGCTCACTACTCTCATGTACCAACGCTCGGCATAGGATCCCGTTTCGCCATCTTTTTTCACTAGTGTTGCCCATCTATAGATTTCTAAAGTATCGGTTTACAACCCAACCAAAATAATCAGTTTTAATACCATAAATTAAAATAATATTTAAAAGAAATATGACAATAATTGGGCTTAATAGTGTAAATAAAAATTGATAGCTAAATCACATCTACTAAAAACATTATATCCCTTACATTCGCCCATCCTGACACTGTGCATGTCCTCATGCACAATAGGTATTCCTATGGGTACCATAGGAAACACACAAAACAAAATTATTTCTATAAGTATTTGCAACCTGCGACGAACCCATCTATTCTCGCCGCTGATCAAAAATACAATAAGAAACATAACAAAGAATGAGTCCCATTTGCAGACCCATCCATTTTTGCAAATAGGAAACATTCCATACTCTTGAGATATAGACCATTTACCAGGTTGGCAACCAGTCCATGTAAATTACCAAACTAGAAATAGGACTTGGGTATTCCCATGGGTACCACAGGAAGCACACAACTAAATTATAGCTTGGCAACCAGTCCATGTAAATTACCAAACTAGAAATAGGACTTGGGTATTCCTATGGGTACCACAGGAAGCACACTTCACTAAATTATTTCTATAAGTATTTGCAACTTTTGCAAATAGGAAACATTCCATACTCTTGAGATATAGACCATTTACCAGGTTGGCAACCAGTCCATGTAAATTACCAAACTAGAAATAGGACTTGGGTATTCCCATGGGTACCACAGGAAGCACACAACTAAATTATAGCTTGGCAACCAGTCCATGTAAATTACCAAACTAGAAATAGGACTTGGGTATTCCTATGGGTACCACAGGAAGCACACTTCACTAAATTATTTCTATAAGTATTTGCAACTTTTGCAAATAGGAAACATTCCATACTCTTCAGATATAGACCATTTACCAGGTTGGCAACCAGTCCATGTAAATTACCAAACTAGAAATAGGACTTGGGTATTCCCATGGGTACCACAGGAAGCACACAACTAAATTATAGCTTGGCAACCAGTCCATGTAAATTACCAAACTAGAAATAGGACTTGGGTATTCCTATGGGTACCACAGGAAGCACACTTCACTAAATTATTTCTATAAGTATTTGCAACTTTTGCAAATAGGAAACATTCCATACTCTTCAGATATAGACCATTTACCAGGTTGGCAACCAGTCCATGTAAATTACCAAACTAGAAATAGGACTTGGGTATTCCCATGGGTACCACAGGAAGCACACAACTAAATTATAGCTTGGCAACCAGTCCATGTAAATTACCAAACTAGAAATAGGACTTGGGTATTCCTATGGGTACCACAGGAAGCACACTTCACTAAATTATTTCTATAAGTATTTGCAACTTTTGCAAATAGGAAACATTCCATACTCTTGAGATATAGACCATTTACCAGGTTGGCAACCAGTCCATGTAAATTACCAAACTAGAAATAGGACTTGGGTATTCCCATGGGTACCACAGGAAGCACACAACTAAATTATAGCTTGGCAACCAGTCCATGTAAATTACCAAACTAGAAATAGGACTTGGGTATTCCTATGGGTACCACAGGAAGCACACTTCACTAAATTATTTCTATAAGTATTTGCAACTTTTGCAAATAGGAAACATTCCATACTCTTCAGATATAGACCATTTACCAGGTTGGCAACCAGTCCATGTAAATTACCAAACTAGAAATAGGACTTGGGTATTCCCATGGGTACCACAGGAAGCACACAACTAAATTATAGCTTGGCAACCAGTCCATGTAAATTACCAAACTAGAAATAGGACTTGGGTATTCCTATGGGTACCACAGGAAGCACACTTCACTAAATTATTTCTATAAGTATTTGCAACTTTTGCAAATAGGAAACATTCCATAATCTTGAGATATAGACCATTTACAAATTTGGCAACCAGTCCATCCATTTTTGTTACCAGACTATAAATAATACAAAACTGTAAACCCATCCATTCTTACAGCCTTTTCAATGAAATAAATACAACATAATATAATCACCGATACATTAAAGTATTTTCATACTTCTTCATATAGTACATTAATGTTTGCTTTATAATATTTTAATTTAATACCACAATTAACTAGCTTATGTATAGAACATATCATAACCAATGTATATACCATTAATTTAACCAGACAACCGTCGTGGGCCGGTCAGGACACGAACCCATCCATTCTCGCGCCTGACCAGTCAACCACAGTGGGAAAGTCAAGGCACGAACCCATCCATTCTCGCGCTCGACATCCCCACCAACGGGACAGCAAGATAGGATCTATCCAACCGGCCAACCATCGCGGACAGGTCAGGACACGAACCCATCCATTCTCGCGCCCGACCAGTCAACCACCGTGGTAAAGTCAAGACACGAACCCATCCATTCGTGCTTAACCTCCCCATCAACTGGATAGCCGGCTAGGCAGACTCCATCACAAAGATTCAAGCATCAGTCAAATAATATTCTATCATGTATACATAACATTTGGCTAGCCAATCACGTCGTGATATAATAGATCTTCCCACAGAAGACAGACAGGAGACATTCCCCGGGCGGCTGTGTTCGATTCTGGCTGCGCACTGAGCAGGCGGTTGAGATCATTTTCAGCCATGATACGGATTGCGGGGCTCCCGTCTTTGACATCTCCTTTCCTGACAAATATAAAATTGAAAGATATAGAACACACTGATAAATTTATAAAACATTTAAATATTCACCTTTTCAATAAATCTTACTACCCATTAAATGATTTCTTTGCCGATAAAATTTATAAATATAATATAAAATAATAGTTAAGTATCTCTATTTTAAATTGTTGTAAAGTTATTTTATTTCCTTGTGCAATATAATAATAATTTAAGCATACATTTATTCAGCTGTCCACTCTTTGCAGTGCCCTTACCGAGTGTCATGTATAATGTACTTTCATATTTTGTTACCAACATCATTGTAAACCATATGACTGCAAATAGATAAATAAATTCATCCAAAGCCTTGTAGGGAGTTTGCTAAGGCTCCGGTCCGTTCATTTTTGGAAAATCAACAGATATCTACCGAGGTATAAAACTTTACAAAAATAAATTATAATAACAAAAGTGCAAGAGAAACATACGAGACGTAGGGACCAGTTTATAATGTACTCCGTTGTTATGAGAACTGCATTCAGACATGAAAGGGGCACTAGCAGCATGTATGTCGACTACCGCAAATCATATGACTTCGTGCCCCACAGCTGGCTTAATCAGGTGTTGCACCGTTACAAAGTCCTCCACACAAATTAAAACGTGCCTGCACGCATGTATGAAAGACTGAAAAACTAATAATATCAAAATACCCCGATGAAGCAAGGAATATTCAAAGAAAACTTTTAGTTCCCTGTGGTGTTGTGGTTTTAATAATATCTTGCGGCGATAAACCGGCCCCATGTGGACAGAGGGTGGCTTCAGAAAGGTGAGCTCTTCCCAGAGAAAGAAGCGTTTATGGCTGCCATACAGGATGAAGTGATTGCCACTCGCAACTACAGAAAACACATCACTAAAGAACTTAATCTTCCCACCGACCTGTGTCGTCAATACAACAGTGCCATTTAGACTATACAACACATTACTGCAGTGTGGTGTAGAACCCACACTATGACGTCTATATTAAAAAAAAATTTAAATAGTTCAAAAACATATTTTTGTACCATCTTTCCTACAGCCCCACTACAAAAATAGATTACATTACTTTAAAATGAATACGTTAAAAGAACCATGCTGGACAATATGTTTCTGTTCAAATTGGTGAATGGATTAGTTGACTGCCCGAATCTGCTCTTGAAAGTTAACTTAAATGTACCTATTCAATTACCTAGAAAGACTAGATACAATTTGTTTACCCCCAAGAGTTCTAAATCAAATTTAGGTTTATTTTCCCCTTTATATAGAATGTTCTCTAAATATAATTCTCTGTCTAAGTCCACTTCCATCGATATTTATTCCGATACCTTGCACAAATTTAAATCTAAATGCTTGGTCAATCCCTGAGTGGTTGAACCAACTATTCGATTATTGTTATATAATATGTTTCACTTGAAGTTTCGTAAGTATTAAAACTAAAACCACTTCTTGTATTTTAAACTAGATAAAATTCAAAATGCCTGTTGTCTGAAATGCATGTAGGTAGTTGTCACCTATAATCAAGTTTGCGTTTATCTAAATGTTCATCTTGGTCATGTTACTTATATCATATTGTTAATGTAATCTTGCTGGTGATCTTAAATAAATAAATTACTAGTGCTTGTAAAGTATTGGCCAACACGGACTACAAACACCGTCACGACCAGGTTGCCTCAGTTATCTACCAATACTTAGCCCATAAATACAATACATATTATAAGTATAAACCTAACCCTGTTCTGGAAAATAACAAACACAAAATATATTGGGACCGCACTATATTAACAGACCAAACCACTCACTATAACAGACCCAATATAACAATTCATGACCAACAGCAAAACGTAGTATACTTCATTGACATAGCAAATACCAATACTTATAACATCCGAATCACCATCAACGAAAAACTTACCAAATACACAGATTTAGCGATTCAAATTAAAATACAGTGGAAAATACAGACCGTCCATATCGTACCAATAGCATTATCAGCCACAGGAGTCATACCGAAAACACTTAAGAAGAGCCAATACACACTTCAGGTACATCACAACCTTCTTAATGTTGAACTAAATAATAATAATAAAAAGCTTTATTGTCAAACTATAAGTATCACAAGTACATACAAACTTATTCTAATAACTAATTAACATAAGATATAAAAAAAAAACATTAATATCTAAAGTTAAGTTTATCAAGAGTGTATTATTTGACAATAGGTACCAGTCTCAGCTACCTTTTTCTGCCTTGTGTTTTCCCCTTTGTCAAACATACAGAATAGTAATGTTATAAATAAATAACACCTAGTGGTACAAACGTAAGCGTATGGAAACAAAAGGGTCTGCATAGGCGCCACTACAGAGACCTTCAACAGCCCCTTGCTGACATATCAACATCCAATCGCGGCTGCGACGTCCGGATACCAAAACCTTCATAATCGCTATTCAAGATGAAAACAAAGAATTATTAAAAAATACTGAGGAATCACCAGTCAAAAGATATATAATAGCCCAGAACATATTCAACACTAGCTGTGCCCGCGACTTCGTTCGCGTGTCCTACAGGATTTAACATACAGAAGTTGTTTCCCAATAACGCCCGTTCCCCTGGGAAATTTGTAATATCGCGTTGCAAGTAAGCTTTACGTCCATTAAGGTACCTGCATGCCAAATCTCAATCATCTATCTTACGCGGTTTAGATTTTTTGATACAAAAGTTTTTTTCCCTGTTACCCCCGTTCCCGTGGGAATTTTACAATATCCTATTCGACTAAGCTTTAAATTTATTAAAGTACCTGCATGCCAAATTTCAAGCGTCTAATACAAAAGGATTTTTAATTCCTGTTCCCGTGGGAATTTCGGGAAATCCTTTTTTAACGAATGCCTATGTCATAACATCTACCTGCATGCCAAATTTCATCTGGATCTGTCCAATAGTTTGGGCTGTGACGACTTCGTCCGCGTAGAGACGTTTAACGGGTAAAACATTACTTCCTTATAGCGCAGTCGGTTAAAAAGTAGCCTATAACCTTTTCTAGCCTCTGGACTATATCTGTACCAAATTTCATTTAAATCGGTCCAGTACTCTATGCGTGAAAGCGTGACAGACAGACAGACAGACAGACAGAGTTACTTTCGGATTTATAATATTAGTAAGGATATCGCCTGCAGTGTTATAGTGCAGGTACAGGCACGATAAAGTAGCCAGAATAGTCTGTAATGTTTAGCCCTCAAGTATGATTTCCTAAAAGAGATTACCATTTTATAAATATAAACCAGATGCAATACTAGGAAATGAGAAACGACAGAACAATTAGGAAAAACAGTGCACTATACCGGACCGGATCCTAATATAATCAATAAACAGTTTATTTAAAAGACTTAGCCAGATGACTACTAAGCCATAACCTCCAACCAACCCTCACCGAAAAGATGAAAAGGTATCGTAACCTATCTATAGAAATATGAATATAACAAAATAGTGCCATTCGTAGTCTCACAACTGATTATATTCTTCGATCACTACATACAAGTTTCATTACACTTGACATACCCTCACACATTATAAACTCGTCCAAAAGGCAGCAATTCTAAATACATACCATTTATTTGATATCCTCTTTGGAGAGTATGAACTTAAACTAATAAAATAATAATAATCACACTTTGTACTGCTGTAGGAACCCTAACGTAAAATTTCCGTAATTCTCAACACCTGCGGCCGGAGGTTCCTACAGGACGACTTCTCATTCCCGTCAGAGTAATCACTTGGCAAGTGACCTACCGTCTAAAACACTAAAATGTAAATAATAAAAATGGAGAACCTAATATCGTAGGAAACAACAATAATAACTGATAATAATAACCAGGCCCAGTTCCACAAAACCTCACTCCATAGGCCCAAATATTTACATTCCAATCCGTCCTATATGTTTCTGCGCCGGGTATTACTGCAGAGCGCATCGTCATGTGCATACAGGAGTAGCATATCCATTTCACACTTATAGTAAACGTCCCAAGGGGCCACTACGTGTTGGGCCTGTGCTCACACGCAAGTCTTCCACAAGGGCCGGGAAATTAACCCTTACTGTGATCATCGCAACAGAGACAATAAAATGATAATAATAATTGGTTAAACAAGGCTAGCTACTCATAATAATGCTTTTGATTGACTCATTTAATTTACTTATATACCTTAGCATATCCTCCGGTGACCGACTGAAAAGCTCCTATGGATAACAGCCAACAGTTATACCTGCCATTCCTCCCATACAAACAATATCAGGCCACTTTTGATGGAATGATTTTCAAAACATATTTTGAGGTAGAAGAAAAATAAATGGGAGGAGTACATAACCTTGTGAGTTGTCAAGTCCAGCGCTCGGTGAGTCGGGGAGTCCTCTGCTTGTTTCTCGTTTTCTGCTGCTCCGGCTTGTGACGCTCCATCTCCGTCTTCCTCTCCCGTAAGTGCTGAAGCCGCTCATGCGAGCGCGATGCACGTGAACGGGATCCCGTTCAACTGCACGCTCGCGGTCGCGATCCAGTTCTTGAATCCACCGATGGCTGTGGCTGCGACTGCGTCTTCCAAGGCTGCGGCTCCGTCTGACTTCGACGAAAACGGCTACCGCGATCCTGCACCACGCTCCGTGGCTGACCGCGACTCAGCCTGCCTCCATCGTCGTCGGTGCGACCAGCGCCTCACGTAGGAGTTTTCAATCGGCGATTCTTGTCTTGCTCCGTTGTTTCATGTAAAAACAAAATGATACGGCATTAGACTCACTTCTCAAGTGAGACTCAAAATCCTAAATTAGGTAAAAATAAAACTTGATGTATCTCGAAAACGAGGCGTCCTATCACAAAATGGATGAAATTTTCGGGTCCCTCTAAGACACCCTCACCCACACTTGTACTCCAAAACTTTGACCTCAAAAGTGACTTCAAGGTCAGCCCGAAGTTAAGATTTCAATAATAGTGTATAAATACAAAATACAAAAATAAAAATATAAGATCAACCGTCACTTCATTCAAATTATTGCATCCCGTTATTACGTTATTGCACGCCAGCATTATCTCATTTTCTTTTAACTTAATCTTTCATATATTTTAGATTAATATTGTATCAACTATATCGTTGGGAATGGTAATTTCAAATACTTTTAGGCATTTTTATGCGACACTAAAATTGTCTGATATTGTATTTTACACTCTAATATCAATCACCCGGCCCACAGCATACCAAGGCCTGCGTTATAAATGCCAGGTAACGGATAAACTTACTTATATACCTATCCTTGCAACTACGTATACACCCAAGCCAAGACAAAAAGAAATGTTTGTCTTGTGCGGGATTCGAACCCGCGACACTTTTAGTTCAAAGGCAACGTTCGTAACCCGTGGACCAAATCGGTCGTCACTGATAACGGTTACCCACCGTTAAGTATTTTATATTTAAACTTTATTTTCCGTTATAAGACAAATACGGGTACTTACCACTTCTGAAGTATAATAAAACACTTAATACACAGCAACACGTTTATTATTGCAGCACTCAACACCTTAATCTATAAATTACATCTTATTTTTCGTTTACTCCGCTCACTACTCTCATGTACCAACGCTCGGCATAGGATCCCGTTTCGCCATCTTTTTTCACTAGTGTTGCCCATCTATAGATTTCTAAAGTATCGGTTTACAACCCAACCAAAATAATCAGTTTTAATACCATAAATTAAAATAATATTTAAAAGAAATATGACAATAATTGGGCTTAATAGTGTAAATAAAAATTGATAGCTAAATCACATCTACTAAAAACATTATATCCCTTACACATATTTGAAATAAAACTATGTTTTCGTCTATTATAATTCTGAACTAAACAAAATTACTTAAATCTCCGTCATTTTATGTTAATTACAGAGGTTTTTTGTTTTTTTTTTAAATAGACGTAGCTGTTGGCCTCTGACGGGTTCTGCAGCATCACCGGATTGAAAACAGCGTTAGTGGTCACGAGAAGAAAGATGACGGTTGTCTTTCTTTCTTTCTTTCATATAAACTCACAATAATATCCTTAAGCACATTATTTTTTTTATAAGTACCTAATAGACGCTCAGGAGGAGCCTGGGTATCGACCCACATAGCAGATCGAAAGGCACAATTGCTTATCAGATTAGCTACACTACTCACACAAGCTACCCATTTGAATAGCTTACCCAACATCCTAAACACCGTCCACTGAAACGATCCACGCGCTTATCAGAGCAAGTCTCATTTTAATTGCGTCATCCGTCATGGCGCGTTTTCCACTCGTAACGGCCAGTAATGGTTATTGTCTTTGCCGGGTGACGGACGCGACCGATCCGGGATGTTAATCACATTGAATAATGTACCGATGCGTCCAGTAATCTAGACAGATCATCTTCCCCGGACCGCGGCCGCTAATTGTTTATGGTAGGGTAGTTCTGTAATTGAAACGGCTTATTGTGAGTGCACTGAATAAAGTTTATTATGGTCCATTGAATGTGACTTACTCGATGGTGCAGTATCACATATTGCCTCTATCCAATGAGCCCGTCCCTTGCACTAATAGTTATGGTTTCGATTCCCGCCCGGGACAAATATTTGTGATGATGAATATCCGTATTTATTCCGTGTCTCGCTGTTTTATTTTTATATCCAAGTATTTCCTTCACTATTGTTTCTGATATCCATGAAACTAATGCATCAGCGACTTAGCAGAATTAGCTTAGTAGCGTATGGTTTATTGTCATACTTATATTATGTATCCCGCATGGATGGGAACATTTCTGTAAAGAAATGTGTACGGACCAAAATTATTTCTGCTAGGGGCGCCATACTTGTTTAACGAGTAAAAGATGGATAAATACGTATTGATTTATTTATATGTGAGTGTAACTTAAAGCAAAAAAGGGGGAGTCTACTCGTGGCCAACAAAAGACTGCCATTAGTTATAATAAATAAATTTATCTAAGATTAATTAACCTATCATTAAACCTGAACATTAGACAACACTTCTTTCACCATCCAAAAATACCAACAATATAATTTAGAACTATCTGAACAAGTATTTAGCAGCATTTATAACATCCCTTTTAAGTCAACGGCACTGGAAAATTCATTCATAGTCAAATTGCACAAGTAAATGCAATGTAATAGATCTTGTTACACAGACATAAAGGTCAACAGTTCCCAGATCCAAGTTGTTTATCAAGTTGAATAATGCACCGGAATGGCTTCCAGAGTAATCCGGACAGATCATTTTCCCACCACCCGATGTGGCTAATTGTTTATTGCCTAATAGTTAATTCAATCAATGGATTTAGTTGGTAGTAGTTCGATTGTACCAGTTAGAATCATGGTAGTAGAAATACATTTACTGCCTCCTTGGTGTCCTGTTGGTAGCAAGTGCTGTGTTAGGACCGAGAGGTCCCCGGTTCGAGGCCGGGGTCGGGCAAAATTTGTGAGAGTTTTTTGTTAAGAATTTACTCAGCTCGGAGTCAGGAAGCCGGTTGCACGCCCGTGCCTCGGAAAGCACGTTAAGCCGGTAGTCCTACGCCCGATCTCTTATCGGTCATGTCGGATTGCCATCTCACCGAACTATGAGAGTTAGGGAACAGAGAGTGCACTTGTGTTTGCGTGTACATTATAATTATGTCCTGCGCTGCCGAAATCGGTCGGACGCCTTATTACTTATAGGTTCATAGAAATGCTTTGTTGCAACCGTAGTATACTACCTATATTTGATAGTTCAATAGCAGACACGATTGCTTTTTAATTAACAAGCCAAAAACGAGCCGTAGGTACGCTTTGCAAATGAGAGGAATGCAAATAACATAGTATTAACTGCTATTAGTTCGAAAACATTTTAATTTAATTATACCTACTCATCAATTAATTGTTTCCGGTCAGATTACATTTTTGTGATAGGTATGTTAAAAAAAATATGAAAAAAAAAGAAACATTTGTTTAATCCCAAACATTGTAAAAGAAAAGAATTATCATCCCATATTTTTCTGTGAGTGTCGAAACTGATAATGGTCGTGTGGACGGTATTGCTTCATACCATAAATCTTTTTTCCCTTGAGTGCCGTAAACGGCGAATAAGGGATTCGTTTAGGGATACTTTCTGTACGGGTGCCGCTGGAAATTTGGTGACGTCACATTGAGGTGGGGATGAATTAGGATGACGACATATGAATCGATCAATCATGGTGGTTGAATATAGGTTCAATCCGCACTACGAACATAATTTTAATATCGTGGCCCAGCAGCGACTGCAACGACTAAAAACGAATGCTGTCGAACACAATTTTTTAAACGGCTTTTTTTAGTTGGTTGTACTTGTACTTACCACTAATAAATTATTCAACACAATCTCAATGGGGATCAGTAGTCTATAATGTACTAGTGTGTGCTTAGAGGTGAGAGCTATCCGCTCTCCCGTAAGTCCGGTGATGACGACGAGGCTACTCCATGCCATCATCGTATGTCAGATTGGAAAAAAAACTAGTGTGTGCGTAAATAAGTTTGGTGAGACAGTAATTCGACATGACTGATGTGGTATCAGGTGTTGGTCGACTGGCTTAACGTATTTTTAGAACCACGAGGCAGGGAGTAATTTAGCTGTGACCTAGGAAATAACAGGGAATCAATACTGCCATGGTGCAATTTAGAGTGAGTAAATTTAAATGGCGCATTTTAATTCACCTTGCCTACTTATTAGATTACCGTTCGTAAATAGGTCTTCCTTGCCCGTTTCTATGAAGGATCTCACTGAAACAAGCATTCTACCTACATAACTCTCTAGGGCACTTGGCATATGTTGTACCTACACGTGTTCAAAGTCAGTATGTATAAGAACATTTTCCGGGAAAACAGTGGTTCTTGAGAAAAACTTATCGTCGGATTGATTCTACGAAACAATTGGATGAAAGTCGGTCGGTTATTCTGAAGACTACTCCATAGTAGAAATAGGCAAGTACGCTCACTCGTGCCCAGTGTGACCAAAAATAGACTACGGGCTGTCACTTAATTAATACATAGTACTTTTTGCTCACGAAAAACAGACAAAATAGATAAACAGACCATTTTTTTTCCTAACTGACTTACGATGATGGCTTGGAGTAGCCTTGTCATCATCACTGGACTTGCGGGGGAGCGGATGGCTCTCACTCCTAACAAGCAGGGACCAGTTACAGATTACGATGGCGATAGAAATTAAACACGTGTTTTGAACGTACAGCGCAGCTTGGATTGGCGGACCATCATTCCAATTAATTGGAATTATAAATGCAAAAGCGTGTTTGTTTGCTACCTTTTACTCGTCAGACTCGTTTGAGGACATAGGGCGCTTTTTCGTGCCAAAAAAGAATTCAAGGAAAATTTTGTCGGCATTTTGCTCATAAGTGGCGGTAAAAACTATTATTATATATTACGGTATGTCGCATACTTTAAATATAAAAACAAATCGTTACGACCAAACCGCATTTGGTGAATATGAATGGAGTTAACATACTGCTTCACTTTTACTATGATTACTCGACTTACGAGAAATTGCTGTCGAAACAATCTCGACTAATCCCAGTGCCCAATTTCTTCCGCAAGAGTTGCTTGGAAGAGATAATTATTACTTATGAGACGGGCCTAAAGACGATGGTAATGGCTTTCTAAAATACTGTGCTCATTAGCTGTAAGATCTATATGAACGTCCTTATTATTATAAAATTTTAATATCATAAATAGCCATCATACAAATTAAAATTTGGCCTGCTAAGGAAAGCGCCGTTTCTGCGAAAATATAATCTTATTAACTTGTTTCTTAAGAAGTAAGATGATGTGTGAACTTATTTAGAAGATCTCAAGTAAATCTTACTTGTATAAGTGGTATCTCAAACCAGTGTCTTTTGTATAATGTTTGAGATTTAAAAGCTTCCTAAATGTGACAAAAAATGTTCTTTTAAAAGCCGCATCAAAATCATAACGCAATATAATAATCACACGCACACACTCAGTTTGACCTGTATACATTATAGGTCAACTGAAAATGTCCGGGATATTTACCAAGTTGTTTTGTTTTATGAGCTTCCGATATTTCGGCACTGTTGCAAGCGCCATGATCTCGGGTCAACTGTAGAACTGCGAGATTGACGGTAAAACTAAGAGCAGACGTAACCAATAACCAACAAGGACAGTTTAAAATTACATATTTTCTATTTAAAGTAACCCGCCGTCGTTTTATTTCGGGTAATATACATAAAAACCTTCCTATTGAATCCCTCTTTCTATTAAAAAAAACCCATCACAATCCGTTGTGTACTATTAAAAGTTTGAGCATACATAGAGACAGACTGACGCCGAAGCACTTTGATTTATATTATGTTGTGAAAGGTCAAACTGATTCGCTGCCTTCTTTCATGAAGTCATTTAGAAACATACAAGAAATTAACTTCAATCAATGCCTTCACGCTGCTTCAAGTCACTACAGTCCCCCTATAGCCGCTTCCATCCCAATAGTTGGAAAGCAATACTGCCTCAATATTTATACATCGACGGGCCATATAATCGGGCGTCCTGGCGTCTCCCGGAATAATAATTATCATGTGAAAGCGTTCCCGGGCGCGGATTAGTTGCGAGATTGCGAGCGATGGATGCCCGCGCAGTAAATACTGTCGTAACACTTTATGGTGATTATACGGGAGTTACAGGATGCGACGAGTGCTTATCCGAATTTATTTTTTGTTTGGCTCGTTTGGCTCCCGATGGAAATGATGCCAGTTTATTTATTTTGCCTTAAATTTGAAACAAGAGAAGGTAAAGAAAATTAAGCCAGGGTTTCGAGTTTAAGTCATACAAATTTTTGCTCATTAATATATGGATATGATATATACTATACACAATTTCCTTTCCTCCAACCTAGGTTGGAGGTTGGAGGAAAGGAAATTGTGTATAGTACAAAGTTGACATGTTTCGGCGTATCTTTCTTTTCCGTTAAGCAGTTCATTACGCTATTACGGATACTCAACATAAGTTTAGTTCTGAGTTCTGACCAATGGTTATTGAAATAATAATGTTAATATTACAACACCATACATTTTCTTTAATTCCTTAAATTGTGTATCAATTATATTATGAACAATGATATTGACAGACTAGAACAATGAAAGCTATTTGTTCGGTCTTCATGCGGCTCTTGCACCCGTAAACCTCCAAGACGGTCAAGCTTTAATGCATAGCAGGCGACAAATCGATACATATTTCACGTTTCCGTCTCAGAATTCCATTCATTAATCAGCTGGCCGCCTAACGATCTCTAAAAGAGGTCATCTGGGACCATGTAACCTAGAAATTCAGCACTTTGGACGTCTTGAGTGCTATTGGCTATGATGGGGTCGCTCTAATCGATACGGAGAGATTAAACGGGCGACACTTAAACGCGGGCTTGGGCTAGAATCTTATAAGATAAATATTTTTATGGCACAGTAAAACGTGGCGACGAAAGGTTTATAATCGAAATCCTTATCTCAAGCCGGATAAATTGCTGGGTTTGAAGCTTCAATCTGGAGTTTACAGTACGTTATACATAAACTTACGAAGCACAATATGGATGATAGATTTTTGATTATGTTTGTAATATATTTATATTGATTTGACTGACTCGGTGGAACAGTGGTTAGTACCACTGTTCTCTATTTATGGTTCAAGAGCCGTGGGTTCGATTCCCACACGGGATTACAAATATTTGTGTGACTAACATCGGTGTTTGTTCCGTGGCTGGGTGTATTTTAAATACGGGGGGTGAAACGGCATTTAAGGTGACTTAAGGTAAGGGCTTTAAGGGTGAGTGCGACAGGCGCAATATGGTCTATTGTGCCTGTTGACCTCATATTTGGATCTCACTACCGCTTACCATTAGGTGGAGTGAGATCCAAACTTGTTAGCTTATTATAAAAAAAAATGTATGTGATATTTATTTAGTATTATTATATAATCATGATTTAAGTTATATTCGATTTTTAAATGATATTTAGAAAGATTTTTTGTATTTGCTACTGTTTTTATGTTGCGAACACTCCAAAGAGGTCGCAGATCATCAAAAGTTGAAGACCCAAATTACCTGATTCCCTGCATTGAACTTTTTTATCAGCTTTTATCAGTAAACCGCTGTATAAATCCCAGTTTAAGAATTTGCTTGAAGGTGGTCTTAAAACGTGAAGAATCTTATTTTAAGGTTTTATTTCTTAACTTTTGAAATGTTGGTTATGAGCCTTAGGTTACAAAATCTTTAATACCCATCATAAAGTAGACTGGGAGGTGAGTTTGCACTTAGCACTAACCATAATGAGGTTTCATAACTTTGGCTCTAAAGGCTAACCCGTTCTTTATAATTTTTATTAAAAATAAAAGGCGGGGTGTAGTTCAAAAATCTTTATAAGTTTTAACTAAGATTATAATAATACTATGCGTTAAAAGTGTATCCTTCAGTGACTTACTGCTTAAAGTTTGTCATACTTACAAGGAAGATACTTAAATGTCCTTAATAGAACAACATTTTGAGAATAAGTAAGAAAGTATTTTTTTTTAAGTAAAACAATACGTTTGGCTTGGAGTAGCCTTGTCATCATCACCGCACATGCGGAGGAGCAGATGGCTCTCACCCCTGGCTTATCTCTAATCTCGCTAATCGGTTCAAATTGAAAAATTGTTTTTTGTTGCATAGACCATATATTGCTGTATAGTTAATAGACCATATATGAGGAAGGCTTAAGGCTATATAACATCACGCTGCGATCGATAGAAGCAAAGACACAACGGAAAATGTGAAAAAAGTGGGGGAAAACGTGGGCGAAGTCGCTGGCATAACAAGTGAAAATATAAGGCGTCCCACCGATTTCAGCCAAGGCGGCCGATCTCAATTGAGATCAGCGAAGTGCGCAGGACATATTGTAGTGCACAAGTGTGCGCGCAAGCACAAGTTCACTCTCTATTCCTTTATACTCATAATTCGGTGAGGCGGCAATACGACATGACCGATGAGAGATCGGGCGCAGGACCACCGGCTTAACGTGCTTTCCGAGGCACGGGCGTTCAACCGCCAACTTCCTAACTCCGGGCTGAGTAAATTCATTTCAGAAAAACTGTCACAAATTTTGCCCGACCTCGGACTCGAACCGAGGATCTCTCGGTCCTTACGCAGCGATTGCTACCAATAGACCAACGAGGCAGTTAATAAAAAAAATATATAATGGTAGAGTAATATAAAAACTTATTACTTACTTAAAGAAAATATCTAAAGACTAAACCGTATCATATGAACGTCATTTAGCAGACGCTTACTCCGTTAACCTTTGTAAGGGCTTAGCACTCTAGCGCCCTTAAAATATTCAAGCTTTGTCGGAATATTTAATTTAAACGTATATTTCAAACTGCGTAATCTATGATAACGTTAAATTATTTTTTTTGGAATCCATATCCAAAGCGACTTTGCTTAATACTATGTGGTGATTATGATAAAAACTAGTGAACCCAAATCTAACCTACTTTAAAATAACACCAGCTATCCTAGAACTTGGCATACAATAATTTTTGCATCGAAACCCACGGCTACGCCACATTTGTACTGAACTTGGCTCACTTTTTTACATTCATCTTTTTGGTGGTATTATATTATATTAAAGTAGCAAACACGTATTCACTTACGGCCGGACGTTTCGGCTGAGTTAGACCAATCATAGTCGCGAACTAATTCATCAGTCTATGATATCTAGTAATCATGGCTACCACAATTATATTACCCTCGACTAACCAGTGGTCTTACTGATTAATGGTTCGCACTCCATATATGATTGGGGCTACCATTGGTGCTAATACCGAAATGGATTGGTAGTAATATGATAAAATGTGGTTTCGGAAAAATCTTGGACATTTAAATGGGATTGCGTTATTTCTCTTAGTTGAGAATTGGCTCTTATAGTAATTAAAGTAATTAAGATTTTTGAAAAATAGTGAGTAAATTTTGGAGTACAGTCTTGAGTGTCCTTAAACTAATTTAAGACATTAAAGGACAATGGGCATTTTGGGCTAAAATAAAAATCGCGTGGCAGTCTCAAATTTCAATTCCATATCATAGTTCGTGTCATAAATAAAAACTTATTATATGGCAGTTACTTCGAGTCATGGTTAGATATAGAAATATAGAGTGATGAAGATTGTTATATTTCATTAACGTATTATTACATAACTATTTTATTTTGATAATTGTGTAAAAGCAAACAGCGGTTTTTTATTTAAATAGGATAATTCAGAATTACAATAAACCTGCGCCTACGAAAAGTGAATTTTTTTTTATAGTATAAACTCGTCTGACGGAATCACCCAGCCACGGCACGATACCAAGATGAAATTCGATTACCTGCTGCGTTTTTAGACACTATTATTATAGACGAGTAAGTTTTTTATAAAAAAAGCATTTTTTTTAAATATTAAACTAACAAGATAACCTTACTACACCTGATGATAAGCGGTAGTGAGATCCAAATATGAGGTCGACAGGCACAATAGCCTGTCGCACTCACCCTGAAAGCCCGCTTAAAGAGGAGACTATTGCTGCGGCAACAACGAGACAAGGCGAGGAGTCACGCATTGGTTTGAGCTGTTCGGGTTGGCCAGTGCGCCGGACGGAAGGGCCCCGTTTTTACGGGTCTCCCTGGCCGGCAGGCTGACCCTCTCCGCCCGCACAATACCGCCGCTAAGACTCCACTGGTCCGGCGCTTGCCCCAGCAATGGTCCCCCCTGGCTCCGGTTCGTACAGTGCTGATCCCGGAATCCCGGCCAGAGTCACTTGGCGGGTTTTACGCAACTGTATGGTGGTAACAGCAACCGGTCGACAAAACTTCTTTGGACGTTTTTATATTGTACCTTTTGTATGTGATTGTATTTATCATAATAAAATCTTAAAAATATGGTCGGTTTTTTATTTTCTTGTAAACCTTTGAAAATATTAGACTTTTTAATAGTTATAATATACACTTAACAATAGGAATATTATAAAAAATAAAACTATTTTGGCATTGAATCATCGAAATATACAAAGACAACAATATTCGATATCTCCTAAACTAACCGGTATATGCTCACGAATTTTTTTTTTAAATAACGTTGTTTAATAGTGCCTCACAAGATATACTGATTCCGGAGACTGCCACTCAATTTCAAAAATAGACCAAGCTCCATACATTTTTGCCCATTGTCCTTTAAGTAAATCAATAGTCTATTGTGCTTGTTGATCTCAAATGTGGCCCTCACGGCTGCTTATTATCAAATGGAGTGAAGTCATCCTGAGAGTCGTTTAATGAAAAAAAAAAAATGTTTTATTGAATTCCAAGGCAACAAAGTTTGTATATGTATGTTTCAAATAATTGTGATGAACTTCGGTGTTTGTCCCATGTCTCCCAGAAGGTACATACCTACTCCACTGTTTAATTTTTAGAGCACTTGTATTACGGATATCAGAAATAATTACAGTGGTATACACAACTCAAAACATACATACATAAAATCACGGCATTTTCCCAGAGGTGTAGGCAGAGATTATTTCCTGCCATGTGCTACGGTCCTGGCATACCACTTTCGCTTCATCCACATTTATCAACCTCTTCATGCACGCTCGTCGATTACGGGTACTTTTGATTTGACCTTTCTTTAAGATTTCTCTTCACTCAAAACATACTTTGTAAATACCTCACACTTAGTTGGCCATAGATACTTTGACTTTGACTACTTAAATATTTTTAATAACACACCGAGACATGTAACAAACAACCATGTTCGTCACACAGCTATATGTCCCGGATAGGAATCGAACCCATGACTCTCGGAACCAGGGTTCAGGGTCATTAACCACTGTTCCGCCCAGACACGTCACATTTACTTATTTAATTAAAATATGAATACTTGATTTTTTATGCAGAACAGGAGAGTAAGCACTTTAATGGAACGCAAAAGTAATAAGAATTTATAAGGCGCAGTGGCGTATTCTTGCTTGAGTGTCTTAAAATGCTCTTAGTATAACCAAGATTCCGATCTTAGGTTCAAAGCTCACCCTTTTAAACCTTTTCTGCATCCTTCTATTTTTGATTTGTTCCGCGCCCCGGTTGCACAATATAAAAAATCAAGACCACGGAAGAAATTTTTTTTTTAAATATTTAAATAAATGTTGTAGATTGGACTGAATTGTAAAACAAAATATAATAAAAATTGATATTCCACGGGAAAATAAAAGTATTTTTAGTATTTATTGATAATTTATTAATTTTTAATTACTGAAAAGGGTGTTGCATTGTTGACCAAATTTTACTGATATATTTTTATAAATACACTTAACAGAGAATTATATCAAAGTATAAAATTTAAATGTCATAACTAAAAAATACCAATAAAATTGACAAATTATATTTCTCTTATTTTTTTTGTACTTTTTAGATATCGCAGTAACTCTACTGTCACATAGCATACTGTGACAATATTTACCAAAGTTCTCGGTTCAATCTTCGATTCAATATCCCATGGCTTGGGAGAAATAATGCTGTAAAATGGACTCGAATCTGTTTACCCTCACAAGTTTATAACGTTTTTATTTGCTGTAGATTTCCACAAAACATTTTATTTAAAAAAGAAAAACAGTATTTACGTGTACAAAATTCTCGGAATCCCTTATGAAAAACACACAGATACATGTGTAATATATATATATATATATATATATATATATATATATATATACATTTGAACACCTACACCTACACCTATAGCTATATCAATGAATATTGTGAAGATTTAATACTAATATTTGATAATCTGTACTAAACAAACTATTTGATTTTTTTATTTGACTTTAAAATACTTAGAACTTAAAGTGGTTAAATGGCCATTAGAAGGCAAATCATATAAAATAATTAACATAACAATAAACAGAAATTGATCATTATCCGTGAATTAATTTAGTGTAAGTTTTTTACGTCAGTAGGTGTCTAAGTATTACAAAATTATGAATTTCTTATTACATAAGAATAATTATAATTTCTTATTACATTGATAATTAACTAATTAATCTTCTTGCGTTAATCTCTCGTTAATGAGATCAAAGACGCAAAGATGATAATAAATTTCCTTTTATTTATATAACACCGATTACATGGAGTAGGTAAATACGCCCTTTTACCTGTAGAGAAAGGGTTTTCTTTTTTTTATCTCTCTTTTTTTAGGGATTTTGTATTTATTAAACTCTAAAATTTTAATTAATATGAGGTACCTAAAATATGTTGTTCTAATGCCATGCTGAAATCATCTAGAATGGTAACAGGATAAAATATGTACAACATACGATAATAGATAAAAGTTGTATTTTTGCACCAATTCTTTTGAAGGAAAATTATACTAATCCAGGAAAATGATGCATCAAACCAATGGTAGAATGAATGAATATAATAAATGTGTAATAATAAGGTGTCCAACCGATTTCGGCCATGGCGGCCGATCTCAATTGCGATCAGCCAAATGCGCAGGACATATTATAGTGCACAAGTGTGCGCGCAAACACAAGTGCTTTCTCTGTTCGCTTACTCTCATAGTTCGGTGAGACGTCAATCCGACATGACCGATGAGAGATCGGGCGCTGGACCACTGGCTTAGCGTGTTTTTCGAGGCACGGGACTTCCTAACTCCGGGCTGAGTAATTTATTGACAGAAAAACTCACACAAATTTAGCCCGACCCCTGGTTCGAACCGAGGACCTCTCGGTTCTTACGGCTGCTCTTGCTACCAATGGACCAACAAGGCAGTTGAATAATGAATAAAATGTATATTGAAAAAATTAAAAAAATTTATATTGATGATATCAATGTGATTTCGGCCAAAACTTTAATGTTCCCCGCATCATTGCACACAAAGTTACACTGTGTTTAGTTTACTGGCACAATATAATTAACCCGTTAGTGCCGACAATAAAGAAGCACAATATATTAGTAGCGGAGCTCCCACGAGCCAAATGCCACCGCTTGATAACTTGCGAGTGTTAAAAGGCACAAAATTCCCGCTAATGCAATAACATAAATATCTCGGAATGCATTCTGAAAGCGAGATCCTTTATCGCGAGTGAGAAACTCTGCCCGGGCAGTGCAGTAATTTATACAAAATGAGCGCTTCTTCCAACCGTATTTATTTCTAGGAGAAAAATAGTGGTCTAATCCACGCCATATTTGTGGGGCTGCCAACGGAGGGGTAATAATGTCCTCTTTATGCTTTGTTCTAGTTGAGATGTCATATGTTGTGCAGTAATCTTGTTAGAGTTTAACCGGAATCAAGCTTTTACAACTGAAAACTTGTTTCGACGAATTGAGAACCTTTTTTTTTATGAAATTGGCCAGAAACTCTTAAGGCTTTGCATACACTACGCGTTTTTAATACACACCGCCAAGATGTGTCTTTCGCGTTTGACAAAGACGGCCTTACTTTATCCTTACATCATCATCATCAGCCCATATACGTCCCCACTGCTGGGGCACGGGCCTACCCTAAACTAGTGCGATATGGCCTTAGTCGACCACGCTGGCCCAGTGCGGGTTGGTCGACTACACAACCTTAGAATTTCTTCTTAGGTGTGCAGGTTTCCTCACAATGTTTCCGTTCACCGTTAAAGCGTCTTACATTATCCAAAGATTATTTCAGATGAAGAGTTTTTAGGGTTCATTTCTAATAAGTCATTTCACGGTTTGCAAGTAGAACACTAGTTTAGACTACAACACGAAGGTTACAGCCGAGGTAGGTAGAGAAATTAACATGCATTATTTGAACTAACGGTCGCCAGGTTATCCAATGAATTACCACTATTCTTGGTGTGAGAAATTCCCAATGGTATCTACACAGAAAAACGTTTTAAATTCCTTCGTAGCAGTATTCCGTGCATTCTCAGTTACGGTGAAAAAGTATCCACACCACAACCGCTGTCGAAAACATACGACACAAATTTTCCAACAACTGAAATTCATTTGCAAAAACACCGGATTAACCTTTAATGGTTTTAAGTAATTGGCGTAGGAGGTTTAATCCGATTACCGTTTCTGATTGTCTGAATAAAGACGGATTGAAGTTATCGGGGTAAAGCAATACTTTGACGTTACTTTTTGTGAAATATTTCTAGCCAAATTAAATATGAATCTCTCAGTTTTATATCTCGTTATTACTTTTGAAAATGTTACTTTCCAGATCGTACATTTTATTTAAAGGGTATTTCTACGGTAGACATATTATGTGTGTAAGTACCTTATGTTAAAGTAGAGTTTGATTTATTTTTATATTTTTGATGGCAAGTATTTTTATAGGTTTAGTTAGCATTTGGTGCCCAAACGATTAAACGATACCCTTTTAAAAAGATTGGTGTCGGTTTAAGCAAATGCCTTGCAAATTCTTCCCCGTTTGTTTGTTAGGCAGTACATTTCTTCACTAATTTTTGTTCACTTATCTTAAAAAAGGTACTTAAAATCTACATCCAATACTTGAAACAAAATGGTTTTCATGAAAAATTTAAAATATATTCAAATGAATCATATCTGTTTTCCAAATGAGTTCATTCTGTTCATAATACAAAATAATTAAAAAACTTAACACCTTAGTGGAGTTTTTATTCGAAAACTGTATAAAATGGATAAAAATACAACACAGGTCATCACCTAAGCAAAGCTGGTCGTACTTAACGATCTGTGAAATTCTCTCTCGCTACCGCAAGCACACAACGAGGATTAAAAAAACATTGGAACTGGCAAAAAAGCTATAGAATTGATAAAAGCTATGAGTCCTCGCTTTTGGCGTGTTGTTTATTACTTTTATGTGAATAGATACGTTGCGAATAAAATCTGTTACCCATTTTGCCGCTTTGTGAAATATTTGTTTTACATTTTTTTAACTTTTTATTCAAAGCGGATTTTGTTTAGTAGAACTTAGGATGACCGATTTGTTGTGCAATGTTGCATTGAAATGTATAGACTAATAGATCTTCTTTTCTTCTTATCGTATGGTTGACGAACAACCTGGTGTCAGAGTTTTTAAACCGCCCCTAGGCCTCTGACATGGTTTCACACCGTCGAAAAATCTCTCAGGTGTGCTGGTTTCCTCACGAATGTTTTCCTTCGCCGTTAAAGCGTCGAATGATAGTACGTATGATTTTCAAATTTGAAAAACACATTGGTACCTGGCGGGGTTTGAACTGGCGACCTCTCGCATGGCAAGCAAAGACCTTTACCACTCGGCCATCGACGCTTTTAGACTAATAGATGTGCCAGCGACTTTGTCCGCGTGGAAAACATACTTTAGGTTACGGTTATGATTATACCCGATAATTAGCATAACTATTTTGTTTATGAGCCGATTGACATATAAAACAACACTAGGTTTTTTACTCATATTTGCATCTAGATCGGATAAGCCTTTTCTGGAATCAGTGTGAACAGACTTACAGACAAACAGGCAAACAGAAAAAATATCTAAAAATTTTTCTTTTGGGTATTTTTTTTTCATTCAACATCCATGTGCAATCAGCGATCCGTTACACTTTATTATATGTATGTATAAATATTTCACAACATCACATAACATTGATCTGATCACGTGGTAAGTACCGTAGGCACTTAAGATGATGATGATAAGTTAGTTTAAGATGATGATGAGGATAATAGATATTAAAGGTTATGGCTTTTGCGATGAGCCTAAAACTTATAATATGTACTTTTAGTTAATGGTCTACATAACTGCAGAGAAATCCCATAAGAGTATTTACGTTTTTACGTTACGTTATATTTGTCCACATCCAATGTTTTATCCTTCCACGGTCCCAACGTTATGTCACGTGAAAAAACCCGTTGACAATGTAAATTCATTTACAAAAACTTGGGATTATCATTTTACGTTATTTATTGTGGGTATAACTCTTTCTGTGGTCCCGTTGGCTCCGATCTGCGATAATAAATATACTGGACGTAAATTAAGTGCGTGAACGAGAAAAGCTAAAAACCGGCCAAGTGCGAGTCGGACTCGTACATGAAGGGTTGTACCGGTATTGTGAACATATTTTATTATTTATTAAAGGTATACTTTGTCTTCTAGCATTACCCGTTTACTCAGGATGCTTGGATTACCCAAGCTTTGTGGATAAAGTTCGAATATTGATTTGTACCCGGCGTTTACCCGCATAAAACTGGTCAACACTGGTTGGGTAATATTCGGTGTTGATCTGAACAATAATCTAAATTAATTTTGATTTGGAGTACCCGTATTCACCTAGGTTTGATGATAAAAAAATTGTTGCAGTTCTAAGTATGTTTGTTTTTGTAAGAAAATCGTAAATTGGTTCACAGAATACATCTGCTTACAAAATTTGACCAGTACATTCTATATAGTTTTGTAATAGTGGCTGTGATATACCGACGAGGAAACAAACAGACATGACGAATCTATAAGGGTTCCGTTGTTTGTCATTTTTTTACGAGACCTTAAAAACAAAGTTAAATGATGCAACACCTAACATTACCCTGCCAGCATTAAGTTGTAGTATAGTAAATAGTAAGTAAGTAGAACGTAGGGGAGTGTACGGCTAAGCTCCGAAACAAAATGTATTTCAATATTATCATTATATTATGTTGAGTAGCCCGACTTGTACACGGGTAAATGATGAATCATCATTCTCCTGCCCTTGTCCCACACTAAGTGGGGTCGGCGCAACATGTACAAATTAAAATTCGGACTGGCAAAGCTTGGGTAATTCTAGGTAAACCCGAGTAAACCTAAGTTTACTTTCATTTCAACCTAAGTCTTCTAGCATTGTCCGTACCATAAATAAAAACTTTATATTCGTATTAATTTGTTTATAGTATTTGTTGTTATAGCGTCAACAGAAAAATAACCCTTTGGGAAATTTTGTACTCGCGGTTTTTAAGATGCATACGGTAGTTACAAACAGACCTACGAACGGATGGACGGACAGCGAATTCTAGCAATACGGTCCCGGTTTTTTATGTACGGAACCCAAAAAACTCCCGTTTGCAAAAGCTGTGGCTATACGGCACTAAATATCTATCGATCGAACGTAGTAATTGTTCTAGTTTTGCGAGAGCATGTAGTACTTAAATACATGACCCTTTCACTAATTATAAAATATATTCGCACTGGACTAATTCATTAATAGTGATGTATGGCTAAAATGAATAAATCATAAAGCTGTATTCTACAATTATTTATATAACGAACAAAATGATGGATGTTTGTTAATCTTTCACGCAAAATATAAATGGATCGTAATGTAACAATTTAACTAGTGATCCTGATCATGGCAGTGTCGAAATATCGGGAGCTCATTAAAACAAATCAACATGGTTAATTTCCCTAACATGCTCATTTTTCTAGTTCAACTAGCCTTCGTATTTAATACCGTCATCAGCCCATATATGTCCCCACTGCTAGGGACTACCTAGGGCGATAAGGTCTTAGTCAACCACCCTGGCCAAGTGCGGGTTGGTTGACTACACAACCTAAGAATTTGCAGTGCAGAGTGCAGGTTGCCTCACAACATTTTCCTTCACCGTTGAAGCTAGCACCGTTAAAAATATAAATTTAAAATTTGAAAAACATAGTGTTACGTGTCGGGATTTGAACTGGCGACCTCTCGCATGGCGAGCTACGGCCTTAACCACTCAGCCTTCGACGCTTCTTGTATTTAATATACCTTCCGAAATATACCTATCGAAAGCGTTATGTTCTTGCGGTGGAAATAAAACGTTGTCCTGAAAATTCCACTTTGTAAAAGGATAACTGTAAAGACCGAGAGTAGAAAAATAAAGGGACATTTCCGAGTTTATGGTTGAATCGTGCGCAGTTTCGCACGGCTCTGGTTCCTGCGTGGCATGTAAATGAAGAGACGTGTCGCGTTTACAACAGAGATTAAGAGATGAGCTGAAGGTTAAGGAGGTACTGCTGAGCACGTTACGGTTTTCTCTCGAGAGTAGAAAAGAAGTATTCGAGTGCAGGTTAGGTATTTTTATTTGTTCTGCAAATAAATTACTGAGCTCTGAGTTACATATTAAGTTTTTTTTTTATAATGGGCGTACAAGATGACCTCACTCCACCTGATGGTAAACGATCCACATCATAAGAGGTAGACTCTCTCTCACCCTGAAGGCCTGTTTAAATGTTGTTGTACTTTTCGTATTCAGCATCTAGTACTTTAATTTTACTTTAATTGCACAGTAGTATAAAAAATAAACGTAAAAAAAGCGTCGATGGACGAGTGGTTAAGGTCATTGCTTGCCATGCGAGAGGTCGCCAGTCCAAAACCCGCTAGGTACCAATGTGTTTTTCGAATTTGAAATTCATATGTACCATCATTCGACGCTTTAACGGTGAAGGAAAAACATCGTGAGGAAACCTGCACACAGTGCACACCTAAGAAGAAATTCTAAGGTTGTGTAGTCGACCAACCCGGACTTGGCCAGCGTGGTCGACTAAGGCCTTATCGCCCTAGTGCCCCAGCAGTGGGGACGTATAAGGGCTGATGATGATGAAAAATAAAGATTGTGCGTTTATAACAGAGTTGTGAGGGAGTGAGCGGATTACGGTTTTCTTTTAAGGGTAGATAACAAGAATGTGTTTAGAAAAAATCTCAGCACAGTAACATATCAGATGGCATGGCTGTGTTTTTGGATTTCGGAATGGTGCTGATGCTGATTTCAGATTACATGAGTTACATCCTTGATATATGAAAAAATGCGTATTAACAAAGTTATTAATTAAATTGCTTGGAAAGGCTATTTAGTAACTACTTTTGGGCTTTCTTTTATGATGGATTGAAAGTTAGTAAAATTTTACTTCATACAAGTTGTAAAATGTTATAATCCAGTCTTCTTTTTATCGTATGGTTGATGTACAACCTGGTGTCAGAGTTTGGTGACATGGCTTCACACACGTTTGAAAAATCTCTCAGGTGTGCTGGTTTCCTCTCGATGTTTTCCTTCACCGTGAAGGCGACGATAATCGTACATATGAATTTCAAATTTGTAAAAAACTGGTACGTAGCGGGGTTTGAACTAGCGACCTTTCGCATGACAAGCAACGAACTTAACCACTCGGCCATCGACGCTTTTTGTAATTCAGTATACTTGTCATACTGATAAGGAGGTATAATGACTGCAATTCAACATTGCAACCTGAGGTTTACACTTGTAGGTATCGCCAGACAACCTTCTGTTGTCCTAATGTACACAATCCACCTCTCACCCCATGCAATAAGGAGAATTATTGATTGTGTTTACACACCCTTGTCTGTGTAACTTTATTGTGTCCCGGTCCTAACATAGTCAGTAATCGTGGTGCCTACTTTGTCACGACTCTGTATTGCTATTGTGCACCTGAGCTGTGTACAGACCCTATATCACAATAGGGTTCACTCCACTGTAAATGGTAACGTTACGATAAAATGTTTGGCGTAACCGTGTTGAATGCTGGTGAGTTTTATTACACCCTGTTTTGCCTTATTTAGTAAATAAGGCAAAATGGTGCTGGTGAGTTTTATAAGTAAATCCTAGTATACTTATTTGTATAACAAGAAAACAATATGGATTATAACCACTTTTTCATGTCATAGGAGGCTATTGCACATTCAAAATTTGAACAAATAAAATATTGAGCACTGTTTTGATCATTGTCAAATTGATTTGTAATTTGTGTGGTACTAAAAAAATACAAATTTTAAGTAAATGATTTTATACCTTATCATTTTTATTTTGCCAACGAGGTTGATTAAAAAATTAAAAGATCCTAGACTAATCAAGTAAGTAATTCGTTCCTAAAAAACGTAAGTAGTTGGCACGTAGGTAAAAAATAGGTATAACAGCAAGTAAAAAGGTAATGCATAAATAAAAACAAAGGTCAGAGCAAAATGTGAAAACAAAAAGGACCAAAATTCTGCGTTATGTAAACATTCATCTCTGAGGCCGCTGCGATAATCTTGTAAAAAGTCTCTTTCCAAATATTATGGCACACGGCTATCTAATTCTACAAAGCCTCGTTGAAATCGGCTTTAACTTTATCCGCCAAAATATGGTATTTTCAGATTATCCCCAAATTGACTCGCATAATAATACATAAACAAGTTGATAGATTAGTGAAATACGTTTCTGTCGTTCACAATATTTTTGGCAGATACGAAAACTATATTTACTTATGTGCAAAAAGTACCGCACCTATAATTACCATTAAATTTAAATTCAAAAAAACTTTGTATAAGGATTAAAATTGATGAATGATACAAAGAATTCTACGTTTTTATTCAGTATAAACAACATTTTTATGGCGAATAAAGTGGTGTTTTGTCCTTAACTATACTTCTATACTAATATTATAAAGAGGAAAGATTTGTTTTTTTGTATTTTTGTATGTTTGTAATGAATAAACTCAAAAACTACTGGACCGATTGCAATAATTTTTTCACCATTAGAAAGCTGCATTATTCAGAAGTAACATAGGCTATATTATATTTTAAAAAATTAGGGTCCTTACTAAAACTCCAATAATGTAACCCAAGGTGTAAAAAATAGACCTGAAAAAATTCCTTACGTCGCCTGCGCTGCGAAAACTATTGAAGATAGAACAAAACCATTTACGAAGACTTTATAAAACACATCATTATCTACAAAAAGTGTCGCGACAGCATATGTCTAAATATTATAGTTATGTCACAGCAAGCGGTTTTTTATTCTAAAAATTTAATTTATATGCCGCTCCTTGAAAGGGCTCTTTATTTGTACCTTGGTATTAATCCTCAAAAAAACAAGTTGCTTAATATTCATGACGGCTTCAATAACTTTTTATAACTTTTTGATCTATTCAATTCGACCATTTAATTCGGAAGATATCACGAGTTTAAAAATGCAAGTATTAGAAAAAAGTCGCGTGGTTGCCGCTTAGTTAGCCAGCATGCGATGTAGGCTCCATGTAAGCGTCACTGGCGTACGGAGGAGTCAATGTAATATGTAATATAATAATATTATAAAGAGGAAAAGTTTGATTTTTTGTTTGTTTGTTTCGAATAGGCTCCGAAACTACTGCGCCGATTTGAAAAAATCTTTCACTGTTGGAAAGCTACACTATCCCTGAGTGTCATAGGCATTTTTTAGATAAAAAAAAATAGATTTCTTAAAATATATTACATAGAGATAGAGATATCCCCGAAGCGAAGCGAGGGCGGGTCGCTAGTATAATAATAAAAAAATTTATATCTGATAAAACACATCTGAGGCCGTCGTAAATGCTGATTAATAAAAAAAAATAATACCTGGAAAATCGTACAATCATCAGGTACTATTATATATGTTACGGCTAATACCCGAAGTGCGGCTACACCTAGGTTTAGCCGGCTAGAACTAGGTGTAGCCACTTACTCTTGGCTAAACCTAGGTGTAGCCGATTGTTTTCGGATAAAACTAGGACTAGCCTTCATCATGCCAGCTACAACTAGGTCCAGCCATTCCCTGTTGGATAAAACTAGGTCTATCCGATACCATGTCGGCTAATACTAGGTTCAGAGAATCCCTGTTGGATAAAACTTAGATGCGTGTCCCGCCACGCCTTCCGTCCTTACCCGCGTCACACTCAGGACTCACAGCATCTGTAGCAGCAGCGCGGGGTGAGGGCGTAGCGAGACACGCGCGTCTGCAGATTGTAAGCGCCAAGTGCTGCTGATCTACTGCAGGTCTTCTAGCGAGTGTGACTCATAGCGTCTGTACATAGTTGTAACTGCCTCGTTGGTCTATTGGTAGCAAGCGCTGCGTAAGGACCGAGAGGTCCCCGGTTCGAGTCTGCGGTCGGTGAAAATTTGTGTGAGTTTTTCTGTAATGAAATTACTCAGCCCGGAGTTAGGAAGTTGGCGGTTGAACGCCCGTGCCTCGGAAAGTATGTTAAGCCTCCTGCGCCCAATCTCTCATCGGTCATGTCGGATTGCCGACTCACCAAATTATGAGAGTAGGGGAAAAGAGCGTGCACTTTTGTTTGCGCGCACACTTGTGCACTGTAATATGACCTACGCACTTGGCTGATCTCAATTGAGATCAGATAGACTCAGTTTTATTCAACAGGGAATGGCTGAACCTAGTTTTAGCCGGCATGATGAAGGCTAGACCTAGTTTTATCCGAAAACAATCGGCTTCACCTAGGTTTAGCCAAGAGTAAGTGGCTACACCTAGTTCTAGCCGGCTAAAACTAGTTGTAGCCGCACTTCGGGTATTAGCCGTAACAGATACACATATATGACATTGCTCACAGCAGTAATGTATAAAATCATCATCATCATCTTGGCGTTTTCCCGGTTGCATCCTTGCGGAGCCCGGGGTCCGCTTTCCTACTCCTAACTCTCCATTTCGCACGGTCTTCGGCATCCTTTACGGAGAGTTTGTTGGCACGCATGTCATCCACTACAACGTCAAGCCAGGCCTTCTTGGGCCTTCTCCTTCTGCCGGGACCCGGCGGTAGCGACATGGCTAGACACTTGTTCCCTACGTAGTTTGCCGGTTTCCGTAAAACATGACCGTACCAACGTAGGCGGCACTCTTGCAGTTTATTAGCGATGTCTCGGACATGAAGGCTGCCGCGAATACGGGAGTTCTTTACGCGATCTGCTCGCGTAACTCCCGACATCCAGCGCAGCATCTTCATCTCCGTGACCCGCAGTTCCTGCTTGTGCCGCTCAAGTAATGGCCATGCTTCACTACCATATAAGAGGACAGGCCTAATGATGGATTTATAGACCTGTCCCTTCAGCTTAACCGGCATTTTAGGGTCGCAAGTGACGCCGCTTACCTCCCGCCATTTATCCTAAGCAGCAGCAATGCGTGTCTTGACGTCGGAGTCGATGTCGCCGTTCGCGTGGAGTACAGATCCCAGATAGTTGAACCGGTCCGTGCGCTCGACCGTGTCTTCGCCTATGCGGACGGACATGGGATCTGTAGTAGCAGTAATGTATAAAATATTGAGTTCAAACCCACAAAGTACACTTGTACGCAAAAATTCTACAATCAAATTTCAACGACTTGAATAACATACGCAAAAAATCGAAACATTCGAATGCGGGAACCACTTAAGAGTGTTCCGGAGAAAAAATGTTGATAACGATGTTTATTTGTAGGGGGATACAAGGGAATTACAGCGAGATTTTACATGTCACCGCTGAATCAGTATGCGTACGGCGTGAAAGCGTCACGCGCGCTCTTATGTTACGGAGCTAAGAAATGAGGATAATCTAAATTTAATTTAAGATGGGAAGTGCATATCATGCGTGGATGTACGGGGGGACCTATTATCTTAGGCTTCGGCGTGAAATTTACCATCTGTAATGTCAGATTTCTGCTTTAACAAAGAAAATTATAAAGCAGTAAAAATGTACCTGTTTTTGAACACTAGGTACGCAGAAAATTTGTGTACAAAATATGTGTTGCGCTAATCCCAATTTGAGAGCGGCCGCCAAAACCTCGGCTGTAAACATTTTTAATGAATCTTATACGTCGCTAAGCTTTTGTTTTGAAGTGGCTCTATGGCACATTATTAGATAGAGTGCATGTTGCACTCAGTGTCAGGATTTTTTTAACACGCAATTCACTCGGAACAAAATATTTATTTGTTGAATATCGATATTTGTTTGAGGAATATCGTTGTTTGTCGTGTGTCTGTGTTTATTATTTAATATTAAGTTTATTTCTGTATAAAAATAACACAGCACATAACACAGTCAAATAAACATTGTGTAATAGGATTAAATGTCCTGCCAATCGGTTGTCTTAATTTTCGAATAACCTTATCATGATCACGGATTTTAGAGCGCTAGTTCTTAATAACAACCAAATAACCATAACAGAGGTTGTACAACATAGAAAGTCATTTTGAGTTCGCTCGCGACCATAATTGGTGTAACCAAGTCGAAACGTCGGGCAGTGGGTAGCTGTGTGCTGCTCCTGATTTTGCGTGTTGCGTCCACAAAGACTAATATTTGGTATGAAAAAGTATTATTGTATTAGTCGTTGGTGTACCAAATAAATAAATAAAAAAGACGTGTGGCACTCGGGGCCTGCCGCGGTATAGCTATTGCATAGCATCGTCCGATTTCGGAGCAGCTCGTCTCGATTCGTGCGAGTTTCGTAGAGTCGTACAATACGTCTAACCGCACGCACACAAACACCGTGCCGAAGTCTACCGAACTGAAACGACGTTAGACGATTGTGAGGTTTTTTTCGTTACGGAATTTCTTGGTTCCGTCGCCGCGTTCAAAGCCCGCGATAAAAGCTATGCAATAGATTAATAAATAAATAATTTCCATGTCACGGATATTTCCTTTCACGGCTCCTTGTTTGTTGGCCGCACGCGTTCAATGTACCTACTCAGTCAGCGCGTAGGCTGTGGACAGATTACGCGCGGAACAAACGACTCTCATATTTACCCACCGCGTACAACGACAGGTTCAAAGGCCAGCCGATTGCGCTGAATATTTTAAACTTAATAAGAATACGTAATGAAATCACGATGGTTTCTTACGAGCTGGAGTTTCGTGAAGATTTCGCGGGACGCCGAGAATATCGTTTGGATGGGTGGATTTTATTCAATCACTGTTGGATAATGTTAAGTACTAATGAGATATTTTGGGGAATTAAATTAAGATTTTTTTATCAGTGCAAGATCTTGCTATCTTTCATAATCACATACTTACACAGTACACACGTCAGAAGGGCACTTTTGAGTTACATGATTACTTGTGTGTATGTATGTATTGTATATGTCACTAAATGTCATATGTTTGGTTATCTTGCTATGTTACATACTCACATACTTACACACATCGAAAAAACACTTTTGAGTTACATGATTACTTGTGTGTATGTATGTATTGTATATGTCACTAAATGTCATATGTTTGGTTATCAAGGGTTTCACGTAGTCAGTCACAAAGGCTATGATACTCATTGTTGGCTCCACTATAAAATATACCCTCTCTGCGTCTTAGTTTTCAGCCAACAGAAGCAACGATTCAGTTCAATTAGTCCCCAAAACGGATTGACTTGTTAAAACATAAACAGATGACATTCATCAATAGCCAAACGGCAAACGTTAACCGAGGCATAGACCTAATGAGTACAGTCACAGTTCGGAATAAACAGGCAGAAATTTTCCGCCAGAACACATTCGACAGTCGTGATTTAGGCGACTAGAGGTGGGTGAGGCTGCACCTGAGGCAACTTACTGAGTTAACTCACTGCTCTAGGTAATGCAACGCACTATTTTTGATGAGTTAACTCATAACACTGTGCTAGTTGTTGCATTTTGGAACACTCATCATACTCATCATCAGCCCATTTGCGTAGTGAAGCACGCTGGCAAGGTTTGCACCGGTTTGCACTATTTTTTTATTATCTCATGGCCTCATTTGCATAACCCATTATACACCGTAAAAGTTTTAGTGGTTGTTTTCCCGTGGCAGAACAATTTGCCTTTAGCAATACTATCGAATCATGCAAAGAATTCCTCGAAAAAAACATTTTTTTTTCAATTTTCAAAATAAAATTTTCGAACTCGAAAACGAGAGAAGCTGTCGTTCTTTATACGATGTGACGTAATCAGGTACTGCTTGCCGCATGAAATCGATGCTAAAAGCTGAAGAAGCTCGACACCCTAGTCATAAAGAAGTTCGAACGTGCTTTCGAGTTTCGGTTAAACCTTTCGTTAAACCAGCATTTATTGATTTTAACAAAAAAGAACTGCACAAATCTATTGTACTACTAAGATAGAATAATTTTACTGCGGGAAAAAAACCACTAAAATTTCACGGTGTATGTATAATTCTTACAATACATACAGGCATTCAGTCATATGTAAACACAGTGGATTAGTGGTAAAGAATCCTGCATACATTACACAGTGCGTGATATAAAAATTAACTCACTAAAAACATAACCCTCCTTTGACGCAGTTGGTTAAAATCACAGCATTACCCGACTCTAGGACTCACTGCGAGCCGGTCGCGGCACTCTGTAATCTGTCCAGGCAAACCGTGCGCTGCATAAATTAGCTCTAGTTAAAAGCTCCCTTTTAATGGAAAGCCCAAATGAATGGGCAGCATCGACGGCGCGAGCGTTCCCGAATTGTGGAGTAAGGGGAGGCGTGCAACTGCGAGGATGCTGGTTGGTCGAAAAGATGCTTGTTAGACAGTCTTGTACGAGGCCATTGGTGGAAGAGATACTCTCCTGTAAATAAGGGGTCCGTCCGATTTCAACCATGACGGCTGATGTCAATGGAAATCAGCCAACTCCGTAGGTCATATAACAGTGTACAAGTGTAAGCGGAAAGACAAGTGCACTCCTTCTTCCCTTGCTCTCGTAGTTCGGTAAGACGGCTATCCGACTTGACCGTTGAGAGATCAGGCGCAGGACCACCGGCTTAACGTGCTTTCCGAGACAGGCTTGCCGTTAGGAGTAGGTAGGAGGATCATGTTACACTATACCAATTTAGACTGCAAGAATTTGTATGTGTGGATATATTGTTTTGATAAAATTACTTGGTCTACAATCTTCTGTGCACTGTAATTCTCAAGTGGTGGGGAGAAAAGTTAAATAATGACGTTCTGTAACATGTTCTCAAGCTGATATAATTGGTATTCTAAACATTATTTAGAGATCCTCTTTATCGCTGTAAAAAGCTCGAAACGTAGAGACGTTTATAATACTAATACACGCGAGTTCAACCCGTAAAATTATTTCAAATGAGTAGTGCTCGCGCAAATAATAGACAATACTATGTTCTCAATCTACTGGTCTATTTACATTCAATTGCCTGACCATTTCCTGTCAGATGCAAATCAACCCCGCGCCAGTCGAATCGTAGACTAATAGTAGCAGGCCGGACGCAGCGACCGCAGACATTTAAAATTGCGCTTTGCTACGACGCTCCGTTGTAATCGATGTGCCATTGGACAAATTAGTAGGCCAGCAAATGTTCTGTTGGGGCACTTGCTTAATGGAATGAAAGTAATCGATGTGTGCCTTTTTGTTGATGCATTCCGTTGAGCGAAGCTACGAGGCATATGACAGTTCGTACTGCTCTCTGGTTTGGAAAACGAATCCGCCACAGTGACTTGTCCATTCGCCGTTGTGGATCACTTGAGCAGAAATTGTTGTAAACTTTGGTGACCTAAAATATCTTATCGGCATTTATATCTTTCCACTTGAAAATACTTATGTATTAATACAACAGCACTTACCCATACCCAAACATAACCATTTAAACTATTACTTTGCTCGGTTACACTAACATAAGTACTAAATATTGCAATTTTCCGGACCCACAAATATTGACATGAATAATATAATTTTATTAGTACGAGTATATGCATCAACACAACGTCATTCATCAATCATACGGTCACAATTTTAAAACTTCGTTTCCGTGTTCCGATAGCAAAATTGATTAAACGTTGGTAACATAAAAACTTTTTTGTAGAAGGTTTTTTTTTAATATTTTTATTTGATTTTGAAATCAAACATTTTGAATACAGTCGTACATCATACTTACTCGTAAAACATTCTCACCACTATTCATGTTGTAGCTTAGTTATTTATTGACAAGCTAAGAACATTACAATACACAACATTATTCAAACCATACAGTTACAAACTTAAAACTCCGTGCTCATATTCCGATAAAAATCATTTACTCCAGAGAGTATCCGCTGGAGGTGAATTAATTCCGGACTTGTTTCCAACTTCGTCTGCTACTTTTAATTGTACCTACTAAAGGATTTTTCATATTTCCTTTTCAAAGGGAATGGTATAAAATACATATTTACTTATGCTTTTGCAAATCTAGTGGAGTAAATAAATTTACCTAAATTATACATTTGAAATCACTATTTGTGTAACGCTGATATTAATGCTATCAAACCGTCGTGATATCTTCACCCTATTGAAGTTTAAGAATTATCAGATTCTGAAATATTTAGGAGAAAAGTACGATTGAAAATGTTCCTGTTTTTAAATGGTATATAACTTTATACACCGTGAAATTAGTGGTTGTTTTCCCGCAGCAAAATGATTCTACCTTAGTAGCACAATAGATTTGTGCAGTTATTTTTTATTAAAATCAATAAATGCCGGTTTGACGAAAGGTATAAACGAAACTTTAAAGTACTTTCGAACCACTTTATTACTTAGAACGTAGAGATTCTTTAGCTTTAAGCATCGATTTCATGCGGCAAGCATTACCTGAATACGTCACATCTTAAAAAACAACGATAGCTCTTCTCGTTTTCGAGTTAGAAAATAATTATTTTGAAAATTGGAAAAAAAAATTTTTTTTTTTCGAGGAATTGTTTGCAAGATTCGATAGTAATACTAAAGGCAAATCGTTCTGCCACGGGAAAACCGCCACTTTTTCACGGTGTATATCATTAAAATAATTCTATGAAACGTCTCAAATTGAAAGTTGACATTTGTCAAACCCCTTGCCTCGAAAGCAAGTTAATCCGAACCCGATAAAAAGTCAGATTTACTTTCAGTTATATCCGTCTCACTAAACCTTGATAGTGAGAGTGCACTCTAATTATCAAGCGCAATAGGCTTATTTCAATTTTCACTGAAATAAACGAGACAACATAATTATTACTAAATAAATAAATTTAAATATCAGGTTTCGAGACGACTTTTAGGGTGTCGATATAAAAATATTGACAGACTTACAGCTGGGTATTCCGAGGTGAACTTCTATAATGACTGGACTATTGACATTCGTAAAGCGCGTGTTTTAAAAATATGCGAAATAAATGTTTGTTTTTTAATCTTTCTGAGAGATTTTCTTAATATTTTTTCCCGTAAGAATCTTCTACAGAGTATTAGAAAACTACAAAAAAACTTAGCCAAATCGGTCTAGCCGTTTTCATGCTATGGGGGAAACGGGTTTCATTTTTATTTATATGTATATAGATTTCGGTAAGCTAGTCAAAGAATCTGAATATGAAAGATTCCTCATTTCAACCCGACCGCAATCCTTCACGAGTCGATACTCTAGCCACGTGAGGAGGGATTAGATCTCCTTGGACTCGTTGCGAACTTACGGAGAAGGGAACGCGATTTAAATTTTATTTATTATTTTGAAAACTTTATTAATGCTTTTATTAATATGTTGTAGATGGTTGATAAGGTGATGATTTTTTTAAGCGTCAGTCAAGCTGTTAGGTTTTCAGAAACAAATTCAATTAATTTTATTTACTTAATTTCGACTTTATTTTTAATTTATTGTTTTGATAATAAATGTTTTTTCTGTTGTTTTTATTTGTAAGTAAATTTTTTTATGATTAGGAATGTAAGTTAGCGATAGGTCGTCCGCTTATACATATTTTATTTACATAATTATTTTCGACGAATTCATTAGGAGATCACTTATAAACGTCATTATTTGTGATAATATCTTTTATACAAACCTATACTTATTTTAAAAAATATCCACGTAAAACTTCATTGGCAGTCGATTTCTTTGAAACAACTACGAAAGTTTCGACAAGAGTAAACAAAATCAAAGATCCAACCTAATGCCGAAGCGGAGGATAAAAGAATCGAGATCATACAATGTTTATTTTCGATTTATGCAGCAAGACGAAGAAACAACCCGATTTGCGGGCTGAATCGTTGCTTAGAGACTATTGTTCCTTTGCACTGTCGAGAAATAAAAAATGGAAACAACGACTGTGGAGTGGCGCTAGCTGTTAAATTTTATTTTTCCTCCAGACTCTCTGTTAAAGTACGCAAAATGTTGTTTTCAAAGTTATTCTTAAATTTTAAACGCCTGTTTTAGACTGCTTTTTCCGAACAAAGGGTTTCATTTTAGCAAAGTGTTGTATTTTGAGATGTAAAGTTTTTCCTTATAATAATTAGCAATTCGCTTGAGTGGAACGATCAAAAGGTAAGTGACTTGTGAACAGACTATGAATGACATTTACATATTATATACTTTGGACCTGACATATTAATCCTTTACTAATTAACTATTAACATGAACCGATCGTGTGCGATGAAATTCTTGTAAAAATGTTTTTCGTCGAATCCTATCGTTTTGCTAAATTAATCATCTAAGTCAAATTGAACAATATTTGAGCTCGTATAAAGTGTGCCTTATTAGTCACGATGACAATGACGAGTACAATAAATGACTAAGTTGAAATATTCCGTTTTAATGAGTGATTATGTTTCTTTGGATATTGATTGAATTGTATTTTAACAATCTAATCTAATAATCAGTTTGAGATTGACGATTTTATTCCGATAACACTTCTCAGGGAGGCAAATGGTGGAATATCACTTTATTAATCTGCCAAAAAGCTCGGCGAGATTAATTTTTGCCGTTTATTTGGACGGACCACCCCACCGAGACATTCCGCTGAAATACCCGCGCACGATCAAGCGCTCTGCCTTTCCGTCAAAAGCGATCCAATCGTTCTCTTTTATTGGAACAGCCCTCTTGCGTCTTTGTTGCGGGAATTCCCCCGGATCCAATTTATGCAAAGTGTTTACGAGTGACAAGAATTTATTTGACGTGCCAATTTTGCAACCCAATACCTCGGGCACATTTTAAAATCGGTGCACGCTGTGATTGAGCGGTTTACACGATTTTTGCTACGATTTTATTTTGTGAAGCATCTAGCAAAATTTTTCATTTTGCGAGGTCCCCGGATACAATGTGAGCGTGCTGCGCTTATGTTGTTTGCATATTTTCCTGCTACCTGATGAAAACGAGGCACTTATTCTGCTCCCGGTGGTATCGTTGCTTGTACGCTGTAACTCCATAAGGATTGTATGTGTAAGGCGTGAGCAGGATGATGGTAAATCTGGAAGAATGGTATTTACGCCTGACGCTATTAAAAAGGAGAAGGTCATTGAAATTATAGCAAAAGAAAAGATGCTTAGCTAATAAACATTGAAGATTGTTTTATTTAAGTAAATATTACAAATGTGTCGCTCAGTAGCTCTACTTGAGAAATAATATTTTAATTGAAATTTCATCTAAAACAAAATTATCCGTGTACAATTGAATGAAATACATGGAAAATTCATTAAGATAATATCAGGCAAGGCGACTAATCTTGCATTGGCATCCTATCTAATCACTTCGAACGTTCCAATTTACGTATATTCTCTCAGAGACGGCTCACGGTAAAGCCTGACGGGGCACTTCGCCTGGATTTATTAGCCGCTGCGGCTTCAGCGTTTGTGAATTGACCTCTTAGCTGCAATACAATTTGTAGTTTACACATTGAGTTACGTTTGGGAGGCCTGTCAGCAAGTCCGCTGATCGTTTGTGCATGTCCTCGGCTGATCGGCTCATTGGAACATGTGGATTGGCGGAAGTTGATTGATGGTTTAACTCGACAATAGAGAGTTAATCCTGCAGAGAATGGGGACGTCAGTTTACTCAGTTTCCTTAAACTTGCTATAGTCTGTTTTTCTTTAAACGTATACGTAATAATAAATATGTATGAAACCTCATTTAACTGTTCATTACCTCTATTGAAAACATCTGGAATACACCATACAGTGATAAGAAGGCTTTCATCAAATGCTAAGGAAGAAGACAACTCACGCTAAAGCCTGACGGTGCACTTCGGCAGGATTTATTCAATTAGCTTCAGACTCAATACAATTTGTAGTTTACACATTGAGTTACGTCTGGGAGGCCTGTCAGCAAGTCCGCTGATCGTTTGTGCATGTCGTCGGCTGATCAGCCCATTGTAACTTGTGGATTGGCGGAAGTTGATTGATGGTTTAGCTCGATAATAGAGAGTTAATCTTGCAGAGAATGAGGACGTCAGCTTCCTAAGTCGCTATATTATTATGCTTACCATATATACTTTTTTTTTAATATTGTATACTACTTATCAATTTTTTATACTGTCCATTCGTTCTTTCATAACTTTGTTTTATCATAAATTTTTGTGAAGAGTATTGACGCGCGTAATGTTAAAAAAGTTTTCCGTCAAAAGCGAAACACCTCTGGAGTTTTTTGAGTGGTGATAAACTTTTTTGACGATTCAGAGGTGAACCTTATCAGTATCGACAAATCGAACAAAATGAAATATATAAAATATATTACAGTACTATATTATACTAGCTTTCCGCCCGCTTCATCCGCGTAGATATTATGGTTAACGGGTAAAACATGAATTATTTATAGCGCAGTCGGTTAAAAAGTAGCTTATGTCCTTTCTCAGGCTCTGAACTATATCTATACCAAATTTCATTTAAATCGGTTCAGTACTCTATGCATGAAAGCGTAAAAGACAGACAGAATTATTTTCGCATTTATAATATTAGTAAGGATAAGGATAGTAAGGATATGTATTTAGATATTGTACGTATTATATTGATACTTCATCCCTTGATAATTTAGTAATGCATTTTTTTGGGATCTGCTGTGTTTGGTGACTTGTACTCTATCATATTACAAGAGCTTTGCTCGGAGCTAGCAGCTAAATCTGATGAATTAGCACTGCAGCTTAGCACTGCAGCGCCCGTTGACCGACCCCGGCTGGCAATACAATTTGTAGTTTACACATAGAGTGCTCAGTACCTAAAGCTACATCAATTTGGCATCAAAATGACATTCTAGTTTTTCTTCTAAGTGCTATTGCGAACATTCATAATGAAGGATTTCATAAGGAAGAAATCACAAGATTTTAGACTTTCGCGTTCCATTACACTAAAATTAGTCTTTATGGGTCTACACGCGATATTAGGAGTAGCAAATTACAAAGCAAATATAGTTTTAAAGTCTTTAATGTCGAACTAAATGTAATAATTAGTTTTCTTATACCTGTGTTTAAAGCTGACCGTATGCACATTGCATTTAAAACTATCGTAGTGCTTATACATCTTTTTGTAAATTCATGTTGTAAACAATGTAACATGTAACATTGTAACAACGACAATGTAACATTCGCCAAAATATATATTGTTGTAGGCATTTATTTGATGTATTTAACAAAAATTCTTTTAGATTTTCCCTCGCCAGCGAGTACAGTGGGTAGGTACCTATCTAAACAACTTTTTATGCAAATATTTTCTTAACAAAGGTACCGTTACAAAAACATTCCCGCGACAGAAGGGAAACGCAAAGCAACATCATTGTTAGCGTTACGTCTACGCGTCTTTTCTTTTGTAAAAAAGAAGAACTGGAAGCCCCGATTCGAATATGACTGTACTATTAAATTGCTTAGGAAAATGCAAGACTCATTTTTTGCTCGATGCGGCTTTATCACGAGTGATATTAAATTGTGCCGCTTCTATTCTTCTCGTGCCTTTGATGAAAACCTATTTAAGTTTGTTTTTATGCGAGGGGATTTCTATAGAAATAATTCTGTGAACTCGACTGATTTAAATAGGACAGGACCGTCTCATAGAGGGGTATTGTTGAGTCTCAACCTCATTTCAATATTAGATCAAATCTTTACGAGAGTATTTTAAAGTCAACAGATTAACAAGGCGAAATCGAAACTTGTACGTCGTTGTAATTGATCTAGAGTGATCAATCACTTAGACGTGAGCCAATTTAGAAAGATCTACCCGTTAGGGATTTAGGTATTAAGTTAAGGTTGCCTGGATATACCGAAGGCAAAAGTAACATTGAAAGTGACCCATGTGATGAGGCGTTTGAGATAGGCGAGTCACTGTCTCACCCGTAAGGTTTTTGCTGAATATTGCTCGCTCTATTTGCTCTCTGGCACCAACTAAATAAGCCGAACATCCCCTGTAGATGTAATCCTGACGTGCAATCTCCGCTGCCATCAATCAGACTAGCATTGTTAAATGTTTCAACCTATTTTGTAGCCCAGAATACAGTTTGCCGAGACTTTATCTTTAACACAAATACGTGGACTTGGAAATTGCACGGGAATAACGTAGTACTTGATTTATAACTGAAGTTAAATGCATTAAATTGATATTATTGCTTACCACGATGTACAGAAGTAATTTAAAGCAATTCTGTATTTGGGGAATAGTTAGACTTACTCGTAGTTAGAATAGTTTATTTTAGACTCGTAATGCAATTGACAGAAATGTGTGTTTATGTTTCACTAGCAAATTAAATTTGCTTCCGAATCAATTAAGGTAATTAATAATCGTATTGTTATGATGGTATAAATTAAAAATTATGTACGGTGACCCGGAATAAAACTTAGACCCTTATAATATTTTCTATTAATACCATTACCAAATCGGTAGTAGTGTACGAGTTTGAAACAGTCAATCATAAAACATATTCTCACTATCCAAGAACTCCTGCTACGTTTAAGGAGTAGAACTTTCCTGGAATTTTCCAAGGTTTATTCACCAGGTGGAAGCAACTTAAATAATCCCGCACATCCTCCACAGATGTAATCCTGACGTGCAATCTCCGCCGCTATCAATCAGCCGCGTCCGTCGACAGGACAGCGGGGGCGATTACACTGGCAAATTAACGTTACACTTTCGATTTTCAATCGCCCATCCCGGCTAATAACTGGCGTGTTGACCACATTTACAGAGTAAAGTTATCGTGATTAATACTACTGACTGGATCGATGGCGCATTGGGTAGCTCCCCTCTGGCGCCAATTATTTCTTTGATGACGATGTTTCTTCTGTGTCTTAGTGTGTTATTTCAGTATACCACTGTTGTTTTTGACATTACCTTATGCAACTTGTTTCGGAATTCAAACAAGTATGCGATGTTAAGTGATATTTATTTACATATTTTATAGCTATTGTCTTCTCCCAATTTTACAACGACAAGTACTTACAACATCTGTCTATACTGATTGTATTAGGTCTGGTATCCACTAAAATGTGGATACAGATAGATTTTCATAACACAATACACAAGCGAAAAACCCACACAAAATGAAGTATCTTTTTTAAGTCTACTGCATGAATAGTCCATTATGTGAATATTAAATTGATAATACACCTTCTATGCTGTAGTACATTGTACTTAACAAAAGATGTGTGTGAATAGATTGAATATGCTTCAATATTTTAACTAAAAATACCTACTTACATTATGATAAGAATAATTTTTTTTTTTCATTATTCTGTCAAAGTGCAGTTAAAATAAACAATTATGAAATGATGAGAAACCCCCGTTTCAAAAACGTTTTTCTTACAATACATTTAGTTGGTTATAATATTAACTACCTATCTACCTACATTTTCATACCTAGCCAAAACATTAACAGTACTCATAGCAACAAAATCCATCGGAATAAACACGTAAGCGAATAAATTTTGCTTTATAAACCTGCATTAAACTGGCTTAGTAGTTTGTGTAAAATTAAAATGAACGATCAGTTCTAGGTCCGCAAATAAAACTTTCCTTTCACGCACCGCAGTCACGAACTTTGGTCAGCAAAATGCATAGCTATCGGTGAGCCTACAATCCTACATCCCTACCGCAGCGGGATTAAAAATACAAACAGTTAGTTTGATTGAGCTGTCATTGCAAATAGTGTGTGTTTTGGTTTGCTTTTAGTGTTATTAAACGCTTTGTTGACCTGTTTGGCTAACTTTTACATCCGGTTTAAAAAAAATTGTACCTAGGAACAGACTGGACAGAATTAAACTTCACACAACACCAGACATATTGATCTGTTTGAGGTTCGGTGAAGCAAGGGTTTATTAGAAAATGTTACGGATATCAGAAAACAAGGTACCTAGTAGTCCGGTCAATTTAGCCTAAAAATAGGGACAAGATTGTTATTATATTGTAAAAAGTCCTCATCGATCCTATGTCAGAAAAAAAAGTTATTCAAGGTCAAAGTTGCAAAAATGTGTTTTTAGAATTTTTCAGCGAAACAGTTAGTTTTATCATTGTAGATGTTTATAAATTTTAGTCCCTAAAGGTTATTGTGTCATGTGCTTTTGATATACCTACAAAAGCAACAAAAAATATATGAAGTTTATTTTCATACATTTTAAAAAATATTTGAAGTAAACGTATTAACTCAAATTCAATTAAACCGTGACGCCAAATTGTTGCGCTCGTCCGGTTGTTTTCCAAATTCCAGCTGTGTGCTACTGGCATTTCAGCGTGCAACATTATTTTAGCTGACCAACAAAACAATCGAATATCGCACCACATTGCATATTAAACCGCGAGAATTACAAGTGAGCATTTCAAACGTCAAATTTAATGAAACCGCGCGCAAAATTCGAGCTTTGTTTGCAGTCGCTCTTATTAGGAAGCGCGACACATCTGATCGGGAATAATTCCGCATTCAGACGACGCGATCCGCGGAGTAATAACGCCGCACAAAGCGGGTCCCTCCAAGATTGTTGATAGCCGTCTTACTCTGTGAATGACTAGCATTAATAACGAGTATTACAGATAGAGAGACCGATATTTCCCGGCCATACCTCCGCTCGCTCGTTACGGGGATTTTGGTCGAAATTAATACGGATCGTTAATCAAATACCCTCTAAGCGTGCGATGAGAAACGTCCAGGATAATGATGTTTTTTGATGATTAAGATATCGGCACTCCGCGGAGGTTTTTCAATATCGATTAGAAACAATGTACATGGGCGCAGGTTTTACGTACACATTATTCACTTGATAGATCTATAGTGCGATTTAATGCAAGTTAGTACATATGCCAAACTTGCAAATCTACAAATTCTTTGAAATGGGATGGTTGCGCCTTAAAAACGGTCTAAACGCATAAACATGATCTGAATTATAGTCTGGTCCACAATATATGTTGACAGAGGTAAGGCTCCACTGTAATCACATGGATCATGTTACCAAGCTATCATGCGTACTTAATAATCAATTCAGTGGCTTTAACTTTCGATATTGACTCAAACGGCCTTAGAAGTTTACAGTTTCAGACTACCACTTCAAATTAACAGCTGCCAAAATAACTAAGTTAACAGAATTACGAGTATACAGAGCATTAAGTTCCGCGTTGCATTTAACTCATATGATTTCATAACGTGCCACGTCACGGCGTGAGCTCACTTCGTAACAGATGCGACTACTACAGTTCGTAATATCTCGCGAATTCATTATCTGTGTACTATGTTCAAGTTGCATTTATATACGTACTTAGAGTGAACTTAGATAAGATAGAGCGCAAGACAACGCAGTCATTTTTAAAACAAATCTGTACTCCATTTGCTTTCGTCTATGCTTCTTGATGGAATAAGTATGGGTTCCTTTGCGAAGGACTGTTTGCGTTAGTCGATCAAGGTTATTTTAAGATCGTCAGATACTAGAAGTTCAAAGATACGTCATGATGACACAAGAGGCTGATGTGTTTGTTTCAAACTATTACACAATATTACATTAATCTGTTCCCATGGTTGTCTGTAAGTAGCTTAATCAGATCGATATCAGACAAAACGGTGAAACTCCTTTTTTATAAAATGTTAACGTGTTGCCCTCACTCCGCCTGATGGCAAGCGGTAGTGCGATCCACATATATGAGGTCGATAGGCACAGTAGATTATTGAGTCAGTCTCACTCATCCTGAAGTCCTGCTTCAATAATCTTAAAGATATAATAACACACTCAAGTGTATAACGTATTTCGTGAGGAATAAGGATAATAATTATTGTACACTTATACACTTGTTATTTTACTATTGGAATATTTTGGAGTAATTTTATCATTTAGTACGAGTACAATATAACTTATCTTTCTGTTTATTTTCCGCATTCATCGAAAAATTACGTATGAAGTGTATCGAAAATCATTGACGTGCGGATTCTGTTCACAACAGGCTTCGCTGTCAACAAAATATACATAAAAATCCGCGAATACGAGTCGGATTCACGCATGAAGGGTCCGTACCGTTTAACAACACATTTTTGTATGGGACAAAACAACAATGACCATTTTTAAAGGAGCCCCCTTTAAAAATGGGTATTGCTTTCGTTTTGTTTTCAGTTATTTGTTGATGGAGCGGCAACAGAAACACATAATTTTTTGAGCACTAAAACTGTACTTGGTATTTATGTATGTATTATATCATCAACATAATTTTATTATTTCCGTACCGTTTTCGGTAACGGCGACTTCAAGCATGTCTTATGTAGGTTTTAAGTATGGAACGCTCAAATGTGGCTTGCGAAACCAAATGTTGCTTTAAGAATACGCCTGTAGGGTACGCAGTAGAGCTGGCCAGCACTGTTGACTGTGTAAGTGTAGGAGGGCATCGGCCAAGTCTTATGTATTATCCTGGTGACAGACGTATGGATGGACATCAAATCTCAGGAATAGGCTCTCATTTTTAACCTTTGGATACGGAACCCTGAAATTGAATGTTTCACTCGTGGTTTCACGGCATAACGGATATTTTCACATTGCGTCATGGAAAACAACATGAAAATTAAATGGAGTTTTATGGTACAAGTATTTAACAAAATCGTTGCATTAATTTATGCTGTTTTATTCATAATACTGTGAAATCCAGTGAATGAAACACATTTTCTGTGGAAAGTACATTATTTTGTACGAAACAAATTCAAATTTACTTACTTCTTTAAACTAGGTTTTTCCCGTACTCTTTCTTCACGCGAACTAAATCCTCACAAATATTACAAATGCGAAAGTAATTATGTATGTCGTGCTTTTACGCCAGAACTACTAAATCGATTTTGATGAAATTTGGCACACAGGTAGGCCTGAAACAGAATATAAGCCACTCTTTAACCGACATCCATAAAGGAAATTATGTTCAGTGCAAATAAACGATTTTACGTGGAATAAGTTAGAGGTGAAAAGCTAGTTTGTAAAAAGAACAAATTGCATACCATTCTACTATTTTATAGGTTTTAATCGTTTTCAAATCACAAAACACCAAAAATTTATGAAGTTATAAATAACATTAAAAAAAACATTTACCTACAATTTGCGTACACGTAACAAAACTTGTCCAATATAATTTTCCAATTATTTCACTTAAGCTAGCGCAAAGGATGCCTCCGATAGATCTCCCGAACCTTTGTCTCCAGTGAGAATTTTATTCATATGTCCGACATTACTTCCGCGTCAATGGAAATATTTCCAATAAACACCGCACCCCCACTTTGCATTGTGTCACGACGATTTTCTTTTGAATATCAATAGAAGTGTGCATATCTCATCCGACATTGTTCGGTCGACGGCGGGCGGCAGACGTAATATACGGGGAATAGTTTGAATTTGACATCCGATTATTAATACAAGCTCAGACACTGGCATTTCGCCGAAGTGATGTGGGGGAACTATGTTTTATTAGTTTTTGGAAATATTATATTAGTAGTAGCCCTCTTATGTTTTGCACGGGTGGACACTTTTCTCATTTTGGAATATCGGTACTTACTCGACGTTATTAAACGTTATGTACATAAAACTTCTTTGGATTGTTTCATGCCTACATACTTATACGTCAACTTTAATTGCCTCGTTAGTCTATTGGTAGCAATCGCTGCGTAAGGACCGAGAGGTCCTCGGTTCGAATCCTGGGTCGGGAAAAAATTTGTGTGTTTTTCTGTAAAGAAATTACTCAGCCCGGAGTTAGGAAGTTGGCGGTTGAACGCCCGTACCTCGGATAGCACGTTAAGCCGGTGGTCGTGCGCTCGATCTCTTATCGGTCCTTTCAAATTTCCGTCTCACCAAATTATGAGTGTAAGGGAATAGAGCGTTCCTTTTTTTGTTTGCGCGCACACTTGTGCACTATAAAATGTCCTGCGCACTTGGCTGATCTCAATTGTGATCGGCCGCCATGGCTATTATATATTTATACGTTTAAATAATACATCAAAACTAACATGTATCCTAACTGGAGTAGCCTTGCCATAATCACCAGACTTGCGGGGGAGCGGGTAGCTCTCACCCCTAAGATAAACTAATAAATTATATTCTATTTTAAAATACTTTCTCCTTTAAATACCATATAGGTACCTTGTATACAAAACAGTAGAAATTCTTCCAGCGTCGTTAATACATATAGTATACGAAACGAAGATTCTTAATACTACCAGAGTCGATGCTGTTTATGTAATACTGAGAACATAATTATTAGAAACTCGTGTCTTAATCTTGAGGATTTTACATGATGAAAATCGAGGCGTCTACTACATAAAATATTACATTTCACTATTTGTTGAAGGCATGCCTAAAATAGGTTGTATAACTATTCTGATAATAATTTAGAGTTCATGTTCAAGATCATAGTATCGTGGTATGTGACTAGATTTTCTTTTACAATTACTATCGAAAGAAGACCGTATGTGAACGACATAGGCGTCATAGGATTGTAACACTACACATTTGAAATAAAACATATAGAGTAATTTAATGGTTTGTCATTAGTAGTATCTACTAAGGTTGCTAAGAACTGAAGTAAGATTGGAATTTGGAGATTGTTTTCAGTACTTAACTTCGTGTTTTATTGGCATATTGAATATAAGTCGTTATAGGTCTGTTAGTAGTAGCAAATGCATAGCTACTTACTGCCTGACGTTTCGACTGGGTTACACCAATTATGGTCGCGAGCGAACTGATTTGAACGTCGGCCAGCAAGTAGCTTTGTATTTGCTACTCCTAATATTGCGTGTTGACCCATAAAGACTAATATTTAGTATATTAAATACATTTTAAAAAGTGTCCGACTCCATACAAGCGCCAAATTATTTTTGATAAATCCTCACTACCTTTTCCATGAGAAACAATTTCATGCTTACAAATTGTTGAAGTTAAAATTGTTATTCAATTTAGCCGTTTGCGGCCGACGTTAAACCGCGACAGTTTGCAAGCTTTGCACATACATTATATAGCTTAAATGAGCGGTTTCATATGACGCGTAATAAACGGATTGTTATCCCCTATGTGTGATTAGCGTTTGAATCATTGAAATTATTTCAATTTATGTTTGTGTACGAACAATAAATGGACTTGTCCATTTATTAATTTGTTTCGCAAGACTAGCTGGCTGTAAAATTGTACGCTTTAACCGCAGTTAATTATGTAACCACATAATGACTTATTTTAAATTAAATATTACACAACATCACATACATTGATCTGATCCCGTGGTAAGTAGCTTAAGCACTTGTGTTACAGATATCAGAATCAACAGTGGATATGTTATGGACCAAGTGATTAATGCGAGCATTATTAATAATGCCCGAGCATTATGTATAATGTCTAGCCCTATCGGGCCAAGTGATTAATTATTATTTCAACTTCATTATTTGTCATTATGCGCGGTCATTATTATATGGCTATGTGATAATTGGGCAATATGATAATTGTGCGTAATTTGAGAAAAATAATTGTCTTTTGTGCTTTAAAATAATTTAACAATAAAAGAAAACGTAAAATTTCCACTCTGTATAACGCTTTTTACAAAGTTACGCTGTTTGACACGTTTTCATAGTGTCGTAATGGGTAATACTCACTGCGTAATTTTTAGAATAGGATGAATAATTTTTGTATATGGGAAACTTCACTTATATTTTTACGTAATTCGATTATTTAATCATTCGTAACCCCCCGCTGCTGTGTATTGACCATACATTTATCTATGTATTCAGCCATTTTTGTACATGTGTGCATAGATTAAGTTCCTTCGTGTATTTATTATTTTTTGTGACCGTTACGTTTGTCGCGTTATTGGACGTTGATTTTGCTTTGTGTTTGGACTTTGATTTAAAATGCCGAAACGAGGAAAAACAATAAATAGCCAATGTCTCCGTAATCTTAATCACCCCGCGCATCAATACTAAAATAATGACACTCATGTGTTCAGCGATTTAGGGTGTAAACGCCTTTATTTATATTGCAATTTTGAATAATAGTCGTAAAGAACGTGTAAAGAACGTGTCTTACGAGTTACGCCGCCAAATTATGTCCATTACCCCCTTTTGTTATGACATTTTTTTCACACCACATTATTTTTAGAGGCTAACAACTTTTTATATTGAACTATATTGTACATCAAATGATAAGATAAATTAAAGTTTTTTCTACATAATAAGTTTGTATTACTTTGCCCAAAAGGTGATAAACATTATGTATAATGCCCGGTCAAAGTGATTACTTGAATAATTATTATCAAATTGCACTCTCATATTGGGCATTTTTCATAAGGACCGGGCAGTATGAATAATGCCCAATTCATCATTTGGCCCATAACAGATACACAAATATACTTAAAACATCACCGTTGTATGTAATATTTATTTAGGTATCTAAACCCTAGCTACCTTTTAGGCGTGTGTGTTAAGCACTTGTATTCGGTATTATGTTCCGTATCTGTATTTAGCTTAAATACCACTGTCAGTCGATGAATGTGATGTCACGTGATATTTACTTACTTATTCTGGTAGGTGTTCCTTTCATAGATTCCCAAAACGAACTTATATAAAAATAGGTACCTACTACATAATATATTAATACCAGAGTATCTAATAATGGTTTATGCAAAGCACACTTAGCCGATAATTACACTTCGCTTATTTGAAAAAGCTTAAATTGTTCCAAACAGTTCAATTACCAAGTCTTGTATTTAAAATGATGAATGGTACACTTTAATTTATTGGGCAAATAGCTGTTGACGGTTTCATACTTTCGCGATAAGCCGTGTCAGTCATACCGCGAATTATTTATAGTTCGTATGCTCGAAACAAATTTAACCACTATTAATTCATCGCCAAATACGAATGTACTGTATTAATAACAGTAATTTAACATTTCACATTGTGGTGTATACTCCGTGAAATTTTAGTGGTTGTTTTCCCGTGGCAGAACGATTTGCCTTTAGTAACACAATCGAACCATGCAAAATATTATTCCTTAAAAAAAATATATTTTAAAATTTTCAAAATAATAATTTTCCAACTCGAAAACGAAGAGAAGCTATCGTTCTTTTATAAGATGTGACGTAATCAGGGACTGCTTGCAGCATGAAATCGATGCTTAAAGCTAAAGATGCTCTACGCCCTAAGTAATAAACTGGTTCGAAAGTGCTTTCGAGTTTCGGTTATACCTTCCGTAAAACCGGCATTTACTGATTTTAATAAAAAAGAACTGCACAAATCTATTTTGCTACTAAGATAGAATTGTTTTGCTGCGGGAAAACCACCACTAAAATTTCACGGTGTATTTAGGAATGAATTTATAACTGAATGAATATTATATCGTCATTTTATGAAATTGTGAACAAATTTCATACGTTCAATAGTTTGACTGTATCGTTTTGTCCTATGGTTTTGTGTATTTTATTTATTAATATTCATTCGTTTTGATTACTTAATACTTGTTGGTTAAATTGTATTTACTATGGACAATGATAATATCGTCCTCTAACATTCGTGCAGTTATCACCAAATTGAAGTTTCCGTTTATGTAAAGAGATATAAACGTACCAAAACATTGGTCAAGTTAACAGATATTGTATGGTAATAACACGAAAATTACACAATTCAATAGATTTATCGTTCGAAAAATCGCTTAGAACTATTTCAACACATTTTTACCATGGTCTGTATGTTCAATTGAATTGATATTACGGAACGCATATAAATCTACCTTAACGTCGAAAAAATGATATATGTCCCGATAAAACGACACCCGTGAATACATTGGAGGTCTTCGCGACATTTTACATTATTTATGCTTGCGACAGTATAGTTTCTGGTAAAGGAGTCCAATCCCACTGAGTACTAAGATGTGAAATATTAAACATTTTTTATGGATTACTTCTTGAGGCACGTACCTGGTTTTGCTGCCTATGCCTCCTGAAAATATACAAGAAATATTTCTCAGTAACCAAAAACGTATCTAGACGGATTAGATTGATGGTATAAAACATATGTGTTACCAAAAAAGTTGATGACAGCTTTTACGTAGTAAGTAATGCTGTTTATTATTAGGTTATTCTTTACTTTCTTGGTCTATAAAAAACACCGAAAAGTAGAGATTCTTGAATGTTTGTATATTTATCTTAAGTATTAAAAATTAATTAAAGCAGATTTAAGTCCTGGCATTCCCTTCTAACTCTCGTGTTTTCTTTCTCCTATGAAATTTCTTCCATGGATATTCAGGCCGCGCGTGTAACGGCATTTTGGAGGTATTCTGGGGGAGGCAGGTTCTTATTGTGCCTCAGGTACGGACCGCATGGCCGTTTACAATCAGATCAGAGTATCGATCGCTTGTAAAAAAAACCTTTTGAAATAAATACCCTCAAGTTGCCCTCGCTTTTTCATCATGACAAAGAAAAAAAAACTTTTACCATACTTTCAATGTATTCTCAGATCAAACTCCCAGTTTCATTGACACTACTTCTACCAAGTTTTCCGCGTCACGTGTAACGTTCTCCCGAGTAGCGAAGTTGCTACTTCGAGCGAAGTAACCACTTCGAAAGAAGTTGGTGGCTAATTAACGAGACTGGTGCATTGTTGCCCGTCGGTTACTTTGTGCTTACTAAAGGAACAAACGTTTTTCCGACGACGCCATCATCTTCCTGTAGAGTTTGTTAAGATGCTTCCTCACTGGAAGCCTGATTAGTTCGTACTACACTGTAAAATTAAAAAAAAAAATTACACAATTATTTTCGTTTGATTTGATATTAAAAATACGAATGTAAAGTTTAATTTTTATGCTTCAAATACAGGTTCATTCTATTTTTTATTAAAATTTCTTTTTATTTCTTTTATTTTAATTAAAAATATTATTTATGTCAGTTGTTATGATCTACAGGGGTCAGCTTACTATGACTCGACGACTATACATTGTATACATATTTTTAGCACAAAATTAGTGTTTGTATCAAAATTTAAAAACCCCCGACACAATATTGTCTACATATGCTAGTTGTCTACATATGCAAGATAGTTCATATCTTAAATAAAACCTTATAATAATAGATCAAAAAAAAAAAAAACATTTCAAAAGTAAATAATAAAAAATACAGTTTAAATCCTGGTATTCATATCGTGTCGGGGGGCCACAAGTATTTTTGTAATGTACAAGTCATAACCTTTCATTTGATACCCCACTTGAGCATATATTGCAGATATTCTGTTTTTCTTCCCCACTTTAGCTCCCATAACTATTAAACGGCTCAATCGATTTTCATCAAACATGTCTAATAACACATGCTCGTAAACACCTGCAATACAAAAAAAAAACAATTGAAAATTGAAATCGGTTCATTCGTTCGGGAGCAATGATGCCACATACATACAGATAGACGGACACGTCAAAAACTTGTAACACTCCTCTTTTTGCGTCTGGGTTTTAAAAATTATTATAATACTCGCATTACTTTAAAGGCATATTCTCTCAGTGAGAAAACTACTTAAGACATTCGGAGTAATTGGGTTATTTGTGTTTTTCGAGATTCGCTGTTATCGTTCGAAGTGATATAATGAGGTCTGACGGATTAAGTGCTTCCACAGCATTGGCGCAACAATTTCAAATACATTTGACAGCTGCTCAATTAATTTTTTTATGGGTAATGGTATTTGACATTTTGAGTAAATCTTGTGTCGTGCCAGTATCGAGTAGTTAAATAAAAACATTTTATTTAAAAAGTTGTATTGATAAAATTTACTACATAATAATTTTTCCACTTTATAAATATCTATATTTATATAATTTTATAAATTATAATCAAAACAACTCCAGGCTCTATTTCAATATTATGCATTGTTACCTAGCAAAAAATAAGCAAAAGTTGTGGTTACAAAGCATTTCTCGAAAGCCAGCATAAAGAAAATGAACAGTGATGCCTCATTATTGTATTTTGTTCATTTTTTGGCTCAGCTGGTGTTAAGGGTCTTGATACACTTGCGAAATTTTTTAGCCACAAATTAAAATGTGTATACAAATTTAAAATTTACAGTTTTTTAGGCGACCCGTAATTAATTCCTCGACTGGGGCGGCCGATTTCAATCGAATACAGCCGTATGTGTAATGAAATTAAAGAATTCCAGAAAAAAGTATGTTTCAAATAATTCACTTTAAAATAAAAAAAATAAAAAATATGTCTATGTCTTGACACAATAATACCAAACGCAAAGTGCTGATTCAAAGTATACTTTTCTTATTTAGTGTCCCAAATGATTGTAGAAGTGTAGCAAATGATTACCCTAGTTCACTTTTCATTTTTCATACCTACTAATTTACTGAAAACCTTTTTTTACCATTTATAGTAATAAATAAATATTACATAACATCACATACATTGATGATCCCGTGGTAAGTAGTTTGAGCACTTGTGTTACAGATATCAGAATCAACAGTGGATACACAAATATAATAACACACCCAGACACGGAACCGAATAATCGAACCCACGACTCTCGGAACCGTAGGTAGTAAACCTGGTTCACTAACCACTGTTCCACCGAGCCAGTCTCAGCCAGTCAGTAATCTTACGACATCTGATCGTGTGTCAAAGGCCTGCACTTACTTCCAGGCCGGCTGGCGAGGCAAGTAACGAACTTAACCCAAGTTAATGACTCCCAACTTCGCTCGCCACCGGAAGAAGGCGCCGATACGAAATTGGTCTGTAACTAAGGCTAACTCGAACCGCAATCGGGAGATAGATTGGCAAGCATTCCCATTTCGATGGAGCTTGCTTTATTTTTTAAAGCCAGCCCCGGTTTGTTTGAGAAACAGGCGTTTCGAACTTCTGTGTTGGCTAAACGTTAGTTGATGCTAGAAAAAAAGTGAATCAACTCAAAATAAGACTGTGTTTTGGTCCAGATTGCATTCATATGTTATTTTAAGCCCTTTCTTTCTTGTATGACTTGAAAAATATTTATGTGAGATGATAACTATTGTGATGTTGGATATGTGTGTGTGTGTGTCTGTGTGCGCTCTGTTACTCTCACATGCACGGTATTATTATTTATTTAGATATAAGACAGTGCATAATGTAATATTTAAAATAATACTTAATTATGACGGTGTTTAAGTGAAATGTCATGATTTAAAAGACTTCACACTGCTCATTACAAGCGTGGTCCTTAACACATTATGTTAACAGATAAACACACTAATCCCATAACCGTACAAATATCGGCACCCCTGAATGCATTTTCACCCCGGATTTTTAACACCGCTTCGCTCCAAGCCACTGTCTGGTACGACAACACTTGATTAATTGCCGACGACGTCTTCTCCCCCCCCCACTCCTGATTGATTACATTGTAATCTTGTTTGTGACTTGACTGATGTCGGGTATTGTATCACGGCCATGTTTTTCATTTTTTTTTCGGCGATAATTAGCGGCCAGAACACGATGCTGCGGGAATCAGGAATGGTTTAACAACCTCGATATTTGTCATCGGAAATGTTGGAGATTGAAAGACAGGTGGAATATAGTGAAATAATCTTTCGTAAATACGAAACTGAAGCAATTTGTAAATGATATTGATGATACGTAAGCTATACAGTGTGGATGTTTAATGTAAGCACTATTTCTTTCATTTAAGTTTTAGGAAATGTAAGAACACAATTTATTAGAAAAAGCGATTGTAATGAATCTAGCCCATTTCGTGTAATAATATTACTTATTTGTGGTATTAATTATAGTTATTACATATGTTAGAGTAAAGTCGTAGAAAAATAATATGTTACGTTTAATTTCTGGTGATCAATATTTCTACTAAACGAATAGCACTAAATTAGTCGCAAATAACATAAAATAAAAATCCTAGGTACGTGATCCCAGAATCTCATTTGCCTTTCCTGATTGGTTCAATTGCCTTTACCCAAAAGTAAATATCGGATGTTTTTACAAGTGACCCTTATTATTGGTTATCCGACAAAAGGCTGTTTAAGGGCATTGGCCGAGACTTACAGGTCACAGTTTAGGCCTGGAAAAATCTATTAAGTTTGCGGTACCTTCTGAAAATATTTAAAGGAAAAAAAGGTTTTTGGTTCGTAGTTTAAGCACAATCCTTTGATATTTGTTTCGGTGTTTTGTTTCCTGACCTTTGATATTTTGTTTGAAGATGAACAAAACAAGTATGATGAATGTAAGAAGTTTCAAACACTAAGCTCATCACTAGCTCGAAGCAATATCATCATCAGCCATGTAAGTCCACATTTCCGGAGCACAGGTTACAAGGTCTTAATCAACCACGCTGACCAAGTGCGGGTTGATTGACTACACAACCTAACCTACGTAGGTATGTACGGGGTTTCTTCACGATGTTGTCCTTCACCTTTAAAGCGTCGAATAATCGTACACATGAATTTCAAATTTGAAAAACACAGCGGTACGTGGTAGGGTTCGAACTGGCGACCTCTCGTATGACAAGCAACGACCTTAACCACTCGGCCATCGACGGTGTTTTTTAAGTTATATATTCCTTCAATAATGTTTGTGTCTAATAAAATATTACCCGCAGATATATGTAGATGGATTAGAATAATTTGGTCAAGATAAAGTTGTTTCGATCATATCTTCAGGATAATATTTATCGAATCAAGGGTTGATGACATTTATTTTAAGTTTTCCATAGTTTATCGAGTACATCATTATTACCTATATAACTTAAGCAGGAGTCTGGCTAGTTAAAATAAAGCTCTGTCGTCCCCATCCAGCCGGGTTCGGGTATTTTTTTTTTTTCAATTTTAAAGTCACATTAGAGCTTTAAATAGCATTAAAAAAATTGCCAAGTGCAACCATTCTGTGTAATATTTCTGTAAAGAAATGTTGTGGACCGATAGTGTTTGATCTATCGGTGGGGGCGCCAACCGTGGCTGGCAGGTACAAGTAATGGAAAAATTCGCTTTGATGAGTCAACACCTGGCTAGCTCAGTGGCTTAGAGCATTAGACGCGATTTCTACAGACCGTGGGATCATATCCCTGTCTAGGCGGGTTCAACGATGTGATTTTATTAAAATTTACATAAAGCTCTGATTTTCGAAATGGTGGTTTAGTATTAGTATTATACAAAGCTGCCCATTTACAGATAATAATTTCAGCAAAGAAGTCGCGCTACCAAAAGGAAGAACTAAAAGTGCTGACGATGCCATTTCAATTACACAGAGAATCGATTTAGCAAATGGATGTTTCTATTCCGTGATCTGTTTTATTTATTTCCTCTTACCTGTGAACAGTTCGGAAAATGTACTTCATTTGTATTTGCAAATGATTTTTCTATCTTAATTTATTAAATTATTTCTCTATGCTGCTTTTACGAGTACAAGTTTCTATTCTTTTCATTTTCATTATGTTATATTTTTAAGTTTTAACGTGGTGACGTCAACACCTAGATGGGTAGGCAATGATATCCTACTGCTTGTGCTGCTATCCTGGCGTGATTCTATGTATGTATGTCAAGAACCTAGCCGAAAATCACAGTACCCAATAGCCTTTAGTACTACATCTCCTTTGTACCAGCTACATGGTAGGTATCACACAGCTGTCATTAATGGTACCTGGTCATCTGAGCCCGGGGAGATCGTTCAATATTAACGTGACGACGTCAAAACCATCGAAAAAGGGTCGATGGCCGAGTGGTCAAGGTCTTTGCTTGCGATACTAGAGTTCGCCAGTTCTAACCCCGCCACGTATCACTGTCTTTTTCAAATTTGTAACTCATTATGTACGATTATTCAACGCTTTACGGTTATAGAAAATATAGTGAGGAAACCTGCACACCCAAGAAGAAAATCGAAAGTTGTGTAGTCGACCAACCCGCACTTGGCAACTGGCTATTGTGGTTGACTAAAGCCTTATCGCCCTAGTTTGGGGTAGGTCCGTGGCCCAGCAGTAGGGACGTATATGGGCTGATGATGATGAAAACCTAGCTGAAAGTATGCAATAGCAAGTTCAGTTTTCTTTGTTCTATCCATGGTAGATATGGTATAGGCCAAAATAAAGAGAAAAAACTAGAACTTGAAGATTATTTATATTGGTAGGTATTGGTTTTAAGTGTGATCGTTGGACACATTTGAGGGGCCTCTGTAGCCCGAAAAAGCGAATAACGTAGCTGAAAATCACAGTACTCAATATCAAATCCTATCCTCTTTGTACTAACTCCATGGTAGGCATCACACAGCTGTCATTTGTAACTTCGCCTGAGCAGCAGCGGGCGCGTCCGATCCGTCTTGTTGCAGCTGACACGACACAACGCCGCCGGTCACGAGCGCCGTGTTAGTGATATATCGCTACACGGTACTAATTAGATTATTACTAATGGTCATAACGTCTTCATCGCGGCCAAGAATCCAGAGCGCTTTTATATATTTAACACTGGCGTAGCGTGCCTTAGTAGGGCCCTGTATCGAAATAAGTTTTCGGAGCAAAAATTAACAGTAAAGAACGTGAGTGAGTGACAGGTTCTCTAGATTATACATAAATAAGTTTGGTTTTACGTGTGAACGTTAAACACATGTTAGGGGCATCAGTAGCCAGTCGCCTGTATTATTGGTACTAATGGTCATCACTTTTTTAGCGCTAAGCGGCTCAGCCAAGAATCTAGAGTCGCCAACTCTATACCTCGTTTATGTACAATATTGTTGCGAGTGTAGACCATTGCGTATGTCTTACAATTCATATTTATAAATGATATTGACCTGGAATATGAAAAAGCTTTTCATATTTTTTATAAAAAGAGAAACGGATAGTTCAGTCTGGTTTAACATTGAAGCATCAGTCAGTCCTAATCAATTTGAGGTGGGTTCGATTCCTACCCGGGACATTTTTTGTGTGACGAACATCGGTGTTTGTTCCGTGTCTGGGTGTGTTATTGAATATATTAAAGTATATTTGTGTATCCACTGTTGATTCTGATATTCGTAACACTAGTGCTTAAGCTAGTTACAATGGGATCAGATGTAAAAGGTGTTCATCCACACTTGATTTGAAATGAAAAACGATAATCTATAAGCAGCTCATGCAAAAATAACGTAGGTAGGTATTACACTGGTATTTTAACAACTTTTACTTGTCGATTTTTATATGTTTTTATTAGTATATATTGCTAAGATAAAGCCCCAGTATAGATGTCAAAGAAATAAAATATGTACATAAAATAGCCATTGCCAATTTTAATTTTCAATAGTACCGTTTCGATGATTATTTTCTATTACAAATTGTTGAAAAATGCAATTAAACTTATTTTTACGGATTAAACTCGCTTATGATACGATTCTAAACATTTTAGCATAAATGCAATTAATTAAAATTATTGAATTTTTAATAAATATTAAAACTAACAGTTATTTTTAAACAGAGCGGCGAGTGGCGAATGAAGTGAGAGGAAGTCGCTTCACTCTTTAACCGCTCATTCCATTTAGATGAACTTGAAGTATGATTGCAATATATGAAGTAACGCTGGCTAATATCTGGAAGAGAAAAGAAAAACAGATTAATCAACTATGACTGTTATTACTTATTGCAATTGGGTTTTTCTTTTTCATTTATTCGTATTGCTACCCGTTGATAGATACGAAAACGTACCTTCAAACTTACTTTACCGACTAAAATGTAATAATGTAGCCGACTGATTTCGGCTAGGGCGGTAATTTCACATTATAGGTTACCTAACTAACCTATAATGTGAAATAACTGCCCATGAGCATGACCTATGATGAGGTCATCTTTAAAGTTTGATAAAACGGCTATCCTGCGAATGGAAGATCAGGTGCAGGAATCAAGTGGTCCCATAATTTTGGAGGCCCAGAGATGCATCCGCCTTCTGACTTCAGGCTGAGTAATTTGTAAACAAAACAAATTGTTGCGACCCGTTCTTGCTCAGTTTTCTCCAAACGGGGATTGCTACCAGCAGACTCCTATACTCGGATTTGTAATTCAAGATCAAAAAAACTACGACAGATACGTCACTGTCAAAAGTGGTAAAGTCACTTATGTCACTCTCAAGTGATGATTTCAGGTTTCGACAACCTTTTCGTAATATAATTCTTTATTTTATTTAATGCCAACATCACTCATTGATAATTAAGGCGTATAAAATAATAATTTCTTAAAGTAAAAGGGTTCATACTATATCTAATAATTAAATGCATTATTTAGATATAAATTATACGTTCTCAAAATTGTATTGAGCCTGACTATTACTTACGTATTATAACTTCTAGTAAAAAACTTTATAAATAACTCATGTCTAACTAATTTTAAGAAGACATAATTTTGAGCAATAGTGGAGGAGTCGGGAAGATAAATAAAATATTTTCTTTGTTACGGATTTAACCCATTTACGCCCTCCGGCCCCAAATGAGGACGCCATATAAATGATTTTTAATTTTAAACTTTAAAAAAAATTTGCATTTAACAAAGCGAATTTGTACAGTATTATAGTGTATCTCAATAATAAAAATTATAACTTATCGTTCACAAGCATATTATTGTGATTTTTTTAACTGTTTTGTGGGACTAATTTTTTTGGAGTTATCTGCAAAACTAAAAATTTTATAATTTATTTAATTAACTTACGATGACAGTTTTTTCGTTTATAAATATAGGTTTATATCATATTCTTTATATATTATGCATAATAATCAACATTTTATAGTATTTTGGTACTTGTATTTTACTATTTATAGTGGTGTCCCCAATTGGGGCCAATGGGCACATAAGACATGATATTTTCGTATTTAAAAAAAGTGAATTTCATGTAAAAAAAAAGACGTAAACGACGTTCTGCGTTGTCAATGTAGATTCAGGAAACTGTGAAGACTGAGTTAGGTGAAAAAAATTATGAAACGGAGGTAGATTTAGTGATGCTGCTTCCTGAACCAAGGGTCTTTATCGAGGAGGAAGAAGGGCATGATGACAACATCCAAAGAAGTAACATGCCTTGAAAGTTACCTAACGGGTAACATATAATTGATTGTTCGAAGAGATGAAATTGGAGTGACAGTAATGAGGAGCCTCCAGCATCCAAGAGACAATCTTCAGTCGTCAATCGACAAACCATGTTTGGTGAAACTGTGAACCAACATTATGAACCTAAGATGAAGATGACTACGATTCTTCACTATTACTTATGTATAACCGACTTATAGTCGTCTATTGAAGAAATGAAAACATTATTATCTTGACTGGATATCATTTACAGCCTTCGAAATACAGATTAGAAACAGTCAAGTCTGTCAACAAAATATTTTTTGTTCGATGGCTTGAGTGCGCACTATGGGCTTAAATTCTGGTGGTGTCCACCCTCTGGAAAACATGCTGGATTTGGCAGTTTCCAATACATGACGTGTTCTTTCCTGGCCAATGATAAAATGTAGATAAATTCCAGTTTCCACACTATATTGCCCGTCATTATTTACAGTTCAAAAACTCCCAAAATCATTGCCTGACCAAAATTTGTGAATGTTGGTGTAGGACACTGTAACTAAGAGCTGTCTTAACAGCTGCAATGTGTAGTGTACCATAAAAAAACGCATTGGCAACATAATACATGTTCGAAAACACTGTGTGTTGAATTCCTATATACCAAATTTTTCTATACTACATGCGCCCATTGGCCCCATTTGAGGACGGCTTTTTTTTAGATATATAATATACATATATTTTTATTTTTTTCATATTTTCGTGTTCTTTATGCTGGTTTCCAGCTATTCACAATAAAAAATATGTACATTTACCACTGGGTTGGATTTGGGCGTAAATGGGTTAAACAACAAAAACTTAACACAAAACATAAACTTAAAACAAAACAAAATCACCACGGAGCAAAAACATTCGAACACTCGGAACAGTTACGCTATTATATTAACTATGTCCCGATTAGTTATGATGTGTAATATATTAATTGCGTCCGAGTATGTTCTTAACTTAGCTTGTAGTTTATTGCACCAAATGTTATGAATCCCTGAAGTGTTACAAGTACAATACCATGTTTGTTACCAAAAATTACCGATGTTTAAGTTTTTATTAAGTCGTCTTGCATTTATGGAAATATAAATAACTGGAATTACTGATGCAAATCATAGGATTAATATTACCAATAAGTTTGTTATATATGGTTGTTTTTTGCAAAAAACTGAATTTACTATTGTAAAAATATTTTATTGCAGTGGCAACCTTGTAGTAGATTTTTTGATCTTGAATTACAAATCCGAGTATAGTTATACTAATAATTCTAGTATATAATAACGAATGAGTATTACTCACCGAAACCACGAATCCTCGAGTAAGCGTGCATACTCCCATCGGTGAAATGGCATCTCCTTCCAACATGATTAATATGGAGAATTTTCTGAACTCATTCTGCACAACATCACTTTTGGTCTCCAATATCAGACGAGTCACCAAAAATTTGGTACGATTTATCTACTTAGAAAAAAAACATACTTCGGATTAGGCTCGTGCCTAATCTAAAGGTAGGGCCAAAAGGCCTTTGTCAACCACCAATTGCGGCTTGATTAACTTTAGGATTCCTTCACAAGTGTGCCAGTTACCTGATAATGTTGTCTGTTACTGTTATAGCGTCAAATAAGAGTACATGTTCATTTGAAAACATGTTGGTACAGTAGCGGTACCAAGATTTAGCTATCGAAAACTTACGTACGTTAAAAAACCTATCGAATTATCATACTTAGAATTTTAGTTCTTAGCGTAACCGCTAGGGGCGCTGTGCAAGTTTTTCATAGTCATATTTACATAGGCGATATCGAGTTGGTTACTTTTAAACTCATGGTAGCGCTACAGGTTTAGACAGTGAAGAATGCGTACTTACGCAGCGACACCTACATAGCTGGTGGTAGAGTAGGTATACCACTGTCGCTCTACCACCAGCGGCTGAGAGGAAGGATCCAGGAAAGTTTTATCCGGTAGAAGTCCAGCATACCCACAGCGGTCCACGGTGCTGTGGTATCCATGAGGATTTCCCCGGGAGAAAAAAAGGGGCTGAGCTTTGAACTAACTACCTCTACTATAAGGTGGGCCAACAATATTTAATTTTTTTATTTGTAATTTTATTAAATGTTGGCCACAGCATCTGTTGAAGATGATAGTTGTAGCGCTAGTGGTTTGGCATAGAAGGTAAGGCTACTGTGCAATGCCACTCGTGGCTGTAGAAGCCTATAGCGGCTCAGCATTTCCTGCCACAGTTCTCGCGTTCTCGCGTTCAAAACGTGAGTCCGTAGGAGTAGAAGAAACACGTGTAATTTTATTAACCAACAAAAAAGGCACGCAGTACAAACCTGAACCTTCATTCTGTAGCTTGGCTCGACTAAAATAACAATTCCGACAAACGTCCATATCGTCCACAATGTCTTCATTATTATAGGAACCACGTCGAAATGATTGCTTGCTACAATAAAATACCAGATCTGTATTGATTGCTGACAGTTGTAAAAAAAAAACATATTAACTCTACGCAAGCAGAATATAGACAGAAAATTTCAACCCCACTTAGCGAGGGACATGAACAGGAGGGCAAGAATAATGATGATGACGATGATATATAAAAAAGGTGGAGCAAGTGAAGTGGCATAGTTACTTATTATTTCAATCAGGCTGTACGGAGCCGACATCATTTGAACAAGACCGATCATTATTGTGGTGACCACTTCCGGTCCAAAACAAACATTGAGCTCTTGCATAACGCCACAAAGCTGATGGTACTTCAAAGCAAGACGTTGAATTATTTGTAGCAATGCCTTTGATGTACGATCGTCTGAAAAAATGCAAAAATATTTTGTTTTGTATCACATCTCAATCAAAAGTCTGGCATTTGATGCCAGACTTTGGTATAAAATCATCACTAATAAAGATTTCAACAATTTTCAGATTTTCAATCAATACCCGATTCAAGGTAAAGTAAAAGGGCTATAAAACTTAACATAATTGGATGTCAGTTTAGGTTAAATCTTAACTACCTACCTATCTGTTCATAACTCGATGTAATCGTATCAATCACACGATTAATTGAATTTAATGACACCGTGTCCAAATTGTTTAATATGTTATTATCTGTAAAGTATAAGGTTATGGAATCTTTATACAATTTCCTTTCCTGTGCATATTTTAATTTGTATTTGGATAGTAAACATAAATAAATTGACTGCTACATTAAACTAAAAATATAAGGCGTCCGACCGATTTCAGCCATGGCGGCCGATCTCAACTGAGATCAGCCAAGTGCGCAGGACATATTATAGTGCACAAGTGTGCGCGCAAACACAAGTGCACTCTCTATTCCCTTACTCTCAGAATTCGGTGAGACGGCAATCCGACATGACCGATGAGCGAGCCCGGCTTAACGTGCTTTCGGAGGCACGGGCGTGCCAACTTCCTAACTCCGGGCTGAGTAATTTCATTACAGAAAAACTCACACAAATTTTGCCCGACCCCGGACTCGAACCGGGGACCCCTCGGTCCTTACGCAGCGCTTGCTACCAATAGACCAACGAGGCAGCTACACATAGGTACATTAAACTATTATAACATTAAAGACATAATATACTTTGAACATGTTAAAAAAGCCATAAAACATATTTTATGAAATCCTAATTATATCTTTTAAAATTATTACGGTGGCCCATCTTACCCCGCTCAATGTCATGACTTAGTTCTTCCAAAATATCATTATTATACTCCAAAGCTCTTGGTATCTCGAATGCGGTAAACGTAAAATGAACGCCCAGCATTTGTGATGATACAAGTCCGAGAAAGATAAAAATGTACATAGTTGCCACAGTCACTGAATTAAAAGAAAAAAATATCTGATTAGAAGGTAGGACAAAATATGTGTCATTTTATGCAGTCATATAAGTAATCAAAAAGTAATCTGCTTCAAGTTTTTGAAATGAAAAAGTGCATGCAAGTAGCATACAAATACAAACGTCCCAGCCTGATTTTCTTAATTTGACAATATGTAATAAGAGAGCGAGTGAGTGCAACAGACAATATAGTCTATTGTGCATGTCATTTGTGGATCTCACTACTGCTTACCATCAGGTGGAGTGTGGTCATCTTGTGAGCCTATTAAAAAAAACTAACACACAAAGCATACGAAATTCTGATTTGATTAGATACAATTTTGAGTTATCTTGTACAAAATATCATAGTCATACTTTTTGTGAACTTTCTGTTCCTTTACTCTCATAATTCGGTGAGATGGCAATCTAACATGATCGATGACAGATCCGGCGTAGGACTACTGGCTTAAAGTGCTTTTTGAGGCACGGTCATACATGCGCCTCATCGGTCATTCCTGACTCCGACCGAGTTATTTCTTGACAGAAAAACTCACACAAACTTTGACGGACCGAATCGGAGACCTCTCTGTTGCAACTCTTGCTATAGCAGTCATCAAATAATAAATTTCATAAGATTAATTTGAATATTTATATCTGCGAAGGTACTTACTGTCTTTGTTGATTTTCACTTCCATCATGTGGTTAAAGAATGACATGATTGCGAGTATGATATTAATCGTTATAAAAATTACTACACCAGCACATTTTTTTATCTCCTCAATAGGTTTTCTGGTTCTTATACTGTCTACTTGAATCTTAAAAAACATAATTCTTCTTCTAATTAATTAAATTTACGTATAATAGTAGATGCGTGGGAATGTTATGAGTTATGCATAAGTTATAATTAAAAATTCCGTAAAGATAAAATAGATAATCTTATCATTATGGTTAAGTAAAGTTGCTACTGTAACCCTATACAAAGAGCAAATCAACAAAAAATCGATATAAAAGTTACACCTTTTGGATTTGATCAATGCACCGTAGAATCGTGTCAATCCTCTTTCGAGACCTAAATACCGCTACACCCATGTTCAGTAGCACCACAATAATATGTATCACACCAATGAATATGCGTATTGGATTTTCAGTCCGTATCGCCTTTTCCTTAGGCAGGTTAAAATCTAGGACTTTGGTCGTCAGGGCACCTAACACTGGAATTAAAAAAAAAATATTTGTGACATATTTCCTGAACACTCAACATTCTGAAAGTATGTAAGATTTTAGACTTTCGCGTTCCATTACACTAAAATTAGTCTTTATGGGTCTACACGCGATACTAGGAGTAGCAAATTACACCAATCGTGGTCGCTCGCGACCACGATTGGTGTAACCCAGTCGAAACGTGGGGCAGTAAGTAGCTATCTAATTTACTACTCCTAGTATCGCGTGTAGACCCATAAAGACTAATTCTGAAAGTGTTCATTTTGATTAATAACTTATAATTATAATTATTAAATCGTTTGATGATTTAAGAATTTCGTTTTCCATTACATTTAATATTAAGCATGAGATCGCCCGCGATCATAATTCGTGTAACTCAGTCGAAACGTCGGGCACTAACTTCCTATTTGTTTGTTACATTAATTTAAAATGTCATGGTTACACTTATTAGAAAACGTAATACATTCGGAATATTATACTTTTCGAAATATCGGCTACAATACAGCATGGTAAATATCCCGGACATTTCGAAGCGAGAGAACGCATATTCAATAACATCAAACGACCATATTTAACTACAGATAATAAAAGAAAGCAACTTACTTAAAAATATTACGAAAATAAGGCTTAATGCACGTATAGCTGGTGAAATTGTGACAATCCAGCCATTATGCCGTTTCTCGAAACGCACAGGTGCTATGCCGAACATCCGCACTGCACTGAATATAATATACATGTAAAGAGATACTAAGCATTTCGGTTGCTTTTGTACTTTCAAGTCCTGTCTATTAAGAGGATCTGAAATAACAAGAATGAATATTAATTACTTACTTAGATACGTTTACACTTAACACGTCTCATACTTCTTATCTATTTAATTTACCACTCAAACTTTCACAACTTTGATTCCTTTGCGCGTTTTCTTTTGTGATGTTGATCATTATCTTCATCATTAATAAGGTCATTAGATCATCCTTACCTTTTTTTACTTCAAACCAGAATTTTGATGGTAGAATTTGGTGGCAACAAAATTATTTTTTTCTTATATCGATTTTATTGGCCATATTTATATTTCCAATAAAATCTACCTATTTTGTAACATGAAGAACGTATTTTTTGTAGTAACAAAATTTCTTTAAATTAGTAACTCTACTAGTTCAACTTTTACAAATCCACTTATGTTCAGTGCAAAAACAACGCACTAAGATAAGAAGTGATGGTATCCACTGAGTCACTAATCCCGAATAGGTCTTTTGGCGTTACATGCCTATCGTATGGAATTCAAAGTTTTCCCATTTGTAAGAATGAAGATGCTTACGCAGATATGCCGAAGAGCCGACATCTGCTTAAGATCCTCTGTTAGTTTGATCGCTGAACACTGAAACTAAAAGACTATTTGGGATACTTATTCACCTTCTAAATAAATATATACTTACCATAGTTGAAATAATTCTTAGGAGGCTGCATTTGTTTTATAGATCTTAAAATTTATATGTATAAGATGACTGGTCTTACACACAACCTACTAAAGACTATTTTGTGTAAAATATTCGAAACGTAGGTGAATCATTTTCGTTGTTTATATGTAATACACGGAATGATAAATACAACTGAATATTTGTTTGAACAAGCGGAACAAATAAGACAACGAAGCGCCGTACAAAATTAAATAGATTTTTATTATTAATGAATTTCTGCTCGCGTGTTCAGAACATTTGATGTGGTTTTCATTTTATGGTTTATTATATCAATGTCTGTTCAGGCTGTTTCTAATAGTAGACTACAATACTACTATATCCCCCAGTCATAAAACTGAGCAAGATCGATTTCTCGTCCCCGAAAACCCCTCACATATCTTTCAGCGAAATCGTAAGCGCCGGCGGGCCGTTTCCGAGATCACATGCTTTTTCAAGCTATCAGCGACATCTGCCGGGCTGATTTGTGAATCTAAACCATCCAGGACGCCACTCAAACGCATACGGAAAAATCATTGCAATTGGTCGAGACGATTAGGAAGAGTTCAATGAAATACACACGTACTATCAGCAACCCTGGCGGTCGACCTATAAGGTGAAAATCGCTTGGCGCTTACGCGTCTGTCAGAACAAGCCCCGCCCCATTGTGGTCAAGGAGCTGGCAAGAATTTTTGGGTAGATATTTGAAGCAAGCTAAAAACTTGTCCTGTACCTCTCCTTTTATATCCCAACACAAAACCGCAGACCTGGCTGAGTAGCAGGGCTAAACCAACCCCCAATTTTGTTTATTTCAAAATATATTTTTATAATCCAAAAAAATATAATTTGTCATTCACCTGACAGGTAGAAGTTCCATCGAAATTATTTGTCTATGTGAGTCTTATTTTTTAGTTATAAATAAAAAGATGATAAATATTCTTGGGGGTTTGCTTTAGCCCCGCTACTCACCAGCCAGGTCTGCAGTTTCGTGCTGGGGTATAATAGGAGAAGTACAGGATAAGTTTTCAGCTTGCCTCAAATACCTACCAAAAAATTCTTGCTAGCTCTCCTACTATTGGAACGTATTCGTAAACAAAGGGTCGAAGTGCTCTTCTATTGACGGAATAACTAGTGGGCGGGGCTAATGGCGTTTAAAGAAATCTGTTTGAAAAGTGTACTACCGCCAAAATTCCCGACTGTACAGCAGAATTATATAATTGAGGTAACTGTACGGTAACTGTTTTATTAATTGTACAAATTTACATTATTCCCATGCCATTATAGACGGATGATGAAAAGTAATTCGGCTCTAAATATTAGCTATAGTAATTTGGTTCAATTGAGTTTTCCATACGATTTATTAGGGCTGTTCCAATGTGACGAAATAATACATAAACATCAACAGAACCGCAGAAAAAAATACGTATTCGAAAACAGAACAAACCACAGACCAAGAATATAATAAATCAAAAACGATAAAGAGGAAAAGAGGAGTGTACCTGCATTAACCGCTCAGTCGGTCAAAGAAAAGGATTGATGAACACGACGATTGAAATGAGAACAAAATAAAAGTGGTACAACAGTGGTACGAAAGTCGGCAAATTGATCGCAATCGCGAGTTGTGGGAACTTCCCTGACAGATTACAGTTGGTGAAATAAATCAAAACGTCTATCGGTTTCCCTTTGCGACTGTTTTATTCTGTATCCTAATAACGTTTTCTGTTGTTTTGTTTAATATTCTTGTAAATTATTGCTTTTGCCAGTTTGTGCTGAGCTGAAAATATTCGTGTGACGGGTCGTTTCATGGCTCGAAGGATAAGAGCCGTTTAAGTATCGGTGTTAACAGGTATCACTGTAGGTATTTGTATACTTCTAGAGTATATTTTTCTTCTTTTTTCGTTGCCGGTTTTCTGCAGTATTATGTTAATTTGATTTAGTAACAAATTCATTTCAGTTCAATAACGTCCTATATTGATATTTTTAAGACTTTTTTTCTGAGTGCATTGTGCTATCCTTTATATTAAAGTATTCTAATAAAGGTGATTTGATTAATTTTTAAAAATGGTTACATGAAATAAGCTGATCCTTATATAATTTAAAGATTTTTTGTGCGGTCTCTTTTGTTCCGGATCTAGCCAAATTTTCATTGAGGCTCCAGTGATTAATCTTTGGCTAAATGAATAAGTTGACCTTTGACAATGAAACGTCCTGTAAGAAGTACTAAAAGTTGGTAGTCTAATAAAATATAAATCATTTTCAATGAGGTCAAACAGCAAGCATTTTTCAAAGAATTTTCGTTCATTCAGCGAATTGTTCATCATCTTTATGGTTAATTTCAGAAAATGTATAATATGTAAGTTCTGGTTTCATTTATAACTTTACTTTCCCTACCTCTCAGATTTAATGTTTTAAATAAAACTAAAGTAATGAAGTAAAGCGATATATTTGTGAAAGTGTCATAATAAAATAGACATTATTTTTACAATATATGATAGGTTGTAAAATTACACGTTACATCTTTCAAGAACTTTATATTAAACGTTTTATTCCACATGTATTCTTTCTTAAGATTACTTTATTAGTTGAAAATATAAGATCGAAACTGGAATATTATCAAAGAATACGTTGCCATGCTGCCGAAAATCTGCAGATAAGAATATACATAATTATTATTAATTAACACCTGTGACTTCTTTCTGAGTACCCGGTTAAGTAAAAAATTTAATAGATAATAACATGAACTTTGCTTCGTGTGGTTAACAGCGTGTTCACACCTAGCCGCGATATCGCCGCGATTTCGCGCGTTTACGCCTCATCCAACCTACCCTTAGCGCATGCGCCGCATTCTACCGCGCCGGTCCGTTCATGTTGGAAATATGATCGCAGTACGCTCCGAAATCGCGGTGATATCGCGGCGATATCGCGGCGTGATCGCGGCGAAATCGCGGCGATATCGCCGCGATCGAAATCGCTAGGTGTGAACAGGCACTTAGGTTGTTCAAAACAAGATAAAAAATATTTTTTAAATATTTGTTACCTACGTCGATATTTCGAAGAATACTTTACAGAATGAAACAGTTAAAATTTACTAATTATATTTGCTTACCGAAAGTAAAAACTCGCGATTAAACGTGCACGTTCCCATTGGTGAAAATTCAGCTCTGTTCAAAATGAGGAATTTGGAAAAATTCTCCAATGTCTTCTGGATTGATATAACATCGTTTTCCAGCATGATACTGCCCACAAGTGAATTTGTGCGTTCAACCTGGTTGATAGATTCTCCATTAAAATATTTAGAATCTACTTTTCTTACCTTTTAACTCCAAAATAACACTACAATACAAAATAACATTTTACACATGTTGTGTCATATTGTAATTAAAATAAGCCCTTGATTTGTATTGCTTGAAGTTGTTCATGGTTTGAAAAATTTTTCAATCTTGTTGGAGAATCTACGTGAAAATCTTTAGAGCTCTTTTATGGAGCTTTGGTATTGTAATAACTTATCAGCTAAGAGACTAACCTCAAGTTGGATTCTGTAACACGGCTCTACCATAGTAACAGTGCCCAAGGCGAACCAAGTAAACCATAACACGCGTAACATAAAAAAGCCATAATTTGTATCATTTGAGACTGAAAAGTAAATATGAGTATTAGATAATCTTATATATAAAAATGAATTGTCGTTTGTTAGTCTGACTTAAACTCGAGAACGCCTGAACCGATTTAGCTAATTTTGGTTTTGAAATGTCCAGGGATGGTTTGAATTGTGAAAAAATATAGAAAACATAAGTACTTATAGGCGGTATGAAATTCGCCGGGACCACTAGTAAGGTAAATAAAAATATCACACAACATCACATAGGTATATTAATTTGATTTTGAGTTAAAATGTTACGGATATCAAAAACAACAGCGGTATAGCATGTAACGAACATCGGTATTAAATGAATTAATACAGATGTTCTGTACACTATTTGTTTGTATAAATATTGATTGAACCCGATACTCCTGGCACAAGAGACAGAGCACTATCAAATGAAAAATCGAGTAAATTTAATGCAGTTTATTGTATGGCTTTATCATATTGCGTGCCAGGACCGTAACACGTGGCAGGAAGTGATCTCTGCCTACCCCTCTGGGAAAGGCGTGATTCTATGTATGAATGTATCCTTATATTTACCGATATCTTCGAGCATTTCATACGGTAATTTGATGAGGTTTAAGAGACAGGAAATAATCATGAGTACCAACTCCGGTCCAAAGAAGTCATTGAACTGTTGAATAACGTCAAAGTAATGATAATATTTTGATGCCAGAAGTTGAATTGTATCTGGCAATGACTTTGATAAGCTCATTGGCTTTAAATCTGAAAAAAATAGGAGTATTAAGTTATGTTTGGGAATAGGACTGTACAATTTTGTGTAAGTAATGCATTCATCCATTTTATCAAACGGCTTTTGTTACTATACGTGTGTAGAGTTCGCTCGCGACCACGATTGGTGTAACCCAGTCGAAACGTCGGGCAGTAAGTAGCTATGTAATTTGCTACTCCTAATATCACGTGAAAGACTAATTTTGAGTGTAATGGAACGCGAATGTCTAAAATCTTACACTATACATGGTGTTCGAAACTCGTTATGTTCTTAACTGTAATACTATCAGGCATGGAATAGTTGCCCGCCCTTGGCCAGTGCGGTAGAAGAAGGGGCATATACCTAACCTCTTAATTCCAGTCAGTTTGGTATGGTCATCGACTAACTTCGTGTATCTGATACACTTAGTTGTACATATAATTTGATTCTGCATGATAATGCAGACTGATATAAACCCTCCACCATCTATGTTAATTTTAAAAAGAGGTGTAGTTATATCAGTTATTAACCATAAAACTACCGATGCTCATTTTTAGACGACTAGAATGAAGAGGTCTTAATACGCCCCTAATTGCTCTAGTTTACAGTAGGCCCGTGCCTATGCGCTGATGATGATGATGATTGAATAATTTACCTTAACAGTAATATTGAAAAACTACAATACCTTGGTTAATTAATCGTCTTGCCTCCTTCAACTCATTGTTATAAGACTTTAATGTCGTTAATACTTCTAAAACGGCATACATAAACTGTATTTCCATTATTTGTGATATCAGAGCTCCAATAAAGATAAAAGAGTAAAAAGCTGCTACTTGCACTGCAAAAGACAAGGATTTCTAAGATAACGCTCATTTTTCAAAGAATATTCTTCAACAAATTCTTCCTTGTTATTAACGTTGGTAATAAACAAAAAAATTTGATAGTAATTATTTGTTTAGGTTTTTTATACACTATATAATTTGTAGGTATTGTATACCTACATATTTTTAGAACAATAATTATTTTACTTACAGTTCAAACTACGGTCTTTTGCAGTTTTCATGTGAATCCAAAAATCCAATGCTATCAATAAAGTAGGTATTAACGTGAATACAATAATGGCAGGACATCTTTTCCTTTCATTAGTTAGTTTTTTTGTATAAATGCTGTCGGCGCTAAACTAAAAATGGAAAATAGTCATCGAAAATTTAATCCTACTCGTTTAATTGTAAATTAAACAAATACCTACTAAGACATGATAAAACATATTTCTCATCATCAATACATAGTATAAAACAAAGTCGCTTTCGCTGTATGTCCGCATGTATGCTTAGATCTTTAAAACTACGCAACGGATTTTGATGCGGTTTTTTAATAGATAGAGTGATTCTTAAGGAAGGTTTGTATGTAAAATTTACCCGAAGCGAAGCGAGGCCGGGTCACTAGTTATAACTATAAAAAAATGAAGAAAATATTATTTATTCATTCCGAAAGCAAAACCATCCATGATACTACATCTTTTAAGTCATATATAATTTTTTTTTGAAATATTTAAAAAAAAGGTCATCAAGCTTTCTTTGCGTTTATATTTTAGGGAAAATCGGACATTATCATAAAATAAGATCTGCGAAACTAGGTTAAAAATAAACAAGAAAGTTTAAAGCTAAAGATATTAGAGGCATTTAAATCGTACAAAACCTTTTTGATTAAATCCCCACACTGTAGCATCTTCTCAATTCTTTTTGGGGATCTGTACACTGAGACGCTCGTGTTGACTATCACCATTCCGGAGTATATTAGACCAACGAATCGGCGCATGGATGAGCTGGTTTTGATCGATGTATTGGCGGGCAGGTTGAGGTCCATTACTAAGCCCGTCACGGCGCCAACATCTGTTTAATGAATGTGATTTGATTTAGCTTATAACCTTCCAACTAGTTTTGATCCTTTTTTACCCGGGTGAACCCTACTTGGATGCCTATAAGTTTGGAGGACTAAAGGGGTATGTCAGACTCCTTCTGACTAAAACATCGGGGTGTTCCTCGTGAGAGTTGTCCTGGGAACCGCCAACCGACGAACCCCTCACTTAGCGTTGCTTTCACAAGCTCGATACGAAAGCCACAAACTTGGTCACCCCGGAACACAAAAGGAGCCTTTACAACCCTGGACTACGATAATGTGGACGATGGACCTCCAATACATTGCCCGCTAGAGTCACATCAGAGCGATATTCGGGCCGTGAAAGCCTGCCAACGGAGGATCTTGAGCCTACCCTGAACTAGTTTGATCGAATCCACCACGCTCTGGCATAGTGCGGGTTGGTCTACTTCACACAACAGTGGAGTTTTTGAAAGGTGTTGCCTAGTGTAGCTATTGTAGTAACATAATGAATTGAAGACAAAACACATTGGTATATGAGAGGTTTTGAATTAGTTACCTCAACCACACACGCCTTAACCAGTAGGTCGTCGATGCTCTAGTTTTGTGGGCGTTGCTAAATAAAGCTTCCATCAATAACCGCTTTTGCGGAAAACTTGCTACTTGACCATCAAAATCATTAATCTATTATCTTTATTTGCTGGTTTAATTGGTACGCTCAACTCATAAACTTTTTGAGCAGTCATTTGGTAGTGGTTCTACTTACTTAAAGCGGTAATGACGATATAAGTTAATGCACTCAAGATAGGAGAAACTCGGACGAGCCTTCTATCACGTTCTCGGCCAAACCATACAGGCGCTAACCCCATGATTCTCGAAATACATAGTATAACGTAAATCGGGCTCGACACTGAATGCTTTTGCTTTTTAGCCATCAACTGATGGTCTGAATCTAAAAAAAGAAACAGTTTTATCGCGTGGAGTTATTTGATTTTATAGCGTATGAAACTTGAAACGCTTTGCAATTTCAAGAAGTTTTTTTTATATTAGCTTGAAGCTTGATAAAGCTTTTAATGTTTTAGTGTAAGTTTTTTGCTTACATTCAGGTATTTTTCTTGTGGTTTTCATTTTGGCATCCTTTCAAAACAGTGAGCGTAATTTATGAGATTGATCGGAAAACGGTAAATGTAGAAACAATAAATAAAATTAATTAGCTATTATTATTTGCAGTTGATTAAAAAACATCAAATATGTACATTCAGTGTTTGACAAATAACGAAAACCATCAATTACCTTACCTGCTGTCGTGCTAGTATTTAAATATTTGTTCAGAGCTCGCATGGAATTAGGGTTCTTTACGGCTGAATATTAAAACAGTACCTACACTACATATTACATGTTTCAGCAAAGTCTGTAAAATTTGTATCAAAAATATCAAAAACATCTTTATTTACTACAGGAAATACACAAGAATGTGTGAATATCTTCTTAAGTTTGAAAAAATCTATTTTCAAGAGACCGAGACTTTACGTACTTATACGTACGATTACGAGTACGAGACGTACGATTATGTACAACCAGAAATTTTGGCGGTAGTACACTTTTCAAACAAATTTCTTTAAACGCCATTAGCCCCGCCCACTGGCCAATAGAAGAGCACTTCAAGAAAATCTGTCAAAATCCAAGCAAAAACGTTCCAATAGTAGGAGAGCTAGCAAGAATTTTTGGTAGGTATTTGAGGCAAGCTGAAAACTTATCCTGTACCTCTCCTATTATATCCCAGTACGAAACTGCAGACCTGGCTGGTGAGTAGCGGGGCTAAAGCAAAACCCAAAAATATTTTTCATCTTTTTATTTATAACTAAAAAATAAGACTCATTAAGACAAATCATTTCGATGGAACTTCTACCTGTCAGGTGAGCTGACAAATTATATTTTTTTGGATTATAAAAATATATTTTTAAATAAACAAAATTACGGGTTGTTTTAGCCCCGCTACTCAGCCAGGTCTGCGGTTTAGTGGTGGGATATAATAGGAGAGGTACAGGCCAAGTTTTCAGCTTGCTTCAAATATCTACCCAAAAATTCTTGCCAGCTCCATGACCATAATGGGGCGGGGCTTGTTGTGACAGACGCGTAAGCGCCAAGCGATTTTCACCTTTATAGGTGGTCGACCGCCCGCGTTGCTGATAGTACTTACATTATTAAAATTACATTTTTAAAATGTACTACACTTCCTGTGTTGTGGTGCATGATTCTTATTTTCACATATTATTATTATTATTATTTTACTGGTCTCCACTCAACAAAAAGACACTCAGATTGTTAACAATGAAATAAAGCTCTCGAAAACCACTGGATTTAAATTGAATCAAGTATGTGTACGAAAATAAAGAAAGGTCTAGTCCCATAAGATTTACCTATTAGTTATTTCAAGCTTTATCTTGATCGCACCAGTGAATACCTACCAAAAACCGTTTGTAGTAAGACTGAAATTGCTCTGTAGCCTATCAGATTTTATAGGTAGACCCTACAAACATGCCCAGTGGGATTCAAACGCATTGAAAAAGGTCCGACATCGGAAAGGATGCTCCCACAAATATCTGCGCGGTTTCGATAATTCGAACAAGATATTTTTGATTTTGTTCACAGTTGCTGCAATGCGAAATGTAACTTGGACAGAACTTTTTAGAAGTATCATGCAATAAGACAGAAGAAAATACTGGGTATCTTCTAATCAATCTTTTGTTTTGCTTTTTTGGTTATAGGTATTATTAAACTAGCGAGACACCCCCGCTTCGCTTCGGGTATATGAGTTAGAGTGAGGTTTCCTTAACTTTTTTAGCTATAAATATAGCTTTTGTTACATACTCGTGGTGAATATGGCTTTCTAATGTTAAACGAATTTTTGAGATCGGCGTAGTAGTTTATTAGTCTTTATATTAATTTATACTGTTATATTATTACTTTAAACATACACTCAAAAATAATAAAAAATAAGAAAAACCCGACACACAAAAAATTATACAATAATATATTATGTAATACGAACATTAAACATTATCTGGGTAGGCATTTGATTATGTGTTTGAAGGAAATTTTGTTTTATATTTTTTAGTCTTACATTTTTTTGCATCCTATTTTTTTGTTCGGCTCTCCTGAAATGCTACTGATATTATAGCTAGTAGTCTTAATATGCATACATTATTGAAAGAACTATCCTTTTACATGCAACTATTAAGAAGTTGACCTTTTATTATTTATAGATGCTATTGTCAGAACTGGACCAAATTGCTATGGGACCAAACGGGAACCATCCAAATCGGTTCACCAAGGCGGAAGTTATGAGGCAACCAACATAAAAAAAATACAGACGAATTGAGAACCTCCTCCTTTTTTAAAGTCTGGTTAAAATACAAACCTTTCCTCTTAATAATATTAGTGTAGTGTAGATGTAGGTAAAAATTAATGTGCGAATTTATCTGTTAATAAGCTTACCGGAGTGCTGAAATAGTAATCAAATCGACTTCTATTTAATAGATAACGAAGGGGCTAAATCAAATTTCTTAAGTTTGGAATTGAGAATTTTATTGATCATCTTAATAAGTGGACGTCAGTATGGTATTTATTCCTTTAGATAACAGTGTATATTACAAATGCTTGCGCTTACAACCTACGCACCAAATATGTCAAAAAGTTAAGCAATGTGTTCCCTGACACAAAAAGTCGTTTTCCCATTTTTCACACGTCGATAGAAAAATTTTGTGCGAAACCTGAAAATAGAGTTCAGTTCTGATTCAAATTCACCTAAATTTTAGTCCAACTCCGTCAACCATCCTCCTCAAAAATATAAAGTCTCTCTCTGTAACATATAAGCTGAAATATTTAATTATCGTATAGTATCCGGATATTAGGTAGGTAGATCCGCTCACCCGAAGTGTTTACCTTAGAAAAGAAAATACATTTTATTAACCATACATTGTAGCTGTTACGTGAACTAATATTTGGCATTCGGCGAATCGCCACTTGGCGGAAATATTGGGTAACCTTTCGGGGTCTTACTGGGGGCATTTATTGGCGTTTACTTCTATCCCTTGTCAACCTATCGATAACACAGGGCGTGAGCTCGTGAACTCACAAGTTTTAGCTTCCTACTTTAGTTAATAATATGTTTCTTTATTTATTCTTGGAGGCACACAATATTGGTAACGTGTTTTCGTATAAAAAATTAGCCTACCTAATGTTAAGTTCTAATTAGGACGTTTTAAGCTGTTATTTAGTTGATCGATGTACGTTTTATATACTTTTTTAAATATTTTATGAACTAAAAATTTATTGAGTTGTTGTGTTGTTAATCAAAGTCACATGTAGATAAATAATAATTAATCAAAGTTGTCTGTCCAATAAAAGATGTCAACATTATCCTTTACCTTAGCTAGCTATATACTAAATTCTATTGTAACCCCTAAAATTTCACACCAGGACAGACAACGAAGTTTTTAATCGAAGATCCAAGGCCAGACCAAGGAGACTAGGCCTGCTCTATTAAGTATCATAAGCTATGCCAATCAATGTGTTATCGAACGTCATGTGTCTTATCCAGAACAAATGCCGATCAAACATGACAAACAGAGTGACGTAACTTGCATCATTTCACGCCATTACCAACGAAGAGAATGTTATATCTTTCACCGAGCTGTGTCGTTTAGTGTTGAGGCTTGAGCCCGATCTGTCAACATTAAATCCTATTTTGGGGAACCGCGCGATTGCAGGAGAAAGCCCTTCTGTCACATAGTTGACAATGTTGTTGTCTTTGTTCAGCGTTGTTTGACCCATTTATGAGAGAGGTTGAGTAAACAAGTGAAGGTTTACAAGTACTGCACATTTTGTATTAAACATGTTATTAACAAACTTTATAGTAAAATTAAACCAAATAGTAGACCGAGAAGTCCCCGGTTCGATTCCGGGGTCGGGCAAAATTTGTGTGAGTTTTTTGTTAAAAGACTGAGCGCGGAGTCAGGAAGTTAGCGGTTGCACACCCTTGCCTCAGAAAGCACGTGAAGCCAGTGGTCCTGCGCCCGATCTGATATAGGTCACGTTGGATCGGCGTCTTAACTAACTATGAGGGTAAGTAAACAGAGAGAGCACTTGTGTTTGCGCGTACACTTGTGCACTATACGTCGTATAATATATCCGGCGCAGATGGCTGATCTCCATTGAGATCGGCCGCCATGGCCGAGATCAGTTGGACGCCTTTTTTAGTTTTTATTTTATAGTAACATTTAATACTACGTACAACGTACATTATCCCGTAGGTCACACAGTCATAAAAGGGTGTGATCCTTTTATAGAAAACGGCGTCACAGTTTATGATGATGCAGACGCTTATGAGCGATGATCACGTGTCATTTGGTGAAATTACGTACTATCTCTCTGCATTGAAAGCTGTCGTAATATTATATTTACAAAATCAATACGCACATAAAATAAATATCTTCGTCTTAAATCTCATTTTAAGTAGGTATATATTGAAAAAATAATACTAATAGTTTGAAATTTCTCCTTTTTTTACTGTTATTAACAACGAAAATATGAGATGCTTAAAGTGTCAGGCCGATGAGTAAAAAATGTTTGCCTTGAACTGTGATTTCAGATCTATAAGTTCCATTCCTTTATTACAATAAGAAAATATCTTCGTCTATTATTTCGCTTGACATCGACTTGTAAATAAAATTCCATTGGGACAATATCAGCAATGATATTTCGAAATGATATTAGCCACATAACAATACCATCATAGACTATGACTATAAAAGCGTACTATTATAATAACAAAGTTGGAAAGCGAAATGAAATAGAATTGGAATCACACAAAAGAAGCTCAGTATTGAACGTCCCAAATAATGTTTTATAGGGGACTGCACAAATGTATCGTCCCCGAAACAGCCAATAAACGGCGCCAATTCGGTTTCTATTGCGCTTAACCCTAATTGGATGAGCAATCCAATCATTCTGTAAGTAATTAGAATTGGTTTTTGAAATTAAACTACTTTTGCCGATGAAACATCCGTATGTAAGATAAGATATGCGACGAATTTGGATACTTGGTAGCTTGTTATGAACAAAAATATCGCTTAGAATACAGCCATATTTATTTTACATTACAATGGTTCTAATGTTTAAACTATAAATTAATGGTAAAATTGTGATTGGAAGTAGTCTAGACACGAGTATCTTTATTGTAAACACGCTAAAGAGACAAAATTATTATATCGGAACGAAGTGGGACCCAATTTTCTAAAATACTCTTAATACTTAACGTTGAGGTACGCACCTCAACGTTAAGTAATTGCCCAATCTGGACTTGAATTACACAGGATTCTCTTTTAAAAAGTACACTAATTGTGCCATAGCACTCGTTCAATTCACATTTACTCAAACGTTTTGGGGGCTAATTATCAAAGTCTCTTTTTCCTTATCTTCGCTCGATACTTTTAGAAGCGAATGTCTAACACAAAGCAAATTGCTAATACCCGATAGCTCTGCGAAAGGGCACCGAATGGCCCATTTCCTGAGAAGCTTTATCTTTTTTCCTTTCTTACTGCAGACGATCTATGCTTATAGAGAGAGAGTCGTCACGAAATTTCTACGCCCCTAATACGGATGAAGTTTTTTCGATAGTACCACGACGGCGAATGTGAAAAAGTTAGATATAAATTATGGGGTTTTTTGCAACTTCTGGTAGATATTTCCGGGTATATTCGGGCGGAAGCCATGGGATATTGAGTATGTAAGACTCGGATTAAACCAGATGTTACGGTGAACCGTGTAGATTATGCAATCTTGACAAGGATTATCTATACCTACTTACTACTTATTTTTTTGCATTTGTGTCCTTTTTTCTTATGCTATGAAGATTGTATATTGTTGTACTTATATCCTTTATAACTATTTTTCCTCAATTGTATTATCAGTCACCACTCAGTGTTAATCGTCATAATTAATTTGTAATTTTTAGATCTACATAATTTTATTTGTTATATAATTTTGGTATTTTAATTTAAAGAAGTATTTTTCGTTCTCGATCAGAAAAAGGACTTAAATTCTAGAGCACTCAACAAGGTAAGTTGAAGTAGCTGAGATATATATCATTTCCGCTAAAGTAATTTTGCGAAGTTGCAACAAAAACTGTCATAATTTTTAAGAGTTGAAAAGAATAATGCGTCCCAACTTTGTGTAAAGGGTTTCCTTCGTAGCTCTTAGCTTGAGTCCCGTGGTAAGGGTATAAAAGTTAGTAAGAGCTCCGTCGAAGGATATTGAAAATGCATGACCCTAGCCTTGCGGGACATCATGTTATAAGTTTGAGTTGGAGTTGCGTTCAACAGCAACTCAGGGTAGAGTTAAATGAACCTATGTTGCATTGAAATGCACGTTACTAACTTCCTCTAAGGGATACGATCCACAACGAAAGTTTCCGTCAAAGAACTTAAGACCGTCACTTTTCTCAGAATTATTACAAGTTCCAAACTCATAAGAGTAAGGTAGTAGCATATTTTTGTTGTGCTTGATTCAAAAAGGCATTTTTGCAGATATTAATAACTAGCTTTCCGCCCGCGACTTCGTCCGCGTAGATATTTTTAATGGATAAAACTAATGTTTTTTAAGAAGTAATCTTCTTTATAGCGCAGTCGGTTAAAAAGTAGCCAATGTCCTTTCTCAGGCTCTGGTCTATATCTGTACCAAATTTAATTTAAATCGGTTCAGTACTCTATGCGTGAAAGTGTAACAGACAGACAGACAGACAGTGTTACTTTTGCATTTATAATATAAGTAAGGATAGTAAGGACTAGTAGTAAATAAGATCGGTAGATCTACCTGAACCTACTTACATGATAAATCTATCATGTTACATGATTCAAGTAAAGAATTAATAAATAAATATTACACATCATCACATACATTAGTCTGATCCCTCTGTTAAGTAGCTTACGCACTTGTGTTACGGATATCAGAATCTGCAGTGAATACACAACGATGTTCACCACACAAATATTTGTCCCAAGTTGGAATCGAACCCACGACACTTAAACCGTTGTTAGGAATCTACGGTTCCAAGCCGAGCGAGAGAAATGTATAAATGGTAATTATAAAATGTTAAGAACAAATGAGCATTCGCTTTCCTCAATTATTAGAAATGTTTAATAAATTCATCGTTCAAACCATTATAAAAGAAAGACATTAGAAACGCAATTCCCTGTAATCTGCTGATAAGTAAAATTGTGTTATAATTACAATTAGGTATTATGGTTACGCTACTGAAGAGAAAGAGAAAAGATTTTATGAATGAGTTTTTAAGATCAGAAATGTGTTTTAATTTTATATTTCCTGGAAATATCGCGAGGATAGGCATTTACCGTAATAACGAATCTTCGAGAGAGCACATGTTGCCGTCGGCGAAAAGTCGAAAGATTGCTTTTAAATAAATAAAAAAATACACGAATATAAAATGTATATTTTTTATTCCATCCCATGATAATCTTTGTTAATCAGCACAAATGAGTCATGGATTTTATACATAATTTTAAAATAATTTGCTTAATTAATATGATTCGATTTAATTTTCCCAATTAAATTCATGTCAATCGGAATTGAAAGACCATTACTAGATACGACAGCACGATACCAAATATCTGCAATTAAAATAATAGCGTTATTCTAATAGCGAAATTATTTCATGAGATACATTTATAAAGATCATGTACCTTTACATTTTAAATAAATTAAATATACAGAATCGCGCAAAAGGTGCACTAAAAACAAAAATTTCGATATTCGATTACGAGGAAAAATATTATCAAGTCGGAAACTCTCAAATTTAACTTTATAAATAATCATAACTCGAAAACTATAAAAATAGCGGAACATACATGAGGTCATTTCGGATGTATTGACAAGTATATAATACAAGTATTGACGTCAACTATCCGAAAGAATAAAAAATGCCACATTACGGGCCTCACTGTATAGAAGAGTTGTAATCTATAATATGAAAATTAATCACTTATACTTTTCTGTGCTTGTTATTGTCATGAAAAGGTTATTTATAAAAGGAAATTGCACAGAAAAGTAAAAAAAGTAAATATTTGCAGTATGAGTACTAACAGCGTGTTCACACCTAGCGATTTTTGGGCGATTTCACGGCGAAGCGATATCGCCGCGATTTCGCCGCGATCACGCCGCGATCTCGCCGCGTGCTGCGTTTTAATTCCAACATGAACGAACCTGCACTGTAGAATGCAGCGCACGCGCTAAGCGAGTAGGTTGGATAAAGCGCGATATCGAAGCGCGCTCCCGGCGAGCTCGCGGCGGTTACTATTTTATCGCGGCGATATCGCCTCGCCGAGAAATCGCCCAACAATCGCTAGGTGTGAACAAGCACAAAGAGTTTGTATAATAAGTAAATAACTTACCGTAACAACTAGCTCACGATTGTAAGTACACAACTTCATAGAAGTGAGGTCACATTTGTTTATAATAATGTACGCATAGAACTTTTTCAGTTCTATCTGGACCACTCTGTCGGTATTTCTTAACAACAGGCGGCTCACCAACCATTTTGTACGGTTCATCTGCAATTGAATTTCAACTTTATTTCTTAACTTAACGACTTCAATTAGAATGTTTGTTACTTTAGTGCACGTGAAAAATTCTATATTGTCATTAATTATAGAAAATACTGTTCCAAAAAAAATTACAAAGAAGACGATATTTTTGTCTAAATTATATCATTTAAAACTGTCATGGTTACACACATTAGCAAACTGAAAATTTCCGGGATATTTCGGCACACAGACACAGTTCACCCGTGATTATGGCGCTTACAATAGTGCAGAATTATCTGAAGCTTATTAAAACAAAACAACATTGTAACTTGGACATTTAAAATCTGTCTAAATTTTTAAGGTTTTAAAAACCGCTATAATAAATAGAAAATGTTTAAAGAGCAGCAATAAGCAATCAGTAAGATAATAATCTTCTAAAGTCTACAATTAAAGTTTCATAAAGATGAAATTAATATACGTGCAAACTCACTTGAATTTTCATCCTATAGCAAGGTTCCGCCATAGTTATAGCGCTGTATATGAAGTTCATTGACCACAGAGCATGTATTGTAGTATTCAGTACGGGCCCAGTATCAGCACCTTTTATTACTGAAAAAGAAAAGTATTACCTCCACGAACATTATTGAAGCGGCCATTTTACTTTAAAACAAGAGTGGTTCTCAGCTCAGGGTTATGCGATTTAAGACTCTGACCAGGAAGGCGAATTCTGCGCACGTAGAATCTTCTTGACCCTTTTATTTAAATACGAGTTGTCTCTCTCAATTCGTGCGCGTCTTGTGAGCGCAGTGTATTAGGTGCTCTAGCAAACTAATCCAACCCCAACGCCCGTATAATTCGGCTTCCTGGACAGCATCTAATACAGTTTTCATATCTGTATAAGACGGTTTTGATATTTGAATTATACTCAATATTTTTTTCACCTTTTACAATCATATAGCCCGACGAGGTTAGATGCATTACACTTGAAATGGTGATACAAATCAGCTCGGGTCCGAAAGAGTCCTGAATTTGTTTCATCATATTGCACAATAGATGGAAGTGTCGAGCCAATGAAAGTATCCTCTCTGACTGAGATCTTGAAGAATTTGATGTCTTGAAGTCTAAGAAAATAAATTCATAATTATAATTATGAAAGCTTATATCATAAAAAATATAATTAAAAAGGACCATTAAATGTAATCAAAATAGCAACCACAGTGTCTTATTTCAAAATATTAGTCCAGACAAATTAGCATCAAAAATAGGGGTAAGGTTACATCACTTTGCTCAAAGCTGAAAATTGGCATGAATTTTGAGAACACTGTTACAAATAATCTGTCAAAAGTCCCCTTCGTTCCGACGCAAGCTAAAAAAATACTCTAAGTAAAATGTATCAAATATCGGTGTTTTGCATTTAATATATATGTCACCGTAAAATTGTAACTAACGCTAGATTGAAATAACTGAAATAAGTCTTCATGGGTCTTCACGCGATATTAGGAGTAGCAAAATTACATAGCTACTTACTGCTCGACCTTTCGACGAGGTTACACCAATCGGTCGCGAGCGAACTCTCGCGACTACGATTGTAACGTATAGTACGTGTAGTACGTTATGGTTTACAATTTATCGACAGTTCACAATCTCGCGAGATAGATTGCAATCTAGCGTTATTTACAATTTTACGGTGACACATATAAATAAATAATAAAGGACAAAATTACTCTTCCAATCCATAAATCCATATCCAATTATATAAAAATTGCTTTTCACTGTAATCCTTACTATTACCATTTCCGAGCTAAAGCAAAGCATAAAAAACAGAAAAAAAATTAGAAATAAGGCGTATTTAATTTATTTAAAATAAGATGATATAGTAGAGAAAATAAAAAAAGAGAACTTTTGTACCGTAACCTTTACCAGCCTCATTGGACATGGTGTCAACCACACGGCTAATTGAATTATGTGGAATTACGTTCATCATTTTTGTATTTAAAATCATACCTTCATCTGAAATCAAATTATTATACTTTCGCATTATTATTCCGGCAATGCAATATTGTTCATCCAATAAACCGTATTTGGTTTGATTAAATCGAAGAATATTTTATTAAAAAATAATTCTACGTATTCGTTGAACAAATACATGATTTATTTCTTTACACGATATTCTCATATAGTGTAAATCAATATAATGTTATTGTTAGATGCTGAAACTATCTGTGAAAGTGAAAAATTAAGGATTGATCAATACATTTCAGACATTCGGGTTCCATTTCTTTAACACCTGGTTATTGTGGTATTTCGATCATGGTTACTCGCGAATATATTTGCTACTTCTAATACCGCGGGTAGACCTTAAAGAACCAGTTTTTAACTAAGTATTTTTGGGTCTACAAGCGATATTAAGAGTAGCGAGTACCTACACATAGCTTCCTACTAACTGCCCGATATTCAATCTTCAATCATGATCGCGAGCGATAGGTGTTACCCAGTCGAAACGTCGGGCAGTAAGTAGCTATGTATTTGCTACTTTTGATATCGCATGAACACCGATAAAAACTAATAATTAGTGTAATGGAACGCGAAAGTCTAAAACCAGTTTTTAATCCAGTTGATAAATATTGTGTGACAGTATTTACCTAAGCCTATTTCTTCCAACTCATCATTCATTGATTTCAGAACCGTCGGTACTACTAAATTTATGTAAATGTATTGTAGTGTCATAATCTGTGACGCCATACTGTAGAAAAGGACGAAAGAATACTTGATGGATACTTTTCCTGAAACATTTGAAACAATATTTATTTTTTGTAACATCGGACATCATGTGTGGATATCGTTTTTTGTTACTTGTTATACCTAAATAACTAAATACATTTAAAATAAAAATAAGCAAGACAAGACACAGTGCCTGTGACCACGAATCGTCGGGTCTCTAAATATTATGCTAGAATAGCAATACACGCAAGTTTAATCCATAAACTCAGTCTAATTGCAAATAACTAAATACAGATTATAAAATTATAACAACCCCACACTGTGATAATGTGAACCCTTTATAAATAAGGCGTCCGACCAATTTCGACCATGGCGGCTGATTTCAATTGAGAATTAACCAAGTGCGCAGGACATATTATAGTGCACAAGTGTGTGCGCAAACACAAGTGCAGTCTCTATTCCCTTACTCTCATGATTCGGTGAGACGTCAATCCGACATGACCGATGAGAGATCGGGCGCAGGACCACCGGCTTAACGTGCTTTCCGAGGCACGGGCGTTCAACCGCCAACTTCCTAACTCCGGGCTAAGTAATTTCATTACAGAAAAACTCACACAAATTTTGCCCGACCCCGGACTCGAACCGGGGTCCTCTCGGTCCTAACGCAGCATTTGCTACCAAAAGACCAACGAGGCAGTTGTTAAAAGCTTTTTAATGTGAACCCTTTACATTATCACTAAATAAATCGCACCTATATTCAAAATGAAACTAACTTATTCAAAAGGAAACTTACTTACTTTGGAATCAGTAACCTAACTTTAATTTTATTTTAATTTCGTGAAATACATGTTTTTGAACTATTTTAGTCATAACACAAAATCGCATGATCATTTATCAATTTATTAAAATCAAATAAAACAATAATATCAAACCTTGACTAATGCCTGATCGCCCTAGTTTAGGGCATGTCCGTGCCCCAGCAGTGGAGTTGTATATAGGCTAATGATGAATAATATAAAAAAGTGCCTTACTGTCCAAGTGAAGTGTCTTTATTCCATGCATAATGATCACGGATAAATATAGCCAGGTGAGTGCGCAAATGACCGCCAAATGGATGATCACTCCAGCACACTTTTTGATACCCTCAAAAAGCTTTTTAATATCTTTTCCGTTCAAATCAACCTTGAAAAAGTACTTTTAAGTAAATACGGAGTAGATTAAACGGAGCTTTTTATTAGGAACTATAGAGAATGTTTACCTAAAGATAAATAAATATTACACAACATCATACACATTGATCTGATTCCATGGTAAGTAGCTTAAGCACTTGTGTTACAGATATCAGAATCAACAGTGGATACACAAATAACTTTAAATATATTTTACAACACACCTACACACCGAACAAACACCGATGTTCGTCACACAAATATTTGTCCTGTCAGGGAATCGAACCCACGCCTTTTGGAACCGCAGGTAGTGAACCTGCCAATGTTCCACCGAGCCAGTCAAATTCGTAATAATAACTGTATTCTCTATATTTATTGTAAGTGGTAAAATAGGTATTCTGCCCCCTTCAATTGTATATGACAATACGTACGCGCTTTATTTCTGTACAGTCAACCAAATATGCGATCTACCACCCTACGGTTGAGATTCGTTTGAACGTCTTGAAACAACAAGGTAAATTTTTCCTGGCAATAAGATTGTGTCTGTGACTATTTTCAACCTTAGCGATCGTTACATCTCGCAGAAACTTTTATCAAAAGAGGTAGACCACTTTCTTGACTGACTGTACAATGATAAAAATTTGATGATTTTTCTTTTGTTTGTTCAAGGAAACAATAATATGAAACCTTGACTAAGGCCTGATCACCCTAGTTTAACGTAGGTCCGTTCCCAAGCAGCGGGGTTGTATACGGGTTACTGACTTTGATGTTAACTAGGGTATACATAGATTACCTTTTGGATCTGATGAAGGCACCGAATAATTTTTTCTCAACCTTTTTGGAGATTTTAAGGCTGGAATGGTAATGTATAGTACTGTGATGGTATTGCATGATGCATTCATGAGGTGAAATTGATATAGTCTTTGATGTTGTTTGTCTAGTACCAAGATAAATTCTGTTATTATTCCATGCAGAATTATTGCGTCTGCAAAAGAAAAAGTCGAATGATTGTACCTTTTAATGATAATGATAGATACAATCAGCCTTTAAGAATTATAGCTCCATAGGCACAGCGCAAAGTCTAGATTGGATCTGTCCCATTTTACAGTATTGAACGAACAGAACGCGAAAGTCTTATAAACAAAGATTGTGTACGTTTATGCATACATCATGCTGCAATTTTAGTATATTCACTTAAATAGTAGACACTGCGAGATAGTTTATCAATATTGGTGGACTCTCACGGTCAAAATTAGCCTTATATGATTCTGACTTTGAAATTTTTAAGTAGGTATTTTCTTTATAATATAATATCTAATCATAATATTTTCACCTCGTCTCGCCGTATTAAGGTAACAACAAGAGAAAAACGGCCGATAACTGAAAATAAATTAAAAATCTGACTATTTGAGCAACCACTTTAAATCTAAAATACTACATTAATTTTATTGTATTTTGAATCTACTAGCATAATGCGTAGAAGCAAAATCGTATTATCTTTTGTTTCAGTTTCAAGGTTTACCAGTAACACAAATTACTGTCATAACGTGAATCAAGAATCAAGAATCACATACCCATTATCGCGATGACAATGAAACTCAAGACGCACATCACAGGTGAAACACTAATAAACCAGCCATTGCGGGTTTTTTTGAACCAAACCGGTGCCAAACCCACCATTCGAGCTGCGAAGAGCAAGACGAAAAGTGGACCGGACACAAAACATTTTACATTATCGTCCGTTTGGTCTCCCGAATCTGGAAAAAGAAATGTTAAACCTTCATCCTTTTTATCTACCCAATAAATTTTCTTACGTACTGTTCATCGTCATCATCAGATCATATACGTTACCACTGCTGGGGCACGGGCCTTCCCTGAACTAGGGATGGATAATGATACCACCCCGAAAAATAATGGATTTTAACGGCTTTTTTAGAAAAATAACCGTTGCCGTGGGAATTTGATGTTTTCAAAAGCTCATTGGTTATAACATTTATTAAACTAGGAATATTATAATTATGAGATACAATAGACTAGTATTAACAGTATACATACTATTTGCGGTAGGTTGTACAATTATGGTTAAGTTTTTTGATTTTGATTTTCTGTCCATTTCGAAAACAAGAGCTAACTTACTATGTAATGGACCTAAACGCAATGGATACAATGAAATTCAATATCGACTTATGGTATTCGAAAGTGTTTTAACAGAAAATGAAACCTAATTTCACCATTAAAGTAATTTATACAATACCTAAGTGTAGGTTACGCGTTTCAACCTAGGGCTCATTACAGTGCATGTATTTATCTACTATATAATACTTACTAATATTTAAAAAGCGAACGTCTGTTTGTCTATCTATCGGGCTTCCACGCCAAAATCACGGAACCAATTTCAATAAATTTTGGAACCCTCTTTGGATAGTCAAGAGCCTAAGAAAGGATAAAAGTAAGACTTTTTGACCGATTTCGCAATGAGGCTAGAAAACCTATATGGTTTTTTAAAATTCATTTAGTATTATTTCCAATAATCACTATTAAAGTGTATATTTAAAGTAAACTGCACTCTAATTGCCCGCGACAAAGTTTAATAATGACAGAGGCCTACAGGTGGTTTAAAAACTCTGACACGAGGTTGTTCATCAACCATACGATAAGAAGAAGTTTAATAATTATAATTTCATCATCAGCCCATATACGTAGGTAGTCACTGCTGGAGCGCGGGCCTACCCTAAACTTGGGCAATCGGGCCTTAATCCACCACGCTAGCCAAGTGCAGGTTGGTCGACTACATGACCTTTCTTCTTAGGTGTGTAGATTTCCTCACGATCGTTCAACGTTAAACACATGAATTTCAAATTTGAAAAACAGTGGTACGTGGCGGGGTTTGAACTGGCGACCTCTCGCATTAGCAACGACCACTAGGCCTTCGACGCTTTTTAATGCACAAAATTACTTTGCAACAGTTCTAAGTACACACGACGCTTGTTGCAACGAAAAGTGTTCTTGGAAACATCCCTAAAAAGCATTATACTGTGAATTCCCCCCAAACACCATTGTTACGGTACTTTCATTGTGGTGAGAGACGTGTGCTTGGCTTCACGGACTTAGATTACTGGATGAAGTTTGCACTTAAAACATGTTCATTAATGTTCCATGTGAGTGGACTATCTCATTTGAAATTAACTTTTTTTAATTTTTCTTAAGAAGCTATAAATGAAGGAATATTAAGCAAAAATGGTCGAAAAGGTTTACCTCATTTGAAATTAACGTTATTTCATTTTTCCTAAGAAGCTTATTTTTGAAAATAAACCAGTTTTCGTAAATAAGAATAAGTAACCTTGAACTAAAACTATATATTTTTTTAACTGAGATGGAGTAATCATTATTTGCAACGTAAGGAGAGTAAATGAAAATAAGACCTTGAATAGCAGGAATCTTCCATGGGATGATTCGGACAGCGCTTTCATGGAAGAAAAATACCTGAGATGTGTTTGCATATATGTACTATAAATATTAATAAAAATGTAAATATTAATCACTCGCGTTAGAATAACAATGATCTACCTTTTTGATTCGAGAAAAAAAAATATTCAGTGTGTTATTTTTTTTTATTGGCTTCAATGTAAAATTGTGTCAAAGAGAGTTACACATTTTTGCTAGCCATTCACAATAATTGCAGGTATAGAGTACAAATCTGAGTAAACATTTGTATCATCAAATCGTGTTTGTGAGTGCATTATTAAATGTTCAGCTGCCGATATGACATCAGTTATGAAACAAACAACTGCAGTCTGGTATTTGAATGATTACATCAACAAACAAAACGATGTGGACTAGCGTAGGTATTGATGTTTTGAGGGTCTATGAAATATTATCTATACTACTTAATACTTATATTACAAAGCTGAAGAGTTTTTTTGTTTGTTTGAAAGCGCTAATCTCGGAAACTGCTGGTTCGATTTGAAAAATAATTTTCTGTTGGATAGACCATTCAAGGCTTTAGGCTTTACACCGTGAAATTTTAGTGGTTGTTTTCCCACAGTAAAATGATTCTATCAATAGCACATAAGATTAAAATTTGTGCAGTTATTTTTTATTGAAATCAATAAATGCCGGTTTTACGAAGGGTACCTATAACCGAAACTCGAAAAAACGTTCGAACCGCTTTATTACTTAGGGCGTAGAGCTTCTTCAGCTTTAAGCATCGATTTCATGCGGCAAGCAGTACCTGATTACGTCACATCTTATAAAAGAACGATAGCTTCTCTCGTTTTCGAGTTGGAAAATTATTATTTTGAAAATTTGAAAAAAAGTTTTTTTTTCAAGAAATAATTTGCATGTTTTGATTGTATTACTAAAGGCAAATCGTTCTGCCACGGAAAAACAACCACTCAAATTTCACGATTTCGGCCAGGGCGGCCAATCTCAGTGGAATTCAGCCAACTGCGCAGGATATAATATTATGGTACACAAGTGTGCGCGCAAACACAAGTGCACTCTCTGTTTCCTTACCCTCATAGTTCTGTGAGTAGAGTGCTCTAAGAGTTATTGAATTTAAATCGGTTCAGCAGTTTTAGCGTGAAAGCGCTGCAGACAGACAGTTGATTGACTTTCACAAGGATAAGTAAAAATAAATGTAGGTACTTAGCTAAGTATGAAGGCTACACCAGATACCATGACAGCGCCAATAAGCGATGAGGTGCACCCCGGTGTTTATGTCGGTATACCCCCTGGGCATTGCAGATTGCCCAGGAGTCGCTGCTGGCAATTACCATCTCTTCGCCAGTCGCTGGGGAGTCCGACTCACCACCTGGAGAGAACCCCCTCTCAGGGTGAAGGTGCGCAACGCATTTCAGTTGGTAAAAAAAAATAATGCATAATTTATCCTGTGCAATCAAAATAACTGTGAGACTGGTAGCGATAATTTGGTTTTCGGTTGCGCGAAAACCAAATTATCATACGATTAATTATCGGTTAAACAAAATTACCACCTACAAATTTCTCATTTAACTTGACATATTCTCCACGGCTTACATGGCTCATCTGCCGCCATATATCCGCAAGCTCGCATTGAAACGTTCGTCACTCATGCCTCGTTGTTATAATTCAAAACACTCCCCGTTTCTCGCTCTTCTAGATTAAAGGGTTTTCCAACTACTCTTGTTATTGCTTCGTGGTTCCTCACAGTGACACATCTCTTGTATGTACGGAACATCTTTCAAGTATGTTTGTGTATCACACCGAGATATTCGCAACTGCTATCGTAAATTAGTGTTATTAAATAATTTGATGATAATAACAGTATAGTCCAATCGTATCGAAAACATTGTCAATCAAATCAAATCATGGCACTTTACACTCTTACAACTGACCTATTTATGGGTTTTATCATAAATTAATATTGTACATCCTTCAATTGTGTAAGCAATGGGCATTCCCATTATCCCGTATATTATTATTTATTAACTTAAAGAGTTTATGGTCAAGCTGATCACGAGCTTACTTAGTAGCCGATATATCAATACGGATAGATATAGGGGATTTTTAACTTTTACTAACTGATCAACGCCGAAGCTCTCGCTATAATAATCTGCCAGATCCGATGGACCATGGATGGCCAGTGAAATACTATAACTAGCCTAAAATAAATATTGCATTTTTTTCCCAACTGACTAACAGTGTTGGCATGGAGTACATTGTCATCGTCCCCGTACTGACGAGGGAGAGGAGAGCATGCTCTAACCCCTGAAAAAAGTTGTAAATTTTGATTAAACTAGTATAATATTCAAAAACCCCAGACCAGCAATCAACAGACTAGCGCAAAAATAAAAACCTGTAAGGAAACCCTTAAAACAATATTACCGTCAGCGTACAAAGAGAATAATAGAAACAGGTGCAACACGTTGTAAAACTAAATGATAACATGTTATTCTCAAGCGTCCAAATAACGCTTTGTATCTCATACAGTGGAAATATAAGCGAGCTGGGATCACGGGGCAGAACTTTAGTTTTCAAATAAAACTGAACGGTTACTGCGGTACGTAATGTCTAGTAGAACAAAACATACATGCATGTACTGCAGTCAAACATACGCCTCACGTATACACAAGAATTCATATTCAATAATTCATAAATGAAAGAGTCGATGGCCGAGTGGTTAAGGTAAAGTGGAGAGGTCACCAGATCAAACCCGCCACGTACCACTGTGTTTCAAATTTGAAATTTCGATAATTCGACGCTTTTATGGTGAAGGATAAACCTGCACACCTACTGAGATATTCTAAGGTTGTGTAGTCGACCAACCCGCACTTGTTCAGCATGGTTGACTAAGGCTTGATAGCATAGGGTAGGCCCGAGCCCCAGCAGTGGGGATATATACGAGTATGGGCTGATGATGATACACATGAATACACGAAACGATAGACGTGCGTTGTCAGGTGAAATTTACTCATAAGTTGACCAAAATTACGCTCCGTGTGTTACGCCTAAATATGGCTATAGTTTGAAGATAATTTAAGTTTGGAATCTTGGATCAGTATTGACTTTACTGTCTGTACAACATTAAATACTATTTTCCGATTTGAAATAAGTTCTGCACTTGTGTTGCACGGATATCAGAGACATTATTATACACAAATGCACTTAAATAAATACTTATAGAAGTATTGTACCCGGACATGGAACGATCATGTTTATCACGTGAATATTTGTTCCGAGTAGAAATCGAACCCACGACATTTGGCGAATGATATAGGGTATCATCAGAACGTAATGGGGGTACCAAGTCTAAATAAAAGGGAATATTCAGTAATAAAAAGCGTTGATGGCCAAGTGGATACGGTCGTTGCTTGCCATGCAAGAGGTCGCCAGTTCAAACCATGCCAGGTACCGATTTGTTTAAAAAAAATAAAATTCATATGTACCATCATTCGACGCTTTAACGGTGAAGGATAACATCGTGAGGAAACCAGCCACACCTGAGAGATCTTTCAACGGTGTGTGAAGCCATGTCAGAGGCCTACGGGTGGTTTAAACTCTGACACCAGGTTGTTCATCAACCATACGATAAGAACAAGAAGAAGTAATTAAAATAAAACAGAACGCGTACAAATATTGATAGTATACTAGCGACCGCTTCGCTTCGGGTATATCTTGAAAGAGAAAATTTGAAAACATGCGCTTTCCCAGAAATAAGACTGTGCTAGATCGATTTCTCGTCCCCGTAAACCCCCACATATCAAATTTCAGGGAAATCGTTAGGGCCGCTTCCGAGATCACATGCTTTTTCAAGAAATCAGCGCTATCTGCCGGGCTGATTTGTGAATCTAAACCATCCAGGGCGCCACAAAAACGCATACAGAAAATTTAATTTAAATCTGTCAAGCCGTTTAGAAGGAGTTCAATTACATACACACGAATTCAATTACGTACAGCAGAATTACACATATTATTAAGATTTACTAATAGAGAATTTACTAATGGTATGAGTAAATATGCTAGATAATAATATGTACTAATAGGTTAATTTACACATTTGATTATAATATTTAGTATCAAAGAGTTTACGGATTATGGAATTTAATTAAGACCATGTGATAAATCAGTCAATATTCATAATGCAAAAAATGTAAAACGTTTCTGACATATGAAGAAAAAAAAGAAACCGGTATAGTACGAGTCCAACTCATACACGAAGAATTCCGTATTAATATAGTAAAAAAAATGAATTTGTTGCATTTTCAACATTTTTGTCACTCGTGATTGTGTGTTATTTTTTTAGTGTTTTTAGTTATGCCAGCAATAGAAATACACCATCATCATCAGCCCGTAAACGTCCCTACTGCTGGGGCACGGGCCTACGCTAAACTAGGGCGATAAGGACTTAGTCGACTACGCTGGCCAAGTGCGGGTTGGTCGACTACACAACCTTAGAATTTCTTCTTAGGTGTGCAGGTTTCCTTACCATGTTTTCTTTCACCGTTAAAGCGTCGAATTATGGTACATATGAATTTCAAATTAAATAGAAATACATCATCTGTGAAATTTTAAACTGTCTAGCTATCACCATTCTAGAGATAGCCTTGTGGCGTTTGGGCGGACGGACGGGGAGGACAGACAAACAGTCCCTTTTGCTACGGAATCCTAAAAAGCAGTCTCGTCACTATTATCTACTACTGCCAGGATTGGCACGATCGTAACTACGGGCACTCACAACGCCTCGGGAGGGTATTGTGAGCCTCACGATTTTCTATACCTGCGGCTCTAGTGTGAATCGCATGAATTCCGCATTCACCAACACAAGGGATATTTTTCTTTGTCCCCCCTCACTCGAAACGGGCTTTGAAATGCTGCCTGTCTGACACATACAGGGTATAACCTTTTTGCCATACCCGAGACAAAAGGACGTTTGCTATTTGTCCGTCTCTTATCCGAATGTTTACAAAATTGGGATAACCTCCAAATTTATTAAAGATCACGTTCAGTGAGATAGACATCTAATAGACGAGTGTTTTCTTAAAGAGCGGGTTTCTGAAGGTACTTAGTATGAATTAAAGATATGATTAAACATTGTATTGGTTGAAGGTTAGTCATCTTATGTAGAGGTGGGATTTTTCGTCTTGGTCATTTTTCTTCCAGTTGACTAATAAGCATGTCAAAGGTTTTTATTGGTGTGTGACGGTATAAGCGTTAGGTGTGGTATTTTCTACAATTTCTATAAAATAAATAAAAAATTATGAAAAATATACCCTTCAAGTATTTTCTCAATTAACATTAACTAAAAGTAAATATTTATCACAAATATATTGAACAAACATCGTCCACAAAGACTACTTAATAAAGTCTAGGCACAGGTAACATAATACTACCTCTATTATAGCCTAGGCACCCACAATCCCTACGCGGCATGAACTGAATTAAATTATAAACCTTCACCAAAACCCTAATCCTGCCCCCAGAAAAATTTAAATCCCTTGTTTATATATTCAAAACGCAGTGGTCGCAAACATTTTTGTCATATTGGACGAATAAAAGTCTCCGTTGGCATTCAAATCACGCGTGCGATAAGGGCCGCGCTTGCCGGCTTACCCCAACTTTAAAGTACTATATTGTAGCCGGGCCTCAGTTATCCAAGGTGGCAAGTCACTCGTTGGTATTCACTCCGCGACTGCAAACTTCAGCGTGTCACGTTTCAAGCTCCAGAGGTTATTTGCATCTCACCTTTACATTTCCTCGCTATTACATGTCATATTGTTATATTATCTAGTTAAACTCCAAGGTACGTATAATAAAAGTATTCTCTTGCGGTGCTGCCTTTCAACGTTCGGATGCCCGTTCCGTCGATGTGACCGATAGAATTTCATATCAGGAGCGAGTTATAAATTCTCCGAGCGGACCGTCTGTATTCGGATTTTCGCAGTAATTTCTGAAAACATTTTTGGAATAATACAGCTATTGGAATGGAATTTGTTAGGTTTTATTGAGGATTCGTTTTATATCCTGTGTACATTTAGAGTCTCCTTTTACCTCGATCGGTAACTATTACTTTGTAGGAGGAATGTAACAAATGAAATTCCTTACCTCATCTAGCATTTTCGTAAGCATTATTCAATTTATTGAATAAGTGTCAGGTTGCTTACCTTTAAATAGGTACCTGCTGTTGCTATGAAAAACGACATTGAAAATATCTATTTTATATGGAAAGTCCAAATGTATACCTACTTAATTGTCTTACTGCATGAAACAATTCCGTAATAGTAAGTATATAGGTATGGATTACATCGTTCATTATAACGATAACAAAACGCCTTTCACTCCTCCACCAGCCAAGTTGAAATCTGATACTAACAAATGCTGATCGCTCCAAACCGCTAGGAGGCCGATGAAAACCTAATAAATTTCACTCGGCCTGTGAATTTATTTGATAAACGACGGCGATAGGGTACGGGGCTCACGGTAGCCAGCGTCCGCGGACAAATACTCTTTAGTCTTTATCCCTACCAGTTGAGATGTGAAAGAGATACCGACCCGTCCGACGAACTAAGCCTCTTCAAGTTAAGCCCTAGTGCAACTTTGAGGTTAGAATGTATTCGTGTGAACTGGCATACAAGCCTAGAATAGCGAGCGGCAACGGCATATAAACGGCTGACGGATATGGACAGTTTCTCTTGTATTATTAAAGGAATATAAAAGGAATTAAAATCAACTTGTTTTTGGTAATAATCTAAGATAGATAGAGTATAATTTTAACTTAGATATTGTTATTATTTACTGAAGTATAACTACAGAAAGACAACCATTATAATGGAATGTGTTAATACCACCATAGGATGACACATGGACATCTAACAACATTTAAAAATCAAAATTCTAGAGAAAAATAATTTGAATATTTTTCTCTAATACAATAATGCTTTTTTAAACATGAAGATAAAAACCACCTAAAATATGATAAAAATAAGTCAGTGAAAACAAGTTAAATTTATAACTTAATAAGCTTAGCTAGATGTCACCATCCCTTCGTCCAATAAAAGTAATATAATACTTGTTCCTTCGCGACATCGCGTTAATAATTTCAAAACCGATCCTCCCTAACGTTTTAATTTACTTAGTCTCCATTAAATTATTATTATTCCCGAGAGATTAAGTCAAACACATTTTCGTTATGCTGAAAATTGTCGAATTTAATAAGTGCTCTGTAATATAAATGTATAATCCCTGTAGGACTAGGTGTGTATAGAAGAAATATAATATCATGTTTCAATTGTAAAGAATAAGTTTAACAGTAATGGCACAGTATAAAAAGTATAAAATAAGTACATGTTATTGTAATGACTTAATAAATTAGAAAATCCTATAAGTATTATTGAACAAACTAATATTTGAAAACTGCTGAGAAAATAACATAATAACATTTAAGTATTATCGATAAGGCAGAGACTATTTACAAATAAATTTAAAACGTTTTTCAGCGTTTCTTGTCTTAACACCATCCACGATTTCGTTTAATACTGTTGGGTAAACCATTTTCCGAGCAAACACTTGATTCGTCTATGTGTCTCTTGCCACTTGGCGTCTCTTAGTATGTATGAAACACAAATTTATTCCACAAAGTTAAAATAGTGTCCCGCGATTTAGTACACTCGAGTTAGGGCGAAGACAGCTCAAATAGTTAATGTTTACCGGCACTAACGCAAACAGTTTCGTATTTACAGCCCCCTGTTTATCCCTAAACATCCCCACTGTTACAAGGTATCTGTTTGTTTTAACATTCAAGTCAGTAGCGAGAACTGAGGAGTCCCATTTGAATCCCCGACTAGAATAGTAGAAGTTGCATCGCTGTGAATTGTAGCTTGTTTCCATGCGGAGCGAACCGTTTATCTCTAATGGTGATGCCACGTTTCTGTTCAGAATGTTACTAATTGTTACGTTCTGTTGAACATTGAAATGTTATGAGTTTCTCCAAACTTATACAAAGTGATTACGAACATTAATATAGCGTTTGAAAACTTGACATCGGTTCGCAACGGGTACCACATTTGACGCATATCCTGCTGTCGACTGAATAATAAAGGTTTACAAACTAGACAAGAATGTTTCATTAAATGTAAGTCTGAAATCCCAAGACCATAATTTTTTCATTTTAGTTTAAAATTTATGAAAAGTTCGTACATTGATAACATAAAACAGTTTCTATTGTTATACTTAATGTCATAAAAATATTTTTTTGTAAAAATTTTAAACAGCGGTATGGCACCACTATTAGGGAGCTGCAATGTAAAATATCGTGATACTATGTCTAAGGATGCGGTGGCTTTCTGGTAGATTGCTTGATAGTGTAGTAAAAGATGGCGGTGTATGCGTAGATACATTCTATCACTCTTTAAAATGGATTTTATACAAGTTATAGCTCTAGATGACATCATAAACTTAAATATAAATACTATTTATTATTTGCGCGAAAACTACGCGATTAAACTAAAACTAATTTAATGTATGAAAGTCACATTTAGTAAGTTGTTTGACATAATTTATTTTTATTTTTGAGCTTTTATAGGCATATAAAAAGCTCAAAAATCATATGACAAGGATCCCTTATTTTTGTTTCAAATGAAATTTAGTACTTACTAGATACAGTAAGAGTAATACAAATATACGTATGTGACGTAAGTATTTTTAGGTTAAAAAATATCCTGCTAATTACACTTGAATTGCACCATGCCAGGTTTTAGTACCCATTGACCAGAATTTAACATCTTGCCTGCGATTAAACTTTGAACTAATCATCAGCTTACAACGTACGTAAGACAGCAGACGCCAGGGCCAGGTGAGTTCGAGTATAACATGGCATTAATTAAACTATCAATCAAGCCTCAATACTGGAACAATGGTGGCTTCGATAGATGCTGCATCAATTTTCGACGGACCAGGGGCCGAGGGCACGGCAGAATAACTATTTCTGGAAGCCACCTTCAACGGGAATATGCCGTTGGTATTTGACGACCGGATTCTAGACCTTTATGTTGATCGGCGGTCTCGAAATAGTGCTGTTTTATTTCTTTCTGTTTAAAAGCAATAGGTTGAAGATTGCATTGATAAATAAATTATGTATTGTTATAAATACCATTAAAATGACGACAATAATTTAAAAAATACCTGTCTGGCACAAATCATACAGAAATATGATTGGTGTATCTACGAGAAATTAAAAATGTCATCAATCTGTAGAGCAGACTTTACTAAGCCTTTGAAAGATAATTGAATAAAAACTGAACGCTGGAAAGTTAAAAGTTAGGTACACACATAAATAACAGAAGTTTAAAAAGTATTATTCAAAATAAATAATAGATTAAGTTTTATTAATTTTAAAGATTGTTTTTCACATTTGAGATAACTATGAAAGTCTTACTAATTGCGAGGTGGAAATGTATTAATAATCTTATTTCAAATCACTTCACACAATACGAATAAAATTTGATTTATCGCCACTTTTTTAAGATCTATTCGTACTTTTTCGCTATAAAAATATTTCGAAGCTTTTATAATCATTTCTACATTTTAATAAGCTTTTAATAAAATTAATGTTAACTAGCTACCTACTGAATATCTAAATTCATATTTATACCCCAATTCAATCATTTTAAAGAAAGAAATAGGCATATCTAAATAGCTTTTCATCTTTCATTCAGAAATTCAAATATAGAAAGAGATTTATACTCAAAACGAACCTTTTTTCAGCGGTCAAATAAAATAATAGATTATCTTCGAGTTATGAATTAGATGAGTAAGGCCCCAAATCGGATTACCAGGGTCTATCGTCTGGGCGAAACACATTTTGATGATATAACGGAGAAAATGTTGGAGGGCCGGGCCCTTCGGACCACGGAATTATGCAGCACGTGTTCCACACAGATTTATGGACCTCAAATCTAATAGTAAATCGCCTTTTGAGAAGGTCAAGTCCAAAAACCGGTTCTTTGGTTAATGTGTTGTATAAGTGACTGCGTCATTAGGATAAATTAATAACAATAATGCTGATTGATTCTTTATGAGTATTTTGTAGTATTAATATTACAGATTTCTACGATAAACAATTTACAATCGTCTAAAGGATTAATTCCTAAGTTTTGCGGTAAAAGTTTATTGACACTGTACTTGATAAGGAAAATACATAAATAATACACATTTTATTTTTATTTCATCTAAATACTAGCTGTGCCCGCGACTTCGTTCGCGTGTCCTACAGGACTTAACATACAGAAGTTTTTCCCAATAACTCCCGTTCCCCTGGGAATTTTGTAATATCGCGTTGCAAGTAAGCTTTACGTCCATTAAGGTACCTGCATGCCAAATCTCAATCATCTATCTTACGCGGTTTAGATTTTTTGATACAAAAGTTTTTCCCTGTTACCCGCGTTCCCGTGGGAATTTTACAATATCCTGTTCGACTAAGCTTTAAATTTATTAAGGTACCTGCATGCCAAATTTCAAGCGTCTAACTTATGCAGTAAATATTTTTCATACAAAAGGATTTTACCGTTAATTCCTGTTCCCGTGGGAATTTCGGGAAATCCTTTCTTAACGAATCCCTACGTCATAACATCTACCTGCATGCCAAATTTCATCTCGATCCGTCCAATAGTTTGGGCTGTGACGACTTCGTCCGCGTAGAGACGTTTAACGGGTAAAACATTACTTCCTTATAGCGCAGTCGGTTAAAAAGTAGCCTATAACCTTTTCTAGGCTCTAGACTATATCTGTACCAAATTTCATTTAAATCGGTCCAGTACTTTATGCGTGAAAGCGTAACAGACAGACAGACAGACAGACAGACAGAGTTACTTTCGGATTTATAATATTAGTAAGGATAAGTGACCTTTCCATCACCGCCGGAAGCTTTTCGGTAACACAATATTGATATTGATAAATTATAACGACGTCAAGTGCCAATTACTTTCATGACTACGCATCATAGAGGGTAGAAGAAAATCATAAAGAGAGATAGGTAAATATTCATAAATTTGATGTAAGTGTAACTCGTATTTATAAATTTGATGTAAGTGGTTGATATTGTAGAGAATCGAAATTTAAAGAGTTCGCGTACGAGAATGTAAAGTTTTTTAAACTATTCAAGTACAGAGCAAGGTAGTGTACTCGTAATAATATTGTTTGTTTTATACTAAATTTATTTTTTACCTACCTACAACCTAATAATACCGACTGCCTTTTTTTTTTTTTTGACACAGCAGAAATGGCCTCCCACGCAGTTGCTACACTTTCGACCGTTACTATATACCTAGTCGGGTTCAGAATCATACGATCTAACGATTTTATAGGGTTTTTGCCGTATTGCTATGAGACATGGTTTTGGTCGTGGGCTCTGTAACTAACAGGTTTAACCTTAACTCGAAAACACGTTCGAACCGCTTTATGACTTAGGGTGTAGAGCTTCTTTAGCTTTAACCCTTAACTACCCAGTAAGCTTTTGTAACGTAACTGACCAGTAGTGTCCAACAGACACATTTGATAAATATAAGGTGTGATGAGTGAAAAACAAGTTATTTAAATTAAAAAGATATTAGAATGAACTTCAGTAACGTATTTTTGCCCTTGTGTAGTTAAATATGTATATTTTTTCAAAATTTGTAGTAGTCATTGTATGATTGCACTTATCACAGCACTTGATAGAAACGCTGCTAATATCGAAGAATAAACTAACAACGCTTTATCCTTTTCACAGCAGATTCAGATAATTGAGTAGGTCAGATTCTACATGGTTCATGGCTGCTAAGTGCTTACTTGATGGACTTTCCTTACTTTGTCTCCGTGTATGAGGTGTTACCAATACTGTTGCAATTTCACGCATAAATAGTTTTGTGTTTTTTATTTTGCGTGTGTTTCAGTCATATAATAACATCTCATCATCATCATAAACATCATCAGCCCATTTTTGTCCACTGCTTGACATCTGCCTTCCCAAATGCACGCCACTTCTCTCTCTCCTCGGCCACTGGCATCCAGCTCCTACCAGCCGTCCTGCGCAGTTCGTTACACCACCTGGCCTGCGGGCGTCCTACACTACGTTACATAATAACATCTTATATAAATATATTTTGGATTTGCTAGGTACCTATTCGTTTTATACTGAACTCTACTACCTACACTCATGAATCATAATCATCACCCTCACTCCAAGAATTATAGCCATAAGTCTTTCATTACCGTTTACCGTTGCTGGTTCTGTCACATTTTTTTCAATCTCGAATCAGTATGCACAAAAGTATTTTCATCGTTACTGTAAACATGTTCAAGTTGAAGTTTACGTCTTATTGGTTGCCTTTTATCAATTTATCTAAATAATACTGAATAAGAGGACTATTATGTGGTGTCTTGTGTGTCTAATCACTGATATGCGAGACGAAAACAAAGACGACAATTATAACACAAAAAAGTGGTGTCAGATTATTATGGCTATAAAATATTAATTCTTATGACCCACCCGACATCATAGGATTATACGTTAATATAAATAAAAACAATCTTTGTTCACATTCTCAAACAAAATGTTATTGTGTCTATTGGACACTTGTGGGTTGATGAAGTACTATTTTTGTATATTTAAAATAAATAATAAATCTAACATGTTATAAATATTTTAAAAGCACTTTTAGAATCATAAAACATTGGAGATCAAATAGGTAAAAGGCCGATTCATAAAAATAAATACTTTAGTTTTTATCAAAACTTAAACGCAAAAATGTGTCCGCGAGACACTTGTGGGTTGTTAAGGGTTAAGCATCGATTTCATGAGGCAGTACCTGATTACGTCACATCTTATAAAATAACGATAGCTTCTCTCGTTTTCGAGATAGAAAATTATTATTTTGAAAATTTGAAAAAAAAAAAATTTTTTTCGAGGAATAATTTGCATGATTCGATAGTATTACTAAAGGCAAATCGTTTTGCCACGGGAAAACAACCACTAAAATTTCACGGTGTATAAATATGAACTCGTACAAATAAATACAGCTTAAATATAACGTTAAAGCGGTATCAAAAATAGGAGAGAAATATATTGAAAAATTTGTCATAATGATTAATTGCTAGCTCAAAATGATTCCGTCAAGATATATTCCCTTTATAGTAACTTTGAAAAACTTTGTACTGCTTTTGTTTTGAATTAAACTAATCCAACATTTAAAGCTACAGCATAACAATATGAATGCACAGCTCAAAATATAACCAAAATTTTCCGCTTCCAAAATTAATCATCAACACTTCAAACGCAAACTTCCCACGAACAAATAAAATAGGCCTCCTTCATTTACAGTTGGTGAATTGTTTAACTAAAACGCGGTTCAATTAGGATGCAAGGTGTCTGCAATGGATACGTCTCGGGTATCGTCGACAGATTTCGTTACCGAAGACAGGGTAATACTATGATAATATAGTATTTTTTTACAATAAATACTTATCTACTGCCTGTCGTACATCCTCCATCGGACATCTAAGTTTGTGTCTGGATTTGAGATTAAAAATGTATTTTTGTTATAATAAAAGTACAAATAAAATACTTTATGAATTATAAAGGCTGAATTAAATAAAATACTTTATGAATAATATAATGTTAATATTTGTTGTAAGATTTAAAAGAAAAATTATTTGAGAATAATATTGTAGGTACTTATACCTATTTGTGGCAAAAAAAATCGCGCGGTTATTATTAAAAAACAACTCATGATGCGTTCGTCGTTGCGCCACTTTCTGAAATCTGAGATGGAATGTAAAACTCGCATTTCGTCCTTTTGTACGAAGTTGCAATACATTAGGTAAAATAGTAGGAACGTGATAGACCGTGGTGAAAAACGTAACAGTTGTGTTAACTGGAACTTAAATAACACAAATTGAAAGACAAAAACAAAGATTTTTTTTGAGATAAAGATTTGGTTTGTCTAATCGGTGTAATACCTCGATACGTCTCGAGTAACATCGGCAAAGTTCGTTACCGGAGAAGTCTGGGGCCGAAAAAAGTTGCAGCCATGAGCCTCCCCAGTTGGCGTTATAAAGGTTATTGAATTCCACAAGCATAATCCGCTGAGCGCCAGATGCGACCGTTCCGCCCCAGTCGAATGATCGGCCGTTCCTCTATTTACTCTACGGACAAGGATGTGTGTAAAGTGCCGAAACACTGTACATATGGACGTTGGTATCCGGTTGGTTGGAAGAGTTAGTGATAGTAGTAGTAGTCACTACCTCTATTGGGCACTCTTAGTGTCGTAAAAACAACACGGAGTAAAGTAACATTTATGAAAAAAAAAATTTTGAGAAACGAAACCAAAAATACAATAAAAAGTATGACCTATCTTATCTTCTGCGGACCGCTCCTTAGCGGAATGGGTACAGATGGAGAGAGTTAGTTATTGATTATTTTTCGGCAGCCATAATCAGCTGAGCGCCACATGAAACCGTTCCGCCCCGTTCGAATGATCGGTCGTTCCTCTATTTACTCTACGGATGTGTGTAAAGTACCAAAACACTCTATACGGTGGATGTTAGAATCCGGTTGGTAGTGTTTGTTTAAGTGGAGCTCAAAAATCATGAAATTGACATGAGTTAATCAACGATCGATTCGATTCTGAAAATTTGAAAAAACAAAATCTGTTGGGCGCTTGTTAGTTTTATATGAGTAATGAGTAACTAGACAACGTTTTGAGCCTCATATCTATAAAAAAAATTGACGAATTACTGCCTTCAATTAATTTAAAATGCATGATTCTAAAATTTAAATCTTTACTTAAATAAAGATAGATAGACAGATTAAATCAATAAAGAAAAAAAAGAATACCTAAATACCAAATTTAAAAAAAACAAAAAATATTGATCAGTCCTCGCAGCCGTACAAAAACTGGTAGGTGTATTTAAAATCGACAAAGCTTCCGGATATTTACAAGCGCATCACTATTTTATATGCCAACACGGATAATGGTATATTTATTAAATAGAAGGTCTTTATTAGACACCTCCACTCATCGCGCTCTGTTGCCCTTTACGGGATTAACATGGAAAGTCGTTTTGAAAGGGGCTTTTTATAATGGCACTACACGCACTTTGATAAAAAATTCAAATACAACGAATACTTTTTAGTTTATTTTCAGGTTTAGCCTTTTAAAGGTTGTTATAGGTTTGGCGACCTTTTTTTGGTAGATGTATTATTTTAGTTTGTCAGCATTATTTGTTATAGGTTAAGACCTTTTCAAGTTTTAAATCAAAAATAGCAGTACCATATATTAAGTTTTAATCAATAAGTACCAAACCCTACGCAATATTTGTACAAGTGAATGTAACGTATTTAAATTAAACAAATATACACAATTCATTATCAAAGGAAACAAAATTCAACAAATTTTATAACATACCTTTAGGTCCCAAGATGAAATCAGATCTGAAGTCATTCAAAACACGTAATAAAAATGGGTGTGAAAAAAAAATTTACACCAAAGTGTCGAGCAACATTATACCGCCATATACTACTAACCGCTATTTCTGAATCCTATCCTAGGTCCTATATCCTATAGATCTAAATTATAGTCATATCCAGAACCAAAAAAGCCCGGCTCACTCTATGCCCTCTAACTAATTTAAGCATTTTATGTTGGAAAATGACATTACCTCTAATTATTTACTTATATTTCTGCATTACACAAACAAAACAATCCCCTAAAAAGTAGGGTACCGACGTACAAGACAACGTAATGAAACCCTTGAAGTTTGACTTAACAATACTGTAGAGTGGGTATCAGATTGAAATAACAATAGCCATTCCATTCGCATTTAATAATATTACTGTCCCTATTCTTGTGTAAATTTGGGATTGTGGACGATAAAATCTGTTATACCTATATTGGTGTGTAGTTAAAGGCCAACGCAGACGACGAAGTTTTGTCGAGAGGACAAATATCCTGAATCGTGAAAAACGCGGACATGACTGGCTCGGTGGCACAGTGGCTAGTGACCTCGGCTACGGTTCTAAGAGTCGTTGGTTCCTAATCGGGACAAATATTTGTGTGATGAACATCGGTTTTTGTTTCGTATCTGGATGTGTTATTTAAATATTTAACTTACTTTGTGTATCCACTGTCGTTTCTAATATCCGTAACACAAGTGCTAAAGATACTTAAAGCGAATTAGATAAATGTGTGAGATGTTGTGAATATATTTATTAATTTTATTCCACCGATAAAAAAGAAAAAGTCATAAAACACAAGATAGTTCATTAGTTTATGGTCAAATAGGTCCCAACCTCAGCTTATGCTGCTATATAGATGTATAGCATGGTATTAAGTTATTACATAATTTTATATTAGCATCATCTAAGGCTTCTAGGACTTCACTACCGCTTACCATCAGGTAGAGTCAGGTCATTCAGAACGACACGTGCTGGACAACGCTGCCATCCACATACAATGCAGGCGCCGCTAGTGGCTTGGACCAAGAGGTTAAGTTCCTCTTATTTGCTACGTGTCATTAAGGCATGGAATACCCGTTCAGCTCATGTTTTCTCTCCCTTCTTTGATCCCGGGTTTCTTCAGGCAAAACGGCATATAAGCAGGCCTTAAGGGTGAGTGCAACAGGTTCAATATGGTCTTTGTGCCCGTCGACCTCATATATGGATCTCTGGATGCTCACTACCGCTTAACATCAGGTGGAGTGAGGTCATCTTGTTAGCCTTGAAAAGCTGGAGCTTTTTGAAAAGCGTCGATGGCCGAGTGGTTAAGGTCGTTGCTTCCCATGCGAGAGGTCGCCAGTTCAAACCCCGCCAGGTACCAATGTGTTTTTCAAATTTGAAATTCATATGTACCATCATTCGACGCTTTAACGGTGAAGGAAAACATCATGAGGAAACCAGCACACCTGAGAGATTTTTCAACGGTGTATGAAGCCATTTCAGATGCCTACGGGCGGTTTTAACTCTGACACCAGGTTGTTCATCAACCATACGATAAGAAGAAGTTAGCCTTTTATTTTTAAAAAATCCGTTCTCAGTTCTCTTAGGAGAGAACTTTAAAGGTTTTACAATCTTCTAGGTATTGTCCCTCGTCTGCGCTAGCCTTAAGGGTCTGGAAGGGACATGCCCGTACATTCCGTGATGGCGCGGCTTAATGCCCAATGGTTTGAACATACGGATTGATTGGGAAGTGCTTTATGGGTACTTTAACATTGGCTCTTTTAAAGGGTCACTCTACGGTCAATGTAGCATAAGTGATTGATGAATACCGAATTCTGAAAATACAATTAAATATTTCCATTAAAAGCGGTCCTTAAATTCCTTTAAAATGGCTAATTTGCATTCCATATCTTTTCATTGTGTACCTACTATTTAGCCAGAAACATTTCTCCTTTGCAAATAAAATAATTGAAAAAAATATAATTCAATTCTACATTTAGATCACCTTCCGACCTACTAAATAGCATCTTACATAAAAAAACGAAATAAAAAGGAACAATAATCTCTGTAGTCTCGAGAATATGGATATGACTGATAATAATAATAATACTACCTCACCTACATTGAAACTTTATACATGTTACCGGCCAAACCCGATTTCAGGACAAACTAGTTTAGCCTAGGCCAAACTAGTTTGTCCTAAGCCCGTTAGGATAAACCGGTATAACCTAGTCCAAACTAGTTTGTCCTAAGCCCGTTAGGATAAACCAGTTTAGACTAGGCCAAACTAGTTGATCTTGATATAGATACGCATTATCTAGGATATACTGGCATGGCCTTTTCCATACATTGTAATATGTCAAGAAAGTCAAAATAAATAGATTATCCAAATAAAATCCTCCGCAATAGGAAAAATAATAATTTTTATTATACTATAATCTTATTTCTTGTTTCTTATAAAGATAGGATAAACCGGTATGGCCTTCTGTTTACAAAAATTAAATTTAAAAATTGTGATAGCATGAAAATTAAAGGAGTTATAGTCAAAAACATATTTTATTTTTCTCTACTCCGTAACTGAAAATTTCGGCATGTGATTATTTGGAGCAATGTGAGAGTACGCAGTATAATACAGAGACCCAAAACTATTGTATTGTGTATAATTAATATACATAACTATCTGTGCCCGCGACTTCGTTCGCGTGGACTATGAGATTTTACATCCAAAAGTTTTTGCCCAATAACTCCCGATCCCGTGCGAATTTTTGCAATATCGCGTTGCAAAAAAAACTTTAAAAAAAATTCAGGGTTTTAAGGGTTGAAAATGGGGTTAAAACTTGAAAATTATTATAGAAAATATAAAATATTACTTACTCTATATTTACACACTAATGTATTTCTTTGTGTTTTTTCAATTTAGGGGTTGTTTGCAAGGGTTGTAAGATTTTCAAGGGTTGAAATTATTTTAATATGAGGTCATTGTGTAGAAAACACTTCACGACTTCATCACTCACTATTATACAAGTTTTTTATCGATTAAAGTTTTTCGATTAAGGTTTTGTTTACACCCTTTAAAAATAATAGGCGCAGTTCAGATCATTTTCACTTTTGAAATTATGGGGTACATAATACTCATATGATTATTTCATTTTATTATTATTTGTTAAAGTATGATTGTTTGTATTATCATTTATTATCCACTAGCGGCCGCCCGCAACTTTGTCCGCGTATTAATGGGTTTAAGTAGCAATGATGTTTTTTTTTTTTTTTTATAATAGGCAAACAAGATGACCACACTCCGCCTGATGGTAAGCGGTAGTGAGATCCAAATATGAGGTCGACAGGCACAATAGATCATATTGCGCCTGTCGCACTCACCCTGAAGGCCTGCTTAAATGCCGTTTCACGCCCCGCCTGAAGAGCCCGGGATCATAGGAGGGAGGGAAAACATGAGCTGGAAGGGCATTCCATGCCTTAATGGCACGGGGCAGAAATGAAGAGCTGAACCTCTTAGTCCGAGCCACCAGCGACTGCATTGTATGTGGATGGCAGCGCTGTCCTGCACGTGTCGTTCGGGAGTGGAAAGGGGAGGGAGGGATTAGCTGAAATAGCTCTTCAGAGCATTCCCCATTAAAGAGACGGTAGAGAACACTAAGACCGGCAATGTCTCTACGTAGTTGTAGAGGCTCCAGAGTTTCGGACACCTCTACATCACCGACAATACGGATAGCACGTCGCTGCAACCTATCGAGAGCGTCGAGCAAGTATTTTGCGGAGCCATCCCAGAGGTGACAGCAATATTCCACACATGGGCGAACTTGTGCCTTATAAAGAAGGCAGAGCTGCACCGGTGTGAAAAATCGCCGCACTCTGTTCAGGATCCCCAGTTTGCGGGAGGCTGTTCTAATGACGCTCTCGATGTAATCCCGCTGGTTCAGGTCGCGGCGAACATCTATGCCAAGGATGCTAAGGCTATCCTGTATTGGTAAGGGGGTGCTCTGAAGAGTAGGATGGGAAAGGAAAGGAGACACTTTACTAGAAAACACACACCTGTGTCTTCTTGGCATTGAACTCGACAAGATTGCATGAGCCCCATTCGGAAATGCGGTCCAAGACCCCGTCAAGCTCGGCGACAAGAAGGTTCCTCTTTTCCTCGGTTTCGGTCTGCTTTACCCCAGGTCTTCCAAAATAACGTGCGTGGACAGTGCTGTCATCTGCATAGCAATGAATGTTGCCTAGTGACAACATGTCATTGATATGCAGCAGAAACAATGTCGGCGACAGAACGGAACCTTGAGGTACACCGGAATTTATTGGGTGGAAACAGGAAGTGCGTCCGTCACAAAGGACACGAATCCTGCGCCCCTCCAAAAATCCCGCAATCCATTCGCATAAGCGAGGTGGCAGACCGTATGCCGGGAGCTTGGAGAGAAGCGAACGATGCCATACACGGTCAAACGCTTTAGCGATATCAAGGCTAACTGCCATAGATTCGCCGTGCTTCTCCATAGCCTCCCGCCAGAGGTGCGAAACGTACGCTAGAAGATCACCCGTGGACCGTTTTGGTCTAAAACCGTATTGACGGTCATGCAGCAGCGAGTGATCCTCTAGGTAGCGGATGAGCTGGGCGTTAATAATCCGCTCAAACACCTTACCCAGTACTGAGGTTATAGCTATGGGCCGGTAGTTGGCAGGATCAGACCTGTCCCCTTTTTTGGGGACAGGCTGAACATTCGCCTCCTTCCAAGCCCGGGGCACGATGCCCGAGGTATATGAGAGGCGGTACAGGCGTGTGAGTACTGGAGACAACTCCGCTGCGCAAATTTGAATAGCCAGCTACCTCCATACCACGTTTTATAAAAATCTATAAACGTAAAAGTTTTCCCATACTAATTTTCACCCCCCCATTTCACAACACTCACTGAATCCGGGTTTATATTAGACGTAACTTTCCGCGGTATGCACTTACTATACTCTATTCCATTTATGAAGTCCTTTTTGACATTTCGAAGAACGTAACTCTGCACGTATCAAATAAATTCAATTTAATATCACTTTTTGTGTTTAGTAGGAAATCGTTATTTAAAAATAAACAATTATGCAAAAACACCCTACAATTAATTTACAAGCAAAATTAACTTATTGTTTTTGATCTAACTATTGTTTCTATATCTGAACTTCAAAATAAAATAATATTTTTTTGCGCGTATGCAGTTACGTACTATGGTTTATGTTTTACTTTTAAACGTAGTGACGTGCCCCAAGTATTCGGTTAGTTAAACCGATCATTCGCGAATGAAAATGAATCTAGCGGCAATGGGACTGCTTATAACTTTAATGCATTTTACAATAAAACGTAATAAAAAGTGCAGTCCTTTGCAGGTAATATGTAAACTGATTAAATAACAAAAGAAATTAATAAATCAAGCAGTGATGATTAATAACTATAAAATTAAATATAAAAACTTAAATGAATTGTTTGTTTTTATTTTAATCTGATGCTTATAATAACTGTTGAGTTACTCCATTACGCGATACAATTCGTATAATTAATTTAGTGTTGCAACTATAGGTACTCGGTGCAAACACTCCTGGCAGTAAACGGTGTCGAACATTCGGTGCCATTAATTAACGAGTCTTTGACACGAGCCTATAACTGTTATGATCCTTTAAACTCTCTGTAAATTTTAAATTTCTTCATCATTATTCATTATTATTATACTAAACATACAATCGTATATTTCTTTTTTCGACAAAAAACAAGTTTGGAAGTTTTGCATGTCTAAAAATTGTTCTCTCGATAATTTTTATGAACCTTAGTTTTTGAAAGTTAATTCGATTTAAATCGAGAATCGTTGCCGCTTAATATCGATTTCTAAGGGTACTTCCCTAGTACTGAACTATTGACATCTGTCAAAAAGGACTTCATAATTGGAATATAGTATAATCACTGGGTTCCATGCCGATGATAACTTGAATCCATCTTCCCTATTGAAATTTCTGTGCTTCTTAATTTCAATAGCTTCTCGCACTATTCTTGTGTGATAGTGACGATCTGTTGAGAGGACCTTCGGGTCATGTAGCTCCATCCAATGATTAGTACCCATTTCTAATAGGTGCTCAGCCACCGCGGACTTGTTCGTTTGTCGATTTTTAACAGCTGCAATATGTTCTTTCACCCTCTCGGCTATAGCCCGTTTGGTTTGTCCAATATAAGAACTACCACAACTGCAATCGATTTTATATACACCCGGAGTTTGGAAGGGAATAACGTCTTTCGGTGTACGCAACATTTTTGACATTTTATATAACGGAGTATATACAGTCTTAATGGAGTACTGTTTTAGAACTGTTCCAATCTTATCCGTTATACCTCTTATATAAGGTAAAAATGCTGATTGCCGATTAACCTCTGGGTTCCCTTCCCTTGTATTTCGCCTTCTAGTCCGCCCCGGCGTCCCATATCCGTTGCGTTTCAGTACCTCCTGAACATGCACGAGCTCTGCCTGTATATGCTCAGGGTCACATAGTTCATACGCCCTATTTATCAACGAAGACACAACAGATTGAAGGTGTCTGGGGTGGTGGTGTGAAGAGGCATGTAAATACCTGTCCGTGTGTGTGGGTTTTCTGTATACAGAGTGAGCTAGGGTCCCAACCCCATGGGGATTGAATTAAAAAAATAGCGCTGGTGTCTCTCCGGAGTGCCAGCTACCTCTATACCAATATTTTATAAAAATAGACAAACACGTAAAAATTCTCCCATACAATTTTCACCCCCCCCCCCCTAATAACCACATAGGGAGTGAATTTAAAAAATTATTCCAGAGTGCCAGCCACCAGCATACCAAATTTTACATAAAAAAAAAAATATTTCTTGCCAAATATAGTATGATTGCACGAATGAAAACTTAACGACGAAAAAGAATAAGATTATAGTATAATAAAAATTATAATTTTTCCAATTACGAAGGATTTTATTTGGATAATCTATTTATTTTGACTTTCTTGACATATTACAATGTCTGGAAAAGGCCATACCAGTTTATCCTAGATAATGCGTATCTATATCAAGATCACCTAGTTTGGCCTAGTCTAAACTGGTTTATCCTAACGGGCTTAGGACAAACTAGTTTGGACTAGGCTATACCGGTTTATCCTAACGGGCTTAGGACAAACTAGTTTAGCCTAGGCCAAACTAGTTTGTCCTGAAATCGGGTTTGGCCGGTAACAGATACATAAACAAATTCGCTCTCACATAAAAAAGTTTTACTTTATATTCAGACTGTTTTTTATGCACATGTAATATGCTGAAAAACATTTTGCAATTAAAAAACTTAAATTATTTCGAGAAGCTAAAAGGTATACTCGCATTACAATATGCACACTGGCTACAAAAAAGACAATGGAACATAACGAAATTTCAGTTAATATTTTGCATTATTTTGCCAGTGTGGCAGGTATGAAAGCAAAATTATACTTTAAGCAATTACTATTATGAGAAAAAGTCATACCATCCATACAACCATCCTATTCCCGCGGGAACTCCGGGATAAAAAGTAACCTATGTGTTATTCTGGGTCTTCAGCTACCTGCATACCAAATTTCATCGTTATCGGTTTAGTAGTATTTGGTTGAAAGAGTAACAAATATCCATCCACACATACAAACTTTCACGTTTATAATATTGGTAGGATTTATAAAAAGCTAGTCTTCAATCATTAAAACGTTTGCAACTAGCTCAGATGGAACGACGATCAAAATAATCAACTCCCTGCGTTGCATAAAAAGAAACAAAACAAAAGACAATCGTATAATCTGGGCTTATGTCGCGACGATGGTTGGCGGTTCGAAATCGAATGTCGGCAACACTAGCCAATATCTCGAACGAATAGAATTCAGTAAATGAATCGTCGATCGAACGTTAGGTGTCGATAACATCGCTGACTGCGGCCACCGCTTCCGGTGGCAAACACGGCAAATAAAATACATCGATTCGTGTTAATCCTTAATTTTTCACGCGAATCACGTTTCGATATAGGCAGATCTAAACTAGAAGGTTAACGTCATACAAATGTATTAGTTTTTTTTTTAAAGTGTAGTTTTGTTGTTCAAAATTGTCTTTGATTTCAAAGCTGTGCCGTGCAACTTTTTACACTTTAGTGACACTAAACAAAAGATGTGAAAAATCATGAAAATGAAAGATGTAGTAGTAGCTATATCACGAGGTGCCCGAATTAGTGCATCATTTTGTCCCGCAAAGCGCACGCTTATAACATTATCTGCCTCTTGTTTATTATAATAGCATTGGCTCTACCACATTAACCCATGCAACTGAAATAGTCGTATCACACGTCTCGGTTAACATAGCTTTTAATGTTTAAGATAAGCATTGTTACCTCCTTGGGCAATCTGGTTAGTTCACCGCGACACTCGGTTCGCTGTATTCGGCCAGTACACATGCTTATGTTTGTCCAGTCCCTCGTATTTGTTTATCAATTTAAATACAAATACGAACGTCATACAAAGCAACGAAGGTGTTGATTGGAGAATGTACTCTGAATGCTAACTGGATTTCCTTGTCTGTTCATAATGTTACGGAGCAGGTATTTCATAGTAGGTGTGTTGGTTATATCTTATATGCTTTTACCGGTAAAATCACGTGCATTTGATGGTAAAATACATAATTATAAACCCAGCTAAACGTTTAGGTTTAAAGTTTTTTTTTGTTAAAGGTAGATACGAAATACAATCTTTACGATTTTTTTTATAAGGAATGTTCTAAGTACCGACTTACGATGATGGCTTGGAGTAGCCTTGTCATCATCAACGGACTTGCGGGGAAGCGGATGGCTCTCACCCCAAAAATATTTCTAAGTAACCAGACTATAAGACATATAAGAATAAGGTATCCTACCGATTTCGGCCATGGCAGCCAAATACGCAGGATATTTATAATGGATAATGTGTTTAGATGTGGCAGAAAAGGCTACCAAATTGAAGTGGAGTTTGGCGGGCCACGTCTGCCGGATGATCCCGGAGAGGTGGGCTAAAATGGTCACTTAATGGCAACCACTCGATGGACATCGGCAAAGGGGTAGGCCGAAGAAGAGATGGCGAGATGACCTAGATGCCCATGAGAAGAACTGGTGGGCCTTGGCCGAAAATCGACAGCTTTGGAGTGAGTTAGGGGAGGCCTTTGCCCAGCAGTGGGACCGACCAGGCTAAATAAAAAAAAAATGTGTGCGCGCATATATAATATGTGCACTCTCAGTTCAACCCCTTAAATAGTTCAGAGAGACGCCATCCCTGCATGACCGATGACAGATCAGGTGCAGAGCTTTCCGAGGCTCGAGCGTGCAACCGCCTACTGCCTAACTCCGGGCAGAGTAATTTTGCACCAAAAAACCACAAGTTTGCCCGACCCGAACGCAAACCGGGGACCGGGGAAGGATAGAGACCTTCTGCAGCACGTTCTACGTTCTACCAATAGGCTAAGAGGTTGTTAAGCTAGACCGATTAGACATAATATACGTATACAACATGTTAAACGGTCACAAGTCAAACGTTTCTCGTAAACCTCAGTCGTAAATATAGGCCACTAAATTGCTTAGTATAAATTAGCGCTAAGACCACTTGCATCTTCTTCTTAGTCGTATCACTCTTGACAATGTGGTCGTGGTCATCATGTAGTGTTGGAGACGGGCGCCAACGTGCGCCTTACGTATCCCGCCATTTCTCACTGCTGGTAGTCGTCCTGCCGCACTCGTTAAGTGAACCGCCAATCACGGATTTTTTTTGGTCGGTCCATCGCATGGGTGACCTCCCGCGCGGTCGAGAACCTTCCACTTTACCCTGGACTACAAGCCGTTCTATCGATCGGTACTTGCATCTACTGGACCCATTATTATTGTGGAGAGATGATTTTATTATTATTTATTATTTCTGGGAACCGACTCCCAATAACAAACTTTAAAAGTTTACAAAACCTGTACTTCTATGAAAACCGAAATAAAACAACAAAAACCTTTTAACGTTATTTCGTAACCAAACAATCCCGGAAATGTAAATGTAAACAAAATTAAACGGAGATAAATTAAACATACATTTTTTTATCATAAATCCTTTTGCCCGCAACACGTCATTCTGTATGACAGAGCGGACTATGGTGAAAATGTATGGTGAATCATCTTTATTTAAAGAGAAAATAATATTATTTTTGGAATTCCGCAAGTTAAGTATTTAAAGCTAATTTTCCCGTATTATTGTAGTTTTTAATAAAAAAAAAGTTCAGTGATTTAGAACAAATTGATCAACATGAGAAAAGTGAAAAACATGACTTTTTTTCTTGCAATATACGTACAATAATTTCAGCATCGATGGCTGAGTAGTTTAAGTCGTTGCTTTTCATGTGAGACGTAGCCAGTTCAATCCCCGCCACGTACCAATGTGTATTTCAAATTTAAAACTCATATACATGTACGTTTACTCAATGCTCTTACGGTAAAGGGAAACATCATGAGGAAACCTGCTCATCTATGAGGAAATTCAAAGGTAGTCTGAAGTCGACCAACCCACTCAGCTAACGTGGTTGACTAAGGCCCGATCACTACCCTTGTTTAGGGTAGGCCCCAGTCCCAATAATCATTCAAATATAATTGACTTTATGTTAAGTGCAAACGTATAAAAACAAAATCGATCATACTTAACTTATGTAAATATTATTAACCAGTATCATCGTTCAACTTTCCCGCGCTGTTACATAGAAATGGACCATAAAATAACTGGATCTGAACCTAATTGACTACGACCTTCATGAACGAGCTTTCAGAACTTTCAAAGTATTCAAGCTTAACTTTTAATGAAAATGTATTTTTAGTTAATTACGGAGCCCTAAGGACGTGGTTTCAAATCGCGCTCGCCCGCCTTTTTTCCATTTATCAAGTCGGGTAGATTAACTACTTACTTCTGTCGGCTCATATATTTTGCAGTCGGGCTCACCTTTCCGCAGCTTACGGAAGCTTTAGTAAGGAGAGTAAATTAATAAAGAGTTCGCGAAGTAGGTTTTGGAGTACGGAAGAATTCTTTAATCATAAAGTAAAGGATGCTTAGGGATATATTTGGAAAATGTTATTGTGATTCTCATTTGTTTATCTTTGTCTGTAGGTGCTACGCAACGGAAGGAAGATAGGGAAAATATTTACAAAGCATGTTTACTACTTCATATGTGACTGGCTCGGTGGAACAGTGGTAACTGACCCTGGCTGACGGTTCCAAGAGTCGTGGGTTCGGTTCCCACTCGGGACAAATATTTGTGCGATGAACATCGGTGTTTGTTCCGGTGTGATTATGTATTAAAGTATATATTTATAAATATATTATTTATGTATATCAGTCTCTGACGCCCATAGTACAAGCTCTAGCTTAGTTTGGGGTCATAAATTTTACAGGTGGGAGACATTTTGTCGACCGGTTGCTGTTACCACCATACAGTTGTGTAAAACCCGCCAAGTGACTCTGACCTCTCTTGGTCAGGTCGCGTTCCGGGATCAGCACTGTACGAACCGGAGCCAGGGGGGACCATTGTTGCGGCAAACGCCGGACCAGTGGAGTCTTAGCGGCGGTATTGTGCGGGCGGAGCGGGTCAGCCCGCCGGCCAGGGAGACACGTAGAAACGGGGGCCCTTCCGTCCGGCGGACTGGCCAACTCCGACCCGCACAGCTCAATACCAATGCGAGACTCCACGCCTTGTCTCGTTGTTGCCGCAGCTGTGGTCTCCTTTTTCACGGCTTTCAGGGTGAGTGCGACAGGCTCAATATGGTCTATTGTGCCTGTCGACCTCATATTTGGATCTCACTACCGCTTACCATCAGGTGGAGTGAGGTCATCTTGTTAGCCTCTTTATAAAAAAAAAAAATAAATGACCGTGTGTGGAAATGTCCCAGATATTTGTTTAAATTAAATTTATTTATATTTAATATTTTGGCAATAATTTTCTTATCCATCATATCCAACCCACTAACATAATGAAATAGCCGGCATCCAGACTTTTCAATTATTTATTTCACAACTTGCACAAAAAAAAATCATTCGCTGCTATTTGTGCCAAATATTGGAATACAATTTCATTACACACCACTTTACAAATATACAAAACTAATTAAACAGACTCGCACACTAAAGTCAAATATGTCATCATGGACATTCGTTTATTTAATGCATAAATAAAATGTCAAACGCTCGTTATCTCCTGTTAACTGTTGCTGTGTACTTGGTAAATATATTCAAATAATAATTTATATATATTCATTTATGAATTGGTTCATAAATAATATCATTTCGATATATCATTGCGAGTAATATGTGACTCTTCTCTTATTCGATTAGACGTGTTTTTAAGTAACTTTCCCAATTTCAGAATTGATCTACAAATATTTTTACACAATGTCTAATGTTTGATGATCAATCAAAAAACAAAATGATGTATTTAAACGTAATGTTTAGAATAGGAAATCAGTATTATGAATTAGATAATAAAAGTGAGCACGAGCCATACGTATTCTTAGTACAGCTTTTAAACAATTTTCTTTTTAACAGATTCAAAGTTTGGTATATTATATTGCCAGGAGATTTCGGAAGTTCACAGCATGTTCACATCACACCTAGCGATTTTTAGCGCATGCGCCGCATTCTACAGCGCAGGTCCGTTCATGTTGGAAATATGATCGCAGTACGCGGCGAAATCGCGGCGATTTCGCGGCGATTATTTAATCGCGGCGATATCGCGGCGTGCACGCTGCGAGCACGCGGCGAAATCGCGGCGATATCGCCGCGATCGAGATCGCCCAAAAATTGCTAGGTGTGAACATTCACTTAAATTGGTGTAAATAAACTTTATACTCTTTACTTTACAACTATAAAATGTATATATTATAAAATGTAAACGTATTTATCTATCTGAACAACAAATTAATTTGTCAGAAACAAAGATAGCGACAAGTGCAGAGTTCAGTTAATTAATTTTCAGTTAAAGTTTACTATAAAGAATGGCTTGCGATAGAACTCGCACTTACTTAGTTTTAATAAATTTGTTTTTTTACTCCTTACTTTCAAATAGTCTGGTTGAAAAAATGGGAGTTATTAGATAAAGATGATCCTCTTGTCTTGAAAAGCACTCATTTCTGCTTTCGTCCCTGTGTATTCAAACCTCATTATCGTGATTGACTGAATTGTCTTGTACAGACGTAGCGACGCAAAAGATCCGTTTTCAAGTCGCAGAAGTTACTGAATAACGTATGAGTCTACCGATCGTTGTTCACGTTTCAGACGGCCGCAGGGTTGCCGCTTCTAAGTGAGACAAGCGGCCCTGGAATAGGGAAAGAAACACTTTGTTTTCACCCGAACATTTTGAAACTGGTCGCCTAAAGGAGTTTATTTGTTTGTGCAACTGGCGTTTTATGTTTCTGTGACAATTTGTAATTTCACCATAAGATAACGAACAACGATATAAAAAACAAAAATCACTTCATCATCATCGTTAGCCTAAAAGTCCGTTCACTGCTGGATTTAGGCTTCCCAATGTCTTTGCACAACACTTTAGTGACTCGATGGCCGAGTGGTTAAGGTCATTGCTTGCCATGCGAGAGGTCGCCAGTTAAAACCCCGGCACGTACCACTGTGTTACTCGACGCTAAGAGAACACCTACGACGAAAACCTCAGGTTGTGTAGTCAACCAAGCCGCACGTGGCCAGTGTGGATGACTAAGGCCTTTTCGTCCAAGTTTAGGGTAGGCCCGTGCCCCAGCAGTAGTGAAGTATATGGTTTGATGATGATGATGATGAACACTATATTATTTATACTCGTATATACTAAGATTCGTAGAATCTGATAACCAAGTTAATAAGCTACCACCGTTTTATACCATCCACGGTATTTTAAATGTTAAATGCACGCCGTAACAAAGCGGTAAAATTAGTTTTAATTAAAAATAGGTCCCATTTTTAACTCTCTCTCTCGTCATTTTTGATCTGCAAAAACTCAGCCAGCATTATCCTGACAAAGCTCGTATATTTTAGATAAACACTGCTATTGTGCTAACTAGGTCGCTGCGAAAACTTTCTAAAGTCAATCTGCATAAAAAATGAGGTGACAACCCTTTATTCAGCCGTTTTTGAGTGGTTAATCCTCTTTACATGATTAATGTTGGAACATGGCTGTTAGCAGAAAGTAACAAGCGATGTTTAGCCCTCCCTGAATAGGTGGTTAACGCCATTCGACTTTGCTATTACGTTTACGCTAAATTTCGTTTCCCTTTATTGTTATTTGAGTGTTAGAATGGACGTTTTAATGTGTACATTTCTGTAGCTCTGGAACAATAACAATTTAAAACGTTTTAGAGACGCTTTCAATTGTGTTCCTGAAATTCCTGTTTATAGCTGAACAATTTTGTCTACAACCTGACTCTAACGACAATCAGGTCAAACTAAGCTGTACCTATATTATTTAGTAGCAGATTTTAATTTTGTTGTAGGTTACAATTTGTTGTTGGTAATCATTTTAATATCATCACATCAAAAATATTACGTACAATCATTAATTTAATATTATATTTATTCCACGGCACGATCATCAAAAGCTCCGAGTACATTGCAACAGTAGGCAATTCTTATATATTGGTTAGATATAAAACGCAATTCGCTTAGTTCTATGCAATTTGTGATTTTATGACCACACTGAACTGTGAACGCCCAGTGCCAGTAAACCTCTAAGAATATTTTATTCACGTGCGGGTGCTTTGAAATGGGATCGAAAGTAGGGATCTTTTGTGTTTGGTTATAGGAGCAGCAGATGGCAGACAGTCGCCGGGAAGAGTGTTTGGAAGCTTTAAAGTATTACTTTTATTTATACGATTTGTGTTATAATATACTAGGGACCCGCCTTCGATTCATTTCGAGTATATTATACATGTAAACCTTCCTTTTCGTAAAGAAAGGTATGGATTGACCTTTATTATTACTTTTGATGATGGTCATTGCCTGCGCGTCACTTAAGGTGTGGCCAGAATACCAGTGCTGCTGTAGCGGCTCTCGGGTCATTAGGGGTCAGACCCATCCGCTCCCCCGCAAGTCCAGTGTTGATGACAAGGCTTCTCCAAGCCATCATCGAATGTCAGGGTCGCTGCAACGCATTCTAAGGTACACCACTTTGGTCATGTCTTTGTATTTGTGCGTTTTCATGTTTTCATATCTGTACTTTCAAAAGGCCAATATGTTTTCTTTATTTTTCCTCTTGAATCCCTCTATCAATAGGAAAAAACCGGATCCAAATCCGTTGCATAGTTTTAAAGATTTAAGCATAGACAGGGATCTACACTATAACTGACTTATTTACCATGTAATGAAGGTAGCTTTTTTATCTAGACTGTGATATTTCACAGCTGGGCGATAGCCTCCCCCAACTTACTCTATAGAGTGTAAGGTAGTAAAGTTATTTCATTACTGAAATTTCAGAAACAAATCTGAAAATATTTCGTTCGATCACCTCATATACAAGTTGTTGTTAACCTACAAGGGCTTTGATTGCCACCCAGGACAAATATTTGGGTGACGAACATCGATATTTGTTTCGTGTCTGGGTGTGTTATAAATATAAAGTACTAGCTGTGCCCGCGACTTCGTTCGCGTGGACTACAGGATTTTACATACAGAAGTTGTTTTCCAATAACTCCCGTTCCCCTAGGAATTTTGTAATATCGCGTTGCAAGTAAGCTTTAAATTTATTAAGGTACCTGCATGCCAAATTTCAAGCGTCTTACTTATGCGGTTTATATTTTTCATACAAAAGGATTTTCCCGTTAATTCCCGTTTCGGAAAATCCTTTCTTAACATCCGTTACTACGTCTACGCCTACGTCATAAAATCTACCTGCATGCCAAATTTCATCTCGATCTGTCTAGTGGTTTGGGCTGTGATGACTTCGTCCGCATGGAGGTGGTTAACGGGTAAAATATTACTTCTTTATAGCGCAGTCGGTTAAAAAGTAGCCTATGTCCTTTCTTAGGCTTTGGACTATATCTGTGCCAAATTTCGTTTAAATCGGTTGCGTAAAAGCGTAATAGACAGACAGAGGTACTTTCGCATTTATAATATTAGTAAGAATTAGTAAGAACATTAGTAAGAATACAAGGATATTTAAGTGTATTTGTGTAAACTGCTCTTGATATCCGTAACGCATAATTAACTTACTTCGGAATCAGGACAATGAATGTGATGTTGTGTGATATTTATTTATTCATACATATTTTCAAACATACTATAAAAATACATATAATAAATTGTATTGTTGCCATGTCTTATATCGATAAAATTGTTAACATGTTTCCGAGCAAAGTTCGCATCCGCAGTTCGACACTTAGTTGTTTCGTATTGGATTACTTCAGCGGTTGTCATCAGTTGTCAACGTTCTCTAGTACACACGAGCTATCTTGCATAGTCCAAGATCCCACTGCACGATTCCGATATTCTGGTAGGTATAAGGTTATTAAGATAAAAGTTGAATAATAAATTGAATGTTACTTTGGGTGCGTACCTCGCCTGCGAGTTATTATACAATGTAATAGCGATAAGGTCGCCTGAAAAATACCTGCAAGCTTTCATTATAATTAGTATTTTGTTTGTTTTTGTGTTATTTTAAGGAAAATATATAATTATTATTTAACTTATTTATAAAATATTGTATACATCTGGCTAATTCAACATTGTGGATTATTCAGAATTGGCAAAAATTGTTACTAAAACGTTTATAAACATCTTTCTCGCCAGTTTTATCAAACAAGACATATTGCTCTGGCTCGGTGAAACAGTGTTTAGTGACCCATGGTTAATACCTACGGTTTCAAGAGTCGTGGATTCGATTCCCACCAGGGACAAATATTTTTATGGTGTTTGTTCCGTGTTTGGGTGTGTTATTCAATATTTTTAATTACCATGGGATCAGATCAACGTTTGTGATGTTGTTTAATATTATTTTTATAACAATACCTGTCAGAATGGAGCAGTGGGTTCCTAGTCTAAGCTTTAGGCAATATGCCAAGTTCTCAGAATGTCAGTGGCATTTCAACTGTCATCGGCGCAGTCCGAGTAGCGATCGTTCGCTATAGATGCAGAGTGATTATTTTTATTGACACACAATCAAACTTCCGATCAATTTATCACTATCTTGTTATTCAAATCACAGCTATCATTTTAGGCTAATTCATTGTACCTGTCTATGTGTTCGATTTGACAAGGTTAATTGATTAAGGTAAGGTTAATACATGCAATATGTTGAACAAAAAATACATGTATTGTATTCGAAAAGAATTTAATATCGTGAACGTCTCTCTTTTTATTGTATTACAAGTTTTTTTCAGAAGAACTATATTTAGGATTAAAATGGGAAATGTTTTATGTATTAGTTACACGTTAAGTAACTTAGTCCCTAAGCACTTTAGCATAGTGCAACGGTCTTTTGTCGAACCATTAAGAGGTCTTTGGGAAAAACAATTTGTGCGTTTAGAGTAAGCATTGGCTGTTTCATTGACCGCCCAAATTTCGGCTGCCCGCCCACGTCAGATTTTTTGTAGACCCGATAGTCAGGCATATTATTCCTCCAATTCTGATTACCGATTCTGTAACCGACTCAACGTACACCTCCGTTATTTTGTCGGTGGTTATCGAGTAGACAGAAAGAACGTAAACCTGAATGTCAGTAAGTAGTGTGCTTTGATACATACCATTCCATTTGTTGCTGATAATCTGATCGTTCGGTATACACCGATTTTATTTTTGGCCTACATATTTTAGGACATTTGCGTTTCCCCATTGTTATGAGTATGGTCGGTATTTCTGCTACAAAGATTGATTACCGATTATCTAAAGTGGGCGAGCAGCTTTCAGTAAACTGAACCGCCCAAAATCCTCATCAAGTCAAAGTGCTTAGCGAAATTTCGAAACTGTAATTGCAAACGGGTACCTAAATGACGTTCATAATTCGCTAAAGCCCAGTCCCCGCCGGTCTCTACCTCGCCAACTCTTTTTTATCGACTTAAATTGAAGCAAACGCTTTTAAACTTGTCGAGCGTTATTAACAGTCGGTTTTCAACTGTTCCGGCAATATTTTAAATTACATTCCTCGGGTGATGCATGAGGTACGCTGGCGTAGTGGAATGACCGTTGCTTCCCAACAAAAGGCCAAGAAAATGGAACATTTATATGAACAATTTATACTGGGCAGATAGGAGGCCACCATATTTTTAACTGCTTGCTAAATAATGAGGCACCAGTTTCGTCTACCAGTTATTTACGCGAGTTGGTAATGGGTCCGTGTAAATTTGTGTGCGAGACTATAAACTCCGCTTCTCCGTCTTAGTTAAATATTGTGTAGGTTACAATTTTCAAGCGGTAAACTTAATTACGTGAATTTATTCTGTCCAGTATTTAGCTTTGTAGCATTGCTTATGAGCAGTTCAGCTCTGGTTTCCCATTTGTAGCAAACGTAACACATTTGTATGAACGTCTAAATTACGTTGTTTATTTTTGTAGTTAAAACGACAGTTCATGTTAATATTAAGAGCTATGTTTATTTAGTTCGCTTAAAATACTTTGATATCTGAATGCGTGTGAGTGATTTTACTATCCACTAGTGAGTTTATAGGATTACGAAGTTCAATTCCAAAATTTTGTGGGTCAATATAGAAAGTAGAATAGTAAAAAATCGTTCAAAGAAATTAAAAGTAAGCATGTTTAGATGTAGGTAAATAAATCTAGTTACATAATTTTGCTTAGTAAGATTTTAGACTTTCGCGTTCCATTACACTAAATATTAGTCTTTATGGGTCTATACGCGTTATTAGGAGTAGCAAATTACATAGCTACTTACTGCCCGACGTTTCGACTGGGTTACACCTATCGTGGTCGCGAGCGAACTCTAAGTAAGTAGCTATGTAATTTGCTACTCCTAATAACGCGTATAGACCCATAAAGACTAATATTTATTTTTTGTTTGTTTCCCCATTTCGACTCGATTCGTAAAAAATAAGTAATACATTTCGAGGTACAAGTAGTTCAATTACAAACACGATCGTATTCAAATCGCAACGCATGGCCCTCCGTCGTCATTTTCCCTACAGAACTGTCATTCTCATAAAACGCCATCACAGTGAGTGGGACGTTCGCTTATTCCGAAACGCGAGTCAAAAATACTTGAAATGCCAATTGAGTTTTTAAAAAATATATTTTTTAAAAGTTTTACAATTACATCTTAACCTAACTAATACTAGCAAGGCCCGATGAGGTGTGAAAGTGAGAGACTCGTTGCTCTGGATCCGATGCTTTTATACTGCCGCGACGGTGGTGGTGGTATTATGATTCTTTGTTCAGCCCATTGGCTATTGTATCGGCGTTATCGCTAACGGCTCTTTGTTAGAACTAATCGCCCATTCTGTTCTCGAAGTCCACGGCGTTATTACCATGTGGCTTGATTCCAATACATCATTGTTTGGGTTATCGGAATTGACCTTCATGAATGCTATCGTCGGGTTATTTGTTATTTTTTATAACACCCTGACTTTGGTCTCGTTGACTGTCCTCCCCTAAATTTGAAGTCCATGGTTTTCGGCAAACCTTGGATCGAAGAAATTTAAACAATATAATTGCAACTATGAATATAGTTAAAATCATAATCCAACTATATTGAATCAAATTGTGTCTTCCCTGTGTTTCCAGCTTTCCGATTTCTTGTAGACTCTTCAATTTGTCTGAAATCTTCTTAGGATCATATGTTAATTCGATTTCGGGAATATCTTGAGTTTGATTAATTTCAAGACTTGTTATAATAATCTTCTCCTTAGACTCTTGAGTGTGAAATCGCTTGATCCCGGAGATGTTGACTTCGCAGTTTTCGCCATTTAATATATAAGAACCTTTGATCCACGATGTTTCTTCGTTTTTTCCACATCTGAGTTTTATTTCCGTAGTTTTATTAAAATATATAAATATTGCTTTCGGTGAGACTTCCTGTATTTCTTCCTCGGGGCATCTTATTGGAACCGTAGAACACATATCAGTATTCTTCCTTCCTAGAAAGTTCGTTTCGCAAGTATCCTTTTGTAGAATGCTTCCTTTACATATAAGTTGATTCAGCAACGTACAGTCTTCTACTTCGTAAGTTTCTGAGTTCGAAAAAGCTAAAGTGACCTTACGCATAATAGGATAGGTACAGGTGGGGGTATTTTGGATAACAGGTACAATCTTTCTCGTTTTATAAATCTGTGGCTTAACTAAAGGTATTTCTAATATAAAATAAACAACATGATTTATTATACGACTCTGAACATTAATAAATGGTTCTATATCATTAATATTATTCGAAATCATTACTGACTTATCAATCTTATTTAATGTTTGTTGTAAAATATGTGACTGTATAATACTATAATGATACATATGATGTTCACTAAATGTAATAGCTGTAGACAATCTTTCTGCAATATCTTGCAAAGTTTGAGCCTGTAGTAATATATCCATCGCAATTTTTTCCGAATTTTTATTATTTAATTCCTGCGAATATTGAGAATCTAATGTTTTCTGAATATCTGTGATTTTCTTAATTTGTTGGTTAAATTCTTCTAAACTCTTATCTGTAACTGATATTTGTTTATTATAAGCCATGCGAACAGTTTCTAAATCTTTCTGAATTTTATCTAAATCATCTTGATCTAAATTTCCTGTAATCGCTTTTATTACTGATCCTAAACCATCTATCAAACCTCGCTTAGATCTACTCTGCGTATCTAAATGTTTACATATTTCATTAATATGAGATAATATAATGTTAATCCTATTATATATGTGTAAAATATCTTCCGTTTTTGATTGTGTCAAAGACAGAACTCTCTTAATTGTATCCATTAACTTATCTTTATGTTCCATTATAGAGCTTATTTCTAATTGATGTATAATCGTCCACTTTCCCTCTATAATACGTGTAGGTGGTAATTCAACCAATATAACATGTTCGTTCGATTCTAATTTTCGGAACTTGAATCCGAAGACAACGATGATTCTGTAACAATAAGTTCTTCTATATGATATGTTCTACCATTACTTAATTTATATTTGTTATGTTCCTCACAGTTTACTATCTGATATGGACCTAAAAATCTTGGATTGGTTTTGTGTCTTTCTGCGGCACTATTTTTTAAATATACCTTATCTCCTATTTTAAATTGATTCGGAGAACGAATATTTTTATTTATTCTCTCATTACGTTTTTCCTTTATGTTTTTTAAATTATTGTGTATATTTTTATTTAATTGAGTTAAAAATTGTTTTTGTTGAATTGTATAATTTTGAACAACTAATCTGAAATTTTCGAAGTTTTGTAGTTTAGGCTTTCTTCCAAAATGAACCTCAAAGGGGGTCATATTAATTGCACTATGTGTTGTATTATTATAAGCATGGGTAATAAAATACATTTTTTGATTTTGATCTAAATCGGAATCTCTCTGTAATCTATATAATTCCTGTATCGTACTGTGTAGTCTCTCAACATCTGAATTAGATTTATGATGTTGTGGTGACGTAGTATGGTCTACTATACTATAAGTTTGAAATAACTCTTTAATTACTTCGCTACAGAATGATTGCTCACCATCATGAATTATTTTTTTAGGTGCTCCAATCATTGCGAATATTTCGGACAAGGTTTCGTAAACTCTGCTTTTCTCTGTAGGCTTGAGAATCGCATATTTAGAGAATTTATCTATAACTGATAAATACCATTGTCTTTCTAACGACATGAAATCAATATGCCATGTTTCCATTGGTTCATAAGGTGTCTCAGTTTCCATTGATAATGTAACATTAGGGTGCCTATTATATTTTTCTTTTTTACACGGTTCGCATTGAAGGATAAACTTTTTAATTTGTTTTTTCATTTTTTCCCAATAATATTTTTCTTTTAATTGTTTATACATACTTTCTATTCCTGGGTGCCTATTGTCTTTTAAATGATATTCTTTTATTAATCTTAATTGTTCCTCTTTTTCATCTATTTCAATTAATGATTTTGTGTATCTAACAGGTTTAAATATTGAGGTATCAAAATATTTACGATATGTTTCCGAGACTTTATAATATAGTTCGTCATTTGGAATTATGAATGCATATTTTCCTTGAGGTAAGTATTCTAACATAAATTCTTTAATAGTATTTTCTTCATCTCCTGGTGGAATATAAAAATACCAAATACTTTTTTCGCGTTTTGCCCTTTTAAATGGTGCCATCTCAAAAATAACTCTTCGTAATCTTTTAGGTGGATAAGCATGTATAATTGGAATTCCTTCGTCGCTATTCTCTTGGTTCGAGTGAATGGTACCTTGTTTACTGTTTGGACTGATATCCGATGACTTGGGGTCATTGTTCGTTTCCGTATTTATCGCGCATTCGATGGAAGAATCTGTTAGAGCTAAGTCCTCTTCTAAATTTACTCGTAAAGAATCGCTATCGGTGTTATGGATTTCTATTCGACTTAGAGCGTCAGCTACATAATTATCTTTACCTTTTACATGTTCAATTGAGAAATCATAGTCTTGCAACTTTAATTTCCATCGAGTTAATCTTTGATTTGGTTCTTTTAATTTGGCTAACCATATTAACGCTTTATGATCTGTTCTTAAAACGAATTTACGTCCATAGATATAAGGTCTAAATTGTGTTACTGCCCAAAGTATTCCTAAGAGCTCTTTTTCCGTTGTATTATATTTATGTTCGGTTTTACTTAAGGTTCTTGACGCATACGCAATGGGATGGCTGTCCTGACTTAATACAGCTCCTAATGCGATATCTGAGGCATCAGTGGTAATTACAAATGTTTTATTAAAATCGGGAAAAGCTAAAATTGGGGCGTTAGTTAATAACTGTTTACATGTTTTTATCGCTTCTAAATATTTTTTGTCCTCTATGTCAATAACTGCATTTTTTTTCGTTGCTTCCGTCAATGGTTTAACGATTTTACTTAGGTTTGGCACAAATTTTCGATAATATCCGATTAAACCTAAAAATCCTCTTACTTCTTTTAGAGTTTTTGGTATTGGGAATTTTTGAATAGCTTCGATTTTCTTTTGATTTGGTTTAAGACCATTTTCGTTCAAAACGTGTCCTAAGAATTCAATTTCTTTTTCCATAAATACACATTTATTTTTGTTAATTTTTAAATTAGCTTTTCGCAAAGCTTCAAAGACTTGTTGTAATCGATTTATATGCTCTTGTTTATTTTTTGAATATATAATAATGTCATCTAAATAAACTAAACATATATTCCTGGCAATCTCTTGTTTTAAGACGTTATTCATCATTCTTTGGAACGTAGCGGGAGCGTTCTTCAAACCAAACGGCATGCGTAGAAATTCATAATGTCCATTAGGTGTACTAAAGGCGGTTTTTTCAATGGAGTCCTTATCTACTTTTATTTGATGGTAACCTGATGTTAAATCTAATGTTGTAAAATATTTATTACCTTGCAATTTTGAAAATAATTCCTCGATATTAGGTAAAGGATATTTGTCAGATTTTGTCTTTTCGTTTAATTTCCTATAATCGATTACCATTCGCCATTTTTGTATTCCGGATTGATCCATTTTTTTTGGTATTATATGTACAGGTGAAGCCCACGGTGATTCAGAAGGCCTAATTATATTTTCGCTTAATAAGGTATGAATTTGTTTCTTTATCTCTTCTTGTTGTATTTGAGGTAGTCTAAAAGGTCTTTGGTAAATTGGATCTTCGCTATTTAATGATATATGGTGTTTTACACTCGTTGTCGCGCTATCCGTTACATTTTCCGTAAATAAATCGCTATATGTTTCGCATAATTCGGTTATATTTAAATTATCGCTGTCCGTCATGTGAAAGATTAATATTTCATTTTGAGGCATAGTTAGTTTTCGTTCTTTTAAATCTATTTTAGCGTTTATTTGTTCAATCATGTCTGTACCCATTAAAATATCGTATTTGTCACTAAAGTCATAAATATAGAATTTCATTGGACCGTTGTCTTGACCGAAGTATCTACACCAATAAGGAGTTTCTATATACCCATTATGTGATGTAATACCGTGAGAAGTTCGGACTACGAATTTTTCCGGTTGTACATAATTTTGGAAATATTTTTGTTGCGCTTTAGAAGTTATAAAAGATCTTTGGCTTCCGGTATCTATTAAAATTTTTAATTTAGGTATTTCGGTTTCAAAATAAGGTAAAAAGGATTTAACGTGATTAAATTCTATGATGGATTGTCTTGATCTGAACCGTCGTGAAAATTTTTATTTTCATTAGTTTCGTTATTTAAATGTTCGTAATTTTGCGGAATATCGTTATAGTATTCGGGGTCTTGATACTCGGGCGCGTATTCCGTATAATCCTCCGATGAGAAGCTCTCTTCCTCATTTTCAGGATGATAAAATAGCTCCTCCGCATACCTACCCTTCCCTAAATTCACCTGACCGGGTCTAAGAGACGGTGCCGTTCTCATAGATACGTCATTACTAAACACTTTAGCAGGCTGAGGGCGCTGTTGTTGCGGATGCTGTTGCTGAGGATGCTGCTGTTTCTGAAACGCTGGATGAATAGCTCGGTTATTAAAAACATTATTGTGCGGATTCGGTGACCATGGATGTTTGACGTGGTACGGTATGTTATGTCTAGGAACGTTCGGTCGGCTATTGTTCTGATACAACCTTTGTTGTGTCGAAGGCGTTGGTTGGAAATGCATGGACCTAACTGGGAACATAGGTTGGCTTATGATCCTAGGTGCAGGTAAGATATTCGAGAATTTCTGTTTGATATTATCAAACCTACCTTCGGCTTCCAATTGCAATATCTTTGATACGGTGTCATTAAAATTACAATTACTTACATATACCTGATCGTGATAGGGTAAACTGTTTCGTAGAGTGTTTTGTGCAGTATTAATATAAGGTTCCATAACCTCTTGGATTAAATCATGCTTCGCCGAACCATACTTATCAGCTAACTTACTTTTAATGAAAAATAGCTTTTGTTTTAACTCGAAAATCAACTCTTTATACGTGGTTTTCTTTTTTACATTGGATAATTCAACCAACAAAGTATTGAATTCTCTATTATCTGCGCACTCGCTCTTTAAGGTAGCTTCAATAATGCTCCAATTAAAGTTATGGTTAATCATAGATATGATTACCGCAGCTCTCCCTTCTAACTTACTTAATAACAACATTACATTTTGAGGTGTATCCCCTCCTACCGTATTCAACCATTGTCTGGCGTTGTTTATATAATTATAAATGCTAAATGGATCGCCATCATATTTTGGTACAAATCCTAATAATTTTTGCGGGTCGATTACAAGATGCACGGGGTTTACCGGTGTCTGTGATGGACCTGGATTATTGTTAGGTGCATTAGGCACGTAACTTTGATTACTCTCCATATTATTAACAATAGGGAGTTGCTCAACACTCACACTAGGCTTATGTCTAAATACAAGTTTAGCAGGTTTAAGGAGCGGAATTTTGGATGAAGGAAATGCTTATCGGTCACTTACAGAATGCTGCCGATGATAGCTCGAAGCACCAACATTTCTTTCTTCTTCCGACGAGTTTTTGACTTATTTCTTTGTGCGGTTGCCCAGTTGTTTAAGACTTGAGAGTCACGCGAAAGTAAAAGCGAATTCGGACTTCTTCGGAACTCTGGAACTTTGACTTTACACTTTTAGCTGGGCCCCACGTTGGGCGCCAGTCAAAATACTTGAAATGCCAATTGAGTTTTTAAAAAATATATTTTTTAAAAGTTTTACAATTACATCTTAACCTAACTAATACTAGCAAGGCCCGATGAGGTGTGAAAGTGAGAGACTCGTTGCTCTGGATCCGATGCTTTTATACTGCCGCGACGGTGGTGGTGGTATTATGATTCTTTGTTCAGCCCATTGGCTATTGTATCGGCGTTATCGCTAACGGCTCTTTGTTAGAACTAATCGCCCATTCTGTTCTCGAAGTCCACGGCGTTATTACCATGTGGCTTGATTCCAATACATCATTGTTTGGGTTATCGGAATTGACCTTCATGAATGCTATCGTCGGGTTATTTGTTATATTTTTTATAACACCCTGACTTTGGTCCCGTTGACTCGCGATTAAACGTTGACAGATTTGGGTCAGGCCATTCCTTCAAAGAGATGATATAGTATTCGTGTGCATTGCGCTGCATGACAAACAAAAATGAAACTACTCGACTATGATATATTTATTACTCTTTGAGGTCTGCCGACAAATCTTCTCAACAATAAGAAACAATAATGCCTACATTTACCCAAGTTGCAGGTTATGGTTATGTTGAAATTACGCTGTCACGATCTTCAATTTTAGTTTATAAGGGATTTTTTTAAATCAGGTAAGGTATTTAACCTGGATAGAAAGAAAAATATTATTTATAAAATTAAAAATTCTACTATCTAGAGCAATCCGATTGAACCTAATAAAGAATTAACATCAGACAAAATAATGTTAAATTAATGTTAAACTGCAAAAACTGTTCAGCTCGATAAAACAAAATGTTTTTTTACAAATTTCCTAGTAAATAAATCGTGAAATTTGAGTGGTTGTTTTCCCTTAGCAGAACGATTAATCTTTAGTACTAAGTACTAACGAATCCTGCTGGTTAAAAAATTACATTATTTTTCGAATTTTTAAAAAATAATTATCAAACACGCATGAGAAGCGATAGTTCTTTTCAGTAATGTGAATTAATCAAGTACTGCTTGCGGCATGAAATTGATGATTAAAGCTAAAGAACAAAGAAACTCTACATAAAAGCGGTTCGAGTGTGATTTTGAGTTTCGTTTCTCACTTTCGTAAAACCGGTATTTATTGATTTGAATAAAAAAAGCTACACAAATCTACTTTACTACTAAGATAGAATCATTTTACAGCGGGAACACAACCCCACGGCGTTTAAAAAGATGATAAGTAAATCTGGTTTAAAATCATCATAATTATTAAGTAGGTATACAATCATCATGTATTTTTTCTTTAAGACCTTTGAACTCTAGAACGGGACTTTCAAATGAACTTGCTCTGTCGTTCAAGTCTAAAGAAGTTAATCAGAGTAATGTGGTTGGAGTTCCGCCATTGCCAATACACTTCGTTTGCGTACGACTTATTTAGAGAGGAATTAATCAGCTTCATATGTAAAACTTGGAGTTCAAATTGAGTTTTCCTTTCTGGTTTCCATTTGTCGTTACTTTGTGCATCTAGCTAGCTATAAGAAAACAGACCTTTAATTTTATGCTGAACTTTTTACCAACTACTATCAAAGTTTTTAACAATATCTATCTATCTATCTTAAAAAGCTATTTGGAACTTGTCGATTCTGCTATTTTTTTATTATAAAGGCCAACCTTATGACTGGCTCGATGGAACAGTGGTTAGTGACTCAGGTTCAAAACCTACGGTTCCAAGAGTCGTGGGTTCAATTCCCACTCGGGACAAATATTTGTGTGACGAACATCGGTGTTTGTTCCGTGTCTGGGTGTATTATTAAATATATTTAAGTTTATTTGAGTATCCACTGTTGATCCTGATTTCCGTAACACAAGTGCTTAAGCTACTTATCACGGGATCAGATCAATGTTTGTGATGTTGTGTTATATTTATTTATTTATTTATGATGTCTTGACCCAAGTTCGCTATCTATGGTTCCAAGAGTCGTGGGCTCGATACCCATACGGTTATTTGATATATTTTTAACTATTTCTGTATCCACTGTTAATTCTGATATCCGTAACACAAGTGCTTAAAAGCTACTTACCCTAGGATCACGTCAGTGTATGTGATGTTGTGTAATAATAATACATATATGTATATTACAGCTCGGCACGATTTTTACAATTAACAATATGCATGCAGTATCTGTTAACATTGGCTAGATGCTATAAAGCTTCTAGCCAATAAGCAATATCAGAATTCTATTGGATATGCCTCCCAAGGCTGTACAAAAGTGCCATAAGAATCCTTTCTTAAGAATCTTACTTTATTTACGAATGTGTTTCGGGGAACCGCAAATCCTACAGGGATTCATGTTTCCATGAAGCTTTATTCCGCAAACTGATCTTTTTGTAGATATCTTTCGTTAATAGGTAATAGTTAATATCTTGTCAATTGATAAGGAAGTTATGAAACGGGAATAAATTATAAAACGCATAATCGATAAACCAGATATATTTATTTTTATTTTATCTTTATTTACCTACAGGAACTATTAATAATAACCAATTCACGTTTTTCTTTTTTTCCTACTAGCTTCTTACATATTAAACTCCTCAAATAAATGGTTATATAGGGAAAAAATAATAAAACCGTAGAAGTTGTCTATTATTTGCGCGAAACTACACATTTGAAATCCGTAAAATTAGTTTAATTTAAAATAAGAACCGTATTTAAAATGCATCAAAATAAATGTAATGCAATTTCACGTACGAGGACGCGCTGATTCGATTACGTGGACATTATTGGCTGAGATAAAGCCAATTCGAGTGTAAATACTGGCAGGGAAATTAAAAATATTGAGAACTTGCTTACCATAGGTTTTTGATATTACCTTCTAAGGCATGAGTAAAGAAACTGGTCTTATAGTACGACATACGAGTTAAACGTTTTAAAAATTATTTTAAACAACTGCGCTACTATTATACTTAAAGAAAATAGATATGATGTTGTAATTTGTACTAAAAACATGATTATTTTAGTCGATTTTAATTTTTATTATACGTACTTACGCTTATTAAAACATGTAGGCAAAAATATTGTCTGTTTTTTTTAGTCAATTTACAAGAAATTTCAAAATCTCATTTGTAAACAGTTTTGTAAACTACCTATAGTCCACAACTGCAATTAACAAACTTAGTTGTTTGAATACCATACATTTTTAATTATATGAAGTTTGTGGTAAACAGAATTATCAGACTGTTTGGAGATAACTTACAAGCTATCCGAACTTTTCAGACGACAATACGTATTCAATATGTTAAAGGATATTTTAAAATTAACATTAGAGCTTTAAAAACTTTTGGATATTTTAGATTGATAATATATGAAAATGAATCAGATAATAAAAGTTTATATAAATAAAAATAATTACTTCTGGTTAAGTACAGAAAATGTTTGTATCGCCATTTTGTAACAGTCTTATCTTCATCCAAAATATGTCGGTTAGCGGTACATATTAGCCTTGAAGTACCATATTGGAAATACAGGTAACTGTTCCCTTCCATCAGAAACAATATTTATCGTATCGTTTGAGATAACAGCCCTTTATTTTTAAAGGAAACATTACCTTCATACGGTGAATCTAATTTACTCGAGCAACCGTAACGTAGGGAGCATCACCGTGATATTTTCATTGTAAACGAATCAAGAGATACTTATTTTGGGGAAAATTGGTCATTACATCGATTCCGTTCTTGGAACAATTACTATAGCACTTTGTTCTTCGAAGACAGCTGGGTTTCGAGTGAAGTGTTGGTAAATTAATGTCGGTAAGCAATTAAGACATTTCCGGGAATTTGTTTTGGTAATGAAATGTGCTGCTCGACTCTATGTAAACAGATTTCGAACCGCAAACAATTGATTCTAATTACGTCCGCAATTTACTTCCTTCCTTTGGACACAACAATATTTTAGGGTCACAGAAATCACTTGTAAAAAACAATGACTTACGTTTGCATTAAAAACGGTATTCTATAAAAGATTTTAAATGACTTTTGTTCAGAATGTAGAAATATTTGAAGTGACATTTAAATGTATCAATTTAATTTGATACATTTTGAATCATGAGTTTGTCTTTTATATTCTTTTCATAGATTGATCAAAAATTATATTCGATACTTAGGGGTGAGAGCCATTCGCTCCCCCGCCTGTCAGGTGATGATGAAGAGGCTACTCCAAGCCATCATCGTAAATCAGTTAGGAGGAAAAAGATAGAAAAAAAGATACTCGACATTCACATTCAACAAACAACTTCTAGTCTATAAACGGGAACCAAGACCAGAACTAACTACAAGGCCAAAAGATATCCTATTGAAAAAAAGCAGCATCATGCACTCATCATGTTAAATGCCGTATTTAGAAAAGATAACAACGCAAACCATAACTATGATGAAGGTAAACGCACCGCGTTAAATTATTCCGCCCTCGAAGCAAGCCCTGGTTTTGTGCAGACTTATCTCTTGCTAAATTATTCCGCTGGCCTCTTAAGTAGAAGTTGGCTAGCTATTAAACAAGAACAAGCACTCGGCACTTGAACTTCACAAGGCACATTAACCGGAGCACCAACAAGCGAGCAGTTACATATTTCTTGCTAATTAACAAACACGAGATACGGGCGTCTGCAAGGGCACTTTCCGTATTAAACAAGCGGAATTCGATGAGAATATGGTGGCTTTATTTTTATTTGAGCTAAGGATAGTGGCCCTGTCTTATGGAAAAGTCCTGGGTTAGAAAGAAAGAAAGAAAAGTATTTATTCAGTTATACTTAAAAAACACACATACATTACAAAAAAGTTAAAACAAAGTAGGTAACTGAAAAGGGATCTGTTCAGCATTATGTCGAGGAGTCGGGGGACACCCCGACGCTGGTCTTCCGCAGATTTCTTATCGGGGAGAGCACGCAGTGCACAGCAGCACATTAAATAGTAAGAACGTTAGTAGAAAATAGTGGTAATGAGACATGGCTCGATTACTCATCACGAACGACCTGCTACAATCATTGATATGTAATCTATCTATATCTATACTTATTTAAATAAAGCTGATGAGCTAGTTTGTTTGAACGCGCCAATCTCAGGAAGTACTGGTACGAATTGAAAAAATATTTTTGTGTTGGATAGACCATTTATCGAGGAAGGCTTTAGGCTTTATAACATCACGCTACTACCAAAAGGAGCAAAATAACAATGATATGTTTACACATATCGGGGGAAATCTGTGCCTGTGACTTTGTCCGGGAGGTCGATGGAGTAGATATTTTTTGTTTGAATACTTGGTTCTCGGAGTTCATTCGACAATTTTTTCGAAGAAATTGGTCACCCAGTGGCAGCCGAGCGGTCGTCGGCCAAGGGGAGGACCAAAAAAGAGATGGCGAGATGAACTCGACGCCCAAAAACCAAACTGGCCATCTCTTGCTACCGTTCGACATAGATGGAGTGAATTGGGGGAGGCCTTTGCCCAGCAGTGGGACATCACGGGCTAGTTAAAAAAAAACTTGGTAACATTTCATCAAAGGTAGACTTTGTCACTACAAACTATGCTGATTCCATAGGCGAAAGGTGAGCCATAATTATACTGAGTCAATATAAAAAGTTGATATTTTCATACTATGCAAAAAGAACAAGTAGTTATTGCCTACAATATGAACGAATAGCCATTCTGTGACGTCATAGCTCATAAAGTTATGTACTTGTTTTTGCAAATAAAATATTCCATAGAGCGGGCTATCTAAGTTATACAGAAATTTCTGTCTGCTCTCCTTCAAAAGAAGAGAAACTCTATTCTATTAAGTTTCATACAAATCAGAGAAAAACATGTATAAAAGAGATAGCTTAATGATGTCATGAAAATAGCACACAGAATTTCCATGAAAGGAATGTGTAAATTTTAATGTTTTCTGGCAAAGCAGCGTATTACAATTTCGTTGAAAATATTTTTGTGGTTTTTTACCCTTCCCTGAAGCGTTTTGGGGTGATGACAGCGATATAAATTTTGATGCAGTTTTGTTTTATTATCGCATTGCTATGTAAAGGCATGGTAAATTTTGAGTAAAATAGGCATTGTCTTTTATTTGCAGGAATAACTACACATTTGAACGTCACGGGTCGTCACGGATCATGGTAAAGAACTCGAAACGCCGGGTCTCTAAATAATATGTTTAGAATAAAAATACACGGGAGTTTAATCCGTATTGTTAGTTTTATTTCAAATAAAATAGGCATTAAATATTTAATTTAACACATACAACACAAAGTCCAAGAAATTAACAATTTTTTTAAAATTATAATAACATCGTTATTTTCAAGCCATCCGTTTTTTCGCTATCGAATAAGGCTAAGGAGTGCATATTTAAAACTTGTTCTTAGGATATTATGAAAATGAAGTAGGTCATTATAGCCTACACAACATTGTGCGTGACATATTCCATCAATCCAAATTATTGTTTTCCGAAATGTGCAATTTTAATATTAAATAACACAATTTTTAGTTTAACTACTACTACAACAGTATAATATTAGTATAATAAAACAGTAAAACTCGCTTATAAACAAGTACAATACTAATTAACAGCAACATTATACGGTTGCATTATTCTTATATTGCCGGCGTCCAAACAATTTCCTTGCGTTGAAAGCGAATAGAACAAAGCAAAGAAACTCTTTGAAAGGTGAACATTTGAGAGCGCCGAGTGATTTGAGAGGGAATTGTTTTGTTTCGTCCAATAGAGCAAAACGGTAGTGTAAACGATAGGTCTCTCTATTTTTATTATTTTTCAATGTGAATTGAAACACCAATTGATTTTGTTGGCTATTCAATTTTAAATGTAGAGCTTTAGTTTTTTTTACCGCGCAGTGATGCTGGATGAGGAAATATTATGCACATTCAAAACTCGTCATGTTTAAAAACATAATGACAGCTGCTGTCACTTTCATTGAAATGAATTTCTGAAAATATTCTCCACAATAAGTGCATAAATAATATCATCTTCGAAATTGATACGTTATTAAATAAAAATTGCAGTAAGTGAAATAGAGAGATCAAATAGAGATTCTTGTGGTGTCGCTTCGATATATTTCGAAGCATGTCACCCGCAATAAAGTTAATTATTGATAACCTGCATACCTAGACACCTGCATTGATATCAGAAATCCAAATAATACATTGATGGTCTTCCTAAATGGTGTCAAAAGTTAAAGGCCATTGTCATTTACGGCTCATTCAGTTGAGTCCCAGTCTCTTTCACTAGTAGAAGTGTGACTTATGGCTTTGATCTTCTTAAGTCATTTTTGGTAGAGCCCTCGTGACATTCAATGGAAGTTGTGGGTTTGATCTTAATAGATATTCTTTTCTTGTCCCGGCTATAGCAAAAAAGGGCAGTACACAAATAGCGATGGATATCACATAATCTTTCGGCATTCCGTGGAATGTCAGTTCGAAAAAACCGTTCGGCCTCCTCAAACGACCGGCCCAATCCGTCGCAAAGTTTCGGAAATTTTTACCATTCCTGAGAATTTTTACACGTTCACTTTAACCCTTAACTACCCAGTAAGCTTTTGTAACGTAACTGACCAGTAGTGTCCAACAGACACATTTGATAAATATAAGGTGTGATGAGTGAAAAACAAGTTATTTAAATTAAAAAGATATTAGAATGAACTTCAGTAATGTATTTTTGCACTTGTATAGTTAAAGATGTATATTTTTTCAAAATTTGTAATAGTCATTATATGACTGCACTTATCACAGCACTTAATAGAGACGCTGTTAATATCGAAGAGTAAACTAACAACGCTTTATCCTTTTTACAGCAGATTCAGATAATTGAGTAGGTCAGCTTCTACATGGTTCATGGCAGCTAAGTGCTTACTTGATGGACTTTCCTTACTTTGTCTCCGTGTATGAGGTGTTACCAATACTGTTGCAATTTCACGCAAAAATAGTTTTTTTTTGTATTTTTTATTTTGCGTGTGTTCCAGTCATATAATAACATCTCATCATCATCATAAACATCATCAGCCCATTTCTGTCCACTGCTGGACATACTTCTCTCTCTCCTCGGCCACTCGCATCCAGCTCCTACCAGCCGTCCTGCGCAGATCGTCACACCACCTGGCCTGCGGGCGTCCTACACTACGTTACATAATAACATCTAATATAAATATATTTTGAATTTGCTAGGTATCTATTCGTTTCATACTGAACTCTACTACCTACACTCATGAGTCATAATCATCACCCTCACTCCAAGAATTATAACTATAATTCGTTCATAACCGTTTACAGTTGCTGGTTCTGTCGCATTTTTTCAATATCGAATTAGTACGCACAAAAGTATTTTCATCGTTACTGTAAACATGTACAAGTTGAAGTTTACGTCTTATAGGTTGCCCTTTATCTATTTATCTGAATAATACTGAATAAGAGGACTATTATGTGGTGTCTTGTGTGTCTAATCACTGATATGCGAGACGAAAACAAAGACGACAATTATAACACAAAAAAGTGGTGTCAGATTATTATGGGTATAAAATATTAATCGTTATGACCCACCCGACATCATAAGATTATACGTTAATATAAATAAAAATAATCTTTGTTCACATTCTCAAACAAATGTTATTGTGTCTATTGGACACTTGTGGGTTGATGAAGTACTATTTTTGTATATTTAAAATAACTAATAAATCTTACACGTTAAAAATATTTTAAAAGCACTTTTAGAATCTTAAAACATTGGAGATCAAATAGGTAAAAGGCTGATTCATAAAAATAAATACTTTAGTTTTTATCAAAACTTAAACGCAAAAATGTGTCCGCGAGACACTTGTGGGTTGTTAAGGGTTAAAGGGTTACGGAATTGTTTCCTTTGCCTGCTCAGGGCATAAACTGAATTTTGACGATCCAATATTATGGGACGTGATTATAAAATTCCTGCCAAGTACTCTGCTGATGGCGAAAAATTTACTACCATTAACGTCTACGTCTAGGTATATTAAAAAGGTTAAAAGATTTACGTTTGCTAACTGAAACTGTCAAATTAACCGTTTTAAATTTTTTTACCGTTCCTTGAAACTGTTAAATATTTCACCGCCACTTACACGATTCAATAATTCGGAATTAAAAAGCACAAATTTCATTCTAATAAACATATGCATTGTTGGTTACATGCTTTATCGTTATCATCACAATGATTCGGTTTTCATGTTATTAACTAAAGTATTCACTTTAAGTGATTTTTCAATCACTTTTCAGTTTTTGGCACTAGTAAATATCCTAACTATAACTCGGTAGTACACAGTGTTTTATAACAAGAGTATACAGTACAACAAAAAACAAACACCTCTAACTTCAAATAAAATATATAAAGATAAATACACATTCTATGTGTAACAGTTTACTTTCAATAACACTTCAAGCACAGGTACCGTGCTTAAGTCCAGCTTACCTCGGAGTCAATTTATAAATGGGATCTATTTAACGGTATGTTGCTTCCTGATACCTTCAGTATGAATCCAGGATTTTCTATGAAACGCGTCGAGGGAAAATCGTGGTGTAGTTTTTGCTTGTTATATTTTTATACATTCAAGTTTTTTTCCTATAACAAAAATAAGTAGAAATGTCAAAAAGCTTTAAATAAAATGTATAAAACTCCTTTTCACATTCCGTTTTCAATCAAAAGTAACGCTGGTAAGCTTTCACGCATTCACAAAAGACGAGTTAAAAATTGACCTTGTAGTTATGGGATGGGATTGATGTATCATTTATCACAATATTTGAAATTTTAATATCTGTACCTAACTTTCTTTGGCAGTACAAAATATTTGAACTGTAGATTATAGGAGATAGTAGGAGAGATGGCAAGAATTTTTGGGAAGGTATTGAGGCAACCTTGTCTCTTACCTCTGCTTTTATATCCCAACACAAAACTCTAGACCGTGCCGGTGAGTGGCGGGGCTAAATCAAACCCCCATTTTTTTTATTCTTAATATATATTTTATAATCCTATATAGCTTTTCGTCCGAGTCGTGGGTTCGATTCTCATCTGGGACAAATATTTGTGTTACGAAAATCTGTGTTTGTTCCGTGTCTGGGTGTGTTATCAAATATAATATTTGTGTTTCCACTATTGACTCTAATATCCGTAACAGAAGTGCTTAAGCTGCTTACCACAAGATCAGATAAATATACGTGATGTTGTGTAATATTATTTGTAATTACTTTAATGGAATTACTGTATTCTATAGATAATCCAAATGATGGCCCTGGTTATTTGGCGGGATGCACTGACCTAAATCTGACATAAGCTAAGTCCTAAGTGGAATACGCACAATCCAATTGTAGAATCCAATCAATCTTTTACAAATAGTTACATTAAAACTTTAATTTATGTTTGAAATAAATCTTATTTATGTTTTATACGTACCTATCTATTGAAATTAAAATTTTATTACTGAGTGGATACATTCATTAATAAAAATACAAAACAATAACTTCACTAACAAGTTGATAATCGAACATGAACCTGAATGTCTGAAACGTAATATAATTTAACATACGCTTTAAAATTATTTTTATTTGGAACAAGAACGGTGTAATTTACATATATTTGTATAACAACTGAAACTGCACGCAATCTACATTTTTCGGGGTTGTTTCCCGGACTTTTGTTTTTGATTAGCACACAAGGAGGTTTTCTGAAAGTTCATTCAACATTCATTTTACTACGTTCACTACAAAGCGGAGTAGTTGTCGGCCAACTTTTTATGTATTTATTTAACTTTTGGTGTAGGTAAATAGTAGTAGTAGGTAAAGATATTCTAAATATAATGTTTGTATTTATTACGCACATTAAAATACTAAGATAAATATGATATATGATATACATTGTTCATGTATTTTTGTCCTATTTAAAACTGGACTGTATATATGACTTGTTTGTGATTTGATATTTCGTACCTATAGTTTGTAAGACTGCAAGATATGCTCACATTTTAGACTAATATCTGCGAGACTACAAAGTATTTGCCTAAAAAACGAAAATTACATTTTACATTCCAAAAAATGTAACAAGAAGAGCATCTTCACAAAAACGGCACGCACCTTGTAATGCTAAACAGAAAGCACTGTAAAGATCAAGGCGCAAATAACTTTCATGTCAGATTTCATTTTATATGCAAACAAAATTAACAGTTCAAAAGGCTCTCATTTACTATGGGGTCACCGCGAACCCTCGGCTCATTTTTTATGTAGATTGCGTCGAAGGAAAGTTTCACAATATCAGTCTGCGACGGGAGAGCATTGCAACACTCCTTCGGGACCGTTCCCGTATTAAATTTGGCTGTTTTCTACTGCCTGCTGTCTATAGAGATATTTTAACAAGATGTTGCTTCGCTACGGGTTGTGGAAACGGGCAATTTGTGGTCGGTATACTTCATATGGCTATATTAGGGAGGGTGGTACTTTATGGCTCCAATACAGTTAAAACCAGACACCTCACGGGATATGTATTTTCTTTTCTGTCTCCTAATTTAAAATTACCTGTTTTATAGGTACAGTCTTGCACAAAATAGACAGGCCTAAAAGAATCAATGTCTGCTTACTGATATTGATGTACACTCTTGCTACTCCGTGATGAGAAATAAAGTTATTTAATTCAGAGTTCACATGATATTGTTAGCAGCTGGAAATTTAATTATTTACATGAAATAGCAGACTCATCGAAGATCATAAACCCCTAATCGTCTTTATGAACAAAGATTAGGAATATGAATCGAAATAATCTCCTTATAAGATAGATCCATGATTGTAATTTCGCTGTAAAAAGCCACATTGTCTTCAATCTTTCGCATTTGTCTTCAAGCGTTAAAAGCTTGTAATACAGTCTTGAAATAAAACGTGTTCCGCCTTTTTATTTTTGACCCAATTTTGTGTTAAATATAAGTAGCATACAAATAGATAAGTATCTGAAATCGCTCTGACATTACTCTAAACCGGTAAAAGTGATAATTATTTTAGAATTTAAAAGCGCCGTTGCTTATATTAAACTGGTGAGTCTGCCGATATGCTAATATGGCTGACTCCTGAAATACATACCGCGCTAAAATAGGACAGTTCAGTTCGGTACCGAACTAAAATCCTTTTTAAATAGTGCCAGATGGAGTTTAGTAGGTTAATAGAATTCTGTAGTTATGCCTTGCCGTATAATTGCCTCCACGACTGTTCGGTCAATATTCACTTATTAACGCCAGCTTTGCTCCGGTAACTATTCAGCATGATATTTCACATACATACATAGTATCACGACTTTTTCCCAGAGGGGTTGCCAGATTTTATTTCCTACAGGTAGGTAGGTACACTAATTTCGCTTCTAAATTTTAATGAGCTATAAATGATACATATCTGCAGTTGCTTTATTTATGAAATGTTAATCATCAGTCATATAAAAAGCTTACCAATGTGTAACTTTGTATTAAAAATAAATACAGTAGAACCCGTTTAAGACGATCACGCTTAATACGATTTCCCGCATAATACGCCACTTTATGCCAGTCCCAGCAACTTAAGATATATTTTCATACATTTCTTAACGCTTAATACGATTGTCATCCCGTTTAATACGCCCAAAACCGACAGATCGAGCGCTCTAAAAGCGCATTTTTATTTTTGAAACGCATGCAACAGGGCCCGCGTCGTAGAAACTTTCTGTAACGCATGCCGTAGGGTCTAATGACTGAGGTGCTATGTATGGGAAGGAGTCCCCGAATGCCTTGTTTCGACTGAGGGAAGTCCACTAATTCGGGCTTAGGTATGACTGATTTAAAATAATACATAATTATACATAGTTCGTGTTATTTTCCTTATCCCGCATAATACGATTTCTCGCTTAAGACGCGTTTTTGATAGGGTCCCTGAGAAATCGTCTTAAGCGGGTTCTACTGTAAGTTAATTTGAAGTAAAGCGTAAAGCATTAAATTAATTAACTGTAGCATCTCATCGATGCTACAGTTAATTAATTTAACGGTGTAGGAAAACATCATGAGGAAATCTGCACACCTACGAAAGAAATCTTAGGTTGAGTAGTCAACCAAGCCGCACTTGATCAGCGTGGTTGACTAACGTCTTATTGCCCAAGTTTATTGTAGGCCCATGCCCCAGCAGTGGAGTCATATGTGAGGCTGATGATGATGATAATGATAAAAAATAAAACCCATTTTTCATGTAACGACTTTACGCTATTGGCAACTTGGTTCTTACTGAACGAACAAGACACCATAATAGGATTTTAAACTATTACGTGACATTTTAACTTATGAGTAACATTGTAAAAGTCCTTTGTAGACAGATGTTAAGAGGCACTTAACTTACGGGGACATAAAAACTTAGCACTTACCAGTACATGAGGTGACTGTGCCTCGTGAAGATACCCTCGTGTCGTTTCCTGTTAAATCGTAAAGCTTTGTGAAACTTTCAGACTCCCGACTACTAACATTTCATTATTTTTCATATAACTTTACAGGTACAGCGCTTAGAAATATTATAATGAAGACTTTTTGAAAAAGTAACTCGTAGTATAACTAGTTGGAACTTTTTTAATAAGTTTATTTATAATTGTAGAGTTTTCTAAGTAATGTAAAAAACACGTACATTTTTGCATCAAAATGTTTAGTTGTTTATTGCATATTTTGTCGTGAATGCGTGATAGACACAGTTATTTTTGTATTTGAAATAAAACTTGCGTGTATTGTTATTCTAAACATATTATTTAGAGATCCGACGTTTCTAGCTCTTTACAGCGCTCGTGGTCACTTCATATTTGGGACATCTTCACACGCGTTTATCTGACCCTAAACTAAGCAGAGCTTCTGTAATGGATGTTTATAAATAGATACTTAAATACATATTCAGACCCAGACACGGAGGAAACACATTTTATCACATGAATGTTTATCCCGGGTGGGAATCGAACCCATGACCCTTTGAACTGCAGCCAGTATCGCTAACCGCTGTTCCACCTAGCCAGTTATTTATAATATTACTAGCTTTCCGCCTGCGACTTCGTCCGCGTACCAAATTTCATTTAAATCGGTCCAGTACTCTATATATATATATATATATATTATATATATATATCACTTACTATATATATATATTATATATATATATATATATATATATATATATATATATATATATATATATATATATATATATATATATATATATATATATATATATATATATATATATATAGTAAGGATTACTTAGTAAAGATTTTTGCTTATGTCAATTCTTCCATACTTCCATTAGCGTTTTATTTAACTTAATAATACATTACAACACATAAAGATACCTAGGTATCATTGTTATATTTAGCAGTTACAACTGTTATATACCAAAACATATAACTAGTAAGTATATTTTTAGACTTATTACAGCATCAATGTGTAAAATTTGTTTCGTATTAAATTGCACAAAAAACAATAAAACAGAAAAATTGCGAAAAAAAACAATGTCAACAAAGACCGCATCGCTGCGTTAATTCCTTAATACCACCGTTAAAAGCTTCAATAAAACGACAGACGGCTCCAAAGGTCTGGTCTACGCGTTTCATTTAAAATGGAATAAGAGGAATAAAGAAAAACAAAGAGGAAGCAAATTACAGGAAGCGAAAGAAACTAAATGCGGCATCGCCCGCCCGGCTTGAACTATAAGATATTTGCATCGAAACGAGAGTGCCAACAATAAGATGGAAATGCGAAATCCTGAAAATGTAATTTATATTGCCATCCTCTTTAATAGGACAGTGCGTCATATCTTTTGAAGGGAATTATTTGTTTTGATTTCATTGTGTCATCTTTATTGAACAATGAAATACTATTTCGAACGAAATTTCATCAGTCAGTTCCATGAAACATGTTTCGAAAATATTGAATCTTCTATTTTAGCACAAAATTTAATATTTGCATAGTCTGTTATAATAATGTATTTTTTACTTGCGTGGAAAAGGGATTGTGCGCATAATTAGCCTCATTTCACTGATTAATTGTTAATGAACCGTTTATATTAACACGCTCCGCAATGACTTGACGGTTTAGCGTCGATATTCGCCATTTATGTTTAGTTTAGGAGACAACATAAGTAAAGTTTGAAATATTAGGAAGACTGGCAAAACAAATTCTGTTTATTTTGCAAAAAAAAATTTTAAATTATTATTAGAACGCATATTACATTTCTTTAGAGTACATAAGTAGACCATAATCAACCCATTTACGTGCCCACTGCTGGGGCGCGGGACTACCCTAAACTAAGGCAACAAGGTCTTAGTCAACCACGGTGGCCAAGTGCGGGTTGGTCGACTACACAACCTTAGATTTATTCGTAGGTGTGCAGATTCAGGTGTTTCAAAGCGTCAAATAATTGTACATATGAATTTCAAATTTGGAAACTCAGTGGTACGTGGTAGGTACATACTCTTTCTAATTTCCTAGTAAATAATTTTCTGAGCAAAAGAAAATATCCTCATCCTTAATCCTAATGAGATCAGATAGTGTTAAAACCGCCACGACTCCGGCTTTTGTTTTTGCACTAGCCGAATAGGACGTTCTTTCCCTGAAATAAATATGGAAAAGGGCCTATCTGATCGTTCGCAAAAACGGGTCCCCGCGTCTAGCTGGAGACAAGCCAACCAACGCGTTGTGGCTTTTTATACACGCAACAAATCCGCTACCCAAAGTGTACTCCGTTTTAATTTAGCCATTTTGGCACGTCCCACAGGAACTGAGGATCATTTGTATTAGGAATTCGGATAATATGATTCTAGCAACGAGGAGCAAATTACGCGAATATCTCGGAGTGGCGGAGTGACTCAGCAAAAATGTTATTTACAATGCCGTTTCGGAGTTTATGTAGTTTATTGGTTTAATTTCGCCGTTTTTTGCTGTATTTTTTTATTCGTGCTGGAAGACTGGCGGCAGATAATGCAAATTGTATTGCTAGTTTTGCTCTTTATTGTTTTTTCATTGTTTTGTGCCGCGCTATTCTGGGAAATTATGAAGATTGAGGAACCGTGCCGTAGATTATTACATGATTTATGGTACTTCCCTGCATAATCAACGTGATTAAGTGAGCTTTTTATTTTTATGATTTTTGTCTTTGTAGTACCTTTATAAATAAATATTTGTATTAAGTAAACTATTACCTAAGTAAACAAATCAAAATAAGAGGCAAGTACTTTAAGAAAATACCATATTCCCTCGTTGATTGGCATAAATTCTTCGTATTCATACCATTATTATAAAGTTCAATCATAAATAAGTTGAACACATAAATTTGGGCTTTCTACGCTTTGACGAAAACACTAAATCGTCCGTATGCCAGACACGTAACTCGTAAAAACCAGAACAAACCAGTTTGTGGACCGAGATTTTCTCATTCGTGTTTTATTGAAGTGCCGTGAAGAGTCTAAATACTTTCCCCAAATATATCTTCTTGGAATATCAAGTTGTATATTTTTTTTATAATATTGTCTGGATGAATGAAAGACGATTATCGAAGGCTATATATAGAGAGGTGTAAATGGAGACGTCGACAGGGGAAGACCAAGAAAGACCTTTCATGACCAAATAGGTCAAATCTTAACGAGAGGTCAAATTAAAAGTACCCGTAATCGACGAGGTTAATGGATGTGGAAGAAGCGAAAGTGATGTACCAGGATCGTAGCACATGACAGGAAGTGATCTCTGCCTACCCTCTCGCGTGATTTTATGTATGTATGTATATATGTCTGACTCGGTGGCAAAATTGTTATACTCTTGTCTTACGCGCTAAAAGTCGTGAGATCGATTCCCACTCCGACAAATATTGGTGTGATGAACGTCGTTTTTGCTGCATGCCTAAGTGTATTATGAACCACTGTTTTTGCTGATTCAATATAACTTACCCAAGTGCTTAAGCTACTAACCTCGTATCAGATTAATACATATGATGTAGGGTTTGTAGTGTTCTGCGAGTCCAGTATAATAACGCCTTTAGGGATTGTTGGGATTACCCTGGCGCTGCAGTGCCTCAGGAATGTTCCCTACCTGTAACACTGATGGGTTCCATGCAGTTTCGCGCAAGCGAGTTGTTTCTCTGTGGGGGGTGCGGGACAGCTCCAACACTCTTCTGAACGTAGTTGCAGACAAGATGGACAGTCAAATGATTCATCACTAGAGGTGTGGATGGCCATGTCCAACCCAATTATTAATTATAGATTTTACTAACATTGTTTTTTTAATTTTTATGTAAATTCTACTAACATTTTATGGAATTTGTGTATTCTGAAATAAAGAGTTTCATTTTATTTCATTTCATTTCATTTCTTATACTTATTTTATATTCAATCATTTTAACAATATATTTCTTAATAGCTATGTTACGGTAAAAGTGGATAGAGTGGTTATTATGTATAATTACCGGTAACTATGCATAATTACTAGTGTTCGTGGTAAAGATGGTGAAAACTATCGAATTAATCACATTTACCGGTATTTATATAAAATTACCATACCCATTGTGTAAATGTGGTAAATAATAAAATAAAACTGACTTGACTGGCTCGGTGAAACAATGGTTTTGTTAGTGACCCAGGCTGGCGATTCCAAGACTCGGGACAAATATTTGTGTGATGAATATCGGTGTTTGTACAGTGTCTAGGTGTGATTATGTAGTTAAGTATGTATTTATAAATAACTTTTCTGAAAACATTTGAAACGCGTAAGATAGATGATTGAAATTTGGCATGCAGGTACCCTAATAGACTATAAGCTTACTTGCGACGCGATATTACAAAATTCCTAAGGGGAGTTATTGAGAAAAAACTTTGTAAAATCCTGTAGTCCACGCGAACGAAGTCACGGGCACAGCTAGTTATAAAATAAACGAGTCAAGTATCTAGAAACCAAACGTCATGATTGGTTTTTAAAAAAATATTTAAAAAAAAGCGTAAAAGGCTTCGATGGCCAAGTGGTTAAGGTCATTGCTTGCCATGCGAGAGGTCGCCAGTTCAAACCCCGCCAGGTACCAATGTGTTTTTCAAATTTGAAATTTAACGGTGAAGGAAAACATCGTGAGGAAACCAGCACACCTGAGAAATTTTTCAACGATGTGTGATGAAGCCGTGTCAGAGGCCTACGGGCGGTTTAAAAACTCTGACACCAGGTTGTTCATCAACCATACGATAAGACGAAGAAGAAAAAAATATTATCTTATAAAAATAAAGTTAAATTAACAAATCAAATAACATTAAGTGGAACTCTTGAAATTCTTTCTCGTCAATATATTTTTGCCGGTTTGAGATTTGTGACATTTGGAATTGCAGAGTACTTGTGATATTTGTCAGCAATGTTAACATTTACCACAGTGGAGCGGGAGTTTTATATAACTACCGGTAAATTTGAATAATTCACTACATTTACCATGTGCCGCGTGAATTATCTATATTTACCGGTGATTATAGATAATTACCGATTGCTCACATTGACCGTAATAGCTATACAAGTATAAGATACAAAACTAGATATTCGGAGTTCATCATCTTATAACATTACATTATTGATAAAACTCGTTTAATATTAAATTAAATACCTACGCAATAATGTGAATTTATACGAGTTATTTCTTTATAACCTAGAAAGTTTCCTTTGCAAATACCAAAATTTGCGTTGTTCTGTTCGCTGCATTCAAACATGCAGCAGAAAAGTTTTATTGCACCAGCATGCACTGCGAGCATACTCTGAAAATGATGTCGCTGACACACGATCTCTCTTTATGATCTATCTCTTCAACATATTTATGTTCGTATCTTGTTTCTGAACAGGACTTGCGTCGTTATTTGTTACTATGTTGTTGCAGTCTTTAGATTTTGTGATCTTCTATTTATAACTTAGTGTTTAAATAGTGAGATTGTAAATAAAACTTGTAATTAGATTACATTTGTAGCGAAAATAATTAGCTAATAATACATTAAGATTCCTTGCTTATTATACATCAATAACGTCCTATTTAAATTAAAGGTTTGTGAGTTTACTGATCTAACTAAAATTTTGTAACTTATTTATCAATTTAAGATAAACATTGCCCTATTTAAAAACAAGGTCTTTATGTTTACTGAAATTGTACCGAACAATAATATCTAAAATGAATTGCCGGGAATAAATTAGACAGTATTATAAATCTGTAAGAAGATACGGTCTTTGATAACAAAAGCAGGGACGTCTATAAATAAAGAAGAGGCTTTTAAAGGCTACTATATATCAAAGGGTCACTTTTTCATAGGTTTAGAGTACGGTACGGCAGGGTCGCAAAGAGGAATACACAATAGTTCTTAGGCGTAATTAAATTTGATGATAACATAAATATTTTGTTACTTTTACAAAGCTGTTAGTGTTGACTGCCTCGTTTGGAGATTTTTTTATAGAGTTGGTCTATTAAAGATAGATATTGAGAGGCCTCGGAAAGCACGTTAAGCCGGTGGCCCTTCGCCCGATCTCTCATCGGTCATGTCGGTTTGCCGTCTCACCGAATTATGAGAGTAAGGGAATAGAGAGTGCACTTGTGTTGGCGCGCACACTTGTGCATTATAATATGTCCTGCGCACTTGGCTGATCTCAATTGAGATCGGCCGCCTTGGCTGATATCGGTCGGACGCCTTATTATTAGTATATTGAGAGGTCCCCGGTTCGAATACGGGGACTGGGAAACAATTGTGTGAGTTTTTCTGTTAAGAAATTACTCAGGACTCCGGAGTTAGAAAGTTGGCGGATGCACGTTAAGTCGGCGGTCCTGTACCCGATGTGTCGGCCATGTATGTCAGATTGCCGTCTCACATAACTATGTGTTTGCGCGTTCATTTGTGCACTATAATATGTCCTGCACAGTTGGCTGATCTCCATTGAGATCGGCCGCCGTAACCAAAATCAGTTGGACGCTTTATGTAAGCTCCTATATATCAAACGGACGCCTTGTATACTTATAGTGTTACCAAGGGTTATTCAACTGTATAAATGTCAGACAACATTACATACATTGATCTGATCTAATGTAAGTAGCTAAGGCTAATGTGTGACAAAAATCAGAATGAACAGTGAAATCATCATTATTATTTTCCTGCCCTTATCCCACGCTAAGCATCATAAAATAAATACGTATAATGTATAATAGTCCACTTATTTTAGTAAGTTCACCTCGGAATTCGAGATAACCAGCTGTAAGTCTGTAAATACTTGTATATTGACACCCTAAAAGTTGTCTCAAAACCTACATATGGTAGTTGCGTACACCGCAACTATTATTAAAATTTAATGGTTGCGTATGGTACTATATGTAGGTTTTGAGACCACTTTTAGGGTGTCAATATCTAAGTATTTACAGACTTACAGCTGGGTATCTCGAATTCCGAAATTCTTACCTAATTTAAGCTTAAATGACTGGACTATAAAGCACACACACAAAATCGACATTAAAACGGTTTTCGGGATCAAACCTACAATAACTTGTCGCAAGAAACATGTTGTCCCAAAAGCGCCAGTGAGATGGTTTACTTTACAACTACATTGTTTAAACATAATATTATAAGTCGACTTGCTGACATTTTAATCAATAATATTTTTCAATGACGATTCGGACACCTCTAATTTGGAGCTTGGAACAGTTTAGCACTTGGCCAGCGTGGTTGACTTAGGCCTTATCGACCTTGTTTAAGGTAGCCCCGTGCCCCAGCAGTTGTGACGTATATGGGCTGATGATGATGATAACGATATTGAAAATAGAATCTGTCAACAACTTGTGCGGCTCGTTACCTTGTTCTTTGTAATGAAATATTAAGTGACAACAGGGTTGCTCATGTTTAAATTTATCCCCAATACTTAATCACAAAGTATGAACATCTATCCAAGTACCAAATCACAGGGTTATTTCCGTCCCTTCATGTATGACAACGTCACCGCCTACGCACGTAATCCACGTGAAATACATCGCTATTCATTTACTCCCTGATGTTCCTTAAAAACCGGCTAAGTGCAAATCTTAATTGTACACGAAGGGTTTCGTACCGTTAACTAGGTAAAGAATTATACGCAAAGAATAAAAGAAGTAAGGTTTTTCGAAAAAGGAAAATATTGCTATATATTTTCTTTTTTTGTTACAGTGCAGAAATACATCATATGTGTAAATGTCAACAGTTTCGCTATTGCTGTTCTTGTTCTACAGCCTGGCGACTGCCAGACACCGTAGTATTATTAATAGGGTTTTTATCCTTTCAATATGGAACTCTAAAAAGGACCTAACTCAAGATTGGGTAATTTAGTGCACGAGAAACAACGTTCGTTCCCGAAATACGCCTCCACAATTACGCAGCGGGCTTGCCGCTGGGCTTTTGAAATTTAAGAGCCTAAGCCCTTTAATATTATGCACGAGGTAAATTAATTCTCAAGGCAATGGCCGGTTACAGAATAAGGCAATCTATTCGACGAACTAAGGCTTCGACGTGAATATGTATGTCTTACCATGAATGGGGAATCGATTCAATGCGATTATTCAACAGGGGAACTCATTACGCTGCGATTAGGTAATGCGCAATTAATTTTCTATGGATTAACATCGATATTAAATGTTGAAGGTGTTTTTGATGGTTGTTTGCTTTTTGTTCCATTTTATTTGTGTGAAGTATCAACATGTTTGGTTATATTGAGGTTGAGCCAGTTTAATTATTGTTCTCGCAGATACAAGCTCTTTATACAATAATTTATACCTTGGTCGACGTTAGTCTGATGAGTAATTAATTAATTATCAGTATTGAATATGATTATATACGATGCTTGACATAGTTTTTAATGCATGTACGTATGCATGGCCTATATCCAGAAGTGGACTGCGAACAGCTTATGATGATGATGGTGATTCATATTGCAAAATATCCTTAATCGATACGAATAAAGTAATTAAGCCGATTCCTATCGAGGAACTAAAATGGAGCTTTTATAAATGTTACATAAATAATGTATCGACAGTAATTTTACAACGAACTGATCTTAAATTGAGAACAAATGATCGGAGAGTGTAATCTTATGCATTTATTATTTTTCCATCAACGTTTCATCTGCTTCCTGATCCATATTTCAAGCAGCTGATAAAATTCATGAGGCGAATATTACGTGTTGGAAATAAATATTCCACTAGAAGCCTGGAGTGAGTCTCAGAGCTATTTAGTTATAAAGATTATAGCTTCTTGGAAAACATGGAAGCTGTGCGTGATGCAAATATTAATTTATCGGTTTGTTGTCTGCGTATTAAGTCGTTATTAGGTATTTTATTATACCACTAGCTGTGCAACCGACTTTGCTCGCGTGAAAAATAAATTTTGGGCATATTTTTTTTAATAATCGCCTACAAATGCCCAGCAATGTTTACTTGATTCCGTGAATTATAAGCACTTCATGGCGATGGGTGCCATGAAATAAAAACTTATTTCATTATATTGAACAGATAAGTATAATTAAATAAGTTATATTGATACTGCAAACATTTAGCATACTCACAGCACAATGCACAAAAAATCTTGTATATTGTAATCTATATTTATTTTAGGATATTTTTAACTTTCTTCAACAACGCTACCGATTTTTGGGAACTCCACTTTTCCGTAACAATGGCCTCGGTGAGGAAAATTTGAATAATTCCTTGAGGTAGGCAGTGAAAGATCTGAGAAAATGTTGGTACACAATAAAAATACATTTACATTTTTGTAACTTTATTTACGTATTCCATTTCAAATTTACAATAAATACAACGTAACGAAACAAAATACATTAACGTGTCACTGTACAGTATAGATAAAAAGATGATGTCGTGCAAAGAATTGACATATCTTAAGTGAAAACACAGCCATAGATTAATGCCTATCATTTATATAGTCTATTTATAATTTAATAAACTAATTAACGTTCAGAAGAACTACAAAACGTGATGTTCTCAGTAAAATTATAGTTTTATTTTATTTTTATATATTTTTCTATACGTTTATCTGTCGATGTAAATTTGGGCTGAATACATTCGAAAATTGCCACTCATTCATAAAGTCATGCAATTGTTTGAAATTAGTAAAAAAATTTGGCACAACATAGTTACACAAATAAATAACGGGTACAATTAAAGATCAGTAAAACTAACTGGAAATTTAAAAACATTACACCAATCATTTTCAATGTTGTTTATAATGTTATCTGCGTTGAATTAATCACGATTGAAAAGAGTTTTTAGGCTCAATTAAATTCACTTTCCTATCCTAAATTTGAAACGTGTTTTGTTTAAATTTCGCTCAATATTTCATTTGCAATTTTGTCTAAAAAGTTTCAAATATTCAGCAGTCACAAATAATATTCCAGTAGATAAATTAAAATACATTGATAGGCATGCATTATTTGAAGTTAATATTCAATAGTAAATGCATTACAATTATTGCTATAAGCGTAATAATGGAATTTAGTATAAAAAGTCTGAAACAATCAAATGAAAATAGGCAGAACTCTCCTCAACTCGTTTTACATCGATTCTACAACTCTATATAGGTACCATTTGTTATTCACTATCAAATAAATCTTTATGTTACTTTATACAGTTGCTATCGTAGAATGTACAAAAAATAATCGTCCTCATTAAATGTACGCGTATGTAGGCCAAAACACACCACTGATATTGAGACAACATTTTTAGGAAATACAAGTATGATCTCTTTACATACTAACATAAAATCACAATTTCGGAATGTGGAATAACTGTAAGATTACAAATTATTTGTTCAGTTCTGTTAAACCATCCATTTTACAAAAAAAATTAAACTGTATATTTTACAATAATAAAATATAAACGGTATCCAATCAAATATCTGAACGAATAACTTTAGATATTTATTGATATCTATATCTAATGATGACTTAGATTATAACGTAGACTTTCTTCAGTTGCCTTACCAATAAGATACTTTAATTTAATACTCTCCTAAACCCTTGTGTAATGATAACAAAAAACTATACTTACTTTGATTTCACTTTTAAACATTCCGAAAGCTCTGACCAACTAAGCAGACAGTGACTGTACAAAGACGAACACAAGTATGACGTTTGACAAATGAAAAAACGTGGATATATTTTTTCTCACGACGACTGGTGACGTCACAGGAGAATATTATTTCGTCTACCATTCCCTTTGAGGGATGATTTACAATGTGCTACAGTCAGTTGATTGTCGCACATCTGTGATGTGTTTTCGCCTTGAGGTTTCATAGGTTAAGGAGTCTTATTTATTGCATGTCGTTGGGAATTTAACACTCTTTTTTTTAATAAATAATAATAATAATAAATCGTTTATTTCATCACAAACAGTCTTTGACAATAATCAAGGGTTGACCTCTTCTATTAAGTAAGTAAGTAGTAAGTTAGTAAGTATTTGGTACTTGCAAAGACTCTTGTTCAAAGTTACATCGGAAAAGGATAGTATTCATAAAAAAAAAAAACATTTAGAAAAGCATTACCTGATAAAAAAAATGATTGCTTATTGAAACCAATATCTATTGATATTTCAAATCTAAAAGATTTTAGTTTTGTTCAAAAAACAATGATCACAGGAAACATAATCTGTTAAAGAATAAATGTTAAATTCGCAACGATAGCATGATAATTCTTACATTAAATTTATCATTTGGGTACACTGCATTCAGGTGGTGGATATTATCTACACTTACAACTAATATCACCAGAGTTATTTCAAACCGACTCTCATAAGCTCATAATCCTTGATATTTCAATAAAAGTCCACATGATTGTGACTAACAAAGCAATTGTAGTAGAATGTAGTTGTTCACCTGAAACAAATTGCAGACGGTTAATAAAACTTGATATGACACAAATATCGACCTAAACGAAACGGTATATTGATACGATTGTCAGTGAAACATTTACTGGACTTTTGTTAAAAGAGTATTTATGGGTCTACACGCGTTATTAGGAGTAGCAAAATCGTGGTCGCGAGCGAACTGGACCTCTTCGCTAGCGACCACGATTGGTGTAACCCAGTCAAAACGTCGGGCAGTAAGTAGCTATGTATTTGCTACTCCTAATAACGCGTGTAGACCCATAAAGACAAATATTTAGTGTAATGGAACGCGAAAGTCTAAAATCATACAAAAGAGTAAATTATTGGAGGATAGAGATAACAATAATTGGAAACGACGCCCATTCTGAATAGCAGGAACAAACGTATTGACTTTGTAACGGTTGTGTTCACAATCGTATCTTACGTATACGGCATTTCATATTTCGTAAATCGATAACAGGACCAATACACCCTTATTCTACCAAGCCTGCCAGTCAATTGGATTCCGAGAAAATTATATTATAGAATTTGGTATTTCGTCGTCCAAAATTCCTTTTGAGGTACGCGTATGTTTGTTCAATTATATGAAAAAATCAAAGTATCAACAAGATAATATTATAACAAAATTGGAAAGTTTTCATCAATTTCCTCATTTTGTGACGAAGTTTAATGACACCGTGGTTCCAATAGTGGCACACTCCGAGGTTTACTAGAGCGGGCACGGGCCCAACAAGTCAATAAGCAACATCCAGCACATTTTCAGCCGAAGCTAAAAGCGCTTACAAAAGAAGCTGAAGCATACGCTAGACACTTTTGAACGAGTAGTCGGTACCTGATACTATTCTCACACATAATGCTTTTATTGCGTCAGCATTATGTGACTAAGATAGTTGGAGTTACAAGATAACAAAAGAGTTCTTAAAAGAATGAGGTTTAGTTCGTAATTTTTTTTTGTGTAGAGGTAACTGGCCTCAGTTACATGCTATAATGAAATTAAAACAAACAAGTATTACAGTGACTTTCCTGCGGTATTAACGACCGTTAATGCTTTTCAAATTTGAAATTCATATGTACCATCATTCGACGCTTTAACGGTGAAGGAAAACATCGTGGAGGAAACCAGCACACCTGAGAGATTTTTCAACGGTGTGAAGCCATGTCAGAGGCCTACGGGCGGCTTAAACTCTGACACCAGGTTGTTTATCAACCACACGATAAGGAGGAGGAGGAACGACCGTTTTATATGATACTAAAATTCACGGAAACTGTAAATTATAGTTCCATTAGTAAGGGAAACTGTAAGGAAACAGAAAAACGACCTTCAAAAACTACACACACACTACTACACCGAAAAACATTCCCAATACATTTTCCTATCATTTCACCGCAATAATACTGCTCGGATATCTGCTGCGTGAATTAAACGCGAGCCAAACTGAGCGGAATGGTGGAAAAAGAGGGAATGATCTGTTTCCGTTCACACCCACTGTCCAATGGGCCGCGAAGAATTTATGCTTCACTACCTGGCTGCATATTCGACGGATAATCACAATTCAATGCCAAAACTGTGAATATATCTTCTGCTGTTGTTGAACGTGTTGACCTTTAATGTTATTTTATTTCCATACCATAGTTTCTGAGAAAATGTCATAACATACAAAAATAGCTTAGAGGTTACTACCGGGAAAATATATTTTTTGGCGTGTCACGAAACTGAAGCAAGTTGTCACTTTTGCTTGATTGCTATTACATTAACATCTTGCATCTAACATTAAAATTGCAAAAAGCGCATTAGTTTGATAATTTTATAGTGTTGGTTCGTAGTAAGTATAGCTATGAGCGGGTTTTTAAAATTTGCTGAGACGGATTATTTTACTTTTTGTGTATAGTTCTCGTAAAAGCCAAATCATACTATATCTTCACTGCTCACATATATTTTGGCTTGAAAATATACGTAAAGATGCAACATGATGACGTAACGATCGTCAAGATACAGAACAGGCTTGATAACTAAGAGGTACATTATTATGATGACAAAGTCAACATCGACAAGAATGGTCGCCATGATTGGTGTAACCCAGTCGAAACGTCGATCAGCAGTAGGAGCTATGTATTTGCTACTCCTAATATCGCGTGTAGACCCATAAAGACTAATATTTAGTGTAATAGAACGCGAAAGTCTAAAATCAAACATCGACAAGGGTAACTAAGAGATCCTGTTTAACAATAACAACACTTAGTTCGCTATAAAAACTTTGACTTTGACACGATTCATTAAAAACACCATGCAATTTACCTACGATGCTTTAAGATGATACAGTACAGACATCAAAAAATTACCTCGATTACTCGACACGAACTTGGACAGTTGCGTGTGCGAGTGCACAGTGATGATGGCGACCGCGTCTCTCACCACCGGCGGCTCGACAAGCAGCCTCGACTCGCATCGCACGCGCAACGCCCCGCTCGCCGCGGCCGGCACGCGCACGCGCAAGACGCGCCAGGACCGGCGCAGACCGCCGGGGAGGGGGGCGCTGTGCTCCGTCCTCTGCCACGGCTCAGGCTGGAACGAAAATAGACTTTATTACAGGGAAACAAGAGCTCATTTGGAGTAACAGCGTGTGAACTCTTCTAAAGGAGACTGAATTAACTGGGTGATAAATGCTTATTTGGGGAGACACAGCGCCATTCCTTCAGAATGGGCTGTGCTCCGTCCTTTGCCACGGCTCGGGCTGGAACGAAAATGGGCTTTATTATCTTGAAACAAGAGCTTATTTGCAGTGCGTATGACGCAGCAGACTTGGAGTCTTGACTCAGGTATCAGACTCTTCTTCTTCTCCTTTTCGTTGGGATGGTAAAACACTCTAAATAAGTTCGACCCAGAATTCTGCCACCCGGACCGTGCTTGATGACGTGCCCATCAACTCAGTTTGTATACAAAAGTCGGGACACGCGGGACATGAAGTGAGGTGAGACATGGATGATACGTTTCTGAAGGAGAATGGACTTTAATGAGAGAATGGACGCCATTCCTACGAAATGAACTGTGCTCCACTCTCTGCCACGTTTCTGGCTGAAACGTGGATGGTGATCAGGATCCCATAAAGAAGGAGTTTCAGATCAAACTGCGTTTTTTCCACTTTTCAGCTGAAATGTTTTGGGTTCATTTGGATTTAAAATAACCAATGATAATTTAACTAAACCGGGAGCGAAAGCAGATCGCGGTAGCGGCGCGATGAGAATATCGTGCCCCAACCGCACAGATTCCTTATTTGTTTAGACGATCAGATCTCGAGAGAATTTAAAAAGGGTGTGAGAGTGCCTTATGAGATATTTTTGATTGTACACAAATTTGAAAAATATATAGTTAGTCTAAGACACAGTCCGAAGGGCTGAGACATCGTAGTAATAGAGCATAATAAAAGCTATGGTTTTGTTACACAATCTATAATGCGAAAGAGAAGAGTAAAAAGGATAATAGATTTAACGTCTGTAGCGAAAAGCTTTCATACACAATAGATATTTCCTTACTAGTATTCCTAAAAGTAAAGGTACAGCCGCTGAAAGTGCCGGTAGCCCCAATGGACTATAAATGGTTACACCGAAAGAACTCTGAAGGTACCCTAACATTGTTAGTACAATCTATCACAGAGTGGAACGAAAAAATGCAAATAAAATATCGATAATATCGATTCAATTCAATATGCAAAACATCAGTCAAAATAATAAATATGTGTATTGTATACGTAAAAAACACAACGGTACCTGGCGAGGTTTGAACTGGCGACCTCGCATCTGACCTTAACCACTCGGCCATCGACGCTTTTTTTGATCCTATCATTTTGCAGTTTTAAGTTAGGGTAGGGCCGTGCCCTAGCAGTGGGGACGTATATGGGCTGATAATGATGATTGTATACGTGATACGACCTTTAAACTTTTATATTATTTTTATCAGTTTCTACAGTCTACTGTAGAAGTAGTCTGTAGAGAATTGAATAAAAACTTTTTCATGAAAAACTGTCGTACCGACTTTATAGCTGCAGCTCAGGTACAGAATAAAAAAACTCATAGAACACCAGAGGAAATTGTTGTGAAAATCCGCTCTGTTCTTTTAGTGCACAGATGACCGTTTCTAAAGGTCCGTTGACTTTGCCGAACATTTTAGTCCGTGCACTGGCTATTATGAGAAAAAGTTTGTTCATAGTGAAACTGGTAACACAAACATTTTTGGCGTTTGTATCAAACACGGCCGTTCACTTAATCCAGTTTCATATTTTTTGCCTTCGTAACAAACATTTTAGGCTAAAAGCGTTAAAAAAATATTTGAATTTTACTCTTTACATTATATTATATGTAACATACCGTTTAAAGTATCAATATCCTGACATGCGGTTACAGTGATGTTTTATATATGACAGTTCGACCGCACCATGTGCGTGGAAGGTTTTTTTGCTACGATATGTTAAAGCCTTTTCATTGAATAAACCGATTTGAAAATATTTCAAAAAACCCTGTGCAGTTTTGGAATAACCCTGACCAATATTACTTGTAAAAATGGCTGCACATTTCAAAGTCTATTTGAATATTTTTGTACGTAGATAATGATGAAACTAACGTGTGTAAAAGGATGAGTAAATTTATTTTTTGTACAAACTGAGTTCGAAGAATTAATAATTTATCTAGTAAAAATAATAATCTAGTTCTCCATTTCTTGCGTAAAAGCTCGATATACTTTATTAATATTAATAGTGGTCCAGTATGATTTAATGCATAACAATCTGCCTATTTAGGTATCATTATTACATGATATACTAAGGACTTAATTGGATACTTCGTTTGTTCTTCAATAATGCGAGACCTAATATTGCTTGTCAAAGAAAACAAATACCTTCGTTGAAAATTTTCCTTTGCCTGATTCTTTTCCAGTTGGAAAAACCTTTTCTATCGTAATTAAGTAGTGCTCTAACTATACTCAAACTCACTGCAAAAAGTTTATATGAAACTTTTTGCAGTGAAGTTATTTCTTATGAGTGTTATTTAATATTTACGAGTGTAGTTAAAAAGTAACTTGTTATATCAGTCTCATTTATTATAATGTGAAGTCCCTTTTCGATACCAGTACTTACTACCAAAGTCTGTAGGTTTTTTGAGTTCAATTTTAAATTAAATCTTATGATTCAAATAGGTTCACCCAAATAAGTGTCTCTCTATCTACATGATGTTTTTAAATGTTTCATTATCCTTTTTAACCAAGAAATTTAGCTGTGTATTCCTATCGATAATGTTCAGCACATACGTCGGAGGTATTACACCCGCGTCTTGGAAAACACGTTAAGCTGCTGGACCTGCGCTGTTATCTCTCTCTTGTCATGTCGGATCGCGTTTGATCCCATTATATGGATGGAACATATATTGCACCATTATATAACATCCTCCCAGGCTACTTTACCTACTTTGCGAATGCCAAATGTAACCTTAACTTGCTTACAAGTTTATTAGCTTGGGGTTCCTTGAAGTAATGCCTAATTAGGCGTAAATATTTCAAGGTATACGGAGAATAAAGGAGGGGTATTTTGGCGGAATATACCGGGTGTTTTAAAAGGCCATTAGCGAAGATTTAAAGAGAACCTCGGCTGCTTAAAGTCGCTTAACAATGAACGTACTAATGGCAAACAAAGCAAACGTACTGAGCACAAAGGCCCGGGTCAAACTATTCATGTCATATATTTAAACACTGACGTTGTTATAACTTTCTTGGGAACATTAGCCTTGAAAGGATCGCTTCAGATTATTATAGGCGTATTATTTGTACGAATTTGTCTTTGTAATGAATCTCTATCTGCGTGCGATTTAACATTAGCTGTTTGGTATCTGAAAAAATGGTAACCACAGAGGTGAAAAGTGGATCGCTGTAAATGATATCTGCCTACCCCTCTGGGAAAAAGGCGTGATTTTATGTATGTATGTATGTATGTATACAATAACATATTGTATTTGTAATTAAATGGTTGGAACTTATATCTTCATTTACTTAGTACAGTTTACTTTTATAAATAAGTATTTTTAGTAATTATGTTTATTTATTAAAAAATATTTTACATGAAATTATTAACTGGTTTGTCGGGTCAAACTATCAATAGCTAACTAGATAAACTTTCCATAACTGTGATGAACTTTCTTTTCATAAAATAATACCTAGCCAGGTAAAAGCTAATAGTTAATATGGCCTGGTTGACTTCCAATACTTACTAATGTAGATCCTTCAAAAGAGATTGGAACACAAAGGATGTCACAGTAAGAACATAAAAACTCGTACTCCATTCCAACGGAAATTCCACGAAGTCCTCTAAAGAAACAAATTTTCCCGGGAATTTTTGCAAGTACATACCTACCGCTAATGTTGTCTAGCTCTCACGTCTGTAGACGGGAAATGGAATGCCATTTATCCGATTCAATCACACTAATGAATAGTAATCCAGCCAAATTGGAATCCTGTATTCAATTACTACCATGTGAAATGTGGTAGCGGTCTCGAGAGTGCATTGTCTCTGATGCGTGTGAATTAGCCTGCGTTATACACGCGGTAGACGACAGGGAATAATAGACAACAGCTGCTTCTTAGTCTATGCTCTCTGGATGTTTGTATTGAGATGTAAACTGAATCACTTCTTGAGTTCTTGCCCTGTGTTTCATCGTCATCATCATCAGCCCATATAACTGCCGAGGACTACCCCTTTTCACTAAATATTAGTCTTTATGGGTCTACACGGGCGTTATTACTAGTAGCAAATTACATAGCTACTTTTGTGTTCGCTCGCGACCATTATTGGTGTAACCCAGTCGAAACGTCGGACAGTAAGTAGCCATGTAATTTGCTACTCCTAATAACGCGAGTAGACCCATAAAGACTAATATTTAGTGTAATGGAACGCGAAAGTCTAAAATCTTAAACTACCTACCCCTTTTTTTCAAAGCGGTGAAATGCTTTACGCACCTTCACCAGGAAAGGGGGTACTCTTCCAGTGGTGTGTCGGACTTTCCAACGGCTGGCGAACAGATATACCTCATCGCCGAATGGCAGCATCATGGGACTCTGAAACTAGTCTTCAACTACCATGACGCCTAACCTAAATTATGGGCGATCAAGCCTCACTATAAAGCGTCGATGGCCGAATGGTTAAGTTCGTTGCTTGCCATGCGAGAGGTCGCCAGTTCAAACCCCGCCAGGTACCAATGTGTTTTTCAAATTTGAAATTTATATGTACCATCATTCGACGCTTTAACGGTGAAGGAAAACATCGTGCGGAAACCTGCACACCTAAGGAGAAAATCTAAGGTTGTGTAGTCGACCAACCCGCACTTGGCCAGCGTGGTCGATTAAGGCCTTATCGCCCTAGTTTAGGGTAGGCCCGTGCCCCAGCAGTGGGGACGTATATGGGCTGTTGATGATGATGATGAAGCCTCATTAAACCACACAGGCCAAGTCCAGGTTGGTCAATTCCATTATTTCCATCTGCACACAGATCATTCACCAATTTAATAAACGCAACAAACGGATACTTTGCAGCGGTGGTTATTGATATAATCAATATTATATCAATAGCCACGCCAATATATAATACAATTATTTTGTTCAATGTTGAATACTATATTATTATTTATTTTACAAAATTAATAAATATTCGTGAGATCTCGACGATCATAAAATATTATTTGCAATTTATGCCCTCCCGTCAATATTATATTACAAGTATAGTCCATTTACCTGACACAAAATGGGTTGTCACATTAACCCATCCTAAGTGATAAACCTATCCTTCATTTATGGGAAGGAAATAATGGTATGGTACTTAAAGCACTCAAGGCATTTAAGGTAAGGCTTAGCTTAATTCAAGGTTCAATTCCGAGGTTGGAATGTAGTGTGCTGGGAATAAATCCATCCCGTTTGAAATACTATTTAGCGCCCCAGAAGCCTCTTATTAGACATATCTTGGTTTTTTTATATGTGTGTATTGATTCCCGAATACTATACTAATTATATTTTCCACAGCTGGAGGAGGCAGAGAAACGAAGGGTTTCTATCTTAAGCACTATATTATAAAAATTACAATTAAAAGTTACTAAAATCTAATTAACCTAGGTGTGAATGGGTTCGATGTCAGAACCACACTGGTCTAACAAATGTTAAGTGGATAAAGGAAAAGGTGAAATGGGGTTAATTGTGAAGATCGGATGTTGAAGTGTGCGTAGCCGAGGTGCTGGCGCTGCATTTCGGAGCCTCGTGATTCTCTGCAGGTCACGTTGTTCGCTGTGCGAAGTCCATCCGCTGATTGCGACACCTTGCTCGTTCGGTGGTGGCGTGGATAAGTAACATCTCCGTTCTTAGAACAGTAACTATTCGAAAACTCTAAGAATGTTGAGAATAGTACTGGTTAAGGTTCGGTAATTGATGTAATCTAGTCTGTACATTATTCAATCACTGCATATCTTATGCGTTGAGAATAGTGCTGGTTAAGGTTCAATAATTAATGTAATGTTATATGATAATGTTCGATTACTGCATATTACTTATGTGACAATTATGCTTGAATAAAAATGAGTTGCGACACTAATCGTTTTGCTTCTAGGTAAGAGGTGTTATTTTACGTCCGTGATATCGTTCGTACTCAGTCAGCATTCTAGTAATCTCAAAGACGATGGAATAGGTTTTGAGTGCGATGTTAGGTTTCATATTCATCAAGATGATATTTCCGTGTCTTCATTTCTGGTCTAGATCTATGTTTATTTTACTTTCTACTTCATTTCGTTACACACACGTCCAAAAGCTTTCTCTTTTTTTTATTGCAGTGGAGGTCGTTTCATTCACTACGGAGTGCACTACGTTGCTGCCGGCAGAGCACTATTGTTCTCGTCGGGATATGACCTTCTTGATCCCGATGTTGAATATACGTGGCGTGCCCCATCACAGAACCACGTCATGGGTTATCGTCATTCGGACTTGTTGCTTCAAGGGCTTCTTCCGGAACACGGATTCGGAGTGAACTTCGGTGACGGAAGAGCGGTCCAATACTTGAGCGAATCCGGGTTGCTTCATTTTCACCGTTGTAGTCAGCTACTGGAGTCTTTGGAGTTGGATATTCCGATGGTGGCGCCTTGTGGCCTTGGTCAAGGAGCTTGAAGGCCTTTCTTTTTTCTTTTTTTTTTCTTATATTTTAAGTATTAAATGTCTATTTCTTGATTTTGTTTGTGGTTTTTCTTTCCATCATTAACTTATGAAACCTGCGGTTTTCTTGCGTTTTCTATGTCTTGAAATCCTCTTCTATGGTCCATGTAGATTCTGGATACTCGATGAAGGCTTGAGAGCCCAACCAGAGACGTTGCTAAGCAAACGATTTTTGGATGCTCTTATAGCGACGCGCAGTGAATCGAGTATCCTACCGACTGCGCCAATTATATTTGCAATAGCTGGAGGAAACAGAAAAACGAAGAGCTTCTATATTAAACACTATATTATAAAAATTACAATTAAAAGTAACTAAAAACTAATTAAACTAAGTGTGAATGGGTTCGATGTTAGAACCACACTGGTCTAACAAATGTTAAGTGGACAAAGGAAAAGGTGAAATGGGGGAAATCGTAACGAACGGATGATGAAGTGTGCGTAGCCGAGGTGCTGGCGCTGCATTTCGGTGCCTCGTGATTCTCAGCAGGTCACGTTGTTCGCTGTACGAAGTCCATCCGCTGATTCGACACCTTGCCCGCTCGGTGGTGGCGTGGATACGTAACATACTAACAACTTCAAATATTTGAACTCTCAATATGTTTGTGAGTTGAAATTATGAGTTTATTACTTATTATATTATTATTACTTTTACACCGTGAAATTTCAGTGGTTGTTTTCCTGCAGCAAAATGATTCTACCTTAATAGCACAATAGATTTGTGCAGGTATTTTTTATTAAAATCAATAAATGCCGGTTTTACGAAAGGTTTAATTGAAACTTTAAAGTACGTTCGAACCACTTAATTACTTAGGGCGTAGAGCTTCTTTAGCTTTAAGCATCGATTTCGAGTTGGAAAATTATTATTTTGAAAATTCGAAAAAAAATTTTTGTTTACCACAACCTCTAAAATTCCACGGTAACTTTAAATTTAAACAATAAAAATATTTTTAAGGGAGAATTAGAAGTTCGTCCGCGTGACGTTGTTGATCTCGTATTGCATTTGTCAATTTTCGTGCAGTAATCTACTTGTGTATCAAATTTCATTCAAATTACTTTTTTGGCTTGAAAGACAGGCAGACAGATTTCTCTACGATTTTATAATATCAGTAAGAGTTAAGTTTTCAAACAATTAAAAACGTCATTAGCGAGTCACTTTACCAATTAGGTCCCAAAGCAACTGAGTTAGGGTTAGTTAAAATGCATTTCCCGACAATTATACCAATTATCTGGTCTGGTCTCAAACTGGGGTTCTGGTCCTGTACTTTGACTTGCAATAACGAGCACACAGCGGTGTCTTCTAGACCACCTAGGAAGTTTTGAACTTAGTTACAGGAAGTCCCCACTAGGAATCAAACGCCAGTTGGGCAGGTTCAAAAGGACTTCTTTAAATAGCTCAACAGTACAGCTTAGGTTGTGGTAATGACGTTTCACTTCAAAGCTGAAAGTTTATTTAGGACCTGCTTCGAATGATGGAGAATAATATGAGATAGAACTTTCGGGATCCCTTGAAATTGAAGCCTAAACTGTATTTACGTTTTGTTCGGTTGAATAGTGTACGTATAAAGTCAATCAAAGTGTCTTTGATTGAGTCAGTCCAGGTTTATAACTCAATGTAGGATAGTATCGTTATGTAACCTTATAATTAGTCCCTCTTCTATTTTATTCTGCAACTGCGTACCTTTGCATACCAGAGCCGGCTTTAGAGCGCGGTCTAGGTCTAGCGTAGCTAAGTGATCGCCTGTTGGACACTTAGAAGGTCCGTTGGCTTACAACAAGTTTTTATAACCGTAAAGTCGCTTATCGCGATAAATATCACTCCTTTATAGCGAAATCGGTTAAAAAGCTTATCTCATTTTTCAGGCTCTAGACTATAATTATAGTCATACCAATATCTGTACCAAAGTTCATTTAAATCGTTAGTTTTTGCGTGATTTCGTAACACATACACATTTTACACATACAGAGTTAGTTCATGTTAAGAAAATTAGTAAGTACTAGCTGTGCCAGCGACTTCGTTCGCGTTTCCCCCGTTTTTTACACATTTACCATTATATCTTTGCTCCTATTGGTCGCAGCGTGATGTTATATAGCCTAAAGCCTTCCTCGATAAATGGTCTATACAACGCAAGATTTTTTGAAATCGAAGCAGTAGTTCCTGAGATTAGCGCGTTCAAACAAACAAACAAACTCTTCAGCTTTATAATATTAGTATAGATTATTATTAATTAATTGCTACTTACCTTTTGTTTCTCATCGTCGATATACCACGTGATGTCTGACGGTGGCAGTGAGTAGTCTGACGTGCAGTTGAGAAATATCTGCTCACCAGGCTTCAGTACCTTTGGGGCTCCGCTTATTATCGGGTCCAGGTCTGGCATGGCTACAAAGAAAACATTTAGATATATTATGTATGTATAATATACATATTACGTTACATTCAAAGACCGATAACACTCAGTGAGCGGGAAACATTGCTCACAACGCGTTGTGGTTAAAGTAATATGGCGAAATTTGTGTTACGGCCCTGACAAAAATTCACACGATACGTTATGGCAATCACAGACCACACCATAATAGCAATTACAAAACGGAAACTGTCCGGGATATTTAACATGTTGTTTTTTTATTAAAACAAAACAACATGGTAAAAAAAAAATATATCCCGGATAGTTTCAGTTTTTCTAATGTGTAACCATGATAGTTCTAAATTATATAATAAATAACGTTGTTCGTATAGTGGTTCACATGCTGTTCAATCTCAAAGTATTGTGGCAATGAAGAAAAGCCATGACATGTTCTGTGCATTCATTGTTTTAACCAAATCACGGGACGATATAATATCTATATTTATACGATTCCAACAGTTAAAATAAAAAAAAAATGTTAATAACATAATTATGATATACAAGTAGTTAAAGGTTCTGGCAGAGTCCAAAGAAGAGTGCACATTGTAAGACTGACGATATCATAGCTCTTAAATATGAAGATAATAAATAACCTCCTGACCTTTTTATTTTTTCCTAACTGACATACGATGATGGCTTGGAGTAGCCTCCTCATCATAGGACTTTCATCAAACTAGCTGGTTTGATGAAATCTGGTTATAGAGTTCTAAAGAATAATATTTGTATTTCCAATTATCGTCCCAGTTAGAATAAAATAGTTTAGTACAAAATAGGTTAACTTACTAATTGTATTTTTCGTTTTTACCCTCATATTACAGTACCCAAAAAGTGTAACTAAGTATTTAAAATCACGTTTCAAACAAAAGACCTGTAACAACACCTAGTTTACAATTCTGCCGTGCTAACGAAGAACGCAGTAAGGAAGGTTTTTGGCAAAATTGAGTTACATACATATTCGGAATCCTCACAATGAGCTCTATTTGGTGCTTTTATTCATTTTTTCTAGCTATTCGGGAAGTAGGACTTTTATTAAGATAAAACGCAGTAAAGCATTTCATCAGAAGTATTTTGCTTAGGAAAACTGCCGTAAAAGACAATACTGCTCTTTGCACTCCGGTATTTCTATGGCCTCAATTAGTTTTCACTAGTTATAATCGCAGTAAAAAGAATTCATGCTATTATGGTATGTATTTTCTTTAAAGTTAATAATTTCAGACGCTACTTTTAAACGCAGTGAAATTAGATACTGCGTTTTTACTAAGCCCTCTTTTTTAAATGAGTTTAATATAAGGTGCAAGTTAAAAATGCAGTAAGTTTAACTGCTGCACTATTTATTGGTATCCACTTTGGGTAACCTTCTTGATTATGCATAAAATAATAGCAGCAATAATGTAGACTGCGTTATTAATTGACAGAAGACAATTTTATGCTTTTGGAAACTACAAAGAAAGATCGCAGTATCGTTGGACTTTACTGCGCTTTTGATTAGTAGCAGGAGCTAGCGCGGATCGGGGAAGTATGCAGGGGCGATAGGTGTCATCCGCTCTGCTCGTCTCGAGGACGAGCAGAGCGTGCGATTAAGCATATAAATAAAATAATCATAATAACTTTTTGGTACAGGAGTGCAAAGACCATAGCTGACACAAAAACCTTTTAAATGGAGGTATTTCATGCCATCGGCGAGTATATTTTATTGTGATTTTATCATTTTATCCAATAAAATGTGTGATTGAGTGACATGGCAGTTTAATTAAAAAATGTTGTTTTATGAACAACCTATTATAATGACAATAAGGTTGTTTTAAAATTATCAATTGTCAAATTGGTTGCAATTTTTGTATTAACTGGGTGTTGGTGGTATAGATATCGGTTGGACTCGAGCTGTAGATCCGCGAGTAACGATTGTGTGATTGATTCTGTTTACATAAATAGCACGGTGATTGAAAAATATTTAAAAAATCTAGACATCTCAGTCTCACTGTTTCTTAAGCAGTATTGCCGGCAGTTGGCGGTTCCTATTTCATTATTATTTTATATTTCTTTAAATAAAAGAGGTAATGCCCTTGGTCTGGATACAATATATTATTGTTCCCATTCTCAAGAACGGTGATAAACATAATATTGCTAACTATCGCGGCATGTCTAAACTATCCGTAATACTTAAACTTTTTCAAAAGATAAAATACGATTCTCTTTTTTCTGGGGTAAGACCTTTAAAAATATCAAATTAACATGGCTTTAATAGTGAAGATCTACTGAATCAAATTTATGCGAGTTTATGGACATTACTTTTGAAACCATGGAAAATGATTTTCAAGTTGACGCCGTGAATAAAGATTTTTCGAAAGCATTTGACAAAATTCACACAATTTGTTAATTGGGGTCGATCGAGGGCGATCTTCTGATCTTAGAAGTTCAAAAAAAGTTTAAAGTTAACCATCTGGTTAACTGCATATTTACGAGAAAGATCCCAAGCAGCAGCAGTTAAAGGGTACACTTCTAGTTTCATCTGATAACATCAGGGGTCACACATGCTTCTCATCTGGGGCCCCTCCTTTTTAATATTTATTAATGACACATATAATGCGCTTCTTTATGCTAATGATGCTAAAATATTTGCCCTTGTTAAATCTGTTGAGTTCAGAAATCAGTGTAGTCAGTTCCAGAATGACCTAAACATTTTTTGTGAAAACTTTTCACTGAAGGAGCTTAAACTAAATATTGACAAATATCACACAATTACTTACTCCCGTAAAAAATGCCAATAAAATTTGATTATTGTTTCAATTGTGTATCGATTAGAAGGGTGACAGGGGTTAGGGTGTGTATCTGGGTATTTATCTTGACTGCGAATTAAGCCTTGCATCTCACGTGAATAATGTGACATCCAGAGCATACAGAATGCTGTTATTTGTGTTCCGTCATTGTTAACATTTAAAAATATAGCTACTTACATTATGTTTTATAACTCCTTAGTAAGAAGCCATTTAGAATACGGGTTCACCCACGTATGGCATCCTCTATATACCACTTATTTTGAACAAGGAGAAATAATTCAGAATAAGTTTCTGAAAAGATTAGGTTACAGATTCAGGAATTCAGAGACGCAACTACGGACATTACAAATTGCGGCGGGAGCATAGGGATCAATTATTTCTCTTCAAAATTTTAAATAATACTGTAAATTCTCCATATCTTCTCAGTCGTATTTATTTTAAATGCCCGAGGCTGACTGCTCGTTCTCAAGCTTTTTTTTCATGTAAAACAAATTACCCTGAAAATCGATTTCTTGTTCGTGTATGTAGCATACAGAATGATTTTTACAGTTCAATAGATTAATTTAATTGTAAACTATGTAGGTATTTTTGTTTCCTCCGTAAGGAAAATAAAAATATAAAATAGTACACCTACATGGGTATTGGATCCATTGGATCTGGGTGTGTTTCGTGTAAAAAATATGTGATGTTATTTACATGATGATGACAATATTTGTTTTATTTTAATTAGTAACAAGCATTGTTTCACTTAATCATGAACCATTATTTGAATTAAAACATTAACATCAGTCTTTCTATAGTTTAAAATTTATAGAAAAAATAAAGTATACTATCAAGTGTCAATAATTCGTGCTGCAAACATCAACTAACTTAATCACAACTTTATTACTGAGCTTACAGATTATATAATTCAGTAATCGTAATAAAGCCACCTAATGTCATGTTGCCGAACTTGATTATTTTGTATCTTAAAAGGTTATACACCACCGTCATGTTCACGTCATAATTTTTTTAAGGTACTGAAATGATTAAGTTTTTGAAGATTTTTTTTAAGTTGTGATAATTTTGAAATTCCTTATTTTAATAAACATTTCAAGTATTGAAATAGTTGTATTAACTATTCCTTCGTAATAATAGATAGTTTAAATAAATTACAAGTCAATAGTAAACTTTTTACACTAATTTTTGAAACTATTGCCCACTACCTATTGCATTTATCGTTTGTAGCTAGTACAAGAAATGTTACAAGAAAATTATGTTTCACTAGAAAAGAACGCAGTAAGTACCAATTATAAAGATAACTTCAATATTTAGTCCCATAAACTGCAAAAATTTACACAATTGTAAAAATGTAATAAAGATTATAGTATATTAAAGCAATAATCATAAAAAAAATTTAATTAATTGCGTTATTTTCTCTTTATTCACCAACTTTAAGAAACGGAGCATTTCTATAGCACTGCATTTATAATTTGTGATAAGAAAATATAAGGTATAACTTCACTACTAGGCATAAACGCAGTAACCTGTGATTGCTAATCAAAAGAGCAGTAACTCCAACTTTACTGCAGTTTTGGTTTGTAATCCTTAGTGTTGCCTAGTAGGAACATGCTAAGTATAAGTTGTTTTTTTCGTTTTTCTCTGAATATACTAAACTTACAGCAGATTTTGTTAGTTTTTATAAAAGTATGTGTATTGAGCTATATTTTAAATACGCAACATGTTTAATCACCGTTAAAAAAGTAATCGAAAAATGTGATTATTAAAAAAAACTTTGAGCGCCATTATCTCGAAATACCGCAAACCCTACTTACTGCATTTTTAATTAGCACGGCAGAATAAAACTCTGACTTTATTTTTAACCCACGATGGAAACCTAACATGCTACCACTGATAAACCATCATGTCAACATTCTGGTACAACAGACCCCAACTCATCTACTACACTATGTAGCTTTCCCACTACCCGTCAATAATGGTTTGATCTGACGTACTGCACTAAGCTCCACCATCTAAGCTTAGGTGTTACACGTAAGCTCTTATTACGCAACCAATATTCTGGTACGCTGACGCCGGGCATTCATAGCCGAAGGCACCGCTTATTATCGCCGGCCCTGCAGTATAGCCCAATTGATTTGAATACATTACGAATACAAGTTAGACGGGAATGGGTCCGCCTTATACCAGTAGTAGTCAGGGTAGTCGGTGATTCATTAGCCAGTTTGCATATCGATTTTTCGACCTAATTGCAAAACGAAGTTCGTTCAAACTCAAATTTCAAACGTTAAATGCTGAAAATATCTACTCTATGAAAAAAAAGGATGCTAATAATAATTTCTGAATTGTACTTTTCCGTTGAAAAAACTGTGACCCAATAATTCATTTCATTTGCATAAAAGAGGGAACGATAATTTTACTTTGAAAGTGAAAGTTTGCATTTTTTTGGGGAAATTAAAAAGATGGTTGGTTTGCATTGGGATTGTAAGTGGTAAATGATGACCAGTGTAAAAAGTTATTTATTTATGAGTACATTAAATTCGCATACTTTTTATGTGTCCCGGCCATAAAAGAACATAATAAAATGTCTGATTGAAGAGAACACATAGATGGAAAATATATAGCCTTAAACATGTTCGGCTTTATTGGTTCATGACATTGCATTTTATTCGGTTATGCAGTGAAACAATAAATATTTGTTTATTTTTATTGATGCGTGGATAAATTATTTATTCAATCGAAAATCCAATACTATTTGGATAGCCAAACGTAAAATTTGTCAATCAACTATAGTTTATCGGATGGAAAATTCACTAAAATGTGTGCACATACGAGTGAACATTATCAATAACTAATATTATATTGTTCTAACCATACAACGTATGTTAAAAATCTTATCTGACTAAACTGTGTTACCAGGATATCTGACAATAATAGGCAATATCCGCAACATATACTTACATGTTGTTTTTTTTTATTGACCTATTTGAATATGTCATTAAAGAGTATTTAAGATAAAACATAATCCTATTACCGGAAGAGATGAAAAAGTTTGACCTGTTTTTTTCAACGAGCCAGCCCAAACGCACAAAACGTCACAGTTCAAAAATACAAATATTTGGGACATCCACACAAGACACCTACATCGACATACAGCCATTTTATCCAAACTAAGCAGAGCTCGTACTAGGGGGTCAAAGACTGATATAGATGCATAGGTAATTATAAACACATACATAAAATGCATGAATGTTTTATCAGGGACCGAGAGGTCCCCGGTTCGAGTCCGGGGTCGGGCAAAATTTGTGTGAGTTTTTCTGTAAAGACATTACTCAGCCCGGAGATAGTGCCTCGGAAAGCACGTTAAGCCGGTGGTCCTGCGCCCGATCTCTCATCGGTCATGTCGGATTGCCGTCTCACCGAACTATGAGAATTAGGGAACGTGCACTTTTATTTGTGCACTATGATACTTCCTGCGCACCTGGCTAATCTCAATAGAGATCGGTCGCGGTCGGACGCCTTATTATTATTATTTATTTATGTTATCAGGGGCCTTTGCATAACTAACAACTATTCCACCAGTCTAGTCTAGTTTAAAATATATAATTTCACACCGCCACAATTTTCTCAAATGAGTGCTCAAATAATAGCCGGACTGTGAATTCTGAACTAAGGCAAACTTGGCCGGAGCAAGACTGCTGGAACCGCCAGTTCCCTCGTGGCCGTAGAACTTCGCCTCTCAGATATTGCGAAGATTGGCCGTGACAATTGAATGCAATTATCTATAGCGGTCTACAGGATTCTAACAGCGGGTACAACCATGTTATCTTTGGAACAAGATTATGTTGTGCTTATTCAGTTTATTTGATACTAGTGAAATGCCCTTGCTTCGGTTTGCGTCAATTTTATAAACCTTCCCCTTGAATCCCACTACTTATTTAAAAAAAAACACATCAAAATCCGGTGCGTTTTTTTTAATTTTAAACATGCATATAGATAGCGGAATGGAGAAAACGATTTTGTGTTTTAATATGTAGTTTTTAATTTTTGAACTTACAAAAACATGCAACACTCGTTTAATCATAACTTGCAGCAAAGAAAGTTATTGAGAAAATATAGGTACTTTGCTGTTTCTACAATCAAAATGTTGGCTGGAATATTTTTTTTTATAATAAATGGCTTATTACTGTTCACGTTCAATACAATTTCTCGAGTAATGCACTTTCCAATACAAGAATATTATCTTCAAACCAATAAGTAGATAGTCAGTGTTTTGTATCCGCGTCAACAAAATAAGAGTATCTTTGACATTTGACTATGGAGTAAATTTGATTCAATCTTTTTTAATTTAATGTAGTTGACTTAAACCCTCAACCATTTGGAATTTAATTAAAATACCAAATCTATTTCAAAACCACTTAACTAGCGCTGAACTGAAATTAAATTTCAACATGTATTGTAATCACAAACAAAATAATTAGAGAACGCAAAATCATGTTTTTCAGGTACCAGCTATGTTCACTGTGTAGTTCAAACTGAACTTTAACTTGATTAACTCCTGTTTACTTTATTAATGCTTCCATGTCCTCACGGTAGCAATTGTTAGGGGAACCAAGTTTTAATTACATTCAGACGTATTTGCTGGCGATACCAAAGCACTTTAGTCACTTAATACCCGATGGAGTTATCTTTATTAGGTCGAGGTATAATTCAACTAGTCGACTACAGTGATAAACCATAAGAAGGGGGAATAACTAGTGTACATAATATTATAATATACATGTTGCAATTGTTGTTTAGATAGTGTTGAATGTGAGAATCCGGCAAAAACTTAAATATAAATCTATGATGCTTACAATAATTTCACTTGCTTAGGATACAAATGATGGATGATTTCATATTACATACTAGCTGTGCCAGCGACTTCGTCCACGTATTCACCCGTTTTTACACATTTTCCATTGTTTGCTCCTAATGATCGCATCGTAATGTTATGTAGCCTAAAGCCTTCCTCGATAAATGGTCTAGACAACACATTATGTATGTGTAGGAAGCGGGGTAAGCAACTACATAATTAATAATGAATAAGACGTCAGATATATCAAAACCGAGCAAATACTTTATTACTTTCCTTAATGAGAACCATATCCATCACTTATCACTTTTATCAAAGTATAACCATAGCAATTATAGCAAATGCCTAAGACATAAACTACAATTAGAGTCTGATTTATTAATTACAAATTGCACAGCAGCAATTTTATAATTAACGATAATAATTAATTCGACAATCGAATTAATTATCCAAAGGTGTCTAGGATAAGCTATTGCAACTGTACAACGAGTGCACCGTGCCACGCCAGAGCCAAGACTGCCCGCACTGTTCAAAGTGAGCGCCTTTATAGTCAAGTCGAGCGGCGAGGGGGAGTGACTAACGACGCAGCTGGTCGGTGACGTGACCCGTGCACGTGCAGCTTGTTACTCGTTCTATAATGAAGGCGAGCGATGACTCCTGCCGACATAATTAATATGTAATATTTTTTCAATTCGAACCAGCAGTGTCCGAGATTAGCGCGTTCAAACAAACAAACTATTCAGCTTTATAAAATTAGTATAGATTATTCGTTTAGTAGGTGTTTTGGAACGATATGTTATTTTGAAATTGGATTCCTAAAATAAAAGAACTATGTATTTGAACAGCTGAAATGCAAAGAGGATATTGTGTTATTATTACCCTTCACAATTACCTTTATCTACGTACTAATACTACTTAAATACTTTAAGTAAAATTTGAAAGTGGTCATCGATATAATAACACATATCAAAAATAATAATAAACAAGTATATCTGCCAAAGAACAAAAACACATTGATGTAAACTATAGCATTTGTATGTAAACTTTGGCGCATTCATACCTAATCCCCTAAATCACTAAGCCTCATGGTTATCGTGTCATACTCCAATTATAATTCAACTAGCAAGTCAGGAATAAACTTAGATTAGTGCTGAGGTTGGCAAGCGAACTTCATAATCGATTTATCGCTCGCCGAATATATCTCGCATCGGGAAGTAAACATAACGCGAAATCCTATTGGCTTCCCATAGGGGAGGGTTGCATGATGTATGGCCCCAATAACGATAACCGCTAAGACCGCGTTCAATGAAACGTCTTTGTTAATAAAAAAAATGGTTAAACGTCTGACTGGCTTTTGTAATATTCATAAAAAAAAGAATAAGGATTTTCTTTTGTTTTTGATTATATTTTCTAAAGTAAATAAAAAAATGAGGAAAATGTACTGCTAACAACCGCTTTCCTCATCCAGGAATCAAACTCAGTACTTCCTGTAGAGAAGCAATTTGCAGTTTTATTTGTCCGAGCCACACAGCTTTCAGCTTTAAATTCTTTAGCTCAGCTAAAAGCTGTGCTAGTACAAAATGAATATTTAATCAGTGACTAGAACAATTCATTGTATTTAAGCAACAAACAATACACTTATAGAACTAGGCGATGAATTATTCATGTCGTTATGATTAAGAAAATAATATTCTACAAGCTTTTACTAGTGTACCTAAATACTTACAGTGTTAGAATAATGCATACTAATAAGGCATTTAATAGGTAGGAAACCAAAATCCGGACATCCAGATTCTGAACTCTACATTATTTCGAGTATTAGAGGAACTGTGATCCAATTAATCTGGTTTCCTGTCAGAGGAAGGTCAGAGAGTTGTGTGACCTTCGGATCTCAATCCTTCGTAATTAACAGACTTGCCAAGTCCTGAATACAAATACGAGTAAAAGCAAAAAAAAGAAAGGAATAATTAATAGACATTAATTAATGAGAAACTATCTAGCAAGCAAATGTGTATATGCAATAAATGCGTATTTTGAAATGTTATATTTTTTTTCTTTTCTAGTAAGAGAAATTAGCTTTAATGTATATCATATGTTTAATGTTTCAACGTGGATTATTTGTGATAAAAAGAAAATACGCCTGCAGGCTCTTCTAATGGTTACTTCGGAAAAGCTAGAAACCGATATAGTCTCGAAGCAAAAGAAACATTAAAAACGTTACACCATTTTCTACCCAGACGCGAAATATCCACATTTCCATCAAAGCAAAGATAAACTCTACATTAACAGCATAATGATGAATAAAACATATAACTCATAAAGGGGTGCAACGTATCCCTTAAATTCGCAAGGCTTGGGATTGAATCCAGTTATTTTGTTGGACTCCGGGCGGCGGTGGCGCAAAAACGAATGTTAGAAAGAGGCGTGACTCGTGCGACTCATGTGTACGTACATTGTTCGTTCACAATGGAAAAACATGGATCCCCTAAGCTTAGAGATGGGTGAAGCTGTGATTTTTCGTGAGGTAATTCAATAACTCATGCGCAGTGAGCCGCCCGCGTACTGAGTTTTAACGGGCATAACATTTTTTTTTCTAAAATAATGTTTGTGGCTAGGCTAACTAGTAACCATGCAGGTCGGCTGCAAATTCACCACGAATAATCTAACGGTTTTGCAGGTTACCTTTTAAATGACTGAATTAATTAGATCAAAAAATAGAAAATACTAGAATAATTGTTTATCGGTACAGATTGCATGCTTATATTATGCAGTTCTATGGTAGATAATATCACAAGAAATAAATATATTAATCTCAATGAGATGAAACAACGCAACGTTACCCATCATAGCTAAAGACAGTGTATAAAATGCTGTTATATACTTAGTGTCCTTTAAAAAGGTCAAATGCTTAATCTTTATCTTTATACTCGTATCTTTTGTGTAAAAGTGGGAACAAGTTTGATGTATCATCGTCATCATTTTCATCATCATCTCACCCTATTGCTGTCCACTGCTTAACATAGGCCTCTTCCAAAACTTTCCAGCGCGATCGGTCTTTGATGAATGATATTGGGGCTTATTTATTTATTATACTCTATTACTTATTTCAACACATATTTTCTTTTTTCCTTATTCTATCGCTCATCAGTAAGATAATTTTCATTTTTCAATAATTTCATTGATCAATAAAAACGAATGGTAAATATTTAACAATACTTTTCATGAGACCACTTAAATTTTGTAATCAGTGAAATATTCACCAATTTTATTGTTGAAAAAAAAAAACAAATTTTTCGTAATTTACGGACGTTTCAGGCTCTTCACAGCGTTTCTCTTGGAGCGCTGTAAAGAGCTTGGGTATCTAAATAATAAGTTTTTAGTTAGTAAGCCTTATTAAATAAATAAATAATTAACAATACACGCGAGTACAATCGTTTTATTTCTTTAGATTAGTTCATTTATGAAGGTCATTGTAATTAAACAGATTCAATAGCCGGTAAACGCGTTTCAAAAAAGCTTGATACTAAAAGCTTTTATATTTTTATTGTCCTTTTATTGTTTTTTTTAGTTTCACGGCTACTGTTGCAGCTTAACTACAGTGTAACTACGCAGCTTTGTTTGAAATTTAAAAAGTGGGCTTTAAGGTAATAGGAAGCCGTTTTACCAGACTACGGCAAGCAAAGGTATCAGGGAGGGTAATATGATTTTCGAAGTCTATGCATTTATTTGCCTTGTTGAGTTTTGATTTTTTTTTATTCAAAGAGGATAACAACATCACTTTGCAGATGACATCGTCATGCTGGCAATGACAACTTTCAAACTTGCTCAGCGGGTTATTAGAAGAGCATTGCTCGATGTTACTCTGCGGGATCGATTTCAAATAAAGTGAACCAAAGTCATTGACATGGCTCATCGCATCAGCAAGCTGAAATGAAACTGGTCACAACAGTCGTAGAACCGACCGCTGAGGTAAAAGAGTTCTAGAGTGGAGACTGCGTCTCGGCAAACTTAATGTAGAATCGCCCTCCGTCGTGAAGTGACGATTTGCGCAGGACATCTGGTACATGCTTGATGCGAGTAGCCGAAAATGATGGGAATACCGAGCATTTGGACTCCTAGGTACAGTAGTGGACATCAATGGGCTGATGATGATTAAAGGGGCGTTCAAGTGGTACTCACCAACGACAGTCATTTGTTTGGTCTGCCTCGCGATTTGGAACTTAGGTCCCTCAGTGGACACTTCGCATGTGTAAGCCGCTCTCGTGGCCACGGGAGGCGGCATCACCTTCACCATACACGAGTCCACCTGGCACTCCCCACCTTGCACTATTATGTCTGTCACGTTGAACAGACGGATAGGAGGCTGTGGACAAGGTGTTTGATTAGAGATCATGTAGGACTTTAGAGTAGAGGTTGTGTTGTACATAAAATAAATGCATATCATTAAATGCATTTACTTAGGGGTAGTTGGGACGTGTCAGTTACAATGAGCGGGTAACATTGCCTCCATATTGCCGTTACTATACATTTTGAACCGCGTAGCCAAGACGCTGCGGCAATCAAATAAAACCAAAACCTATCGTTGTATGTAAATTATGATTAAAAATAATAAATAGGAGGATGTGGAAAGGGGGACGTAATAAATAATTTAATAATGTACCGATGTTAAGTTTGTCCTACCAAGCTAATTATCTATGCATTACAACTATAACAACCAAACATTTACAATAATTGATTTATTCCTTTAAATTATCTGAAATCACATTCCATCCAAATTCGAATTCAAAAGAAACGCATGTCGAATAAATTATTGTAATACTTTTAAAATTCGCCAAACTACACGTGCCTGCAACTAAAATAACAATTTCACACGTGTATAATATGACAACAATTAAAACGGACGATCCTTTGTGTAGAGGGCACGCTGTATTTAGACACACTCCCATTATATAAAATTACTTTTGTTATTTAATTTCTGCGCATGTCAATCATTACGTTTCATTATTTTATTTTTGTGATGACATGAATCCGAAACAATTCGAGTTTACGGAGAAATACAATAAAAGCTAGAAGCAATAAAAGATATCTGACATAAAATAAATAAATCTAATACTCCAATTAGATCTTCAGACAAAAATAGCAAAAAGATGGGGACAATAACAATATTACTACACCATACCGTAAATGATATTTGCCTTTTGGCAATAACGTTGTGTAGGACTTTTGTGGTATGGAGTTCTATGGAGAAAAGAAACACAGTAATAGTCGGTCCGAGGCAGTGTGACCCAAATACGAGCTCTTGTATTTGGACATTTTTTCTCTTATTTCGGGTGCTATACCGAGACAATGTTAAGCCCATGAACTAACGCTGCTAAAATTTGATTCTAATGAAATTCGTTGGTTTTTGCCGGAACTGGGTCGTAAGCGCGAGACAAAATGATACTGCAGAGACTAATCTGTTTTTATATTTCTCTTTTTGAATTCGGTCACATGAGACAGAATGCGAAACCTGATAAGGCTGTCTCGGTTTTAAAGATAAAAGTTAATACGTTTGGACGAATAACTGCTTGAAATATCTGGCATGCAATTTATATTTCATACAAAATACCTACACCCCACTTTTCGAGTTCATATTTTGACAAGTACCTTTAAAAACACACAAAACAAAACCTGAATGTCTTTAATAAAAATCCTTTACCACAGTGGAATAAAATGTACTGTGTGACATTTCAGCGCATGAATTTTCATAAAAGTTGATGTGGATTTTACACCAGATATATCCAGTCTAAATATGTGACAACAATCCATTTTCCGTGTAGCTTTTGTATTGAGATTACTGTAATAAAATATTCATTCATGAATGACTCTTACAAATAGGATTCCTTTTATGTTACACGTTACGCCTTACTTCCCAGTACTAGCGTGGGGACCGAATTAGACAAGATGAGTTATGTAAGTAATTTATATGTGGAGGTGTTTTGTGGAATAACAGTACATAACATACACTTTATTATGTTCTCTACTAGTTATACTCTAGACAAGGACCCGAAATATCAAGGGTTTAATTAGCAGTCTAACCTTTTGTTTCGAGTTTCCTACGTAGGTCTTTCACTCTTATCGTTAGCACACAAGTTGAAACTCATCTATTTTAAAGGCAAAATTATCAATCGTCGTAGCAACAACTTCGATATTTAATCGCACTTTCTTAAATTTATGTAATTTAAGAAAGTGCGATTAAATATCGAAACGTATAAGAATATAAACGGCCCAAGAATGTTCTATGTAAGTCTGAACATTAATCATCAAGACGCGATTAACAGCTAATAAAGTAGAAGATTGACGTTCGCTCAATCACTCACTCAGCTCGATTTAGGCAATTCAGACCTGAAACAGACTCTGAAACTAACATGTACAAATTGGCGCTCCCATTTCTCACACCTCTAGCATATCTACGTGTATATTAGGAATACAGACGTTCAACGTTAACCAAACGACTTGCTTCACAATTGCTTACCTTCTGAGAAGGATTGTATCGAAATATCTCGTTGAATTCTCTGTACCACTTTACAGAATGGAGTTTTTGATCGTCCATTTTGAATTGACAGCTCAGCAGCGCTGGTCTCCGTGGGTCCGCGTACAACGGCACTTGGAGCTGGGTGATTTGATGAGCCGATGATATTGCTGTGGACAAATAAACGCAGAACTTAAAAATCATCATTATATTCAGCCCATATACGTACGTTGGGGCACAAGCCAACCATAAACTAGAGATTCTATTATTATTATCATCAGCAAACGATTTGTTTATAAGCCAATTCAAAATAAATATTACCACACTTAAGCCATAAATAACGAAAGCTTTTGCAGATAATCACAAATCTCAACATTTCACTGATTGAAAAACGTTATAATTAGTCAGATAAATCAAACGCTAGCATTAAATGTATAAACACAAACAAGACACAAGGGTGAGAGAAAAGACTTGCGCAAAATTCCTGTAGCGTTTTATAAAATTTATCAACGAAGTACATTTGAGTGTAAGCCAACATCATAAATTTGTCTCGAGTCTTAATAAATAAAATGCATCCACCGGGCATGTTCCTTTTAAACATTTAAATCGCCGACAGTTCCGCCGCGCAATGCATTTTTACGGGCGAACGTGACTAAAATCTTATTGTAGCAAGCAAATATATAATAAAAAGATTGCTTTCCTAATGAAAGCAATGAATCGTGAAATTTTTCGTGTTGGAATTTGGTTTAACTTTACCGATACATTTAAACTAACCTGACGTGAATTGTGCAAATGCATTTCACGTGATATTATTTTAAAGGTGCTTAAAGGTAAGGTATCATACTTTACTACATAGTTTTACATACATTAGTTTGTACAATGTTTTATGTCAATAAGAATTATTATTATATTCGTCATTTCCAATGCTCGGGACTACAGAGTCCCGGATTTTTGGGAGGCGTGCGTGGGGCCAAAGCCAACACTTTAATGACTTGTATGATCTTAATATGTAATGTGGCACCAGTCGAAGATAATTTATGATTAAACGAACTTACCTGTACGTGAAGTTCTATCATAATTATACGAAGGCTTCGTCCGAAGGGATTAGCAAATAACACTTGTAGTACCGCCCAGTGGTTCGCCTTTGTCACACTATATTTGAGGAAGAAAAAAAATATGTTTGACGTTTGGCCTGTCACCGACCCGCTTCATTAAGTTTAGAGTACGAGTATAGCTGAAAATATTTCATAAAAAGGGGGAAAGCTTTCGCAGGGAGGGAGGGTTGCTAATCCCTTCGGACGAAGCCTTCGTATAATTATGATAGAACTTCACGTACAGGTAAGTTCGTTTAATCATAAATTATACTTCGGCTTCGTCCTCGGGATTAGCAAATAACACTTGTAGACTTTGAGAGAAAAATAATGAAATATTGTGTTTATATCTAATTATATAAATCAGCATAATCTATTGGAACAATTCAAGCATCTGGTTTGATTCATTGGGTTCCATTAAAAATTGTTCTTGTAAAAGAAGTGTCTTCATCAGCATTTAAATAACTTGTGGTTCTATTATAGAACCTATGTATTCTAGGAGCCGCTCCATCCAGCGGTTTGACTAATTTGTTCTAGACTGAGCCTAAGCGATATGCCGCGGGTGTGGCAGCGTGGCTCGAGCTGTGCGCGGTGAATACGTCCACATCGATACTACTATCGTGCAACATCTCGTTAATCCGTTGACTTAAGGTCTGGGAGCCTACTGCTTTAAATAGCTTTCTTAAAGCGATGAATTAATGTTTAACACCTTATTATGTAACCGTGTTTCTTGCTAATAAATAAATTATTATTATTATAATTATAAGTGAGTCAGTATCCTTCCTTATAGGGTTTGTTCTTTCTAAATAAGCAAGTAAAGCTTATGCCGGGCATATTTCGGGCCTCTCGAAAAATGGCAATACTAAAATAGGTTGTATTGAACCTTCACGTGTTGTTTTAAGAAATTCAGGAATCTTTATATTTATTTTGGTAGCGAAAATCTCAATATTCTTTGTACTTATAGTATCAAAAAAGCTAGGTGTGTTATGAGTTGCTTCGAAAGTTTTTTAATATCTAAGTCTAAATCATTTGGATAAAATTGGCTAGCATAATTAAGTACTATGGATGTATCCCATGTTATGGGATACTTTGGTAATGGAGGTCGAAACCGAAATATCCTTTTGAAAAAAAAAACATTTGACTCTGTCACCTTCTCCTAAATTATTATTTAGGAGAAGGTGTGTAAGGTTTTTTGTATTGTAATACAAAAAATTAATCCAGCGCCGTATATAAACTTCATATTGTTTATAGGAATTTTTGGATATTGATGCCAAATTAACATCAATTTCTGACGGGGGAACACTCCTCCTTAACCACGCCGTCCGCATAAGAGCCCTGCCACCAGAGTAAGCTTGGTGTGTATGTCGTGATCGCTAGAATTAGAGAGATAAAATTGGATGTTTACTAGCTTTTAAATTATTTTTTCAGATAACAAGAGACTGTTAAAAAATGGGTACAGGTTTGTGTAGGCCACAGAGGTACTAAGCCGACTTGGGGTTCCCCGAACTTCAAGATTATTTCCTGGTATACCCCATCCGCCAATTCCCATTCTATATCCGACACGCCTAGATTCTGCGTTGCCGTAATGTTATCTGAGTAACTTATGTCACATGCTATAACTTAAAGTCCGCGATATTCACACCATTGCCATAACAGTTTTGGAATATCTGTGAGGTGCGGAACCTGAATACCTCCGATTCGGTTTACGTAAGTCATGGCTGTCGTGTTGTCAATGCGTAGTAAAATTTGGCGGTTAGTCAAATTTTTGGCAAACTTTTTTAACCCGAAAAAAAAGCAGCTTGAACCTCTAGATAGCTGATATGTTGCGTTTTCTTTTGAGTTCTCCACAAACCGCCAGCCGTTTCTCTCCCATGGGCAGCCCCCCACCCCGTATTTGAGACATCCGAGAAAATTTCCAAGTCGTGTTTATCCTCTTTAATCCTACAAAATGGTTCTTGTATTGCACTTTTCCTCCAGGCTCCAGCAGGTAAGTTCATATATTTATCGTAGTTGTTATATAATTTTAAAACTAAATATTTAATCCGCTCAAAAAAACTTGAAAATTGTAAGCCAGCTGTATTCCACAGCAGGACAAACAGAAACTAATAATCCAATCTTAAGTGCAATTCAATTTAAATGAAATTTGTGAAAGAAAAAAAATAAATTAATCGGAAATTATTATCTATAAGTAATGTGACATGAAAAATTTTCCGAATCTAGAAAAATAACCTAAAAAGGTACATGAATTGGTTAAAGTCCTAAGACTCTTTGTTTATTATAAAACCAATAGAAGTGATTAGCTTCATGGTTTGTGTTGTATTAAACAAACATTGTTCGCCATTAGCCAAAAATTATTTAAGTAATTTGTTGATATTAGTCCAGCAGAGCGCAACAAACGGACTTCATTCATTTCACTACCTTAGTGAAAATATATGGCGCAGTACCCAAACAAAATGGTTATACATTAAATGTATAAGTCGTCTAATTTACCAAAAACAAAATGTTAAACATTTTTGGTTCCTGCGATACAGGCCTTGAGTCTAGTGCAGTGGCCGCTGCTTAAATGTGTAATATTGTTAGTTTAAGATGTTTTAATTTAGTTAATTTTTATTGTATAAGTCTGTAAATGTATAAACTAACTTTCCTTTCATGAATAAATGAATATTATTATTATTATTATTATAAATTCATATATATTCTGGTCAAATTGGAATCATAAAAACTTTCTGGAATCAGGATGACTTTTTATTAATTAGTAAGCGTCTTTTAAGTCGACTTCTGTCATGTAACATATTCTTGTAATTAATTTTAGCTGTACGTAGATTTTCAATCTTGAATTGATCTGCTTTTATAAATTTATTAAATGTTTTTATTCCAAAATGAAACGGTGTTTACCATTTGGCTTGGGCACTTAAAAATATGCTTGACAAAAACTGTCTTTTTATTGGCTGATACCTGGATATGGCTCCAGTAGATATTACATTATCTATTGCATCTGTAAAGTTGAGCTTTCTGTATAAGAAAGATTTTTTACTTGTTGGGACAGATGTTTGTGTAACTGGACAAGTAAACGGGATTTTATATCCTCTATTACAAGAAAGGACTGATTGACTGTTGGACGTTGGCGATTAGGGTCCATTGATCATAAAAAGGCAATCTGCCTGTATATTTTACCACGTCTAGCGCCGGCCGCGCGACGGCTGATGCTGCGAGGGCCTCGATGAGTTCGATGGCCTGGTCCTGTTCGGAGGGGGCCTTCAATAGCTTCACCAAATCTGGTTCTGCATCAGCTTTACTAATGAGAGAATTTATTGCACGACATAGACATGATAACATGGCAGTAGCGGTTTGATTCAACCTAATTTCGATACTTTTATCGCGTTCAGTATTAATTAAGGCATTGATAAGCCTGCAGTTACGAGGCAGTAAATTTTTCTCATTAAACTCCTTTTGGAGTACTTTAGAAATCCCCTGCGTAGAAGTATGCTCCAATCTGACCGCTAGGTCTTTATGAATTTCCGCGCCCTAATGGACACATTTGGGTCGTCTCCTAATATTTCAAGGATGGTCTGGTCCAGCATTGCATTGTTGGACTCCAAATCCTCCTCAGTAGGTAACGCAGTAGCGGAGTGGGATGTGGCGGCGGAGGACGCGCCAGGGCCGCAGTCAGTCGGAGGCAGCGCCTCGAACCCGCACTCGCGCCGCGCATGACCTCGCATTCTGCTGAGGACGCAGCGCCGCGACTGACGTGCGCCTCGGGCTCGGGCGCAGGAACCCCATCAAGCGTTATTACGTTCTTGCTCTGAATATGATTGTTAGTTAAGAAACAGACCAAGGTACTGTTCGCAAAACTAAATTGCTTGGTAGTACAGCTCCAAAGAGAAGTACGCAAACCCGTATTTTATAAAACACATTACTCCGTTATGCATAAGTACAGTGTACATAATTAGTTAAGAAACAGCCCAAAGTACTGTCCGCAAAAACTAACTTGCTGGGTAGTACAGCTCCAAAGAGAAGTACGCAAACCCGTATTTGATAACACACATCACACTGTAATGATTAAATACAGTGTACATAATTAACTAAGAAACAGCCCAAAATACTGTTCGCAAAACTAACTTGCTGGGTAGTACAGCTCCAAAGAGAAGTACGCAAACCCGTATTTTATAACACACATCACACTGTAATTATTAAATACAGTGTACATAATTAGCTAAGAAACAGCCCAAAATACTGTTCGCAAAACTAACTTGCTGGGTAGTACAGCTCCAAAGAGAAGTACGCAAACCCTTATTTTACAAACACATCACATTGTAATGATTAAATACAGTGTACAAATTAGCTAAGAAATAACCCAAAGTACTGTTCGCAATAATAACTCGTTGGGTAGTACAGCTCCAAAAAGAAGTACGCAAACCCACATAACAGGTAAGTATATATAACATGACTTACTTACCCGGAATAACCCATAAAAAACACATATCCTGGACAAAACGTTGTCAAACATTTCTTAAGCGTGATGTCACTTTTTGTAAAAAACTACTTCTCGGATTAATAATGCATTATGTAATGTAATGAATAAATACAGTGTACATAATTTGCTAAGAAATAGCTCAAAGTATCTATTGTTCGCAAAAACTAACTTGTTGGGTAGTACAGCTCCAAAGAGAAGTACGCAAACCCACAAAACAGGTAAGTATATATAAAACGACTTACTTTCCCGGAAATATCCTTAAAACACATTTCCTTCACAAAACGTCGTCAAACTTTTCATAAGTGTGTAGTCAGTGTTGTAAACAACGACCTCTCGGATTAATAATGCATTGTTTAATGTAATGAATAAATACAGTGTTCATTATTTGCTAAGAAAAAGCTCACAGTACCTCCTGTTTGCAAAAAACTAACTTGTTGGGTAGCACAGCTCCAAAGAGAAGTACGCAAACCCACATAACAGGTAAGTATATAATATAACACGACTTACTTACCCGGAAATATCCTATAAAACACATTTCCCCTACAAAACGTCATAAGAGTGTCGTCATTTTTGTAAACAACAACCTCTCGTTGTGTACTATAATTATTAAATACCGAGTACATCATTAGCTAAGAGACAGTCCTAAGCTAAGTTAGGTTAGCTAAGTTGTGTACGCAAAACTAACTCGTTGGGTAGCACAGCTCCAAAGAGAAATACGCAAACCCACATTACAGGTAAAACCCATATATAACACGACGTTATCACATTTACTTATTAAAACATTATGAATGCTTAACATTATGCGTGCTTAATATTCTTGATATTAAAATACACTTGTTTACTAATTGGAGAAAATCTTCCAATAATGCTTTTGTAAAATTGGTTTACTGGGTAGGTGAGTGTCACGAGAACCCAGCATATAATTGAAAATAAGGTTAAAATATTACGATAAAATTAACATTTAAGTTAATACGACTGACCTTGAGACTCCGAGCCGGACCGGTTATCCGATGATTTAGATCTAGGTACTCCGACAATAACATTCTCGCAGAACTTTCTATTCTAATTTCGTATTTCTCCTCACTTTTTTAGCTAAGGCATTGTAAAAAATCACTTTTAATGAAGACACTACGTGTGATCGTTGGCGGCACTAGAAAGCGAATGAAACGGGTCGGTGACAGGCCAAACGTCAAAGATATTTTTTTTTCTTCCTCAAATATAGTGTGACAAAGGCGAACCACTGGGCGGTACTACAAGTGTTATTTGCTAATCCCGAGGACGAAGCCGAAGTATAATTATTATAGTATTAAAGAAAGTCGCTATCACTGTCCCTATAACCCTATGTATGCTTAAATCTTTAAACTAAGCGAAGGAATTTGATTTTTTCAATAGATAGAGAGAATTAAGAGGAAGGCTTTAGTGTAACATTCACCCGAAGCGAATCGAGTACAGATCAGTAATACCTACCTAAGAATAGATTTCTTTTTGACCTATCATCTGTAGTTATTAAATCTGTTATTTTACTCTTAATTAATAAAATGAAGTCTTTGGAGCTATGAAATCAATGTTCATGAATAATACCGTACTGTGCCGAAAGTTGTGTTATACGCAAACGAATTCAAAGGAGTCGCAGGCAGATGTTAGTCAAACGCAAAGTTCGGAACACACTTCTTCTTGGGAATTCGAAATGCCTTGATCTCAGGTGTTCTTCAAAGTTTTCAGTCGGTAAAATAAGCCCTATCTCATTCCAGTAAGTGGTTCACTATATAGAAGATTCATTGGGGGAGGCTAAGCGAATATCTGAAGAATGGAAAATAATGCGTTACACAAACGCGGAATGATGTTGTTAAAGCAATTTGCCACATGCTGCGTGTTGATATCGAAAAAAAACACGCGTATAAATATATGATAGGCCACTGCTATTCTTATATTTTTACATGGCTTACCTACTTAGTGAGTATGAGGGAAGTTATAGGTTATATAAAAGACTGTGAAGTACGAAAATAGAGGGGGTTTTAAAATTTACATTGACCAAATTAGATACTTAGTTGATCTTGTTCTATCAACCAACTTCTTTGTAACCTGTTTTGTATAAAAAATAAATTAGGTCACCATTATGTCATTATACCAGTCACAACTATCTGTCCGGTAGTTGGTGAACGGTATACGGGTAAGCGACCCCGGCTCCTCGAGCTACTATCGACTCAGTCCAAATCATCCGAGGCGATAGTATCCTTCCTCCCCATTTCCTTCCCCCGTCATATATCCTTGCTACTCGTGGGAACGCAATGACCTTGTTAAAACAATGCACAAGGCAGAATGGCGGCGACGTGGTTCACAACCCGTCACGTCACGTTTCCCACAGAGGTGAAAAGTGGATCGCTGGAAGTGATCTCTGCCTACCCCTTTGGGAAAAAGGCGTGATTTTATGTATGTATGTATGTATGTAGGTCACCACTTAAGGTGTAATGTACTATGTGACGTTAGAAAGATATCAACTCTCAGTGTTGAAAGGGCATGTTGAGGCGAACATACACGTGTGTGCCTGTCACGGCGGTTCGCGTGTCAAACGTCATGTCAACACGTCGATACGGAGCGACAGGAGAGATTAAACGCAGTACTATGCGAGAATGACTCCTGACACATGAAAGGTCATAGCACACGTATCGTCTCAGTGAAGGGGAAGATCGTATTTGCGATCATGGTGCCATAGTACTTTCAAGAAATCCAATTGAATATAACTATGAAATTACCCACCTCCACGCCACGTACCAATGTGTTTTCAAATCTGAAATTCATATGATCGATGTAGGAAAACATATTTAGAGAACCTGCACGCACATCAGGATAGATACTTTGAGATTCTGTAAAGTCGACCAACCCGCACTTGACTAGCGTGACTATGGCCTCGTCGCCCTAGTTTAGGGTAGGCTCGTAAACTAAGAGTGATGATATAATTATGTGATGATGATGATGAAAACATGATAACGTATTGGGTAGAACCTCTTTTTATAAAAAAAAACTGTTATTTAAACACTTAAGTGAGTGTATGCCACATTATTTTCTGATTATCGTACCGTGTGCTTAAGCAACTTACTTTGCCATCAGAATGACGTTTTGTGACATATTTAAAAAACACACACATATTATCATCTCGGCAAAAGGTCATATAAGGTGTCGTGTGCACTAGTGCTTTCACGGAACCTAATTAAATAAACATGTTAGAAGTTCGAGCTTGCATATAAACTTGGCTACTGAACTCCACGGTTCCATCTAAGCAGAGTTTGCAAATTTCGTAACGATGCTATCTTTTGTTCACATTTATCTCGTCGACTTTGTTTGCAGAGTTCAAAAAGATAAAATTCGTACAAAGCCCTCCGATATGCAGTTTTCATACAAATGCGATATTCACTGCATTCTGCACAAGCTGTCGATGCTGGCATCGCGCTCGTGTATGCTTTACAGTCAACCTCGTAAATATGCCATCAGTTCACGTTTAAGTTTACGGCCGTGAAAGATTCTTCTACAAAACCATGTAATAAATGTGTTAAAAGAACGTTTCTAATAGGGGAGCCCAAGCGGGGATTTTGGGATTTATTCGAGCGTGGCAGATTAACATACGGGGTGATACCTTGCACCTTGTTGAGTACCTTCAGCATATCTAAGCCCTCTATGTAGGGCCGCGCGTGTAGGGCAGCCCATCAGAATAGTAAAAAAAAAAAACGATAGTTGGAAATTCTCGAGCGCGTCAGATTAAGGTATAGTAGGTTAATTACATGCTAAAAAGTATGCATTTTAATAATCTGACGATTTGCGCGTGACGTAAGAGTGTGGGAGGGTGACAAAGTTGAAAAAAAAAAACGACACCTGGACATTCTCGAGCGCGGTTGAATTTTTTTTTATTTTGAAGGAAATAATTTAAGGATAACGGCAAAAATATAATCTGACGATTACCATAAGCCGAAGTAACAAAAACTTACCACCATGTCAATCAGAGTTACTGCAACATTTATTAAGAACAAGATATATTGCATACTTGTGGAGAAATGCACACAAGTCAAACATCATTGACATGTCACCAACAGATTACGGATGGTCAGAAGTAAATGGGAAATTGGAGATGACCGACGGTCCCTACGTATAATCACGCAAGTGGCACTTGAGGGATTTGCATGTTTTTATTGCAAAATCTCGAAATCAACATAGACTTTCATTTAGTTAACACAGAATGTCGAAAATGTGCCTAAAACATCCTTATATCGATGCACGACAAATTACTTAACTACACTACCTCCGACGTAAAAATACTTAAATGGTAGTTAGGGTGTATTACTTCGGAACATCGCCGCTATACCCGCCCCCGCTGCCCCCGCAACTGCCAGTTAAGCGCTTTTGCGCCCGAGACGGCCTAGGCTTATATTTTTCTGCCTTAAGATTGTTTTTTAAGTGATATTTCGTAAAATTGCTTGTATTTTTATGAAATCAAACAAACTTTGAACATTCCAAAGCCTTTATCACGATGTGGTAGTTACGTTATTTTACGTAGGAAATTTAAAAATCATTATGACTTATGTGGTAGTTGTGTAGTTTTACACCGGAGAGCCAAAATCAATGGTTATACTATCTACCAGATGGAATGTTTTTCGATGGAAAGTATTATTTTAGTCTTGCTAGTAACTACCAATTACGTTATTTTACGTCGGAAACAGATTTAGTGACTGGGTGTGATTAAAGTGTTTGGGGTATATATTTTGTCTAATAAATTGCTGTGGTCAGCAAAAACATATTAATTGTTTGATAACCATTAATTTTGATACTTATAGCTTTACTTGACCCGGTTGTTTTATAATGAATTTTATTTTCTGACATTGAAGATGATTTAACCGACTGTGAGGATATATTTTGTGTAGGAAAACTAATTTCGCAAATTGATTAAGGTTTTAAGAGCTTTCTAATCTGGGATAATAATAGTTAAATAACCACTACCACAATCATGAAAATTCTTCATTTAACAGCTCAACTGAATAAAAATTTGTTCAGTTGCGCTGTTGGTCATCAAATATTTAGTTGTATTAGGTAACAGTTTGATTGTGGTGATATATATAACTGCATACGTCATTTGCGACAGACCTCAGATTAAATTACTCGACCCTCCTCCGGGCAACTTCAAAAAGGAGACAACCCAAGCACTGTTATTCTCAACTAGGTCCTGATGACATCACGTCAAGATTGTTAGTAGACGTAGCCAATTTTATCGTACTACATTCAATAAAATAAATATTAACCAAACACAAGAGTAAACGAGTTTCTGGAGTGTAGACCGCGTCTCAGCAAACACAGTGTGGGACGCCCTCATACCAGGTGAAGTGACGATTTGCCCAGGACGGCTGGTGGGAGTTAGATGCGAGTGACCGAAAATAGCGGGAGAGGCGAGCATTTGGGGAAGCTTATGGTTAACAGAAGACTAAATTATAGGCTGATGACGACTAAGAACCCCACACCCTTCTAACTCCTACAGTCAATGCTGTAAGCTAAAGACGTCTACGTCTTGAGTAGGCGGTGCCATTGTTACGGTAGGAGAGAGTTATGCGAATAAGAGTCCCACATATTAATAATGTGCTGAACATACATCCAGAGAGACATTTAGAGGACAGAGACATATTTGCATCGAAAAGTCTCTCCCAGGCATGCTTACAATGCCTTCTGAAAAAGCAAGATAAAGCAGATTTTTAAAAATTGCGTCAAAATGGCATTTCAAGAAAAGGCTCCTTATCGTCTTCAATTTGTACATATTTTGGAACATAATTGGACAATTTCACTCCTCACAACCTTAGAAGTAGTTCATTAGAGTGATAATGGCACGAAGTTCATCGAAACTTTATTCGACAACAGCGGCTGGGAGGAAAATGGTTTTGAAATAAATGGTTTTGGACTCTGTGGTTGGTGATCTCAATATTGGTCATGTAACTGCACACAAAGTCCTAACATTTATTGTAGTACACAGTTCTATTTTCTATTCTCGGTTAATCAGCATTCATATACCACCCTTATAGACCAGACCATACCATAGACCACCGCCTTATCATGTTTTCCAATGCATGCTCGGCTCGTGTCTCAGCCAACTCCCTGACTCCAGGCCGAGAAATTATTAACACAATAACGCTCAAGATTTCTCAAAATTTGGCCTAATCCGATACCAGGACCCGATAACTCTCGGTCCTTACTCGGCGCTTGCTACTAATACACCAACGTGGCAGTCGAGGAGGTACTGTCTCAACTTTTGGTTAACTTATTTATTCTTAAGAACAAAATTGGCAAGATAGCATATTCTAATATGCTTCTTAAATCATCTAGACTTAACAGACGAGGGTCATATACCGTTAACAATCAAATGGTTTTATATTTGAAATATATTTTTGCCATTAAGGCGTTTTTTATTATTTCTATACATCGTGAAATTTTAGTGGTTGTTTTCCCGTAGAAGAACGATTTGAATTTAGTAGTACCTACTATCGAATCATGCGAGTTATTTCTTGAAAAAGTTTTTTTTCAAATTTTCTAAAAATATTTTTTTTATTTCCGAAGCGTGAGAAGATTTCGCAATTTTAAGAGGTGTGACGTAATCAGGTACGAATCATAATTATGATTAAAGCTAAAAAAGATCTACCCCCTAAGTAATAAAGCGTTTCGAGCGTGATTTCTAGTTTCGTTAAAAAGGTATTTATTGAATAAAATTTAAAAATTAAAAATTAAAATAAGGAAAAAAATAAAAAATATAGTAGAACCGATTTTACTACTAAGATAGAATCAGTTTACTGCGGCAAAACAACCACTAAAATTTCACGGTGTGTATAGATAAAAAACCCAGAATCCCGTATGTGTATATTATATCCGGCGTAAAACTACCTAGTGGGCAGTTACAGTTATGGTCGATGTCTAAAATCCCCTGTAAACAATAGGAAGTACCAGTTACGTCGTTTGTAGTGTGAGTAATTCCAACGTAAAAGTTGGTAAGTGATAAATAGTATATAAATAATAATCCTATTAAACTTATTTTTAGCTTTTTACGCAAAAGAGCTCTTATTTATTCAGTGTTCCAAATTTCATAGCTGTAGGAATATTAGAACACGAGTAACACATGTTTGAAACTTCAAAGCGCTCTCCTGTAAAATTTAGGTTTTGTAGATACGGTATTATACGTTGGGACCGTCGACCTGGTTCGTTGGCAATCAATTACCAGAATCGTATGAAGAAATAGTCGTAACCCCAGATATACTAGGAGATACTTCAGATTCAGGTATATTTACTTTTCAGTACTTTATTACTATGCTTTTCATAAAATAAAAATATTGTGAAGCATTATAATAATTTCTTGTTACAGATATCCAAACTGTGGAAGAAATTGATGGCGAAATCGAACCAGACTTGTATGATGATAATTTGCTGTATGATGATAATTCCACGGATGAAGATGAAGATTGAATATAAATTATTTGTAACATTTTTTATGTACAAAATTTTTTCAATCATGTAACGTTTCGATAATAAAATTAATAGAGATTTTTAAAATATTTTTTATAATGCTCGTTTTCACGATGGACTCTATAAAAAAGAAATAAAAAAACGTAAAAAATTTATTTCAAGCCATCAGATTAAGAAAACCCCTTCAAATAATTGTCAGATTATGAATCAGCACATCAAGGACATCAAGCTGAATCGTCTGTATGAAAATCTGACGCGCTCGAGTATTTCAAAATGGCGATTTTTTTACATTTTCAAAAAACCGCCACGAGCTTGCGTCACATCCGAATCGTCAGTCTTTTGAATAGGAACTTCGTTGGGGCTCACTCAACATCCCCTCCAAATATCTGACGCGCTCGAGTAAATTTTTGTTCCCCCAATTTTAACCCTTCTGTATGCCCGCCCCCACTATGCAAACTGGCAGATTAGCATACTCTCGTCATCAAAGATACGTAGGGAATATATACTATCAATATCTGACGCGCTCGAGTATTTTCATGTAACTGTTTTTTTTTACATTTTCGCGAGCCTGCAGTAGCTCCCCCCACTGGTGAAAGGGTATACATCATATGAACTTTTATTTTTTCCACCATCTAATAATCAAAATCTAATAGGTCCCGACGACGCTCGAGTAAATCCCAAAATCCCCGCTTGGGCTCCCTACTATTCTATCTATGATCTAGATGACTAATTCAAGACTTTAATGTGTATCTTTTATTAAAGAGATATTATTTGATTCCAGTATCTAGTAAGTTTCTAATTATTGTATTCATTCCTTTAACACAAAAAATCGCTCATTATCATCAGTTTATTATGAACCATTTTTATTGTATTCATAAATTCTAATTCATAATAATATTTAAAATATCTTATAATAATTAAATCAGGTACCTTATCTTGTTTTACTCAATATTATTGTCTTACTCCTTTTTTATTACGAAAAAAATTGGCAACTTGAGTAATAACGCATACAATACCTATTAAAGGTTTACAGTTGACAAAAGACAAGTAATCACACACATCACAGGCACATGAAATAAAAATAAAATCGACGCATTGTAAAATATCAAAAGAATAACTGCGGCTGACTGTACGTTTAACAGTCGACTAGACCATAGCTCGCCACGGAAAATCAAAAGCCATATTGACTATGCGTTTATGTGCAAACGTGCCAATTTGAATCGGAGCACTGAAATATTACACGTTATGGTAAAACAATAAGTTCTCTTAATAAATATACGAGTATACTTGAGGACGCCACTAATAACTAACTAATAACTTTAATGTATTTTTATATACGTCAAATTATAAAACCGCTGATTTGTTATACATGAGAACACCATTAATAAATAATTTTTATACGTCAAATTATAAAACCGCTGATTTGTTTAGTCCAGTCAAATTAGTAGAAATGTGACGAAAACAAGACAATGTAGGTGATGTAGGTAGGTCGTAAGTACCCTTTTCGATTTCGATTCGAATCAATTGGATTTCTTAATCGAATCATTATATTTTTCCTGTCTATCGCTCTTTCCTGGAGCGGCTGGGATGCACAGAGTTTTATTTGCGGTGATTCTGGACTTGAATACCAATGTTGTTCCTATACAAACAACGCGGACGACTTTGCTTTGAACAGATCTTATAAATGCGACTATAACTCTGGCAAGAATCGTCGATGCCGTAAGCTCACAGACGGGTAAACACGGCCTTTGACGTACTTGGACCAAAGAAAATGTGTAGGACGAAAGTAATCAAGCAAAACAAAGGTCGGCAGAATAAATAAGGACTTAAATGAGATGTTGTACCACTTGAGTCATCATAAGGAAGGAAATCCATTGTGGTCGTACTGATCTCTGTGTTAGGTTGTCTTCTATGTTTTTCCGCTTCACTATTGAGCTATTTTGTGTAGAAACTTCGTCAATTACACAGAATAGCTTTTTGAAAACAAATCAACTTTCATGTAGAGCTTTGAATATGTTCGTAGGGAGGTTTCTTTATAAATGTCACCGTAAAATTGCAAATAAGGTTAGATTGCAATCTATTTCGCGAGATTGTGAATTGTCGAATAATTGTGAACCATAACATGATGCTTACAATTTATCGTGTGATTATTCATCTGATTGCAATCTATCGAAGTGAAACTGATAAATTGCGATCTTAAATATGTCACTTGTCAATGATGTCAATGCCTGATTGGTCGGTTATAGGCATAGCCTATAGCCGACCAATCAGGGACAGCCTTAGGACAGCCGTCCGAAGGCTTACCCTGATTGGTCGGCCTTAAAGTCAACCGTGAACTATAGTTCACAATTATTCGACAGTTCACAATCTCGCGAGATAGATTGCAATCTATCATTATTTGCAATTTTACGGTGACATATACATAAAATACCCGAAACGAAGCGAAGACGGTTCACTAGTATAGAATATTTCACTGAAGGGAACGTAATATATTCAAAAGGAACTTAATCTTACAAATATAACAAATCTAGTAAGTTTGGTTCTGATTTCCAGTAGACAAATAAAACATGAATATGTATTAGAGTTATACTATCGTATTATTAAGACGAAAACAAAATAAAGAATGCTACTGCCTGATTATACTAAAAAGTGATTTTATCATGAATATAAATATTGTTTCCATTACAGATACTGAAGTTTACATTACAGTTCAGTGGAAACCACCCACTCAGTGGCCGCTTTTTATAAAGTTTCGCAAACAACTCAATTTGAATTGGCAAAAAAACATTCAATGTTGAAGATAAAAGTTTGCCAAGGCTCCGTCTTCATTCGCATTTCAACTATTCCGACTTAATTAAACTTATGACGTAGCAATTTGCGGATATCACCGTGCCGCTATTTATTTTATTCTCCGGACTATCCGGACCAACTAGGGCGAAAGAAATATGGACTCGGAACAAATGCTACGCTATGCTATCGTACGTAACTGGCCGAGAGCCAGAGTCGGCGACAATTTCTGCCTCCGATACCGTTTATGTTCATGAAATTTTTCACCAATCTAACTTTCGCGTCAAAAAAAATATACCTACATCGAAAATTGAGTGTCGGAATTCGGCGGGCATATTCGATCGGAAAATTTGAACGATTGCATGCCCGCAGTTCACGCATGAATGCTTACACATTTTTATCGCTCAATGAAATTTTATTTAGACATAAAAGACTTTGCTCTTTTCGGTATTCCGATCCGACGGGAATGGGAACACGTGTATCTCTGATTACGTTCCGTTGGAATAACATTCCGGAACCTTTGCATTGAGGTACGAGTTAATAGAAACTCGCTTCTCCCTTTTGACAGGCATACGTTAACTGGCGTTTAATGGGTTGAGGTAGCATTTCGTAATATACTTCATTTCCTTATAGAACTTGCCACGTTTAAATTACTCATTTGATATTAACATCAGTGATTGAGTTGAGCGTATAGTTATATGTATGTTAGGTGTGACAGTATGGTAAATTAGACAAACGGAGCTTGTTCAAATTTATTTGAAAACTACATAAATAAATATTTGCAACATCACATACATTGATCTGATCCCGTAGTAAGTAGCTCAAGCACCTTTGTTATGAATATCAGAATCAACAGTTGATACACAATATTATTTACATAATACACAAATATTATTTAATAACACACCCAGACATGGAACAATCACCGATGTTCGTCACACATTTTTTCCCCGGATGGGAATCAAATTCACGAACCTGGGTCACTAGCCACTGTTCCACCCAGCCAGTAAAATTTTATCCGGGTTATTTACCATGTTGTATTATTTTAACGAGCTCCCGATATGTCGGCATTATTACATGTGCCACGATCACGGATCAACTCGTGTTAACATTGTAAACATGGACATATTTAGTTATCTTATGTGTATCCATGACAGTTCAAAGTTTAAGAATTATGAAACTAACAGTTGATTCGACAATTACCCATTTTTATTCCACTTGTTACACAATATAGCTGTTTTACAAATTGTAATCCAAAGGATACCATTAAAGTTGGCATCGCATGGCAATATCCATGATATTGCTAATGGATTAAGCTCTTCAGACCTATTAACATGTCAATTGGTATCAAGTGCGACTAATTTGCCAGTTGAGTTACACTTTTGTTGTAATAATGAGGCCACACTATTCCCGAGGGAACAGACCTGACCTCGTGAATATAATTTATATTTGAACGCTATTTATGTCTTAATTAAAAACCTGTTCTGCTAAATTGTACTTAGCTTAATTATAATTAAAGTATGTATTTTTATTGTTGGCAATCAAGCTCTATGCGAGGCTTATCAGTAAGTGATGTGAAATTACAGTCCCTTGTTTATAAATATATTTTATGTTGCGCATCAAAATAATTTTAAGTCTCAAATTTTGTTACGCTATTCACATTTTTTTTTTTTTTTTTTTTTATAAAAGGCTCACAAGATGACCTCACTCCACCTGATGGTAAGCGGTAGTGAGATCCAAATATGAGGTCGACAGGCACAATATACCATATTGAGCCTGTCGCACTCACCCTGAAAGCCGTGAAAAAGGAGACCACTGCTGCGGCAACAACGAGACAAGGCGTGGAGTCTCGCATTGGTATTGAGCTGTGCGGGTCGGAGTTGGCCAGTCCGCCGGACGGAAGGGCCCCCGCACCGGCGGGCTGACCCGCCCGCACAATACCGCCGCTAAGACTCCACTGGTCCGGCGCTTGCCGCAACAATGGTCCCCCCTGGCTCCGGTTCGTACAGTGCTGATCCCGGAACGCGACCTGACCGAAAGAGGTCAGAGTCACTTGGCGGGTTTTACACAACTGTATGGTGGTAACAGCAACCGGTCGACAAAATGTCTCCCACCGGTTACTTTTTATCCTCGTGCTCATTATAAATATACACCGTGAAATTTTAGTGGTTGTAAAATGATTGTATCTTAGTAGTACAATAGATTTCTGCAGTTCTTTTTTATTAAAAAAAATAAACGCCGGTTTTACGAAAGGTTTAACCGAAACTCGAAAGCACGTTCAAACCGTTTTATGACGTAAAGCTTCTTTAGTTTTAAGCATTGACATCATGCGGCAAGCGGTACCTGATTACGTCACATCTTATAAAAGAACGATAGCTTCTCCTGTTTTCGAGTTGGAAAATTATTTCAAAATTTGGAAAAAAATATTTTTTAAAGAATAATATGCATGATACGATAGTATAAGGCAAATCGTTCTTCGACGGGAAAATAACCACTAAAATTTCACGTTGCATTGTAAACAATTACTAACACATTTTTCTGATGTAACTAGAATAGATAAAAAGAAGCAATCTCCACCATACAAAGAAAAACAACTTTGCACACACCAAGGAAAACTGACCGTGAAAAAAATATCAAAAAGGATCATTGACAAGAACGTCTTGACCTAAATATACGAGTGTACTCAACAACACTTTGACCAGACCTCGCCATTTAACCATTTAAGGGTATCCTAAAACCGTTTGACCGTCCAATCGTTATTAAGCTCAAGTGACGTCATAAAGACGTGGGTTCTTTCCCCCGGTCAGCTCAAATAAGCCGGAAAAAAACTTGGCGTGTTGACTCTATCCCAAAGGAACTAATGGAAATTAGTTCGCTCCATATCGTGAACTCTACTAACGGCAGTATTCCAATATGTCTCCTTAGTATTAACCTAATTACTATGTTGTAGGCACTACGCGTATTCCCTTTGTACTTTACGGCTCTCTCTATTAGGCCTAACGCTTGAGTAATTTTTAATTTAAGTTAGCATTAGAGTAAGTTAACTAACTTTGGGGAAAATCCCCAATTAAGTTTTACGTTTGAGAATGAATAGGCTTAAGTTGAACTTGCTGTCTAAGATGTGCGGTTGAGATGTTTGTAGAACGTTTGAAACCTTGCTATGTGTATACCGATAACATTGTTATTATAATAAAAAACTTATTTTTATTGGTTTCATTTTATCACAAGTTTTATGTTAAGTATTTTGTATCATCATTCAAAGAATTTTAATTTTTTTATGTAACATTATTATTAAATATAACTTATTTTAATGAGCTTGATCGCTATTATTTACACAGCTTATATCATTATTTTATTCACCTTTATGACGGTTAAACATAAATGAAAAGTGATTAATATCAAAAAGTAAGCGTATTGTAGGACGTACTTCGTATTATATTTTGAGAATAATGTTTGTTTGCGCCTATATTCTCATTAAACTTAATCTCATGTCCATTATTTCCATACAAAGTTTAAAGATAAATTAAAAATTTCTCTTTACGGTTGAATACGCACGCTCGGATACCTATTTCCCAAAATACTCATAGCAAAGCAACTTAAGGAAATTACTCAGTGGGGCCGTCCATAATTATTATTCAACCTTTATCCGGGGCGAATCGAGTAAATTTGTTCCGAAATTACTTTTATTAAAAGCATTTCTTTCCCTCCGCCGAACCAAAGTGCTAAAGTAGAGAGTAAATGGACTGGAATTTCCGTTTCACGAATAAATTATATAAGAATATTACAGTAAATAACTCTTTAAAGATGTTCCGGAACGATTGGTGCCGAATGTAGTGAGATTTTTGTGACAAATACAGGAACACTTTTTGATATACATTTTCTATTTCCTTTATTGTACAATTCTTGGAATCTATTTGATTTACATTTGTACATAATAATATGAGACTTTTTTAACAAAAGCAATTTATTTGTAACATGTGTATAAATAGATTGGTACCTATTTGTAACTACTTATTTACAAAACGCTTCCATGCTACCTCCAACGTAATTTTATGCTGTAGTTGTCTGAATACTTGTTTCAGTGGAACAAACAGAAACATGTACAACGCAGTAACGAGATCCACGAATACCCCTATAAAATGTTGAAATTAAAATACATATAAATAATTCATTACAAACTTATTATTGTTCCTACATTTATTGATACAAGAGTAAGTGATAGCTGAGTATGATACAGTAATATATAATTTTAAAATGTCATCGTTACACTCACAACATGGTGGGTGACATTATATCCCGGACATTTTCAGTTTTCTAATAAAATACAGTAAGATGAGTCCCTTGTTAACAATGACAAACCCGTGAGACGAGAAAATGACATTATAATCACCATTATTCGATAAGTAACTTGTCACTTAAGTTCGAAGTTGAAGGGCATTCCTTTCAAAACTTATCTACTTTATAGGTATTTATTTAATGCCATAATTTGGGGTGACTTCCATTTACCAATTCACTGGCGAGGGCTATTCATTAAGATCAGATTAAAATTTGAAGTTAATTAGTAACTCATTAATACTTTGAAGTGCCCAAGATCAAACTTCTACGAGTATAATACGTAACTTAAAGTTTGTTCGTCAGACATAAAAAAAAATGAAAACTTTGAGAATTCAATTAAGTTTTGCAATGAAGTCAAATAAGAACGATGCAAAAAACTTCGTAAATTACTAAATGGTTTGAGCCTGACAAAGGTTAATTACCAAAAATTTCATATAAATATAAAATAAAGTTCTTTAGTAAAAAAAGTAATTTTTTGTTAATAATGCAATAAATATTATTATTACACAACATCACATACATTGTTATAATCCTGAAGTAAATAGCTTAGCACTTGTTTTACAGATATCAGAATCAGCAGTGGAGACACTAATTTACTTTACTACATTAAATAATACACCCAGACTCGGAACAACTACCGATGTTTGTCACAAAACTATTTATCCCGGGTAGGAATCGAACCCACGACTCTTGGAATCGTAGGAAGTAACCTGGCTGAGCCAGTCAGTGCAGTAATAATACAATTTTACAATAATCTAATACTAAAAAACAATATCATTTCTTTGTAACAACACATTTGTTTTAAAGAAATTTGATATCCACTTGAACTTAAACAGAAGTATTCAAGTCAAACTCATAAGACATTTGAATACGCAAACCGCTTAGAAGTAAAACTTTGCACTAATACTCTTCAAGAACAAGTGTTCCCAACAAAAGGTTTGTTACGGTCTGTCTGTGTATCTGACTTCACGGTCGCTTGAAGTAACATGGCGACTCGGATACAGTACTTAAATGCAATTTTTTTGTTTCTTAAATACATTAACACCGATTTATATTGATAAAATCCTGGATTTTGATGGTTCCGTGAAAGGATAAAAATGGGATCCTATTAGATTTCTCCGTTAGTCTGTCTGTCTATCACCAAGCTGTATCTCAAGAACTACTATAGCTAAACTAAAAGTTACAAAACTATAGCACAACAACAAATAAATCGCTTAGCACGTCAAATAAAAAAACAATCTCTACGAGTAAGTAATGACAAAATAAAACGAATATTTCCATACAAAAAACATGATATTTAAATAAGTCTTTATGGGTCTTCACGCGATATTAGGAGTAGCAAAATTACATAGCTACTTACTGCCCGACGTTTCAGTTCGCTCGCGACCACGATTGGTGTAAAACCCAGTCGAAACGTCGGGCAGTAAGTAGCTATGTAATTTTGCTACTCCTAATATCGCGTGAAGACCCATAAAGACTTATTTCAGTGTAATGGAACGCGAAAGTTTAAAATCTTACACAACATGATATTTGTTTACAATATTGAACTCTTCATGCGCAAGTCCGACTCGCACTTGACCGATTTTTCAAAGAACTATGTACTGCTCAGTAGTATTTCAGATTTGTTAGAAAAACATACAGACAGACTCGGTTGAGGACTATTTATAGTATAAACTCGTATTTGAGGATACTTGTACCGTCCAAGTTATTCACTCACATCTACGCAAATTCTCGTAGACATTACTGTGCTACGTCGTAGCAAATACAGCCAAACTTCGTAGCTTAGTCCAAGTTTAGTCAAACAGAGTAGAGTAATTTTACACGTTTTAGCCATCTATTTAGTTCTGCATCATAAATTTTGCTACCTTAGAGTTTGCAACTTTGTGATACATAGTGTGTTGTGTTGCCGTACATATTTTAAGATTTAAAAGTTCTTTGCCTTACTACGGATGAAGTTTCCAAGTGTGTTCGTTGTTAAAAATAATTTGACTTTTTTTAATCAATTTCTCAAGTAAACTCATACATTCTGTATCTTCATGTCATTATTTATCTACTGATTTAAATATCAAGAAGATTCTTTTTGTATATTTTTTATACTAGGTAAAAAATCCTACTATTATAGTACATAATGAATCCGCGACGGGTAAAAATCTGTGCGCGCTCCCAACAAACGTTTAATATCGTCCAAATTTAGTCGAATGAATGTGACTAATAGATGAAATTAATATTTAACGAAGCAATAAATTGGTTTGCGGACGTCCACGGGTGCTTATCGTTCCATTAGGCAAAATTGACAATTCCTATGCAGCGTCCGACCAACCGATATATGTGTAACGTAGCATATACGGCCAGAGTAATTACGATCGGGGCACAGTGATCGGCACGTGTGTACATTGCTTTATAGTGGTACCTTGGTTGTGTGTGTACTATGTAGTTACGACACTGGCGATCTTGGAATGCAACATCCATAACATATTGTAGACACGAAACACGATTTTATTGTGATTGGATCCCAACTGATACCATACATGCGTATGCGTGTTGATTTGTTTGTTACCTCTTACCGCTTTATCTACACAATAAATGTTTTATAATTTTAAACTGGTTACACACATTAGAAAACTGAACTGAAAGAGGGTAGACCGATATGTTTGCCCTTAGACCTACTGTCATTCTCGCAGTCCTACAGTTCACCCATGATTTGATCATGGCGCTTGCAACAGTGCCGAAATATCGGGAGCTCATTAAAACAAAACAACATGGTAAATATTCCGGACACTTTCAGTTTTCTAATGAATAAATGTTCTTGAAAATTTGCAAATATCTAGTTAAGAGTATGGAAAAGTACATGGAGTCAGTCTCTGACACCCAAAGTACATGCTTTGCTTAGTTTGGGGTTAGATGACCGTGTGTAGTTTTGTCCAAAAAAAAAAAAGAGTAAGTTTCATCCCGAAAATAAAATCTCCTTTAGTCTTTTCATGACCTGTCGTATTTTGATTTATCATTTTTTTCCGCAAACACACCACTTGTAATGAAACTAATTTTACGACTAAAACGATAACAAACGTCTTTACCACAACAGTACTCAATAAATGGAAGGATTTGCTATGAGATAATAACAAGCAAACTTATTTACCCGACAAGTTTTCTGAAGATGCTCCCTTCTGAGAGAAGGACGCATTGAAAATACATCACGCCGAGTTAGTAAACTTTGTGGCAACAACTAAGAATCTCTCGTGTTTTCTGATAGTTTTCCTCTGAATTGAAAAAAAAAGTCTCACTGGGGAGGCGTTGTATTTTTAATATCGCAGTTCTACGAACATACTGGTAAGGTTCACTTATGCCGATAACTTTTTGAGCTATACTTGCTTACCAATACTCATCATTATCATTCTCCTACCCTTGTCCCACCCTAAGTGGGGTCGGCGCAACATGTCTTCTTCCACTTGAGCCTGTCATTCGTCAGCTCTGTGTCACCAATACTAATGGAATAATCTTAATTGGTGGAAACTTACTTACTCCAATGACTCATCGACCCGTTGTAGATCTCAGCATCTGATACAACAAGACGTCATTCTTTCCTATTCTAAACCACATCCTTCTAATCTGCAGGCCAAGCAAGTCCTTCTCAATTTCAACCCCCCAGCGGTAACTAGGACGCCCAATGGGATGTCGTACGCTTGACTTGGAATTGTTGAAGGAATATAAAAGTAATTTTAAACTATCATGGTTACACACATTAGAAGACTGAAACTGTCTGGGATATTTACCATGTTGTTTTACTGTTCACCCGTGATCATGGCGCTTGCTACAGTGCCGAAATATCGGGAGCTCATTAAAACAATACAACATGGTAAATATCCCAGACAGTTTCAGTTTTCGAATATGAAGTAATTCCACAAATGAGACGATTTTTTCGGCACAACTTACATACACACATTCAATTTGAAGAAAATATTATGTAACTGATATTTCTAAAAAAAAAAAAGACGGGAGTGGCGAGCATTGAGGGGAGGGAGGCTAATGTCCAGCAGTGGACTATGATAGGCTAATAATATGATGATGATAAAATAAGCAATGGAGAATGTTCATCTTCTTTAAAGTGTTTGATAATCTGAATCGACATGTGTAATTAGTTTCGACATACAACCAAAATTGAAAAAGTTATACGTGTTTAAAGTTCTGATCGTTTGCACTTTTCATACAAAATGAACGTTGTGGTATGACGTCACACCACAACATCCAGCACATTGTGAAAAATATTTTTTCGTAATTTTACGTTCTAGAATATAAATTCGTTTTACAAAATACATTCAACGTGCTAATAATAATGTCCCATTGGGAAACAGTAACATTCTTCATTGTCATTTATCTAACAATATTAAATTACTAATTCGTCAAAACAAGAGTTCACTAAATGAACTCCAAATATTAGATCCTAGACTATTTCGTATTCAACCTACGTCGACTCTAGAAAGTTGAACTATTCGGCACGATAACTTGTAAACCACGTTATAGTTCTGAAGCAAGTTGTTTCGCCATTTTTCGTAGCACGAATAATAAAACGAATGTCTCCACCAACTTTTTGTGTTAAGAAAATGCCTTTAGGTAAAACGAAACGTTAATTTGGATTCTTACCAAATAACAAGGCACGAGTTGTTTTAGGAGATTGGGCGATTTAAAATAAATGAAAAAAATAAGCTCAGACTTCCTATTTACGTGAATGGTTGTGTATGGAATATTTCTGATTTACATATCTATTTGGCGTTTTGCAGAGTATAAACTTTGTTTTACGTTGTTTTTTCTGCTTAGGTTAGGCAAGGATATTAGCATTGGTAACGCTTTGCCAGGAACCATGACGCATTAGGGGTAAAAGCCATCAGCTCTCCCGCAATTCTGGTGATGAAGACAAGGCTTTTTTTTCCTAACCAACATCGTATGTCAGTTAGGAAAGGTAAGGCAATGAGGTCAACCGCGGAGTTTGGTGTGCTTTTTATGCGAGTTAAAATTTTCAATAATTACAGGCAATAAATTAATTTCAAGTGTTAATGTAAGATTGATATCTTTAATAAACATTGAATTCAGCAATCTATAGTATCTGTCTTCCTTACACTGCTTATTATTTATATTATTGCTAACAAAGTAAAGAATGCACTATCTGTTTTGTAAGTTCTGATTTGATGCATAATGTATACAGCTTTGTGAACCAACCGCTTCTAACCCAGTTTATATTCCTAAGCGATTTTGCACAATTTTCATATTAACTTTCTGCATTTTATCAGGGAAGCTACGTAAATTCTGTGTATTAAAGTTTACAACTGGTGAAAAAGGTAGATTTAGAGCTGATATTTTGTAGAAATATTTTTAAAACTGATATTGAAGTTTATGATAAAGGGTTTTTAATTTTCATGGCGAAACAAAAAATACCATTTAACGAAATTGTAGCTCTTGTTAACTAAATTATTTAACACTGAAATTTTAACGAGCCGAGGAAGGCTGCTATCACAAAATCAACCAATATTCTATCGTGAGATTGTAATCGCCTGGGATATATAAAATGTTTATTAAGGCGTGAGGACTTGGTATAATATACGCTTGTCATTTCGCAATAGGGGTAGGAGCCATCCACTGCCCCACATAATGCGGTGATGATGATGACAAATCTACTTCAAGCCATCAGCACTTGGTATAATAATATACGCTTGTCATTTCGCAATAGGGGTAGGAGCCATCCACTGCCCCACATATGCGGTGATGATGATGACAAGGCTACTCCAAGCCATCAGCGTAGTCAGTATGGAAAAACACACATTGATTTCGGAATCTGCTAATCAGGACTAATGCAACAATTGTTTATCAACGTTTCCGTGTAACCCACACAACAGGACGGATGATGACAGGAAATCCTACAAAGTATGATACAGTTATCGGCTACCTACTCGTATCAGGAAAAAATAATTATGAATTTTAACGTTTTGTTATGTTTTTATAAAGTAAAATTGTTTTGTATATTTTTTCGATGTGCATCTGCACTGAGTGTTCTTTTTTCAATTTTCAGTAAAAGAAGGGAGATTAATAGGACACTTAGTTAAAAATAGTAAAATTTTATAGCATGGGGTCACAAATTTCTAAAACTTGATTTAAATTAGTTATGACCAAAAAACTGGAACACTCAATCCAGACGTTTCAGTAAATGTGCATATTCTCAATCTCAGAAAGTACTAACTCTGAGATAATGTTTTATGTTAGAATTTAGTAAAGAATTTCTTAAAACTTTTAAGAAATTACCAATTCGCTAGGGTGTCAGATTTCAGATTAGTGGCGGTCTAAAGGATCACTCAGTTCAGCACTTGTCTGAACTGAGTGATCTTCAAAATGTGCGTATAATTGGAGAATTACTTAAATGTAAACATTTTATCTTGTAGTTTGCCTCTTTCTCGAATTCGTAAAATAGAAATAACGGCTCAAAAAGCTTTACCTTGAAAAATAATCAAAAGGAGATTTTTTCGGAACGTCTGAACTGAGTGTTCCTTATATGCGGCTTTACAGACTCATATAACCCTCTTCCATTGAAGCAATTTAGATCAATGGTTTTTACTATTTTTACTAAAGTATTGTAATATCGTCCGTCGCTTTAAACTATATACCTTAAGAGAAAATCAATTTTTTGTTTTTGTAAAGGAGGTTATGTTGTAGGGTGACCACAATTTATAATGATTAATAAAAGACCATTAGTTAAATTAGAAAATTTGTTTTATTCAAGTACATACATTCGATTAAATTAAAAGTAAAAATAAAATCCTAAATATGTTAGTATTTCGCTTATGATTGTGTTATTATATAGCGAATATATTTCACCCCCGTAAGAGTTACTTTAAATCGGTGCAGTTGTTTCACAGCCTATTCGAAACAAACAAACAAACAACAATCAAACATTATCTCTATATAATATTAGTATAGGTAACATCTGGTAATATGGCACACCATAAGCCTTTTTGGAAATAAAAACCTAAATTTCTGAGATCAATCAGCCTTTATTGGTTCATTCAGTCCTTTGAACTTAATAGTATTCAACAATTATAAATTTAAGGTTATATTATTATCTTTAGAAATTTACTTTAAGTACATAACTTTTTTTTTAATCTTTAATAATTGTAAAAAAATTAACATAGCAAGACAATATGGCCTAGGGCCATTTCCTTAAAAAGAAAAAAATATTCACTTGCAGACAGATTACATTATGCATAGGCCAATAGGCCATACCTAGTGAGCCATATTGGCCACAAGGACATTTTCGACAAATAAAATTCTAACCTAAAAACTAGTAAACAATGCGCGAAAAGAGTGAAACCACCACACTATAGAAGTTTACCTAAAAAAACTGTTCACTAGCAATATAAAAACAAGAATTAATTGTGGAATTGGAATTAGTCCACAAGAAGAACATCGGTGTTTGTTCCCTGTCTGGGTGTGATTATAAATAAACTAGCGACCCGCCCTCGCTTCGCTTCGGGTATATCTCTATCTCTATATAATATATAGCTGTGCCCGCGACTTCATTCGCGTGGACTACAGGATTTTGTTGTTTTTTAACTTAAAAGTAGTCTTAGTTACTCCTTAACATCAGCTACCTGCCACCATATAAGTTAAGTAGGGTGATGGAATGTCACTAAGTTTCGATCCGAGTAAAACTGACAAATAAAGACAGTTGCATCCAAATTTTATCATAAATTCCCTAAATTATGGCGCCTACCTACTTTCTAAGTTAGAAAATTGATCAAATACTAACTTGAAGTCTTAATAACACTCAGTTTTAAAAAAACATAAATTCTTGAAATGGAAAAAGGAAATCTAGCTAGATTTCCGCAGGAATGATGAATTTTCCATCCGTAAAAAGTAGCCTGTGTCCGTTGTTAGAATCCTATTATTAAATTAACCAAGTCTTATAAAAATCCGTTCAGACGTTAAGGCGTGAATAAGGTAAACTATTAAAACAAACGATTAAAAATCACTAACTTAATTAGTTTTCTGCCTAATGCCTACGCCTTAAGTACGATAGCATGAATATAGGCTATTAGCCTATATCCTTTTCTAGGTTACTATCTATCTCCGAACTCAATTTCATCAAAATCCGTTCAGCCGTTTAGACGTCAAAGAGCGAAAGTCCTAACAAAAACGACAGTTTAAGAGTTACTTTCGCATTTATAATATTAGTAAGGATTAATAAATAAATAAATATCTGGGACATTTCCACACACGGTCATCTGACCCCAAACTAAGCAGAGCTTGTACTATGGGCGTCAGTCTGATAGACATACCTATATATTATTAAATACATATATAAATACATAATCACACCCAGACACGGAACAAACACCGATGTTCATCACACAAATATTTGTCCCGAGTGGGAATCGAACCCACGACTCTTGGAACCGCCAGCCAGGGTCACTAACCACTGTTCCACCGAGCCAGTCATATATTTAAGTATGTATTCATAAATATATATGTATGTATATCAGTTTCTGACACCTGTAGTACAAGCTCTGCTTAGTTTGGGGTAAGATGACCGTGTGTGGAAATGTCCTATAGTCTTTTCAGCTAAGATGATCCCTGTGACACTTCATTGTGTTCTGAATCACGCACCTTACGATTGCCAAACGAAAATAATTTTATTGCACACTTATTTAATTTTTTTTGCGGCTTCATTAGGAAAATTATTAAATTAATAATTTAAACTTTTAAAAGGGAAACAGTATCGTTTAGTTTAATTTAAAGTAATAGAAAATTTTAAAAAAATACCTATGCAGTTCGTATACGTAGAATGGAACGTAGTAACTCTGACCAAGTTCCATTCTACGTACTACGAACTTAAATGTTCTATTACATTAAATTAAACTAAACGATACTGTTTGTCATTTAAAAGTATAAAAATATTTATTTTCATATTTTTCCTAATGACGCCGCAATAAAATGAAAAAAGTGTGCAATAAAATTATTTTCGTTTGTCAATCGTAAGATGCGTGATTCAGAACACAATGAAGTGTCACAGGGATCATCTTAGGTGAAAAAGAGTATAGATATTTATTTATTTACTAAAAAATAACATCAAAATAATTAATTTAAAAAAATAAGATTAGTTTTTTTTGGTTAAACAAAACTGGTGGTACTTATTCCATATGATACTGTATGGACATGGATGGGTTCTTCTGGACTAAAATATTTTTTTTGCATCATGTCGTCATAACAGCTCATACGGTTGTTTTTAAAGACATGCCCCCTATAATGACCCAGCTTAGCTGGCAACTTCGCTGGAACAAATTCTGTGACACCTAACAATTTGTAACATTTATTTTTTAAATTTATTATTTCGGGTAAATCCCTTAAATAAAGTTCTCCTGTCCCATTTAGGTCTAATGAGATGAGCATAGAAAGATCGTAAGTCATCACTTCCTGATTGGAATTGCATGAAACACACATTTTTTTTTCATCGCTAATACAAATTGCGTCTTCTATACTAGGAATACCGAAAATTTTTATTATATCTATATTAATGGACAGAAATACCAACTCTCTAGCAACCTTCGTTGACGTGCATAATTTATTTAAACATTGCTTTGTGAAAACTGCACTGGAGATTGTATTTAACAAAACATGTTCAAATATGTACGTTGCATTACAAGCGCAGTCAACGTTTATAACACTTTTTTCTTCTCTTGTAAAATACTGTAGTGCTATGCGAGACCTCATTACATAAACATCTTCATGTCGTTCATTATTAGACAAACCTTGAATGTATTTTACAATTGATGCATTTTTGGAAATATCTATGCTTTTCTTGATATTTTGATTAGAAATGTACCCTAAACACAAAATATACATAACAGAATCTAGGGCACAGGTATTCATTAATTGAATTTCACTATTATCGTTATAAACTGAACTGCACAAGTTACCATTTTTCATAAATTTTATATCATTAGTTTTTGTTACCGCTTCGGCCAATTTCACCTCTCCTCTCCAATTTTCGGTATAAGAAGGTTGGTCACAAAATATAAAACCGGTAGGAAATCGTTGATGAGTGTTACATTTTGTTTTTTTTTCTTTTTTTAATTTTACATGTTTATCTTTCTTTCGCTTTTTAGAAAACTTGATTGCTGTAGTTTTTTTGTTATTAATGTTTTGTGATAAATCGTTCATAGCAATTTTGAGTTCCCATTTAGACTTTCTATATGAATTTTTAAAAACTGATCAATCCTTTGTTTTGATATTTTAGTTTTAAATATAAGATTTTTTAAAGTTTTAAAGTAACTTTCAACAGCTGATGAAGATGGGGTTTTATTAACTGATTTGAAAAAAGGACATAATAAATTAGACCATAACGGCAATTTACACAATAATCTCTTAAATGTTGACATAAACGGTGGATAATAATAAGAATTTTCGTTGTGTGGTATAATGTTTTTTTGTAGAAATTTACTAAGTCATCAAACATGTTATCAATTCGATGCTTTCCAGTCTTTGGATTGTAGTAAACAGTTCGTCATCTTCAATATTTTCTTCTAAAATCTCTTCTTTAATTTCATTTGTCGCTGTTGTGGTATCTTCAGTGGTGTTGATCAAATTATCAATGCTTCTTTTAGCCTCAATAGTAACAGTCTTTGCAGATATATCATTGTCATCATATTGACCTAGACAAATTTTCACAACATCTTCAATTATTGCTTTTGTAACGGCAAATTTCTCACATTTCTTGATAATTAAAATACAATGTATGTAAAAATATTTTACACGATTGTCTTTAAGATCTTTAAAACAAGTTAAATTGTGCAATGTTTTTACGAAGTGACTTGTGTCAAGCCTAATGAAAGTCTCCGGTAACGCTGCGGTTTTTCCCTCCAAAACTAAATATAGCTGCTGAATGTAGTCTTTGGTACTATTATAAGATGTAAACGCCTGAGTATTAGCCAAAAGTAAAGCAGAAGAATCATCAGTGACTACTTCATCAGGCACTTGAATTACATCACTCATCCATTTTTTAACCAATTAGAAATTGATGTTGCACTGTGTGAATCTGTCATCATTTGCAGAACAGGTACAGATTTAAGTTTAGAATTACCAGTTATGAGTCCAGTGTACAAGAATAATGTTTTTGTTAATTGGGTACCATCTGGCAGATATATAGTTTCGAAAAAGAACCGGTTGCATCAATTGTAATAGTGACTTTGTCGAATTTTTCGATATACATTTTATAATATTCGATTTCTTTATCTGACCAGTAGTAAATGTGAAAATGTGGATGAACATTGATTCCACGGAAAGTGCTTGCATAATTTGAAGTTTTAGCCATGATAATAAGTGACGTTAAAAGATTTGCATCAAATAAATCTCCAAGTTTAGCTTCCGATTTAATTTGCCGTAAGGCAGAAATAGACGGCAATACTGGCGGCTCAATATTATCGTGTACGTCAGTCATCAGCTTTGAAGCCATTTCATGACGAACTAAAATAGCAGGTTTAAATTTTAAGTTCTTAGCTATTTGGTATCTTGTATATGGTGTAAGTTTAGATTTTTTTAACGGCTTATGTTTGTAAGATTTTTGTATGTTTTGTATACTACAGATAAATGTTTGTATTTTCTCAGTTTTTTTAACGTCGATACTTCTATGCGCGCAAAGCACTGACTACAATGACCTTTCAATTTGATGTTATCATTTTGAATATTACTTTTCTTCAAAACCCACGTACATGTTATTTTGGAGTTTGACCATAGTTTATGTTTAACCATGTCAGACCATTTAAATTTTGGTAAAGTTTTATATGTTTGAAAGTTACCATCTTTTTTTTTCCTATGTACATTCAAAGGTGAAATTTTCTTCATATCATATATATCTATATCAAAGGTAAACATTTTGTTTTCACCGCTTGCAATTATATTTTCATCTTTGGGAGTATTAATAACTGGGGTTGAAATAGTTGAACTGCGACTAGTATCACCTGATGTTTTTTCCTGCGATTCTTCTTCATTGTAAGCTGCAGGATTTGTATTAAATTTTTTAAATGCCATATATAAAGCCATTGGCGTCATTTTGGCACCTAGTTCTATGGCCATATTTGAAAAGATGGGATCATTATACTTGATATTAGGCCCATGTAACGCCTCAGCATATTTTTCAAATATCTGTTTTTGTGTTTTTCTATCCACTTTCGGCTTGCGACCCCGCTGTTTTATAGCTTGGCGCTTCCTGTAAAATAGTCAATATTGTCTTACTTATACTTATAAAAATATAAAAAACCGGCCGGGTACTATCATCTATAATAGAAAATCACGTTTTATGTATTTATTAAGACAAACACAAGTTAATATTCTGAGATTTTTTTTAAAATTTGCTATGGTACCTGCATGCCAAATTTCAAGCATCTAACTTTAGCGGTTAAGATTTTTCGTACAAAAAGATTTTCCCGCTAATTCCTGTTTTTGCGTGGGAATTTCGGGGATTCCTTTCTAAGCACACTTCTACAGTACATAAGCTACGTCCCTTCTAAATTTCAAGTGCCTACGCTTAGCCGATTAGGCTGTGCGTTGATATGTCAATCTGCCAGTCAGTCAGTGTCTCCTATTATATAATTTAGAGATTTTAATTTCCTTTTTGATACGTACTTACTATATTGATACCTTATATTTTATATCAAAATCGAATTAAGTATTATTTATTTCCCCACCAATACGAAATTATAATTTAACCGAACATTAAACTTTTACTAACCAATAATTTAAAATATAATATTAAAAAACGGTAACAATATCGATAATTGTTATAAGGGTTTCCGAACATAATTTTTGAATTCGGCATTTTAAAAAATAAAAGCGCGGGAAGAAAAAAGTTTTGAACGGAACGGAACGGAGCTATGGTTGTATCAGGTGTAAAATTACTTTATTTTAAGCTATCAAATTACTAAAATACTAAAATAATTGTAACCGTATTAAAATACTTGTACGTAATCTGATATTGGCTATTATTTCATGCAAACCTTTGAAGTTTATTAATAAATCGAACCGCTGCCGTCAAAAAATACGCGCCGATTTACTTCAAAAACATAATCACGGATAATATATAAAATATATACGAATAAAATGTTAAAGGACACTTACGTGGATATCACAGAACGTAAACACTTTTAAACAATATTAGCTCCTTTAAATAAACTATAAATGGATTTTTTCTTAAAGCATATAGTTTATACGGATGACATCTTAGATTATAATATTTTTTTTTTATAAACATTGATCTAAACAGCTTCAAAGGAAGAGGTTTATATCAATCTGTAAAGCCAAAGAAACTACTGCACCGATTTGAAAATTTCTTTCACTGTTGGAAAGCTACACTATCATTATAGATTATCATTATGGCTATATTTAGTTAAAACATAAATAGGCTTCCGTATAATATTTGGGTTTTTCGGACACAAGGTGTTAAAAATCAACCAGAAAAGTTACTTATTTTGCGTACGCTACCTAAACTATAAAATGATGGAACCGGAACCGGTGAAACAGGGCCTGTTTTACCGGTTACAGGTAAAGTTTCAGATAGTTATCTGATAGATATAGTAGTAAATAACGGTTTAACGGCCTTGATTTTAAAATCATACGGCCAAATCTTCATTTAATGAGTTTTACCAATTTTGACATTCACACACACACTCACGCCCAGATTCACACCCTGTCAGATAAAGATATCTTCTGATAACCATAAAACTCTCGGTTATAATATCTGACAGTTAAATACGTAGACAGAGTAAACTTTTCTCTGTCTACGGTTAAATATATCAGCCAGATAATAGTCGCTGAAATGGAACGTCACTCTTTTGCGTTTCGTTACTCACGCTTATGTTATAGTCATATAAAAACAATTTTGAAAAAATATTAATCAAAATAATTTTTATTTCAAATTACTTATTTCCACTCTGTTTTATAATTTCAAGTATAATTTACTTATTGAAGAATGAAAATAAAAGATTATTTATATAATTAAAACGTTTGCATTCCAAATGTATTACCAGAAACGAAACGCAGGCGTCATTTTATTTTTCGCGGTTTGATGTTTGCCGTTTTGATAACTTTGATCGCGAAAATGATTTTATCTTATATTTTCTCTTTCTTATATTTGGTTGTTACTTATTGTTGGTTTCTACAAAAATGGAAATAAAGAAGAGTGAAAGGCGTTAGAATTTCTCTGCATGAGTAAACAACCATTTAATGTCAGTAATGGAGATGGAAAAACGTCTACTAGAAAGTAAAAGAAGTGACGCTACCACTTGGCACGACAAGAAAAAACCTTGGAAGGAAATTGAAAAGATATTCAATAGTGGATCTGGTTCAGTGTTTCGTGACCACAAGCACCTTAAACTAAAATATGAAGCAATAAAGAGGGACAACAGGAATAAGAGTGTTGTGGTTCGAGCTGAGCGCTATAAAATTGGTGGAGGTACCAGCACAGCTCCTCTGACGACTGTGCAGGAAAAAATCAAATCTATGATTCTTCTTTCTGTTGTGGGAAACGAAAGTCGGTTTGATTTTACCAAGTATGTGCCACATTTATATTAACTATTTTCCTTAGAATTTCATAGTTTTAAGACTAATAACCAAAAAATTTATTATAATCAGGTACTTCAACTTGGGTGCCAGCCGAAGAACATTGTGTAAAGCCACCAGCAGATGTGACATATAAAATAAATAATAAATAAATATCTGGGACATTTCCACACACGGTCATCTGACCCCAAACTAAGCAGAGCTTGTACTATGGGCATCAGAGACTGATATACATACATATATATATATTTAAATACATACTTAAATACATAATCACATCCAGACACGGAACAAACACCAATGTTCATCACACAAATATTTTTTGCGAGTGGGAATCGAACCCACACCTCTTGGAACCGCCAGCCTGGGTCACTAACCACTGTTCCACTGAGCCAGTCATTAACTCAATAGATAAATTTGTAGTAGAGCAATATGTTAATTTCTATATAGGTTACTGTTACTTACTTATTTTGTTTTCTTTTGCAGACAAGTAGAAATATAGTAATGATAGGACAAGAAGATAGCGAACCATCAAAAAACAAGTATGTGTTGAGTCACAATATGACACACTCCTCCAAAGTAAGTTGTTGTTATCTAATAACATATATTGTCTGTTATCAAATAACATGTTGTGTGTACATATTATTGTCTATTTACATATTTTTTAATAAAAAACTAAAATTGGTGATATTAGTAATAAATGTGTTGGCTCTTATAATAATCATATTAATATGAGCATTGTTATAATAATGTGATACTAGAAAAATTATAATCACAATGGCTGCGGAGCACAAAGAGAGAAAGAATAGAGTCCTGTCTCATAACTGAGTCAAATTATTTATTTTATTATAATGACATTATGTAAATATATTAAATTATATATTTTTGTACTTTCAGATCATTCTGATAGACTAGAATGGCAATGGGAAGAGTGGAATCAGACAGCCATCAAAAGTAAAAAGCATCCAGTTTTGAGTAAGTTGTTTTAAACTTTATAAACTATTATTATATTTATAACAAAAGAATATTTTTTATTGTTAATAACAAAGATGTAGATTTTAAATTTTTTAGAACAAATGTTTTGGAATATTTATGGTGTTTTAATTTTAAAAAAATAATACTTTTGGTGTTGTAGGTAAACCAAAGGAAAAAAGGCTGTTTGACCGGTTACCTGAAGAAAAATTAGAATTGCAAAAATTCAAAGAAAACTTGTTACAGAGGAGCTGGAACCAAAACAAATTGCGAGAAAGCTTTTGGAGAAGGAATAAGATCATAAAGAGAATATTTATGAATTGGAAAAACAACATCTTCTTTTAAAAATTAAATTATTAAATAAAGAATTAGGGGAAACATGAACACATATGAAACAATGAGTGCTTCGTGTTTTCTTTAAGATTAAATAAAATAAATAAATAAATATTACACAACATCACATACATTGCATAAGACGTATACGACTCAAGTAGAGGATTACAAAAACCCTCTTACTCTACTTTAACAACAACAATGTTGCAAGTTATTCACACATATTTTATTTATTATAATATAGGATATTGTATTTTGTAATTAGGCATTATTGTAGTGTTTTCGATATCCTTCGGGGTCGCGTAATACGATCGAAAAATTCATCGAATTCGTCTTCTAAAAATTCAAATAAATCCATGTTAGAATTTTTGTGTTACTTGTGACTGCAATATCAACGCAAAGCACGTAATAATGTTCAAAAGACAAAACTTTTTTGTCCCGCCAACCACTTCTTACTTTGTATCCTTTAGTTAAAATCTATATCAGCCACTTGAATCGGCTGATAGTTTAACCGACACTTTATCTGCCAGATAATGCTATTCGAGACCTGTGAAACCACAATTTGTAGTTTATTTGGCAGATAAGTTACGAATAGTCTATCTGACACTTTATCAGCAAGTGGTGAAACAGCCCCTAATCTTCTAATTAATTGTAGATTTTAAAAATATGTCCAAAAAGTCCGATACATAGGTTAGGTAGGTAGGTTTGACTGGCTCGGTGGAACAGTGTTTAGTGACCCTGGCTGGCGGTTCCAAGAGTCGTGGGTTCGATTCCCACTCGGGACAAATATTTGTGTGATGAACATCGGTGTTTGTTCCGTGTCTGGGTGTGATTATGTATTTAAGTATGTATTTAAAAATATATATGTATGTATATCAGTCTCTGACGCCCATAGTACAAGCTCTGCTTAGTTTGGGGTCAGATGACCGTGTGTGGAAATGTCCCAGATATTTATTTATTTATTCCCAGATATTTATAGGTACCTACTTTATCCTATGTCGAGTGTGGCACAACACTTTTTTTTATTTTACAATCTTAAATTTTTTGGAGTTCGTTTTATCGCATTTATTTAAAACTACGCAAACGATTTTCATGCGGATTTTTTAAAAGATAAAGTGATTCAACTGAAACGTTTATATACTTAATACATTAATAATATAGTAGAGAAACACTGATAATAATTTTAAGGTCTAGTGCGCGAGGCGTGTTCAATAAAACTACAAAATTCTCACCGTACCAGTATGGTAGGTAAGTAAAGTGTAAGGTTATCTTTTTGGACATAGGTGTTTTGTAAAGTAACTTTTACGGGGTGAAATACCTATATTATGTAGAAAGATGTACGGGTCGCTATGTAATACAATCATAAGCGAAATACAAACATATTTAGAATTTTATTTTTACTTTTAATTTAATCGAATGTATGTACTTACATACATACATAAAATCACGCCTTTTTCCTAGAGGGGTAGGCAGAGATCAGAGATGTATATACTTGAATAAAACAAATTTTCTAATTTAACTAATGGTCTTTTATTAATCATTATAAATTGTGGTCACCCTACAACATAACCTCCTTTACAAAAACAAAAAATTGATTTTCTCTTAAGGTATATAGTTTAAAGCGACGGACGATATTACAATATTTTAGTAAAAATAGTAAAAACCATTGATCTAAATTGCTTCAATGGAAGAGGGTTATATGAGTCTGTAAAGCCGCATATAAGGAACACTCAGTTCAGACGTTCCGAAAAAATCTCCTTTTGTTTATTTTTCAAGGTAAAGCTTTTTGAGCCGTTATTTCTATTTTACGAATTCGAGAAAGAGGCAAACTACAAGATAAAATGTTTACATTTAAGTAATTCTCCAATTATACGCACATTTTGAAGATCACTCAGTTCAGACAAGTGCTGAACTGAGTGATCCTTTTAGACCGCCACTAATCTGAAATCTGACACCCTAGCGAATTGGTAATTTCTTAAAAGTTTTAAGAAATTCTTTACTAAATTCTAACATAAAAACATTATCTCAGAGTTAGTACTTTCTGAGATTGAGAATATGCACATTTACTGAAACGTCTGGATTGAGTGTTCCAGTTTTTTGGTCATAACTAATTTAAATCAAGTTTTAGAAATTTGTGACCCCATGCTATAAAATTTTACTATTTTTTACTAAATATCCTATAAATCTCACTTCTTTTACTAAAAGTTGAAAAAAGAACACTCAGTGCAGATGCACATTTTTTTCGGAAAGGATATTTCATTGTCAGTAACATCCACTACTTAATCAGAGTTGTAACGTTATTACCTACGTTTATGGCAGATACACATACGTAGTAAATTTAATTAATCGAACAGTTCTCTTCTATGATACAATTAAATAATTTGCATCACAAAACAGCCTACCACACCCTATCTATCCTTCCGCCGAACCAAAAAGTTAGCACAGTATAGAGGCATTTTGATGAGCGATAGTGGCACTTCTGTGATGGAAGATCATTGTCGTCCTTTATTATTGAGTTACAAACTCAATCGATCAACTTAGCTAGTGCAGTTGTTCTACAAGTTTTTTTCCTAGTTCCCGAAGAACACAGTTGCCAAATTGGCAGCTCCATTTTTATCGAGTGTTCCCGAGAACTTTGTAAGTGTTACGATTATGTTTATATGTCTTAAAAGGAATGCTTGTTTTATGGAATCGTAATATTCTTTTAAGTAGTAACGTCACAAATTCTTATGTACGTCTTACAACTAAACGACTATTACTTACTAATGGGATGACAAGCTACTGTGTTAACGTAGGTGTATAATGAAATATTCAAACGCATAAAAACGTAGTCCATGAACGTTCGTCGTTCATAATTTCATGCACATTAAAACAAAACTGCTAAAGGTAGAATAAATAATTAACCTACTGATTTCAGCACTAAAAATGTTGCTGTAGTTCAACAGAATCATTAAGCTTTTACTAATAATAATGTAAACAAAGTTTTTAACAACCGGTCAGTTGGCCAACGCAAATTAAGTGAAAATCGTGTTGTGATTTAAATATATAAATATGTGGGACATTTCCATACACGGTCATGTAATCCCAACCTAAGCAGAGCTTGTACTATGGGCGTCAGAGACTCATATACATACATAGATATTTATAAATACATACATATACCCAGGCAAGTAACAAACACCGACGTTCATCACACAATTAATATTTGTTCCGAGTGGGAGTCGAACCCACGACTCTTGAAACCGCCAGTCAGGGTTACTAACCACTATTCCATCGAGCTAGTAAAATTTAACTAATGCCTGCTAGTTATAATAACAGGGAACACTTTAAAGGCTTCTGTCGTAGACAATGTTTAATGGTAAATTTACTTTCAACCCTTTTAGGACACATAATCTTTGTAGCAGGCAGCAAAAGAACTATATAATTAATGAAAACCAGGTAAATGAAAAATCACATAAAAGTTATATGAGCATTTATGTGTAAAAGGGATACAGTTAACAGCTACATTGTACGTACATCGATTTTTACATATACCTAATCAGGAGGATCAGGTTTATATAATGTTTAACAAAAGATGATTTTTTTTTTATTTTGCAGGTAATATACCATTTCAACTGTAAAAATATACACTTTTAATAAAGAAATTGTAAAATGTGAATACCCAGAATACAGAAGGTTGAATTGAAACAAAAAATCGATTCTTTTATCGGATATTAAAAGAAACATAACGTTACATAATCTTACAATACCGCGAAAGTAAGAAAGAAAACGTTTATTAAGTGACAACAAAAATACAATGCACACGGCAGAATGGCGGCGACGTGGTTCACAACCCGTCACGTCACGTTTCCCACGAGGTGAAAAGTGGATCGCTGGAAGTGATCTCTGCCTACCCTCTGGGAAAAAGGCGTGATTTTATGTATGTATGTATGTATGTAACAAAAATAACTTATACTAATAAGTAATTCAATTCTCATAGCCCTTTTTATTGCTATCGATGTAGGTGCTTTTCATAAATATTGTTGCGGGAACGGGGTACGTTTAATTCAAGATACGCCAAAAGTCACCAAAAGACAATTAATTTATTTATCGACTAACAATTACACAATTAAACACTTAAAAACACAATTAAAAACACTTAATTACAACACTAAACACGGAACACTAAATTACACTAAAGCACTGAATCACACTAATACACTGAATTGCACTGAAACTATTCGCAGGTAACGCACTCGATCACTCTTAGTTCGCAGGAGACTGATTCGCTTCGCTTTCCCAAATTGGAACTGTCCCGTCGGGTCGTACATCCCGCTTTTATACACAGCAAGGACGAGCTAGTCTCTTCGCGTAGTGTTGAGAATGTTCTCGAACGGTCCGGGCGGCGAAAACTCTATTATTATTATTACTAGTATCTTCGCGTAGTGTTGAGAATGTTCTCGAGCGGTCCGGGCGGCGAAAACTCTATTATTATTATTACTTTTTCTAGAACACGCTAGAGCTCGCTACGACCGACCAGAGAGTGTGACGTAATATCGTGCAAGCGAATATAGACCTTATCCATACGACTATAAGACTAATTCCGCTTGCACGGTCTCTCGTGGTCGTAACATTATCCCCCTTCTTAGTCATGCTCGTCCCGAGCATCATTTGACCCATGGTAACGAGCCAATCGATCAATGTGAACAATTTTCGGCTTGCTTCTTGTCCCTTGTTTGATCCGATAGGTTAAGTCATTCAGCCTAGTGATGATCTTGTATGGTCCTTCCCACCTGGGCTGGAACTTCGGTGATTTGCCCTTCTTCCTGAGTGGGTTGTGTAACCAAACCAGACTCCCTTCATCGAAACCATCGGTGTTAGCTTTGCGGTCGTAACGGGTTTTCATTCTTTCGCTAGATTTTAGACTGCAGTCTCTAACGAGAGCATGTACTTCATCCAGGCGCTTCTGTAGGTCAGCCGCGTATTCGGTTACTGGTTTCGGAGCTTCTGGCGGTGTCCCAGTCAATGCATCTACCGGAAGCCGCATTTCTCGACCGAAGTTTACCATTGCTGGGGTTGCGCTGGTGCTATCGTGGATCGCAGATCGGTAGGACAGCAAGAAAAGCGGTATGTACTGGTCCCAGTCTCGTTGATGCTCGTCCACAACTTTGGCCAAGTGGTTTTCCAACGTTTGGTTGAATCTCTCGACCATGCCATCGGATTGCGGGTGTGCTGGTGTAGTACGGGTCTTATGCATACCCAACAGTTGACAGACCTCCTGGAACAGTGCTGACTCAAAGTTTCTTCCTTGGTCTGAATGTATCTCAAGAGGCACACCAAATCGGCAAATTACCTCGTGGACTAACTTCTTGGCGACCGTCTTTGCTTCTTGATTAGGCGTAGCGAAGACTTCAGGCCACTTAGTGAAGTAATCTTGGACCACAATGATGTACTTGTTTCCCTCATCGGATTCTGGAAAGGGGCCAGCTACATCTACTGCGATTCTTTCCCATGGAGCGCCGACGTTGTACAGCTTGAGTTTGCCCTTACTTCTGGTTTGTGGGCCCTTTACTGATGCGCAAGTCGTACATTTCTTGCACCAGTCTTCGACGTCCTCCCGACAGTGTATCCAGTAGAACCTCTGTCTCAGCTTCTCTAGGGTCTTCTTCACGCCTAAATGTCCCCCGGATACCCCATCGTGTATGTACCTCAGTAGAGAAGCAACTTGTTTACGAGGTACAATCAGCTGTAGTGTTGTTTGATCCCCTTTTGGTGTTTCCCATTTCCTGAAGAGTACTCCATCCTTAATCTCCAAACTGTCCCATTGTGCCCAGTAACTTTTCGTGATGGGGCTTGATGATGCCACATGGCTCCAAGAAGGTTTCTGACCTACCTCTTTCCATTCAAATATTTTCCTTAGGTCATTATCCTCTTTTTGAGCCTTTTGATAGCGTCTTCGCTCCATTCATTATCAAGTCCCTGGGTGGTAATCATCCGGACTTCTTCTTTAGTCTCCGTCTTAGAGCAATGACTGCAGGCCACAGGACAAGGTCTCCTTGATAGGGCATCGGCATTCAAATGCGTTCTACCACTCCGATGTTCTGTTGTAAAGTTGTACTCCTGTAGTTGCTCTAGCCACCGCGCCACTTGTCCTTCAGGGTTCTTAAACTGCAAGAGCCATTTTAACGCAGCATGATCTGTTCGCAGGGTAAACTGTCTTCCAACGAGATACTTGTTGAAATGCTGTAGAGTCTTCACTACCGCCAACAGTTCCTTACGAGTCACACAGTAGTTCCTTTCAGGTTTTGAAAGTGACTTACTGAAATAGGCGATCACCACTTCCCGTTCACCTTGCTCTTGCGACAGAACTCCGCCTATGCCAGTATTGCTGGCATCGGTGTCCACGATAAACCTTCCTTCTCTGTTCGGGTAGCCAAGTATAGGACTGGTGCAGAGGTGTTCTTTTAATCTGACGAAGGCTTGATCACATTCCGAGTCCCAGGCGAATACTCGTTTATCTTCCGTGAGCCGATGAAGAGGTTTCGCTATATCAGAGAAGTTCTTTACAAAGCGCCGGTAGTATGCGCATAAACCCAAAAATGATCTTACGTCAGTCTTGTTCACTGGTATAGGCCATTCTTGAACAGCTTTTATCTTCTCTGGGTCAGTCCTTACACCTTTCGATGAAATAATGTGGCCTAAGTAGGCAACTTCCTCCTTGAAAAACGTGCATTTCTTTGGGCTGAGTCTCAAGTTTGCTTCTCGTATTCTGGTGAAAACCTTCCTCAGGTTACTGACATGCTCTGTGAAATTTCGACCCATGACAATGATGTCATCCAGATAGACCAGGCATGCATCACCCAGAAGTCCAACCAGTACCCTTTCCATCAACCGCTCGAATGTCGCCGGAGCGTTGCAAAGACCAAAGGGCATGACGTTGAACTGCCACAATCCATTCCTAGTTCCGGTCGTAAATGCCGTCTTCTCCTTGTCTTCTGGATGGATGTCAACTTGCCAGTACCCACTCTTAAGGTCCACTGTTGAGAACCACTTCATGCCGCTCAACATGTCCAGTGTGTCGTCTATACGGGGCAGAGGGTAGCTGTCCTTCTTCGTTGCATTATTCAACAATCGGTAGTCCACACAAAACCTGGTGCTGCCGTCCTTCTTCTTTACTAGGACTACTGGCGAAGACCACGGGCTTGTGGAAGGTTCTATGATGCGGTTCTTCTGCATCTCGGCAACCATGTCTGCTACCTCCTTCTCTTTGGCAAATGGAAGGCGTCTAGGCCGCTGCTTGATTGGTGGCGCGTCTCCCGTGTCTATTCTGTGTTTAACGAGACCTGTCCTTCCCAAATCATGGTCACCCTTCGAAAATATGTCGTTGAAATCTAGCAACAACCTTTTAGCTTGCTGAAGTTCCCGCTCAGAGAGTTTGTCCTTACAATTTGCTAGGAGCGGCGTGACGTCATCTCGTTGACAGGATTCCGGTTCCCGGGCCCTTTTCAGCCTTCTGATGGATTGACCTGCATCGCACCGTCCGATGACACAGTTTCTTCGTAGCTGCACTTCATCTCCGCTAAGATTGATGACTCGCACTAGCGCTCCTTTTCCGGTCATGGCCAGAGTTCTTGCTGTGATCCAACTCGGATGGTCGCCGCAGTTTTCTATGACGACGCTTCGCCCTTGACACGCAGTGTAAGGGAATCTAACTTTGACCAGAGTTTCAGATCTCGGCTGTAGGGTCGTATTCTTCAGGCAGTAAACTGCGCATGATCTCGCTCCCTCTAGAAATACTTCTTGTTCGGGGAAACTAAGTACTCCTTTAGCGACGTCTACAACACACTTCTGGTCTCTTAAAAAGTCCAATCCGATGATGCAATCGTCCGTGATGTCTGCTACGAGTACACCGTATTCAAAGGTCTGTTCTCCAATGGTTATCTTCGCCATCGTCTCACCGAAGACGGTAACTGGCTGGCCTGTTGCTGTTTGAAGCTGAACGGATGGTCTCCGATTCCACATAATAGTCCTTTTCAATAGCTCCGGACGCACTATTGTTCTTGAAGCACCGGTGTCAATAGTAAGATGACACGTTACGCTGTTCAGCTGTCCAACCACTGTAAGGTTGTTCCCATTACCAATCTGTGAAACAGTGACGGTAGGGGCTCGATGTTGACCAGCCAGCGCCCGCCCCACGGCCCTGGCTTCTTCTAGTTTAACGACAGCTCTTCTGCGTCCACCTGTGTAGAGGACGCTACTGTCGTTCTACGTGGCCATCTTCGCTTGGGGCAACTACTCGGAATATGGCCCCTCTCGGCGCAGCCATAGCACATCGGACCCAAAGAAGGTTTTTCCTTCACCACAACCTCCCGAAGTCGTTGAGTTCTAGCGTCTTGACGCACGGCTTCCACCTCCAAAGCATGGGCTAGAGCTTCCTGTAAGGTCTGATGATGGCTCAATTTCACGGTGTGTCTGACGTCTGCGTCTCTAATTCCATCACAGAAAGCTTGCGGGATCATTGATTCTACCATTGTCGGGCATGACACGTACGCACGTCTGACTAGCCTTTCGATTTCCGTTGCCCATTGTTGCAGACTCTCACCAGGCTTCTGCTGTCGATCGCGGAGTTGTGCTCTATACGCGTGTTCCAGGTGTTTGTCGCTGTACCTGCCCTCTAGTGCTCTTTGGAGAGCACCTAAAGTTCGATTATCCGAAGGCAGGTTTTCCAAAGTGAGCAGGGCATCTCCTCGAAGAGCCAGAGTCAGAGCTATCAAGGACTCTTCCTCGTTCCACCCCTTTCCTTTAGCCACGGTCTCGAACTGGTACCAAAATGCTGCCCAAGACGTCGTTCCATCGAAGTGGGGTACTTCGATTTTCGGAGAATCCGACACTACCGGAGCACCCCGGGTCCCCACTCTTGCCATTTTGGTATGCAGCTGTCGCATCTCAGCATCCACCTGGCTCAATCGATCCTCGTGTTGGGTGATTCGATCTTCATGTTGGGTGAATCGATCTTCATGTTTCATCACATCATCCTTGAGAGCATCAATCTGCTTTTCTAGTACTTCGTGCTTCTTTTCAATAGCCCCCAACAAACTCTTGCTTAGCTCTTCCAGGTGGCGGGCTTGCTCCTCCTGGCGAAGGTCTTGCTTTTCCTGGCGAAGGGCTTGTTCTTCCCTCAGTTTAGCAAATTGTGCTTCCTGAAGTCGGGCTAACTCCTCCTGGCGGCGGGCTTGCTCCTCCTGGCGGCGGGCTTGCTCCTCCTGGCGGCGGGCTTGCTCACGGGCTTGCTCCTCCTGGCGACGGGCTTGCTCCTCCTGACGGCTGGCTTGTGTCTGCAGCATTTTAAATAAATCTGCAAGCTCCACAGGCCCAATCGGTGTTTGAATCGATCCTCCGTTGAAGCACCTTCACCCTCTTGCAGGGCCGCGGTTTGACTTCTTGTTACTCGCCCCTCCGTGTCTTCTCGTGGTGTAAGACGCACCTTGAATCCCACTTCTGACACCAATTGTTGCGGGAACGGGGTACGTGTAATTCAAGATACGCCAAAAGTCACCAAAAGACAATTAATTTATTTATCGACTAACAATTACACAATTAAACACTTAAAAACACAATTAAAAACACTTAATTACAACACTAAACACGGAACACTAAATTACACTAAAGCACTGAATCACACTAATACACTGAATTGCACTGAAACTATTCGCAGGTAACGCACTCGATCACTCTTAGTTCGCAGGAGACTGATTCGCTTCGCTTTCCCAAATTGGAACTGTCCCGTCGGGTCGTACATCCCGCTTTTATACACAGCAAGGACGAGCTAGTCTCTTCGCGTAGTGTTGAGAATGTTCTCGAACGGTCCGGGCGGCGAAAACTCTATTATTATTATTACTAGTATCTTCGCGTAGTGTTGAGAATGTTCTCGAGCGGTCCGGGCGGCGAAAAACTCTATTATTATTATTACTTTTTCTAGAACACGCTAGAGCTCGCTACGACCGACCAGAGAGTGTGACGTAATATCGTGCAAGCGAATATAGACCTTATCCATACGACTATAAGACTAATTCCGCTTGCACGGTCTCTCGTGGTCGTAACAATATAATTTATGAACCTCCTTTAACGTGACGCTGAGTAACCAGAGTGTTTTTCAGCCATAATTTCCTTATTCACTTTGTGAGATATTTTGGTGTCCCTGAAATTAATACCAACGATCAAGGGTAGCCATTTTTAAGCGTTTCAAGTATAGCTTATTCAAGAGTGTGAAGCTCGCAATGTACTTCGAAAAAAATAACCTGCATTTGCACGTAACATTCTTTGGATCGTACTGGCACTGCTAAGATGGTAATCGTGAATCATAGTGCTTGTTTGCGACTTTAGTTCACCAAGCCACTAGATGGCGCAATGTATACAAACGCAAGCATATCGTATGACGCAGTACAACGTAGTATAACGTTACGCCGCTAGATGGCGTTGCGTATATTTTGCATCTCGCAAGCGTTTTGTTTTCCGAATAGCATAAGGCTGAAACTAACTTGTAAATAAAAATAATATTAGAACAAGCTACATTGGCGTTAAATTTCGATAAAATAATAATAATAGCTCCCTCAGTACAACAGTGCAAACTATAGTACAACTTAGTACAGTGCTCGTAAAAGAAAATTTAGCTTTACTGTTAATAAAGCCAAAAAAAAGTTCTAAATTAGACGTAATTAGTTACCAACGAATATCATAAACGTATAATTAAAATAAATAAAAAAATAAACCACGCAAGTTAACGATGACTCAATGTGAAAGATGTGTTCACAATTTCATTTCTTTCGTAACAAACACGAGAGATGTTTAGGCGGCCGTTTTTTTTTAATAATATTAAAATGATCAAACATTTTCATTTGCACAGCGGATATGTCAGACTATATAAATAATGTAAGCCGAGTAACGAGCAGCTTACAACATAATATCCAACAGACGTGACGTTTTGCGCAATACGAACACCTTTATTATTTTTTACTCTTTGAAACCGCTATTTTATAACGTCCCGCCACGTTACCTTATTCTATTAGTGGCAGAACAGTTCGTTATTTTTCTTCTGTTAAAACATTGTTTAGAGTGAAATTGTTAAAAAGTTCATACATTAAGCAGTTATTGTCAGAAATATTATGCACACTTCGCATTGTATTTATTCGTTTACCAACAACTTAACATAAGGATTGAATGGAGCGTATTAATAATATCATCAAAAATCTGTATAGATTTTAAAATAATGTTATAAAATACAAGTTCTCACATCTGATTTAGCCCATAAAAGACCCTATCGAGAGGTTCGAGCCTGCTTTTAACTACGCTTTAGCTATAACCACGCTGGCAAAGTGCGGGTTGGTCAATGTTGTAAGCAAATTTGTCTATTTATAATATCTATAACGCTAGCTAAAGATGTACGTGTAGTATGTACCTATAGGCCGCCGCCATAGCATCACCACTCATATTTAAAGACGTATTTAAAATATATTTCTCAGTCGTCAATAAACTTGCAACAGATCACACGTTCTTTTCATTGACTCCAAAACCAGCCAAACCAATTTGCACCTTAACCACCTATACATATGGTCGAAAACGAGCCGGATTAGACAGGACGGAGCGGCCGCGATCGAGCCGCGAGAACAATAGGGACTGCATTCCACAAGCGATAAGGACGATCTTGCCTAGGCCTACTGCTAATGTTTGTGAAATTTAACTTTGTGCGTAAATTAACTAATTGGATTGTGATTTCGCTGTGATTATTAGTGAATTAAAGTGTAGATATTGAACAGTTATATTAAAATATGGCTTCTCATGAGCAGTTATTGGCCGTGTTAGAAGAATCGGCCAATTTATTGCGCAAATCGCAAATTAATTTCAAGAAATGTCCCAAGGCCAGACTAACCAAGGGATACATAGAAGCGCGATTAAAGGTTATAGATAGCTATTGGGAGACATTCAAAAACACGCATCAAGAAACAGTGAAGCTTATGCCCAAAGAAGTGCGGGTAGCCTTGCCATATTTTCAAAATGACGAGTTTTATACCTACGAAGAGATTTATAGCAGCCTTCAAGGAGATCTAAGGGATTTAATTACATCACAGACGGAGTCATCGGTTATGGAGTCAAGTGCGAACACAACCATCACAACCAACACACAGCCTGGCGGAGTACACTTACCTCGAATACAACTACCTATATTCAGCGGCAGTTACGAAGAATGGCCCGCGTTCAAGGACATATTTACATCGTTGGTGCACAATAACAACGCATTAGCTGATGTACAAAAACTTCATTATTTGAAGGCGAGTATTTCGGGGGAAGCTCAAGCGTTACTGAAACCTATTCAAGTTACGTCAAGGAATTATGCTCACGCGTGGGAAGTTTTATCAGAAAGGTATGGAAATAAACGATTAATTTTGAATCACTCTATGAAAAGATTGTTCAATCAAAGAAAAATGAATACTCAATCAGCTGTTCAACTTAAATGCCTTCTAGACACAACAACCGAATGCCTCAATAATTTAGAAAATCTCGGCATTACTATAAGCTCTTGGGATCCAGTAATTATTTTCCTTCTCGTGCAGAAGTTGGACTCAGAGACACATAGAAGTTGGGAAGAGTATGCATATAAAGATGAGTCTCATGATTTACCTACTTGGAGTGATTTAAAAAGGTTTATAGAATCTAAATTTCGCACATTAGAATTAATTTCAACTAGTACACGCACTGATGTTCGTAGAGAGCCAACCAAGGAACGTTCGTCGTATCAAGCGTACATTGCCACGCCAACCATGGAAAAGGTTTGTGTTATGTGCAAGGATAACCATACATTATGTCATTGCAAGGAATTCACCAAGATGGAACCACCTGAAAGAAGCGAGTATGTAAAAACTAAACATTTATGTTTCAACTGTCTTGCGCCAGGGCACTCGGTATATAAATGCAAGTCAACGGGGTCCTGTCGAATATGTAATAGGCGCCATCATTCTCTGCTACATGTCAACAAAGTTATAGAACCAGCGGCATCATCAAGCTCTTCACAACCGCTGGCTTCATCACATGTAGTAGAAGATCAAGAACTGCAAGTTAGTACAATGGTAGCGTCAACAGCCAGTGCCAGACCAAACATAGCCCTACTAGCGACAGCGAAAGTGGAAGTAGTAAGCGAGCAAGGACATATCATTCCACTTCGAGCGCTAATAGATCCAGGTTCCCAAGCAACATTTATCAGCGAGAAGGCGGCTCAACTTTGAAGCTCAAACGGCAACCAGCTAATGGTACCGTTGTAGGGGTGGGATCGACAAGAACAGAGATCAAGCATGTGGTTCAGATAACCATAAGATCACAGTGGGACCGAAATTATAGTCTACCTACGCAAGCCTATGTGATGTCTAAACAACTGACCACAAAGATTCCTGCCAAAGCAATCACTCAACAATCATGGCCCCACATCAAGGGACTCAATCTGGCTGATCCAACATTTTTCATGCCAGGGTCTATAGATCTTCTCTTAGGGGTAAAAGAATATAATCAAATTATACAACAACACTTAATCAAAGGTCCACCAGGCACACCTACCGCTCAGAAGACCAGCCTGGGTTGGATACTTTTTGGAGATGTAAATATAAAATCAAAGGAAGATACGTATATGGTAATGCATCATCAAGTCGATGTAGAAGACATGCTGAAATCTTTATGGGAAATAGACACAGATACTAAAAGACATTTGACTAAAGAAGAACAATTGTGCGAAGACATCTACAAGAAGACAACTAAAAGGAATGAAAGCGGAAGATATATTGTACAGTTACCGTTTAAAACAGACAAACCACAGACACCTAATGGAAACACAAAAGAAATAGCAAGACAAAGATTTTTACAACTAGAAAGAAAATTCAAGAAATTACCTAACCTCAAGGAAGAATACAGTAAAGCTATACAGGAATATATTGACAAAGGATATGCAGAAAGGGTACCTGAAATAGAAAGAGATATAAAACAATCAGTGTACTTACCTCATCACGCTGTCATTCGCAAGGACAAAGAAACGACGCGCACACGTGTAGTATTTGATGCCTCATCAAAAGGCTCAAACAACATTTCGCTGAATGAAGAGTTGCTAGTGGGTCCACAGTTACAAGAAGACCTAAGAAATCTTCTAATGAGATGGCGAATGAAACGTGTTTCCTTTGTAGCTGATATAAAAAAGATGTATCTTTCAGATCTTCGTGTCAAAAAATGACGCAGATTATCAGAGGTTTCTTTGGAGAGCTAATGGGTCCGATAATATAGAAGAATATCGTCTGCTGAGAGTAACATTCGGAACAGCTTCTGCTCCTTATCTAGCTGTAAAAACCCTCCACCAATTAGCCGTTGATGAAGGACATGAATACTCACCAAGGGCAGTTCAAGCCATCAAGGAAGATTTTTATGGATGATCTTCTCTCTGGAACAGACTGCACTGAATCTGCGATATCCCTGGCGAAAGAAGTATCTGAAATATTACAAAGGGGTGGTTTTGAACTTACCAAATGGTCTTCTAATGATGTTCAATTCATGAAGTCAATAGATAAAGATAAGAGGTCAGCTAGCGCACATGTCGACTTGAATCTTGATGGTACGATAAAGGCCTTAGGAATCACCTGGAACCTAGGCACTGATCATATTCAATTCAATATCACTTTACCACTGATAGCTAAAGTCATTACTAAACGTACTATTTTATCAGATGTACAAAAACTTTTCGATCCACTTGGTTGGATAGCACCTAGCACTGTTATGGCTAAAGTATTGGTACAGAAGTTGTGGCTTGAAAATGTATCGTGGGATGATAGTATCAGTAATCAATTAGAAGAAGAGTGGAAACTAATAAGATCAGACTTCATGAACATTGACAGTATCAAGATAGAAAGATGGCTTGGCACGACCTGTAATTACAAAGAAAACATTCAGCTCCATGGCTTTAGCGATGCCTCAATGCGTGCATATGCAGCTGTCGTATACATAAGGGTGGTAAATCTAAATGGTGAAGTTGAAGTCAAACTAATTGCTACAAGAACAAGAGTAGCACCAATTAAAACCATTTCTCTGCCACGCCTTGAGCTTTGTGGTGCTCTGCTTTTATCGAAACTCATGAAACAAGCAGGCCAAGCAATGAGAATACCTACGTCTCAGATGCACGCATGGACCGACTCTGAAATAGTAATTGCATGGCTTAGTGGAGAACCTAATAGATGGAAACCATTTGTTGCAAACAGAGTTGTAGAAATTGTAGAAAACTTAAACAACAAACACTGGCACCACGTACAGTCGCAAGATAATCCAGCTGACGTGGCCTCACGAGGCATGTTGCTTTCTGATCTGAAAGACTGTAACTTGTGGTGGAAGGGACCGAATTGGTTATCTGAAAAGGAAATAAAGTTTAGTAAACATATCAATATAACAACAGAAATAGAAATGAAAAATAATAAAATAAACACTTACCTTATTACAGAAGACGCAGAGAAAGAAAAATTGTTAACTTCGCAATTTGAAAATTTGCAAAGCTTATCTGAATTAAAAAGGGTTATCACATATTGCAGAAGATTTTGAACTATAAGGGGTTAACTAGCACAGGGGATGAATTTGCAACGGATGAATTAGAAATTTCTTTAAAGATTTGTATTCGTTTGGCTCAACGAGAAGAATTTAATGAAGATATAGATAGATTAAAAGTAAATAAACAAGTAAGAAAAAGAAGTCCTCTGCGTGCGCTCAATCCATTCTTAGATGAGGAAAATATTGTTAGGGTGGGCGGTCGCCTCAGACTCGCCATGGTACCAAATGATAGAAAGTACCACTTGAAAAGAATAATAACATCCTATCTTACTTACGAGGAAATGTCCACGGTGCTCTGCCAAGTCGAGTCTTGCTTGAATTCACGTCCTATATGCCCTGTAGATGACACTGATCCAGAAAATTTAGATCCACTTACCCCAGGTCATTTCTTAATTGGAGAATCACCAATTGTTGTACCGTCACCTGAAATGAAAGATGTTAAAATACATACCTTAACGCGCTGGCAACACACACAGAAACTTCTCAATGACTTCTCGCGGCGATGGCAGGATGAGTATTTGTCGAGACTGCAGCAGCGTCCTAAATGGCTTAAGAAAGTGGATGAATTCAAAATTGGTGACATTGTACTTATAAAAACAGATAATTTACCACCTGGCAAATGGTCATTAGGGAGAATCACAGATAAACATCCAGGACCTGATGGCTACACCAGAGTCTACAGCGTGAAGATTGGCGGTTCAGTTACAAAGAGAACTGTGACTAAGCTTTGTGCATTACCTATCTAAATAAAGTGAGGTGATATGATTTAAGTGATGTGCATGATAGTTAATTCAGTTTGATGAACTAAAGTGATATACAAGAAGTGCATGTGAATCATTCAGTCTGATTAGTATTTATCCTATCTGTTACTTATGCGATTGTTATATAATGCGCTTATTTTGATTTGTGAGTATATTTAAGTCATTATTCAGTGTATAAGTGTTATTTACATTATATGTGTATTTAAAAGGGCCTTCAGTCCTTTTGGTGGGCGGTATGTTGTAAGCAAATTTGTCTATTTATAATATCTATAACGCTAGCTAAAGATGTACGTGTAGTATGTACCTATAGGCCGCCGCCATAGCATCACCACTCATATTTAAAGACGTATTTAAAATATATTTCTCAGTCGTCAATAAACTTGCAACAGATCACACGTTCTTTTCATTGACTCCAAACCAGCCAAACCAATTTGCACCTTAACCACCTCTACAGTCAACTTCAAACAACCTTTGAATTACTTCACAGGCGTGCAGGTTACCTTGCTAGGTTTCCTGCACCTTGGGAGCATCGGATCAACGTATACACCTCACCCAATACGTATATTGCTCACACCAACCAACCCCCAACCAACCAACTGCCTCGTTGGTCTATCGGTAGCAAGTGCTGCGTTAGGACCAAGAGGTCCCCGGTTCGAGTTCGGGGTCGGAGTCAAAATTTGTGTGTGTTTTTCTGTAATGAAATTACTCAGCCCGGAGTTAGTTGGCAGTTAAACGCCCGTGCCTCGGAAATCACGTTAAACCGTTGGTCCTGTCGGATTGCCGTCTCACCGAATTATTAGAGTAAGGGAATAGAGATAAAGTGCACTTGTGTTTGCGCGCACACTTGTGCACTATAATAATATGTCCTGCGCCCTTGGCTGATCTCAATTGAGATCGGCCACCATGGTCGAAATCGGTTGGACGCCTTATTTATTGCTCACAATATAAACAAACATTATTTCGTATAGGGTGGCTAGCATGTGGTGCAAGTTACAGCAATCATACTCTGCATGAACATCAAGGTTACAATATGTTGCCAGCTTACAAACAGAAAGGCGCTTTTTTCACGCCTCATTACCCATGTTTTACTCTGTAATTGATCGTTTTTATTTTGACAACCATTAAAGCTTTATACGAAATCCCGGGCAACCCTTTCAAAAGAATAAACGGCCGTCATTAAAGTCGGTCGTTGCACACGAAAATTCTTTCATGTCTATTCAGCCGTTGGATTCCGAAGCTGTTTGAATGGTGCACCAGTGAAAATAATCGGTATAGTGGGGCACAATCGCTGACTGGAAGGGTGCCAAGCCGTCTCCGCGGGGCGATGTGTTCGGCGGGGAATTAACAATTCGCCATGCCATTGACAGCCACCATGGCACCTGTCAATGCCGACTCCAGATAAATGATACATTCAATTGAACTCTCACAAGGACCACGTAATTGGAAAGGAAAAAATAGAAGCACACAGTTATCGCCTCGTCTCGTTCAGGTCATCAAACACGAATACCCATTGTTTGCTCTGTTCTCGACAACAGAGTCGCGTGTCAACCTGCTCCTTTTGTTTCTAATTTGCTCGCTGCTATTCGGCTTTAATTTGTTTTTAATATCACCGCTGAATAGCTAGTGAACGGGAACTGTTCTCGATGAATAAACGAAACGTCTCGTTCTTAATTAATTCTTGATTAATTCTCGTTCAAAGTTAAATGTTCTGTTCTAATTTTAATTGCCTTCCGATAAACAATGGAAGGCACCATGTGCCGAATATCTCACGGAAATTTAACGTTACGTTTTTGGTAAAATTCACGGACGATTCTGTACGTATAAATAAATATGCGAAACGGTTGGCTTACAGCCAGCGATCTTGAATCAGGGAACTTTGTTTAAGGCGCCTCCTTGTTCTTCGGTTAAAGTTTTTCATTACGTACAATCGTTGATTTTTGGCTTGATTTCGCCCAATATTTTTGGATGTAGCTTATTTAAGTTATATCTATATGTTTGTGAGCTGTTTACATTTATCTACGTAATCTAAGTGTTCTCTACTGGCCTGTAAGACAAACCTTGCTTTCGCTCATTCCGCGGTAGAGTTTGCAACACAAACAGCGACTTAAGGCTGCGCCCCCATTAGACTCATAGTCAGCAGTTGACTGTTTGCCGCTAGTTCGCTTCCCTATTATATTTTCCATGGAGTGTGCATATAGTGTGCCCAGTTACTGTACCTAGGTCATAATAAGTAAGAGTATGAGTTCTTATTATCTGATGATGAATACAGTGCAAGATATAGTAAATATAAAATTTTAAAAATTCGCATTCTTGAAATGTGATGGGAAAATTCCCATAGGTGACGTAACACCTGGATAGCTCAGAGGTTAGGAAGGTGAGGAAAGTCCAGTGGTTCAAGTCCCCGTTCAGGCGGGGTCATGAAGTTTGAAACATACATTTAGCTTAAAAAGCATTAAAAACAACAAACAAAAAAGATTTAGTGAGCTAAACTTGCCAAACAAAAAAATGTCACATTAAGTGAAGAGTTGAATTGCAGTGGAAGGATGGTGACTTGACATCGAGTTACGATACGCCGATCACAATCACTAGTGGACAGTCAGCCCCTCACTATGAAACTAAAGGGGATACAGCTTGTAGTCCGAAAACTTGAACATCTTTTATACTTACTAATATTCCTTTTGCTTTCACGCATAGAGTACTGAACTGATTTAAACGAATTTTTTTACTGATATAGTCCAGAGCCTAGAAAAGGATATAGGCTACTTTTTAACCGACTGCGCTATAAAGTAATGTTTAACCCGTTTGTTTGTTTGTTTAATATCACTATTGAGTTTCAAAGTATAGTAACTAACAACAATTTTCTTTGACTATTCTCGATTGCTCAAGTTGTCCCTTATGTAATAAATAAAAGTCTGTACCATGATGTGTTAAAGTAGCTACAATTATCCTTAATTTTTCCGTGTCTCTTTTATGAATATTTGTACTTGGAGCTTATACCATGACTAAATGTATTTATGTAGGTTAATTATTATTTAATCGTTCAGTCGCTTCATGGCGTAGTAAACGATTCGCGCGTTCTTTAATCGCCACTTAACCGCTTACAATTGACAAAATTCCCACGGAAAATTAATATCAAGACGTTAACTTAGTAACGGTCGCTTTTTCGAGTAAAGGCTTCGTTATTAAAACAGGCTGGCCCGTAATTGCGCGATAACCTCTGAGATATCTTATCCCACGTTAATTCTTCAATTAGTCTGGCAAATTCAATAGATTAAGCTATTTTCTTTGACCCGTAAACTTATAATCATAGAGCCAATTAGTGAATTTATTTATTGATAGCCACATTTAAGCTAAACTAACATTGTTTGCTTGATCTTAAATTTAATGAGTTAAATGGATTTTTAATGTTCGAGACACTTATAAGGCTTACGAGTTTAAAATACTTTTTTTTTAATGTAACTGTATATCGGCTTAAAAACCTACGCTAGCATTTATTACATTCAGATTGCTAGTACTTTTAATCAGATCTAACACCCTTGACAGGACAAGTGCTTTAAAAATAATATTAATTATTTTCTTTTTAATAAAAATTATTCTAATCAACCCGAGGAAGCTTCGATCTTAGCTATCAAACTCATGCCAATGAACAAAATCTCATTCTGCGGATACAAACCGCTTGAATTCTCTGAAAATTCCACAAACTTATCCCATACAACAAAAAGACGCGGAAAATTGTTCGTTTTTACCCACGAGGGAAATACCATGACGACGAAATTCGCATAATAATAAGTTCATTCAGTGAGAAATGAATATTTCATTATCTGCGAGTATTAAACATTTTCTTTAGTCGTGGCAAACATTAAAATTATTCATTTTTGATGAGCTTTTCGAGATACAAAGTTATTATTAATATACCATCGATTTAATTATTGGTTTGTTACTAAAATAAAACTTAGCATAACATGTTAGTTAACAATTCATTTTGTATAACGAACCGTTAACATTGACTGATCAGACGTTCTTCGTAGCGCTTAGTTATTTGTATTAGCTTATGCAAACCTTGTACATACATTTTATTTAAAAAAAACGAGGAATCTTCCAATTTCGTACAGTAGTTTGAAAGTTACCTACGTCCATACATTTCAGCGATTCATTTTTGTTCATAAAAACCAGCAGTTTTTTTACAAGTCAGGCCAAAAACCAAAGAGCTTAGAACTTTGAAGGTCAATAACCGCCAGAAGGCGACACCTAGACAAATGGGGACGGAGAGAGTATGAATGATGACATGAAAGGGAAGAAACTGGAAATCTGCGTGGCGACAGGCGGTATAAATTGGGGGAAACAACATTATTTTCAAGCACTTTGATATCCCGGACATAGGACTGGCATATGAATAGCACTTTTTGATGTAAAAAAGGCCATCTTGTTACAACTGCTGATGGTTCTTAAAAAACCACCAGATGAACTAAACGAATTTATTCGTTAAAGAAAACATTTAGATATAGGTACGAACATATCACAATCACTGATCTGATGCTGTACACTCTGTACAGACCAAACTACAAACGTTATGTTTATCAAAAACAACTTTGGTTCAGTCAAATACACTTTACATTGGTAAATGCCAACACGAAACAAATACAACTAGTAACGTATGAATATTTAACCCAAATGAGTCTCCAACTCACGACTCCTGGCGAAGATACAGGGGCACCATCAAATACGTTAACAGGTTAGTCAAATAAGTATAAAAATAAATAAATATCTGGGACATTTCCACACACGATCATCCGACCCCAAACTAAGCGGAGCTTGTACCCATAGTACAAGCTCCGCTTAGTTTGGGGTCAGATGACCTGACACCCATGTGTCAGAGACTGATATACCATAAATATTTTTTAAATACATACTTAAATACATAATCACGAATGACAGGCCCGAGTGGAAGAAATATACATGTTGCGCCGACCCCACTTAGTGTGGGACAAGGGCAGGAGAATGATGATGATACTTAAATATATAATCACACCCAGACACGGAACAAACACCGATGTTCATCACACAAATATTTGTCCCGAGTGGGAATCGAACCCACGACTCTTGGAACCGCCAGCCAGGGTCACTAACCACTTTTCCACCGAGCCAGTCTAAGTATGTAGATTTACATATATAAACATAGAATACAGTGATACCTAAAAGTACATAAATCAAACAAAATGGTTAGTTCGTAGTTATACGATAGCAGTGAACATCGTATGCTTACGATAATAATCATCTTATGTGTTTTATACCTGTAAAAGAAGCTATCATCAACATTATTATCAGCCCATACACGTCTCCACTACTGGGGCACAGATCTACTCTAAACTAGGCCGATAAGGCCTTAGTATCAGTAGCTATAAACTTCAATATTCATCAAGTATAAGCTCTGACGAAAATTTACAGTCAAATATATTTTTTATTTAAGCTAATTAAAAACAATAAATGTATTATATTAGGTTTATTACCTACAGTTCCAAGAGCCGTGGGTTCGATTCCCACTCGGGACAAATATTTGTGTGACGGACATCGGTGTTTCTTCCGTGCCTGGGTGTGTATTAAGTATATTTAAGTATATTTGTGTATCCACTGTTGATTCTGATATCTGTAATACAAGTGCTAAAGCTACTTACCACGGGATCAGATCAATGTATGTGATGTTGTGTAATATTTATTTATTATACATAAGTTAATATTAACTCATGATCATAACGTCGCGATCAAAATTCATTCCTATTTAATTAACTGGGTAGAATATTGACCTTTCCAACCTATGTTCAAACTCATGTACGAGTACATTTAAGTCTGAATGTACAGATTTATACGAGAGATAAATGTCAAAGGTAACTTTCATTCCATTCCACTCCCGATATTACGTAACTCTCTAAAGTATTTATGACCATCTAAATCTGGATTGCGGTCAGAGACAGTATCTTACATCTATAAATATAAATGGCAGTTTAATAATTCCGTAGAAACGGTGGTGCCGCTGGCCGCCCGCGGCATAGTACAGGGGGCCGGCGGAGACTAACCACCTCCGAAGGCTGCCCCACCAGGCCGCGCAGAATCCCGGGGCGCCTCGTCGTGCCGGGTGGTGCCCGGAGTGGGTGCCCGCGTGTTCGCCTCCGGGTGGGTACGGGGGCCCTTCCGTCCGGCGGACTGGCCAACTCCGACCCGCACAGCTCAATACCAATGCGAGACTCCGCGCCTTGTCTCGTTGTTGCCGCAGCAATGGTTTCCTCTTTCACGTCCCCCTTTCCCTCTAATCTCGATGGCAGTACAACAAACGCAACATCGTTCTACAGCGGCATCCCAACTCCCCACCCCTCGCTGTTTGAGGTGGAGTTCACTAACATCCGTGGACTCCATGCAAACCTCAACGCCGTCCACCAACACCTCGAGACGGCGAGGCCTGCGATGTTGTTTCTGACGGAGACTCAGATTGGCTGCCCTGCCGATACGGCATACCTTCGCTATCCGGGCTATGAGCTGGAAGAGTCCTTCCAGCCCAAGGCGGGTGTGTGCCTTTTCGTCAGGGCGGACGTCTGTTGTGTCCGTCTTCACTGCCTCGAAGACCCATCCCTCTCCATCCTTGGTGTGCACGTGGATTTAGGCTCTGTGAGCAGAGTCTACGTGTGCATATACCGGTCCCATAAAGGTGACACTGAGACAACTCGACTCTTCGACCATCTGAGTCAGGCGGCAGACATCGCTCAGGCGCGGTTCCCCAATAGCGAGCTGGTGTTTTTAGGGGACTTTAATGCCCACCATGACACCTGGTTAGGCTCCCTAAAACAGACCATGCTGGCCGGACCGCCCACGCATTTGCTCTCACGCATGACCTGACGCAATTGGTACTCCAGCCCACCCGGATGCCTGATATTGTCGGTCAAGCGCCCTCCTTGTTGGACCTTCTGCTGACGAGCCACCCATCCGGGTACCTAGTGTCGGTTTGTGCCCCGCTGGGGTCCTCCGACCACTGCCTGGTGGGTGCAACAGTGCCATGCACCGCTCCCCCACAACCCGTGGAGGTGACGCGGAGACTGTGGCGCTACTCGTCGGCAGATTGGGATGGTATGCGTGAATACTTCGCATCCATCCCTTGGGGGCAGAGCTGCTTTGGAGGAAGTGATCCCACGGAGTGTGCAGCGGCTATTGCGGGTGAGATCAGTCTTGGAATGGAGTATTACATTCCATTTACTGATGTCACCTGCGGTCGCAAAGATGATCTCTGGTTCAGTCGTGAGTGCGCCGCAGCCGTTGAACTGAAACGGACGGCGTACCGCAACTGGGCCAGGGCTCATGCACTTGGGGATCCTAATATTGCCTCGATTAAAGCAGCCTACAACAAAGCCACCAAGGCCACCAAAAGGGCATACAACAGAGCAGATGCCCAGCGAGTTGCACGTGTTGGCCAGGACCTTATTAGGCATCCCACGGGTAGCCGCTGCTTTTGGCGCCTGGCTAAACATGTGCAATCCAACTTCTGTCTGCCTTCGCTGCCCCCGCTGAAATATCCTGACGGTTCGCTAGCTCATCAACCGCAGGAGAAGGCAGATCTGCTTGCCAATCTTTTTGCGGCCAATTCCTGCATCGATGACGGTGGAGCACAGCCGCCTAAAATTCCACATTGCGGTGCACATATGCCTGAGATCCGAATCAGGCAATGTGATGTACGTGCTGAGTTGCAGTCACTTGATGTAAGGAAAGCTAGTGGCCCGGACGGTATTCCAGCGTTAGTACTCCAAATTTGCGCAGCGGAGTTGTCTCCAGTACTCACACGCCTGTACCGCCTCTCTTATACCTCGGGCATCGTGCCCCGGGCTTGGAAGGAGGCGAATGTTCAACCTGTACCCAAAAAGGGGACAGGTCCGATCCTGCCAACTACCGGCCCATAGCTATAACCTCAGTACTGGGTAAGGTGTTTGAGCGGATAATTAACGCCCAGCTCATCCGCTACCTAGAGGATCACTCGCTGCTGCATGACCGTCAATACGGTTTTAGACCAAAACGGTCCACGGGTGATCTTCTAGCGTACGTTTCGCACCTCTGGGGGAGGCTATGGAGAAGCATGGCGAATCTATGGCAGTTAGCCTTGATATCGCTAAAGCGTTTGACCGTGTATGGCATCGTTCGCTTCTCTCCAAGCTCCCGGCATACGGTCTGCCACCTCGCTTGTGCGAATGGGTTGCGGGATTTTGGAGGGGCGCAGGATTCGTGTCCTTTGTGACGGACGCACTTCTTGTTTCCACCCAATAAATTCCGGTGTACCTCAAGGTTCCGTTTTGTCGCCGACATTGTTTCTGCTGCATATCAATGACATGTTGTCACTAGGCAACATTCATTGCTATGCGGATGACAGCACTGTCCACGCACGTTATTTCGGAAGACCTGGGGTAAAGCAGACCGAAACCGAGGAAAAGAGGAACCTTCTTGTCGCCGAGCTTGACGGGGTCTTGGACCGCATTTCCGAATGGGGCTCATGCAATCTTGTCGAGTTCAATGCCAAGAAGACACAGGTGTGTGTTTTTCTAGTAAAGTGTCTCCTTTCCTTTCCCATCCTACTCTTCAGAGCACCCCTTACCAATACAGGATAGCCTTAGCATCCTTGGCATGGATGTTCGCCGCGACCTAAACCAGCGGGATTACATCGAGAGCGTCATTAGAACAGCCTCCCGCAAACTGGGGATCCTGAACAGAGTGCGGCGATTTTTCACACCGGTGCAACTCTGCCTTCTTTATAAGGCACAAGTTCGCCCATGTGTGGAATATTGCTGTCACCTCTGGGATGGCTCCGCAAAATACTTGCTCGACGCCCTCGATAGGTTGCAGCGACGTGCTATCCGTATTGTCGGTGATGTAGAGGTGTCCGAGATCTTAGAGCCTCTCCAGCTACGTAGAGACATTGCCGGTCTAAGTGTTCTCTACCGTCTCTATAATGGGGAATGCTCTGAAGAGCTATTCCAGCTAGTCCCTCCCTCCCCTTTCCACTCCCGAACGACACGTGCTGGACAGCGCTGCCATCCACATACAATGCAGGCGCTGGTGGCTCGGACCAAGAGGTTCAGTTCCTCCTTTCTGCCCTGTGTCATTAAGGCATGGAATGCCCTTCCAGCTCATGTTTTCCCTCCCTCCTATGATCCCGGGCTCTTCAGGCGGGGCGTGAAATGGCATTTAAGCAGGCCTTCAGGGTGAGTGCGACAGGCTCAATACGATCTATTGTGCCTGTCGACCTCATATTTGGATCTCACTACCGCTTACCATCAGGTGGAGTGAGGTCATCTTGTTAGCCTTTTTATTAAAAAAAAATTAAAAAAAAATATTTCAGAAATCATTATACATGTTAAAACTTTCTTGAGGTGGATTCTTTAAAGCGTTGAATGAATGCGTTGTATAGTATGATACCATAGAAAACCGTGCAATATGCGTGGACAGAAATGTAGTAACACCAACGATAGATTTTTTTTTATTGGCCCTGTGGAACAGTGTTTAGTTACCCATGCTCTACCTACGGTTCCAAGAGTGGTGGGTTCGATTCCCACCCGGGACAAACATTTGTCTGACAACATCAATGTTTGTTCCATGTCTGAGTGTGTTATTAAATATTTTAAATATATTTGTGTATCCACTTTTCATTCTGTTACCGTAACAAAATTGCTTTACAAATCTACTTAACACGAGATCAGATCGGTGTGTGCGATGTTGTGTAATATTTTTTTTATTTCTTTAAATAAGTTATTTAAATATGGTGCACAGACGGACATGACAAATTTCAACTATAAGGGTTCCGGATATGAACTAAGGTACACTAAAACACCTGAGGCGACTTATCAATCCAAAACCTCGTGGATTATTCAACAAAACAATTTCCATAATAAATAAAAATTTGTCAAAAATACGACAGTTAGTGTTATAGGTAGTTGGTATCACCAATATATTTTTTGATGTACATTTTACTATATTACTATGATACGCCCGAGTCGAACATCAAATCAAATATGAACGATAGTTATTTTCGGAAATAGCAAATAAGGTTACTATAGCTGTATCGCGGTTGTAAGTCCGAGTTAGCTTTAGCCTAGGTATAGAGGCTAAAGCTAACCTAGGCTACCTAGCACCTACTCTTGCCAAAACAAATTTTTACTTGCCTCTTTTCAGAGGTTTCTCGTAAAAACGGAGCCCAAACGAATTTGTTTCCCGTCAGATTGCTTTTTGCTCAAGTCGAATATCCTAATCATACCATAGTAAAAAAAAGCACAAGGAAACTAATCGCGTATAATTTTTACCTTGAGAATAATAATGAATAACGATGAAAAATAATGTATAATGAAAGTTTAATATAAAAGTAGATGTGTATTTTATTTTTGACAACTATACAACCCATTACTTCAGATATCATTTGAATACCTAAATGTTTAGTGTATAACTTTATTCTCACTAGGAATGAACATAACAGGAAAAACGGTTTAGTTTATTGACGCAAACATGTAATATAAGCTTACTATATAAAATGGCTACAATAGTTTTTGCTAGTTTCGATCATACTTGGTTTTGTTTTCTCTCCCAACAGAGGGTCAGGTGGTCGGCAAACTTTGCTGATATTTTTATTCAATTCCGAACTTTATGTCTATGAGAATAAGAATGCCAAATGTCTGTATTGAATGTGTATTATACTCTCCCTTCAAAACTTTGGATCATTTATCGTGGGCATAATCATAAATCTGACGGCAAATTATTGGAAGGGCCAACCAGTTAGGTTTGGGCAAATAAGCATAATAAGTCTCGGTATTAGCGGAAAAGGACCAATCGATTTCTCCTATTATTTACAGCAGATCCTAAAAGTTTTAGTTAAACTTTGTACGTATTATTTAACATATATTCTGTTTATAGACAAACACACATATATCACTCTAGATCTGTGTCATACCATGCTATAGCCAAAGTAACTTTAAGAGTAGTCAATGTTATTAATTGACCCCATTTTTCAAACACACCTGGAAGACATATATAAATTTAAATAGAATAAATATTTATTGGTCACATACAAAATTATTACAAGAAAAAATAAAATAATTAGTAATTAACACAACATTTATATATAAAATGAATATTTCACATCAGTAACCGACAAGGTACGTGCCTCAGCTTAGACTGCAAAAGCTCAAGAGCTCCTGCAACACTGGTATAATATAGCATCACCTCCATTTTAAAGGTTAAATATTTAAAGGTTTTCTTTTTTGTTTCCAAAAACACAAAGTTTTTAAGTAATGTAATCTCATACAGTTTTTATAAGAGGATTATGTTATGATCTCTATACATTTACTATGCATGGATCTCTGAAAGAATTATGCGAATAGTCGTAAGAAGGGTTCTAACAAAAATATTATACACATAAATCTCTCTGACGCGTTATTACTCTAACCAAATATAAAGGGAAAAAGAAAATGCATGTTTTAATGTTGACTGTATGAACCTTGGTTTATTGTGATATTTCATGTTGAACCATTATTTTTGTCTATTCAGTTTTCACGGGTAAAATGTTAATAAGAAACTACTGTTGCACTAATACAGCTTATTTTACAGGTCTTAATTTTCAAAAATGAAATTACTTCAATAATTCGAAATTTTAAAAATTTGCCTTGTCTGATAGCCATAAATCTCATTAAGCCATACCATGCTAGTAGTAGTGTTCCATAAACGACCGCCACTCGTTTATTTTTTTTACAACCATCCACACTTACTGCAATAATATAATAATCGGTATGTGCCGCATGGAAAATAAAATTAAAAAGTTAATATATTCATCCTCAATAAGCAAGCCACGCTCAATATGAGTGTTCTCGATGCTATACGAGAGCATAAAACCTCCATGTTATTGTTTACTTTAAAAAAATAGAATCGTAATAATATCCGGAGGCAAGCTTCGTAAGAGCCCTCCAGAAACACCTCGTGGCTGGTAAAACGTGAAATCTCGAGTTTGTGCCGACTTAATCTCGAATTAAGACTGTGCCAGCTTGCTTATCTACGATGTTTCTTTTCTAATTTAAATATTTAAGAGAGCTTAAGCGTACTCCAGGGATTTCACTGTAGTTTTTCGTGGTGTCAAAAAAGTTTAATCTTTGATTTAGTTAATTAGGCTTTTAGTACCTCATTGTAAATTTATGTTGAAGGGAATAATGTTGATGTTTTCGTTTTTAAGCTCATCTTAAGTAACGTCTGGAAAGTGTGATGTTTTGTTACCGTATAAGCTCTTGATTACATATGAAAATCCCCCTGCTTGAAATGAAATCATTATACCCGTTTCCCCGCATTAGGGGCGAGAGCCATCCGCTCTCCCGGTCCGGTGATGATAACAAGGCTACTCCAAGCCATCATCGTAGAAACATAGAAAAATAACATTATTATAAAAGTAACCGTCAATATCTTTTCTTTGATTTCGAAGGTTTAATTATTTATCCGACTGCTAAGAAGTAATACGCGCTTACCAGTCACCAACACACATATTTTTTTACACACAATATAGACATATTTTCCTCTTAGAAACACATAGAATTCGGATCAAAACTACTTACTACAAATAAAATGTTAAAAATTATAGAAATTCACAAGTATCCATTTTTGTTTTTCAAAACCAATTAAATTTAATTATATTGCAGATTTCATACAATATGTACGACGATATTGAGATCCAATTCCTTTCTTTAAAACAAAAGTCAATTATTTTGGATTTTTTTGTCATTTTCCAACATCTGTCCTTTAGTAAGGTTCTCATCATATACGGACTAGATAAGGACCACCTAAAACCATTAAAAGGGCCGGGAAATAAAAAAATAAAAGTGACCGCAACCGTTTACTACTTCTTTTAACCCTGCAAATTAATTTCTACACCAATTTAACGAGGCACAAGTATTACTTCAGTCAACTTACCGCACAAAGTAATCAACGATAAAAGCTTCATTTTGTCGGTTGATACGGCTTCGGCAATATTACATAATAAACCGTCCGGTTTCACGTACACTGCTGTTAATAACCTAATTGCAGTCACATCATAAACAAATTAATTCCACACGGCCAAAAGCGTCCAGTCAACTCCGAGAACCGTTTCACTGCGTGACATTTTACTTTTTTAAACACTAAAAAGTTGCAAATCCTCTTTGCTGTCAGTGCCACAAAAAGTTTGGATATTGGAAAAATTCAAATTTTAAATTTCGAGCGCCCGATGTTTACAAGTCACCGAATACGTTCGCATTCCATATTTGAATGGCGCGCCCGTGCGGAGCGTGCTACCCGCGCGGGTACCGTCCGCCGAATGTCCTTGGTTTTTCGCGCTAGGTTCACGTCATGCGCAGTGTGAACTCACCCTAAAGGGTCCTTAAGTGGATTAAGTTTTTAAACTTTGACAATTGATAAAATGAGATCCAGTTTGTTAAGATGGAATCGTTAAGTGAAAAGTTGCGAATTCGTTGCTTGTTTCCGGCACTAATAACTTTGTATACTTGGCCTTATTTCTTTCATTAGGCGTTGCGTAGCCTACCTGTCTGAAGTGGGCGTTCGAAGTTTTATTAGAACTTATTTTCATCTCGACCTTTGTCCTGTCAATCATGGTCAATTTGCTGCTTATTATAAAAACATTAATCTTCTACAATGCCTTAATAAAAATGTCACCTTTTTCATTTTCCGTTACCGAGGACGGTAAAAACCCTTGTCATTCTATAATCTTGTTTATTAAAATTCTCGTTTCATTTTGGTATTTAAGGTTATTCTTGGAATATCACATAACATTTTACACAGTTATTACACACTCGTTTACCATGATACAGTAAAAATATTTTTTTTATTTTAATTTATTCAGGTATCCGTTTTGATCTACATTTATTCAGCCTTCTTTAGCGGTTATTAAGGTATCTGGTGACGTAAGGTCCTGTTTTTTAACTCTTTAGTAACGGACCCCTAAAAATCGTAAACTTATTTGACAATCGCGACACGTGACAACGTTTCCGCAAAAAAGCAATCTAAGGAAGTGGTGTAATGTTCGACATCAAACTGCAATATTTCCCCGAGAACACAAGTAAACAATCGGTGTTACAACAGTTGTAAAAGATCTATCGGATACGTTGGGTAAAGAGTCGTAGTAGATAATAAATCGAGTCTTGTGACACGAATAATGTTTATGAAAGATTTTATCTGATATTTAAAAAAAAATGCAGTAATTTGTAGACATTTTTTTATTAAGAGCTTTTAGAAGAGCTTTCCCTGAAAACTTGCTAGATGCCTTTTCATACTCCTCCTAAAAATCCCGGGATTATAATATAATAATTTATTTATTTACATGAAACACGGATACATAATAAGGTCTTAACATTATAGATTGGTTTACGTGTTCATAGAGAGAAATGGGACAGAAAAGAGGAGGTTCGGGCCACGTGTCAGCACGGTATGCGTTTTTTTAAATTAATTTAGAACGTATCTCAATGATAATCCGACTAATCGTTGATCCGCCGTAAAACAAAACGGCCCTGTTTTTGATAACAGCTGGCCGTAATGTAATACGGCGGATTGTACAATTTGACTGCGACAGGTACACAATATACTTAAATACATTTAATAACACATCCAGACATAGAACAAAACTGATGTTCGTTACACAAATATTTGTCACAGGTAGGAATCGAACCCACGTCCCTTCACTTTCACGGATTGCGTAAAAGTGATCCTGGGTCACTAACCCCTGCTCATACATGCCAAGTAATAATAGTTTTTAAAAATCAGGCAATGAAACTCAGAATCACCCATCGAGCATTAAGCGCCCGGCCGTCTGAGGTCAAGGGTCTTTCAAACAGAACCCAGTTAATTTAATACGACCGTCCCATATTTTCATTCCTTCTCCTTTTCAACAATAACTAATGAATGTGTCATCATTTTCTGTAGTTTACATTTCTGCAATGAGATGTCTACGGCTGTCAGTGTGTATCACTGATAGTAGATGGCGCCACCTGTGGCTAACAGGTCATATACGGGAAAAATTCGACGGCTTCAATTAATAGCTGCTGGTCTGGTGTGATGGTAATGCACGTCTGGGCGCGATTCCCGGAAGGACGGGTGTTCGAATCCCCGGGCCGCGGTGAGGCAGTTGAATTTTTTCCGTTTTTCTAAATATTAGTTCAGCTAGTGCAAGCTTTAGCACTTAAAAATTTTAAATTTACATTAATTGCCAGTGTGTCATCATTTTCTGTAGTTTACATTTCTGCAATGAGATGTCTACGGCTGTCAGTGTGTATCACTGATAGTAGATGGCGCCACCTGTGGCTAACAGGTCATATACGGGAAAAATTCGACGGCTTCAATTAATAGCTGCTGGTCTGGTGTGATGGTAATGCACGTCTGGGCGCGATTCCCGGAAGGACGGGTGTTCGAATCCCCGGGCCGCGGTGAGGCAGTTGAATTTTTTCCGTTTTTCTAAATATTAGTTCAGCTAGTGCAAGCTTTAGCACTTAAAATTTTTAAATTTACATTAATTGCCAGTGTGTCATCATTTTCTGTAGTTTACATTTCTGCAATGAGATGTCTACGGCTGTCAGTGTGTATCACTGATAGTAGATGGCGCCACCTGTGGCTAACAGGTCATATACGGGAAAAATTCGACGGCTTCAATTAATAGCTGCTGGTCTGGTGTGATGGTAATGCACGTCTGGGCGCGATTCCCGGAAGGACGGGTGTTCGAATCCCCGGGCCGCGGTGAGGCAGTTGAATTTTTTCCGTTTTTCTAAATATTAGTTCAGCTAGTGCAAGCTTTAGAACTTAAAAATTTTAAATTTACAATGACTAATGAAAACACTCATTTCCGTTTTATTATGTCAAAGGCAAGTTAGTGGCAATCGGGATTTGTACAGAGAGAAATAATGGCTTTATTTCTGAAAAGTTTATTATTTCTGAGAAGCTTGTGTTTTGACCTTCCTTTTTTAATGTGTGTGTAATTAATTAATGATATTATAAATCTTCGCTAATATTCTATCCGTAATAATAACTTGTATCTGTCTGTCGCGATTTAATGTCAGAACTACTAAAGTGATTTCAATGAGACTTTCCACAAAGATAGTCTAGAGCCTCAGAAAGGATAAGATTTAAATATTTTTAATGACTCGAATCGTACGCAACACTACACAAGTCCTTATAGAAAAAAAAAATGCCGATTGGTGTAATTTTTTTTCTATACGACACCCCTACTTCGCACCCTTTGCCCCCTCGTAAAGTTCGTCTACTTTACACACCTATAAGACGGGAAAATTTCATAGGTGTCAAATATCACAAAGTTAGTGCGTACCCTGTCGAAAAACGATTCATTTTGTGAGGATGAGGAACGTTTTTTGGTATGAACCGATTCCAATGTTCATAAATATGTCACGTTCGAGTTGTTGGGCTGAAAGTTTTAGAAATACAAATTGACTGCTATTATTTACCTACCCTAGGGTATATATAATAGTAGTGGTAATAGCAGTCAATAAAAAGAACGGACACCAGTCTCCCACACAAAGATGATTGTGCAAAATTTTGTACATAGTACTATTGTTCTCATAGTACGTTGTCCACAACCCGTCACGTCACATTTCCCACAGAGGTGAAAAAGTGGATCGCTGGAAGTGATCTCTACCTACCACTTTGGAAAAAAGGCGTGATTTTATGTATCTATGTATGTATGTACTATTGTTCAGTGTTCTTTTTGTAATGTAACCTTTGTGATGAGAAAATAACTGATATTATATTTATTTGTATCTCAGTTATTCGACTGTTGGTCACAAAGATTTTTCCAAACGTATTTTAAATTACATTTTTCAACACAATAAAACGGTCAAAGAGCTATGTTATTCAAGATATATCCCATTTGACTATAGTAATTTCAGAGGCTTTACTGATAGCATACCTATTGTAGGTATGGTTGTTGTTGTGTGTGTACGCTATAAGTTTGCCACATGAGTTAATAACTAATAAAAACTGACTAAAATAGGTTGAAGCTTTATTGTTGTTCGTACAAGTAATCTCTAAACAGTATTATTTGAGAACCCCGCTGATAAAACTATCGACATCTAAACTTACAAGTCCTGGTATATTTTACGTATAGCTAACCCTAAACATCCATGACAGTGACTGACGACTTTCTAGACTTGACGTATCTTTGCTTGAGATGTGTCCGTAATACATATTTGATGTTCTCAACGTAAAAGTGCTATGTGTAGAATAGCGTCAAAATTTTTGAACTTTCTAAAGATATGGGAATGATTTATTACAGCTTATTAGTTTATTTATAACAATAAAATGTAAGGAAAGCGTCGAGCATAATTGGCTTGTATAATCTGCTCTTATTCTAGAACACGTATTTTTCATTCTATCAAAAAAATATTTCATTACGGCACAACTTTTTTATAATTTTTCCGATACCATACATACATGTTTGGGAAAAAATGGACTAAAATATTGAATTTGACTTGTTTGGCTTTTATTTCTTTGTATTTTCTGTCAATACCAATGAAAAATACATTATTTCAATAAATGTTTCTTTTATATTTTTTATTATTAAAAGTTTATTTTTTTGTCACATTCTGTCTCTCACTACTCGGCAAAATGTTAAAATACGGAGTTTCGTTTACTCAACATTCAAAATCATCAAATTTCCAAGGATCAAAATCTTCTGAACATTCGTTGGACCTTAAAACATTACGGTATCGAATTGCATTTTTAGGTCACGCTGCCCCGGCTATGAAAAGCGGGCCGAGGCGATAGGTAAACACTCGTTTAGCCTTTAAAAACACTGTCCCCCTTTTAAATCCACGGACTTTCACGAAATAGTAGATACGGGAACGCTATTCGATGTTTTGCGAATGGACGCGGAAAAAGTCACTGGCGTTTCGTCTGAGGCAACGCGATGTTTTTCGTACCATCGCCCATCTGGTTCGAGGGTTTGGTCTGTTTGCGAATTCTAATCCGAAAATTCTTTCATTTATCATAGTTTTACATAGGCTTATAAACTTTGATATATGTGTGGATTTTTTTTTTATCTTAGCTTTATATAAAGCACTTGTAAATTGTGAAATAAGTATGTGAGTAATTATGGTCTACGTGAGTAATAACAACTGATTCCAGTTTAATCCAATCTCAGTAGTCAACTCCACAAGACATTATGTAATGCATTTACGAGTATATCTGATACTTTTTCCAATTTTCAAAATTGGTAGGAAAGTGAACGAACTGATACACTGTCTATATTTGTAAACACACATGTTTTTATAAATGACCTCAAGGTTAATATTTAAGTCAATATGAATGGAAACTGTCAAAATCGTCCTAAAGCTAGAAAGTTTCAGTTCAGGCGCTTGTTTAAAATCGCGACTCCATTTGGATAACATCACCATAAGAGAATATTTATATGAGAATAACAAATCCCCAAAAGTATTCTCAGTGACGAACAGGATACATTACACGAATGCTGCATTATGGTACTTGTTATGTAATTGCTGAGTTAATTGCAGTCAGATAGTATTTACTGCGTCGAATGAACCGTCACGGTAGGGAACACACTGTTGGAATTACAATCCAGCTATTATTACAGTTGTAATTTCACAGAAACGTTCCGGGAATTTATAGAAACATTGCGTTTTTTTATCCCAACGAAGTACTGGAATTCATTTGAGGTAAGGCTTAGTGGATATTGTTATTTATTCTAGCCTATAGGAATTATTTTTATAGATCGGCTTTTTTTATAAAGTATCCGTCAAAACAGTGGTTTTATTCAAGGTTTTGTTTCTTCTAAGATCTTTACTAGGATTCTGAGGTTACATTGGGATTTAATCAGAATGTTATGTTATACGTGCCACGCACAGGTCCTATGTACTTATTAAAATAAAATAGATTTTTCCTAAATCTTAAATAATAATTAATCGTAATACCTAAACATTTTATATGAAATCCAGGTCAAAGCCTATTTCTGAATTTCCAAATATGTTGAACATTCCCTCTACATTTAACTAAACACGATATTAAGAGTAGCAAATACAAAGCTACTTACTGCCCGCCGTTTCGACTGGGTTACACCAATCATGTTCGCTAGCAAACTGGCGCCGCGCGTCTTCGTCTGCCACGTGTAGATATCATTAGATATTAGTAATGGAACGCAAACATCTAAAATCACACATTCTCTTTACGTCACAAAACATCCACACTCGTTTGTACAATACAAAAAGATAGACCACTCAAATCCAACAGCTGGTTTGCAACCAGCAGATCTTTCCCAGTGTTATTTTATTGGTCATCAAAGTGCTCGCAGACACGATCCGCATAATTGGATTCGATTTCATTGGACAAAACGGTCATCCGCGGAATCGTAGTTGCCGCTTTCAGCACTCTGCCTGAAAGGATATCGATTGAAAGAGTTTGGTGCTTACTTCAAGACTGGGAAGTAATTGAAACCTGGTGTACCATCATACTGTCTTTATAATCTGAAAGTTGAATTTTAACTTGGTATGGAATGAACAAGATATTCATTCCAGTGAGTCCTCTATGAAACTAGAGGATGAGAAAAAATAAAACAATCAGAAGCCGTGACTTGATAAAGAATTTATAATGTTTGATGAATAATGTAGGTATGCATGTTAGGAATTAAAAAGCAAAATTTGATCCAATTTTGACAGAACATAAATCTATGTCGTCCTCGTTGATGATTACTAAACAAAATTATTGATTTTGTAGAGAAGCACCTTTCAGTGCAAATTTTTTGGGTGTCGTGTACTGTGACAAGTGTCGAGAACACTTATCGAGAACGTAAGTAGGTACTTGTCCTAAATAAATAAGTATCTTTTACATAACTTACCAACACCTGAGACTAAAATAAACTTGAGTAACACAACACAACACATTTCGAAAATTCTGCGTGGCTCCGCTACATCATATTTAAATAGAAATGCAGTATCAGCGCTTAAGACACTTTATTTACCTGTATTGAAAGCAAACCGACTTTCGCTCATTTACACACCGCATAGTTTACTGGATATAAATCTTGAACGGTTCAAGATAGGATCAAAAGCTCTATGCTTAATGTCGTTTTCCACTGTGGATTTCCTCTGGGGAGAATCTCTGCCAATAGCTGTGTACATACATACACATAATATGGCTTGAACAACGCACAAACGTCGTTACGTTTAGTCACTGCTCTTGCTAACATTTATATTACCATCGTGCTGGGGATCGTTGAAGAGCTGATTACATCCATGATGCGATTCCGAAATCGTTACCAATCAGTTTACTTTTAATAAACGGGATAAACTTATTATCAATTTAAAAAGAATCTATGCATAAATGCACTGTTGTTTGTTGTTAACTTACGAACTAGCTCAAGTATCCAGTTGATCTTTAAAATGTTGGTAACAACAAAACTTAAAAAAATATCCCAGAAGTGTCCGTTGTATTATTAAATATCTCTCAATTCACTAACTTAATTATTTCATTAATCTAGTTAATCCAGCTATATAAGAAATTTCCGCCCGCGTCTTCGTCCGCGTAGAGACGTTTAACGGGTAAAACATTACTTCTTTATAGCGCAGTCGGCTAAAAGTAGCTTATATACTTTTCTAGGCTCTGGAATATATCTGTACCATACCATCTGCGTGAAAGCGTAACAGACAGACAGACAGTGTTACTTTCGGATTCATAATACTATAATAAGGATATAATAAGGACTAGTAAGGATGGTGTCATAATTAAACATGAAATCTATCACACACGTGCCATATATACCTGAAACTACCATACGATAGCAACAATAGAAGTACGCCGAAGTAAAGACACATAAACAGCGATGAACTAAATCCTTTGTTAGCTATCATGTCAGCAAAACTTTCCACGGTTGACCGAACTCGTTTGAGTGGTATTTTTGTTCGGAACACCGAGCTAAGGCGATCCGAACTTCCCGAGACTTCTGGTAGTTATCGTGCCGTAGAAATTACATACAGTTTATCTCGAACAATAACAAAACAACTCACGTACTTACGCGTTCGTAAACGATGCACCGGATTGTCTTTAATACTCATAAAAATAGATATCACTACATAGTATAAAGCAACTGTCGCTTCTCGCGTCTGTCTGTCCCTGTGTATGCTTAAATCTTCAAAATTACACATCGGATTTTGATGCGGTTTTTTTTAATAGATAGAGGGATTTAAGAAGAAGGTTTTTATGTAATTTACCCGAAGCGAAGCAAGGACGGGTCACTAGTAGATAAAATAGCGTAAATTTTCCCGATTAAAATTATTTATAAATAGGAAAAGTAACACTAACACAAATATTATGTTACTTCGTTACTATATTGTAGAAAAACTAATTTTACAAAAATTTTACGAGCACTAAATACTGGGTGGCGCAAAAGTAGTGGCACTAAAGAAAATACTTTTATTTTTTTATATGACATTTTCTGTCATTCTGTTGTTGAAAATTGTGTAGTGAACAAATGTAAAATACACTGAAAATAAACATGGACCGTTTTACTCCCCAAGAACGTGGAATAATTGTGTCAATGTTCTTACGGAATAATTCATCAGTGATAAGAACACAACGTGAATTTCGTCGACGATTTCCCCACCGTCCGGCACCGATTGGTCGCACAATTCGACGCTTTGCCACACGCCTTGAAGCAACTGGCTCAACATTGGATAGACCTAAGTCTGGGAGACCAAGAACAGGCCGTTCAGCTGAAAATATCGATGCTGTGCGCGAAGATGTGGAAGAGTGTCCAGAAACATCAACGAGGCGACGTGCCACGCAATTGGGCATTTCCAGACGGACCCTGCAGCGTATTTTGGTGAAAGACTTAAAGATGTTCCCGTATAAAACTCAAATGACTCATCAGCTGCTGCCTGCTGACCACCGAGCTCGTCTAGATTACTGCCAGCGCGTCATAAACCTCAACCTTGAAGAGGATGATTTTCCTTCAAAATTGGTTATGAGTGACGAAGCGCATTTCCATCTCTCAGGGCATGTCAATAAGCAGAATACTCGGTTCTGGGGCACTAATAATCCGCGCATTATTCAAGAAACACCTCTACACCCACTAAAAGTTACTGTATTTTGTTTTTGATCATCTGTGTTGACAGAGTGATCGGACCCTATTTTTTCGAAGACGCTGGAGGCAATGCGATAACTGTCACTGGAGAACGCTACAGAACCATGTTACGTGAGTTTTTGATACCCAGTTTGGACGAATTGGGGCTGGAGCACATCTGGTTTCAACAAGACGGCGCTACGGCACACACAGCGCGCGACACTATGGACTTAGTGAGGGACGCTTTTCCAGGCCGAGTTATCTCTCGTTTTGGCGATTTGCCTTGGCCTGCAAGATCACCCGATCTGACCAGTCCAGACTTCTTTCTTTGGGGTTTTTGAAATCTCGGGTGTATGTGAACAAGCCACAGACTCTCGCAGCTCTAAAAGAAAACATTCGTCAAGAAATAACGAACATATCGCAGGAAGTGTTACGGCAAGTTATGCAAAATGTCATAAATAGGGCTCAAATGTGTATCAACTCTGGAGGTCACCATTTAAAAGACATCATCTTTAAATCCTAATGGTACGAAATTTAATGGCACAAATATACATTTAAAAACCTAAATCTAGTTTTCTAATTTAGAAAAAATGTTATAGCTGAACCAAATAGGGTCTTTACTTTTGCGCCACCCAGTACCTAACTACGTGTATTAATAACTCTGCATTCATATTTCTTGTTCAATTCAATTTTCAAATTATACAAAAAAATTAATTCGATTGATATTTTTTACAAAACAGTTAATATCTATCTATAATAATATCACATTTCATACCTACACACATTTACAAACTAATGTAATTACTGACTCGTTAAACTACGATTAAGCACAAGCAAATATATCGTTTGTTTGTCGTTGGCTTTTCTTTCGCAAAGAAAACAGCAATTCGTAAATTCCGACACTCGGGCCCAAGACAAATATCTGTTTAATTAGCAAACATTACGATCCTATGGCCAACTAAGGGAGGCCCTTAATTCATTTAACACGGGGCAAATGGACTGTCGGGTATAAATGACAAATTTCAGGTTCGTCGCAGAGGTAATGGAAATGTAATCTTTGCGTGGTGTTTAAATATATTAAAAGTTGTTGTTGTTGAAAAGCATCGACGGCCGGTGGTTAAGTACGTTGCTTGCCAGGCTAGAGGTCGCTAGTTCAAACCCCGCCTCGTACCAATGTGTTTTTCATATTTGAAATTCATATGTACAATTAATCGACGCTTTAACGTTAAAGGAAACCTGCACCTACGATGAAATTCTAAGGTTGTGTAGTCGACTAACCTGCACTTGACCAGGGTGGTTGACTAAGACCTAACCGCCCTAGTTTAGGGTAGGCCCGTGCCCCAGCAGTGGGGACGTACATACAAATTTGTTTAGTCGACACTTCCTTAAAAGAGTGTTGCAGGTAGCCAGTCTGTACGTAAAGTATTTATTTTATTTCATCATTCATATGGATACCTTCTTCAAGATTACTCTTTAGAAATTAGGAAAGTCATTCCAAAAATAAATCCTTACTTATACTATAAAATGTGAAAGACTCTTTGCCTATCGGTCCATCATTCACGCCAAATCTAAATAAATGTTAAATTTGGTATATAAATAGTCTAACTAGGCTATAAAAGGCAATGTCTTGTCTTACACTAAATGGGATAGAGTCGCGAACGTAAAGTTGTCAATATTTTAACAATAAAATTTTCTAAAACGGAACCATTAAAAATAATGCAGATATATTATGTGCTTGCGGACGGTAATACAAAATTTCCCAGGCATTGTTTATCTGGTAATTTCGTTGGATACCCGACAAGGCACAAATAGTAATGTTAAATTGAAATTGGAAGCATTAAATTAACTAGTCACAGATAATGAGAACTGATTAAATACGCCATAACGATAACAGAGCAGGCATTTGTGTTGTTGCCAGTTATTAATTTTGGATTTTAGCTGATTTGAATGCCCTTTGTTACGCATACAGTTTTAGGAACACAATTAACTGCCTATTTTAAATGAACCTTAAATTTCGCGTTCACTAATCAATCGTTTCTAGTTAGAAAACTATCATAATGGGATTTGGCGTTCAATTTAGAGACCATGATTAAATTCAGTTTAAATAATTTAGCTTTTTATAAACTCAAACTAATAATGAAATGAAATGATGTGATGATGCAATACATCAGGGTTTTTATAAGTGAAATAATCTCTGCAATCTATCTAGAATGTGAAATTTTGTCGGACTGCTACATTATCGTCACAAAAACACTAAACCACAGCATTCGGCCCGACATTCAATTTCGTGTACCTACCAATATACTTGCAAGCTCCGCTCCGCCGAATCAAATAACAAACCCCGCGTACAGTCAGCAATAATCTCCCTTTACGTGCCTCTGATCTTAGAAGTCTGCAGTCGTGTTGTGTTCGCCTGTACGCCCGTTTTAAGGCCGCAAGAAAATGGGAAGTGACACATCGCCGTAGCACGCCTGTCTCCATTTTTAGCGGTTCCAAGGAAAACATCGCGGGGAATTTCCGACGCGGTAAAGAGCTAACGCTTAGAGTAATGCGTCCAGGTAATACATCCGTTCCGAGGTTTAATGTGTTAGGTGTAATTCAGGTGGGGAAATTGTTGGAACTCTTTTATAAATCTGAAGTAATTGGACGGGGTGGCGCGAACAAGTTATTTCTTAGTATCAATTCCAGTAATAGGGAATATTACGTTTCCATTTAATTTCTTTCTTATCAAGAGTGAAAAGCGATGCTAAGTGACAAAAATTACAAGAAAATTCTATGATTAGATTTAGCGTTTATTTTTAAGAAGGGGTTGAAGAACTGGAAACAAAAAATAGAAAATAACTTAGAAATCACAATCAATAAATGTATTCAAATGGCCTCTTCACAATGTTCGAATTTTCATCCAACTGTCTTTTTTCGTCCCCTTTATAATGCTGTCTATTCAACTCTACAAGAGTTTTGAGGAACCTGTAATATTGTACTGTTTGGCCATACTTCGTGGTAGCATTCTTTTTTTTGAATTGTTTCATATATTTCTTGTAAATGTTATCAGCGTCATATAAATCATATAAGTATTCTGCCTCAACATCGTTATCATCTGTATTTTTAATTTCTATTTTAGTTCGTAGAGTATCGCTTGGCATCGGGGGTCTTTTGTGCAATGTTTCATTGTCAACTGAAAAAAATACATCTAAATTAAAAATCCTGTATTCTTCATGGAATCCTTTATTCCATATAACGTTTTATAAGTGAACGTTACTACAAGCCATTACAAGTACGTAAATTAAATTTGTCTTGCCCTTGACCACGATCGCTGTAAAGAGTTCGAAGCGTATTTAGCGTTTAATACAGGCGATTTAATTTAGGTTTAATCCATTACAATTAGTAATTAATAGTAAAACAGTAATAATTTAATTCTACCAAAGATCCGTAGTTCCAATTCTAACAGTCAAGAAATTGATAGTTGCAATTTTCAACAAGTTGTAATACAGCCATACTGTTTGTGATCGTCGTAGTACTCGTAAAATAATTAATAATAACAAAATGGAAAATAATAATCTAATAATAAGATAAAGTACTAAGCTACACATTTCCACATAACTGTACATCGGATTGTTGGAATGATGTGACGTTTCTATACCGGATACGCTTAATCATGACTCAATGGAGCCGTTGCCGTTTTCCGATTCGTTCGCCGACACCCAACTGATTCCCCTTTTCCCCGAATCAATTGGATTATCCTGGATTTAATCAGTCCAGTTCTTGCTATTTAATTTTGAACTCCACTACTAATTAGGGGCCAGACCAGAACAAAATCAACGGGTAGGTAAATAAAATACGATAATGTATGTATGAAGTTAATTTTCATTGTAAAAGAATAAAGACCTTCGCTATTTTTGTAGCAGGCTGACTTTTATGACATATTAGTAAATGAACATATTATAATAAATTCTGGATACCAGGGGATCGATGCTATTGAGAGATCTATTGTTATAAATGAATATTAGTCATACTTACACGGTGATACACTCAAACCAAAATGGCCTCCCACATTATCAGTATCGAGGTCCGAATGCTTATTCACCACCAAAATTGTGTCACTGTTTACGATTTTATTATTCAGAGTATCGATTTTGTTCAAGTTCTTCACGAAATTTTTCAATGCGGTGTCCTCTAAAGTATAATTTTTGTAACTCTTATGGTACTTCTGTTTGAAAAAATTGAACAGTCCAGTTGAGTTACGCTTGTTATAATAAATTGCTTTGTTAAAATTCACTAATACAATAAGCATAAGTACCCTCTTCATGATCAGGTTTCATCCATTGTGAAGACGTTTCGTTAACGTAATAATTTTACAGACATAATCGATGATAGCCGTTCACAATCGATTACATTCGGCAACTTATGGACGAGCAAATCCATTTCCAGCCGCAAGGGCCGGTGAAACGCCAGAAAAAAAATTCAGCAAGTAATCAGCTAATCTCGCGTGAAATAACCGAATTCGAACTCAACACGGTGTAAGTGGCATGGAATTTACAGGCCTCTATATTAAATCTCCCGTTATCCGACATCGGATCGGGACAAAAGGAGAGATTTCGACAAAGTTCCTGGCCGAACGAGGAAAATTTACATTACAAACAAAAAGAGAAAGGGAACTTGCCAGACGTGAAATTACAACCGCCTGGGATCAAGACATGGTTCGGATGAGGCGGAGGAATAATGTAAGCCGCGCTGTTGACATCGAGAGAGCCTTATTTATATATCGCTCTCAGCACCACTTCCTGACCTTTTTAAATGACAACCTGATGAAATATTGACACGGCTTCCTTTGCGCCCCGTGTAAATTATTCATTTACTTTTCTACGCAGTCACTGAGAAATTTCCAATATATAAAATAGCTGCAGTAACATTTAAGGGAATGGTTTTGAAATGTATCTATTTGGATACGTACCTAATTTTTTTGACGCATTGGAATTGTTAACAAGAGGGAATTTCGGTTTAAAAAATGAAGATGGTGCATTTCGTTCTTAGAAAAAAGCTACAAATTACACATTTTAAATAACTTCATAAATACTCCATCGTATGTGTCTATCAAGGGTGTATTTCACACGAGCATGTATTAATTAAGACTTGTAGGTACGAAATTCGTGGGTTAGACATGTTCTAATTATTATTTGGACCCCTAGAGAACGTGTTATCGCGATCATGGACAGTCAAATAATTTGTAACATTGCGTGCTAAACGTGTACACCGAGTATGTATATACGTACCTCCAATTCTGTTATCCAGTGTAAAGGTCGCAGTGTACTACTCCCTTAAGTTCTTTATATTAAACTTCCTACATCCACGCACGCTAATCGGAATCAATATGTGATTGCTTAGGGACCGGCGTGTCGTCAACCCGCAGTCAGCGATTCGTTAACGCAATGCCTTTATAGTAGCTGTCCTCGTGGCAAATTTCTGGGCCGAATCAATTTGAAATTTAGGATATTTTGTCATCTATACGAATCTTTACTAATATTACCTAGCTGAAGAGTTTGTCTGTTTGAACGCGCTAATTTCAGGAACTGGTTTGAATTTAAAAATCTTGGATAGACCATTTATTCAGAAAAGCTATTTAATATCACACTGCGACCAATAGGAGCAAAGAAACAATGAAAAGTGTGTAAAAAACGGGGGGAAACGCGTAAGGAGTCGCTTTGCATATTTATTAAAAGATATAGGGCCAAACGCTGCGTTACAGCTCACTTAGAAGTGAAAGTCAAGCAATTATTGCAGACAGTCACGAAAAAACCTAACTAATAACCACTCAGCACAAAAGTTGTATGATTAAAAACAAAAGAAGCCCAAACAAACGTCGTACTCACTAAACATCCCATCTACTTAATCTCATAGTTGGTGCGAGCACCGTTTACTTTATACTTGTAAGACATTGCAATTTCCCCCCAATAGCTGTTCCAAAGGAAAACGACGAAACTTCGGGATCCTATTCACAACTATGTTCATTGGCTGGCTCCGAATCGCAACGGCTATCGCCTGAGGGTACCCAGATTGTTTGTGGGGCTGCATAGCCTGGTCGTATACGAGTTCTATGATTATGCAGATTCAATAAACGCTGAATTTATTCATCGAGATTAGTTGGGACGATTTGTTTTGTTGTTGCGTCGTCATCTGTTTTGGTGTCTCCAGTGTACTTTGTAGTTGACTGACCTCTGTATACTATGTTAGTAGCATTTGAAGCGATAGCGATCGATGGTTTGTTATATGTTAGAGTAGGTATAAGATGACTCTTAATATAATTCATAAACTCAGCCTCCTAAGAGTGTTTCCAGACATTTATAGAAATAGATCGTATGTCTTGAAGCGGCCATTATTATTTTAATACAAATCATTTATAATATTTGCGTATTACAATATCCAATAAATGGAAGTTAATTTAAAGCTGTTATAATCCAAAAAGCTACAAGTAGTTTCGAAGTATACGATTGATATATATTTATCTGTTTTTAAGGCGACCCCACATTACCGTAGGGAGATCAACCCAAGGCTAACGGGTTCACATGCTCTTTTAGGCACGAAGGTACACTTGTAAACTTGTGATTGGAGTGGGTCAATAGTTTACCCAATACTGATACGGATATACATACATCATATTGAAAAACGAAATTCTATCAACCATTTTTCTGTAAGAAAAATATCAGACTATTCTTATTTGAATTAAACATTTAATGTAAGTGTTAATTTAAATTACCTACATTCAATATTCAATTAAAATTCAATTTTATACATAAGTACCACATCATTCTAATCTTTGATGAATACTTAAAAGTAAAAATAACGCACTTGTAAATAATTTCATTAACTTGTAGGTAAATAAGTTTTAAAAATTATAAATGATAAATTTGAAAACTATATACTAACGATTTCGATTCAATATAGCATTGTGACTGAAATCTACGAGTAGGCATAACAAATATGCACTATTTAACAAAAGTACTTAAAAACATTTCAGTCCGCCCTTTCCCATATTCGAGGCCCAAATTTAAAACTAAAATCAAAGGTCACAATTTGGTTAAACCAGCCATTCCAACTTCTAAGCCAACTTTATGTTCTTTTTACGATTTCACAAACTAAAGCTAAAAGTGGATAATGAAATTTAATATTCATGCGTTAACTAGATCCTGTGCTATCGTTACTGGGGTCACGAATTTAATTTTGACCCTTTGATCTAATATAATATTCAGCCAGAAGTTTAAATGTTATAAGGCTAGTATCCAGTGAATAGGGCATTAGGATAAGTAGATTCAAACATCTGTCTGTCCATTACGACGCCTAAATATGTGTCATTATTAATCCACAAATTGTTTAATTAAAATAAATTCATCACATAATTTTTATAAATATTTAAAAAAAGCGTCGATGGCCGAGTGGTTAAGGTCGTTGTTTGCCATGCGAGAGGTCGCCAGTTCAAACCCCGCCAGTTCAAATTTGAAATTCATATGTACCATCATTCAACGCTTTAATGGTGAAGGAAAACATCATTAGGAAACCAGTTTCGTTTCCAGTAATCTACGACAAAAAAGTAGCAAAGCAAGTACTTATACATAATTTGTCAAATGGCGACACACATCCTTTATAGATATTTTCAGACAGTGGATTCGTAGTTTGTATTTTTACCTTTTGAAGTCATTCTGATATCAAACATCAGTTTTGTGTACTAACTACATAGGTACAGTATGCTGTTTGCAACCATTGAAACCTGTTTCTGTAAAATAAAATAATTTTTTAACGTGGTTTTACAGTTCTAAAATGTGAAACATATTTTGTGAGTCCTAGCTACCACTCTCCTCATCTGACTAGAGCATTGCCTGGACAAAAAAAAATTGAGCGAGTGAATCCTCTTTTAGTTGGCCGATTTGTAATGAAAAATGTATGTTGTTTATCACCTATTAATCAGTAGGTAAACAATTTTAGGTTCTTTACTGGATATTAATCTAATCAATGTCTAAGTTTAATTATATTTTCTTTTCTTATAGTTTTTATAATATATGTGCCTTTATTTATTTTACCTGTAATTACTTTAAGAAATGCTTCCTAAAATCAAAATGCTGGCGAAAGTTACTATTCCACGCAGACGAAGTTGCGGGCACAGCTATACCAGAGCCGCTCTAAGTTGGCCGATTTGCTACATGTCAGACTGACTGCACTAGTCTTTGAGTATAAAGCCACTGGAGATGCCTTACACGGGCGACCCTCCGGCAAAGTACATTGGTCAACTGTTCAAACACGTTTAATAAAACTACTTGTCGCTGCACCACCGCCATTTTGCATTGATCCCTGTCGCGTGACGTTACTCTTGAAAAATGGTTAGTTGTGCAGTATTCTCATGTAAAAGGCGATCGAGAGCTCAAATTCGCAACAAGAGCGCGTTTAGTATCATATCTAAGTGTTTTTATTAACTTTTAAACGTGTATTTAAGAAGAATTGCCATTTAAATAAAAAGTCGTTGCGATACGTAAACGACAGAAAAAAATAAACAAGAATACAGTGGTACGGGGGCTAGTGATGTCACAAAGTCAAAAAAGCGACTCGACATTTGAATGAATCATTCACTCCCTGCAGTTAGTTGTATAATCCGTTTTTACTTTAATTTTGAATTAAATAAAAGGTCTAAACATATGTTATATTTGAATCTTGTAAGATGAAATAGAAAAATTACTTTTCTTTAGACTGGTTATACGATATTGAAATTTAGACTGAAAATGAAAAGAAATTCTGTGACTCTCTTAGAGATATTTTTAAAGACATAGATATTTTAACCGTATCCTCTCAGTACATTTTGGACTGTATCTTATATGTTTACAAGAACATACAATCATTTAATATCGGATCCTCACCATTTTAACACCAGTAATAAACATAAGTTTGCCGTTTCAAGGCTCAGGCTTCAAAAGACTGGAAAGTCGTTCTTGGGTTTAAGCACAAAATTGTTTAATAAGATCCCACAAAATGTTATTGAATTACAATAATCAGTACAAGATAGTTCAGTTCATTCACCAAACTGATTTTATTTTATTCTTTGTGTCATCACTGATTTTTTCGTATGTGTGTTGCGTAGTTACGTGAAAACTTTGTTTGTGTGCGTGTATTGTTTGAAGTGTTGAACATTTTTGTAGTGTGCGTTTATCGTTACAGCAAAATTTGTGTCTGTTGAGTTATTAATTTTTGGTGGTGTGCTGTACGTGTTTACCTCGCCCCCGCTAAAAGTGGCGAAAAAATTTGTTAGAAGGGTTGACGTTTTGGCATCTCCAGTGGCTTTATACTCAAAGGCACTAGTGAGGACAACGGTAAAATTGCCGAAGTATATAAGTAACAGTTATTTCCACTTTATAACCAAGCAAGGTCTAATTATAACAAATTTTTATTAAAAACATTAATTCACATCCAAAAGATTGAATTTAGGTTCCTTATTTATAAATATATTTATTTTTAAAATACAATACTTATTAAATCCTTCATCCTATTTTTAAAAATACCTGGTGAGTATTACCCACTACGTCACTATGAAAACGTGTCAAACGGCGTAACCTTGTAAAAGCGTAATACAGAGTGGAAATTTTACGTTTTCTTTTTATAATTCAATTATTTTAGGTAATAAAAGACAAATAACTAGATAATTATACCGGAGCCGTTCTTAGAAGACTGATTTGACACTTTTTATTTTATATTTTGCATTTATCCTTGTTAAGAGGAACATATTTACGCGAATCATAAAGAACAACTTTTAAAAATAATACGTTATTTCAAAATTTCAAATGCACATAATTATATAATTATTTGTCTTTTATTACCTAAAATAATTGAATTATAAAAAGAAAACGTAAAATTTCCACTCTGTATTACGCTTTTACAAGGTTACGCCGTTTGACACGTTTTCATAGTGACGTAGTGGGTAATACTCACCAGGTATTTTTTAAAATAGGATGAAGGATTTAATAAGTATTGTATTTTAAAAATAAATATATTTATAAATAAGGAACTTAAATTCAATCTTTTGGATGTGAATTAATGTTTTTAATAAAAATTTGTTATAATTAGACCTTGCTTGGTTATAAAGTGGAAATAACTGTTACTTATATACTTCGGCAATTTTACCGTTGTCCCTCACTAGTGCAGTCAGTCTGACATGTAGCAAATCGGCCAACTTAGAGCGGCTTTGGTATAGTCTACCAAATACGTAAAAAAAAATTACATTTGCATAACTAACAACTATCCGTGTAACTACCAAATGTAAATAAAACGTGCTTCTGTGTCGGGCCTTTAAAAATACTTGTTTTTTTTTCGTATCCTAAAAATTGCCTTATTTGAGCGCTCCTTGCTACGTAACCTACTTTATCAAAACCATTATTGAAATGTGACCTTTTTTTACTAAATACGTATTAAATAGGTCACTTTCACCTCTCTAGTAGACACGGGGCCTTAAACCTATCACTACTAACCCAGTAATCCATCCTGAGCCGGTCTAAAGCGTGATTAAAATTCCCCTCATTAGGGATATTATTTGCCCGGCGCGATCGCAAAGCATTAATGATACTCGATTTGTTGGTTACAGATCCATTTGCCTCGTATTTCATCGATCCCGTAAATCTCACCTACATTTTACGGATCAAGGTAATCAGTGGATGTTTAGAAACCGAAATGGGAAATTGTTTTTTTAATTGGATGGCGGTTTTTTGAAGAAAATCTGATGATTTAAGACTTTCGTGTTCCATTACAATTACTCCATGTAGTGGGTACTTATTATACCCGATTCTACGAATTCATGTGTATTAGTAGTAGTACCTTTTACATAAAAAAATATCTTATTTTTCACAACGGAATTGAATAAAATTATGTACCCCAATATTGGTATACGTAATTAATGAGAAATGACATACATGATACATTTTAAAAGGAACGCAAACACAAAAAAAAATATCGATGCTTTTGTGTAGCCAAACTGCCAAAATCAAACATGCTTTACTTACACGATTTATTATTTGATATTATGGAAATGTTCACCGATCGGAAATAAAATTCAAAATACGGCTCGAAGCGAAACTGTTGTCTAAACAACAATTTGTGTTCCGTGATTTATTGTATCGAATCAAATCCGTCAAAACTGAAGTCAACATTTCATTGTTGAAAATTATTCAGGCAATTGACTGTCAAATAAATCAAACCTCTTTGGGCGCACAAAGGCCTACAACAACCGACCAATCATATAATTCTAGTGGGGTATTACTTTAGGCATTTATGTTTCGTTCAATAGGGTTAAACAATGCATATCCTGGTTATAAATGGTGGAATATATTGAAAAAGCGTCGATGGCCGAGTGGTTAAGGTCGTTGCTTGCCATGCGAGAGGTCGCCAGTTGAAACCCCGCCAGATAACAATGTGTTTTTCAAATTTGATATTCATATGTACTATCGGAGTATTTGGCGGTCGACCACCTATAAGGTGAAAATCGCTTGGCGCTTATACGTCTGTCAAAGCAAGCCCCTCCCAAAATGTGGTCGAGAGCGAGAGCCTGCAAGAATTTTTCGGTAGGTATATGAGGCAAGCTGAAAACTTGTCCTATACCTTTAATATTATAACTCAACACAAAACCGCAGACCTGGCTGAGTACCGGGGCTAAACCAAACCCCCAATTTTTCTTATTTTAAATATATTTTATAATCCAAAAAAATATACTTTGTCAGTTCACCTGACAGGTAGAAGTTCCATCGAAATAATTTGTCTTATAACGTGAGTCTTATTTTTTAGTTATAAATAAAAAGATGAAAAATATTTTTGGGGGTTTGCTTTAGCCCCGCTCCTCACCAGCCAGGTCGGCAGTGTCGTGCTGGGATATAATGGGTGAGGTTCAGGATAAGTTTTCAGCTTGCCTCAAATACCTACCAAAAAATTCTTGCTAGCTCTCCTACTATTGGAACGTTTTTGCTTGGATTTTGACAGAATTTCTTTAAGTGCTCTTCTATTGGCCAGTGGGCGGGGCTATTGGCGTTTAAAGAAATCTATTTGAAAAGTGTACTACCGCCAGCGTTGCCGGTAGTACCATAATTCGATGCTTTAACGGTGAAGGAAAACATCGTGAGGAAACCTGCACACCTAAGAAGAAATTCTAAGGTTGTGTAGTTAACCAACTCGCACTTGGCCAGCGTGGTCGACTAAGGCCCTATCGCCCTAGTTTAGGGTAGGCCCGTGCCCCAGCAGTGGGGACGTATATGGGCTGATGATGATGATGATTGAAAATAGTGGAATGATTGTCTCAAAAATGAAGGTTAGGCATCAGCAATATATTGAGTAGTAGGTATTGTATATTATTTGCGCGAACCTTTGAAGTAAGACAAATCTGACGGATTCAACCCGCGTGTATGGTTATTCTATACATATTGTTTAGCGGTTATAAACATATTATTTATCCGACGTTTCGAGCTCTTTAAATCGTTAGTAAGCACGGGCTAGATGGGGGTCACGGGGTCTATAAATAATATGTTTCTTAGATTAACAATACACGGAAGTTTAATCCATAAAATAAGTTTTATTTCAATATACTGGGTGTCAAAATACGTACCTACAATTACATTCCTAGAACCAGTACAGGTAAATATAACAATTACTTATATTGATCGTGACTGTATTTGATTTGTATGTTTATTGCTTGTTGTAATAACCAGCTGCCCTATAAAGTGAAATGTTTGACGCGTCAAACGATATAACCTTTTTCCAATTTTATTCATAACCTGGATTTTGGATAAACCTCTAAATCAATACAAAAAATAAATACCGATTTGATGAAAGGGTGGAATTAACTCGTTTTCAGAGATTGCGGGGGAGTGACGTCATCACAATTATTGAGGGCCGGCCAGCCGAGACTAATGGGCTTTATGGTTGGATTTCCGTTTCAAATGTTATTTGACTTATCTGGTTTATGTCATGACGGGTATGTTTCACGAGATAAATAACTATACGTGTACATAATATAGGTTGTCTGATATATTTATGTGATATTGAATTGTTTATTGGTAAATTGTTGAATGGTAAAAATAGCTATGTTGATTATTATTCGAACAAAGCATTATAATTATCAAGATTTTCAATCGGAAAAGTACTCAAATCATAGAGCTTATTATTTTGGCAATTTTCTATGATTTTTCATTTAGTTTCCGTGAAAAAGCACATCACTAGCTGATGAAAAACGAGCACCGCATTTTCTCAAATGAATAGTCCATTCAAAAATAAACATCAGCACAGAAATAGCCGTAACATCCAATTGCACACGATTTAATTAATCTATTCGCCGACTAACCCGTAACGTTTTTTCAATACACTTACCCCAAGACGCTCGAGTCAAAAGTCATTAGCGAAATGGGCACTCGAAAGCCTTCACCTGCCGAACACGAACGCTACACATAAACATTCATCCGGTGTCTAATCACCGATCTTATTGCGTCATTATTCCGTTTACAACCCGTTCAAGGTTCATAATACGTGACTTTTTTCACGGTAGACTCGAGACTAACACTCTATCGGGCCAAATTGATTTCGTAGGGGAAATATTGTAAATTTTGCAGCGGGATGGGTGAGCGTCGGCGCTGTAAAACTCAGAATATACAGCGTAAACGTTCGCTCTTGTCACTAGAGGACGGCTAACGTGGTTCGGGAGCGTCGTACGGTGTTATTAGATGGTCTTGTAAAACTGTGACGCTTCGGCGCTTTTGTTTTGTATCGTTTAGTTCGGCGTTGATCGAAGTTTTTAGTGACGTATAATGTGGCGGGCGCGTCATCTGTTTTATGTAGCGTGAGCTAGTTCGTATATTATGAGCTACGTGTTCGCATTATTATTTCATTACGAGTATATATTAATGGTAATCGTCAAACTCTAAGGATGACCTTAGTGTTGCTTGCAAATGATAATAAAAATATATATCTTCTGCCATTGATCCCGCAAAAAGCCAAAATTTGAAATGAAAAACTAATTTTCACACGAAACCTTTGACCTTTAAGAAATATTCGGCAAATGAATGATTTCCGAAATTCAAAAACCTTACGTTTCGAACCCAATTCAGTTGCTGATCATGGGATTGTATTTCAGTGATGGAATTAGATGAGCTTGAGCATGCAAAATTATCTGATAGGTAACTTCTCCTAACTAAACATTTAACTTATTCAGTCTTCCAAATGATTCCAAATCTTCTACTAGTCATCTCAGTTTGATTCCGCAACGGATTGAAGCGGATCAATCATTTTGACTATTTGCGCCCGTGTTTTGTGCGGTAGTACCTAGATGGAGTAATTGGCTCCGCTCGCGTGAAATGAAGTTCGTTAGAGGCGTCCTGTGCGGTGTATGCCTACCGGAAAACGGGTAAATTACTGTTTTACCGTTTCACGTTATCGCAGAGATACGACCGTTTGAGGTCTAGCTCACCGGAAGTGTATCTGTATAAAGCTGTTTGTATAACTAGAACGGCTCAGAACTAGGTAATGAATTTATCATCATGAATGACATTTTTGGTTGTTTTTTCCCGTTTATGATTTGATTTGAGTTATAAACCAAGACTATTTTATAAATGGTTCTATCAGTATACCGTCCAATATTATTTAATTTCTATTATAATGAGGCAGTATAAATTGATAATGTTCTCTTAGCATATTTCTTTTGACCAAGTTCTATATTTACCTCCTCCACAACAGCATTTCCCTCCCGAACTCTTGGAATACATACGTTAACAACAAAATTTTTAACCCGAAAATGTATCATGCAAATTAGTACACGGTAAATATAAATGCCTTCATTTACAACATCGTTTAAAACTACCGAATTCCGCTCCACTCAAAACGACCTCCGTATCGTTTGCGCGATAATCATAATTGGACAAATTAAATTAATATCCCGGACATTTTCCGATAATCTGGCGTCGAACCATAAAACGCTTTTAAGCGACTCAATTCATTTGGGCCGAGTGGTCGACGGAGTTCAATATTGTTTGAATGGATGCGTATGTGATGAGATAAAGGAGTCTCGTATCAATACGAAATGAACGTTAAAATTATTTTAATGAATTTCATTATCTTTGTCTGTAAAGGAAAATGTAATATGTTTTTTATTGTAATTATACTTCAGAATGAATAAGATAGAAATAATGAACGACGCTGTGTTAATTAATTACATTCTCGCTCTGTAACTTACTTGAGATCCAAATAAAGTTACTTACCATTTAAGCTTTTATTTGCCTAGGAATCTAAGTATTTGATGTAATAGAGCCATTGCTATGAGAAATAAAATTTCATTTATTCTCGGTTATCCGTTCATGTGTCTTTTGTCAAAATATCGAAAAAGAAAGGTTTGTATAAGGAATAATATTTCGTTCGACTTTGTAGCCAGTTAAGAATGATTATTTACCAACAAAATTAAAAAAAAATGCCGTTGGGAACGAGAATACTGTCATAGATTACTACATAAATATAGGTACTCATGTCCAACCATATAATATAAAGGGAAATTCTCGAATGCTCTGCATCAGCGGCTCAAGAGGACAAATGTGGTCAATTTGCGAGAGCGTTTATCACCTAAAGAAAAGTTCTGGCGTACCCTCCACCAGCGCGCGGGGGTTAATCACGCCCGTCCGTCAGCTGGTAATTTAATATGGGGCATTGTTGACCCCCGCCTTATTACTGCATCTGTCTCAGCTTCGTGTAGTTATTTGACAATGCATATTGTGGCATGTCTGAGTTCACTCGTGGAACTTGACAATGCCTTTTTTTTGACGCGGTGAAATGGATTGCGCACCTTCACCAGGAGAGGGGGTTTTCTCTCCCGGTGGTGTGTTGGACTCCCCGGCGACTGGCCAGAAGATGGTAAATGCCAGTCGCTGCGCCTGGACGGAGTGCAATGCCTAGGGGTCTACCGACTAAAACACCGTGATGTACCTCATCGCCTTGGCAGCGTCATGGTTCCTGGCATAGCCCAACTACCACGATGAACTTGACAATGCCTTCCTCAACCGCACTTACCATTGAAAGAACATTACAGACAATCATTAAGGTATCGGAACGATAGCCGCCATTAAAGCTGATCTCAATTTACATCACAGCCAACTTTACTTATCTCGTGGTCAATCCCATACATTTTGTTCTTTTCGAACTTCGTTATCGTTTCGATATTGTTACTTTGTCTAAGCCCCCAGTTGTGCGCGTATACACAAACGTTTTCTCTGTTCCCTCAATCTCATTGTTCGGTGACGTGTCAATCCGGCGTAACCGTTGAGAAATCGGGCGCAGGTCTACCGGCTTAATATCAATATTACATACGCCTATCATTAAATAGATACTTAGCAAATATGTGTACAGTTTCGTTGTAAATTTAGGTTATCGAGATCATGGTCAGAAGTTGTGTGAACGAAGGATAAGCACTATTAGAAAGTTTGACGGATTATTCTGGTCTATGTGAGTAGGGTAGATTAGTAAGCAGGCAACAATTAAAACTTTGATCAATACCTACCTATTACCTATAGCAACTATATAGGTTACAACCCTTAATCCTTAACCTTAGTTGATCCGTGATCATGGCGCTTGCAACAATGCCGAAATATCGAGAGCTCATAAAAACAAAAACAACATGGTGAATATCACAGGCATATTCAGTTTTCCAATGTGTATAACCATGAGTATAACTCTTGCTAATATTATAAATGGGTCAGTCACTCTGTTTGTCTGTCAGTCGTGATTTCAAGCTGAAACTACCGAACCGGTTGAAATGAGAAAGAACTCCACATGGATGGCATTCCGTGGGAATGGATCAAACTACATCTTCAGCCCATATACGCCCCTACTGCTGGGAACGGTCCTACCCTTAACTACGGCGATAGGGCCTACCCTTAACCGTAGTTAAGGGTAGGTTCTATGCAGTCGACCTAACGCTACGGCGTTAGGTCGACTGCACAACCTAAGAATTTCTTCGAATGTGTGCAGGTTTCCATACGATGCTTTTCTTCACCATTAAAGCGTTGAACAATCGAACATATGAATTTCAAAACACAGTGATACATAGCGGGGTTTGAACTGATGACCTCTTGCATGGCAAGCAAAGACCTTAAGCACTCAGCCATAGACATTTTTTTACATAATTAAGCGAAAGCATAAGGCGTCCGACCGATTTCAGCCATGGCGGCCGATCTCAATTGAGATCAGCCAAGCGCGCAGAACATATTATAGTGTACAATGTGCGCGCGAACACAAGTGCACTCTCTATTCCCTTACTCTCATAATTCGGTGAGACGGCAATCCAACATGACCGATGAGAGATCGGGCGCAGGACCACCGGCTTAACATGCTTTCCGAGGTACGGGCGTTCAACCGCCAACTTCCTAACTCCGGGCTGTACTGAGTAGTTTCACTACAGAAAAACTCACACAAATTTTGCCCGACCCGGACTCGAACCGGGGACCTCTCGGTCCTAACGCAGCACTTGTTACCAATAGACCAACGAGGCAGTTAAGCGAAAGCATAAGTAAGTATGTAAGTACACACATTTTAAATTACATACATACATACATAAAATCACGCCTTTTTCCCAGAGGGGTAGACAGAGATCACTTCCAGCGATCCACTTTTCACCTCTGTGGGTAACGTGACGTGACGGGTTGTGGACTACGTCGCCGCCATTTTGCCTAGTGCATTGTTTTAACAAGGTCGTTGCGTTCCCATGAGTAGCAAGGATATATGACGGGAAGGAAAGGGAGGAAGGATACTATCGCCTCGGATGATTTGGACTGAGTCGATAGTAGCTCGAGGAGCCGGGGTCGCTTACCCGTATACCGTTCACCAACCACCGGACATATATAGTTGTGACTGGTATCCCTGACTGTCCCCTGACCATTTTAAATTACACCAATAATTTCGCAACGAAACTAAATCACGCTACATTTATTACTCATAATCTTATTAAAGAGGTACAAAGGCTATTAAATATGTACAACTTATTCAATTTATTAAAATAAATTATGTTTAAGCTTAAAGTAAAATAAAACTGATTATTTACTTAAAACGAAATAAAACAAGATGTGTTGTTTTTATTAGCATTCATAAATTAAAGTAAGTAATAAATTATTTTCGATGGCAATGTTTCAAATTTTAGATAATATTTTATTATGACAATTAATAATTTAAAAAAACCTATCTACGTATTTTTTCGTAAGAGGATTAGATATTTCATGTCATGTAGGGTAAAATTTGGGGGAAGGGAGAAATGGCGGGACATCGTAAGGCGCACGTTGGCGCCCGTCTCCAACACTAGATGATGACCACGACCACTCTGTCAAGAGTAATACGGCTAAGAAGAAGAAGAAGGGTAAAATTTAAAACGGTATTTTAAATTGATATCATTCTTTAATCTGCTTTGAAAATAATTTACTTATATTTTCGTAACATTATTCAGAAATTAGTCATTTTTATTGCTTAATTATGCACAGAATCAATTTGGATCTGTGCGGTTTAAGGCTCAACTTAGTTAACTTAATTTATCACGATACAAAGTTCATATTAATTTGAAATGAAACAAATATTAAGGATTAAACTCGCGTGTATTGTTATTGTAAACATATTATTTAGAGACCCGACGTTTCGAGCTCTTTTGCGCTCGTGGTTACGTGGGTAAGACGCGCATATACTAGACAATAGACAATACTCATACATATTAAAATGTTCAGCAACTTATTTGTTATGCTTTTGAAGAAAAAGTGAAGAAACATGATGAGTAATTACGCATAGATACAAGGTCATCATCATCAGCCCATATACGTCCCCACTGCTGGGGCAAGGGCCTACCTTAAACTAGGGCGATAAGGCCGTAGTTAACTGCGCTGGCCAAGTGCGGGTTGGTCGACTACACAACCTTAGAATTTCTTCGTAGGTGTGCAGGTTTCCTCACGATGTTTTCCTTCACCGTTAAAGCATCGAATGATGGTACATATGAATTTCAAATATGAAAAAACACATTGGTACCTGGCGAAGTTTGAACTGGCGACCTCTCGCATGGCAAGCAACGTCCTTAACCACTCGGCCATCGACGCTTTTAAAGGTATAAGGTGCAAAACATTAATCATAATTTTATTTCAACTCACTTTCCTGCAGAATAGGGTCCAAACATTATCTTCTATACTATAATAAAAACGTAGAGGTAAAAATTCTTGTACTTTTTTGAAAAACGCAAAAAAAACAAGTCAGGGATATGTTTTGAGAGTAGTAGAACACATCCCCATACTTAAAAAAAATTGTGTCTCTGTCTGTTTGTTTGTTTGTTTCGACTGACCTCCTAAACGGCTGAACCAATTTAAATGAAAGTTTACACGAAGGTATTTTAAATTCCGGAAAAATGCATAGGATACTTTAAATCACCGACAGTTAACTGGTTCCCGTGGGATATTCAAAAAACCTAAATAAATGACTGATCTCTCAAACTATTACACCGATTTAAAAGAAATTTTGCATGGTGGTACCATACATCCCCGGTCAAGATCTTAAATACTTTTAGTCACAGAAATTCCTGTAGGATAGTTAAAAATCTAACTTAATTAGATCACTTACAAAAAATGGTAAAAGTATATCGACCAAAATGAACCTTCTGACTACGATTATACGGACTACTTTTTTGAGCAAAACGTCATAGTTGGGGAGGTAAATGGCTAGATTTGCAGTTACTCGAACGACATGGAATCGGAATAGAGAGATTACGAAAAGTATATTACACTTTCTTTATAAGTGGGGGGACAGCGAATAATACAGGAGGGCTACCTGGTAACAAGCTGTTGAAAGAAAAAAGTTATTTGACCGTGTCAGTCATTCAAAGTGCATGTTAAATAATCCCTAAAAAGTGACATTGTAACATTTTGGACCACAAAGTTATAATTAATCTTTGTGTCTGTTGAAAAACACATAATCTTGAGATACTTCAGCGCGTTACATTTTTATGCAGGAGGTTCAAGTTGATATCGAAGTCCTGCTGTATAATAAACTGTAATTTTTTTTCTTAACCTGTATCACCTCACTGCTGGGCAAAGTATCCTTCAAACTCATCTACTGCTCTCTGTCCAATGCTAGGACTTGCCAGTTCTTTGATACATGGACCAGATTGTCATACCACCTTTTTTTAGGTCATCTTCGGCGAAAATAGTCTTCAGGCACGCGATTTGTAACAATTCTGGTCCATCTATTGTTCTTTATCCTCGCACATTTCACATCACATTCCCCGACCATTGCTACATCAGTTTTGACCAACAACAATACCAGTACGGGAGTGGATGGTGGTATATTTTATTTTTTCTTTTAACATAATACCTATGATACTCAGCTTCATAGCTTTTTGAAAAACCTTGAGTTTAGACTTCTGATTTTTGGCGGGGGACCAAGATTGTGCCCCATGTGTTGGGATAGGATCAGTGAAATAAGAAGATCACCCTTCATATACCCATTCATTGATCAGAAGCTTTTCCAGGCGTTGTCTGCTCTACGGATTATTTCTTTGTCCTGCCTGTTTTCGAAGGAGACTGCCTAGCCCAAGTATGCTCCTCTACATATTGCTTCACCTGCCTGTTGACTGCAATCCACCATATCAGTGGTGCTGTTAGTCACGACCTTGGTTTTGGATCTATTCATCGTCATTCTAACGTCAACGCTTTCTGCGCTCAGTTGTTCGAGCATCAACTCAAGTTCTGTCGATGTATACGTATATCGACTAGGAAAATGTCATCTGCAAAGTGAAATTTTATCAGTCGCATATCCTCTACACCAATTCCTTTTGTTTCCTAAGAATATCATAGTGACCTGAAGATTTCTTGGAGCGTGCCAAGCCAGGTTCAAAGGTTTATTGAATTCGCTACATTTATCTATTACCTGGTTTTCGGTATGGAGGTGGTCAGTTGTCCAATATTTGCTTGCTGGCTTACATTGGTGGGTTGTGTTGTTCCAATTTATAGACTGTTCGATATTATCTGAATGTTTATATACGTAGAGGGATATCGCTATTCTAATTTGCTTAGGCAAATAAAGGGAAATTTATAAACATTCGCGTAAAAATGTTGGACATTATAAAATTAAAGAAAGTTATAGTAAATAAAGATCGTTACAAATAAAATCACATAGATCATTAGAAAACTGGTCAAGTGCCCCTTGGATCTTTGTTGTGTCAAAGGTTTTAGTAATTGTTGTTATAGGCGCGATTCTACGGTCATCGCCCCATGGAAATTATCAGAGATTATTAGTTCTTCATAATCCTGCCCAGTTTTTTTAACATTGTCTTTGTAATTAGCATTAGTAGCTATCCTATTTAAGATCACGCACCCCTCCCTCCCGTATGGTGCAAGGAGTCTCCCATTTAAAAATCTTACAAGACAGAGTCTGAGTCTGATCAATACTCCAAAAACTCCCGTTGGGCTCCCCAACTATCACGTTTTTAGCTGGCAAGTCATGTCAAATGCTGTCAGATTTGATATGATGTGATGAGTGTTTAGTTCTTGGTTAGTTAAAGAGATGTCACTATGCTCTATTATTTCGCAATATTGTTTCAAATACAAAAAGTAATTCATAAGTTATATTTTATTGCGCGTTATTATCTCATTGTTTTATTACGAATACAATACAATCTACGAAAGTAGTAACGAAAGTAGGTATATGGTTATCGTTTCAGATTGATTCACATTTATGATAGTAAAAAAAATGTAGATTAACTTTTTATTATAATAATAGTATATTTAAGATGTTGACAATTTGTTCACATATTTTATGAATATTAATTGTGAATTCAATTGCCAAAATCTAAAAAAAATTGTATTTAAATCCTGTAGTCTACGCGAACGAAGTCGCGGGCACAGCTAGTTCCACATATACACTCTCATCGTAAAGTATACTAAATAGAGATTTAGGATTATTCCCGCTCATCAAATCCCATAAATTCGCGACGCTGAGGAAAATATTTTCCAGCCCGCATCGGACCGTAGAACCTCATTTCTGTATAAATTTAAGCGGAAACCTTTAACGATATGATGACCTAGTATCGCGAAATGAGAAATTCCGTTCGGCTATCGAATTTTTCTTAACCTGACGCCAAGTCACGACAACTTGTACTGAAATTTTAAATTTTCCTAGCGCAAAATCTATTCCTAGTGAAATATAAGTCGCACTCCTTCTGTCTTCGAAGCAAAAGTCACGTAGCGTGGTATAGGGGTGTGAAAGAGCATGCTGCAATAACTCATTGAGTCAACTGAATTTGATAGGTATTACAACAAACTATCACATCAGGCACATCGTTCATAATTCCAATTTCAATGTCTATATTTTAAAACCTATTTAATTCAATATTAATTTAACATATTTTAATATTATGTTCAAATAAAAAGTAATCAAGCCAAAATTTCGAAAGGTCAATTGATATCGGAGCCTATTTAATTAAAGGAACATACAATCGATCCCTCCTTTATGAAAATTAAATATATAACTAATGAGGATATTGACTGTAAGTAGTTAATTAGCCCACGTGAGTTGAGTTAACTCAAAGCGTCATAGCTTTCATGACGCTTTGAGTTAACTCATTGCGTCACACCGAACGGCGTTTCAGTTATTGAGTTAATATGTGAAAAATCACTGCGTTGCCCATCTCTATAGCCTGGACAGTGACGGTTATCGAGCGGTTATGGAGTGGTAACGAGGAAATAGCTTTTGGCTGGAAATGAAGCGGGAATGAGCTTTCAATGAATATTAGCACATACGAGACTCATTTGCCCGTCGATTGGTCCAGTATTCGACGCAATTTGTTAGGGTTTCAAACATCAAAAGGTGATATTTTACTGTCCACCTGTCTGTCTGTCAAGACCTTTTATGTTTGTTCATTACACGTCATGATCAATCGAATATAAAATATTTCATCTAGTTTTGCTCAAAATTTTAATAAACAACTTTAATGCAAGAGTGGAATAACATCAAAACCATTTATGACACAATTTCGACGCTCAAAGATTCTCGTGAAATTAATACACTGAACATTTCTAGACGTCATTAAACAAAATAAAATATCTGTAACACGATTTTTGAATGACTATCCCGAAAATAAATGAGTACGAAATCCAATCTCCACTTCGATTAAACTTGTTCAAAACTGTTACGCAAAATCTAGTTAAGTACTAGGAATAATATCTGTCTCTTTGATTTCTTTTTGGTTGACGCTCCACCGACCGATCAGAGAGTCAAGATTAGGTTTCTCCTATTCCAAATACAACGAATAGGATCTAGTTTTAGTTCATAGTTTCTGTATGTGTATTTATAATCGATAACTATTATTTGATTTTTTTGACGGGGCAGGCCTTTAAGATTTAAATTTGACTTATCACCAAACAGATTTCGGAGTAAATATAATACAATTTACTGAAAGCAATATAATAATAAATGTAAACGGCACAATATCACATTGATCCGATTTAGAGATAAGTAGCTTAAGCACTTCTGTTACGGATATCAGGAACAATAAATAATAAATGTTGTATTTCGGCAGTAACCCGTCAAGTAACATTTTCCTTTAGTTTAGTCGTCAGAAATAAGCAGAGATACAGTGGTACAGTCACAACTTTTTTGACTTCAGATTACGAGGGCAAGCAGATCAAGTGTTCAAAAATGTATGAACCTTGAGATGCTATGACAAACTCGTGGGCGAAATAGGTAGCGTGGTGTGGCGAGTAGAAAAAACAAATGAGCATCTTCATTTTACTTACCATAAGGGATGCCACGAAATTAATAATACACAAATAGACCAGCTGTTAGAAGAGAGACCCATCCGCATGTCCAATGATAATGACAAGATTAGCTCCAGCCATGGAAGTCATTTCGTAAAACAAAATTAGACCGAATCAGTACAGTAATCTGGTACTCGGTAAACATCACCCTAGCAGTACCTACAGGGCTGGCGCAAACAATTACTTAGGAGTTGATAATCGTTCACTTACATTGTACGAGCAGGATATTGGGCACTCAAAGTTTTGCGTCAACAAAGCAGTTTGATGTAGTAGAGTTAGACAAGCGATGCCTCCGATATTTATTACAACTTCTCCGACTGAATACAAACATAAAGTTCACAACTACATAGCTTAACCCTTCTGGAACTCTCGTCAACCGGAAATCTCAACAATTTGGTAGAAATTGAACGGTGTTGCCTCGGACTTGGGTTTGATTTCAAGGGAGAGCTTTTGAATGTCACTTAGTATAAAGACAAGTCTTAGTATATAGGTATAGTCCAGTCATTTAAGCTTAAATTAGGTAAGAATCTCGGAATTCGAGATACCCAGCTGTAAGTCTGTAAATACTTAGATATTAACATCCTAAAAGTGGTCTCAAAACCTACATATGGTAGGGTGTACGCAACTATTAAATTTTCAAGGTCAAATGTCACAAATATCAGTTTTATGAACTTTTGAGCGAAACGGGAAGTTTTATCATAAAAGTGTGTAGGAGAAAATTGTTTATCATCTAATTATCTATAAAAATTGTCTCTACGTTTTATTCCTAAGATTCACCATTTCAGAGATACAGCGATGCAAATAGTTGAAAAAGTTGTATTTTCAAAAGCTTCCAGACCCCCGTGCGATTGTGCTAGACAGTTAAAATTTTCACAACTGATGTATTTCAGTAGCCTCTATAACATCTAATACTAGAAAAAGCTTAAAACCAATGTTTAAGTGGGTTCTCATACAAAAACTATGTTTTTTTTTTCTCACACTTGGCAGGTTATTAACGTGGTTACCCCAGTAAACCTATTCCAGACGACACCTTTTATACGTGAAGAACACGTTATTTATATGGAAGCCTAGTTAAATAATTGTTTTATGTTGTTTTTAGTACTTACTATACATATACGTTTCAGTACATTTAAACTGCTTATTATGGGTCAAAAAGTACGAAATAACCAATTATTAGAATTTCTGATTGAAGTATAACTGAAAAAAAATACATTTTAAAAATGTTAACTGTCCATCTAACTCTATTATGAACGTGAAGATCCATATTAACCAAATTTAATTTAATGAAACGCAGAAATCTTAAATCTTCTGAATACTGAAAACAACACAAAACAATTATTTACCTTGGCTTCCTTATAAACAACGTGTTCTTCATGTATAAAAGGTGTCGTCTGGAATAGGTTTACTGGGGTAACCACGTTAAAAACCGGCCAAGTGCAAGAAAAAAAAAAACACAATTTTTGTATGAGAACCCACTTAAACATTGGTTTTAAGCCTTTTCTGGTATAAGATGTTATAGAGGCTACTAAAATACATCATTCGTGAAAATTTTAACTGTCTAGCACAATCGCACGTGGGCCTGGAAGCTTTTGAAAATACAACTTTTTCAACTATTTGCATCGCTGTATTTCTGAAATGGTGAATCTTAGGAAAAAAACGTACAGACAATTTTTATAGATAAATAGAAGATAAGTAATTCTCTCCTACACACTTTTATGATAAAACTTCCCGTTTCGCTCAAAAGTTCATAAAACTGATATTTGTGACATTTGTCCTTGAAAATTTAATAGTTGCGTACACCCTACAATATGTAGGTTTTAAGACAACTTTTAGGACGTCAATATACAAGTGTTTACAGACTTACAGCTGGGTATCTCGAATTCCGAGATTTTTTCCTAATTTGACTGGACTAGTAAATACATCTTTTTCTTATCGTATGGTTGATGAACAACCTGGTGTCAGAGTTTAAACCGCCCGTAGGCCACTGACATGGCTTCACACACCGTTGAAAAAACTCTCAGGTGTGCTGGTTTCCTCACGATGTTTTCCTTCACCGTTAAAGCGTCGAATGATGGTACATATGAATTTCAAATTTGAAAAACACATTGGGACCTGGCTGTGTTGTGATAAATTCTCAATTTATATTAGAAATAGACATATTTCAAGAGAAATAATGATTTTAACAGTGGCCCTGGGGATACTAAAACAATAAACGACATGTTCTGAAAAATATATGTTACTAGCTCTTAATTACATAATATAAATGCTTGGATTTATTTTGCAAGACTCACATTAAATTTACCATAATACTTTCGCGTTACACAATTATTAATGAAACAAAAGTAAGTAATCAAATGTATAGGTATTCCATTCACATTCCAGATAATTTACTTTATTAAAATTTGAACAATACGTAACTTTTCATAATAACCGCATGAAGTAAGACCCTTTGCGCTGGCAGCTTAATATTTAAGTGTGCGGTTTCTGTTCTGTCTGCGGCCGTCTGATAAATTTCCTAATCCTAAGACATAGCCATATACTCGATTATCCTTTAGTATACATTAATGTTTGATTTAAATTAAAACCTGTTAATTGGTAACACTTGATGGGACAGACCATTATCACGACCATTACGAAACTATCCACTACAACAATTACTACATGCTCACTCAATTGTTATTGTTAACATCGTACTGTATAACCATCATTAATAGTATCCAAAAACTGTTCAATTAATGGTTGGTATTCAATTAATATTCTCGATCGGTAAAATTGTATTAATTAAAGTTGCATAATTTTTTCTTCTATTGGTAGCAAATAAAGCAACAAAATCGCCGTTATTTTGAAAAAAAAATTAAATATCGTTTCCTACTTAAATAACTTTAAACATTTCCAACAAGTTTGGCTTCTTGGTTTTTGTGATCAAAGCCATCTCAGGGTCCACCTTGCCTGTCTCCGACGCGTCTACTTTTTCTACTTCTAACATGTCTGCGTATTTATTGGGGCCTACCTTTGGACCGGCTCCCTGACCATTGATACTATTTATCGTTCTAAGAGTTTCCAAAAACTGTTTGTATCTGGTTTCATAATCTTGTCTGTTTGCAAATACTCTATTGTGTTTCTTTATGAATTCAGCGTATATCGACGGTCCTTTCTTCAAGTCGTAAATAATCGGAGTTTGCTGTGCTTCTACGTTTAATTTCAATACTACCACAATTATCATCAAAACCATAGACAATATCATTCTGACTGAACACTTGTTTGATGTAAAAAAAAAACACTAGCTTATCTTTGTTAAGCGCGTTAATAAATCCTAAATAGAAAATGTCTCGCAACTTCATCTGAACATAATCAGGCGAGAAATTTCTAATCTTCAGTTTGAAATTCTCAATTACCACAACAACAACTCCGAAGTTCATTGAATATTAAATATGGAATTGCAATTTTAAATTCATGGAAATTGTGGAAAACAAATTTATGTGCGATCGAATATCTTAAAGGCATATTTCCAAGAAGATTCTCGTTAGCTAAGATAGTATTCGCTGTACATTGCTCGGAAGATGTTATTGTATGTAACAATGGGAATGCAGACACAGATGCCGTCTCTCTGTTACTTCAATTATAGAAGTGCCAATTCATTCACTAGCGAAATTCATACCTCTGCAGTCAATTATTTGCGTCGTTAGCATAGTGCACTCCAATCCAAACAAATTCACTTCGAATTGCAATCCTTTAAATAGCTACTTACAAAACTACTTTGAAAGGGAAGCGTCCGACTTTGAAAGTCTAAGATTATCCTTTACGACGCATCACTCGAATAGATACGCCTTTATTGGGATATTTCATTGGCTTTTACAAATTCGGATGGTTTCGGCCCGCATAGATTGAATACCTCTCTCCGATCCATTCTGTCCCTCCAATTCTTTATAAGAGAGATGGACGTTAATTTAATTGACTGTGATTTACGGTTGATTAAATGTGATTCCGTAGATACGGAGTCATAAACAGAGTTTTTTGCGAGTGTGTTACGCAGTTCGAGTGATAGCCTTCAAGTAGGTACCATCCCTTTAATGAAATTTGTTCCGCTTGTGTAAGGGTGGATAGTGTTTGTTTATAAGAAATAAGTTTCAGTACATAATCAAAGATTGTTTTGTACTGATATTATGCTAGTACTTTTTTGGGTCATATGAGCTTACTACAATGGACTTGGTTTTACTTAATATTTAAAGGAGCTTCCATAAGACAAACGAAAAATTTTGGTCCTTTTTAACCAACTTCAAAAAAAAGAAGGAGGTTCTCAATTCGTTTTTTTGACCAAACTCTACCATTATGCTAGTTAACTATAGAGAAACTTATGCGCGACCCCAATTCGCACTTGATCAGTTATCACTTAATCCCGTAGCATCTGAATAGCACACAAAGTAGTTGTCTTTCGTGGCCAACTTATTACTATTGGGAGAGGTCCGAGAAGTCCCCGGTTAGAGTCCGGGGTCGGGAAAAATTTGGGTGATTTTTTTCTGTAAGGAAATTACTCAGCCCGGAATCAGGAAGTTGGCGGTTGCACGCCCTTGCTTCGGAAAGCACGTTAAACCGGTAGTCATGTACCCAATCATTCATCGGTTTTGTCGGATTGCCGTCTCACCGAGCTACGTGAGTAAGAGAACAGAGAGCACACTTTTACTTGCGCGCATACTTGTGCACTATAACATGTCCTGCGCACTTGACTGGTTTCGATTGAGTTTGGCTGCCATGGCCGAAATTGGTCGGACGCCTTATTATTAGTGTTGAATGGTCGCAGGGATGACGAGGGCTGTCGTGGCCGCGACACAGAAAGGGTTGAACGGTCAACGTGTGGGGCGGGTCACCATGGTAATTATTTACTCCAAGAATATATTAGGTTTGACACTCTTGACACGATTAAGTGAAAGTAGAGTTCGCTATACGTGAGAAAGAAGTACTTGACAATGTAGTTGTTTCGATTTATAATTTTGGATGAAATCTTAATCTTTGCATTAATGCTTAGGGTCCATAAATAAATAAATAAAAAAAAATTAGCCATAAATATGGGTCGTGGAAACATTATATTTATTTACCTACTTCCTTTTTCAGTTTTAAAATACCTTTTAGTTCACACCTCTTTGAGTATTCTTTACTACTCATTCCAGTAAATCTACTGTTCCTTTACCTGTTAGTTATCTGGAAGAATTGTAATCTACAATTGTAACCCGAACTCAGTAAAACTTTACCCACCCGTGGCTAACGGGTAAAGTGACGGAAAAATTCACATACATGACGTAACGCCTGGATAGTATAATTGGTAGTACGTGGGGCGCGTAATCCCAAGATCGTGGGTTCGAGTCCCCGTCCAGTCAGATATGAATGTGAATTTTTCCGATTTTAATTTACATTCGGGCTCTGTGTAGCACTAAAATCACAATTAAAAATTTACGTTTACGTTTATGTAACTATATACCCACTAAGGAATATCCTTTTCTAAAGTAAGACAACAACCCCTCTAGTTACAGTCAAAACATACCTACTGAGGTAGGGTAGAACGATGTAATAGACTTAAACAGTTACAAGTCAATTTGGCTCGGAACGTACACCGCTTATGGCGGTAGGCAATAGTTTTATTATTAGACAACAATTTGGACCCTCGAACAAGAGGCCGGCAGGTAAACGTGTTAAATAGTTCCCGCATATGAGAACTTTTAGCTCAACCACTCCCGTTAGCCGAGACGTGTAAATGAACGCACACTAGGTAATAACGTGCAACTTTCCCTCTAAAATTGTTCGGAGTTCGGAAAACATTCCCTGTAACGTTACAAGTTCGGATTTGCTCCCACTCTGATTCCAGTATTGTTTTGGTGGATTTTAAGTGATTACTTACGTTCAATGAGGGAATTGCGCTGTTGGAAGTTGGTAGCATTGTTTTTTAATTACTTATGTTTGCTGATGTTAAAATTTGATGTTTTCTCGAAATGTGACGTATTATTTCATTGATATTGTAAAAATATAAGAAGTAGGTATTTTTTATTGTTTATTAATTTAATGAATTACCTTGAAAACGTGAAAAAAAAAATATGTTTCATTGTTTACATAATTTTATATGAGTATGTAATTTTATAAATGTAATTATTAAAGCTAATGCCCGTAGAAAAAGTATAAAACAACGATAGAAAGAAGACTTTAATAGAAGCAAAAAAGCTTTATTCTGCTCAAATAACTCAAATATAAGGCCTTGGCTAAATGGTTACACAATTCTTACACTCTTATCTTGTTTATCTGCATTCTCTTTTCTTGTACATAATCCGTACCCCGAAAATGTATTTTATTTATAGGCCATTTTTTCGCAGTAAAGTGGTTGTGTTAAATAGGCTGTAGGGTAATGACTTCGCTTTTTATTGTCTGTCTCGAAAAGCTTTTAAGTTAGAGCATAATTCGCAAGAACTATAAAAATGTACTAAAATGAGTAATACGATAATCATTTTTCAACTGAAAATAGCACTTTGCCCGTTAAATTTACAGTTTTAATAAAATTATACGTACTTTTTAAAGTATGAATATAAGAAATTAACGATTAGCGTCAAAAGTTAGTGCTTTCAATCTTTAATGATTGTGATTAATTAGAATTTTTCCTCACAAAAAAACGAAACATATCCATCCCCTTCATAAAAAATATGTATGGAGTAAAATTTTGCAGCTTTTCGAATAGCTTCAATGACTAATAACTTTGTGGCGTTTCGTTTCGTTGAAAACGTTGAACATCGGTTATTTTTATATAAAAAGTTGGTATTGAAACAAGGACTATTGACACATCGGTTTTCGATTACAAAAATCCAATAACGAGTGGCGAGGTCGGAAACAAATATTGACGAAAATTACACATAGATAATACACTCACACGAGAAGTTGTATACTTGTACCTGAATAGGTACATATGTAATATATGAGCATAATTTATTTAAATTTTATAACTAACTAGTGACCTGCTTCACTTCAGGTGAATTTTACATATAAATCTTATTCTTCAAACCCTCTATTAAATTTTATAATTTAGCTTACATAGAGACAATGAGACAAAGAAATCGACTTTGTTTTATACTGTGTAGTGATATAGAAGGATGAAGATTAGTACTTTGAATTTTCGGTTTACCTATGTTGAGCTAATTTCGCCTAAGAGTGACGTCACGCGTTTCCATTCGAGACGTTTGTTCATCTTTAACTTTGAAATTTTTTAATCATTAAAAAAATGCAGTGCGTATCATATCACTACATAGTATAAGACAAAGTCACTTTCTCTGTTCCTATATAGGGATATAACATAGGGATGTTAGCTTAATTTTAAAACTACGCCATGCCTTTTGAATACGGCTATTTTAATAGATAGAGGGATTCAAGAGGAAAGTTTTTTATGTAAAATTCAGCAGAAGCAACGCGACGGCGTTCACTAGTTTTTTCTTAAAACAAATTGACGACCTAAGTAATACCTACCTAAGTAAAATACACGTAATATACGTCATTTGTCTCGATTGCCAGCCCTATTGTCGGCTTTACAAGTGCTCAAATCGACCACCGCCCGACAAAAACTTAAATTCCGGTTACATCCAACATTTCCGAGCGCCCTTGCCCATTCCGCTTATCTCGTAAACTAAAACCTTAGCGAGAGAAATTCCTTTTCTAAGATATTGCTCTTTACGACTTGCTGAAACAGCGATCCGATTGCAGTTCCGCCGGTCACAGTAAGCGGTGACCAACTAATGGCTTGTGAGTACGTCCCCTTCCTTGTACCTGGGAAACGGACGTTAGGTACAACCCTCCCAAAGACGGGTAGTACGGGTAACGGTTCCAATATATCAATCGGCTAATGCCCCCCGAACAACATTGAGAGGCTAGCCTTAACTCCGCCGTATCACAGGTTAATAGAGACAATGTCGCATAGATCTTTTTCACTGCATTTTATGTTGGAATTGTAAAAGGGATGTAATTGATAATGAAACGTTATAGATAGCGAAAATTGTTTCAAATTAACGCTAAGTTATATAACTAATACTAATAATAATATAATTTCTCGTACAAGAGAAAATATAAGATTTACGGCAGCCAGTACCAAATATTTTTCGGGAGTAAAGCTGCATTAGTGTTTATACATTAAGTTGTAAGTGTTAGGCTTTATCTTCTTTTACCACGTAATTTATTTTATGACAGAAGAATTAATTCACACACTCGTTACTATGCCATTCATATCTAGCAATAGGTATACAAATGAACACATATAGTGTCTGATTTGTTTGCTTATAGTATCTAGGAAAATGCATAATCAAAATCTAATAAAGGGAAGCTCAGAAAAACACTTTTATCAATTAAAAACGTTTATTCACCGAGAACCTTACATACGCAGTACACGGAAGAATAAGAGAGAGAAAAAAGATATAAATGTTATGGTCATGTACCGTATGACGAGAAATAATGTAATTTTTTGCGTTTTAAAATGCCAAACTTTGGCTGTTTTATTACACACTGAGAACAAACTAAGCTAGCTATGCATCTATGTTGCATGCACAATATACGAAAATATCTATCATCCTTGCCGTAAATGTATTACATCGCGTTGTATTGAGAAGGCGTTAAAGGGGAGAGTGGCTTGCAAAATTTCAGCATTTCTAAGCGCGGACCATCGAGTTTTCGCTTAGGCGATGTAAAGAAAGAAGCGGGGGCGCTATCTGTTGAGTTTACGACCTTGCCTGTGTACACGTAGTTTGCTCAAGTTTGAATGCAACACAGTTTGAATATTTTGAATGAACAAAATGCTTCCTTTTAGAACAAAGTTTGATTTTGAGCCTGAAGCATGTGACATGACCACATGCATTGCGGTTTTGATTATTGTGCTTTGTATTAGGGAACTATGCATTTACTATGCATGGCTCGATTTGATATGGCGACCTCCCTTTCCCGAGTTTCCTAATAGGTATGATGAGCGAGATATTTTTCAGTATCGTACCGAGTAATATATAATAATGAAACAATAATAAAGATATCTCAAAACGATTATTGTGAATTTGTCAAGTATCCACTTGAAACTCCAGCACAAGGCAGAGTTATCGCACCCTCTCATTGAGTTAACTCAAAATTTGTGAGATGTCTAATTTTTTTCACAGATCCTTTATAATTCTAAATATTAGCCTTTATGGGTCTACATGCGTTATTAGGAGTAGCAAATTACATAGCTACTTACTTCTCACCACGATTGGTGTAACCCAGTCGAAACGTCGGGCAGTAAGTAGCTATGTAATTTGCTACTCCTAATAACGCGTGTAGACCCATAAAGGCTAATATTTAGTGTAATGGAACGCGAAAGTCTAAAATCCTTTATAATTCTGGCTAGAGGAAACAAGACTTACTACTTATTTTGTCTATATTTAAGTATCTTTATTTACTGCGCTAACTTATTTCAAGTTTACGTTTCATCACCTGGCAAAGCTAATGATGCTCAATGAGCAACAGAGTTGACGCAGCACAGCGATACCCATCTAACTAGCACTAAAGACTCCAGACATAATCCAACGCCATTCAAGATGAGCTGCACTTTTTCATAATGTTTACACTTTACGGGGTGCCGTAAAAGACGAACTTATCAGAGGCTCAATGCTCCCGGTGAGAGTTAATGAGCCGACAGTGCCACGATAATGCTGCGGGAACTCTTAACGCGCCTACTTTTGGAGATACGACCGGCTTCCGACGTGCGAGATAAACCTTTATTAACTGATCATATCACCTTTGTGTCGGAATTACTGTTTCGTCGTCATCTTAATCGCCATCTTGAGTGGCGGATTAAAAGACTGCTGTAAAGTTAAAGTAACTGCCTATTAAAACGCTGGTTGGTATAATGGACTGCGTGTTATACGGAGAAGCATTTTTGTTTATTATTTGATTGCGGCAGTCTATAAGATTAAGCAAATGCACTGGGCCTATTGAAATGCTCAGTGAGATCAGAGCCGAAAAGAGGGAAGGGATCACAAATAATTCGATCAAAACGCCGTGCCAACTAAAAATCACGCTGCGTGCGATATAATCGTGATTGATGATAGTTCAGGCAAATGACCAATTCAGAGCCTTAACGTCCTCGAAACTCGGGATATACTTCACCAAAGTCAAAGGTCTGAGTAACTTCACTATAAAGACACACTATTTTTGTGTAAGATGCTACTCGTATAGTTACAAGCTTTATATTTAGCTGAGTACCTATATTGTAGTAGTCCAGTAATAACATTTAAGCTTAGCTTAATTCCCACAGAGCTGACATTTGGCGGTGGAACAGTGGTTAGTGACCCAGGTTCATTACCTACAGTTCCAAGAGTCGTGGGTTCGATTCCCATTCGGGACAAATATTTATGTGACGAACATCGGTGTTTGTTCCGTGTCTGGGTGTGTATTAAGTATATTTAAGTAAATTTGTGTATCCACTGTTGATTCTGATATTTGTAACACAAGTGCTAAAGCTACTTACCACGGGATCAGATCAATGTATGTGATGTTGTGTAATATTTATTTATGTATTTATAGTGGGTGCGATAGATTCAATAGGGTATATTGGGTCTACTAACCTAGCGGCCGTGAGCCTCACGACCGCTTTCTATCAAGCAGAGTACGTAAAAGGCGGTACATGGCAAACGTTATTGTGAGAAACGATTAGTCGCAAGCGCAACATTAGAGCAAAAGTCGCCACTGTTACTCTTCTTACTACACTTTTTTGTTTAAAAGGACTGGATTAAAGTGATAACTATACGTAGTATTCTAACCAAACCGAATATCCCTTTTCCTAACAACATCATAATTCACCAACCCTGCAAAGAACATATTAACGAACGACAGAACGCAAACTAGGAGAGCCCTTTTGTTAAAGTCATAGCGCGACAAAAAATCCGGGCAGCGACGTGAGTAAGGGCCCTCCCTGATACGGCACACGGTTGAACTTGATGAATACTCGTCTAGGATTAGCCCTTACAATATGAGGACAATTTCACAAGTGCCAAGGGTCCGGGGTTGACAAATGTGTCAGTTAAGGCGCGTACCCACGTGTGAAGCGATAAAGTTCCAATTTACTGTAGCAATTTTAGAATTATGGAAATCACCTGACCTGAATCTGATATTAAAAGTTTTTTTTTATATTTTTGATTACAGCCTCGTTTTGACATTTTTGTCATGTCATCGTCATTAGTGTCTTTGAAGAAAAATAAGATTGTTTCAAGATGATATTTACAACACTGGTATCATTCACAGCTCCTAAATAGGTATTTACAGAATATAGTTTGTTACTGTTTGTTTCAATTATAATTTAATTTATAATCTACCGTTAAAACTTTATATTTTGAAATATTTTTTTTATTTCTAACGCATTAATTAGTAAATCTTACTGATCTTAGCTTTCTATGTGAGCAGGTATATAAATAGGGCAATTTATTCCAGTCCTCCAACTTAACAGATACGTTACTAAGTATATTTTCTAATAAAAATGGTAATATGCGGCCCTTAGCTCTTCACATTTCCGTGTTAGCAACTCATGGGGAGGAAAAACTCGGGTTCTTTGAGGTCTCAAAAATGTTTATTATGTGCCGCATAATAGCAGGGTATCAAAGGCGAAGTGACATTTTATTCTCTATGGTCGACCGGGTGAAGAGTGGCCATTCGAATGCGTGTAAATATTGTGAGATATTATACCCGTATTTGGCGATGTGTTCCGATGTTTGTGTTTCCGATCCGTAAGTGTGTTTTTGTGTAAATAGGAGTATTTTGTGGTTATTTTTATGACAGTTTTGAATATCGAAACATCTGAAATTCTGAAATTGAATAAGAATATTGCCAACAGCCATCTTTTTTTGTCCTAGCATTTTGGTGCATCGTAGCAATAAAGCTGATTGTATTACTGATCGGATTTCAGTCAAAAATATAAACCGGGACTTGTCATTATTAAAAATTTAATCATCAATGATTTACTTTTAACTTGAAATATTAAAATATCAGTATAAAGGCTTCGTCGCCAAATCAGAGTTAAATCTCTTACAGAATTAAATTAATTGACTGGGCATATTGTGTTCCAAAAATAGGATACAATTTACGCTACATAATTCCTTACAAATTGCGTATCATAAATTATTATTCGTGTCGCTGAGAAAGGCGTTAGTAATACAATAATTCGTTATGCTATAGCTTATTAAAATGGATAAAGTTTTATCTACCAAAAAATAATAAACTTAAAAATTACTTTTACTGGTACTTCTTTAAAATATTAAGTTATATTTTGCTTACAGCTGAATAATGCGAAGGGAAGTTAACAATTATTGGGTCTTCGTCTTAAACATATATCAAAAATATTATCTCGTACCAATTAAATGTGTTTCGTAGTTTATTAATAATCTACTAAAAACATGCATAACCTAGTGAATAAGTAAATAGTAATACCTCATGTAACATAAGTATACATAGTTCATGAACATTACCAACCTTGATTGCCTTGATTCGTTCGGTAATCTTACATTTAAAAAAAATCGCGTCTTTTTGACAACCCGGGCAAAAACTTTTCCTAGAACAGGCGCTGACTGTCGTGACAACAATACGTATACATGTTCGCTTCAAAAAACATTTGTAATAGTAATTGATTAGTTAATCAAGACGTTAATTTCGCACGCGTTCAAGCTAATACGCACATAATTGATTACTTAATTAACATGTCGTCTGCACGCTATAATTGGATCTTTTTAATTAATCGTCAAATTTTTCGGCGGCCGAATTCAGGATAGTAATTTCGTGTTTTCACCGCGGTCAGCAAATTAGATCAACACTGGGTCCGTCCCTGGGGTGGAAAAACAGAAGCGGCATTCCATCAACCCTATTACGTTTATTTTCCTTTTTATAGGTTGCGAAGCGAGGGTTGGATCGGGGAAACGCGCGAGACACAATGGTGTCTTTTTCAAACAGGTCGTTGATATATTTCGTCATCGTCTGTACTATCAATCTCATGGCCGGACATAGTCTGCTTGAAGGACGTAGCAGTTATGCGTGCGTATATAGTGTGTATTAATGTCGTTATAATACTTCAATGGTTTGAAAGCATGCGTTTGTATATATTGGCCAAAAGTTGATTCACGTTTACGGCATTAACTCATGATTGTCCATTATTTGCGCGACCACAATACTTTTGAAATTTTACGGACTAACCTACCATAAGTATGTTTATGTTAAATATAATAATTATGTTTCGGATCGTTATATACGCGAACTTAATCGGTAGAGTTAGTTTTAATTCAAATTAAATTATGATTTAAAAAAGTGTATTACAGCTTTTCAACATCGAGTACATTTTACGAAAATTGAGATAGGCCGTCCCATAAGTGGAACGACCAAGGCCTAATGATGATTAAACCTTTTTACACCCCGAAATGTTTAGTTTAATCATAAATTATTTCGAATACCCACACAGATGTCACCAACTGACCCAGATACCGTACGACACAGAAATTGGGATCCAACAATCTGATCTCTCACATGAATATTGGTATCGGTATTGGAATCGAAAAAATAAACACAATGTGTGATTTATTGTCAATATTTGAGCAAGCAATTTGTTTAAAACCACCGCTGGGAAGGAGGAACACGGCTACCGTAATCATATCAGAGTGATTCAATTTTATCGCCGATCAAATATCGATGTGTTATTTCACATTTCATCCTTTTGTGATATTGCAATTGATTGCTGGAACGAGTGTGTATATTTTGCGAAGTGACTTGAAATGTTAATGCGAAACACAAATGTTTAAAAGAATAGGACAGGAAGACCTACGTTTTTGACTAGTCCTACCTAACCCTGCTTTACCAATTTAATGGAACTGATACCTAAATCTAGACACGCGGTAGCGTGTCAAGCCAAGTTCAAGAAACAGAACTGGCGAGCCGCACCGTGTGTAATATTACACGAACCATTTGGAACCACTTTTGAACCCCTCATAAATCAAAAACTATTTCACATAAGCGTGCATTGTGACTTGCGAGATAAATATGTATTCTAAATTTCATAAGCTTATCTCAAACAGTTATTTAGATATTAATGTCCAAAAATCCTCATTTTTATCATTGACTGACAGAACAAAATTCTAACACAGTTCCAAATGCCAAGACAGACCTTCATAGGCTACCACCATACATTATCTTATGTTATAAGAAGATATGATAGGTATGTTCTAGTGTTACTTATAAATAAATTTCTGGGTTGACCATTGAACTTGGCACCCATTTAGATCTCACTTCTTTTGTCGCTTAAGTCAACAACCAAGGCAATATTGAACTTGGCTCTCATTTCACATTTATGTTTTTAATTGGATATTAATTAACTTCACTTATCACTAGTTAATTTTTAAAGTATGTATATCCAAAAAATATAAGTACACATACATCTTAAGGAAACGCGAGTTAATCCGTAATTGTGCTTGTTCTACTCTCGTCAACGAAAAGATTACACAACGCACCGTTTGGGAAGATATTAAGTTACATAGTTATTTTGAACTTAAAGCCTACTAATAATGAATAGATTGCCTGTTAAAATTTCTTGTGGCCCAGAAAGATCAATTGGCGTAGCAAACTTCCAAAAAGTTTCAATCATAATTAGTGATTGAGAAATTTTAAACGAGGCCAGTTTTATTAATGAACAAAAGACTTGCCCCGATAATAGCCGTTACCTTGTAGATTTTGCGGTCGCTGACGCACAGCAGTATGAAAAGAAAAGACAAAGTGTCAAAAACATAAGCCTACGCCGTCCCTCCGAACGAGGGATGGACATCTTTATTAATCAAAGGGATGATTTTGAAACGTAGACGGCATTTTTACTTTTACAAATGAATAATTTACTCCGGTTAGGGAGGTTAGTAAATGTCGCAAGTTGGCTTTGTTGCGCCTGCGTTAATCTTAATAAAAACTTTTTAGTAGCTTGCCTCGTAAATGTTTTAACTTAAAACATATAAACTGTTTAAAGTCTTCTGCAAAATATGTCCGTTCATTTAATACATTTTAGTACATTGTGGGTAGCGTGTGAAATGTAAATAGCTTGCGAAACTACAAATTCGCACTATCAGTAAATAATTGGTTATTAGATAAACCTTACTTATTGGTTATACGTATTCCTAAATACAATTTTGTTAATCAAAATCCACAAAGTAGTTATTATTGAACAACATTGTATCAAAGACTTGGTGCAAGTAGTCTTTGTTTAACCAAGCTGACCTACTTAAAGTAATTAATGAAAATATTATAAGGGTCAAGGAGTTGGCCTTACGCCATACGCCAGGAATCACGTAGTTACAAGACTTACGCTGAATTGCAAGGAACAACGATAACTTACACAAGTGACTTGACTGGCTCAATGGTGCATTGGATAGTGCCCCAGTCATTAGTCAATTGTCGTGGGTTCGATTTCCACTCGGGACAAGTATTTGTGTGATGATTATTAACGTTTGTTGTGTTATTTATATATTTTCGTTATTTGTGTATACCATGTTGTATCTGATATCCGTAACACAGGAGCTTAGCTACTTATTACGGGATCAGATCAATGTATGTGATATGTTTTAATATTTATTTATTTATTTATTGTCACTGAATGGCAACCGAATTTTCGTCGCTTAAAGGGAAGACCTAAGAAGAGATGGCACAATAATCGCGGCGCTTAGGAACTAAACTAGCCATCTCTAACCATAGATCGGTGAGAATTAATTCTCCACGGCGAGGTATAGAGAATTAATTAAGAAAGCTTCCACAATTCTCTCTACTTTTGCTTTTAGCCTTTGCCCAGCAGGAGGACACTATAGGTTAAATAAAATTGAGTTATAAAATTCCACCCGAACACACAAACATACATACATACATTGCAAGTTAAATAAAAGCTTGTAAAAAAATACTTAGTTCATGGGATACAGTTAAATCATTCAAATTTTGTAATGTTATTACCTCGTCCTGTATTTAACATAACGCCAACGATTCCAAATTTCCCAATTAACATTTTCGATTGAGCTTAAATTGTTAACGTTTCATTGTTTAGGCGCCCGCAAAAAAAACATAGCCGTTTTGGTAACATCACGAAATTTCCAGTGAAGTGAGCCGTATCTTAAAACCTTTACACGGTAAGATTTTTTTCTAATTACCGTGAAAATTGGGATATCTTCTTTGCCAAAGCTTTCCGCTTGGAAAAACTTACTATACTTTCACTTTTATACTCGATAATACCTAGCGTAGTTTGTGTGTAAATCAGATGCGAACGTATTTACGCCTTATCCTAAACTGCTGAACAGATCTGGACGAACTTCTGGTTTCATTTTGACCAAGTTGGTCAAAAACGTGTTCTTGATTGATTTGAAAACACGATATTATGATGCGAATTTAAAGTATTTGAAATATTTTCCCTTTATAACGCGTTAATGTTATATTGATAAAACAATAAGCATTTGGTCGTACTGAAACATAAAACAAGTAAGTCGTTACGACTCGTTTCGATCAGTGTACACCCCAATTTAAGGGTAGGGGAGGAACACGACCCCACTCTAAGGCAACAATAACAAAATGCAAACAAGAATTTCTTCTCCCGTAAAATAACAACAAAACAATGAAATGAAATAAATGTTAGCGTGAGAAACGAAGATGGGGCGAAATGATGGAGCGACCGCCATTTTTGTCGCTCACATGAAAAATATTTCCACTGATCTTGTTTACATTGACAACGTAATCCCGCGAATGAGCGTTTCCTGTATGCCGGCTGTGTGGAATTGTGGATTCCTCATATTGATGAAGTATTAATACACTATGCTATATATATTTGACTGGCTCGGTGGAACAGTGGTTAGTGACCCAGGTTCATTACCTACAGTTCCAAGAGTCGTGGGTTCGATTCCCACTCGGGACAAATATTTGTGTGACGAACATCGGTGTTTCTTCCGTGTCTGGGTGTATATTAAGTATATTTGTGTATCCACTGTTGATTCTGATATCTGTAACACAAGTGCTTAAGCTACTTACCACGGGATCAGATCAATGTATGTGATGTTGTGTAATATTTATGCTAAAGAATGAGGAACGAGCCTACATCTGTTCTTCCAGAAGAAGGCTTTAGCCTTCTTTAAAGCGTTTTGAAGATTTTTTTGTGGCGCAAAGGTCCAAAGAGTCGAGGTAAATAAATAAATATCTGGACCATTTTCACACACGGTCATGTAAACCTAAACTAAACAGACTTGTACTGTGGGCGTCAGAGACTGATAAACATACATAGATATTTATAAGTACATACTTAAATATACAATCACGTCCAGACACGGAACAAACACCGATGTTCATCACACAAATATGATTTTAGTGTTCTTTGATAAGATAGTAAGTATCCCTAAAGTGGTCAGGCAAATTATTCCAAAAATATTAGGGCCAAATTAAGGAGCGAGCGCTATTTCCAAAATATTTCCACTGATCTTGTTTACGTATTCATACAGAAAGAAGCCACATCAGGTTACCTTCTTTGATTGTGGAAAATACTAAACCTTCTCGAAAAAATAGAGTCAGGACCAAAGGAGGTGTCGTCTTTTTCTAGATTTGAAAAAAATGTTGTTTACCTTACAAATGGATTATTTTTTAGAGGTCAATGAGGTACAAGTAGTCGTTTTGATTTTAAGTGTGGTTTAAATATTAAATTATTCCCAAAAACATTTCTGTTGTATAAGAGATGAGAAATAACCTGCCTTAAATACACTAGCAAAATTTAAATATCCTAGTACTTATTATTTAACCATGTTAAGTGAAACGTGTATAATGTAACAGATCCACTTAATTATCCAGTCAAAGTTACCCCAAACAACAACAAAACAACCAAAATCTGTATCAAGTTTCGATTGTTATCATAAAGCCGTGGGCTCGAGAAATGTTAATAATTTATAACTGTTTATAAAGAAAATATCCTGTTGTTCAAAATAAAATAACATAAAGAGAGCTAAAAAGCCTAAGTTTGTAGTTTGTTATTAATAATTGTGACGCTTGACTTGCTGTTCGTATACAACGTGAATTTTTAGCGGTTGTTTTCCCGTGGCAGAACGTGGCGTAAAACAAATTCGATAGAAATCGAATCATGCAAATTAATCATTGAATAATTTTTTTTTTTAATTTTTAAAATAATAATTTTCCGACTGGAAAACGAGAGAAACTATCGTTCTTTTTAAGATGTAACGTGATCAGGTACTGCTTGCCGCATGAAATCGATGCTTAATGATAAAGAACCTCTACGCCCTAAGTAATAAAGCGGGTCGAAAGTGCTTTCGAGTTTCGGTTATACCTTGCGTAAAACCGGCATTTATTGATTTTAATCTAAAAGAACTGCACAAATCTATTGTGCTACTAAGATAGAATCATATTACTGCGGGAAAACCACCACTTAAATTTCACGGTGTATACCTACCATATTTTGATTCCTAATCACTAATAGGGTACTATAAGTAATATACTTAAACTTGTGACCCGCCCTCGCTTTGCTTTGGCTATATATATTATTATGTATAAATAAAAACCTTCCTCTTAAATACCTCTATCTATAAAAAAACCGCATCAGAATCCGATGTGTAGTTTTAAAGATTTAAGAAAATATTAAAAGCGACTTTGCTTTATACTATGTAGTGATTATTAATATACCACATGATTACTCGATTTGAGTATTTATAATTTTTTTTATATTTTAACGTATTATTTACCATCCAATTAAAAACAACGTATATCAAAGACTTGGACAAACACTTCTGGAAAGCGCGAATTGGATCCAGCGATTTATTTTTCGACTTTAGGGACCGTCTGTTTACAGCAAAAACGGAATTGTATTCAAATCCTCTTATCAACTGCCAGCATACAGCTTAAAATTGATATTTAATAACCGAGCAGTATGTTCCCTTCGCCGTTTGGCACGCAGATTTGTGTGGTTTTATGAACTCGATGAACGATTATTATACCTTTCCTAATTGCATTCTTGGAACAAGTCTAATATTCATTGAAGTATTGTGGTCGCCCTAGTCAATTATACCCATAAATCTTTAGGTAGGCTTCAAGTAAGTTTAAGCTTCTAAAATTAAAATATTAATGTTTATAGTTAGCTACACAGTAGCAGCTATGCTATTAGCTACATTTATTTATTTATTTAAGGTTATTCAATTCAGTTTTCCTCATTATATAGGCCACAAGAAACATTGGTCATTTCGTTCCTAAGTAAGCACGAACATACAGCATTATTAATTGTTAGATATACAATCACAATACAAATTATTTACTATGTAGTAGTGAATTGACTGTCAATAATTATTCGGACGATACATCTACGTCCGAACTTACGCGGATTGATAATAAATGAGCTTAGCTATATTTAATGCCATTGCCTAGATTGGCTGAATGTCTCAACTGCCAAGGTATTCTAAACTATCGCATTAAAGAGACAAACGCGCGCTAAAGCCCTAAGTACAGGAATAGCAAGATGTCTTGAGGAAATGAAGATGAGAATAAGATGGATAATCCTAAGCTAGGGTGGCTTTGGTTTAACGTTACACAGGATAGTACAAAAATTTGGAAACTAGATACATTATCGTAATTTAAATAATAAAGAAACTCAAATTTTAAATTGAAACGACTCCGACACACGAAAAAAACATTATGCGAACTTTAAACCGGCATTTGACCTAGGCATGGTACCTAGGCCTAAGGCAACTACCCTAAACTAGGGTGATAAGACCTTAGTCAATCACGCTGGCCAAGAGCTGGTTGGTTGCCTACACAACCTAAGAATTTTCTTCGTAGATATGCAAGTTTACTCGCAATGTTTTCCTTCACCGTTACAGATAATCTTCTTCTTATAAATAAAAATGAATTGCTGTTCGTTAGTCTGACTAAAACTCGAGAACGCCCGGACCGATTTAGGTAATTTTGGTTTTAAAATGTTCGTCGTAGTCCAGGGAAGGTTTCAATGAGAAAATATAGAAAAAGAATCAGTATTGGCGGTATGAAATTCGCCGGGACCACTAGTATATTATAATAATGGTTAATCACGAAGTATCCACCCTTACAGATAAATATGTTGAAAGCTCGTAATCAACTGGCCGAATAATTTATGTTAGTAATAAATTATACGTACTCTAGCAATAAATACCACGATGTGAAACCAATTTCATGCACATTTTCTCAATTATTTGTACAGACAAGTCATTAATGATTCATGAATGATAATTAAGTGAAAGATAAACAAACATACATAATATGCCTGGGGATTACCTAGGGGATTAATTCTTCTAGCAAGTCCTCTAGGGATCCTAAAGTTTAAGTAGGGGGTCTTCAAAACACGACCTACGTCTGTTAAAATATTACCCAAATTAGAACAGTTTAATAGTACAATATTTCAATTTACACGATCAGTTAACTTGTCACCCCCCCTCGGCGGGGGGGGGGGGGCTTGAGTGGAGCCCATGGAGGCTGACCGCCGGCGGTGTTGTGAGTGAAGACTATGCCAGGTACCACGACACCGCCAATAGGCGATGAGGTACACCCCGGTGTTTTAGTCGGTATACCCCTGTGCATTGCAGTCCGTCCAGGAGTCACGGCAGCAATAACCAACTCTTCGCCAGTCGCTGGGTCCGACACACCACCTGGAGAGAACCTTCTCTCAGGGTGGTGGTGTCGCGCAACGCATTTCACCGGGTTAAAAAAAGGGTGTAAAAAATATTTGTTTGAGTTTTTACTTACTTTTGCTATGTTTGGTATACTCTGAGCAAAAAATATGGGAATATTTCTTTCTTTCAACATGAGACTGGACTGAAAACCATTCAAGCTGAATACGAAGACCTGAAAAACCCTTGGTAACTCTAAGGCAAACTACTTAGACATCGGTCCGTACGTCTGTCACGATTCCGATATTAAATCAAAGCCGTGATTGATCATATCTACGTATCTTCAACACGCTGAATGGGCACCCTACTCCGAGCCGTTCCAATGCTTCTAAACAAGATTCCAATCATGACTCCCCGCCCATAAATTCAAATGTCACTCACACATTTGCTTGCGGTTGGACTGAATAATATATTGTGTCAATACGATCTGTGACGACAGCCGTTTATTTTTAATGGCCAGTGTCGAGGTTGCATTTCGATTGGTTATTAATTCAAGATGCAATAAATATACGATATGATAAGAGTGCAGTTAATACTAACGATAGTTTTAACATATTAATGCAGCAGCTTTAACAAAAATAAACAACTATCCCTTAACTGTTGTTTGCAAGCACTGGCGTCTTAATGAATAGAAATAAATCGGTTTTCCTCAAAACTCTACAGCTAAATGAATACATAGTACGTTTTAATAGTTCAAATTATACAATTTGAACTATAGTTATATAATTAAACAAGATGGATTGTATTACCGTTTAAAAATTTGTTGGTACTGACCCACCCTAGGTGTAGGGTTTTGGTCTCTTTAAGCATCTATGCAAGCCTACAGGTTGAGGGCGACAGGGTCGATGTTGCCTGTAGACCTCATATGAACCTCACGATCATTCAACATCAGGTAGAGTGCAACGAACAGTCAAGAAAGAAAATTTAAAAATTAAGATACCAATGCTTATAAAGCCAAATTTAAAAGTGTACTCGTATGTGTTTCACTTTTGTTTCTGATAATCCTAGATCAATGTTTGTACTATTGTGTAATAATTTAAAACATTAATTTTCAAACTTTTAGATGAAATTAAAGCCAACTTAATTTTTTAGTCAATAGGACGGCAAGGGATTGTTATTCCAATCATAATGACAACACCGTTCAACATGTCCCCGTTATCTATTCCCTGTTTTCATTTACAATTTCCTAGCATTCGGATCCCGTGGTCAATGTTCCATGGTCCCTGAGGCACTCGATAATTTTGAAGATAACAAAAACGTCCTACCAATTCTGGGGACATCGGCTTTTGTATTCTCTTGGGCCTGTCTGGGATAGAGACGGTACGGCGGTCTTTCGTGCGTCAGCTCAATAACTCAGGAGACTCATTGAGTTAACTATTGCGCCATTTTGCAGTGGCCATGTGTAGATCGAATTTAACGGAAGGGCCAAGCTAGTTTGCTAATACGGGGGGGGGGGGGGAGACTGACTTACAGTCTTAGTCTATGCGCTAAATGCGTAATACACCACAAATGGGGGTATCTTTGAATATGAGAAAAAAACTGTTGCCGTGAGAATTTAACGCAAGCCAAAGCTAGTAACTCATGAAGAACTAATTTTGAATAGTTAACTGAATCGGAACATTCAACGCAGTGAAATGAGTTAACTGAATGAGTTTCGTTCCTATTGTCTGCCTAGTAAACCTATCCAAGGGAATGTTGGGGAGTCAGATTGAGCAATTAGGCTGACCGTTCTCAAACGGAAAAATCCTTCTCCGGTCCACTTTGTGCAATCTATTCGGCTTGTCAGCGCGTCAGTCGGCAATTATTTACGTTTCCACCAATCACGGTAAGTGTTCTGTGTGTACATTTGATCTGGATATGTGAAAGCCTTTGCTTGTTGATGCAAGGTTGACTTTATAACTTTTTTTTACTGTTACAATATTGTTTACTTACGTCTAAGGTACCTTTGAGCAGCAAACTTTAAACGGAATTACATAAAAAGTAGTCTTTTGTTTTAGTTAATAATCAAATTATTGCACTTTTCCAAAAGAATATCTAGTTTTATTTAGTCTTACTGTCAGTTTTGTAGTTATATTTTTTTTTCTGCGATAAATCTCATGCTGCTGCAATGTTCGTTGTTATTTTACTTGATGACAGTATTTTTTTATATTAAATTTAACATAATATAAACCCAATTCAATAAGCTACTATCAAATCTTGTACTACCAAAATAAGGACATTTTGACATAAATAATTATAGTTCGTACACGAGCACTGCAGCAGAATATAGGTACCTAGAACACATTATTATATCAAATTACAGATGGTTAATACCACAAGGTAATTCACAGTAGTTTATTCAATCAATACTCACTGTTTATGGGCGTTTCATCAACAGAGCAATCAGTCACGCATTGTCATCACTCCTTTAGTTTATTAATATCATCCAATTAACAAAGATTGGCCCATGCATCAGTGATTAAAATAATGAAAGAGCGCCAGTACAAATTCATTACTCAGGCAACTCGGAGCAAAAAGTGTTTTCGTAGCGTTTTAAACACACGAACTAAGTTCGCTCGCAACTTTCCCACTTCGCTTCTAGAAAATGGATGAAAAAATTAAAAATGTAAGTTTGTTTCCTGGTATTATGATCTTGATTATGTTATGTTGATCTGTAACGGCACGCTTTACCGATTATTATGTTTTTCAGTGAAAAAAGTATTTAGCCCCGCCCCTGTTGTGCATGGAAAACGGCGTTATGAAGTTTTAAAAGAATATAGCGCTTTTTCCGGCCCTTGAACTTTTTGGGCATAATCGTAATACGACTACGAGTATATGAAATTAACGCGCTAACACTATTGTGCACTCTTAAGATATTATTAAGCTAATTAGATTGGTTGTAATAATTTTTAATTATATATTTTTTTCTGTCACTTTACTAGCCTACGATGAACCTTTAAAAACTGACTTCAAGCTTAGAAGATTTAATTTTTATATCTTTATACAATTTCTCATAATATATTTGTTTGCCTAAATCATTTATAGTGTCTTTGAAGCTTTAAATTAATTACTGATTCAAAATACTTAGTTGAGAGACGTTTAACTGACTGTAGTGTACTGAAAACGAGGTAATAGGTAACCACAAAAAAACAAGCTCAAGTTATCGGTTGTAAATACCGCATAAATTCATGTACCGATTTGCATTTTCGATGAACAATAATTTGCAAGCAACTCAGCCGGCACCTTACGTCTTAATAGAAATAAAGCGGCGAATAACTTTGCACGGGTATTCATTAGGTAGAATCAATTTGCATCCATATCTTCGGGCCCCCAATGCCCCAATGGTGGGAAAGTTATAACGCTGTGTACACAATATAACCATTTCGATCGGCGTTTGCGTACCTAATAAGTAGATTTGAATAAAGTTCTGTAAATGAACCCTTTCGTGATGTGAATTTGATTAGATACCGAATTCCCAACTCGATTGAGTGTAAACTACGAATGAAATAAAGCTTTATTGACAAAACTGCGGTGAACTGAAATTACATCATTATTTAGTCAAATGAAATGCGCTATCTGAAAAGCTATTGTGCTTTTCAATACAATTTTATTAGAAACTAGCTGATCCGGCGCACGTTGTTAGTACCTACCTGCAGTCTTATTTTATTTTCTTTTTATTATTATATCATCATCATCATTCTCCTGCCCTTGTCCCACGCTAAATGGGGTCGGCGCAACATGTGTACTTTTTTCACTCGGGCCTATCATTCGTCAGCTCATATATTGTTATCAGTTTATTCGTCGACTGAACACCTGTCAGCAGTTTTGGCGTAAATGCGAAACACACAGATAGACAGATAAAGCTACTTTCGCATTCATAGTATTCTTCTTCTTTTTGTCGGTACACTCATGACAGAGTGGATGTGTCCATCAAGCAGGTTTTTGACCAGCTTTACTACCTACACGTCCCCATTCCCCCCGCAGGGCAGCTTTGCAAGAGCACTCCTTTAAGGGCACCGGTCGGATCTGATCTGGGCGGTCCACTTCATTAGAGATCTTCCTCTGGCTCTGGTGCCTGCTACTCTCCCTTTTTTATATTAGAGTAACAAGATGACCTCACTCCAACTGATAGTAAACGGTAGTGAAATCCAAATTTGAGGTCGACAGGCACAATAGACCATATTGAGTCTGTCGCACTCAACCTGAAGGCCTGCTTAAATGCCTTTTCACGCCCCGCCTGAAGAGCCCGGGATCATAGGAGGGAGGGAAAACATGAGCTGGAAGGACTCACTGGCCTGTTAGTCCGAGCCACCAGCACCTGCATTGTATGTGGATGGCAGCGCTGTCCAGCACGTGTCGTTCGGGAATGGAAAACGGTGGGAGGAACTAGCTGAAATAGCTCTTCAGAGCATTCCCCATTATAGAGACGGTAAACGAGGGTTCCCTTGAAAAGTATTTGTAGAAAATAATTGAGTCCTTTGTTTTTCAGACAAACCTGCCAAAGAGTATAGAAAAAGAACTGAGCAAGGGGGAGACAAAACCTTCATGGATGTCGAGGAATGAGGGCGTCCACGAACGAGTGAACTTTGATGACACCCTATGGGGCTTCGAACTGGCTGGTGGAGCGTACTACAACACACCATTGAGGGTTACCGTAGTAAGACTTTTTTTTATTTTTATTTGTTGTTTTAAAAAAAATAATTTGAAAACCATTTATTGCCTCACAAAAAAACATTTTACAACTTATACATAAAATTAATTTTATAAAAAAAATCTACACAAACAAATATGAACAAACAAACATGAACAAAGTATGACTATATAAGTGTGCGTGTGTCTGTGAAAGTATTGGGCTTATTTGCACGTGTAATGTTGTGTGTTTGTTCGTGTGTGTGTGTGTTTTGCTACTTCTAAGGTAGTAAACTGGTGAGTAAAAGCTTTTTAATAATGAGAAAAATCTTTAAGGGCTATATCTTTATAGGGCTTAAATGCTATTAATGCGATTTTTTTCAAATTTGATATTTACATTAAGACTTTTTATTTGTTGTTTTTACCCACTTGTCTTTAGAAATCGCGTCTAATGCTCTAATCAAGTTCACGTCCAGGCGAGTTCATGATGAATGTGATTATTTTCAATTTTAACATTAATTAGGACTTAATTATTTATTCATATGTATATACAGGTATGATGTTCACTATTGAAGTGCACCGCAAACGATATTGGTGACGTAAACGTCGAAACTTAGTATCAAAATATATCTTCTAAAGGTATCTTTTTTTGACAGTCGTTTCCCAGATAGGTAGAATGAAAATATCCACTTTTTATAGAAACAAGGCGTGATGTTTTATGAATATTGTTTGCGGTTTCGCTTCTGCATGATTATGATATATGACTGTTAAGTCATAATAGTCAGAGGGTTACCTCTGACTATTATTCAATTACGATATTCTAGTCATAAAACAGTATAGCTCTTTTTTTTTCTAGTCTGTTGTGTCCCATAGCTGGGCAAAGGCCTCCCACAATGCTACTACTTAAAGATGTATAATTTTCATCAACTTTCAAGCTTAAGTAAACTCTTCTTTAAACGCTGGACGTTCCTTCCATTTTATTAATTAATGAAATAAATATCATACGAAACATCTCAACTGGCAAGAGATACCTACTTCATAACGAAAGTTTTGCGACGCTGTTAGTAGTGGTTAGACATAAGCACTCAAAACGGATGAAACTTAGTTTTGTTTAGAACTCTAATTATAACTTGAAATGTGTAAAATCCGCAACATGCTTCAAAACTTCGCCGGTCGTAAGTTAAAGTGTAGATACAACGTGGCAATTCCGTGTTTTCTAACCATCTTGGTGGTGTATAATAATAGATCATTGTGTCTGTACGTAGAAACTTTGGATGGCGAATGTGCACAAATTATTATTAGATGAAGTAGAAATAATCATTTTGAAGGTTTTTTTCACATTTACAAGATTCGAAGTAGATAATATGAACATATATGTGATTGAAGTCCAGTGGAGCATTTCAGGACTACGGTCCCTTCCGTAAGATCTTTGATTGTAGATCTATTGCTGTTTATTTTTAATTCATAAGTGATTTCTTAAGTTACTTTGACATTTACAAGCCATACATAGATTCTATAATGGGAACACGTAAATGAGTGACAAATCTAAGCTTCAAGATACTGTAGTGGTTTACTAATAAAAAAAAGTACAGTACTATAGAGTACAGATGCACCAACAGTACTATTAAGTACTCTGAAATAAATGTGACGCCGAGTTTTTCCGCCGAGAGATTGTCCAAAAAGAAAAAAATAAGACTTCTATACTAGCCACTGCTTGATAGAGTAGAGAAGTTCAGACTATACCTAGGTTAATAACACCCCTAAAGCGTTGCATTAATCTGCCTTCAATAATTGGAATTCCAATGCACAGCCATAGATTAAAACGCACCGCATCGAGTCCGCCTTGACGCATAAACGTCGGGCGAATTCCTTCGCACCGAACGGACGCCATTGTCCCCACTCATTTAGGTGTACAGAACCGTGAAATGCAGTGAAACAATCAAATATATTAATTAAAAAAGCGTCGATGGCTGGTTAAGGTCGTTGCTTGCCATGCGAGAGGGCGCTAGATAAAACCCCGCCACGTAAACACATTGAGTGTTTTTCCGATTTTAAATTCATATTACGATCATTCGATGATTTTAACGGTGAAGGAAAACATCGCGAGGAAACATGCACACCTACGCAGAAATTCTAAGGTTGTGTATTCGACCAACTTGCACTTGCCAAGCGTGGTCGACTAGGCCTTATCGACTTGGTTTAGGGTAGGTCCGTGCCCCCTGGGGCATATATGGCCCGATGATTGAATAAATATTTAATAAAAAGATCCAACACACACTTTGTTCCGATTCCTAAGTAAGTTTCTTAGGCGCTTGTGTTAATAAGGAATACGCATAAACCGGCAATCTTGATTTTTCCAACAACTTATGCAAATAGACTTCAAAACATAATAAAATGTGAATTTGAAGTGGAAATCGGTTCAAAAACGATGGCTTTATAATGAATTCAAGTTAATTTTCCATCCCTTTCTTAAAAACAGAGTTTTGTATGGATTGCGTATGGCCGTAGTGGTAATTTGACGTCACCTGACATATCGGATCTCTCGGTCTACTCAGGAACTTTAAACAGCTATATCTCTGCTGTCGTTAAAGTAAATTGAAAAATAATGTTATATTCATATTTCTTCAATAATTTAAAGATTTATTTAGTATAATAAAAAAAAATGTGTGCATATTCGTCACCTTTACACTTCACTTAAATATTACATAAATTATATAATATGAAAAACAGACCTTATACAAACCAATCTAACAATATAATATACAAATAACAAACACCGATGTCCATTAAACAAATATTTGTCCCTATCGGAAACACGAGTGGACTATACAAACATAATATTATATTAAATAGATAGATTAAATAACACACCCTATTTCTACGGTCGCCCCTTTCATTTATTGTGTAAGTATTCTCATTGGAGAAATCACCTAATATTTTACTTTTTTTCTATCGGTTCGGAATATAATAATTTATTCGTATAAATATTAGAAACAACGATGCTCATCTCACACAAAATAGGAGGGAATCCTATTTTTATTTTATATAGCGTATAAATTTGCCTTCAATACACGTTCAATTAAATTTCAACAAAATGTTAGGTACTTTACAATTTATTGAAATTACCTACTGTTGTCCTTTTCTTTATTGTAATCGTAGTTCGATATTTAACTGGGCGTGCACAGAACTTATAATAAGAGTAGAAATGGATATAGGTGCAAGTTTATAATTAACGAAATATAAGTATAAAATATATGTTATTAAGAACGTGAAATCCAAACTGTTTGAAGACAAATATTTGGTGAAAACATGTTCGGAAATATTAACTATTAAACAATTAAAATGTATTACCTACGACACACGCGATCAGTAACTTCGTTGATTAATTATGAATTTTCATTATATAAGTTGACACTCTAATGTATATTCATCTTAAATTCTTAATATCCAAATAACCTTGGTTTTGTACCAATATTTTCAATAATATAATTATACATACATAACTCCGGTGACACAAACAGTTTGCGATGAAATTAGGATTTTATTAATAAAATATCTACTGGATGTGAAATCGTGCGGCCTTAATAGATGGCTCCACGATTATTGCTTCGTAGAATTGTATCATATTAAAAATTCCTCCTTTATATGTTCAGTTATTGAGACAATGAAATCGAAATACAATAAAAAATATGTTTTTGCATGACATACGTAAAATTAAAAGCTAGTCGTTTTGAATGCGACTCCATAAAATATTCTTTTCAATAAAGGTTATGCAACGGGCCAATATAGGTTTAGGAAAGTAATAAACACAGCGTAATGTTTTTCAAATTTTATGTTTTCTTAAAAACTAAAATAAACATTCTTATACATACAAATTATTTACTTTGAAGTTAATGAAGTATCTCTTTACAAAACATACATTTGAATAAAAACGTTAACTAAACTCAACACTCTAGTCCCAGCTTGCTTCCTACAGGTTATTTGCGGTCGCTGACATATAACGAATTTTCAAGATATATTTTCCTGGTTACCTGGTAACCACGAATACTCGGCAATATACTAAGCTTACCTCACAAATTGCTGTTTGTTGAATAGCTATCCTTCAACTCCGCTTTCAATTGAGTTAAGACTACGTAAAGTCTGCACAAAAATAAAATTCGCACTAACTTCTATTGACTTAGCGTTGGTACTTTTATATAAGCTACTTGTCACATGAAACTTGGCTATAATAAGGGTCTAGTGACTTATAATACAACTTATACATAAACACTGGATGCGTAAAGGTGATGTTTGGCCAAATATCATAATTATATCAAATGATCACGAAAATTTAATTTATGCACCCAATTCAGATAATTTTAATTGTTTTTTAAACTTTCTTATCACTTCCACAAGCCACTAGGTTAAGAAAGTATATCATCATCAGCCCATGAGATGCACGATCCGACTCTCAACTAGGGCGTCCAGGCCTTAAATTCTTAGCAGGTGTGCAGGTTTCCTCACGATGTTTGTCTTTACCGCAAGAACGTCAAACTAAAGTTACATATGAAATTCCAAATTTGAAAATACATTGCTACATGGCGGAGAGTGAACTGGGTAAAGGCCTTAACTACCGTCCGTAGATTGCCGTCTCATCGAATTATGAGAGTTTTGAATAGAGAGTGCACTTGGCTGATCTCAATTGAGATCGGCCGCCATGGCTGAAATCGGTCGGACGCCTTAAAACATATGTAAACTGTTTTCAGGTGAAATATGACAGCCGAGCTCAGCACGCCGGAATCCGTGTAGGAGATGTCCTACAAAGTATCAACGGGGTTAACTCATATAAACTCACGGTACAGGATGCCCACGACATGATTGTGGATTCCGGGATAGAGATAAAGCTTAACTTCTACGCGTAAGTTATTATTAACCACGGGCATTGTTGGTTACATTCTGTTTGGTACCACATTTTGCATACAACTATAGAAATTAAAAGTGTCTGTTTGTAATATCAAAATAACGAGCTTTTTACTAAATGGGTACAAATCTACACCGTGAAATTTTAGTGGTTGTTTTCCCGCAGCAAAATGATTCTACCTTAGTAGCACAATAGATTTGTGCAGTTATTTTTTATTAAAATCAATAAATGCCGGTTTTACGAAAGGTATAACCGAAACTTTAAAGTACTTCGAACCACTTTATTACTTAGGGCGTAGAGCTTCTTTAGCTTTAAGCATCGATTTCATGCGGCAAGCAGTACCTGAATACGTCACATCTTAAAAAACAACGATAGCTCTTATAGTTTTCGAGTTGGAAAATAATTTGCATGATTCTATAGTATTACAAAAGGCAAATCGTTCTGCCACGGGAAAACAACCACTAAAATTTCACGGTGTATATCGAATACCAATAACAAACACACTTTTAAAAAAAAAATCTGTTTGGTTCCCGCTAATCTTCGAAACGGTTGGCCCAATTTTACGGGACTTTCACTTATAAATAGCTAATTTTACAAGGTCTTATCGGCTATTTAAATAAATAATTCTTGCCAAAACCACGTAGACGAAGTCGTAAATTGTTATTAACACGGTCACTGCATTTTCGGGTCAAATAGATCCTATGCACATGTAGCCTTAGCTTCGATAAAATTTTTGACGCTTCTGGTGTGGTTGAGTGTTAGTGAGAAAGTAAGATAGATTTTGAAACTGTCTCTTCAATACTTGTCAGTTAACTACTTTAAAACATACATTTTGGTCGCCGGCTGGTCAGTGACCTGTTTAAAATTAAACTTTTAAAAAGTACTGAATAAGAGACAACATTTTCTTGTTTTTATTTTTTTGGTAAAACAAGGCTTGAGTTTATTAATATACTCATTCATCAAATTATTTTATAGGGTTATCTGGCAATACCTACAACTTTTAAGTGTTTTAGTTAAGTTAAAGATAATAAACAACAACTCAACAGAATTATTACTATAAAGAAGTATCACGGACTTAGCCAACATTGTTTATAGTGCTTGAGAAATTTATTATTATTAAATTCAGCCAAACTATGCCTATTGAGCTCTAATTGGTCAATTTGGCTAATTACGCTTCACATTACAGTGCTGACCTGCTGATTTATATTAATGTAAATACCACAATCAGTTTCGTGATTGGTTAGGTCATATTCCACTCAGATTGATAAAGATGGCGGGTGTTGACCATGAACAATGCACACACACATGCATCACAAACTCAAATACAATCAAAAAGTATATAAAGTATTATTCTGACCTGGCTTGGTGGAACAGTGGTTGAGTGACCCTGCCTGGTTTCAAGTGTCGTGGGTTCGATACCTACTCGGGACAAATATTTGTGTGATGAACATCGCTGTTTGTTCCGTGTCTGGGTGTGATTATTATGTATTCATAAAAATATATGTATATTGTATATACATACATATATCACTTTCTGATTAGTTTGGAATCAGATGAACGTGTGTGGAAATGTCCCGGATATTTAATAATCACACATAAATAGCAGTGCTTAATAATTCGGGCATATTTGAAAAAAAAAATTTTAGGTAGTACCACATTTCAATCCTGTTCGTGAACTTTGAGGGACCGGATAAAAACGCACGATCGCATTTGAACTGAAAAATTTGTACTTAGATCACACGGTCTCACGTTCGTAAGTTAGACATATAAACTAGTTTATACACTTGCAGCGTGATGCATGCCCGAAGTTCCACAAAGTAATTTAAAGTTCGAAGGGAGTTTTATTTATTTGCATATGGCAGCGGTGATTTGATTTTTCTAATTAACATTTGCAGCCCGGATGTACTGGAGACAATGTACTATGTATACCAGGACGACATAGTGAGTTTTCTTACCTATACACCGTGAAACTTTAGTAGTTGTTTTTCCGCAGTCAAATGATTCTATTTTACTAGTACAATAGATATTTGCAGTTTTTTTTATTTAATTCAATAAATACTAGTTTTACGAAAGTAATAAACGAAACTCGAAAGCACGCTCAAACCGCTTTACCTACTACTTAGGGCGTAAACCTTCTTCTTTAATCATCGATTTCATGCGGCGAGCAGTATTTGATTACGTCAAATCTCGTTACAGAACGATCGCTTATCAAGCTTTCAAGTTGGATGATATTTTTATTTAACAACCGAAAAAAAAAATCCCATAAATAACTAAACTAACTCGATAGTAAGTACTACTAAAGGCAAATCGTTCTGATACGGGAACACAACCGCTAAAATTTCACAGTGTATAAATTATGAATACGTAGCATAGACTTTTCTATGGTTTTATATGCGCAGATGAATAAGCATGCTTATAATATTATAAGATTCAAGATTCAAGATTATCTTATTCCATAATATTATAAGTTATAATATTATGAAATAAGATAATCTTGAAAGCAAACATGAAACAACACAACTAACAAAATAATTTCAACCCGAATGAAAACTCTGGAAAGCAAGATTAACTATTATCGTTGAAGTTTTAACAAAATCCGTATTATAAGAGTAATTTTTTGAGTTAAAAGCCTGGAAATAATATACTTGTTTTCATATTTTTTGTTTATTTTAAGATGATTTGTAAATTTGTGCTGTATTTTTTATAGAAAGAAAAAAAAGCTGAACCAAGGAGAAAGATAGAGGTCGTAGAGCCTGTGCCGGATTTAACGTATAAAGGGGCTAAAACGGTATGTATCATACCTTCGAATATAAGGCTTTATTAGAATTGCTGGCGTTCCGTCAAAAACCTCTTTGCAATACGAAAAATACCTGTGTCCAATATAACTGCTCAATATTGCATTGATCATTAAATAGGTAGGTACTAAAATGGTTTTATTGTAATAAAAAGCATTTGCATATTTAACAGGTATTTTTTTTATAAAATACGAGTATAACACATCAACGACAATTAAAAGGTATTTTAACACATTTGTACAATATTTTTAATTGGTACATGGACCGTCAATAATAAAATTGATTGAATATAAGACTATTCGTTTAATAGCACAATTTTCTAAATTAAGATAACAACTCCAACCGAACTTAGCTTTTATTTTATTTTTATTTTATTTTACTAGAAACAACAAACAGTTACCACCCTAACTTTTTAATCATCATCATCATCAACCCATATATTTCACCACGGTTGGGGCACGGGTCTACCCTAAAGTAGGGCGATAAAGTCTTAGTCAACCACGTTGGCCAAGTGCGGGTTGGTTGACTACACAACCTAAGAATTTCTACATAGGTGTGCAAGTTTCCTCACGATGTTTTCCTTCATCGTTAATCGCGTCAATAATCGTACAAATAAATTTTTGGCGACCTCCCGCATGGCAAGCAACGACCTTAACCACTTGGTTATCGACGCTTTTTTCAATATTTTAGTGCTATCATATTTCTACCGTATCCTACCGGGGGGAATGGGGCCCTACCAAGATCTTTGGGCCCAAGCCAACCTCACGTGCAAGTACGTACCCCTGCTGACCAACGAACGAGGCCCTGGCACCAGCTTTCCCTCCGGGGTTGGGTGGTCGGACGGCAGTCGCTCCCGTAAAAGTGAAACACGCCACTTTAAATGGAAGGAAAAATCAAGAAAAGTGCCAGGAATAGGGCGCCGCCGCAAAACGGCGCGCAGGAGTTTCGCCCGACTCCTGTGGCAAGTGGGCGAGGGCTACCGCGTTGGGGACGGACGCGGCTAAAGACGTTAGCCCCAACCCCACGGAAACTCCGCTTCGCGACGTGGAACGTGGGCACGCTCACCGGTCGCGCGAGAGAGCTGGCCGACGTACTCACCAGGCGGAGGGTGGCAGTGGCGTTCCTGCAGGAGACTCGGTGGAAAGGCAGCAGATCCCGGGCCATTGGGAATGACTACAAGCTGATCTACACAGGAGCACCTAGTGGAGAGAACGGGGTTGCGGTAGTGCTGTCCGGGGAGTTGCAGGATGACGTGTTGGAGGTGAAACGCTACAGCGACCGCTTAATGGACGTAACGGTGCTTATCGAAGGGGTTACGACCCACTTGATAAGCGCATACGCTCCACAGGCTGGTTGCAGCGACACCGAAAAGACTTCATTCTGGGATAGACTTGGAGAGGTGCTGCGGGGAATCTCACCATCTCAGGAAGTCGTTCTGGGGGGCGATCTGAACGGTCATGTGGGTGAGGAGCCTGAGGAGTTCGAGCGTGTACATGGTGGCTATGGGTTCGGCAGACGCAACACTGAAGGGAGAACATCCTCCAGTTGTGTTCAGCTGCCGACCTGGCTATTGTGAACACGTTTTTCCAGAAGAGGCCTGAACATTTAATCACCTACAGGAGTGGACGGCACGCTACCCAGATCGACTTCCTACTCACTAGGAGGCACCACATCGGCAAAGTAGTCAACTGCAAGGTCATACCCGGAGAGAGTCTCACTGCACAACACCGTCTACTTGTCATGGATCTCTGCGTGAAGCCCAAAGCCAAAAGCTTTGAGCGCTGTCGGCGTCAAATAAGGTGGTGGCGGCTTGACGAAGACAAATCCCAGGTGTTCGTCTCAGCTATCGGCGACAAGTGCGCTGAGGCTGAGAGCGAATCAGTTCAGAACCACTGGGACAGGATTCAGGCAACCATAACCGAAGCGGCGAAGTCAGTGCTTGGCACGTCTAAGGGTGGACGCAAATTTGACAAGGAGACTTGGTGGTGGAACGACGCAGTCCAGAGGGAGACTAGGGTGAAGAAAGCCTTCTTTAAAAAGTGGCAAGCGTCCAACTCTCCCGAAGATCGCGACGCATACAGGTCCGCAAAACGTGCAACAAAGAAAGCTGTTGCCAGAGCCAGGCGAGTCCACCTACAGCCGCTCTACGATAGGCTGGAATCGTCTGAGGGGCAGAAGCTTATCTATAGATTGGCACGTTCTAGGGTCAAAGCGGCACAGGATATCTCCAAGTGCCGCTGTGTTAAAGACCCTCACGGTGACCTACTATGCGAGGACCTCGCGGTGAAGGAGAGATGGCGCTCTTACTTCCACGAGCTGTTAAATAAACAGCATAGAGAAGTGCAGCCACCGGACCTCCCTCCGAATCTTGGACTTGTGCCACCGGTAACGCCTGAAGAAGTAGAGAATGCTCTTCGCCGCATGAAGAATCGGAAAGCTGTCGGAGCCGATGGAGTCCCCATCGAAGCCTGGAAGGCAATGGGTGGTCGTGGTGTGGGCATCCTAACTGACCTTTATAACCGCATACTCAGCACCGGCAGGATTCCTTGCCAATGGAGACTGAGTGTTATCACCCCGGTCTTCAAGGGCAAGGGATCAGTGCAAGAGTGCGGTAGTTATCGCGGTATAAAGGTCATGTCCCACACCATGAAACTATTCGAGCGGATAGTAGACTCTCGAATCCGTCAGGAGTGCACTGTCTCTGGATGTCAATATGGTTTCCGCCCCGGTCACGGGACTATGGACCCCGTTTTTGCCCTAAGAATCATCATGGAGAAATACAGGACGAAGAACACGCCTCTCCACTTCCTATTTCTGGACATGGAGAAGGCCTTTGACAGTGTTCCGCGTGCGATGATTTGGTGGGCCCTGAGGTCCAAGGGAGTGCCAGAAACGTATGTCGATATCATTAGAGACATGTACTGTGATTCCGATTCTGTAGTTAGGACCGCTGTTGGCGACACTTTGCCCTTCCGTATAACCGTCGGAGTACACCAAGGCTCCGTCCTGAGTCCGTTCCTCTTCAGCCTGATATTAGACGTATTGTCAGACAGCATCAGAGACCACCATGAGCAGCCACCATGGCTACTTATGTATGCTGACGATATCGCGCTGGTGGACTCGGACAGGGGACGGCTGGTGAGACGTGTTAACACATGGAAGGAATCGCTTGAGAACGGGGGTCTGAAACTCAACGTGGCGAAGACAGAGTACTTGGCCTGCAACACTACAGATCCCATGTCCGTCCGCATAGGCGAAGACACGGTCGAGCGCACGGACCGGTTCAAGTATCTGGGATCTGTACTCCACGCGAACGGCGACATCGACTCCGACGTCAAGGCACGCATTTCTGCTGCTTGGGATAAATGGCGGGAGGTGAGCGGCGTCACTTGCGACCCTAAAATGCCGGTTAAACTGAAGGGACAGGTCTATAAATCCATCATTAGGCCTGTTCTCTTATATGGTAGTGAAGCATGGCCATTACTTGAGCGGCACAAGCAGGAACTGCGGGTCACGGAGATGAAGATGCTGCGCTGGATGTCGGGAGTTACGCGAGCAGATCGCGTAAAGAACTCCCGTATTCGCGGCAGCCTTCATGTCCGAGACATCGCTGATAAACTGCAAGAGTGCCGCCTACGTTGGTACGGTCATGTTTTACGGAAACCGGCAAACTACGTAGGGAACAAGTGTCTAGCCATGTCGCTACCGCCGGGTCCCGGCAGAAGGGGAAGGCCCAAGAAGGCCTGGCTTGACGTCGTAGTGGATGACATGCGTGCCAACAAACTCTCCGTAAAGGATGCCGAAGACCGTGCGAAGTGGAGAGCTAGGAGTAGGAAAGCGGACCCCGGGCTCCGCAAGGATGCAACCGGGAAATCGCGAAGATGATGATGATGATCCTTATCATTGTTTTTAATTAATAAAATAATTTTATCATTTCAGAACAAAGCTTGGAGTATAGTGTGGCCCTGTAACAAGAAACGAGACATTCTATACAAGGAGTCTAATTGTTTCTTAGTGCCCAGCTCTTTTGAAGGAAAACACCCGTACGTATGAACAAACTACGCTTAACATTTAATATTTCAATTTGTGCACTTAATTATACTTTGAATTTTTCGAGAATGCACAACTTTAATCCAGGTACAATGAAAATAAATTAATATAATAAAATTCATCTTACGAAAATATTTTTAACAAGAAAATATACAGGCAAGCTCTTTTTTAAATGTTCATAATATTTGAAACTTTTTAAAACGATTTCTATATTTATTATAATATTGTTGAAGATAATTTTACCAACGTGAAAACTAATTATCCCCATCTGGGTGCACGGCTAATTAAATTCCCAAACGTACTACAGTTTGGCACGTCAAGAAATATCCGAAACTTTGATTGTGAAGCTGTCCGTTTTGGAAGTTGCCCAAAAGTCTTTTTTAAACTTTTCAATTAAGTAAGGTATCGAATGGGAGATGAAAAAGTTAATCTGAATGTTCGTGGGAGTGCTTTGTTACAAGTATAACCGTACTTTCTTTGTTCCAGAGAGCGGTTATTAAAAAATGGATCGACGGATATTAAGTGATTTGTTTGGCGGAACAATCTAATTGTTTATTTACGACCACATCAATGTTGCAATTCTCATTCAATTTAACGTAAATTGAATTGCCACAGCACATAAACGAATTAGTGAAATTGAAAATAAGTCAATCACTATATTTTTTTATCTGTTCAACTTTTAATTAAAAGGTAAATTATCGTTTGTCATTAAGGTCTTGGCTCAACTTTTGATGATATAATTTGTTATTTCGATTGATCCACTGTACCAACTTTATTTTAAAACTTCAGCAGAATATTCGTTTCAAAGCTACGTTTCAGCATTTGGACTTGGAAAAAACTTTTGAAAGTAATGCAAATCGCAAAACCAATCGTATAAGAAATGTAAAAGACGTAGAAGAAAAATACTTGATGTTGAATATTATAATTAATATTTTACAATTTAATAGGTAAACGTCTTTAGATTGATGTTATTTTCGATAAAAATATACAACATAGGACTTTAGGAATTCCATTACCTCTATTTAAATATTATTTACTGTAGGTATATATTTGTATAAATTATGTAAATAAATAAAGTTATTTGTATGAACTTAAGCAAGTTTGAACTTAATGTAATGTAGATAATAGACCAGTATTCTGTAAGTCAAGTCCTAATCCCATGTAAAATCCTTTCACCAATAATATTAACAATTAACGTATTTAATAATAATAAAATACCTACACATTTTTATTTTATCAATTAAATATAATCAAAATACTTTGTTTTTTAATTCAACTTCAATATTGGTCGGACGAGCGAAAGAGGCTTTTATCGCATCTCAAATAAAAAACGTACTTCCTGGCCGATTCATCAATCATTAAGCTCCTCTATGATTTTTCCTATCCACGAAGGGTTTTTCTTTGGTCATGCAAATGGACCTATTATATTATTTACGGGGGTACCTTTAGTTTGCGCATAAGTGCCAAGACGTGTTACGGTTTGACCGCTTTCATTGCTGAGATAATGCAGGATCCCCCCCCCCCCCCAATCCTCTAGGATCCCCTTGTTAATAAACAAGCCAGTTCCGAACAAAGTTTGGGATGTCGTCTCTTTTTCATTAGAATACAGTGCCTTAGAGCGCGAACATACAGAGAGTCCTCTTTTTGTTGGTATATCGCAGCCTCTGTTTATGGAAATCTTGAGTCGGACTCTATCTACGTATACGTATATATCTTAAGTTAGCCTGGTTGACTTGATGTTGCATATGGTGCTGCAACTGTGTCTTGCACCAGTGAAGGGTTTGATTCCCGACCGGTTCAAATATTTGTGTAAATCTATATAAGTCCCATGTCAGGGTGTGCCAATTATCTATTGACGTACATGTGAGTATAACTATCGTTGTTTATAGAAACACGTATAGACGTTACATTAGTACCACAAAAATTTAAGCAACTTAGCTCGAAATCAGAACGACGTTATGTTTCTGTTATATTAGGGTTAAAATGTCAAAATGTGTGTTTAACGGTGATATATCTGAAGATAATTAAACACAGAACCTATTTAGCTGTATAGGGATCAGTTGCTTTGATAGAACCTTCTGTATGTTCCTGGTTTGAGCGGAAACCCACGTCTGAGTAAGTTCCGATGAATCCGCATCTGATTTCGTAGGGTTTGTTTAAACAAGTCACAAGTTGGTGTTGTTTTAGGACTAATGAGCCCTCCGAATTTTAGTCACGATATCAACCAATGATACGGACTCCCGTTCAACATATTTGTAACTGCGCGTTTCAACCTTTCCAATCGGACGTCAATTACCACGTTCATCCATTTATGCGTTTCAAATTGTTCTGCGAAATATTTTTGCCGGATTGGACGGGTATTTTTTATTGGTCGGCTGAATATAACTCTGTAACAGTCATGATATCGCACATTCCATAGTTGTGTGGTGTTCTATTTTCAAATTCGAAAATGTGTAAACGGCAAAGACGTATTTTCACTATTCCCTCTGAATGGTTTTCAAGTTTTAGTGTAGCTCTTTAGAAACCATGTACACATTCACTCACTCTTAAAAATACTGATTAATGTTTACTCAATAGTTTTCTATAGTTATATTTAGATGTATGTATACTCAATTTGCCAGGTTGTCGATTTTCTTTTAAGTCAATTTCATATCATACAGTTACTTATCCACTTACGTCCATAACTGGCGTACAACGTCAGTAATGGACGTGTAAGTAATAATTAAACAAAAAGCCCTATGATCATTTTACGAAAACAAAAAAAAAACACATGTTTATTTTATTTGAGGAAGTAGCGAATAATGGTAAAATGGAAACGATGAGAAGAATAAAGACGCAACGCAGCGCACAGAACGGTGTAGTTCACGGTAAAATAAATACGGTGAGCACAATATTGCAGATTGCGCTCACTTCCTTTACGTTTTTTGCTGGAAAAACATCAGCCTGTTGTTTGAATAACCTATAAATTTGTTCTTTATTTCACGTTTTGTTATGACAAAAGATATTGGCGAAAGAAGTTTCATTTGAAACCTAAAGCTAAAATACCTGATTGAAAGCGTCCGCAAGTATGTAGAAGACATCATAATCTCCAAAGAATTAGCATATAATAATTAATAGCTTTAATGTTTAGTTAGCTTTTTGTTGTACATAAGAATGTTTCTCAATGGATAAATATGTTATTGATGCGATAAGTCACGTACATCATAATTTGAGTGTCAATCAATACCAATGAATACCTACCTAAAATCAAATGAATGATAATGATGATAACTCACGATCGGACCCTTCCAAACCGCATAATTTATTGAAAGTTCGTGATTTTTTTCATAAAAAGCACAAAGAAGACACCACTCATCCCGATTCGCACTTAATTCAAGCGCAAACATTTATTAAGGGTCGCCATCAGGCGGGGGCGCACAAAATCAAATATTCCTTATTGACGGAATCCCCTTGTTTGAACTCTGACCGGTGCCCAAAATGTGGCATCAAATCGTAGCATCATCGAAATTGTGTCAATACACCGTCCGGGGCGCTATTTGCGCCCAAAATAACTGGTGATTGAGTGGCCAGCTCGGACTAACATTGAACTTGATTACGCCAAACGGACTTACAAAGGATATTACTAACCGAAATTAGGTCGTGTGGCTTGGCGATGCCGCATAGTCGCATTAATATGTCGCCAACGCAATTGGTGTAGTCAATGGTAGAATTTAGTACGCAGATAATATGGACAATAACAAACGAAAGTAATTGGTTTTGGAGTTATTGCGAACTGAAATATAATGTATTCATCGTGTGGGAGAGTAGACAAAGTTGGTATTTGTTATGTAAATTACCAGAAATAACAATTTTGTCGGCACCCAGTACTAATGGAGTCTGCTCCAAAAATTTGCAAAAAAATTAACGACCCATGAATGTCACGGATCTTTTAACCTATTGCTAGCATTATACCGCGACTCTAAATAATTATGTACCAGAATTATACAACATTCTTTTATAATAAATACTATACATTTAACTTTTTTACTCTTACATTTGATATACTTTAGCTCTCCAAAGTAAATATTATCGCATATATAATTTGACGCTAAAATTGTATCAATGATACACAATAATAGTTATCTATAACGACTGGTAAACAAGGATATGCAACGTTTTCCATCGCGTAACTGTCAAAGCCCTCATGAAACGCAAAGACGAAGAGTGTCCCCAAATCAATTATACCAACACAATACAATAGTTTATCACTTGCCAGACCATTTCGGGACCTATCAAAGAAACAAAGTATCCATTCCCATACACATGTGATCAAAGTTATTTCATGTGGACAAAGATAATGGAACAATATTCATTGGACTGTTTTCGATGGGAGCGGCCCAATTAATGGATCGATCTTTACGACCGCAAATACATAACGTGAAGATTATACGAGCATTTCTTTTTAACTACCTCTACATGGCTACAGGGGCCGTTCACCTACTCGTTGGTCTGACCTGGTGAAAGCTGCAACTGGGCTTAATGTACCGGCTGCCCTGCGTCAAGCTGAGGACAGAGAGGTGTGGAAACAGATCGTCAGCGCTTCGGTAACACATCTTTCATGAAAGACACGACCTTCAGAAATGAAGAAATCGACTAAGAAGAAGAGACATGGCCACAGAAATAAAACTTCTTTGTGTTATAATGTCATTCGCAGTTATTTTCCAAAGGCAATTACTTTACCTAAGATTAGTTACGTGACCTTTTATTAGCTTAGTTGGTATTCGATGCCTCGATATGGATTATATTGATATCGTAAATGCTTCAGAACCCTTCTGTTTAATTATGAACAAATAGCTTGCATGTACGATAAAAGCTTTGAACATATAATAGAAGATCATGGTTCGCTTAGCTTGCGTTGAATGTCTGAACCTTTGAATATTTTAGTTTATAACTTGTAAATAAATTAATAAGGCTTGATCGCCCTTGTTTAGAGTAGGCCCGTCTCCCAGCAGTCGGGACGTATATATATATATATAGGCTGTCAATGATGATGATGAAATAAATTCCTGCCTGCCGATGTATGTTGATAAAAATACGAAATCACAATTTTTGGAATTAATACAATTACAAATCTTAAATAACTTTTCTGAGTTTTCCCATAAGCATGTACCTAAGTAAGTACCATCATAGACATCGGATACCGAAAAGGTTTATAAGATTCCAGCGGCGATAGAACAAATGCGTACAAAGCGCCATTAGCAGCGATCATCAAGTACAACGTCTTGTTTTGATAATCGCCTACATAGGCGGATTCCGTCCGCCCATTAGTAGATTCCATTCGCCCAACCGCGCAAATTACATGCAATTTGCGAGACTACCGAACCCGGAAAGTTGTGCGCATTTGATATTTCTGAACGTATTTAATGTACGCTCTAACGCCGTGGTAAAGTTTTGTAGAGTAATTTAAATTGTAGTAGAATGTCGTTTATTACTCACGCGGAATAGTGGTCCAAACGAAGTTTGAGAAATGCGGCCTTGGCGTTTTGCTGTCGCGAATTTACGACGTCGGATTTTGGAACGTGCAGTGTTTAGAGGTGTCTTTAAGGTAAATGGGTTAGTAGTTCACACTGGTTTCTTAACTATGTCTTTCTGTTTCTGTAAAGTTGTATTTGCCATAATATAAGAGTACAAAGATGTTTAGTCTCTCACCTGTTTGATTAAAGGTTAATTCCTTCCATCTAGTGCATTGGAAATTAACCAATATTTGAAATTAACTATGTACTTTCACAAATAAAACAAGAAAAATGTTTTTTTTTTCCTTTTATCAATAAAATTGTTTATAAATCAATGTTTAGTCCACCTACTTTACAGCCAGGGTTAGAGAAAGATAAATTGCAATATTTTTTGTTTCCTCTTGAAAAACTTAATACCATCAGTTTTTTCCGTCCGAGGAGAAGATGTAGTAGTATATTTTATCCAAGTACTGTATCTAGTAGAAACATTTTTTGTAGGTAATCGTGGTTGGTTAATAAAACAGAACACAACACATTTTTAAGTCACAAAGCACATCAAAACGATGATACCTAAAGCAAGGAATTGTAGTCCACAAAAACTTTTATATTAAAGCTCTAATTATTACACTCGGCTACTTACCCGCTTAGGAACGGTTGGGAAATTAGGTAGCTTCTGCTGCAATGCTCTTCTCGTACACAGTCCAGTTAACTAGTTCACTTTTGTTCTTTTAATTTGGCACCAAACTGCCAGGTTTCGACGAGTCCGGAAGGCTCGTCACGGCGAAAAGGCAAAGGAATCCTTATTTATTTGTTGGAGAAGTTGCTTAACGTTTGGTCGACAGCCAACAGATAATCTAGAGCAGTGTACAAAATTATGTATTGAATCTTTATAATGTCAATGTATAAGCTATTGCATAGCTTTTATCGCGAGCTTTAAGCGCGGCGACCGAACCAAGAAATTCCGTAACCAAAAAAACCTCACAATCGTCTAACTTCGTTTCAGTTCGGTAGACTTCGGCACGGTGTTTGTGGTTGCGGTTAGACGTATTGTACGACTCCACGAAACTCGCACGAATCGAGACGAGCTGCTCCGAAATCGGACGATGCTATGCAATAGCTATACCCCGGCAGTCTCCGAGTGCCACACGTCTTTTTTTTAATAGGAAACCTGACATTATAAAGATTCAATACATTATTTTTGTACACTGCTATAGATTATTCAAACTCAGATAAGTCTCCAAGGATTAAGATAAGTACCTAATTCCCTAAGAGATGGTTCTCTATAATAAGTTACTTCTGCTCTACCTACACGTTGCCAGTGTTCTCGTCGGCGTAAAGTTTTACTTAAATAAAATATTAACAAAAAACATGCACTTACATAGTTTCGAACTTAAAGTTAAGACATTTGTATGTATTATTAAGCAACCGAAATTAAGATAAAAATAATATCAAGGTAGTGTGAAATAATTACACCTTTTGCCAAACTCGACGCGTTTAACAATTTTAATTAATTATACTTTTTATGTAATGGTTAACTTACCGAAAACACTTTGATTTTTCTGTCATTTCAACATCATACGGACGTGGGTGTGAGTTTCTGCAAAATTGATTTGTTGATTTTGTTCATTGATATTGTTGCATTAGATGACAGTAAAATTAGTCCATACATTATGATGGAGCTGTTTAACCGCGACAACACAACTTCTCTTAAGTATCTAATAAAAGATTACCAACACAACGATCTAAATGCGAAGCTTAATCTAAATTTTATATCTAAGAAATACTGGCGCTTAATTTCGTAGGAGTGAGAGCTCTACCACAAGTCATCCATTCAATCGTATCCAGTTATGAAAATATATATAATATTCTAACTATCTTTAACGTGTGTTAAATCGCTTTTGCAAATATCTAAAATAGGTAGGTGAGAATCTTGGCTGACTCAGGTCCCCGATAATCTGTGTAATATATGGGGATTTCTGGAGAGCAGAAAATCTGCGACATGCGATAACAAACAAAGTTGAAGTTGAGCGGTTTTCGCCGTCGATATGATCAACCAATCCATTATTCGTCGTCGCCATATCGTTTAGTGTAGGAGATGACTTCTCATGTCATGAGATTCATCATATTTTTTTTCAATGCATAGTGAATTAAAAATATTTATTTATTATTATTATTATACTAAACTAGCTAACTAGCTTATTATACTAAACTTTGCGTAATTAATTGTAAAAGTATTACAATTTCAAATGTGACTGAAAATTTTATATATTTTTTTAATATTCATTATATCTTCTTCTCCATTCTTGAGTTTATTAGTAACTTCACTCAAGAGTTAAAAATGGAAATCATCTAATTTTAAGGCATGAGTGACAATATATGTAAAAATAAATTGAATTATGTATAATAGGTAAACAATTTTCAGTGTACGAACAGAAATTTATCATCTACACTAATATTATAAAGAGAAAAGTTTTGTATTTTGATATGTTTGTAATGAATAAACTGAAAAACTACTGGACCGATTGCAATAATTTTTTCACCATAAGAAAGCTGCATTATTCAGAAGTAACATAGGTTATATAATATTACGCTAGGTCCTATAGTTGTGGAGCAGTAACCGAAAATGTTTCAAAAACGGGGGAAAAGTATCGTTTCTGAGGCCTTCCGTGGCGTGCGCTGAGCATATAGATAAAATCATACAAAAATGCTCTATGGATGAATTGTTTATCTTAAAATTATCTTTAAAAAAGTCCGCGAGAGCATATGTCTACCTTTTTTAGTTTACCCATAACAATCATTTTAATGATTTAGATGTTTGCTCCAAAGTAATGTCATTTTAGCGACGGGATTTCGAAGTAAATGGTTTAATCCTTATAAAAGTTTGCTCTAGAAATAAATATAAATAAAACGTAAAACTATGTAAAAAATCTTAAGTCCCCCGTGCGAAGCCGGGACGGGCCACTAGTAATTTATAAACTTACTGTGCAATAAGTCTGACGCAAACTAGTAATCGACTCTTGGTCTAACTATAGACCCAATAGTATAAAGCCCCTTCCATTAGATACTGTTTTACTGTTCTTTTGTTTTATGATCGTATTTTTCCGATAATGTATTGAAAGCGGTCGAGTGAAGAGTCGCCACTCCCTTAAGTGTTCTCAACTACACAAAACGTATACAAATATAGACCCTATAGTTTTAAATTTCGCAAAAATTGTTGAGACGCACTATGAAATGAAATAGCACACAGAGTAAAGAGTGTGCTCATAAAACTGCTACTTAATGGAACACTTTATGAGAACAAAAAGCGATCTTAATAAGGTGTACTTACTGAAACTTTTTGAATAAAGCAGTTTATAGTTGCGAAGATACTGACAAAGTAACCCTGTTAGGGCACTTTGTTCTACATTTTCTACTGCGATGTTCAGAGTAAGCCTTCTTTCTACCTAAACGCTATAATGGTCATTGTAAAAAAAAAACCTTTTGCCGTCTTTATAATTAGTACATGCACAGCTACGTTCATGTGAACGTAGCTTTTAGATGTCTAACACTACTACATTATATTCTTCTATTCTATGATTTCACTAAAATTTTCTTAGCTTTTTTCTCAAATTTTTTTTGTAGTGTATTTGTGTAAAAAGAAAGATGTACCTAAATATTTTATTCTAGAATTGTTTTCTGGCAGGTGTCAGCGGGCATTTACCTCGTCAAATATATATCGAAGTTCTTTTAATGTTTTATCAACCTAGCTTTTGTTATATTTGAAAGTGTCAATCTGTCTAATTTGGGAGCTTTGCTTTTTTAGTGGTGCTATTGAAGTGTACTGTGTAAAAAAATACATATATCACCAAGAGTTGAGGTAGGAAACTTTTTAGGGGGATACTACGAAGTAACTAACTACAAAAGAGTCCGATAGCAACTGGATATCATTTTTTTTGGCCCATCGCAATTGCTGGCTGCATAGCTTCTGCCTTGTCTTCCAGCTGTCCAATAAAGAAAAAGACCCGAATCGTCGAGTAGGGTTCTGATTGCTGTCCGGGTTGATTAACGAATTTCGCGCATGCCACCATTCGGCCCGACCGCCGACAGATCCAGAACAAATATTTTTCCATTGCGAAAATTGAAAATCGATCGCCGCAATTTGTTGGTACTCTTTGGTGAGCGCAATTTTTTGACCGGTTCCGATGATCAGGATATCCCGTTGTACTACTAGGAAGTAAATTAGGTGTCCGATAGATCTTGCGAAATCTATCATGTGAAAGTAGGTACAAAAGTATTTCTCTGTTCCCTCGCTCTCAGAATTCGGTGAGAGGGCAGACCAACATGACCAATGAAAGCAGGACCACGGGCGTAACGAGCTTACCCAGGCACCGGCGTGCTTCAACGAACTTACAGACGCCGAGTAATTTTAACAGAAAAATTAAGGTAAAAAAATCTTTAAAAACAAGCTTTTATTTAAATGCGCTAAAAGAAAAAAATAAACTTTTACACTATAACTTTACTGTCAACTTATAACATTTCAAATTCAACATATTTGACACAATTTATATGTTTTAAAAGCTTGTCGCGAGATTTAAGTACCTACTCGTAATTTTAAAAGCAAGTTTTAAAATACCTGCCTATTAAAAATTTTAAACTAAGAAAGTAAATACGAGTACTTAAATCTCGCGACAAGCTTTTAAAACATATAAATTGTGTCAAATATGTTGAATTTGAAATGTTATAAGTTGACAGTAAAGTTATAGTGTAAAAGTTTATTTTTTCTTTTTAGCGCATTTAAATAAAAGCTTGTTTTTAAAGATTTTTTACCTTAATTTATTTTATACTTTTAGTTTTCTTGTCTTCCGGCTCCATCATCAGACCCTGGTTACCATCTAGCATCTAAGTACTCATCTAGGCGAATCAAACGAGCCCAAACTCGATTTGGTTGTGTCGTTTAAGTACTGAGTTCCTTTGGCTGTCTTCCGGCTCCATCATCAGACCTTGGTTACTATCTAGCACCAAAGTACTCATCTAGTCGAATGAAATGAGCCCAAACTCGATGTGGTTATGTTATTTAATTACTGAGTTGCTATGGCTATCTTCCGACTTCATCATCAGATCAGCTCCATGTCATAATAATATTGCATTGTCATCGGATATACACGTGCATGCAAAATTTCAGCTCAATCGGTTGAGGGCAAGTGCCTTAAAATTGAGTTATAAAATTCCACCCGAACACACAAACATACATACATACATACATACATACATTGCAAGTTAAATAAAAGCTTGTAAAAAAAACCCAGATTCGAGACTCAAATCCGATCTGGCGATGCGACACTTGCCACCGAAGAGGCAGGCAGAGGAAATAATATTACTATGCATACTCTACCTTATAAAGATCGATTCCATTACATAATCCATAATCCAATATCCATAAACAGAAATAAATAATATGTTTTAGGCTTTTCCCAACCAATTTATGTTTCAGTTTTTTGAGATAGGTAAAAGAGAGTCGTACTATCAAGCAAAAGAGCATAATTGTGCTTCCATACGGTAGCATCGTACTACCGAACCTTATAACACCTTTACACATTTACTGTCCCAAGTGTATGTCGCAATATAAATATTTTCATGCAAATTGGCTAATTAACATTGCGGCACTGTGAGCGAAAATAGGGAATTAAACAAAACTCCTAAACTTTGTTATCATTTTGAAAGATAAACATTAAACGCGCCTGTGGCGGTCGCCTCATTTTGTTGCTTCATGACACGGTTCGACAAACAATAACATTTCACAATAACAACAACGTGGTTATGTGTCGCGTGAAATATAGAGTTGGTGAGTTGGTGTACTCAAAATACTGTTTAACGTTTAAAAACTACTAGAACTTAACCAATATTGTATCGTACGTTTGAGGGTAAATAGTTTCTATTCACTAGTAAGACACTCTAAAATAGCAAATATTCCGACCAATTGAGAACCCCCCCCCCCCTTTTTTTTAAGCCAGTCAAAAATAATATTGCTTACAGATTTTATTATTTTATGCATGCAAAATGTTTAACCTATCAAGTAAATAATATTCTGTAAACGAATGATGTTCAACGTTCATTATTTATCGAAAAATATTGAATAATGATTGTTAAAATTTTATGAACAATGTGGACTAAGTGAGTATAAAGGGAGAGCATGAAACAATATAATTCGTCAATGTTTAAATTAGCATACTAACAGATATTTTGTTGCTCTAACGACAACCTCACCACACTTGATGGTAAGCGATAGGGAGTTAGTTCCACATAAAATGAAATCGACTAGCATAATAGACCATATTGAGCCTGTCACAGTCACCCTGGCCCACTGGCCACCACAGGCCCTCAGAGGGCCTACCATGAGTTGGCTATCGAAAACTTACTTACGTTAAAAACCTATCGAGTTGTTTTTTTCATACGGCCGATTTTAGTTCTTCGCGTAACCACCAGCGGCGCTGTACAAGTTTTTCATAGACATATTTACGTGGGCGATATCGAGTGCGTAAGTTTTAAACTCATGGTAGCCCCACTGAAGGACTGCTTAAGTGCCGTTTCCGTTTCACGACCCGCCTGAAAAGCCATAGGAGGTAGGGAAAAAATGAGCTGGAAGGGCATTCTATGCCTCTTCTTTCTTTTCTAATACCGAAAACCAACACAAACGCTTTTTACTGATACATGCATAGAACTTGTGGTATTACTTTTTGATATTATCGAACTAACCAACCATCCCTGACGAGCTTGTTGGCTTATATCGCTTGCACCAAAAGTCTTAAGTTTGATTTTCACTCGGGAGAAATTTTGATGTCATGTGAGTAATCTATGTAAACTACTGTTGTTTCTGATATACATAACACAAGCTTATCAAGTTCCTTTGCAATTGAAACAATGTATTATATTCAAGAAAAGTAGAGATAAGGGATAAATTTTATCCCCAATCTCTACTTTTTCGCACTCATAACCCTGACACACAAAAATGATAAATAACTCAACACGAAGTCAGATGTTGTATGCAATGTTGTGTGTTTCATTATCAACCCGTAAGCGATTAGGCCTTAGTCATTATAGTCAACCAACCTGGCTAAGTGCGGGTTGGTTGACTACACAACCTAAGAATTTATTCGTGGGTGGGCAAATTTCCTGACAATGTTTTCCTTTACTTTCAAGGCGTCGAATAATCGTACATATGAATTTTAAATTTGAAAAACACAGGGGTACGTTGCGGTGTTTGAACTGGCTACCTCTCGCATGATAAGCGACGACCTTAACCACTCGGCCATCGACGCTTTTTTTGTGTGTGATACTTACTCATCCATAATCTATACTCTAAAACACTCGTATCTAATACCCACCCAATAAACCTAACTCACAAAAATGATCTTAGCCCCGCAAGCCAGGATGATTCCACCGATCCGTCCACCAAAACGTCCAAATATAGTCGACCCAAATAGCCGGACCCAACGCTCAGTTGCGCAGTTCTTTGTTTCCGTAACAAACTGGCATCATTCAAAACCTATCTGAATCCTGAATATGGCTATTCGAAGTCAATTTATCGGGTGGGAACTCGGCGCCGAAATATACTCCATTTTACACTCTATAGATCTTATATAAGTCATATCTAAACTGTTTTACAGGACATGATGATGAATGAAATTGTTTAATAAACTTAAACATAGAATTCTTTTCGGTGATTTCTACCCTATATTATTCTATGCTGATCAGTCAATCAAATAACGCTCTTAGTTGGAACGGCTGGATTGAATGAATGTTACAGAAATTAATATTTATTATTAACCTATTTAAAAACCCTTAAAGCACCCGAAAATGTATAATTAGAATTGAATTTCTCATATTTCCTAGGAAATCTGAACATTTTGCTTCGGTTAGTTAAGTGAAATTTATTATATTTCCATAGCCACATAAAAAGTAATGAAATGATACAGCTACATACTAGCATATACATCTATCGAATTCATCTCAACCGCAAAATCTTCAGTCGCTTCTCCCGACTTGCTAAGTTTGTCAACCACCACAGATTCCGTTTCAAATAACTAAGTAATATCTTTGTATTACTATTGAGGGGGAACTTAGTGGATGAATGTATCCTAGGAATACAAATAGTAGTTAATTAATATCTATGTCCGCTTGAAAAGCTTGTAAGTGGGATCAAAACCAATGTATTAATAACCTGATAAAAAGGTATATTTAATCTGTTAAGATGTGTCATGGACACACATTAGAAAACTGAAAATTTTCGGGATATTTGACATGTGGTTTTAACATTAGGAGCTCATTAAAACCATGAGTTAGCTATCGAAAACTTACGTACCTACGTTAAAAACCTATCGAATTGTTTTTTTATACTACCGATTTTAGTTCTTAGCGCTACCGCTAGGGGAGCTGTACAATTTTTTCTTAGATATATTTATATAATCTTAGTCTCTCACTGAAAGTCAAAAGTCCAAGCTCAAGGTTTTCCAAGGTCAAGGGATAAGTATGAAGTGGAGTTTTTTTTAAAGTATTAAGTTAGTAGACAAAATAAGGAACACCGCCATCCGCTCCATGACTGGTATCGCTGATGTAAGAATCAAGACTGCGAAGCTAATACGTAGAATATCATCTACGGCTTAAGATCTCCATTCAAACCTTCATAATTCACACATTGAACACACATTCAGAGAACCCATCAAAACAAACTTTTCATTGAGTTTAATTTTACATACCCCAAGCGAAAAATGTTTACCATGACTGTTAATTGAAAACCGCTGGAATTTTATCATTGAACTTTAACATTAAATTACATTTTAAACAAAGTACGAGTATACTAGGTGGTTTCAAATGTATATGATAGTTATTTTTTTACTAACTTATATACAGTTGATAAAAAAGTTAGCACGTTACAGGTTTTTGTTCGTATAAATAAGTCAAATTTTGCGATAAACAAGAGATTTTCGAAAAACTAATGGTTTTACTAAAAATATGTTCAAAATGTACAAAATAATTATTCAAATGTTCTATGACGTGGTACGGATTCCTATATTCAAGGCCCTTTCACACTTAGTTGAATTTTAAAATTACCAAACCAACCGTATTGAATCGCAGTGCCTACGGCATTCATTTTGCTAAACGATGTAAATGGAAAAGGTTTTACGCTTACACGTTTTCGGAATTTTACTGACAAAATTGCTCACTCCTATCAAAATGTTCATCATCATTCTTCTAGCGCTTTTAGATAGATAGATTCCGGGTACCCCTTTTTGTCGGAAAAATTCCTATATGGATTTTCGCTTGTTCAGTGTATACGTTTCGGGGAACCAAATTTAATATAACATTACCTACAATCCAACTGTTACCTTCATCTGTTAAGGACAGAAAAGTATCCCAATGAAGTTCTGCCACTTATTCAAAAGGATCACAGTTCGGATTTGGAAAATCTATGTCCCGTTTTGTTGTAATGTGTCCCATTATCTACCGGACGTCCCGTTTTTAAAGGCCGTAGTATTGCCCCGTGTTAGCAAAACTGTTGTCTCAACCAAATAAACTTTGACCCAGGTTCACTACCCACGGTTCCAAGAGTCGTGGGTTCGATTCCCATTCGGGACAAATATTTGTGTGACGAACATCGGTGATTGTTCCGTGTCTGGGTGTGTATTAAGTATATTTATTTAAGTATATTTGTGTATCCACTGTTGATTCTGATATCTGTAACACAAGTGCTTAAGCTACTTACCACGGGATCAGATCAATGTATGTGATGTTGTGAAATATATTTATTTATTTATTTTATAATAAATGGTCACATGCCTAAGCAAGATAGATCAGTTTAGAGATATTTTAAACCGTAATTTTATGTCAACTGATTTATGAATAAAAGTGTCTACTACTTATACTGTTTGTTTCGTATTAGATAGGCTAAATAGCGCATTTTTCGATTTCCGAATATTTGTGTAGAACAGTGCTATTTAGTGCTGTTTCTGTCGGTAACACAAGTGCTCAAGCAACTTACCTCGGAATCGAAACAATGTAGGTATGTGATGCCTGATACATTTTCATATCTTTTAGGTTAAACCTTATTATCAGAAGATGTGGCAGATCTATCAACAAGCATTTGTTTGGAAATATTTGATGCGTAATAAAAATAAGCCTCCAAGACACTCCATTAGATCGTATTTCAGTATAATGGTATTGAGAAGTCGTTGGGGGCCATTAAACGCGACTTTATAGTACTTCCCCGGCCACCCCACGCTTTGTGGAAGAAGTTTACCAATTACAGATACCCATTGAATTACTGGGAATTTCATAAAATGTCCGACGCTAAGACGGACCGTTTGCGGGCAATAATTAAGAAATATTGGCCGGTTACGAAAATATAAGACAAAAATGGGGTAGGTGATATTTTATCGTGGCAAAGGTATTGAATTAAATGATCTAAATTTTTTGAGTTAAAACTTGACACGAATAAAATATGAATTTTAAATATTCATTCCGTGTTAATATTCAAAATACCATACTATAGATGTTAAAATGTTTCTAGAACCTAGACAACTTTACACTTATAAAGGTTTTTGAATGCCATAATACAGAGTTAACAGAGAAAGCAATCCAAGTAGGAGCAGTGTGTAACTGTAGTATCACAAATATATTGTAATCTTCAGAAAAAACTGTGTTGTTATATTTAGATTAAAGCAATATTTCAAACTGATAAATTACGTTTTATGAACCGTATACAGATAATTTCTCCACCAACAACAAAAGCATTAAAAGTAAATTGCAAAAACTATCGTCTGGAAGGGAATCGTAAACGGACAGATAATAATAAAGCAACATTGATTCGGGATAAAGAGCTCTAAAACTGTAATTCCCATCAGACAAGATGAAAATAACGGCAAACTTGTTTCGCCGAGTTTACTGCAAGAAAATGTTATCTTTATTTCATAGATTAAAGAAAATATCAACGTTTGTGAGTTTCGTCGCGAGACCGAGATCCCGAACGGCGGAGGCGACGCCATCGCCCCACCCTTTTTATGGTTCGGATGAATTATGACATAAAATATTTATCTCCTTTCGGGGATATGTAACGCGTCTGCTCCTTTTTAGATGATAATACAGTAAATCCCCATTTTATAACACAACAAAATAAATTGACAACTCCCGCGGCAATACGCGCGAAACAATGGAGTGATTCCGAGATTCCCGAGGTTTCACATTTCTTTCCCCCATTTTTGGGAACATGTAAACAATAAATGCGAAGATTTCCGCCGATGTGTCGCTGGTTTATTGGACTCTCGGAAGTTATGTTGAAAGGGTGACGTAGCAGGTGACTGGGAAATTTGGAACTTATGCACCGTCACTATTACATTAGATATCTCTTTCGGCGACCCGGGAAGATTACTTTTTGTGTAAGCCTTTTTCAGATTTTATTGGAAATCTCTCTTTTCATAACTAGATAATATGAGTTTTTGTAGTGCTATCGATTAATTTTGCAGCGTAACATAATATCATAGGATACTCACTAATATCCTTTCATCATCTTGTTTAACAAGGTATGTACCAAGGTCAGATCCAGATACGAAACGTACCTACTTCAACAAAAATACAGGTTATTAAATAGCTGCTAATGTTCCATATCACACTAATTAGGGAACAAGCTCGCACACATGTTTCGCGTAACGCAATTATGTCGTTACCTACACTCAATGCATCATTAGCCCCGCAATATTATGTTCTGGGTATTCGGCATTAACTAGATTTAGCCGAGAGCCAAATAAATGGGGGGTCATCTACGGCGGCATTTGTCACGGCTCAGTAATTTGCGGGAACGCGTGCTTTTCTTCATATTCCCGCAGAGTAATCCCCAAGTACAATTTGTCAAAATTTCAACATTACGCCGAGTCACAACGGTGCTTTCAACACCTCGGCCCTAAGCCCGTTTGATAAACTCTATGCATTATTTTGTGTCAGAGTTCCGGTCGGGATGTTTTGTCACCATCTTACTTGCAGGGCTCAAGTTACACTCAATAAATTGTGAGCCTTTCGGCGATGGAATTTTATAAGCTTTTACGTTGTGCTTTCACCTGGCCGTTTAAATTATTAAATGTACAATACCCGGAAGCAATTTATCACTTCTGTGTATTTTGTCATTAAAATATGATTTCAGGGCATTGCTAAATATACAAAATTATTTAATTTAGATTATTATTGACGTTTAACCTATAAAACGATACATTTTTTTATTTTTAAACTAGCTGTGCCCGCAACTTCGTCTGCGTAGAATAGTAACTTTTGCCAGCATTTTTAATTTCAGGAAACATTTTTTTTAAGAAATTACAGGAAAAATAAATGAAGCTACATAAATTATAAAAACGATTACAAAATAAAATATAATTAAACTTAGTAATTGATTAGATTAATATCCATTAAAGAACCTGAAATTGTTTACAGATTAATAGGTGATAAACAACATATCACATATTTCATTACAAATCGGCCAACTAAAATATAATTCACTCGCACAATATGTTTTTTTTTTGTCTAAGCAATGATCTAGCCTGAGAGGAGTGTGGTAGCTAGGACTCACAAAATTATTTTTCACATTTTAGTGCAAAATACAAACTACCGATCCACTGTCTCAAAATATCTATGAAGGATGTGTGTCGCCATGTGACGAATTAATCAGTATTTCCTTTGATTTTTTGTTATGTGCTACTTTTGCGCATTGTTTTTGTATAATTCTCGTAGATTGTATTGTACTTGTAATGAAACAATGAGGTAATAACGTAAAGCGCAAGTTTAATAAAATATAACTTATGAATTACTTTTATAGAGGAAGATCCCAGAGCCGCCAGACATCACTTATTTTCTAATGGACAAAATATATACGATTGAGTAGTGGTGGGGTGTACTATCATCATATGACTAGTTGCTACCTTGACCAGACGGCCATTTTTCAGATATCAACCAATCAAGGTACATAGAAACACTGCTCACCTCACTTAAATTCTGATGGCTGATTTTAACATATATTTCACACAATATCATTAAAAATCAGGTTTTATTACTCCCAGACACATGCGGTCGGCGGTTATACCTTCCAGACGCAGTAAAGCTATGAAAAAATTTTACTTTTACTTAATTTTACTTATTTTGTGATGCTTGATTTTTATATAATGTTATTCAAACTATTTTAAAACGTTTTTCAAACGGACAGACCGATCCAAGGGGCCAAACATTCACCAGACCCAACTGTTTTAGATTTTTTTAAATTGAATTTAGTTAAGTTTTTCTAATAAAATAGTTTGTAAGGTACAATTCTATAATTATTGCGGTCAGATGAGCACTTTTTAGTTGTTTGAATAACATTTATAAAAATCGAGCATCAGAAAATAAGTAAAAGTAAAATTTTTTCATAGCTTTAAAGCGTCTGTAAGGTAAAACCGCCGACCGCATGTGTCTGGGAGTAATGAATCCTGATTTTTAATGATATTGTGTGAAATATATGTTAAAATCAGCCATCAGAATTTAAGTGAGGTGAGCAGTGTTTCTATGAACCTTGATTGGTTGATATCTGAAAAATGGCCGTCTGGTCAAGGTAGCAACTAGTCATATGATGATAGTACACCCCAACACTACTCAATCGTATATATTTTGTCCATTAGAAAATAAGTGATGTCTGGCAGCTCTGGGATCTTGGACCATTAGTATTTGAAGCAATATTGCGAAATATTAGAGCATAGTGACATCTCTTTAACTAACCAAGAACTAAACACTCATCAAGTCATATCAAATCTGACAGCATTTGACATGACTTGCCAGCTAAGAACGTGATAGTTGGGGAGCCCAACGGGAGTTTGTGGAGTCTTGATCAGACTCAGACTCTGTCTTGTAAGATTTCTAAATAGGAGACTCCTCGCACCCTTTCATGTACCTCTGCCGTGTATGTACACATCATACGGGAGGCTATGCGTTATCTTAAACAGGATAGTTGCTAATGCTAATTACAAAGACACTGTTAAAAGAATTGGCCAGGATTATGAAGAACTAATAATCTCTCATGGTTTTCACGGGGCGATGACCGTAGAATCGCGCCTATAACAAAAATTTCTAAAACCTTTGACACAACAAAGATCCAAGGGGCACTTGACCAGTTCTAATGATCTATGTGATTTTATTTGTAACGATCTTTATAAATAAAATAAAAATAAATAAATAAATTATATACGATAACTTTCTTTAATTTTATAATGTCCAAAATTTTTACGTGAATGTTTATAAATTCTCCTTTATTTGCTCAGAATAGCGATATCCCTCTATATAAACATTCATCAAATAATATCGAACAGTCTATCAATTGGAACAACACAAACCACCAATGTAAGCCAGCAAGCAAATATTGGACAACTGACCACCTCCATACCGAAAACCAGGTAATAGAGAAATGTAGCTAATTTAATGAACCTTCGAACCTGGCATTTGTGGATTATTCAAAGGTCTTCGATGGTATCACCCACATCAACCCATTTAGCTTTCTTTTCTTCAGCAAAACGTCGAAACCACATATATAAAACTTCTCCAAATCATTTACCAACCAAGCACAGCCGATATCAAACTGCACACTGAAGGCCTTACATTCAAAATACAAAAAAGAGTTAAACAGGGTGACTCCCTATCACCAAAGCTTTCAGTAGCACGCTCCAAGAAGTCTTCAGGTCACTATGATATTCTTAGAAAACAATAGGAATTGGTGTAGAGGATAGGCGACTGATAAACTTTCGCTTTGCCGATGACATTTTCCTATTCGAAATACGTATACATCGACAGAACTTGAGTTGATGCTCGAACAACTGAGCGCAGAAAGCGTTGACGTTAGACTGACGATGAATAGATCCAAAACCAAGGTCATGACCAACAGCACCACTGATTTGGTGGACAAAGAAATAATCCGTAGAGCAGACAACGCCGGGAAAAGCTTCTGGTCCATGAACGGGTATATGAAGGGTGATCTTCTTATATCACTGATCCGCAAACTCATCGACGTTTTCATACTGGCTATCCTAACACACAATTTTGATCCCCCACTGAAAATCAGAAGTCCAAACTGAAGGTTTTTCAAAAAACTATGAAGCGGAGTATCATAGGTATTAAGTTAAAATAAAATATACCACCATCCACTCCCGTACTGGTATTGTTGTTGGTCAAAGCTGATGTAGCAATGGGCGGGGAATGTGATATGAAATGTGCGAGGATAAAGAACAATAGATGGACCAGAATCGTTACACATCATGCGATGTGTAACAATTCTGGTCCATCTATTGTTCGCTGTTGTTGTTGTTGTATTGTACAGGCACGCGCCTGAAGACGATTTTCGCCGAAGAAGACCCAAGAAAAGGTGGTATGACGATCTGGTCCATGTATCAAAGAACTGGCAAGTCCTAGCATTAGACTGAGCAGTAGATGAGTTTGAAGGATACTTTGCCCAGCAGTGAGGTGATACAGGTTAAGAAAAAAAAATTACAGATTATTATACAGCAGGACTTCGATATCAGCTTGAACCTCCTGCATAAAAATGTAACGCGCTGAAGTATCTCCAGATTATGTGTTTTTCAACAGACACCAAGATTAATTATAGCTTTGTGGTCCAAATCGTTACAATGTCACTTTTTAGGGATTATTTAACATGCACTTTGAATGACTGACACGGTCAAATAACTTTTTTCTTTCAACAGCTTGTTACCAGGTAGCCCTCCTGTATTAATCGCTGTCCCCCCATTTATAAAGAAAGTGTAATATACTTTTCGTAATCTTTCTATTCCGATTCCATGTCGTTCGAGTAACTGCAAATCTAGCCATTTACCTCCCCTACTATGACGTTTTGCTCAATAAAGTAGTCCGTATAGTCCTAGTCAGAAGGTTCATTTTGGTCGATATACTTTTACCATTTTTGTACGTGATCTAATAAAGTTAGATTTTTAACTATCCTACAGGAATTTCTGTGACTAAAAGTATTTAAGATCTTGACCGGGGATGTATGGTACCACTATGCAAAATTTCATTTAAATCGGTGTAATAGTTTCAGAGATCAGTCATTTATTTTGGTTTTTTGAATATCCCCCGGGAACCAGTTAACTGTCAGTGATTTAAAGTATCCTATGCATTTTTCCGGAATTTAAAATACCTTCGTGTAAACTTTCATTTAAATTGGTTCAGCCGTTTAGGAGGTCAGTCGAAACAAACAAACAAACAGACAGAGACACAATTTTTTTTAAGTATGAGGATGTGTTCTACTACTCTCAAAACATAACCCTGACTTGTTTTTTTTGCGTTTTTCAAAAAAGTACAAGAATTTTTACCTCTACGTTTTTATTATAGTATAGATACACAATCTAGACACGCGGTAGCGTGTCAAGCCAAGTTCAAGAAACAGAACTGGCGAGCCGCACCGTGTGTAATATTACACGAACCATTTGGGACCACTTTTGAACCCCTCATAAATCAAAAACTATTTCACATAAACGTATCAAATTTAGCTCATATATTGTGACTTGCGAGATAAATATGTGTTCTAAATTTCATAAGCTTATCTCAAACAGTTATTTAGATATTAATGTCCAAAAATCCTCATTTTTATCATTGACTGACTGACAGATCAAAATTCTAACCCAGTTCCAAATGACCTAGAGAGTTAAAATTTGGTATGCAGATAGGTAATTACATGAATACAAAGGAAAAAATAAAAAACTGGCAATTTTTTAATAATTAGGTTTTTTTTTTTAATTTTTATTTTTATAAGAGGCTAACAAGATTACCTCACTCCACCTGATGGTAAGCGGTAGTGAGATCCACATATGAGGTCGACAGGCACAATAGACCATGTTGAGCCTGTCGCACTCACCCTGAAAGCCGTGAAAAAGGAGACCACTGCTGCGGTTAGGTTCTATTATAAACGCTTAACATAAATACCGGGGAAGGCAGAGCACTAAGTATATATTTAGGTATACATACTTATTTATTTACAATTAAGAGTAGGTACTTATAGTCGGTTTTCAGGGTTGGATCTTGGGTAGGTTTATAGAAACTAGCCAAGACAGACCTTCATAGGCTACCACCATACATTATCTTATGTTATAAGAAGATATGATAGGTATGTTATAGTGTTACTTATAAATAAGTTTCAGGGTTGACCATTGAACTTGGCACCCATTTAGATCTCACTTCTTTTGTCGTTGAAGTCAACAACCAAGGCAATTATCATAATATTGAACTTGGCTCTCATTTCACATTTATGTTTTTGATTGGATATACTTAAACGCAATCGGTCAGTTTCAAATACACTTTGACATCCATTTACAGATATCTAGAAATGAACTAGTAAACTCATAACATGTCGACAACAGGATACATTATCGACAATAGCTTAAATGTAAGTAAGGTTTAAGAAATGTGCAGTCTACTACTAATACGACTATTCAAAGCAAGTAATCACTGTGGAAAATAGGACTGTAGGCATATGTTTAAAGATTGACGTCATAACTTATGAACAAAGTATAGACCGTAAGGAATCAAAATCTTTTAAAGTGACTCCATCCCGAAGTCATAATACTCGTAAAGTCATTGTTCTACGTACCAGAAAATCTTTCTAAATTCAACGTGCAAAATAAGCAATCCAGTAACCCCGAATAGCTGAAACCTTCCGTCGTCAAAAAGTTTGATATGAGAAGGTCACAATTTGCTTACACAGCGTTGTCAGCGAGTGTAGCGCCCAATGGCCTGTGAAAATCGTTAGCCCATTATCATAACAATGAAATTTATTCCCGCAAAATTCGGGGAAGTTATGAATGTTTAGCCCACCATTTTTAGGCTCCATTAAAATCGCAAGTTGTTACGGGAAAAGTTTTTTATTCAATAAATTTATTTCGGATCACTGGGTCGATTGAATTTGAATAACTGAAATGGTATGTAAATCGATTTTGTTGTTCCAGAATGGATGACTGGACTGTTTGCTGGCTAGAATGCTAAACAGTTGTTTTGACAGTCATTGATGTGACTACATTTTAAAACTCTGCAATTTAATAATGGATATTTTACGTTTAGATAATTTGGTTTTGTAGATAAACAAAGCAAAATCGACCTAAATGAACTGGTTGGTACTTTCAAAATATTTTTAACACGCGATTTAGTTAGTATTACTGTTAGTTGCGGTACTTGTAATACTTTGGGGTTCCTGCGTTCCATTAAACATTTTCATACACACACATTATTCAAACCTCAATGTAATAGATACAAAATAATATAATGCCCTGCTTATAGAGGTCCTTTTATTCCATTTTAATGAGTCAATTTGGTGACTTTTCCACCAATAATCCGTAGCTCTTTATACAACTGAGGCGAAATGAATGCAAACAGTGTCGACGCGACGAAACTCGGTTTTGCATAAATTCTACATTATCTTTAATGAAAACATTGGTGGAGTTAAACCATCGACAATAAAAATCATCGCTTAAATTGTTACTTTTTAATGAGAACTCTTTGGAAATAATAAAACGCTTTTAATTACGATATATTTAACAGTGATGTCACTAATCACCATCCGTTGGTACCTCATGTTTAGATACCCATATTTTTATTCCAGAAAATATTTGGTATCTGACGTTCTTACTATCAATGCTTATTTCTCTGTACTGCTAACTACCTACTTGCACCTATTTACATCTCAATATACTAACTAATATTTAACACAAGGACCCAAAAACACGCTCACTGTCCCCAGATCCCTCTTGAAACAACATGTTACTTGCTAATGACGCAAAATGCAGTGGAAAGTACTACGACGAACAGAAGTATACATCTTAATTAATACACGCGTTTTAATGGTCCATTACCTGCAAAATAGCCTCAAAGGATCTACAGTGAACAATAAACTCGCGTACATTACAAAACATAAAATCCTGTTTAATATTCAATCCTATGGCGTGCGAAATAAGACCCACTCCCGGAATGGGAAGTGGATATGAAAATGTTATCATATCAGCAAAGTTTGGTCGGGCAACCCCTCAGGCATTCACAAGTTGAACACAGTTGGATGTCATTTTGACACAGTTCTATTTTCTCGCAAACTGCAAGGAGATACTTAAAACGGGGGAACTTTTGTAATGTAACGACTTGATGTGTACGAGGATCTATTGACAAAGCGTTCTCGGGGGTATTAAAATGTAATTGTGTTTGTCCTAAAGGAAACTTTAAGTGGTTCATGAAATACGAACTTAAATTTATAGAGGACGTTTTGTCTGAATTTGTACTGTGCCGAAGCAAGAAAGCCTGGCAGCCGGCTTTTGTATAATGCTTTATTACTATCACTTAGGTGTTTCAAAGATTTCCCTGGATAATCCAGCCCACAAATTTTGTGCCACAAGATATTTAATATTCTGAATGGGTGCTTAAGTAATTCGCTCTCTTTAAAGTATTTCAAGCACTTGTCATTGCTAATAAATCTTTTTTTTCTCCAATTAGGAGCAGGTATATTCCTGAATGTAGTAAAATGTAAAAAAAGGTTTGTTTACGTATAATACCTCTACACTATTAATTATGAAATAACTACCGTGGCGAATGTATATTAATTTTTTTCACTCCATGTCCCATATAACAGAAAAAATTATTCCTCTACAGTTTTTTTTATATGTATAGGTAATTCCTATCATCCATCTAAGTATGGGATAAAAGGTGGTTGTAATAAGTCCCCATAAAAATGATACTATGACTTCGTGCATTAATTAGATAAACAAAATTTCAAATATAAATATATATATAAAAACCCTCCCTGTAATGAAAACAAAGGGCCATAATGTTTGTTTCTTGTTCATTTTGTTTACATACATTTTCCCCTCTAAAGTAGTGTCCCCTTCCCGCGGGATTTCACCAGGAAATACATATGAGGATAAACTTCAATATTTCATAAACTATTTTGTTAACATTCCTCGTAGTTGGACATGTCCTTGCTTCCTTTAAGTGGATATATTTTACGGTTGTAGGATAATATGCGCCAGGTTTGTATTTGTAAGTAATTGAGAAATGCAAAGATTAATATAAAAAAACATTATAATTTTAAAAATACATTTAATGAAACAATACAAAGTGCTCGTGAAAGGAAACTTTATTATTTAAGATAATATTTTGTATCTTACAATACCAAGAAATTGAGTCACCTTTGTAGTAGAGTATTTCAGTTACTCCTGACTTCTGACTGACACAGATTGTTTTAATAAATCTTGAGGAAAACCATCGATCCATGTATCGTGAATTTTACAACCGAATAAAAAATATACTAAGGTTTCGCGTGTTCCTTAAGCTCTCCTTTTATGATAAACCCGGCGTGAAACACATCCCGCAGCTTAATAAAGTACGTGTTTACAGCCGCACTAAACCCGCTTTCTGATTATACAAAATTTAGTTCAACAAAAACGTACTGACGCGAAATTGACCGACAAATCCTTTACAAAACCCGGATTCCTGACAAGAATACGTTTCCAGGGACACTCGGATCCCTTACCCCTTTTCTTTGTTATGTAAATATCCGTGTCTGGTGAAAGTTTGCCAACAAATATTCCCCCAGCGCCGATCCATTAGAAAATGAAAGAACGTTTGCACCGAGCGAAATAAGAGCGCGGGTGGGACTCAGCCGATTGTATTAGTTAGCCCGCCCTGCTACTCCAACAACACAGGTTAATATTAGCTCAAGCCTAATCATTAATTTCCTTAAGCCGCTCCCTTCAAATCCACCTCATTTACCAATTAATAGGCCAAAAAATTACCGACGCTCCGCACTATCATACAATATTGAGCTCCCGTATATCAGCTCGGCGGGAATGGTACACAGACGGATTGATGTAATTGATAATAATGTTTATTGTTCGACGGCTGCGTTTAATTAAACCGAATCCTATACGTAAGTAAAGCGTGTTTCTCTAAATGCAAACACACCGCGCCATAGGGGAGTAGATACACGACACCCATTGTTTATGAGGCTGCCTTAAGAGGACGACGTCAGAGCTCAATCCACTATTCAAACAAACATGTAGTACAGCGCGGCTCGTACAGGGCCGTATCTACAGGCACGGTACACTCCTAATATGTTAATTTCAAAACCCAGATAACCAACGTTGGGACTGTACGCCTTCGGGAATTCGAGACGACGTTTGTAAACTTATCTCGTCTTCTAGTTAGCGGATGGGAGAGCCTCCTGAATACGTAAACGTGTCATTCATGATTAAGCAACCGCTCACGACGTGACTGTTGACAAAAACAGTGTCTGGAGACAATCCCTGCTGCGATTAGACGGAAAAATAAGTGAGATTAGACGATACGCCATTAAATATTCAGTCGTATTAACGACTGCGCCGAATTAACATAGAGTCGCATACGGCGCGTAGAAAACAAATGGCTATATCAAGCAATTTGTAGGGATAACGCAAGTGATAGATGTATACGCTGTATATACGTAAGGGCCTCACGAGAAGTTTGAGAAGCGTATCATTGGCATCCCGGAGCGTCGTAAACGACCCCGAAAATTGCTCGCAATTTATTCGGTTCAAGGGTGACCCGGAATAAAGAGGAGAGGAACGTTTGTCACTCAGTATATTATTTACTCGCGGACACTGCGGGACGAACCGCAAAAAATAGTCGTATCGTACGTTACTGGGGATTCGGAAACGAAAACGGGGCTATTTTATTCCTACAGAAGGGCCATAACACGTTTTCCAATAAGCGTTATGTGAAATGGATGCTCCCAAACAATCTGTCCGAATGAAACCCTAGGACCATTTTTAAGGACTAAATTTTTCATTTATCATCTCTATCGTCGCCTTTAGTAACGTATCTATCAAAACTCGGCGAAGTTTTACGAACTAAAGTAGGTAACAATTGTGATAACTTCTCCGTCCTAACTTGTTAACTATGTCACCTAGATTTAAAGCGCTAAAACTATTAATTACCATTTTATTAGCTTGAGGATTTTGCGCTAAAATTACTAATTCAAACAAATAACAAGAAATAACCGGAAAAGCGTATACCTAAATTGTTGATATTGGCACGAACTCTCTGCCAATTTGGCAACAAAGGGAAACTGAACATTAACAATGTTTCATACATGGTTTCATTACTGGATGTTATGAGAAATTTCACACTTAATCTTGAGATTAATAACACACTCAATTTTTAGTCTCTTACATTGAATTATAGGGATACCTGGGAATTACCCCTTGACTCTTGAGCTCTCTCTTTGATATTGTGTCTGCATATTAGGTAGCCATAATGGTGATGTTGATTTTCAACTATTAAAACTTCCTAAAATTAAAAACCATAAAGATATAGAATAATACGAAACGGTGTATAAATTGAATTCAAACATTTTACAACAACGATTATCTTTTGAAGCCTTTTCTAAAGTTGACACACGCTATAAGTAGTTCACTTAGTAACTTCTGAACAAGAAAATAAAAGTCTCATGACCTCATCCAAGGCCGGGATGGACCTTAATCCATCTTATTTCGGGGTTCCGTGTAAAGCGAGGCAATCGTTGGAGGGTTCCAGTTTAGCCTTCTAAACTTCGGCAGACAATTCCCCTGCTTTATTTAATAAAGCTATTCGGATAAGTAACAATAAGACTGTTTGGAAGTAACTCGGGTCCGACGGCTATAATTTTCTTTTATTGTCCTTTTTCTCGGTTGTAAATGCTAAATGTACCTTTATATTTTCATTGTTTACATTAATAAAGCCAACTTCATCTTCATCAAGAAGAAATATGGGATAACACATTACTTAGCGTAAGGAAGCGAACAGTGATGTTACTATGTGAAATGGAAAACACTCCATCAGATGAAGTTCTTAGGCCTGCGTTTTCATATAAAGCTTGTGTGTAGGAGGCATGTACTTTTAGTTTAACTTTTATGCATCAAACATGTTTGAGAAGTATTGTACCTCATAATAATACAGAGACCATTGTTGTCACTCTTTAGATGAAATTTAAACGACTCAGGAAATCGGAATTTAACGACGAGTCCACAAAACCTTTTATTTTCATATTTACATAGTTCCATATTCAGTTTAGTAATGATTAAAAGCGACAATCAAGTTTTGTCATCCCCTAGAGTCTTTCGTTAATATCCTAGGGAGCCACTCATGGTTTTCCATCAGTCTATTAGAATCCTTATCCTTTTTAAACGACGGACTACGGAACCTTGTAAATATGATCCACAACACCGGCCAAGGTGGCTTATTCCTTGGCCTGCAGACGTGACCGACCCTCCAACGGTTTATTTGCTAACTTCTTACTCGAAACCTGCATATCTGCAATTTATATTTTGAAAATAGCTGTGCCCGCTTCTTCGTTCACGTGGAACTGTTACTTTTGGCAGCGTTACGATTTTTGTAGGCATTTTTAAGACAAAAGAAAGAAAGAAAGAAAACATTTATCTATCATAAAAATAAAAATACAAACCAAAACAAAACAAACACACACAAATATAGAAAGATCAAAAGATTCTGCCTCAGCATGTGCCGTAGCAGCCGCAAGGACGCAACGGCGCTGATATTCTGGCAGAACCTATGAGTGAACAGGGAAAATGAACTAACATAAATAATCTACAGGAATAATAACGTGTTTCTCACATTACACAATTAATTTCAATATTGTTACATATGGTTATATATACTTTCGAGACTGACCGTCGTGACGCAAAACATTACAAGCACAAAACCATAAATATATTACAACTAAAGATGTAATATGTTTTTAAACGATATTTTATTGAAATAGTGTAGGAAGGTAAGTTTTCAAATCACAAAAATTAATTGAATCCATACTGGTTTATACAGTCAAAAGGTCAAGCAATACGTAACGCGGAAGTTCAAGAGGTATGAAGGTCAAGTTCAACTGTTAAAAAAATGAAAACATGATTAAATGTACGAACAAACTTTACCAATATGTATCAACATTTTCTTTTTTATATGTTGTTGAGTGCTGCATGTACTATAACATCATTAATTGGGAAAGTTGTTATTATGAAACTATATTATACTTTTCATGCAAAAATTTTAATGAAAAGGTAGTAATTTTTCTGTTTAACTGTACAACACTAAGCATGTCTAAAGAAAAGAAGTAGGTACACAGATATTGCAACTTTGTACTTCGCAAAATCGTTTGCCATCTGCCCACCATAAAGTTTGTGACGTAACATTTCCCATAGCACCCGTAATGTGTTTTGTCATATCCGAAACTCGAACATGGCATTTGTAGCCGTAAAAGAAGTTTGCAAGCTACGTTAAAAGATATCGACCGCGCCTTTTAAGCCAATCTCGAAGGAGAGTAAGACAATCGTTGGAAGTTAAATGACTTTGGGTAGTTCAATTCTCATGATTGCGTTACGTGTGTTACTTTGACTGAATCTATCTTTGTTCTTTTGTTATTTTAACTAGATTTCCAATGGCCCGGTTGGATTGAGAGCAGGTAAATGGTACAACGGACTTCAATAAAATAAAGCGGTGCCTTTTTTTTGATGTTCGATAAAATTACAATTTACAAACCTCGCAATTTCTTACATTAGATAGATCAATTATTTCCTCGTTTCCTAACTGACATACGATGATGGCTTGGAGTACTGTAGCCTCGTCATCATCACCGGACTAGCGGGGGAGCGGATAGCTCTCACCCCTAAGCAATCATTGTATTTAATAAGTTTTTTACAAGTTCCTACGCTTTTGATAAAACAATTTTTTGCTATTCTTCACACTCTATCCTTTAGAAACTTTAATAAGCAATAAACATTTGATATTCTTAAGTAAAGCTTATATCCTTATTTTTCTTCGGTTATTATAAAAATATAACCGTTCTTTTGTCGTTGCAATCAAATTCCCAGTATCGTGGTTTCCAACATTGTTCTTACTCCCATTAGCGGCTATTTGTCAAAGGCGTTCTGAACCTCAACAAGGCTCTGAAAAGCTTTAACAACGACGTTGGGTAATGAATTGGAAGCCCGAACTAATGTTGGGCTAACTTTCCAGGAAACTATAGCTTGCTACTAAAATCGTTTAATGGCTGGACATTTGATGCGATTCTTAGTAATGTTATATTGTCTACTATAAAATTATGTTCCTCTTTTTAATATTTTACTTCAGAATATTTAATAAACATTATACACATTGTGTCACACTTCGTTAGCGCTGCAGTACAATTTATTCTAATGGACCACAAAAGTATTATTATTATAATTTTATATCGCAAGCACATTATTTAGTACCTATACGCTTGTGCAAATCAAGCGTATAGGTGCTAAACATGTGCCTAAATAGATACTTTTTTTTATTTACTTACCGACTTAAAAAAAGAGGACTTCAAAGGCAGGTTCTCAAATCGGTTGTAATTCATACTTATAAACATAATTTTGTCTTAAAGTATCTGCGTATGTTTTTATTATTTTAAGTCCACGGCTTTTTAATCAGCTTTTCAATCAACATCATTACAATATTCCAAAACTTCAGGCTTATTGGACCAGGAACTCTACGAAATCTATGATTGTGGGTAGAAACGTGAACTGCCTTCCATCAATAGCATGTTTCCTCGGTACATGGCAGGCCACGAGGCATGTCGGACTACATCACTAACTATTAGGCTTGTACTATACTGTAGGTAAACTGGTAGGTATAACTTTAGATTGTATCGAAAATTTAAACCTTAGAAACAATGGGGGGTTGTATCTGGGGAACAGTTGTTTATTTTAGAATAAATAATGTATGTAGTAACAAGTTATTATCGAATAACTTATTTAGCGTATTTTAGGTTATAGTTATCAGCACAAAATAAATATTATAGAGTTTTAGCCAGTTAGCTCCATGTGAAATCCAGTCGAAACGCCGCGGACAGTAAATAGCTATGGTTATATTTTTACCCGACTGCCAAAGAAGGAGGGTAATGTTTTTCGAGTGTATGTAAGTATGTATGTATGTCTTTTCCTTTGTGACCTCCTGTAGCCTAAACGGCTTGATGGATTTTGATGTATGAGGTATCGTTAGATTTGTCTTGATTACGGGAGTGTCATAGGATACATTTTATCCTAAAAGTCCCACGGGATAAAGACATTTTACTCTTTTTTTAGTGTGCAGTCGGGTATTTTTGTAAACCTGTTTTTAATTACTTAGGTATATGACAGTTTTTTGATATCTAAAGTTTTTTTTTTTTTTTTATAAAGAGGCTAACAAGATGACCTCACTCCACCTGATGGTAAGCGGTAGTGAGATCCAAATATGAGGTCGACAGGCACAATAGACCATATTGAGCCTGTCGCACTCACCCTGAAAGCCGTGAAAAAGGAGACCACTGCTGCGGCAACAACGAGACAAGGCGTGGAGTCTCGCATTGGTATTGAGCTGTGCGGGTAGGAGTTGGCCAATCCGCCGGACGGAAGGGCCCCCGTTTCTACGGGTCTCCCTGGCCGGCGGGCTGACCCGCTCCGCCCGCACAATCCCGCCGCTAAGACTCCACTGGTCCGGCGCTTGCCGCAACAATGGGCCCCCCTGGCTCCGGTTCGTACAGTGCTGATCCCGGAACGCGACCTGACCAAGAGAGGTCAGAGTCACTTGGCGGGTTTTACACAACTGTATGGTGGTAACAGCAACCGGTCGACAAAATGTCTCCCACCTGAAAAGTTTAGTCAAATCTATATTGAATCTATCAAGTAATTTAATTCAAATGTTTGCAGAAAGTGTTACAAAACGAATTATTATTTTATAAAAAATAAAAGATTTTAATATCTTTTTCACATTTTCATTTCAGACAGAAAACTGCAATAGAACAAATCATATGAGTACGTGCATACCCATACATACCTACCTAACCGTATGCCTGTATACCTTTGTCTCTTATCTCACAGGAACTTACTAATTTATAAGTCGCCTTACAATAGCAGCATGCCGACGCATTTACATGAAACTTTACGTGACGCGGGGTCACGTCTGAACGTCTGTCCGCTCTACAGGCGATTGAGACCTCATGCGGAATGTTACTAGTGGTGTGCAGTGTTTCCGATGAGGTCTAGGTGATAATCATTATCAGCCACCGTATACGTCCCCACTGCTGGCGCACAGGCCTAATCTAAACTACGGCGAGCAGGCCTACGGGCGTTAATGACCTCATGCGGAATGTTACTAGTGGTGTGCAGTGTTTCCGATGAGGTCTAGGTGATAATCATTATCAGCCACCGTATACGATCCTCCTGTTAGGGCACGGGCCTACCTTAAACTACGGTGAGCAGGCTTTTGGGCGTTGGAGACCTCATGCGGAATGTAACTAGTGATGTGCAGTGTTACCGGTGAGGTCTAGGTACGAATCATCATCAGCCACCATATACGTCCCCACTGCTGGCGCACGGGCCTACCCTTAACTACGGCAAGCAGGCCTTAGTCAAACACAATGGCCAAGTGCGAGTTGCTTAGTAGTAGTGATGACTGGTAACTCATTTTCTGGCTGGGTATTACAACACAGTTTTTAATAAAATATGTTGCATTGCGTACTTTACAAAGGTGGTTTATTTGATTGAAAAACAATGGTTTAAATTATTCTATCTTTTCTCAAGCTCTAGACGATCTGGGTACCTACCAAATTTCCTTTCAATCGGTTCAATATATTGGAGCGTGAAAGTGCGACAGGCAGGCAAAGTTACTTTTTTAATGTACTTAGGGCAGAAAACGTTCATTTTCATACATACAATGTTATCTATAGTCCAAGATCCCAAGGCCACCAGACGTCACGTATTTTCTGACGAATGAAATGTGGACCATTAAGTAGTGTTAGTATGTACTAAGAACGCATGCCTGCCTGGGATCTTACCCTACTACCTATTTATTACACTCTTAATTTTACAGTATCTATACAAGTATTATAACAAGATTAATCTTTTTAGCGTATTTGGTTAGAAGAACCATAATTCATTTCACAAGTAATTTCAAAACGTTTAATGCAAATAATCAAATCGACTGTTTTTGTTGGCTGGCGGTTCTAAGAGTCGATTCCCACTCGGGACAAATATGTGTGTGATGAACATTGGTGTTTGTTCCGTGTCCGGTTGTGATTAAGTTTGTTTTTTTATAAATATCTATCAGTTTCTTACGTCCATACTACGAGCTCTGCTTAGTCTGGGGTCAGACGACCGTGTGTGAAAATGTCCCAGATATTTATTATTTACTAGCTGTGCCAGCGACTTTGTCCGCGTTTTCAGCCGTTTTTACACATTTTCCATTGTTCCTTTGCTCCTATTGGTGGCAGCGTGACGTTATATAACCTAAAGCCTTCCTTGATAATCCGACAAAAATATTTCATATAAAACCAGTAGTTCCTGAGATTTGCGCGTTCAAACAAACAAACTCTTCAGCTTCATAATAAAAGTATAGATTTACTTATTTAAAAACATGATACAGGGGCATCACCCATCTCTACCTCAAATGGTTCAATTGTCCCCACTGTGTTGCGGCCCGGGATCAACGGAACTCTGAAACGGTTTCACGGATCGCCGAGGAGCACGCAGACCGCGCCCTGCGATTACCGAGGGCTTTACGTCTACAAGGGTACTGAGTCAAGTGTAATTTTTCATCACATACTTGTCCTGTTTCAGTCGAGGTGTTAAAGTACTTCACATACCGTGATTTTGATTGCAATCAGAAGTACTAAATATAAGTCTTTATGGGCCTACACGCGATATTAGGAGTAGCAATTACATAGCTACTTACTGCAAGACGTTTTGACTGGGTTACACCAATACAATCAGAAGTTGTATATAAGTCATCATCATCTCAGGATATTGCTGTCCACTGCTGAATATAGGCATCTTCCAAAACGTACCAGCGCGGTCGGTCTAGGGCCACATCCAACAAAAACCAGTGATTTTTGACCAGGTCATCGGTCCATCAAGTAGGTGGCCACCCCACACTGCGCTTTCCAATACGTGACCTCAAGGATCCTTCTGCCCTAATAATCGTCCCATCTTCGTTCTACGTGGCCGGCCCATTACCACTTCAGTTTGCTAATCCGACGGGCAGCAACTTTGGTTCTTCTACGGACCTCATTTCTGATTCGATCACGTAGAGAAATTCCGAGCATAAAGTTATATTCTAAATAGATAAATTAATACCCAGAAACAGAGAAATATTTTTGAAATCATTGCATTTTTTCTGGATGGGGATCAAAGCCACAGCCCTAAAGACAATAAAAATATAAAGGTACTAGGTATACATATACCTACTGGGGCTCTAGAACCAGTTACCGATCATTTTTTTAGGTCAACCATAAAAATTGTGAATAAGAAGGGAGCACAAGTGCTGTAACTATATGGGTTTCAATAAGAACAATTAAAAAAAGTCGTTTATCAATTTAATTTTATTTTACAGTGCAGAACGGCTTTACCCATTTCCTTAACGTTTTTTTCCACTTTACTTCCCGGTACCGGCATTTTCAAAGAAAAGAAGGAAAGATTGGAAACAAAAACTAATTAAATACCCTTCAGCCTTGTTTTATTACTAAATATACGAGTATCCCTCAACGTCAATAGGCGAATGAAATACAATCTCTATTCAAGAAAAAAAATATTTGAGAAATTGTTTAAAGTTGTGTAAAATGTATTTTCCAATAATCTAGATTATTTATGTTAACATTTTTCTATTGGTCCAAGAGCTGGCTGCTGTTACTCCATTGTAACAGTTATTGTCGGAACAAAGTTCCAGAGACAACACACGTATAAAACTTATGCACAAGTTCCGCCCAGGCACACAATGATATTTTTCGTTCTAGATATAAGTACTTACTTTTAAAAAAACATTTCATTCTGTTAACTGATCGGCCCGTATTTTTGCAGCCAGCTCTCGGTCCATATAGCTTGCAGTACCTGTTAAAATATTTTAAAAATCGGACAATTGCTTCACTGTTACCCGGGGTTTTGAACCCAACCTTTTGCGTATTACCTGTTAGTCACTGGTGGCTAACAAGAAAACTTGGACGGCTTCAATAGCTGTTGCTTGGTGTAAGGTGTTGCACGTCTGAGCGCGATCCCGGAACTACGGGTGTAGAAATATATATAGTAAAGATATCCTACTAAATATGACGGATATATAACTTACTAACGATAATAATAATAAGAAGTTATTTATATTCTCAAAAGTAAAAAAAAAACAGCGAGAAAACAAAGAACAAACATTTGTCTCTTATATACATCCTCTGTCTACAACATCTTAATATATTAGTAAACTTCCAAACGAAAGCGTTAACATAAAACTTTCACAGCGGAAGGTCACGTCTGAATGGCTAAACATCTAGACATAAAGAACACTCTGAAGGTAAGGGGACTTGAGTGGAGCCCGTCAAGGGCGGCCCGCAGGCGACGTCATGGTAGTCGGGCTATGCTGGGAACCATGGCTGCTGAGGCGATGTGGTACACCGAAGAGTTTAGTGGGTACACCCCTGGGCATTGCACCTTAGCCTAGGAGCAGCAGCCGGTTGTACATCTCAACACCGGCAGCCGGGAGACCCACATCCCACTTTGGGTAAACCCTGCTCAAGGTGACGGTACATCAAGCATTCTCCGCGTTACAAAAAAAAGCTCTGGCGATGTCCCAAAGCAGAGTCGTCTTCGCACAATAACAGGACATATTGCGGCAACACACTACACCAGAGTAAGTTTTTCATTTTAGGCATGTATTTAAAAAAGGCATTTGTGTATTCACTGTTGCTTCTAGCGATAAGTGCTTAAGCTACATAACAGATTAGTGTGTGATGTTGTGTATTATTTTATATTTATTTGTTTAATTATATTCTTAATCTAATTTTTCATTTTAGGTAGATATTCAAATTAGGCATCAAACACATCTCATCTCATTAGCATTTCGAATTACTGAATTTTTTTTTAATCCTCTTCAGCTGTTCCGTCTGTGGATGGATATTCAAATTGTTAGTTGATTATAAATGTTTAAACCTGATGTTGTTATGGTGAAAATGGAACCAAAAAGTAAACACATTTCAACAAAAAAAATAGATACATATTTGAGAATGCTCTTGGACAGACACGAGTTTATACTTCTCATTCGCATTCTTGCACCGCAATTTGAATCTTAAAAATTATAATTTATTACTCTGTTATTATGATGTGTTTAGTCCGTTTTTGCAGTCATATGTCTTAATAACTTTTTATTGTAGCCGCCATAATCCTACCATATAAGAATTTTTTTAAACTTATTCTCGTCTAGATCAAATCCGGGTCATTGGCATAATAATGCATTATAATTATACTTAAAATGTCAAAGGTTCTGGCTCGATCATGGAAATCAAATTGGTTGTAGATACGAAGATTTTTAATCTCATTATTTGAAATTTCTTTGATGTAAAAATTAGTTGTACGTAGGCATGGGCGTACTCAGGTTCTGGGCCAATGGTGGGCACATCAGATTTACTCTGGGCCAGGGGTGGGCAAATCAGATTTTACTCTGGGCCAAGGGTGGGCAAATCGGATTTTACTCTGGGCCAGGGGTGGGCAAATCAGATTTTACTCTGGGCCGGTGGGGCAAATCAAATTTTACTCTGGGCCAGGGGTGTGGGCAAATCAGATATTTTGCTAGGTGACTATCGATAAATGTGCTAGATAAGATACTTAGTAGGGACGACAGCAGAATCCAGGGAGGCTACCCTCCCCCGCCTCCTACTTGATACGCTCAATAATTTGGCATATATAGTGTATTATTACTGCTGGCATACATTCTATACTAATAGAGTAGTACATATATTTAGATTAAGATGTCACTCACGTCATTATAAATACAGGTAGAAAAATATATTTAAATTTTTGTTGTGTCTACAACCTACCTGTATTAACCTATCTACCTAAATATATATTAAGTTGTTTCTGCCAATGTTGTGTACGCATATAATAGGCAAATATAGGAACTCTACTATACAGTACACTTCTATACCTCACTCGTATCGTTTGTTTATATATATAATCTGTATTATTTACATGTTGTAAGAGTATCATTTGTAATAAATAAAAGAAAAAATATCGAGCTAGTTAGCTGAGTGTAAAACTGTGTGTGGGTTGGTTAACTACTGAAGCGCATTTCTGATGCGCCACTGCATCGTGCAACAATGCAAAAAACGCGTCGCTGCGTTGCGGCTTAGCGAATATGTCCAAATTGATATTGAATACGTAGCCCGGCGAACAACGCAGCGGTTATCGGTATATGTGTGTGAATATAGGAGGAAAACATACAGATATACCAACTACTTTTTATTTTATCGTTCTTGCTGCTGTATTCTAGTTTTCCCAGAAACAAGAATTTTAAATTAGATAGACACTATATTTTTCAATATTCATTGATGTGTTTTTGTGTGTTTGACCTTTCTAGTGGTAGTCTTTTTAAATAAGTGAGTGTATTTTTTAATTGCTAATTTATTTCTACACTCTAATTAAGTATTTGATAATACTACGTGAGATAAGGCACTACTTGGTAAACTAGTTGAACGTCTTCTTAACATACATATAAAATAATAATGCGTCCGACCGATTTCAGCCATGGCGGCTGATCTCAATTGAGATCAGCCGCAGGACATATTATAGTGCACAAGTGTGCACGCAAACTCTCATAATTCGGTGAGACAGCAATCCAACATGACCGATGAGAGATCGGGTGCAAGACCACCGGCTTAACGTGCTTTCCGAGGCACGAGCGTTCAACCGTCAACTTCCTAACTCCGGGCTGAGTAATTTCATTACAGAAAAACTCACACAAATTTTGCCCGACCCCGGACACGAACCGGGGACCTCTCGGTCCTAACGCAGCACTTGCTACACATAGATCAACGAGGCAGTTAACAGTCAACATACATAGTCATTACATTTATTAAGCAGCATAAGAAAAAAAACAGTAAGATACTCTTATAAACGTGTTTAAAAAATAAAAGTAAGATACTGTTATATTTCACAAAACAAACAAATAATAAAATATTTCTCTTTATAATATTAGTTTAAGATATGATCGTGCCATCGCGTTGAAACGTGCGAACGTGGGTTTACCAGTAGAGTCTTGGATAGAAAACTGTCACCGAAATATATATCACTTTGTTACATAAAGCCATACTATAAATAAATAAACCACCCATCTACTTTCTAACCCGACATCTGAGTTCAAACAGCACTATGAAGCCAAGTCACGACCTAGCAGATTAATTCTGTGGTTGCCTACAACACCTTGCAGAAATACGAAGATAAATTGTGTGAGATATTTTTCTTACAGTAAAGCTTTTATTATCGCAAGTTACATAGAGTTGGTACACACGTTCTAATGCGGAGTATGGGAGTGACAAAAGAAAGCAGCTCTTAGTGTTCTGTTGTTTTTCATGAATTACCTTCGTGCGTCTTTAGGGTATCCTTGAAAGAACCCAGCCAGTTTTTGTTTGAGATAGGCACAGAAATAATTATCGAGGTAGCCATTAACTATTGTATAAAAAAAATGATAAAGTTTGTAAATACATTGATATACACCGTGAAATTTTACTGGTTGTTTTCCCGTAGCAGAACGATTTGCTTTTAGTACTACTGTCAAATATCGCTAGTTAATTCGTGATTTTTTTTTTACATTTAAAAAATTTCACACTCGAAACCGTGAGAAGCGATAGTTATTTTAAGTGATGTGGCGCAATTAGGTACTGCTTGCCGCATGAAATTGATTATTAAAGCTAAAGAAGCTCTACTCCCTATGCAATAAAGTGGTTCGTACGAAACTCGAAAGAGTTTCGTTTATTCTTTTCGTAAAACCGATTTTTATTGATTTGAATACAAAAACCTGCACAAATCAATATTAATCATTTAACTAGGTGAAAACAAGCACTAAAATTTAACAGTGTATGTTGTTGTTGGGGGGCAAAAAGACACTTGAGTGGAGACCACGTACCAGAAAGTAGTGTGGGAATAATTATTTCTGTTACCCCTTAAAACTAAATACAAAATAAAAATTACGAGGAGCTACAAAAAAATTGTGTTTTTTTAATATTGCCAAGGAACTCTTCATGTGACTCGTTCAGTCCAACTCGCACTTGGCCGGTTTTTATTTTTATTGACAGCAATCGAGCTCATTGTAGCAGCAGATAGCATCATGACTAGGATACTTATAGTACAATTTAACTCTGTAGGTATATTTAGTTACATAGGATGACAGCTGCGCGACTGAACTAAAGCTTATCTTAGACATAACTACAGACACTGGTAGTATAATTTATATATTCAGGCAGGTGCAGGTTACGATGGCAACTGACATTTGATTTGGTTATTTAGACATTGTGACTCAAATTTGCTAAGATTCTACTCACAATCTTCAGCGTAGTAGATATATTTAACATATACAAAGGAAGGTTTAAACTATCATGGTAATAAGCATTAGTTTCCTTGGAACAATCTGATATTCAGTATTCTTACAAAGGTAGGGATTTAAGCTTTTAAACTACTTACAAATAAAAAAAAGGAATTAGCTCAAACAGTTTAAAATATACTTATGCTTAGGTATATTTCGCAGTAACATTATGCGAGATGTAAGCAGGTTAATTTTTCAATATCTTTTAAAAAATTAAGTACTATACTTATTTCTGCATTGTATACTTACTCATAGCATAGGTTTATCACAACAAAAAGTATGTCTTGACTGGTAAGATTACCTCTCTTACAAGCCAAGACATACTTTTTGTTGCTGGCTGGCTCAATGTTTAATAATAAGACATTATGCAAAAACGCAACGCCATGAGTCATAGAAGGAAAACTAATTTTACTTTACGGAATGACAATCTTTTATATACCTCATTTCATACTTATTGTTTATCATACCTTCAAATATGATAGATAGCTGAGCAACCAAAAGTCAAAAGTATAACCACAATGTAAAGGATACTTAGTATAACGTTATTATCCAATGGCTAAGCAAAGTGAATGGTACCAGGTGCCGTAGACAAAGTAACAATTTCGAAACGATAACGAAATTCGAAAAGAATAAAATGTATCGGATTGACATTAGACGCGATAAATCACGTGGTCAATCCCATACATTTTGTTCTTTCAAACTTCTTTATCGTTTCGATATTGTTACTTTGTCTAAGGCCCCTGGTTATGGTTTACATTTACGTTGACAGGTCCGTACCTCAACGTAAAAGAGATAACAGCGTCCAGATTTTAATTTCACCTCCACTTTGGATAAAACACATCTCATCTCGGAAGATCCCGGTCTTTGTTTTAACGGGACTCGGCGCCAGCGTTAAGTGCGGCGTCACGGCTGAAGATAAGCCCTACAAAGGTTTATCGGGTGGTAGTAGGCACGTAGCCACTGCGGATGGCGACTTGGCTCCGACTTATCCGGGACTAAAATGCAGCCTCTACCATCTAGATATCTTTAAATGTTAGACATGTTTAGAGGGTGTTTGGGTCACCTTGTGTTTTATTGTGACTGACTCGGTGGATGGTTGGTTTAGTGACCCAGGTTCACTACCTACGGTTCCAAGAGACGTGGGTTCGATTCCCATCAGTGACAAATATCTGTGTATCGAACATCGGTGTTTGTTCCTTGTCTGGGTGTGTATAAAATATATTTGTATACTGTAGATTCTGATACCTGTAATACAAGTGATTAAGCTACTTACCACGGAACCTGATCAATTTATGTGATGTTGTGTAATATTTATTTATTTATTTTACTATTTTTAGTAACACACATACATTGTACTACGTTAGTTATATGAATGGGGTTTGTATATGACAAATTGACGAACGTAGCAATTAAACTCGCATAGGTGCACTAATATAATTTCAGAGACCCGACGTTGCGTACTCTTTTAAAGGTTCGGGGTTAAGAGAATTCATATTTTAGAAGTGAGAGTCTTCCGCTCCCACAAAAGAGCCATAGTAGTCAGTTAAAAAATTATACACAGATACATACATAAAATCACGCCTTTTTCCCAAAAAATATGATTGTTTAAGCACCTAAGTCTTAAGATAAAGTTAAATTGGACACTAGAACTATACATCTGGTATAACAATAATGTATGTATGTGCAATTTTGGGTGAAGTTGTTTTTGTATAGGATAACCGACACAAGATAATTTAAAAATGTAATAAAAAAATGCAATATGTTATTTTGATGTGAAAAACTAGTATATAATGACTACTAAACAGATAGACATGATCATACTACTTATAATTATTATTATGCACCTAATACAACTCTCAGTCTTCACCTTTGGCATTTAATTATAATGTGTGGGTACAATAACTAAGAATTTATTTATAAACATATAGATAGAATCAATATTCTTCATTACATAGTATAAAGAAAAATTGCTTCCCGCTTCTGTCTGTATGTATGCTTAAATATCTAAAACTACGCAACGGATTTTGATGGGGTGCTCTTCAATAGATAGAGGGATTCAAAAGAAAGGTTTTAAGCGCGAAGCGAAGAGATGGTAAGTCACAATTGAGTAATAAAAATATGCTCAATTTTTACCTTACAAAAATTATAAGCACGCGACAGCAAAATATAAAATTGAACACTTTGAACTCTCGACGCGATAGAAGTTTTTAACTAACTTCCTTTAGTAAAGAGATAAACGTTTTAGTTGTCCCTTGTCAAAGAGCTGAAACTTTTAATGATTCGACTAACAATTTCATACTTTCACGGGATGTCACAAGTTTGGTTCAGTGTGGGATGGAATAATTAAGCTAGCTGGAATACCTAGCCCGGCTGCCATTGACAGTTTAATAAGTAGTCACTCTTGGTCGATACGTTGTTGGGAAATCGTGGGCTTGAGCATATAGGGCAACATGACTTATTTTTTGTTATACACGTACATACATAAAATCACGCTTTTTTCCGGTGGTAGGAAGAGATTACTTCCTGCCATGCGCTACGGTCCTGGGACACCACTTTAGCAGACTGTAGCAGTCCACATCCATCAAAGTCTTCATTTCAAGATTTGACAAACACAAATGTTAAATCTTATCGGTATACGAGTACCTACTTGTTACTTAGATAATAAACAGACTTTTTTATTTCAATATTATTCTTCATTACAGACTCATAGAGGCTAATAATTGCAAGTTATTGTAACAACAAATTACTGACGTTATAACACGAGTAGGTATTTTTATTCACTATACACCGTGAAATTTTAGTGGTTGTTTTCCGCAGTAAAACAAAAGATGTGTGCAGTTCTTTTTTTGTAAAATCAATAAATGCCGGTTTTACGAAAGGTTTAACCGTAACTCGAAAACACGTTCGAACCGCTTTATGACTTAGGGTGTAGAGCTTCTTTAAGCATCGATTTCATGTGGCAAGCAGAACCTGAATACGTCACATCTTAAAAAATAACGATAGCTTCTCTCGTTTTCAAGTTGGAAAATTATTATTCTGAAAAAAATTTTTTTTTTTCGAGGAATAATTTGCATGAGTCGATAGTATTACTAAAGGCAAATCGTTCTGATACGGGAAAACAACCACTCAAATTTCACGGTGTATATAACACTTGTAACAATAGTTCGAAAATTGTTAGGTCACGTCAGATTATTATGGTAATTATCATTAGTATCTTTATTTTCGCATTTTGTTAACTCTACCCTGTTTACTCCTACTAACAATAATAATAATAAGTAATGCAACACATACACAACACGATAAATAGTTTATTTGTCTAAAACTACCTATGATTTTTTTAATGAACTTAAAATAATTAAATTCGAAAGACGACTGAACTATATGGCCACTTCATTTCGTATAGTTACTACAATACAAACAATTTAAAGAAAAATTAAAAAAAATTAAGTAGTTAGGTGTAATTACATACGAGTATAAAACTTAATCTAACGCTAGGTAAAAATAACACTACCTACTATAAATTGAAAGGGCGCCAATTCAGAACATCAACAAAATTAACTGGTAAATATAAGAGCATTTTTTTAACAAAGATGAGTCACAAAATTACTTCAAACGCCCATTGACTAGATAGATGTTATAAATAGAATATTCGGACTAACATGCGTTACATAAAAGAAGCATAAAAGTTCGGCAAAATCGAAAAATATTGCGATCCGACGCATAATATTATTATTCATCGTCTATGTTGGCGCAACTTGACCTACAAGTCTATGGGTCAAATCTCGATTTTCAAGGCAGGGCTAACGAATAGTGATGTAAACAAAAATAATGAAGCGCCTCAAGGCGACTCATATGTCTGTGCAGTGTTACACAATGAGGACGTGTCTCGCGATACTAGCTGTTACAGCTCTTGTAAACTTGACAAACGGCTATACGATACCAGAGTACGATGAAGAATTGGAAGATGAAAAAGACAAAATAAGACTGGCGCAGAAGAGTGCCACGGAAGCACCTATGGAGAAAGAAATTTACAACATAGAGGAGGCGCCACAGCTGTTCGAAAAGTTTATTATTGACGATGAACAATTGGAAGATGAAAAAGACAAAATAACACTAGCGCAGAATGCCACGGAAGCAGCTACGGAGGAGAGTGCCACGGAAGCACATATGGAGAAAGAAATTTACAACATAGAGGAGGCGCCACAGCTGTTCGAAAAGTTTATTATTGACGATGAAGAATTGGAAGATGAAAAAGACAAAATAACACTAGCGCAGAATGCCACGGAAGCAGCTACGGAGGAGAGTGCCACGGAAGCACACATGGAGAAAGAAATTTACAACATAGAGGAGGCGCCACAGCTGTTCGAAAAGTTTGTTATTGATTATGAGAAGACATATGAGACCGAAGAAGAATACAAAAAGGGGTACCAAAATTTCGTGGAGAGTTTGGAGACAATTAATGACATCAACACATCAAACAAAACTTTCACAGCCGGTATCAACTGGTTCTCAGACATTGGGCTAGAGGAATTTGCCTTGTTCGGTGGAATTCCGGATGAATAAACGTAAGTCAAGTTCTCATACATTTTAGACATAACTTTAAACTGATGGTAAATGACGGAACCATATTGTTCAGCCATGATCACGGGTCAACTATGTAGTTCGTCTTTTTTTATTTTCTGTTTTCTAATACAATAAGGTTTTTATGATCGATATCCATACTTTTGAGGATTCTTCACTTCCGAACTTTTATGTTTATTATTAGCTGTTAATAGTACCTAATGCGTACTATTGTATGTATTAGATATACTAGAATAATAAAACTATAAGATAAGTAAATAAATAATTATCTCACAATATCACATAAAAAGTAAAAAGTTGCATAAGTTATAAGTATCCACACAATTCACTAATATCTCAGAAATAGAAACTGGTAATAGGAATATCATTCGATATTATGACAAAATAAATAAATATCTGGGACATTTCCACACATGGTCGGTCACCTGACCCCAAACTAAGCAGAGCTTGTACCTACTATGGGCGCCAGAGACTGATATACATACATATACATTTTTAAATACATACTTAAATACATAATTACACCCAGACACGGAACAAACACCGATGTTCATCACACAAATATTTGTCCCGAGTGGGAATCGAACCCACGACTCTTGGAACAGCCAGCCAGGGTCACTAACCACTGTTCCACCGAGCCAGTCAAGACAGATCATAATGTTTTTTTTTTAATTCATGTTTTCAACGACGGCTTTAGCACTAATCTTTACATTATTGCAATAAGCGGTACCTGTTGACCTTTTAAAACGTGTTTCAAATTAATATATTTGATTCCGTAAAACAATAGTTTTGATCACTTTGACACTTGTGATAGTAGTGTAATAATTCAATACAAAATATGAAAGAGCAATGTCTACAGTACGTGTCGATGGCACCCTAAAAACTAAACTACTTTCCAAGTTCCACAAGAAAATATTTTTCTTGTTCGTGAGCATAAAATTTTGTGTACACACGCCACGCGCCAATGGGAACGGTTATGCTCGTCATTTATGCCATCGTAGACATTATTGCCTTTGCATAAAGGCGGTAATAGCGTGCATATTGTGACATATAAGTTGTTTCTTGGCATAGCACTCGAGGCACCTTATGCATTAGAAATAGAGGTTACATTGGATTGAACAGTTACATTGATACTTCCCACCATAAAGTTCCCTTTGCTAACAACGTATGACTCGTACATGCCGTATCGTCGATCGACTATGTGAAATTTCTTCAATACACAAACACTCACGTTGTAATGGAAATGGCAAGTAAATCGCAAGCCTATTACGATACATTGAAACGTTTTTGGCATGTTTATATTTCTGTTAAATATTTTAGGTGCCAAATGGCGTGCAAATAATATAATTTAAACGTAACGTTGCCTAATACTTAACTCTACAGAATCAATTCTCAGTTGAGAAGGTAACGAACGTATTTTCCGACAAAATAAATATCGTTGCCCTGTCAAAGGCCCATTAACTGAAGTTTTCGTACAAAATCATAACCGAATATATTGATACATCTACCAAATACGTATCAAATGTGAATGTGTAGATATTTTTTTTTTATATAACTTATTAATATCTTGGGTATCGAATTATTCGCTTCGCTGACATTCGTCCTGACTTACAGATATTGATATTTACAAATTGACAGATACTCAAGTAAGGAAGATCCTTCGAACTTCGTTGAATCGAACTCATCTGTAGGAAGCATTAAGTACACAGCGCCGGTTTGTTGAAGGCAAACTTTTCTTTCGACCTGAATTTGGAGATATAAACAAAGAAACAAAAGCAATAAACAAAATAAATATTCATTTTTGTCTGAAACTGTTCATTCGAAGCAAAATGAAAATAGTCGTCGAGCAATTTCTTAGGGACCTTAAAGGAGATAAGTCGATTAGTATGCAAATAGGAGATGGGAGAAATGATCGATGCGTCTATTGTCTATGTTTATTACAGAGTGGGACTGTTATTCTGATGAAACTAGTTTATGTAGCTCCGTGCCAAGTATTTCATGAAATAATTATACCACTTTTGCATCATAAGTAATTACTTAGTTCCCCTGATATAAATTGGTTTTTAGCTTTTAGTGATTTTGTATTGATCTGGGATTCAGTCAGTACTTAGATATCTTACACCTTCGTCGTCTTATGTTATGGTACCTACTTTTAATATAGGTAAAAGGGATGATCTTTAAATCGTGTAATGTATAATTGCTGAAACCAATTTAAAGGTACGGAAATATAAACCGGCACATAATTACCAGAACGGCATATAACCCAGTAGAATTAAGAATTAAATTCGCAAAGAGCGACGTAGTCCTACTCTTTTGGTATGTTGTATGGGTCTATTAGGGTAGTTTAAATACATAAAGACACGTATACAACATACTATAAATTATACAGAACTAGATCGTGCTTTGCGAATTTAACGTTATTTTTTGTCTAAGACTTCTCGACTGGGTTATTATAAAAGGTTCAGTAAATTTTTAATTACATGACTCATTTTCAAAACCAAATTATAATCATAAAAATAGAATTATGAATCTGTATTTAAAAGAAAACCCGTAAAATAAAACACCAATACAAATTCAAATCGATCTCAACGAAAGGAAACGAGTCCCGTTAACTGGTAACATTAATAATCCCTTAAAGAATTTTGCATAGGAACGTTTTCGGCTATGGGAAGGGTCGGCACAAGGCAGGCATAATGAATTAAATTAGGTCCCACTGATAACCTCTCCTCACAATCTCGGGGTACCGGCGTGGGACTTGCCCGGGATGGCTAGATACTGGATGAGCTTTTGCATTTCTTGAAAGTTTGTCCAGGTAGGCAGTAGGTATACGTTTGAAGTCAATCTGCTTTGACTAATTAAGTTATATGTAGTTCCTACTCTGTATAAAAAGCATAAGCAATATTACCTAATCGCACTGGACTTAAAATGATGCAAATTTAAAAACATTTTATGATTCTTCGGACTGGTTTTCAAACCACGTCATGCTTGCAATAATATTAGGTATTTTATATTCCACCATTCACTTCTTTTATTTGTATAATAGATATTCATATCTAGCATATAAGTACAAAATGTCTGCGAAGGTATTTGGTTTGTGTTTTTTTTTTCATTAAAAGTGTATTGTCAGAACTTAAACAAAATCTTAATAAGAATGTTATTGCTGTTTATTATAATTAATGGATGAACCCGAAGCTGTTCAGTTGAAGCGGCAAATGCCAGGATCCTATAAAGTACCTATAAGACTTTCTCGCAGAATCACTACATAAGTAGTTTAATGTCCCTATTATGTAAGACTAGCTGTGCCAGCGACTTCGTTCGCGTTTCCCCCCGTTTTTTTACACATTTTCCATTGTATCTTTGCTCCTATTGGTCGCAGCGTGATGTTATATAGCCTAAAGCCTTCCTCGATAAATGGTCTATACAACGCAAAAAGATTTTTTCAAATCGAACCAGTAGTTCCTGAGATTAGCGCGTTCAAAAAAACAAACAAACAAACAAACTCTTCAGCTTCATAATATTACTATAGATCTTAAAAATTACGCAACGGATGGTAGATGATAATATTATAACTAAATATTATACCTGAAGCGTAGCAGTAGGTAGGTATATATTTTCTCAATTCATTACCTTTATTTATACGGTTATAAATAAAAGTAATAATTTGAGAAAATATAACAGCGACGAGATCGACCTCATCCAGTCAATTTAGGTCTCCGTGTGTGGGGACAAGACCTTGCTAATGTCAAGTGGTCCGAAGCCCAAGAGTTATGTGCATAACGCCTGCTCTGTGATTTATCTCGTCCGAGATCCTACCCACATACATATGTACGGCCACATACATTTTAACACACTTTTTGACCGCTATTGAGAAGCGCCGGTTAATTTGGACGATTTATTATGGATGTTTGTCTTGTTTCAGGTGGAGAGGCGACGAATGCAGATGGGTCAATTTCAACAAGTCCATATTTTTTAACATTTCGGTGAACTTTTTTATTTGTTACTTTTTTGAAAATACAACCATGTAGAATTGTTATTTACGCTATCGTTATAATTAATTTTAACACGACATTAAATTAAATTCATATACTTAAGAGATATAGTACTTTGAAATTTTGGTGTCACCGAAATGAAAGAAGAGTTCACCGAAATGAAAGAAGAGTTCACCGAAATGAAACTTCTCATCACCGAAATGAGAAACGCAATACACCGAAATGAAATTACTTATGTAGTCACCGAAAAAGTAAACTGTTACCAAGTATACAGCCTACAACCTACGTTTTGAAGAGTGTATTCATCACACAGTAACAGATTTTTTCTTACTAAAATTAAAACTTCGGCCTTATCAATAAAAATGCATCTCCGTTAATCGTTTAACAGTGGTCGATGGAAACGTGGATACAACCCAGTCTTGATCTTTGTCAGTTCCAGATTCAGCTCTCAATGCATAAAGTCCATCTACCAATCAATACCCCTAACCTTACATAGACCGATTAAGTGCAATATGCAGTAGTGCAATAATTCGTTAAACAATTGACAAAGCCATTATAAAGCTAGCTTCATTACCGAACTACGAACGATTCGTAGGTATCATCTGGAAATCGTCGTGCCAACATATCCCAAGAGGCTGTCGTACTTCTAACGTCCCGGATTTGACTCAAGAGTCATCTGCGCCATTTAAAAATTATGAATCCGCCTATAATGCCGATCCATTTTCACAAGACACATGTGATGCTTGTGAAATCTTAATGCTGTCTATCCATGCAAACCAGCGAACCAAATGGATTAATACAGTCACCAGCATTGACATGACCCACAATAGTAAAAAGGCCTAGACCACAATCCGTAAATGGACCGGTGAGCCCTCTCCTCCAAAGTTCCAAGTAAAGTTACTGCAAACAAAATTGCTCATCAACTGTTGCTGAATAAGAAATCGTACACTCGCCTTCCCAGAATTCAACTTGTACAATGCCTTCCGAAAGAGAATTTACTGAGCCAGCCTTTTGACGATATCATTTTTAGTGTTAGATACTTGAAATCTGGTAAAGCATCGAGTGTTGATAACATTTCCACAGAACAACTTAAAAACTTGGATCCTATGACTATTTGCTGGTTACAACCGAAGTTCAATGATTGTCTACAATCTGCGAAATTATCACGTCTATGGATCTTGATATTGCCATTCCAAAACCGGGAAAAGTTCTAGATGACCCTAAAAACCTTCCGCCCATTATCCTTGCTCAGTCACACATACAAATTACCTCAACGACTTTTGCTTAACCGCCTATCACCTATTAGATCAGCATTTAATTCCAGAACAGGTAGGATTCAGACCTAAAAAATCATGTTGTAACCAGACGTTAAACCTCACCCAACACATGCCATTTTATCATAAACGTCTAGTCCATAAGATTTGTATTTGTAATTCAGAAGCTACACTGATGTTATTCTGTTTTGTGAACCAAAATAAATAACACAAAGAGGATAGTTTTGAAATGGGAATGATTACAGCGCTGTATGCGTGGATCTGACAGCAGCTTATGATACAGTGAACCTGAAGCGTCTCTTGTGGAAAGTCTACTCGATGGTCAATGACTAGAAATTTATAAAAATACTTGGTGAGCTGCTCCGCAACCGTAGCTTTCAGGTCCATTTGTCTGAAGAAATAAGCAGATGGCGATCCCAAAAAAACGGTAATCCCCAGGGTCTCTACCCTGGGGATGACCGTTTTGTTGGAATCACTACTTTTCAACATCTACACAAAAGACCGACCATGTTGCCGATGACCTGGCGCTCATATCACAAACACAATCCTGTGAAAACATAGAAATAAACCTCACTTCAGCCTTAAGGTTCAGACACTCTCAGACTAAATATAACATGGCAGGGACAACCACAGAAGTTAAAGTCGGCATAGCTTTATATTTAGATTTAGAAAGTATCGAATCTTGACACAGATCCACCTTCTGCTCGTCTTAACCTCTGGTTTAACACGTTTGCTCCACCCGTCCCCTTGGTTCTACCTTCAGAAAGCCTTCCAACAGGACACGATTTGCCATGGTTAACCTGAAGGTCCCTGGACAGACTCCGTAGCCAGGTTGGCCAATGCAAAGATAATATGTTTAGGTGGGGGTTTCCTGGACAGGAGGATATCGCGTGCCTATGTGGTCTCTCACCATTGTCCATGGCTCACCTCACTTCATGCCCCGCCTGTCCTGACTCCTGTACACAAATTGAGCTGATAGAAGGGTCAACAACCGCGGTCCGGGTGGCGGAATTATCCAAAATAATTTTAAGTGTTTTGCCATCGACACGAAAAGAAGAAGAAGAAGAATAACTTACCATTTTGAACTTCATCATTTGACTTTAGATGCTGTTGACAAACATTTCAAGTTAATCTGTTATTACTTTAATCCAGAGTCTTAAATATATAAAAGAAGAATCACTGACTGACATATCGATGCACAGTCTAAACGGCTAAACGTAGGCACTTGAAATTTGGTAAGGACGTAGTTTAGGTACCGTAGAGGTGCATTAAGAAAGGAATTCCCGAAATTCTCACGGGAACGGGAATAATCCTGAAAATCCTTTTGTATGAAAAATCGCCCACTCAAACGAAGTCGCGGGCACAGCTAGTGAAAAATAAAGGTATTGATTACAACCACACATAGATTTTAATAATTTAATCTGAAATTCATTTGGGAACATGTAAGAATAAATCAACAAATATATTGTAATTATAAACAATAAAAATAAAAATATATTCCTTTCGAAATTACAATGTAACAAAATAAATTAAGGTCTTTATTCACCGAAATGAAGTAATTTGACACCGGAATGACAAAAGAAATCACCGAAATGAAGATAATAATCACCGAAATGAAGATAATAATCACCGAAATTACCAAATTCTCACCGAAATGGAAAAAAGTCACTGGAATGATATTTTTTCTCATTCCGGTGGTCAATTTAGGTCACCGAATTCACCGGAATGAGGTCACCGATATTATATACAGCCCATAAAAATAAGCACAACAAGGAAAATATAAATAAAAGAAATAAATTGATACGACCTACTTAATTGAGCGACATTTAGTAATAGTACATAGATTTTATAGACATACCGAATGATTGGATCACAACTTATATCCATTCACGTGAATGACAAAAAACGGTACGCAGTCACCGAAACCGACTTACTTACGTTTTTGGCGGGAACTGCAAACAGCAATACACGTCCTCTTACGTTAAGCGCTTAGGCGGCACTGATGCGCAGATTTACTGCGCAGTGGCAAGAAGCTAGTGTTTTTCGATGCCTAGATATTCGCGTACAACGAAAAATTCACCGCGATGACATATCTCATTTGGACACGTGAATTTGTACTTACCATTCATTAAATATAACAGATTTTGTATTGAACTTTCCGCAATAAGGTACTGTCATTATTAAGGATTTAAATAAAAAGTTAAATCCCTAAAAAATCAACTGTTTTTAAAATATGATTAAAAGTATACTGAAAAACAAATTGTGCCGCGTCACCGATATGATACAATTGGGGGGTTTAAGATTTTTTTACCTAATTAGCGATAATCATAATTTAAAAATATTTATAGTCACCTATAGGAGACAACACCTTTATCTAAAAAAATATTACAAGTTAAAAGTGCCATCCTGCACTAGCAGTTTCAGCCGTGCCGTTTACGATTTGGTGTCGGGAAATTCACCCAGATGCGAAATAAATATTTTTTATTACAATTTGAGTTTTGATTGTCACACCTGTTCAACAGCTCGTCGGACGCAATATTTTGGATTTTTTACCGTCTTTTGTTTGCGTATCACTGACAGATCGATATTTACGTTTATACCCAATGTTAATGTCGAACTATCAATGTTACGCCTAATATGCTGTTGACTGTACCTACCTCTCGGAAAATACCCTACTTGACAGCGATTTCCAGAAGAGCGTGGGTTCGAATCCTCAAGCCACGCAGACAATATACGGATTTTCAACCATGTTAAAAATCTACGTCCTCCAGTAGGTACTTAACAGAAAATACATAAAATAGTCAATGAAATAAAACTTTACAGCTTTTACAAGAAAATTGCATTATTTTTATTTATTATAAGTACGTATAACTTTTTACTAGTATGGTTACACACATTAGAAAATTGAATATTAGGTATGACTGAGATATTTATAGGTAATGTTGTTGGCGCTGCACTGTTTCATACGCCATGGTGATCATGGCGTATGAAACAGCGCCGGTGCAATGCAATACCCGGAACTTTCAACAATCAAGATAAAAATCCACTATCACGATACCTGACATCCACTGTAGGTAGGTATACATACCTGGTAACAAACATCAATCTTGGTAAGTAATGACTGTAAAAAAGAGACCTTATAATAAGTATTACGTTCTTTATTTTACCCTTTGGGTACATAACCCTAAAAAGATAGTGAAATAAAACCGTTTAAAAATAATGCTTTGCTATGTATCTGCTAGCAAATCTAACTCCTAGCAAAATAATAATGTTCTGTAACATTAATACAAACAATATTATTTATATTGGCTGCCTCGTTGGTCGCCGGTTTGAGTCCGGTGTCGGGTAAATTTTGTGTGAGTTTTTATGAAAATAAAAGGAAGTTGATGGTTGCATGGCCGTGCATCGGAAAGCACGTTAAGCAGGTGGTTCTGCGCCAGATATCTCATCGGTCATGACTGATTGATTGCCTTCTTACCGAAATGTAATAGTATACCTAGTAGGTAAGGGAACAGAAAGTTTACTTGTATTTGCGGGCACATTTGTGTACTAATAATAATTATGCCCTGCGCACTTGCCTGAACTCAATTGAGATCGGCCACCATGGCCGAAATTGAATATTGGAAAATTGAATTGAATAACACACTATGTTCTATTAATAACTCATGGAAATTCAATCCCAATTAAATAAACTTATACAAGTGCCTATCATTTGAAAACAGTAAATCATTCTTTACATTAATACTAGCTATTGTAATTGAACAGGCGTTAATTTTCATTATTTACTCAGCCTCGTTGGTCTATTGGACAGGATAGCACGCGCCATGTAAGGACTGTTAGGACTTGGTCTTGAACCAGAGGGCCTACCATGAGTTGGCTACTTACGTTAAAAACCTATGGAGTGGTTTTTTCATACGGTCATTTTAGTTCTTCGCGTAACCACCAGTGGCGCTGTACAAGTTTTACATAGACATATTTACGTAGGCGATATCGAATGCGTAAGTTTTAAACTCATGGTAGCCCCACAGTCGGGGGTCGGGAAAAAATTGTCTGAGTTTTTTTTTATTTTTTATAAAAGGCTCACAAGATGCCTCACTCCACCTTATGGTAAGCGGTAGAGAGATCCAAATATGAGGTCGACAGGCACAATATACCATATTGAGCCTGTCGCACTCACCCTGAAAGCCGTGAAAAAGGAGACCACTGCTGCGGCAACAACGAGACAAGGCGTGGAGTCTCGTATCTCAGTTTGTCTGTTAAGAAATTAAATACTCGACCTCCTGAAGTAGGAAACTGGTGGAAGCACTTCCATCCATGTCTCGATTTATCATCGGTCATAAGTTTATAGAAACAGCGAGTGCACTTGTGTTTGCACGCACACTTAAGGTACGCTAGAATATTATATCCTGCGCAGTTAGATGATCTTCATTGAAATCAGCCTCCGTGGGCGAAGTCGGTCGGACACCTTGTATAATTTTTTACCGAATAAACTTTTACTCTTGTGCCTACACGTTAAATTATTTCAGTGTAACAGACGTTCGTTAGTCGCGTAACGAGAAACACTTATTCTGATAGTGTATTCATGTGCTCAATAAGTAGGTAATTCTGTAGTTTTTAAAAATATACACAAAGTATTAATAAAAAAAATGTTTACAACAATATAGAATTATCATCAAAAAATCTCATCTAATTTAAAATTACTTATTATATAAATTCACATCATCAGCCATATAAATCCCTACTGCTGGGGCACGGGCCTAAACTAAACCAGAGCGATTCTCATTACAAAACATACGTTAACATTAAAGTATATGAAACATACCTTCAAATAATTACCTGAAAATCTAACAAAGAATGTGTAGAATAGAATAAAATAATTTGTTTATCAATATTACCTTCATGATACTCTGCCACTAAAGCAAACAAAATGATTTTAATCAATCACCTAATAAGAAGTAAGTACTTCTAAAATTTAGAAGGTTTCTGTTGCTGATTGAGTATAATATAATCATCATTCATCATTATTACAATTAATCATAACTTTAGCTTTATATTGGTAGAAAATGGACGCTTACATACTGCAATATTACAAATTAATTTAGCTGGCAACACAGCGTCCGATTGTCAAGTGTTAAACGTCAAACTAAAAGTTTCTGCCCGGTGGTCTGGTCAGTCGTTTACGAAAATCGTAGTAAATAAAATGAGATTATAACCGATTTCTGATATAAACTCAGTTATATAAATTTTCGAAAATGATTATTTAATTTTTGTGTGTTTATTTCGTTCACCTGGAGAGAACGTGAGTCAATCTTATTACGGTAAGTGTTTGTTTACTGTTGCATACCACACGCAACGTAACAGATTTCCTAAATAAAATAACTGTTACAAAATTCCTGACCGCCTAATATGGATATCGTTCTTTTCCATTTAGTGTAACCATTCTAATTTATAGATTTGGCCTAAAATTCCTCATTGCATATGTAAATTATGTCTTAAACTGTATTGTAATATCGAATTTTGAGGATTTTATCCTCTTCTGTGATTAATATCTTATAGTTCAGTATTTAAATACTGTAAAAAGTTGCAGAAGAATTAAACACACGAATTGGTTCCAAATTCTTCAATTTGAATTTCAATCTGTAATTAGAGTATTCTGAAAAATATTCTAACAGGATTATCTACATAATAATAAGCAAACAAGTTGCCACATTTGAAACCTCCATATTGAAAACCAGCCATAATCATCACTGCATTATCCCTATTAATTGTTTATTATGACAGCTTCGGAAAATGTGTTATGTTTTTGGTCTACAATAAGCTACATAAAAGAAATGTGTGAATGAAATATACCACTTCAGAATAAATAAGTTCAATTAATAGTATAGCCAGACATTCAAACTGAACGAATAGTATTGGTATAAAAAGAGATTAGGTACTTGTTTGGTTGAATACAATAAAATCTCCAACAGGTTTTGAGTGAAATATTATTAGGCATTTGGACAGTAAATTTTTTCACAACCTCACCGTCCCACAGCTCACAAAAGAGCTGTAACAATAAAATTTAATTTCTATTGTGTCTACTTAACTGGCTTTTAACATAAAATCACACAAATCCTTGGTGAACTATACATTTTATATTAAAGTAACTACTAAATTTAGTACTTCACTACATAGTATTAAACAGAGTCGCTTTCTCTGTTGCTATATCCCTATGTACGCTTAGATTTTGATGTGGTGTTTTAATAGATAAAGGGATTCTAGAGGAAGGTTTTCATAAATATAAAATTCACCCGAAGCGAAGCAAGGGTGGTTCACTAGTGTAATATAAAGTATGCTGGGTTCCTAATTAATCTTAATACTAACATTTTTGTTACTATGCTCTTCGGAGATAAATTTTTAGTAAAATATTGTTATTATGATTATTTAAAACTGATTTAAAATAGAACTGTTCATTTTTTCTAACTTCAAATAAGTAGCTTATTGTTATTGGATTATGAGCATACAAATTGGTAAAAAGAAATATTTTGTACACAAAACAATTTTTTTTAACATACAGCCTGGCATATTACAGTGACATAATTTTTTTTTTTTTTTGGGAAAATTGCCTTTATTGTTATTTATCCTATGTATCTCATGTACGACCCTGCATAAAGGCAAAACTAACGAGAATGCGAATCAATTGTAGACCAGTCATGATGCAATGAAAATGTTCAGATGGTCATTATCGAACACATAATGTTAACAAGCCAGCTATTGGCACAGTCTTGTTAGACAGAAACAGTGAGCCAATAATATACATCTATTTGCCCAGTAGTCAATGTGCACTGCAGATTTAAGTAAATCCTATATATATTTTATATTAAATTTTTAATCAGTAAAAGGATCTTTTAAATAGTACAATGTTATTTGTTAGTTTTAAAAGTACCTGTGTGTTAAGAAGCATGCCTTACTTAGCCACCATATAGCTCTTATCAATAAAATAAAACTGTTTAATTATCATAGTTACAATGTATAGCTAAAAGACTTGATACTTGATAATCAAAGACCTCACAAATAGGACACATGCTTAGTGCCTATTTTATGTTACCTAAAGACTAAGGTGCAATAAATGTTGTTTTTCGTGGCGGCTGCAAGAACTATAACAACATTTAGTATGTTTAATGCACTGTAATCGTAAAACTAACGGCTGTACATTAACCTGATTATTTTACCTATAGATGCGACATTTCAAAGTTTTCACTGACAGTTAACTACAAGACAAGTAAACATAAACTAACATAAACTCTTTTTTTTTATTTTAAAGGCATGATTGTATTTTAATCTTCTAATTTGTATTCATTAGTATGTATGTTCGTATCTAAATTCGTGAGAAAGATAGTTGTGAGTACTAATGGAGCGTCCTCACTGTACTTTCTTCATTGTGGTGGAGGCAGCGTTGTAGCGTTGTGCGCGATATCGTAATTTAGTCGGCCGGCACGCGTGAGCACTTTTGTTAGCGAAAACCGACGAATATTCATTGTTATTTTTTGTTTTTATTGTTTTGAGTGCTTCGTGTTCAATTCGAATGTAATTGAATAGAATTTGGTGAGTTAAAGTTACAATTTTATGGTTTTACTCGATAAGATAATGATGATGTGGTTACAAATTGTGTTTGCTTTTAACCGACTCCAAATAGAAGTTATTTACCATTCATTTGGCTGTATTTCTATTAATGCTTATTAACAAACTCTTATTGACGCTTTACAGAAGGAATATTCCAATTAAAGCCTTTTTAATATCAATTTTTTTTCCCCTCTTGATACGTTAAAATTTTGATTCGTTTTAAGTTTACTTTTAAAAATCACATTTGATAAACGAATTTACTTTAACTCAAGTATCATCTAGTTATTCTTTGATAGATTTCATTTTGTATGTAGCATCTGGCTATATTCCATCCTGCCTAACTTACTGAAAATAAACAGTGTATTTTTGAAAAACGTAAAAAATTTAATAACGATAAAAATTTATTTTTATTCTGTTTTTTTTTTTTAGTAATAATACAGCTAGTGCAATAATTGATATACTTAAATAGTGTAGTTTAATAATATCAATGAATGTATAATTAATTTATTCATTAAACAATTCCTTATACATCCCTAAATTAATACTTATATAACAAACTTACAAATTCACTTGGCGTAATAATAATAATAATATGGTATGTTCCTTTTACTAAATATTCATAGAAAGTGCAGTACATATACATATACTTACGTCAAAAACACCTTGACTTGACTTCTTATGTGCCTTTGTAAATAAATAGTACCTACTATGCTAGACATTGTTGATTGTAAATAAATATTGCCTGCATTTTCATAGGCTTATCTAACTGGACCGCCATAAGTGTCTAAAAGTTGCAATCTCCCGCGACTCTTCTTGTCCATTGCGATTTTACCAATGCGTTTTACCCCATATATGGACTTTACTCTTAGAGGTGAGAGCCATTCGCTCCCCCGCAAGCCCGGTGATGATGACAAGGCTCCTCCTAGCCATCATCGTTAGTCAGTTAGGAAAAAGAAAAACCATATATGGAGATGAATTTCAAATAATTCAATTTTGGTGAGTTAATAAGCCATAAAAGAAAAAAAATATACCTATATTAAAAACAGAGATTATGCCGTAGACTACAGTTTTCGCGGCCAGCCAATTTTTATTTTTACGTCTCTGACAAGTGTTCCTACTTTGTATGACTAGCTAAAAGTAGCTAGCTAAAAGTAGATATGGTAATTAGACCTGGTTGTTATGATAAATTTACAAACTTAGTGTTATAGTGACGACATATACCCGTTTCTCGAATCAACCCGTTTCAAGAATCAAATTATTATAAGAAGAGAAGTTTTGATAGCGTATGATAAAGTCCAAACATGCAGTCTTAAAACGGCGCTCAGACGCATATTTTTCAAAAATGCATCGTCAAATTGTAATATCTCAATTTCTCAATAGTCTATCATCCACTTTACTCTTACAATAATATTGGATTTATCATGTTATCAGGTTTATAAAAATAAAATGAGCAGGACCCTAGTTAATTTATGCGTTTACGATCGTAAACAAATCCATACTTTTTATGCATTCGTTTTACTATCGAAGAATGTATCATACGGCCCAATGTCATAGAAACTACGTAATTAAACTTGCCATATTATCATAATATTATCAGCTGAAACAACACCAAGACGGAACGTCAATACACCACCCATGCGGTAAATAAAACATTATTTTATAAATAAAAATATTTTGAAAAGATTATTTACCGTTTTTTTATCTGTGTCCTTGGGCAAGGATCATGGTAGTTTTGGGTGCCAGTGGCTAGTATTTTTAAATGGTTGTATTCTTATATCGCTTTGAAAGCATTGACAATAATTCATTCAGTCATTTGATCTAACCAATGTATTACTTACATAATCAACCCGTAAAACTAAAGAACTCAATTCAATTCGTAAGCTTTCTGTTAAAATAAATATATTCTGATCAAATATGCCGGTACTTAGACATAAAGAGACGCTTGCTACTTGTAACGTTTAACGTTCGTTCACTGTAAACCGTAAAAGGAGTATAGATGCAAAACTAAAACGTTGTTAATGCTTTCGCTGGGTGATACCAATGTTTATGTTGAGGGTCGATTTTCAAAGATTTAAACGCAAAGGAACAATCTAGACGCTGGATTTTGGTCGTTTATGTCATTTCACCCACTCCATGACCTTCCACATGTGCAAATTTAATATGGCAGGTTGCTTTTTATCTCGGCTTTTACGACTGGCAAAAATGTAGTGACGCATTATTTTGGAAGTTAGGGTTATAGAAAGGTCAGAAAACCTGTTTAAGTAATATTAAGAAGTTTGTTAACCCTACGATAGCCAGTTACACCCGAAAAACATTGTATGCACCACTTACTTAGGTACCCCTACATTATTTTATTCGGTAAGCTTTACACAGATAATTTAACGCTCTGATTCATCCCGGAAAAATAGGGACCCCGTGGGACCTGCTATTACCAGGAATATCCAAGCCGAAACATTATACAATGCTTGCTTATCAGCGCAATATCTCAAATAGTTCCCCGCGGAGAATATTAGGTGTATCCAATCTACTATTGTCTAATTAGTAACTAATATTCCCATAAGTCGTAAGCTACGTTTAATGTACGAGTACTTAATGTGAAAATGCCTTACAATATGCAACTGACGGCACCTACATACATAAAATATTTAATGATGCATAAATAAATGTTTGGTAACACCAAAGCAGTCATTATTCTGATTTCTAAAAGGTAACAAACATAATTATATTAATTGCGGTAACTACGAGTTACATGTGGGTAAATTAATGTAGTAGTAAAATACCAATACGTTTTATCACGTATATAAATTAATTGTGGATACTTCTAATTGAAAAATTGACACTTGGGGAGTAATTTTTAAACGTGAGTAATATAAGTTCTAAGTTACAATGTAACTTTGAACTTTACCTACACAGTAAAGTAGTAGTAAGTAGTAGAAAGTATTATTGCTTCTTATATTTATACTAGCTGTGCCCGCAACTTCGTCTGCGTGGAATCGTAACTTTTCGCCAGCATTTTGATTTTAGGAAGCATTTTTTAAAGTAATTACAGGACTATTAGAAAATAAAATATAATTAAACTTAGTTATTGAATACCCAGTAAGAACCTAAAATTGTTTACTGATTAAAAGGTGATAAACAACATACAAAATTTTTCATTACAAATCGGCCAACTAAAAGAGGATTCACTCGCCCAATTTTTTTTTTGTCTAAGCAATGCTCTAGCCAAATGAGGAGAGTGGTAGCTAGGACTCACAAAATTATTTTTCACATTTCAGAACTATAAAACCAAAATGTATTTGATTTGACAGAAACAGGTTTCAATGGTTGCAAATAGCGTACTGTACCTATGTAGATAGTACACAAAACTGATGTTTGATATCAGGATGACTTCAAAAGGTTAAAAATACAAACTACCGATCCACTGCCTTAAGGTCTATAAAGGACGTGTGTCGCCATGTGACGAATTACATTACATAAGTATTTGCTTTGCTAGTTTGTTATGTGCCACTTTTGTAGATTGTTTTGTATTCGTAATGAAACAATGAGATAATAACTATTATCGTTATTATCTCATTGTTTCATCATCGTAAGTTTAATGAAATGGAAACTTTTAGGTAATTACTTTTAGTATTTGAAGCAATATTGCGAAGTAATAGAGCACAGTGACATCTCTTGAACTAACGAAGAACTAAACACTCATATCGAATCTGACAATATTTGACATGACTTGCCAGCTAAAAACGTGATAGTTGGGGAGCCCAACGGGGGTTTTACAGTCTTGATCAGACACAGACTCTGTCTTGTAAGATTTTAAAATGGAATTTTATAATATCCAACAATTTTACGTGAATATTTATAAATTCCCCTCTATATGCTTAGAATAGCGATATCCCTCTATTTGAACATTCAGATAATACCAAACAGCCTACCAATTAAAAAAAAATCAAACCAACAATGCAAGCCAGTAAGCAAATATTGGACAACTGACCACCTCCATACCGAAAACCAGATAAAAGAGAAATGTAGCGAATTTCATCTTCTAACTTCTTTCTCTTTTCTAACTGGTCTCCACATCAACCCAATCAGCTTTCTCTTCTTCAGCAAAACGCCGAAACCACATACATAAAACTTCTCCAAATCATTTACCAACAAAGCACAGCCGATATCAAACTGCACACTGAACGCCTGACATTCAAAATACAAAAAAATTGTTAAACAGGGTGACTCCCTATCACCAAAGCTTTTCAGTAGCACGCTTCAAAAAGTCTTCAGGTCACTATGATATTATAAGCAACAAAAGAAATTGGTGTATGGGATAGATGACTCACAAACTTTCGCCTAGCAGATGACATTTTCGTCATCGCAAATAAGTTTACCTCGACAGAACTTAAGTTGATTCTCGAACAACTAAGCGCAGAAAGCTTTGAGGTTAGACTGACGATGATTAGACCCAAAACCAACAGCACCAATGATAGGATAGCAGTCAACAGGCAGGTAAAGCAATATGTAGAGGAGTATAAACTTGGGCTAGGCAGTCTCCTTCGAATACAGGCAGGACAAAGAAATACTCCGTAGAGCAGACAACGCCTGGAAAAGCTTCTGGTCTATGAATGGGTATATCAAGGGTGACCTTATATCACTGAACCGCAAACTCATCGACATTTTCATACTGCCTATCCTAACATATGGGGCAGAATCTTGGTCCTTCACCGAAAATCAGAAATCCAAACTCAAGGTTTTTCAAAGCGCTATAGAGCGGAGTATCATAGATATTAGGTAAAAAGATAAAATAAAATATACCACCATCCACTCCCGTACTGCTGTTGTTTTTGGTCAAAACTGATGTGGCAATGGGCGCGGAATGTCTGCAGGATAAAGAACAATAGATGGACCAGAATTCGCGTGCCTGAAGACGATTTTCGCCGAAGAGGAAGACCCAAGAAAAGGTGGTATGAAGATCTGGTCCATGTATCAAAGAACTGGCAAGTCTTAGGCTTGGATGAGAAAAATGGATGGGTTTGAAGGAGACCTTTGCCCAGCAGTGAGATGATACATGTTAAGAAAAAAAATTACAGATTATTGTACAGGAGGACTTTGATATCAACTTGAACCTCCTGCATAAAATTGTAACGCGCTAAAGTATCTCAAGATTATGATTTTGTGTTTTTCAACAGACACAAACATTAATTATGACTTTATGCCATATCCAAATCGTTACAATATTTTAGGGATCATTTAACATGCACTTTGAATGACTGACACGATCAAATAACTTTTTCTTTCTACCGCTTGTTACCAGGCAGCCCCTTGTATTAATCGCTGACCCTCACTTATAAAGAAAGTGTAATAAACTTTTTCTGATTTAGCGTAATCTTTCGATTCAGATTCCAAGTCGTTTAAGTGAGTGCAAATCCAGCTATTTACCTCCCCTGCTATGCCGTTTTTCTTAATAAAGTAGTCCGTATAGTCCTAGTCAGAAGGTTGATTTTGGTCGATATACTTTAACCATTTTTGTACGTGATCTAATAAAGTTAGATTTTTAACGATCCTACAGGAATTTCTGTGACTAAAAGTATTTAAGATCTTGACCGGGGATGTAAGGTACCACCATGCAAAATTTCATTTAAATCGGTGTAACAGTTTCAGAGATCAGTCAAATATTTGGGTTTTTTTAATATCCCACGGGAACCAGTTCACTGTCAGTGATTTCAAGTATCCTATGTATTTTTCCGGAATTTAAGTTACCTTCGTGCAAACTTTCATTTAAATTGGTTCAGCCGTTTAGGCGGTCAGTCGAAACAAACAAACAAACAGACAAAGAAAAAAAAAATTTTTGAGTATGGGGATGTGTTCTACTACTCTCAAAACATATCCCTGACTCGTTTTTTTTGCGTTTTTCAAAAAAGTACAAGAATTTTTACCTCTACGTTTTTATTATAGTATAGATTAGAAGCAATAATACCTACGCGTGTATGATCAACAGCTGTTAAAACTTAGGAACATTATATTATTCAAATTCGTATTATAAGTTAATTATTATATTTTAAATTGTGTGTACTGGTGTTTATTTAAAGTAGAATCCTGCTTAACAGTTAACCACTTCCAAATTAATTCTGCATGTTAAAACGGGGTTATCATAAACTGGAAGACATTGTTAACGGAACTCTTGATAGCAGAAAGTATTACAACAAAACAACAAGGATTTTAAAATTAACTATTTTATTTCATTCCTTTTATATTAGATTTTACCCTTTTAATGCTATTAATACTAAAGTGGCATATTTTGCCTGTTTATCCGCGCAGACTTTATTTAGCTTGAAACACATTTTACATCTAAAATATTATTTTTAACTTGAATTTAAGATTAAAATTGCCTGAATACCCAGAATTAAGTAATGAAACTGAAGAACGTAGATCGTATACCGTACAGTGTCTACATCAAATATTTAATTGTCCCAATTTTTTAAAAAGTAGCTTAAATTCTAGCTGCTGAAATCTTATTTTATAGATAAATCTAATAATTGAAAATGTCCGAAGCATCGCAGTATAGACCGACAACTCAAGTCGAGTGTCCGTTTCTCAAGAATATTCCACCTACGTTCGTTTCGTTTGCCACGTGATACGTCGTTTCTATATCGCCTTACCCGGCTTCGTGTCCAATAACTTCCATTGTCTCATCCGAAAAGAACTTTAACTTCAGGTCGTAGAAGCTAATGTTCCACAATCGCATCCCAAATAGCAATCTCGAGCTCAAGTATGTATCGAAACTCCCCAGTCTTCCTATTACTAAATATATTAGATTGCTCTGAACCGCTCTTGTATCGCATGCTTCGGTGGTCGAGGGAATATTTCAATTCTGGAGAATTTTCATTATGTTTGATGTGAAGTTCCAAAAAGGATTTCGAGGTATGCAGGTAGAGTGGCTCTTAGTCGAAATAAGATCTTGAATTGATATTCCGGGTTACCATTTGCATTATTGAGCTCGATATACCTGCAACAAAACCACATGAAGTGATCGCTTTGCCCAGCAGTCGGTCCTTCGATTTTACGAGTTTCTCCGGTACTAAGTTGGTAAAATGTATACAAACAGAACCAACAATCCAAATACGCCTGGGAGTGTTTGATGCAAGCGCTGCAAGTTCTCAGGAAACTATTGTGGATTTATAACCTCCTTGCATCGTATAGCTTTTCTATTGTCGTATTTATTGTCTCCTTAGTTCCGCCATGGAATGGGCTTCTCTTTCTAGTCAATTCACTACATCTATTATGGATATCATTTCATTACCCCGGGTTTGATGAGATTCATTACAGGATATAGTGCAGTGTTGATTTCTAATCGTCCGTCTAATAGTTAACAACACTTACATACATACAATTATAGATCGTATTGTTGTTTAGCAGTTTTTGCAAGATTTTTTGCAACTTTATAACATTTCCGCATTGAATATATGAATGTTTAAAAATGACCAGTTTTTGTGCCTTATTGTCGCCTCTAATAAATGGATTCTTGTCGCCGCTGTAAAAATGGATTCGCTTAATCACCGTTCGGGGACCGTTAGGTCTCAAAATAGAATTAATTTTGTTGTTCGAAGGGCGCTCCAGGGCTGCAGCCCCGATAGCGTTGACGGATCGCGTTTCGGCGGGCCCAAATAGATGGGAGAAGTACGTGCTGTGCCTTCGGGCGTCGTGATGAATCGGCGACTTGTAATCGCTGGACTAACATGGATCCTGTAATTTGTAACAGGAAAGTTCGTGAGGCCCGGACGCCAGACACGCCAGATGTGCACTGTCATACTTTGATAAAACTAATCCCATTTAATAGTAAACTATCACCGTTGCCGATTTATAAGCCTAGCCTCCGTGACTTTGATCTTAGGATATGGCTTTTGTTTTATCAGGCGTTGTTTGAGGAAGATGGTGTGTATTCGAGACTGGGAAGGTTTTGGTGAGAATCATTTTATTACGTCAGTGTCGAGAATTAGCGGTTGTAGGAACAGGCTGCCGTGGCATTTGAATATTAATGTGAAAATGCGCTTGATCTCAGAATGCGGCATGGCGAGTAAAGTATAATAATTTGCCGAAAAGGTAAACATAAAATGAAGATAAAAAAAATAGAATTTTATGATAAGGAGGAAGGCTGTCCAAAATTTTACCTGACGTTGTTTCATTATATAAATCGTACCTAATATACGAGTATAAATAAAATCAATTCCAGTAACAATATATTTTATAAAAATTGTACGAAATAATCTGTGAAATCAATACATTTTTACCTTGATACATAGTAGGCGTAGGATTGTTACGTGACTCATGCATTTAAGAAGGACCTTGCTTCATTCTTGCGTAAAGCGTCTAAATTTCACGTTTAGAAATATACTGTCATAAATTAATGTTACACCAGAACAAGGCAGTAGAAGTATAAGTTATTGTCCGTATAATACTATGGGAATGTCCATTTGCATATCATTGAGAGCATTCCTCGGTGTTAGCATCGCTCGTTTGTTGTTGCTTACCTGGTACCTATTATACGATGGAACTAGATACTAGGCTATTATCACGAAAGTGCTTATTTAAATAGAATTAGCTGATCAGCCGTGTGCGACTCTTACGGCCTAATACTAAAACGATATTTAAAAAGGTACTTGACATTTGAAATGTAACTTAAACTCACAATTTGTATGCGACTTATCAATTTTATTTAGAACTTCCTTAATCGTTTTTGAAAACGAAGATATTTCGATTGTGTTTCAACATTCGCCCGGTAGTCAATTGTTTACGTAGTCGTTATAAGTTAACACTTAATATAATATTGAACACCAGTGTAACCCTCGACTGTACTTAAATAACTTTAAAGGTTGAATTCATTACTTAAAATATATATAACTTAGATCTCATGTACAAAGTTTCATTATAGTATCAAATATAGAAACAGTTTACTGGTAAACACCGCATGTTAAGGACCCCGGCAAGCAAAGTGTCACAATGCAAAATTAGGACTCTCGGGATAAAACTATTTTAGTTAAACTTCAGTGACCGTATTATAATACTTTTTAATTTTGATGTAAAAATGAACAAAAAGCCCCCTAAATATCCGTTTTCCCGTAAAACCTTATTTTACTTTCTGATCCTTTTCTTGTCGGGTGCTATTAAATATAACGGACTAAATATTCATTGATTTATTGGACAACCACTTACTATTTAAACTAAAAGATACTACCACAAAAATATCGTAATTTCTAATCGTGTCATAAAAAAAACAATTTCTTACAAGTAGTTCTATATACAGGTTTAGTTCTTATATATAGTTAGTTCCAGCTCATGTTTCCCTCCCTCCTATGATCCCGGGCTCTTCAGGCGGGGCGTGAAACGGCATTAAAGCATGCCTTCAGGTTGAGTGCTACAGGCTCTATAAGGTCTATTGTGCCTGTCAACCTCATATTTGGATCTCACTACCGCTTACCATCAGGTGGAGGGAGGTCATCTTGTTAGCCTTTTAAAAAAAAAATGTGGACACCCTGTAGCCCACTGCAGTGATACAGCGCCAAGTCTGTATTAACGACTAGCACGTGCCGCGCCTACGACCCGCGACAAAACGCTCCGTCGTAATCGACGCGTTTCTCGCCCAATTTATTACTATAAAAATAACGGTGTTTGCGTAACGAAACCTCTCTGCTCGTCGTCTCGGTACTACCACAGTAATCCTTACTATCCTTACTAATATTATAAATGCGAAAGTAACTCTGTGTGTCTGTCTGTCTGTTACGCTTTCACGCATAGAGTACTGAACCGATTTAAACGAAATTTGGTACAGATATAGTCCAGAGCCTAGAAAAGGATATAGGCTACTTTTTAACCGACTGCACTATAAAGAAGTAATGTTTTACCCGTTAAACGTCTCTACGCGGATGAAGTCGCGGGTGGAAATCTAGTATGTTATAAATCGGGTTTTTCCGTATTCATCCTATGTGAACTCATCCGATTTCCTTACTCATCCTAAAATAGTATTCCTAGCTCATCCTATTAGATTTTGTCTTGGCACAACACTAATGCAGTCTTTCTTCATCATTAGGTGCATATTCCAATAAAAAGTATGGATAGCAATATCAAAAGTCAAAACATTTTCAGAAAGTGAACTATTAATAGGTTTTGGATATAAATACTTTTATTATAAATAAAAAGAAATCTGTATGTTAAAGCAAGAAAATAACATAATATTCAATAAAATATACTTAAAACCGAAAGCCAAACTTGCACGTGCTATTAAAGAAAATAATAGTAACGGTTTCATTTACATCTAATAATGAGTCACCAAGTTTTATTTTTAACTATTACCTGTGCATACAAGTGAAAGAGATAGAATCTTTTGTTAGAAAGAGATATTGCGAATTGGCTTTAATCAGTTCACCACTAACTGATATCCTGGTTCCTCCTTAATCTGTGATTTTTAATTTAAGATTATTTTTTTACATTTTATTACAAGATTTTAAAAATCATACAGTTTACATATGGAAGACGATGTTTTTGAAATCAAAGTTGATTGTGTCTTGTTTGTCAAAATTTAAAAATATTGCTGAGTTAATCATATGAAAAATATCTTATATATTATTCTTCATTTTTAAAAATAAACATACCTAATTTATAAATAAATATATTATTTTATCAGACTTTTTGCAGTTTTATTTGACAAAACGACTAAATTAAATTTTAAACTTTTATTCCCGTACAAAATATTCTTATTTTTAAAATGTTTTGTGATAGGATGAGCTAGGAATTATTTTGGGATGAATAAGGAACTTGAAATTGAAATATTTGCTTTGGGATGATTAAGGAACGAAATTAGGATGAGTAAGGAAAAAATATCATGTAGGATGAGATCACATAGGATGAATACGGAATAACCCTATAAAGGGTTATAAACCTTCAGGACTGAACTTTTAATAGGACATTTTAGAGTTTTTTTTTGTCGTCTAGTATTAACTTTTCCTAAAGGTTCCTAACTTCCTTAAATCTATCTATTGTCTGATAAACACTATCTAAAATAAAGATAATTTTAGATCATTGTAAATAGGAACCTGTTATGGCAAAATATGAGGTTTATAGTGATGATATGATAAAAAGAGCAAGACAGCCACCTCTCTCAAACTCGATATAGGTATCGCGATTTATTCACATCGATATTGATATCGTATTCACATAAATATTAACACTACCTACTTTGTTGGTATTGGGACTTCATGAGTCAAATTATTTTGTTCCTTCTTTAGAAAAAACGTTTATATTTAGTACCATTGACTGTTTCGTTTGACTTCTTAGAAAAAAACACACATTCTTTATTAATATTAGTAATACACATCAAAGCTCTCTAACACGAAAAAAGAAAGCCCATTTTAGCATTAACGAGGCTTCACACACATTCGTAGTACTGGCGGTCACAGTCAAAGGTTGGGTGGGCGGGTGCTAAATGAACCGTCAAATAAGCTCAGTAGCGAATTAGAGTAGAACTTATGTCAATATATGAGTTTTTTTCGAGATTATGAAACTTTTTCTCTTTCTTTCTTCTTTCTTTCTGGAAAAATAAAAAAGGAGGGTTACAGTAACCGTAAGGCGAAAATCTTCCTAAAACACAATATTATGCACAGTTACATTGTGATTTTTAATAACCAGTAGGTACGTTCAACACTAATTCTACAAGTACTGTGATGTGTATGATCATCAATAGTTATGATCAAACGACAAACAAAAATGAACATATTTCCGGTATCTAAGTATAGCTTTCTTACTCCATTCAGTGGAAATTCTATTATGCTACCTCCTTATTGGTCCAAAGTAAATTCGAAGTTACTTGAAAACAAAGTGTTTTTCTGAGTACTCATTTCCTAAAGTGCAGAACCGTAGTCAGCTGAGTCCACCAAACAAACCAAGCACACCTAGAATAAAATTGCCTCTTTATGAAAGTATCACTTTGCTATTATGTACGTTTTTCCTCGTTTCTGGATTCAGTGTAACTTATTATGTGGCATGTGACGCGAATCATAATTACCAAATTAATATTACGTATAATATCTATTAGGCTGTCAGCGATTCGTAATGCGCACGGAAAATAGAGAAAGGCCAAATGAAATACGCTTATTATGGTGAGAAAGAATTTGGGGTGGTAATAAAATATTTTTATTAAATGTGTTAGGAAAGAAACACGCAAAATTGAGCGTATCACATGAATTGAAGTGTTGATTATTTCACAAAACAAGTGTAATTTATTCGTACATTTGTACTAAAGTTGGAACTGTTTACGTCATTCAGATATTTAGGTATTCTTAAAATATATACACCTTGTAGTAGTTGTAGCGAATAATTTGATGCGTGAAATGAGTGCAAATAATTGGAAACGTGAAATCATTGTTAATTAACAGTAACAACCGTAATTTTATTGCTTATTTTTTTAATAAGTTTTCTTTCAATTAGTGCCATAATTTATTTGTAAAAAATCATAATATTTTTTATATTCAAAAGCTTACTTTACTCTTAATATAAAAATCGAATCATCATTATCAGCCCATTTCTATCCTCTGCTGGACATATGCCTCCCCAAAAATCGAATGTGACTTCCAAATTAAATGAATTTATAAAGTTGAATATAATCAATTTTAAGAGTTCTGTACCTAAAGAGTAAACTGGGATCATACTACATAGTATTACTAAGACTGGCTGGCTAGTTCTACTACATCTGTCCGGCCTTATTGAATTATAGAAGTTCTGTGAAAGCCTATTTAGGTCTTAACAGTTCACCCGCGTCTGTCAGTAAATGGAGCACCACCAAATATATTGACGTAGACGGACACGCTGAAATAGAGCCGGGCGATTATGATAAACCCCTTATCGCTCCTTAGAAATGTTTCCCTGATCATTTGAGTTCCGTCCACATTCGTCTAGAGGACATTGACGGATCGCGACGACAGCGGAACGTAGTACCCGCGGATTGATCGACGAATTACTTGGCTAACATGATTTATCGTCGTCCGGGGACAATGGAGGGACGCGATCCCACGGACTCGGCAGATAGAGCCTGATGAGAAGGGGAAGTGCCAATTACAATTTACTGTTTCATTAGCTCCTGAGTCCACGTTTTCTTTACAACGGCAAGTTTCGGTAAATAGAGACAGGTCGATTGCTTCTTTTGTAAACGCTTCTTTGTAATACGTGTTTTATTATTTGCTTCTTCCTTTCTTCTTACGTTTCACTAGACGTTGAATAGGTTAGTCGAATTTCTCTGATTTTACATGCCATTTTATCATAGTATGTAACTGAAATCGATACTCACACTTCTGTTTATCAGAAAACAAGCAATTCGTCAAACCATTTATATTCTCTAAATAATATACATGTGAGTACTTATTAATACACATCGTAAAGGTAAAGCAATACTAGTTTCACTCTCGTGTGATGAATCTATCCATCTTGTTAACTTGATTTACACCCGTTTGAAAGTTGCAGAACGTGCGACACACTTGGCTGTAGAGTAATTGCAATTAAACACTACGCACATTTACATAACATCTTATAACACTTGAAGCCAGTTTTGATGTTGCCATTCGAACCTCTTCCTTCTTTACATTGAACCCTTAGCTCTTTCAAATATCATGATTTTAGTTTATTGTAGATTCAGTCATAGGAAGTTTTCGAGCTTAAGTTGTGAGCTAAAATTGCTGTCTATGGAAAATTTGCAACGTAATGTAACGTAATTTTAAACAAAGCCTTCGCGTTTCGCGGCATGTGCTATCAGGAAATGCTGTAATTCAAGGTGAACCTGAGATGCAGAATTGCCTGTTAGCTGGCACAAGCCATTATCTAGATTTTTTACTTTAAAGAATATTCTGGAGTATTACGACGAAATATATTTGCAAGAACTACTGGACGATTTCAAGTTCATGAAGGTGGTGTATGGGTATAGGTAAGGAGGAATACTTAAGAAAACCGGAAATATTCAAATAAAATTTAAACACTAAATACCATTATAATGCAAGTTAGTCATACACATAGATATGGCCTAATGACTACACAGTTATGTTGTTGTAATTCACCTTTCCTGATTATGAAGTATACTTAACTAACTCACAATTTGACATCTCGCAACATGTAGCGGAATAAATTGTTTGAAGGCCAATCGTAATGTGCTATAAATTGACGAATCATTGTTGAATGTTTAATGTGTTATTATCCTATAGGACACGCAACGTATCCGCCTCTGACAATATAAACTAATGTTGTTAAAAAAAAATTGAAATAACAAGATATAGAAATAAATAACCCACCTTTATTCTTCTGATTGGCTTAGTTAGTACATTAGCTCTAAGCATAAAAACAAAACCGCGTGCGAAATACAATAACGAAACCCAAAAACCTTTCAAACAACACAAACCCTTAAATTAAGCCCTTTAAAATTTTCCATTAGTGGATAATTGTATCAATGCTAACGATAAAACTAACAGCGTCCAAGATGTACAAACACAAACAAGAGGATAATGGAAATCCTCAACCCAATTTTGGCAAATAATTGGTTAGACCCACCTGGTTTAGGCAACAAAGCCCTCCCACCGACATTGTTCACCAAAGGTTTTATTAGGCCGACGTTACATCTCATCGCAAATTAACAGCCGGCCACAATATTATCTGGAACATGACCAACACCCCTCTTCGGCCTCCCCCACACCTTAATAGGTAATTTTCCTCCCAATAGTTATCCTGTAAGAGGTGAATTGACAGTAATTGATTTGTTTTCTCCCTTTGCTGGCTCCGAAACCTTTCGGCCGGGCTATATGTCATATTTCAATATGTCTCACCTTTGAAGAGTGCTCGAAATACAGTTATCCGTACAGTTATTTGCACGTATCAATTAATTGTATTTTATTCCTTATGCTATTTTCTTTTAAACTAGGAAATGGATGTTTATAATAATATTGTCCATATGCATTGTAAATATGTGAAATGAGTTACTGGTTTCCCTTATTTTTCAACCCAACTTAATTAAGTAAGGGAACGCCATCCTATCACCGCTATCTATGCCCAAGCTGACCCATTGAGTGTTTCATTCATTATCTCCAACAAAAGCTTATAGAGGACTTTAATATTTGTTATTTCAAACAATAAAACAAAGAGACATCGATTATTGTGACCCTTTTCCTCTGTAATTCTGCCTTTGGCCTTTGTTTTTCGTTGGTCATGTTTAGCGTTGGGCGTTTATTAGGAAATTGGAAGTGCGCGACACAAAGGGTCTTAAATTCAATCAGCCCTCCAATGTTCCTTGCTAAGTACTTGGGGGGCAGGTCGTTGCTCATTATCCTGTTAATTTATATTCGTTATTAGGTATTGCGTTTCATTGACTCGATCGAAGCGTGAATTTTCATCAATTTTGTGTAATTTGTTTCATGTCTTCGCGTCAGCATTAAATGAGCTATATATTTTTTGTTTATCTATTTCCAACTAAAATTAATTTTCAACACCTGTAAAAGAAGTTACGTTTCTAATAAGATGTTACTTTTTTCTCCCGTCTATGCGCGCATGAATGTGCAATTTTCCAATTTTGAATTTAATTTATAACTTTTCGTATATTTTTGCTAAAACTTCGTTTTCTGAGTCGATATACATATATTATGGTATTGATATTATTGCACTAAAATCAGTTCGCAACTTCGTAGAATTGAACAGTATCGGAGTAAATTAGCTGAGAAACTTGATCCAGACCCAGGTCTTTTATTCTTTGGGAAAATAAAAGTTCTCTCACAAGTCATATAACAGAGAAAATAGGAAATGAACAACGTTAAGAAGTTTTGTCCCGCAATTTATTATTATATCATGCTCGTGGAACTTGTGTGTTGTTTCTTTTTGTCTACTTTTGTATTGTTTATCGGGAACAAGAATTTCAAAGGTCTCCCTCAGTGACGTCTACCGTTTATATCGTTATTTTTGTCAAGAACCACGCCGGCCGTGCAGAACAATACGTGCAACGAAGACAATAGATCAAATTGAAACTACCGAATCGATAGCTGCTGTTAACTGAAAAGATAGTTTGCTGCTTGCGTTAGCTAGATAACTTCTTTTGTGAATTTAGTAGCTAGCTTTCTATATGTCGTTATGTGAATAATATTTGCTCCAGGCGAGTGCATCCTGTCATATGTCTCCATAAATACCTGTACTTATAAGAACCATAACATAAAGAACTTCCAGCACTCTAATATACTACCAAAGAATGAAATCACAGTCATTTTTTTCTTTGTCCACAGGTTGAAGAGATGTCTTCCCCATCCAAACATCGCCTGAAAAGGCACACATGGTATAAAAGACTGATGTACAAAAGACTGCCTGTGACAAGCTGGTTGCCGCTCTACAACTCCGAAAAGGCTGTTGCGGATCTCATTGCTGGAATCACAGTAGGACTGACAGTTATCCCACAGGCGTTGGCGTATGCCACGTTGGGCGGGCTAGATCCACAGGTATGTAACATTTTAAACCGTCAGTAGACCACGTTCTATCTTTCTAGGGGTGCGAGCCATACGCTGCCTCGCAAGTCCGGTGATGATGACGAGGCTACTCCAAGCCATCATCGTAAGTCGGTGAGGAAAAAAAAAATTTATCTTTCAGTTCCTCTTGAGTCGGGATTAGAATCAAGAGGTTGCCAATGTAGCACCACTGTGCCTCTCTTCTCTATCTTTCTCCATTCATAGCTGATTGCTAGATCAGCAGACTATGAGTGTACACCTGTGTTCGCGCAAAACCCGTGTACAGAATACGACCTCTGCAGATGCCTAAATCTAATTAGCGTTAGTAACTGTTTGGTTAGGATATTTTTGTAGAAACGTTTGGTATATTATTTCGTATAGTTCAAACCCGTATAGGAAGTACAAAGCTGTTAGTATGCCATAACCATTAAGTAATATTATATCTATTTTACTAGTCTACTAATATAACTAGATTTCTAGTTGCTAAAACCACTCTCGTGGTTTTATATATCGAAGCGGAAATATTCGTACTGTTATCTAAGTGGGTATTATTAGAGGACTGTATGGTTTTACTTTTGGCAATTTATTTGTATTTTATTTTCTTTAATTAAATGATACCATCAATGATTGATGGAACCGGTATTTAAAATTAGCGCTATTTAATCGAACAACTGAATAATACATACTGTTCAATGTAATAAATATTTTATTATGCACTTATTTAAAATTGGTGCGAATTATTTTTGGAATTATCTTTCATATAGGTACAAGCTAACCTGTTTTGATAGAAAAAACACTGACTCTTAGCACTGCATTCTGAAACTTTCTTGTCTCCGAGAAAGAGATTGATTACAAAACTTTGAACTTATGTTTCCTCTTCTTATTATCACATTGCGAATGAATTATCCTTCCTTGATTATATTATTTTATAGACACGAGACGATTCAGAACTCTTACATAACTTAATGTACGAATGCTATTTTGAGAAAGTGGTTATACCCAAATGATTGTACGTGCCTTTTGAGGCATGGCATGGAGTAGCAATTACGTAAGCATCGGGCTGTGTGAGCGATGGTCGCTTTTCAGAACCTAATATTGTAGCCTTAGCCACTGATCACATTAAAAAAATTAAGAATTTGTTTTTTTTTAGGATGGCCTGTACTCTTCGTTCATGGGTTGTTTCGTCTACATTATTCTCGGTTCATGCAAGGATATCACATTAGGACCTACGGCTCTGATGGCTCTGATGACGTACCAGCAGATTCAGGGTCGAAATGCTGATTATGCCGTGCTCCTGTGTTTCCTTACTGGCGTGGTACAGTTGGTGATGGGAATGTTGCATTTAGGTAAGTTTACTCTCTAACTTAATGAATTTACTAAACCCCTGTACCTGGCCTTTGATGATTATTCAAAGGCCTTTGACAGTATCACCCACAGTGCTATATTTAATGCTCTTCAGAAACAAAGCATAGCCATAGCATGGTCCAGCTATCAAGGAGCTGGCAAGTACTGGCTTTAGATAGAGAGAGGTGGACAGGTTTGGTGGACCTTTGCCCAGCAGTGGGATGATACGGGTTAATAAAAAAAAACTCTCTAATTCTCTGATTTAGCTTAGTACAGAAGATAAAATCGCAAATAAGTGACTACTACTTTCGATCGCTATTTCCGTCTTCAAATGTCAAGTGTTATAAAATTTTCATATGCTTGATGAAATGACTCAAGTTATCTAAGATATTATTATAATCAACAACAAGTATTGATCATGCAATGAGTCACTTGGCCATTTAGATAATATTGTGCTATAATCATATTGCTACTTAGAAGTAAAATGGTAAATAGAAGGGACGCTATTTTCTTAATTTTATCTGTTGTCTGACAGAAGTACCACATTGGTTATTATTAAATAATAATTTAGCACTGCCTGATATATTATGTTGATTAATATAATAAAAAAAAATGTTTTGTTGGGACAAAATTAGGGCAACATAATTTCGTTTTTATTCCTAAATTCAACAAGATTGCTGTTAAGCTTTAAAGAGCTATTAGTGGTATTAGTAGGTATGTTGTATATTGATATGGGTCAATTCGTAATGTTTTGCGTTTTTTATCGATATCCACCTACTTATTAATACTGACCTTGCTATTCACGTGAATGATAACGCGTAGTATAGATATTATCAATCGTGAGGCCACATTACGGAAGTAGCGAATATTATAATCGATTGCACGATTGATTGCGAACTGACGTACGCGTGACGCATTTTTGCGTATCACGTCGGAATCTCTTCAAAAATATTAGATTTAAAGAGGGGATTACATCTTTTGTACCAATGGCTTTTTTATTGAAGCTTTTCGTTAATACCTACCCATGTGATTATGGATTATTGGAATATGTTTGATGTTTAAACAATACGTTGAATATAGACTTGCTCCTTATGAATCACTAGTGACCCGCCCTCGCTTCGCTTCGGGTATTTTTGAATCCCTCTATCTATTAAAAAAAGCCATCTAAATCCATTGCGTAGTTTTAAAGATTTGAGTATACATACATACAGACAGACGCGGGAAGCGACTTTACTTTATACTATGTAGTGATGTAGCTATCATTAAAAATTGAATAATAAGTATCGGTACCATAATTGATTTCATGATCATTTCTAAGTGATAACAACTTATTTTAAGGGGAGTGTGTGCAAATTTTATGTCGCGTATGATAATGAATTATAATGTTTATTTATTTTTAGGTGTTTTAATAGACTTCATCTCCGTGCCCGTAACAGTGGGTTTCACTTCAGCCACATCTGTTATAATTGCTGTGTCTCAAATCAAAAGCCTCCTGGGGCTGCAATTCAAGTCTGGTGGATTTTTGGACACTGTCAAAAAGGTAAACGAACGAGAACAATTTTAGAGTTCTCTAACCTGATGTTTGGATAGATAATTTTAACTGAGTATTGTCTATTATTTGCGCAAACACAACTCATTTGAAATATAACTAATTGAACGGATTAAACTCGCGTGTCTTATAAAGACAACGGAGAACGTTCATGATTTTAGGTAATTATGCAGCTTTGAAGTCTTTGATAAACCGAATCGATATGTGTAATTCGTTTCGACATACAACCAAAATTTAAAAAGTTATACGTGTTTAAAGTTCTGACCGTTTGCACTTTTCATACAAAATCAACGTAGCGCTATGACGTCACACCGCAACATGCAGTACATTGTAAAAAAAAATTTATGTACTTTCACGTTCTAAAATATAAATTCGTTTTACAAATATATTCATCATGCCAATACATAATGTACCATTGTAAAATTGAGACACAGTATCGCCACTGTCATATTTAGTCTTACCCGTGACCACGAGCGCTGTAAAGAGCTCGAAACGTCGGGTCTCAAAAATAATAAGTTTATATTTACAATACACGCGAGTTTAATCCCTAAATTTAGTTTTATTTCAAATACTTTTTACTAAGACAGTTGTCTATATGTATAGCTGAATACATTCACGAGCTATGATATATCATTTGGTACGTCTTAACATTTTGGAAATTAAATAGTTAAATGTACTTATTGTGAACTGTACTGTAACTGACAGTTAACTTCTATTTAGTCATCTCTAGTCATTATAATTGGTACTGCTAAGTAGGATCTTTGGGCAGTAATTAACTTTATTTGTTCCTTAACCCAATTATAGGTATGAATCCTATTGTTTATACCTAAGGCCAACTTAACATTATGAAAATAATTTTCATCATATTCTATGTTCTGTTTATTACATAATACAACTTCTGTATTGATTCCAATTTAATTTTCAGGTTGTAATGAATCTCCCCAATGCAAAATTGGCAGACAGCACATTGGGCATATCGTGTATAGTAATTTTATTATTAATGCGTGTGAGTATATCTTTATTTTGTACTACATATTAGATATTATTTAATCTAATTCGGATCTGAATAACGTTATCATAAGAATTTAAAGTAGATGACTGATTTACATTACCTACCTTTGATTTTTATATTTTTTTTTTTATTCCAGAAAATGAAAGATTTGAATCTCCCATCAGGACGAAAAGGATTGAAGAAAACATTATGGCTGTTGTCAACATCAAGAAACGCTTTGATTGTCGTCCTGTGTTCCGTCTTAGCTTACTTTTTGGAAATTAATGAATACGAAAACTTCAAGTTAACTGGAACTGTAAGGTGAGATACATTTTATATTTTCTGGGACTATTTTAGAGTACTGTTGTTTGTCTACACATACCTTTACTCAAACATTATTTTACTAGGCCCGCGTTTTTATTGTGGTAATAGGTAATTGTAAAATTTTATATTTTATAGCGCAATTATTATTCTGATATGTACAGTAATGTACATATGTACTTCTTGAATAAACATACTTACCTACATACATCTTATGGAGGAGGTACCTTTGCGTTTATAATATTAGTAAGGGTTAGTAGGATATTATGATTCCCGTGGCAGAACGATTTGCCTTTAGTAATACTATCTAATCATGCAATTTTTCCTTGAAAAATCATTCTGATAGAATCATTTTTCTGCTGGAAAACAACCACTAAAATTTCACGGTGTATATTTGCAAGCGATCATAATTACAAATGTATTTTATTTATATGCAAATAATTGAAAATAGAGTCATATTTTGTTCGACAAACGATACATGGCGACGACCGTTGCGCTCTGATTGACCAGTTAATAACGCAATGGAATTGAGCTATTGGTCCAGATTCGATTTATATAAGCTTTAGTTGCCTTTTATGTTTCGAAGATGATTGGCCGCTTTATTCCTCTGTTCGATGCACTGAATATGTAATTAATATTTAAAGAACATTGTTTCTATTTCATCTGTAATAACACGTATAATATGGGCAAACAACTTATTAATTAATCCAGTTACATTTCAGTAATTTAGTATAGAAAATGTATGGGTCGAAATGTAACATAAATTATTACCACTAAACTACCACATATGAACGAAGCTATTGACTTTCTTTTCATCATAATTAGTTTTACTTCAATATTAGATGGTTTAAGTTTACCTTGTAGATTTACTTAACTATCTTTAATTGACACCACATAAATAAATGTCGTAGTAGATAGTTAAAATAGGTTTTCGATACGAACATTTGGTGTTATATTCAATTGTTTAAAGATTTGTGCCATTTTCTTAATCCATTAATCTTCCGTAATCGTTGTAACTTTAAAATATAACTTAAATATGTCGAAATCTACATTTTAATTGCCAATTAGAACATAATTTATTGGAAAATGCCCAAATTATGCATTGCACTGTCTAAATGTGCCATTTTATATCTTAAACGTGCTGGATCGAGTAAAAAAAAAAACGACAGCTGGTTCACGCCTCCGGAAGATATTGAACTTTATTTACGTGACGCAAATGTATTGCATATTTCCTTAATATTATAATACCAAATGTACTATAACTATTAAAACTTACAAATAAGCGTCTCTTAGATACCAACAGTTTTTATTTTTCGGTAAATATCATTGTAACGTTTCATGTCTATGTCGTGGTCATCAAAAATATCTTTCTTCTTCTTTCTTAATTAAATACTATAAAATTTAGATATTCTAGTAAATTAATGTTTATAGATACACGTATAAGTCAACTGAGTTTTTCCAAATTTACTTGTTTGATACTAATCGAAATTTACCCGGTTCCGACTACCATAACTATGTCATTGAAGGAATAGTGTGTCTTATGAGTACGACTAGCAACCACACTTGTGTCCTCAAAAATTCAGTGAAAATGTACATAATATATTCATAATACTTATTATACACTATCAATAATATTGTTATCAATTGATCGTGGTGCTCATGTAAACCGTTTTGTTTTACTAAATATGCATACTAATGTTCTCTACGCGTGTTATTTAACAAACATCTGTTCGCGTAGGAACCTCAAACAGATGTTCAACAAAATAATAAAGTTTTCGTCATATCACAAACATTCGTCATAATACAATTACATGCCAATTATCCCCTAATTGCCTTTTACGACAAGCAAATTATGTTATTTTTAGACCAATGTGCAACATAACGTTGCAACTATACCGTGAAATTTTAGTGGTTGTTTACCCGCAGTAATATGATTCTGTCTTAGTAGCACAATATATTTGTGCAGTTCTTTTTTTATTGAAATCAATAAATGCCGGTTTTACGAAAGGTATAAATGAAACTCGAAAGCACTTTCGAACCGCTTTATTACTTAGGGCGTAGAGCTTCTTTAGCTTTTAGCTTTGATTTCATGCGGCAAGCAGTACCTGAATACGTCACATCTTAAAAAACAACGATAGCTTCTCTCGTTTTGGAGTTGGAAAATTATTATTTTGAAAATTGTGAAAAAAAAAAATTTTTCAACAAACAGAATGACAAAAATGTTTTTAGTTATATTTTTGTTATTGGTACCCGATATAGATTCATACCCATTTAGTAAAAAAATATTTGAATATTACATACATACACTTCAATTTTATTTACTTGTACAGATAGATATATGGGTAGACTATGTAGGTTAGTTAACTAATGCGGGTAAATTATACTATGTTAGAAATTATGAGGCATGGGTTAGAAGGTTCGAGGGCATTAAATAAGCACATAATCGAAAATTATTCTGTATTTAATTTATTTGAAAATTTCAGTTCTATTTTCTTGCATAACATTAAAATCAGAGGCTTCAGGGCTCACATAACTGCTTAACAATTAAGAATCATCGCATAATTATTTAAATAATATAAGCTAACATCTTTTAACTCCTATTCTCGAGATGGTCTAATTCACCAAGCCTTTAATCTAAATTAAACTGCGGATACTGCTTCATTGATTATTTTTTTAAGTAAACTAGCTATTTGCCCATTGGACTATAATCGCATGGAATAGGTTAATATAACTCCTATTTAACGCACGGATAAAAGAACCCTATGTTCTTGCGCAGTCTGTTAAAACATAGCTGCATACGCTCCCTATTCATAGGTTAGGTTACCCATCATATTTATAGGTTAAGCGGTTTTGACGTGAATGTGCAAAAGACAAGACAGAGTAACTTTTGCATTTATTATATCAGTAAGGAGTTAAGGTTTATTGACGATGACGTTCTTGGTAGAACAGTGGTTAATGACCCAGGCTCAGTTCCAAGGGTCGTGGGTCCGATTCCCACCCGGGACAAATATCCGTGTGACGAACATAGGTGTTTGTTCCGTGTCTGGGTTTGTTATCTTACCACGGGGTACGATGTATGTGATGTTGTGTAATATGTATTTATTTATTATTTATAATGATTGTTTCAGGGAAGGTCTTCCGTCGTGGTCGCTGCCCCCGTTCGGCACGTCGTACGGCGGGCGGAACGTGTCCTTCGTAGAGATGTGCTCCGATTTAGGCTCCTCGATAGTTTTGGTGCCAGTCATTGGGGTGTTGGGCAATGTGGCTATCGCAAAAGCATTCGGTGAGTAATGCTACTTCAATAAGAATTTATTTAAAACTTTTGTGTACAATGATTATACTAAAATCGACCTGATTATTCACTTAGATTAATTTACTTTTTTTTCTAACCATAATTACTTATGGTTGCAAGAATCAATTTCATTCTCATACTCTTCTACTCTTCTCATAGTCTACTTGCAGCAAATCTTAAGTTCAGCTTTAAATAAGATTAGATCCTTTACCGTGGTTAATGATTGACAACCGATTTAAACATAAAACGGAATAATTTTAAACGGAGTACTCTTAATTTAATGATCCGTTTGAACGATCAATCTTACCTGGCTCCGTATGATCTACAGAATCAAATCGATCTTAATATCTATACTATTATTATAGAGTTTGTTTGTTTGTTTGTTTGTTTGATTGTTTGTTTGTTTGTTTGTTTGAACGCGCTAATCTCAGGAACTACTGGTTCGATTTGAAAAAATCTTTTGCGTTGTATAGACCATTTATCGAGGAAGGCTTTAGGCTATATAACATCACGCTGCGACCAATAGGAGCAAAGATACAATGGAAAATGTGTAAAAAACGGGGAAAACGCGAACGAAGTCGCTGGCACAGCTAGTTGATAATAAACGCTGTTAGGTGATAATCACACGGCACCGCGGCGGGCAGGGGCCGTAAAGGCGAGGAGCACCGCTCGACCGCTCGATCGGGCGATGTTCGTGTGTTTAGAATCAAAGGTTTAATATAATAGAAGCTAATGCAACTTGAGATCCGCTTAACCGCCAACCGCGGCGATGCGCGGTGCCATGTGTTATTCCCCTCAGTGGCGTCACTGAAAAACAAAGAGAAACCAATAAAAACATATCCATCCCTTTCCAGCCAGCGGTGAAACCGTAGACGCGACCCAGGAGCTGATCACGCTATCCTTCTCAAACATCCTGGGCTCGTTTGTGGGCGCGATGCCAATCACTGGTTCGTTCTCACGCAGCGCTGTTAACCATGCCAGCGGGGTCGCTACGCAGATGGGAAGCATTTATACTGGTGAGTTGAAGGTTAGAGGGAGTTTTTTAACAAGTTACTTGGAATAGGTATCTATTTCACAGTGACCTTTTTATTGTTTTCCGTTTTTATATATTTAATAGTCATCATCATTATCATCAGCCTTATACGTCCCCACTGCTGGGGCACGAGCCTACCCTAAACTAGGGCGATAAGACCTTCTATTAATTAGATACGACCGAACTATTCAACTACGCTGGCCAAGTGCGGATGGGTCGACCTTACAATTTCTTCAAAGAAAAAATTTCTTTCACCGTTAAAACGTCGAACAATCGTCGAATATTTAATAGTATGAACCATAAACCTTATACTTTACTGTAAAATTACTACGAAAGGTACATTTTCTTTTTTCTTTGACTGTCGTTGTCATGGTCTATTAGTGTCAAGCCTTAAAAACCGAAAGGTCCCTGGTTTTCTATAACTTCGCCCGAAGTCAGGAAGTTGACGATTGCCCACCCGTGGCTCGGAATGCACGTGACGCCAGTGGTTCTTCCCCTCAACTCAATTTTTTTTTATACAATTCATCCCATCAGGGAAAGGCAAAGGGATCTAGCCCGTACAGCCTAGCCCTCATCTGTCATCTACTACGGACTACCTATTTAGTATTCACCTAACTATTAGATTGACGGAACTGCGAGAGCTCTTACGTCTAAAGTGACATACGATGTTTAAAAGGTTTGTCGCCATTTTTCAGGGGCCCTGGTACTCTTGGCGTTGAGTCTGCTAACGCCGTACTTCTACTACATTCCGAAGGCATCTCTGGCCGCTGTCGTCATTTGTGCTGTGATATTTATGATAGAATACGAGGTAAGACATTCGATATAACAACAATTTAATGTTACTTTAACCATATGATGACCTTAACTACAATCTGGCTGTGGTTAATGTCATCATACCTGATATAAACCTGATACACTTAAGTAGTTCCTGTATACTCCAATGGAAGAATACCCTATTGCAGTATTCGGGGTTTATAAATATCTAGAAGAATAGAATAATGAATGGATGCCGACAATCAGCCAACTGTAATCAGTAATACTGTTCATCAGTGCGTAATTGTTAATGAGTTCTTGTTATAAATTTATCGGACCCATGCAGTTTCGCTCTCATTTATGTTTAGTTGACCTGCGAACTATTGGAGTTGTTTATAATTAAATGTTATTAGATCCCGTGATCGCAATCACGAGGTTTGATATCTCGAGCGTTAACGTAACTGCAAGGTTAATGGATATTACATACGTTTATTTTCTTTAGTGCAATGCGAGAATTCTGTATGTACCTATACCTAACTTTAATACATTTAAATGGATATTGATGATTGTTGTAAATCAAGGTCACAATTTATTCCTGAAATGTGAGAATAAATTAAATGCTCAACGGTTGATAGGCGAAGACATTTTGTATTTGAATATTGCTGTATATAACGAATCCACTTTTACTTGGTCTTAGTTGGTCTGTTCATCCAATTACTCGTACAATAATAATTAATCATTATGAAAAACTAAATACATGCAATATTTAATGACTGCAATAATTTCCACTTAAGTTATTATATTTTGTATGAATACTGTAATTTTAATAATGAGCGAATTGCATTGTAACGGATGCCAAAGGTTATTTAGTATTTTTTTGTACGTGAAGAAACAACACTGACTAGTAATATCATTATGTCCAAATTAAGTTTTACAGTAGTCTTTCTGCTGAAGCCAAAATAATATTCAAATGTGGACGTTTAATAATTGTAATATTCACCAACATTATTTAAGCTTCTAATCTTGCGAAAATGATAAAATGCGTAAATCAATTGAGTAAAACTCATATTTGGATCTCACTATCGCTTACCATCAATCGGAGTGAGGTCATGCTGTTAGCCTCTTATAAAAAAAACTTGGAATAAACACACTTTTCGCACAATCATAATCATCATTATCTGCCCATATACGTCCCCACCAAAGGACACGAGCCTACCCAAAACTAAGGGATCGGGCCTTAGTCATACGAACCTTTCATATAATACAAATGGAATACAACCTACCATGCAATATACCTACCCAAAGTTAACCCTTTAACTGGTGATGGCAACCATATTGCCACATAATTTAAACTTATTCCCTCAATATAAGGTCCAAAAGCAATGAAAATTTCAAAATAGTATACTGGTGGCAGTGGGCTGGCCACATCATCCGTAGAACCGATAACCGCTGCGGTAGACGAGTTCTGGAGTGGAGACCGCGTCTCGGCAAACATAGTGTAGGACGCCCGCAGGCCAGGTGGTGTGACGATCTGCGCAGGACGGCTGGTAGGAGCTGGATGCGAGTGGCCGAGGATAGAAAGAAGTGGCGTGCATTTGGAGAGGCCTATGTCCAGCAGTGGACAGGAATGGGCTGATGATGATGTTTATACTGGTTAAAGGGTTAAAGCGCATATAATTTTCAGGTAGTGAAACCGATGTGGCGCTCCCGTCGGGCTGACCTCGTGCCGGCGTTCGCGACCTTCGCCCTCTGCCTCACGGTGGGGGTCGAGTTGGGCATCCTGGCCGGAGTGGCTGTGAACGTGATCCTGCTGCTCTACCCCAGCGCCAGGCCACAGCTGGACGCGGAGATTGTGACGGTGAGAGCCGCCATCTTGGTTATAGACTAGTGATATCCCATGAAGATACTGTCAACGCAATCGACGAGCATGCATGAAGAGATTGATGGATGTGAAAGAAGCGAAAGTGGTGCGCCAGGATCGTTGCACATGGCAGGTAGTGATCTCTGCCTACCCCTCTGGGAAAAAGGCGTGATTTTATGTATGTATGTATCTTACATTACTGTCAAGTATCACTTAAGTAGATGAAGGTGAAATTGTTTTCGAACTAATCGGTATTAAAAATAAATAAGATGCAGTTAAGCGTTGAAAACAAAATGAAAATTTGCCCATAAAACCAAAATGTGTTTTACTAGGTTTGCTTCAAATCAAAATTAAAGTGTCAAAACCAAAAATTTTTTTGTACCTATCAATTTATTTTTGTAACGGCCAAGGACATGAAATGTATCATGAAACTTAACCCAATATCGGTGGAAAATATTCCCATGTATATAAACTCTGTCACGCGACCACCCATACATACAACTACCCATATCAACGCTAATAATTGCCTTTACAGAACTCTGCAGGCTTCAGCTACGTGCTAGTGACTGTGGGCAACAGCTTGTACTTCCCCGGTGTGGAGTACATCAGGCAGTACGTGGAACGAGCGGCTAAGAAGCAGGGCGGCTGCAGCATGCCCATCGTTATCGATTGCCGATACGTGCTAGGTGAGTGTTACTGATGAGAGAAGTAGGACAAGGTAAGATGGTGAGATTAAAAGTGGAAACTGTTCAGAAAACTAAATTAAGGACAATCTCTGAACTATCGCGGCACATCGCGCTTACCACTTAACTGAACAAAGTCAGATAAGCGATTTCCTTCGTCTTTTCCCGTAAGCCACGGATAGGCGGCCTATCGGCAGTATTTTTTTATTATTATATATTATTTCTGCTTCATGGAACACTAATGTTATTTTCAGGTTATAACTTGATCACCTACTACTTTTTAATGCTCACACACTTTTAACATAAAGACTATATAATTAGAAAGAAAGAAACAACAAAAGAAAGAAATAAAACGTTTATTTACTCACAACAAAAATAGCTTATACTAATAATAAAGACAACATTAGTAACAATAAGGTACATTTTCGCATTCCAGGCGCAGACTTCACAGCGGCCAAAGGGATCTGCGCGCTGTCTAGCTCCCTATCAGCTCGCGGGCAGCCGCTGGTACTGCTAGCGCCTCGAGCGAGTGTCGCTTCGGTGTTCAGCGGCGCTGGATCTAGCGTGGTAGTCGTGCTAACTGCTGCTGAGCTGGATGCTACACTACAAGGTATGAGAGGGTTGGCAACGTCGCACTTTAGATTTGTCTAATCTGGGTTAGATTGTTCAACAGCGCTTGGTCCAGAGTGTTGGACGCTACACTACAAGGTAGAAGAGTATTGGCAACGTCGCACTTATCCAAACTAAATGGTCGCGAACTTCGCTTCGGTACTCAGCGGCGCTGGATCGAGCGTAGTAGTCGTGCTAACTGCTGCAGAGCTTGATGCTACACTACAAGGTACGTGAGGGTTGGCAACGTCGCACTTTACATTTGGCCCAGGGTGGTGGTCGTAATGACTGGACGCTACAATACAAGGTACGAGAGGGTTGGCAACGTCGCATTTATCCAAATGGTCGCGAACTTCGCTTCGATACTCAGCGGCGCTGGAGCGAGCGTGGTAGTCGTGCTAACTGCTTCAGAGCTTAATGCTACACTACAAGGTACGAGAGGGTTGGCAACGTCGCTCTTTACATTTGGCCCAGGGTGGTGGTCGTAATGACTGGACGCTACAATACAAGGTACGAGAGGGTTGGCAACGTCGCATTTATCCAAATGGTCGCGAACTTCGCTTCGATACTCAGCGGCGCTGGAGCGAGCATGGTAGTCGTGCTAACTGCTGCTAAACTGGATGCTACACTACAAGGCATGAGAGGGTTGGCAACGTCGCACTTTTGGAGTTAGATTGGTATTCAACAGCGCTTGGACCAGGGTGGTAGTCGTGATGACTGGACGACTATACACTACAAGGTAGAAGAGTAGGTATTGGAAATGTCGCACTTATCTAAACTAAATGGTCGTGAACTTCGCTGGATCGCTCAAGCGTCGTAGTCGTACTGCTGACATAAGGGGAGGGTTAGTAACATAGCATATAGCCTTCAGACAAACGACGCCTCACGCCTGCTAATACGCGGTCGCTGTACTTATTCAATTATATGGTGTTGTCTTTGATTGACAACTACTTGTTAAATGTGCAATTTGTATGTAGACAACTTTCACTTCATGTTACTACTTTGAGGTTAAGCAACATGATTTAAATACACCATAACACAATTCATTAGAAAACTAAATGACCGGGATATTTACCATGTTGTCTTGTTTTAATGAGCTCCCTATATTTCGGGACTCGGAAACAGAACAACATGGTTAATATCCCTGACGTTTTCAGTTTTCTAATGTGTGTAACCATGACAGTTTAAAAATAACATAACTCTTGTTACAGATCTCACGGGTCAAATCCCACTCCCCCTAATTGGTGCCCAAGAGAGCAGAGACAGCACTCCGCCTCCGCGGTACGACTCTCTCCAAAAAGATGATGACGTCACAGAGATCGTCGTGACGGAGCCAATCAACACGACTCCGTTGCTCAACGGGACCTGTCACACTAGAGAGAAGAACGAAACGTGACCACTAGAACGTGGTTGAGTCAGGTAGATTCAACTATTTAGGTAGTTAGATAAAGTGTTGTAGTCTGACCAGTAGCGCTTCCGTGAGTTAGCTATCGAATTTAGTTGTTAGCGATGCCGCTAGGGGGCGCTGTACATTTTTTCAAATGCGATATCGAGTCTGTCACTTTTAAACTCATGGTAGCGCTACAGAGCATTTCTCGTTACCAGAGTATACGTCGGTACCCGATTGTTATGCAAAGTAAGTAGTTTGATTAATATACAGTCCAATATAATTAACGTAATTGTTAGTCAGAATGCATAGAGTAATAATATCTTTGGAATGCATTTAACCTAGCCTGAACTAAGTTAGACGGCAATTGTGTGTAAAAAAACCAGTTTTGTAAATCTAGCTATGTAAAGTGCCTTAGTAAAGTCTTTATCGGTTTAAATCAATATCAATGAAACAAGACAAAATGGATTATAGTATTGAGCATAGAATCCTCTTGAAAAAGTACATTAGTTTAAGCACTGTCTCAATGCTATCCTGTAATCCTTTTAAACTGATTTGATTTGCGAGGCGTGGTCAGACTACAATATCACAAATACAACTTAATATAAGATTATGTACTTATACGGTACGAAGTGTGTGTAAAATGATCACATATTGTGGTTTAATTAGGTGTCTTTATACTTGTAGAGTATTAAAGCGGATAAATAAGGGTTCAAGTGCGAATAAAACAAAAGTTAGAGTTACCAAAGACAAGTTCAAACAGTGAATTGTGCGAACAGTTTTCATTTAAACTGCCATTAGGTGTTACATTCAACTAAATACGTCGTTTTAATAAAGCATACTAATATCGTGCTTCTCTTCCATTGATATTATCTTCTTCCAATATTATTATAAGGTAATAGCGTGCACTTTTCAAATAGTTTCTAATGTTTTGTAAATATTGTTTTGATATTAAGCTACAAGGATATTCTATAGCCTCATACATACAATGGTAAATTAAAAAGTTGGTCATCATGGCAAAAGTTACTTGACAGTCTGAACGAAACTTAGATTAGACATTATTTTATCAAGCGGTTTATTTCTGTTATATCACCCGCTATGTATCTCACGTAAGCTCTATAGTAACTATGCACTCAATTGACAATATTTAGGTACTTTATCAGGGCGAGTAATAAACATTTTAACTAGGAACTATACTACATTCATTTTGGCAAGCGACAAAATGTAAACAATGAACCTACGGCATTCAAACTTTTAAATATAAAAACAAGTAGACAATACAAAAAAACCACAACACATTTTAGCCACGAAAAAAAATTCCACAACAAAAGAAAACAATTAAAATACTACTTTAAACTTAACAGTAACAATTAAAACAAGGAATCTGAATAAGAAATTAACAAAATCAGGGAAATGCACACTCGCGTCAACAGCTTTATTGGCTGAGTAAAAATGGCCGCCTGAAGTTTGAGAACTGTTTTATATTTAGGTCTTTTTTATGTCATAAGTTGACATAAAAAGACCTAAATGTTATGTTGTCAAAATACGTTTGACCGAAAAAAAACGAAAATATACAAAAAAATATCATATAAATTGAAAATGAAAATATATGATTTAATTTTCTTATTGGTACATACAAGCTTGGTATTTTAAATATTTTTTACATAATAGTTCATGGCTATTCATGAAAAAATATATATTTATACTCTTTCCAAAGACGACCTATAAAAATATCATTTTTGATTTGTTTACATTTTGTCGCTCGCCAAAGTGAATGGAGTATACACATATAAACTAATAATTCAACTACTTGCACATTTTATGACGTTACACCTAATTATATGGAACTATGTTATTAACACTTAACTGCTTAAAATTACTAAATTTTTCATGACATGGTTTCGCCTAAAATATTTAAAAAAAAAATTAAGTTACGTGCTAAGGTTATTTTAGTTTCGGAAAAATATATTTGTATGTTTGTACCAGTGAACTGACACTTTTATACCTATATACGTACTTATATGTATGTATTATTCGGTTTATGTTAACTATTATTGGTTATGATGATTTTATAATTTAAATAATTATACTTTAGGGAATAATTGTAATATGACAGTGGACTTTAAATGTATATTTTAATTTGTGTAAAGGTATTTTATAATAATATATGTTTATGCTGGTGTTATATAATTTATGTTACTATAATATTTTTTATAACATTATCAACGTACAGTAGTGAAATATTTTAACTTTCATATGCACTGAAACATAATGATCTATTTGATATACACCCAATCACACAATATGAAAAGACAATTACACAGTAGGATTCAGTGTCTTATAATTCAGCAGAACTTCTATCCCGGAAATAATTTTCGTACAAAACGATGGACTTAAGATTCCTTACCCTATTCGAGTAAAAAAACATATATTCGAAAAAAATCCTTAGTTTAAAAATAAGTATAAACTTAATACTTAAAAATTCAACAGTCTTTAATGATTTTTTAAGTATAGTGACAGAACCGAAGTGTTTAGGGTGGGTTGTTATATTTACCTGCAAGTGTATAAATAATAATAATTTTATCTTTGTTCTAAATTAACTTTGTATATATTTATTTATTTTTAAGTCCATATTATATTCATGTTACGCAATGCAGTGATTGAGTCTGTCATTTCGAAATTTTGTAATTTTTTTCTTATCTATACCTATATGTGTATTCTTAGTGCAATAAAACATTTTTCATTAATTATTGTAAAAATAAGCAACCAGATAGTTGTATTTAAATGCAGTCTTGATGAATATCGAAAAATGTTTGTAAAACAAAATAATGTGACTTTGAAAATAAATTCGCACAGTTGTAACTCTCGAGTTTTCGTTTCCCTAATTCCCAATTCTGAAAAGCGAAAAATAGTCAGAATAAAACACTTTCTTTGAGTCAATGTTTAATTCCACAAAACACATACACTTATAAAAATATAAATCTTCAATGTGACTTATGTAGTCTTAGCACCATACGTTACAAATTAATAAATGCACTCTCTGACTAAATAAGTAATGAGTATCATAATGCTTATTCTAATGTTATTGAAAGTACGTTAACTTACAATTTAATAAATGCAATATGCCTTAAAAAAATCATATGACAATAAATTATCAGTCATTATTATTCTTGAGCATTAATCTCTTTTTTGTTCTTTCAATTTAATATTTTTTAATTTAACCCTTAACAAATCCCAAATTTAATTAAATTTCACTAATTATAAATCAGTTCAACCCTAAAAAGAACAGTCGCAATCAAAAGTGCTTACACTTTTGATAGCCGACTGACATTTAATTTAAATAAATTAAATAATTTAGCTACTTCCGATGTGGCTTGTAGTCAGTCACAATATAACCGTATACATTTTTGTTCATGTTCTAAGGCTTCGTTACTGTTGTTGAACGATGCTATGCTTGAACATAGGCTGTGAGGCCGCGAACAGTTTCTCAGAGACGACGTGAGCGATCCTGGCGCTACGCTTCCACACAAGTTCGCGAGTTCTCTCATGGTTACTGTCCACACGCACCTGGAAACACGAACATTCTTTACTCTTATCTGATAGCGTTGACATGCACGCGAAAGTTGGTTAATAACTCTTCCAAAGGTTTATTGCCACTACGATTTTCTTGATGCCTTCAAGGGTATAGGCGGCATATATGAATGGAATCATGAGGAAATTTCCCAGACAAGCCGGCAGAGCCGCCTTAGATCAAGAGAATTGACCCGTCACGAATAATTTTGTCCACCACGGGTAACCGCGCTATGCATCCGCATAATGCAGCGCTGATTCTTGTACACAACGTGTCGGGGTCATTAATTTCTTGGATACTATACTCTGTCACTTCCATAACCTAAATGATAGAAATCGTCAGAGAGACGCGAAACATGACAGTTAATACGATATGATTCAACAATCAACAACATCGTGTAGTACGCTCACCTGTTTCGGCTGAAGAACCTTTATGGAATGCAGGGTCGCTATTCCTTGGCTATTCACCATCAAGGTCAGTTTTCCCGTCATTTCAGCGGTTGTGGCAGTTGCAGACTTGAGCTCTTTCTTAGCACCTCTGCCAACCTAAAATTACAGTTCCACATAAATAAGTCTATCATGAAAGTTGCATCTTGACAGTTTCATAATTCGATATCAACATTCACGCATATCATACCTACGACACCATAAAGTAAATGAGGCCGGCTAACGGTCAAAAAAACAAATTGTGCAAATACTTGCGATGTCAACTGTACTTTGATAAACGTCAATACCGACGTACAACGGTACGAATAACGAGGCTTCTTGGCTCGCACCCAAGGATGTTAAGTATTGGAAGCAAAAGAAAATGTATATTCACATCGGGAAAAACCACACCGATGAAGATTCGGCTTAAACCCGATCTTTTTAATTATCTTACTAACGATCATACTAACTTGAAGCCATTGTAATTTGTAACTAATTTTAAGTGGAGTGTAGTGAAGAAGTAAGAAATGTAACTTTGCATTTTCTTATGTATTAGATAATAGAAAACTCTTTATATGAAAATTTTATAAAATTCGAAAATATCAAGCATACAAAAAGATTGTGATTGAGTAAGCATGATTATCAAAGATCTACATAACATTGTTGACTACTAACATTTATTCTAATACTGCAATTACTCTATTTCACGCTAAGCTTAGCATAAAATTATCAATTTTATAATATAAATCTTACAAGATAAAAATAATGGCATGAAGGCATTACTTTAGATACAAATCAGTTTGCTCATAGCCTGGAACGTGTGAAACTGATATAAGGTGATGTTGTGCTAACTATGATCGAACTTAACCAAATACTTATTAATAGAGATGGAGAGTTGGCCAATTAACTGATCTAGATTGTATCTATATACTTACTGCAAATCATATTATTTCTAATTACTTGCATTATTGTCATCATCTCAGTACAGAGTGGGTATGTTCATTGTTACGGTAACCTACAACTCGTATATACCCATCTATATTAACTGAAAAGTGGACGAAAAGCAGACTTATATTTGTACTTATTAATAAAATTGATCATACCTCTTTCTCAACTCTCAGAATGAGTGGTCCAACAGCGAACTTGCTTTTCACCATGGTGCGGTTGGTCATAATATTGACGCCAACATCACCAACCCTCCTCAAAGATGACAGGCCATACAGAGTTCCTCTAGCCCTCGGCTTGTTCTTGCTCTCATTAGTCTTCACCTTGTTACTCTGCACTGGTTTCTTCGTCGTCGTCTTAGTGGGTGGTTTCTTCGGCTTCGTGGTTTTTGTTGGTGGTTTAGGCCTGGTTGTCGTCGGTTTAGCCTTAGCATTCTCAGATTTCTCCTTCTTAGCCCTGGATTCAGAAGCGTTCTCAATTTGAGCAGGCACTTCGTTGATGATTTCTGGAACTGCTGGCTGACTTTCTTCGACTTTGTTTACTGGTTCAGGAATTTCTGTGGACTGGTTTTTGTCCTTGCTATCAGCACGTGGGGTGTTCTTCTTCTTGCTTGAGGTTTTCCTAAGAAAAATGTGTTTGATTAATATTCCTTATCTTACATTACGCCATGGCATATCTAGTTTTCATCTACGTTAAAATCGTCATTAATTGTTAATATTTACCTAAAATACCATTTTGGTAACATTTAGTATACTTACCTACTATACGAAAAACCAATTGTCTAATAATATCCGAGCCATCCGATAAACCTTTCATTATGTTCTTTAAGGTAACTTAAAGTTTTTTCTTAATGTTTCTTCGGCAATGTTACACGTAACTTTACTGATTTATATGATTTCGAGGCGTCATACTTATTAAAATTACCAATGATTCAGATACTTACTTCTTGTTGTTCGACTTAGTCTTATTCTTCTTTGGCTTGGAGCTTTTCTTTGTCGCATCAATGGGTTGGAGCTTCACGCTTACGGGGTCATAAGACTTCCTAAGGATGTCGTTCATCTTCTCCAAAATGTTGTCCACGAACCGATTGTACTTCACTATGTAGATGGCCGGCACTGGAGGCTTCTTTGTCGTCGCCTCTCCCTGTTTCAACGAGCCTGTTCCAATTTTTTGGTGGGTCAGTATTTTTGTTGATGGTACTAATTGGTGAACGGTACCTATATTTGTCATTGCTTGCACCTATATGTTCGTTATTAGAACACAACTGATTCAGATGAAGGCCTTTTGAAAGTTTTGTAAATATTTTTTATAATTCTTTTCATTCCCCTTTAGTTCATTCTAAATTCGGATCCTATATTTTAACCTTAGAACACCTAGCCACAGCTCCATATTATAGACAGCCAGACACAGATCTGTGTCAAGGTAACCTTTGAATGTTTTAAGCAATTTTATTGGCAATCTAGAGAATAATATTGAAATGAATTGCTAATACGATATCTTTCCTTTCTAACTTTAGCATACTTTGAGACATATAACTAAGACAGTTCAGTCATATAGGAGTATCTATGAAATTTTAATGAATATAGACTAACTGTTTATAAAAGACGAAATTCATAGATATTGCCCAAATTCTTACAATAAACAGAGAACTCAAATATAAATTGCCGTTATTTCAGAGTAAGGCATTACCCGCTTAATTGAAGTCCATCTTATTTTGCGTCATGCTCTAATAACTGTGACGATGTAAACGTGAAGCAGTGCACACGACAGTCATATCAGAGATCTGTTCGCTGCTACTTTAAACTAATTAAGTTGTTTAATACTGCGCTTACATTCTTATCTATCTTTATTAATAAGCTCCGCCGTGTGAATTATTTCAATATTCATGGCTTGAACGCACAAGAGAAATGCCAAGTTGTACTTGAAAAATTATGTATTTAGTTCCGTGTATTCTCTAACACTTCCTAATTATTAACTTGTTTATTGGTAGCTTAATCGGTAGTATTGATATTCATGTTTACGTAATTGCTACATTTTTTTTTCAGGAAAGTAGTTCACTTTGTTGTACAAAATCAGCCATTTTAGTGAGTTAATTAGTGGTGTGCTAAATAGTGTACCTACTAGACTATGTTTTCTTCAGCAATCTGAGTCAAAACATTGTCAGTGTATTCTAACAGTATGATTGATGACTATGTACTGTTGTTCAATAATAAATCCTTACAAAAAAGTGAGCCCTACATACACCACACTCATAATTTCTCGTAAAGTGTGTCGCTACCACCATTACCTTGTTATGGCTCTATAGATGTATAACTTGGAAAGTAGTTCTTACTGTCGAAGAAACACGTATACCTATAACTCGTTTGTCTTCGCCTTATTAACATTGACCATGGCAACTCTAGCATCCGCAAAGTAGACTCATCAAGTTAGCTTTCGATATTGTCATCATCAGGGTATTGTGAAAGATTTTCTCTTTCGTTTAGTCTAAATTCTTGTCACCTAATTTGTCAACAATTATTATTTCTCTTTATAACATGCAAGAGTCCATAACGTACAAGAGCAATTATTCAGCTGAATGTCCACGTAATTCAAATCACGTTGCGCAGGCACGCGAGCTAACTGTATCGGTCTCTCAGAGCCCCACTAGAATTCTAATACACGGCTACAATTAATACGTCCAGTCAACGGTGAATTTTCTATTTTCCACACGTAAAAGAAACTGCGTGCCGGCCCGCGAACATTCGAAGAAATCTAATTACGACACACATATGTACCGAGCGATACTTTGTGTTTGCATTGGTATTGGGTTCGGTAAAGCTCATGTCATAAGTAACTTGGTTATGTAATATGTTGTGAAATTCTGTTACTGATATATTGTCATCGGCGTGACAAATGTCCGACATATTCGTTTACTAGCAGTAGTTAGTGTTTGTAATGTTCTGGGCCGTGAAAGGAGGCGACGCAGCAGGTGCGCTCACTCGAGCTCACAGGTAGTTGCCGGAAGCAAACGAGTTCCATTTAGGTCGAATATGACTCCTCACGACTCTCCCAGCATTTCTCGACGGCAAACATTTAAAATTTCTCTTTTCGCATCTCATTATCTCGTTTTCACTAAGCCGGACATACGACACGCAAATTTCGCAGTAAATTCGTCATTAAGTGAGAGTAAACATTCAGTGCGATTTACTTTCTATTGGGTTATGTCGAAATGCTGGGTGAGATTCGTCAAGGTCGGGTCTGGGCGCGGCCGGGCAAGGTCAAAGAAAGTGTCAAGGTTGTAGAAGAAATCGGGTGGGGTCATCGTCCGGGCGCGGGCGCCGGGAAAGTAAGCGGACAGACGCGCGGCGACCCCTTGACACACTTCGGGGCAGTTGCTCCTGCCTGCTCCGCGGGACGCCCAGCGGCCGACCGGGCGCTATCACATAATCGAATCTCAGCCGCCAGACCTCGTGTCAGGTGGGATCAAGGGATAGGATCAAGATTGGTTGTGCGTTAGATTACATAGATAAACATATCGGTCAAAAAGCTAGTTATAATAACTACTTTAATTTCTACATATACAATACTGTTATATAATCATACTATGGAAGTTAGGGAAATTTAGTAGATATGTATAATAATATTACATACATCCAAGAATATAGGTAATACTTATGGAAACGGGTATGAGGAATATTTATAAAGCTGACTAGTATACATTTTATTGTTACAATCAAAATTAAATTAATATAACTAGATGATGTCACTTGATTAGCTGACAAATTGTGCTCAGATAGGCAACTAGAGTTCTGACCGATGCAGTTGTGATACTGGATTTACTCTTACAATCGTCGTAAATCTACACGCACAATCATCTCGAAGGTGAGACAAAAAATTCCACACAAAGATTAAGAACAACAGATTTATTTCAAATAAATTGCCACGAGACCAGTGTGACATGATCTAGACATTAATTTAACTTTAACTCTCTCGGTTCCATACTTACACTTTCACACATCAAGCACACGCACTTAATAAATTAAATAAATTAAATGGAATAAATAAATAGTCAATAAATAGCTAAGCTAAAGGAGGGGACCGCAGGGTCTCTCAGGTGGATTCGGTGGCGTGTGGCCAGTCTCCGCCTACTCACTATCTGAACTTTTTGTGTTCTGGGGCCGCCGCGGCAGCCGATGTCGCTTTGGTTTTCTTTACTTTGCCGACGTAGTTCGCTTTTTTCCCTGACTTTTTCGCGTGCGCAGCGACGACCGCCTTCAACTTTTTGGACTCACGTGAGTGCTTGAGGGAGTGGTTCCTGCCGAGCGCGTCGGTGAGGTCGTCATCGTCGTCGTCGTCGTCATCGTCGTCCTCTTCCTCGTCGTCGTCGTCCTCGTCGCCGAGCGCGTCCGTGAGGTCGTCATCGTCCTCATCATCGTCGTCAGACTCGGTCTCGGCGGCCACGTCGGCGCTGGCTGCGGGCTCCACCTCGGCGCTGGCGGGCTCCTTCTGTCCTGCCTCCGGCTCTGAGCTCTCGGCTTCGGCGTCCCCTTCGACGGCGGCTTCAGCCTCCTCTCCAGCGGCGGCGGCTTCCTCCACGGCGGCCGCGGGCGCGGCGGCCACGGTATCGGCGGGCGCTACCACCGGCTGCACGGCCGCTACTGACGGCTCATCATCCTCTTCATCTTCATCTTCTGTAGACGATAACAACGACCATTACAATCTCATCAAACTCTCTACATTACTCAAGCCACTTCTCAGTGTTTGTCTTACCTCCCAAGATGTCGTCGAAGAACCTTTCGAGGTAGTCGTCATCGTCATCGTCATCGTCCGACTCCTCGTCGTCGTCATCATCGTCATCGTCGTCGTCATCATCATCATCTGCGACAACAGAAAACAATTTATCGTCGTGTTGTTAAGCTCCGCTTGAAGTGCTAATTGCCTATTGGTCGTTTAAAAAGACTGTTATAATTCTCAGCGTTGTTCTCAATGCGAGTGTATGATATTAGCACCATTACGAGCGCCTAAAGCAAATGAACTGTTAAGCAAACTGTTAATCAGTGTACGCGTCGCCGCCCGCACCGCCCGATGCGTGACGTCCAGAGCGGGGCTTTCCTCTAGAAAGCAGGGGAGCGTCAATTTCTCTGATTGAGTCTTTCTGTTTGAATTAATTAGCTATTGAGAGCGCCCCGCCGTCCGGCTCACATTCCGCTGGCCCCGATGCGTCCTGTTTCTTTGGAATTTTTATCGATCAATCGTAACACTTTTGATACTAATATTGTTTTAATTTCATTGTTGCCTCTGAGGTTGCCGATTGGAAAGTATTTCATTTCAATTGCTAATTTATTTACCGTTCTTTACTGCCGAATGATTTTTATTGCATCAGTTTCATCGAATTCTGAATTTTGATCTCATAAAATATTTATTTCATTGCTGCTATAATCCATTCACAAATGCAAATTATGAACTTTATGGACTTGTGTAAACGCTGCTTACGGGATGCACTAAGTACAAATTGAGTAATAAATCATGCATGATTCGATCGCCATAAAAATATCGTTATCACAATTTGTAAAAGATTTCAACTACATAAAATATCTTAATTCTGAGTAAGAGGTAACAGTCAGTAGAATTGAAGATGTTTATGTACTATGTATGTATACCACTATACCGTTAGGTACACTTGAACGGTAAAAACCATTGCCTGGTCGCTGCACCAACATCTTTGATCTCACTTGACCACTTGCGGAAACTTTTTGCTAACAGATACGAGTTTAGCTTGTATTCGTTTACCATTAACTTAGGTACAGTATCTTCATACTGTAGACTTCTAAGTTCTAATCAAGTACCTACTGTTAAATTAAATGTATTTTATTTGATAAAAATACAAACTACCTTTACAGGAATGGCTTCATTGAAAAAAAATCCATGGCACAAGTTTACTGTTAGTTACATGTAACTTTTTTATAATTAAGTATTATCAGAAAAAAATGAGTAAAGTTATCATAAATATAAGAATAATTTAAACTTATTTTTCTTAATCTGACTTGATATTAATTGAATATCAAATGTTTGGTACCTGATAGAGGGTCAGCTAGGACATCATCGTCGTCATCATCATCATCGTCGTCATCATCATCGTCGTCAGGGGTGGCCGCGGGGGCAGCCGGGGCGCTCTGCCGCCCAACCTCCTTCACATCCTTCGACTCCTCCTCTTGCCGCACGATAGGGCTCCCACACGCCGAGAACACTAAGCAGCACAACGCCGCTAACAAAAACAACGACCTCATCTCGTATCTGAAACAAACATCACCTTTAGTTTCATCCCCTACAGTGACAATCCGGGACAAAACACGATCACAACACGTCACACTGATCACTGATCACTTCACCTTGTGCTAACTGTCACTGTCCGGCGGAAGATGTCCGCCCGCGTCTTTCTTTGCGGCTGGTCGGGACACTATGGCCGTGGCTGGCGAGCGGAAACGTTATAGCGGCGGCGTCTTCACCGCGCACTCTTTTATAGAGTTACGTCACACCGTAGGGAAGGAAAGTAGTGATGGCAGCCGCGCCGCCACAGAGTGGCCAGGGCACAGACGGGGACTTTCTTGTAGTAACTAGAGCTTATGAGGAATCGGATTCACGACAACTTAAATTCTATGGTACGAAATATGCTTACTTTGCAAATGATTGGGGAAATCACGATGTTAACCCGAAAACGTTTAAATCACCTCGTTTCAATCTTTGAGACTCATCTCATAGCCGATAGTTGTCTCTCAATATATGACGTCATTATTTTTGCAGAAAGTAGAGGAAAGCATAAATTTCAATTGCTTGGCAAAATAGACTGCACGAAAATCGCTTTGCAAAGTAATGTTTCAAAAGGATACCTGCACTTATTTTGACATACTTTAAATTTAAATTAACCAAAGTACCTAACTTAGGTAGATAAGTAATCTAACTTCTAGTAAAATCTGTATTTTGTAAACGTAGAACTTCCTTCTGTACATAAATAATTGGAAGTGCCTTATAAGAGAAGGCAATTAAGACGCAAATAACATTAACATATTCGAGATTATTCAGTATCAGTTCATGAAAGCAACAAGTATATGCTTAGTACCAGCATACCATGGAGGCATAAAATAAACATAACATCATACTGAAAACAGTTGTCATTTCGATGCCTACCTACTCTATGACGAAGAGGGGTTGGTTAGGTTCGGAACATTAATTTATTCAGCTTATTTACCGAGGCAACATGACTCGCTGGAGAAAAGAGTGGCCACATCGAATCTTAAAACATTTCGAGCATTAGTATGGGGACCGGTCCCGTACTTTCACTCGAGGTTATGTGTGTAAACGCGCTTTAAGTAATTGATAACGTGACGTAAAGGACCCGTATGCGATAGGCTTTGACAATTTCCGATAGAAATTGGTAATACCTATCGTTGCTACAGAATATGAGATTGAAGACTTTCTCATATCATGAGAATTATATTGATGAATACAAACGCTTGTGTATTGGAAAATATCATAGTTTGCAGACTTTTGTAATTGTTCCAAGTAGGTATGTCATATTAATTATTTATTTTGGTTATGTTTTCAAAATTGATGATTTCGCAGACTTTAGAATTTTGGACGTTTAACCACTTTATTTCTCCCGATACGCAACAATCAATTATTTTACCCCTTTAAAATAAAAGAAACCAACCAAAACATAGCGATTGATTTATAGTTGTTAGCTGTGTTACATAATATAAAATACATATGCAGGTTTCCTTACTTTGTTTCCTTCATCAATCAATACGTAACTTTACAATGCGTAACTAATTGAATTAAAATGTTTCATCAATATTTCAAATGCATTGCAGCTACATACATGCTACAGTAGCGCCTACTTATTTTGTGTTACCTACTAAACAAACAGCTTACTTACCAACATGCATGTTTGCAAAACTTTTCGTGTATTTAATTTGTATGCATTTTTATATTTTTCCGGTACATATATCTTGTATCATAAAATATATAAAGCAAACAAATAAAAGGTGGCGCGGAAGTTAAACAGTTACTACCGAGAATCTATGTTTGAAGTAAATACTTACCTACAATACTTACCTATATTAATAATGCAACATTAATTATAATTGACACAAAATGCAAGTTAATTTTTAAAAGCATAAATATCTACAGGCAATAAAGGTAAGTAAATATGCCTCGATTTATAGATATTAGCCCGCATTTAATAAACAAGCTCGGTAAATGTAATTTGTGCTAAATAACAGTGGCCTTAAAATAATGTTTTGTAAAAATAGGTTACTTCTACGATGTAAACACGTTAACCTATAATGAATATACACGGAATAATGTGGTTGTCTGTAGAACATGCAAAATATACAAAATAGGTAGTTCCGCACAATTTCTTGGTTAACAAGATAATAGGATGATTTCATAAATAAGGCCACTTACAGCAAACTCTTGAAACTGAATATTATGATAACTAGCTCGTAAATTTATGTCGAACATAATTTAAGTAAGAGAAATAAGTGGGCTCCGTACAAAATTATCCTCTTTACCCAAATGCATGCCATACCTATTTGAATCTCACTGCTTCGTTATCTCGCTATGTTGTATTTATTTATTATCATATAATTACATCAAGCCGGAGCTACAAATGACTGATTAGTGCTTAGGCGAGTGGTATCACAGTCTATAAGACATTATGATGTTTTGCTTTCATCCCTTGTTGGAATGGAAATAATGGAATAACTTTGTTTAGCATCTGACTAGCATACGTAAGAAATCTCTTCGAGCATCGTATGATTCGTTATCTAATCCTTATTGGATCTTGCTACGTTGTTAAAAAACCAACTTGCCAATTGTACCTCGATATCAGCAAATTCTTGAAGCCAGATATGACAAACTAGCCTGTTTTGTTATGTCTAACATAAATTTAAAGTCAGTACTTGCGATAAATGGGTAAGGAGATTGGTAAAAACTGACTAAAGTAGCCGAATGTAGTATCAGAAGCATATATGTTTCATTCCGTCGATCTTTAAGCATCATTTTATAGTTATTGATCAATAAGTATAAAGCAGCCACTGTCCATAACCAGCTCTTGTTGAGTGAGCCGCGGAAACCTCGCGTGTTCATAATTTCATTGGCATCCTCATTCTTCGGATTCAAAAAGCACTACGGCAGACATAACGTACACACATTTTACTTGGTTTAATACGTATATTGTTACAATCCCTTATCAATATTGCTATAGGGAAATGTTTGTTTCGGATTCGAAAATTGCTACGAATGTTCAATCTACTTTAAGAATCGCTTTCTCAAATTATACGTAGTTAAGCAATAGGTTTTGACAAGTATTGTTGCTTATTATTTTACCTACTAATGAAAATAACCATTTAATCCATTATTTCCGTTATTGATCCATTAAATTTTCATTGATTTATAAATTTTCTTTACCATGGACTTCGATTTTGCAAGATTATGTATATAGCATCTTATAACGTAGGAGTCTTCTTTTGTTTAATAGTACACGAGTTACCTCTAAATGCCCTGTGCATTTAACGTTATTTCAAATCTATGTACATAATGTAAGTGGTATGTGAATACAAAATTTCTAGAATGAATGTTTTTACGTAAAACATGAAACCCTTGACGTGTTTGATATTGCGACTCGACCAAACCTAGAAAAGTGTAAACCCGTTTTCGGTATTGTAGGCGTTCACAAATATTTGTATGCGCCTTGTGAATGGACCTCATACTTTCTCTCGCCGGTGGATTCTCTAACGCACACACTTGCCGGTGGACACACATTGTTCAAGTTGCAGTCGCACGGAAAATTGGGCATTGTGGATAAAGACTGAATGTTCACTGTGTGTTTAAGTTGTCGGATTGACATTAGACATCCGTTTACACAGCTGGGTTGGTTTGAATAGAGCGATTGTGGAAAAGATTGATAAAGAAGTTAATAGAAAACGATCTTTTTTTGTTCATGCTTAGTTTCGCTTACTTATTTCATTACATGATACCGTAATATTATACTGCGCGAATTGTTTTTCTATATTGTAATCATAATTGGCTTAATTTCTAACTTTCCAGATACGTATATTCTTAATGTTTATACTTCTATTCTGGAAAACGTTTTATGTGGGTATTTATTTATTATATAAACGTGATAACAACCACCGATTTCTTTTATAATGATGCTACCAGAGTAGTTTTTATAGCGTAAGTAAATTATTCTTTATTTCCTTTTATGACTAAGCAATCAGTCTCGGGTGTAGAGTTTTGGTTCATTTTTAATTAATTTTCTCTAATGAAAGTACGACTTTCGCCGTTTTCTGTCGTCATTGATGTTAAGCGTGTTCGATCGATTTTTATGAACTTTCGTGGAATGTCGGATCAAGGTTAAACCTTGTAATGTACTTACTTCATCAGTCAATGGGAATCTAATTCAGCTGGCTGTTTGTTTACATCGTGGAACCGTGATCGAATAATTGATTTTCATCAGTTCCAGTTTCGATGCTAAATGACAATTGATAGAAATTGTAAAATGTTTAGTAAAGTAAATTACTGACAGATTTGTTTTCTCTTTCAAATTCAGTAATTGTAAATGGGATTATGATATATATTTAGTTTTAATTACATTAAAACGGATCAAATCAATTTAAGTAGAAATTACTTACAAGCTTCTTTAAAATTTTAACAAAAGCAAGGGACGCATTTGGATTGAATACTTACATTATTGTATGAATTGAAAGTATACCTGTCAGTCATTTCATATAAAGCCTAATATACACATATCACTGCTACTCGTTGACAATGAGGAGTCAAAGCGACGTACTCCGCATAGGGTCAACGTATTCGCATGCGACATAGTTACGCCAAATATTTGTGTTACTCACGGCTTCCTAACTCTTGCACCTGCTACGATACTTTGGTAGATGCAAGAGTGGTTGAAATTCATCGTATTATTGCAAGGTATCCTTTATATATAGACTAGTGACAGCTCTCGCTTCTATCCCGCTATATATAAAAAACCGCATCAAAATCCGTTGCATAGTTTTAAAGATTTAAGCACACATAGGGATATATGGGCAGAGAAAGCGACTTTGTTTTATACTACATATTTAGTAATATAAAGTGACAGAAACTCTATATACATACCTCTATATATCTTTATCTACTTTAGCCGTCTCTCTCATGACTTACACAATTCGAAAGATCACGGTTAATTAGTTGTGTATTTAAGCAATATCATATTAAATTACATGTCGATTTAGCAGGTTCATCCACTTAGACAAATCTAAAAGCCTCATTCTATTAATAAGGCAAGGTAAGTTCTTTCTCAGAAAACAATCAGGTAACGTGGTATTCAGATAAAGGTACAAAATAATAATGCACAACGATTTTTTATTTTAGTATTTGATTAATAAAACGGCTTCGGAATCATTTTCATACATACATTACCTTTTATTTTATATTATTCGTATGAATACGAACTTAGTAAAAATATGTAGGTAGCTGTTGTGTGTCACTCCAAACAGAACTCGGCTAATCGGTCAATGTAAAGTAAATAAATGTAAATTTATACAAAAACAGCTTTATACAAAACTTATAAATATGTTAAGTTAATTGTTTTGGTTTTAGAGTGGGCCTACAAAACTCGCAGAACCTATTAAACACGGTAGGTATGTACTTATTTTCTTTTCTTCGGTATTACGGTATTCGGAATTTGAGGTATGGTCATAAAAAGTTTGTTTTGTGGCAGTCTTTAATACCAATGTAATTAAACGCAAAGATTTCATTAAAATTTTACAAGTTATACATCTAAAGAAGGAATATTTTTGTCCCTTATTAGATTTTTTTTTAACTTTTATAACAACCGTATATTGCATTAACTTAAGAAATACATTGCAAGTCCTATATTATAAACACAAAAGTTTGTTAGTGTGGGTCTATGTATTTATGTTTATTATTCTTTCACGAAATTGTATAAAGTTTTAGAAAGGATTTTCTCAAACTTTACACAATATAGTCTACATTTCAGACATCACATACTTAACTCTACGTACGAAGTCGCGGGGAGCCGCTAGTCCATAGGTACTATCGGCAACGCTGGCGGTCGACCACCTATAAGGTGAAAATCGCTTGGCAATTTCGCGTCTGTCAGAGCTAGCCCCGCCCAATTGTGGTCAAGGAGCTGGCAATAATTTTTTGGTAGATATTTGAGCAATGCTGAAAACTTGTCCTGTACCTCTTCTATTATATCCCAACACAAACCCGCAGACCTGGCTGAGTAGCGGGGCTAAACCAAACCCCCAATTTAGTTTATTTAAAAATATATTTTATAATCCAAAAAAATATAATTTGTCAGCTCACCTGACAGGTAGAAGTTCCATCGAAATTATTTGTCTTAGTGAGTCTTATTTTTTAGTTATAAATAAAAAGATGAAAAATATTTTGTGGGCGTTGCTTTAGCCCCGCTACTCACCAGCCAGGTCTGCAGTTTCGTACTGGGATATAATAGGAGAGGTACAGGATAAGTTTTCAGCTTGCCTCAAATACCTACCAAAAATTCTTGCTAGCTCTCCTACTATTGGAACGTTTTTGCTTGGATTTTGACAGATTTTCTTCAAGTGCTCTTCTATTGGCCAGTGGGCGGGGCTAATGGCGTTTAAAGAAATCTGTTTGAAAAGTGTACTACCGCCAAATACTCCGATAGTACATACAATAAATTGTTTTATGATAAAGCCGGCTGATAAATTAAACCGCTTTTACAACATCGAGTAGCAATCGATCGGTTTGTGGACGAATTAGTTCAAGCCGTTTCATTAGACTGAGGTTCCTTACAACACATTGCATTGGCGTGCCCTGATTGGGTTATTAGTAAGAAAATTGCACAGCTTGATTATTATTTATTGTATCAATTAGTCAATAAAATAGGTTCAACATTAATTAGTTACTGAAGTCTAGAACCGTTTGTACAGAATTGCATCAGAGTGGCCTGATGATATATGACTGTGGAGTCATGGAGTGGACAGAGTATTAACTCTACTATATTAGGCAAACGCTAATTTGATCTATCATTGCGCAAATATTTGGCAGAAATATGCGTAAATGATTTCAAATTGCATCCCCAAATTGTAAAAACGGGTTCTTTTAACACGAGTGAGAGCATGGGCAAGACAATCATCATCATCATCAGCCCATATATACGTCGCCTCCGCTGGAGCACGAGACCCTAAACAAGGGGGATAAAACTGCGCAATCCATGGTCTATACTTAGTTAAGTATTGTATTTTTGAAATAAACTCGAGTTTTCTGTATAAAAATTGTGTTTTTTTTTTCTAATTGGCAATCAGATATCCTTGTAATAGTTTAGCATTTTAATTTGTATTTGACATTTACACCAATGATAATCATATGCACTAAGAGACCTTGACCAACTGTGCATAAAAATAACCATAATAAACTCCATTTACGATTATCCGATAAGGACTATAATTTTGTAAACAGTTTGAGCGTTCAAAGTCATATTTTCCCTGTGTTTTTCACCACTGCAATTGAGACATGAGAGTTAGAGTACACTAACTATTACTCTTGTAAGCAAACCAAACTATTTTCACGTAACCAAAAGTGCATCTGCATTTGCCCACTTGTAAGTACTATAGTGAAATATTTCCCGTAAAACAAATACACTTTCGTGCAAAATAATCGACCCACCCAGATTTTGATTCGACTCATGTTACTCGTGATTGAATCCCAATTAATATTTGAACTTCCAGTCCACACATGTATGTGTTCATACCTTCATGTTAATTAACACATATCCAGATTAGAAGACATTAGCAAAATAACAAGTCACTCCGAATGTAGGTAATATGCATAACATTATCAATGTGTCCGCGAAATACGGACCTTGTCTCTCAAAATTTCACTTTCTTCGGCGCGCCCACACTTTTTCCTCGGACCTATGACGTCTGTAGCATGATCTTAGATAACACTCTTTAGGATATAGAAACTTCGATGTAACTTGATGACATTAAGACTCTTTCATGCCAATTATAAAACAGTAATCCTGCCATAGAATGTTGTGGGCAAGTCGGCATATCTTAATCAAGATAATCTTACTGCTTCAAGCTTCATTACAAAATACATGTACCGGTGCATTATTTATACCTTCTCTACAGTCATGAGATTAGAGAATGAGATTGATATTTCGATAAACAATAAATTGCTCTCAACAAGGAAAAACTATGTTAAGTACATACGACTTCAAATGCTTTTCCGGATAGGAAAACTAATAAAAAAAAATTGTAAAGCTGTTATTTTTGTATTTCAATTTATATAAATATGCATAATAAAAGATATATAAAAAATATTATTACAGTCTGCATATTAATTGATCATATTTTTAGGAACAGGCCATGGACATCTGCTTTTCATAAAATGTCTGAAGTATAACCTCCAAAAATCAATGCTGCGCATTAATTATGTGTTTTTTGCATTTTTTATAAATATGAGATATTAATTTCAACTTGCTTAGATTATGATCAGAGCTATATTATGGTTGTCTACAAGTTCTAATTTAACAGTATCGTTAACCACATTTAGTTATCACTGTGCTGTCTTGTAATTGACGCCTAAGTCAGAACTATTTCTGTAATTATGTGTGCTGTCTTGTAATTCATACCTAAATCAGAACAATTTTTATAATTAAATGTGATAATTTAATGAGTATCGAACGTATGTGTTAGTGAGACTTTGATAAAAATTTAATAAATAAGCTTGATACCTCCACACGTTTGCAAGTAATTTTACTTTATTGTGTCATAAGTACGCTGTTTATTTTCATTTGTACAATTATGTCTATAACATAGAACATCTATACACAAAAGAGGAGACGTCTAAACATAGTTCTCAAAGGCGAAAACATGTATTCAACAATGACTACAGTATGCTCGAGCCATTAGCCAGCGCGTTGTTGTATCCTCTTGCATAACACTACTGAGAACAAAGATTCTCGTATAAAGCTCACTGGGAACTTTCACCCATTTTGCGGTCTTTACGTTTTGTTACATAAAAGTGACATCACTAAGGAATCGCGAATCGCTTTTATGATTGCTTTTATACCTTATACTTGGTTTATGAAGGTATATGAAAGTCATCTGACGGAACGTCCCAATTTGCCAATAAAATTAACGCGAAATTTCGATCGGACTCATAAAGTAAATTTTATGCATATTTAACTGTTATGAGTAAGCAATGTTTATGGAAAGTGAAGCGGATACGAAGTTGACAGAAGTAGGTGTTTATAATTTTGTGGATTTTGAAGTTTAATCAAAACAAGTTGGCATGAGTATTGTGTGGAGAAAACTATAATCTCATGATGAAGTTTTTTTTATTAGAAGTCGAAAAAGCATTAATAACTTTTGTTTAAAGATACACGAAATAACATATTAGTCTCTATAGATAAGTAAATAACCCAGCAGTATACTTAAAGTAATGGTTCCTCACAGCTATAAATCAAATAGCGTCGAGTAGAGGAATTGTTAACTGCAATTTACTGAATAACAAATGAACCAATAAGCGTATTTGTATATTCCACTGTTGATTCTGATATCCGTAACAAAGTGTTTAAGCTACTTACGTAACGGAATCCAAATAATGTACGTAATATAACGTGTTGGGCATTTTATTCGTATATTTATTTTAGAAAACCTATTCTGTTTCAAAATCTAGGTCATAGCAACAGGTATAAATATAAATATATTAGTCTTTATGGGTCTACACGCGATATTAGAAGTAGCAAATACATACATAGATTGTCGCGAGCGACGTAAATAATATTTAGTGTAATGTAACGCGAAAGTCTAAAATCTTAGATACAAATAATAAATATTTTTAAGGTTGGAAAATTATAGCTTTATCTTATATTTACTTAACAATACCTAGAACACTGATACTAAAATGACTGATAACTATTTTTTATATTTTATTTTATTAAAAAGAAAGATTCAAAATTATAAAAAATTATATTTATTAAAAAACGACATTAAAAAAAGTCTTGCTTAGACTATATACATACGTTGAAGTTATTATGTAATTCAAATTCAAATGAAATAATTAATTTTGTAAATAGATTTATAATAAATCACAACAATCAAGAAAAATCAAACTTAAAAATACAATTTGTACAGTTTTAAATTCAATATCGAATACCTACTTTGTTCCAATATTCTTAGGGGTGAGAGCCATCCACTACCCCGCATGATGACGAGGCTTCTTCAAGCCATTATTGGACGTCAGTTAGAAAAAAAGGTTCAACATTCAATTCGTTCGTTTTGATTAAGATGTTACATTATTTACACTGACATAAAAACCTTCCTTCTGAATCCCTCTATCTGAAATAAAACAAATTTAACTCGCGTGTATTTATTCTAAACAAATTAAGTAGAGATCAGACGTTTATAGCTCTTTACGTCACGGGCAAGACTCTCTCTGCTACACTTAATCTATTGAAAATCCCATCAAAATCCGTCGAGTAGTTTCAAAGATTTAAGCGTACACAGACTGAGACACGAAATGTCCCGTCAAACCGCTAAACAGTTTGACTGCAGGATTTGTTTTATACTATGTAATGATATATATTATAATTGGTATTAGTAAGGATGGACCCTACAGGTGGCAACGAGCGCCTAACGCGTTTCACAAGGAGTTTCCTTCGAGGCGCGGCTGCCCCACAAACCCGACCGGTTGCCGCCGGTACTTTCTTCTCGCCTTCTCACTTCCGCCTGCGCAGGGCTGCGCGTGAGTCGATACAATTAAATTATAAATGTTATTATTATGAAGTAGATTAAAACATATAAGAGTGAGAATACGTCCTGTGCAGGCTATGTAATATGAGCCTGCATGGTAGCTTGGTACATCAATGTACTAGCTTGAAACAGTGAAATAGATAAAAAATAATTCATGTAGGTAATAAGGGAGTCTCAGAAGTATAATCAAAACTGTTTACATCGACGTGTATATACAGTCATACCCATATTTTTCTTCAATTTTTTTTATTCCCCATTTTCTTTCAACAAATCGCAGTATTGATTCTCTCAGTTAAAACCCGTTATCAACTTTAAAGTAATTCACTGATAATCGTATACCATTTGTATCCGGTTTTTACCCAATAAAATGCCATGTCAGAGGCCTACGGGCGGTTTAAAAACTCTGACACCAGGTTGTTCATCAACCATACGATAAGAAGAAGAAGACCCAATAAAATAACGAAATCTATGAAATATTCTTTTACTAACTTACTAGTAGTAGTAGAAGAAAATAATTTTATTAAGATACCGTCGGTTCGGGTCGCTAGTAGGAGGATATTACATAATAAATTGAAGCGTAGATTTTTTTATAAATATCGTAGATTTTTATTAATAGATTTTTTTATAAAATATTAACATTATTTTATAAACCTTCATATTAAACCGCTCTACCTTTTTAAAACAGCGCATAAGCATCCGTTGTATAGTTTTAAAGATCATAGAGAGACTTAGAGCGAGAGCCTACATCGGTTTTAAACTACTTATAGTAATTAAAGCTAAAACAATGTGTGAACCCTAAGTCCGCGCGCCTCCACGCAACCAGCACAAGGACAAGGTACGGTACTAAGGATGCGGCCCGGGCACGATTCAATCAGCTGCCTACCGCCTATGCTAATACCTGATGGTAACGTATTCGGATGCCATAGAGCTGAGGAAACGAAAAATGTATTATAATTTTGGCTCTACTTTTGCAGAGCCAGTCAAAGTACACAACTATTGATATTGATTACAATTTTGACTCTTCGATTTTATAATTGAAAAATTAGGAGAATATGGAATTTGCAATCTTGACACCACGATTATAGACCTAGTTAAAATAGGAGAAAATTTAATAATAATTAATTTTGACTCTACGATTTTAGAATTAGTTGCAGTAGGATATAATTGAATTACAATTTTGACTACATAATTGTCAGAGAAGGACTTCAGATATTCAAATACAATTTTGTTTTTAGTTGTTTTAAGAGTCTGTCGTTGAATCGTCCCAAGTAGAATTATGTAAAGTTGCTCTGTAAAACTTAGGAATTTGTATTATTAGTAAAGATATAGTTTTATATATTGTACAAAGTCAAATAGAACCAAAGTTCCTAATCAATCCATGTCTTTTATTACGTTTTTCCAGGCAACGTTTAGATTAAAACAAGTATCTTAAAAAACTAATAAAAAGGGAAGGAGTAGGGACTCAGAAGAGATATACCGAAAATAACTCTCACTCTCAGACAACATAATTAATAAATCTAAATATGAAAACTTCAGTAATTTCGTTCAAAATGAAACTACGAGGTAATCATTGGCGCGGATATTCTTTCCTCTTACAAAAGACATCAACGCGTTTGTTACTAAGATTAGTAAGATTCAATACATGAAAAATACTTTTATATTACAATGTGACAAATATTACCGAGGATACTTTTTTTTTTTGGTTTCTAATAAAACAGTATTTTTTTTAATCGAGTATAAAGTTATTGATACTACTATTGCATTGGAGAATTACTATTGCATTGAAGAACAGTTTCTGATATTGCACCACCATCTAGCGATGATCTACGGAACTTCATTCTGATTAAAGTGAATCATTAAATGCGTACAGCAGGATTTCCATAAAGAAATCGAGTATAAGAATAGTAACTGGTAAATGTCATAGATGGCGCTAAAAGCTTAAAATCCTTACTAATATTATAAATCCGAAAGTAACTCTGTCTGTCTGTCTGTTTGTCTGTCTGTCTGTTACGCTTTCACGCATAGAGTACTGGACCAATTTAAATGAAATATGGTAAAGATATAGTCCAGAGCCTAGGAAAGGTTATAGGCTACTTTTTACCGACTGCGCTATAATCATGTATAAAAATATTATAACTACGTTTCCATCTTATTAAGATGTTGACTGATTATACAAGATTAATTATCATGCAAGCGTTCTATCAATGACTTCTCGGTCGGAAGCTACCTTTCATATTTTTTATTAAAATTATGACTTCCAGCTTTACAAAACAAACGAATAAATTGAACCTCCATGATCGATCGATTGTTGAATCAATTAGCTCGTTTAGACCAACAATATTTGCAGTTTGGGTAAAAAATTACTTATGTGTGCGTGTATGTGATCTATGATATTGACTTATCAATAAATAGTTAAGAGTTTTATGTCCTGATTGGTAATTATTTGGTAGTATTATTTTTTCAAAATTATATATATTAACGTATATCACAATTTTAAATAAATCTTTCCTTCTGAGACTCTATTTCCAACTACCCGGACTAGTATAATTGCTGAAACCACACCTAGGAAGAAAAAATCGCCTTATCAGGCTTAAACTATAAGGCGGTGGTTTTATATAGATAACACGATCATAGTTCCCCTGAGGGTATCCCCCCATTTAGAGGGTATTGCCCCAGGTCTATCATATCAGTGAACTTACACATCCGCATATGAACAGGGTCGGAATGCGGCGGGTGCGGGGCAGCCTCAGTCATGTGACCCGCGGACACAACCTTGACATTTTGCAGGAGGACGTTGCGACGAGCGGGTACGGTTTTATTGTACTGTGTTTTTTTAAGAAAAATGAGGACTCAACTGCTAAAAACCAAAATACACTTTTAAAGGATTAAACTTAATCAATTTTAAAATAATAGTACATTGATACATCCATTTTTTATCCTATTAGACTATTACTTTCAAATCATATTATTCGGTTTGTAATATGGCATATATCGTAAACCAAAGACTATAATTATGAATATGGGCATAAATCAAAGACTTTAATATGACTAGAAGGACTAGTACCTAATATGGTTATAAGTTTTGTGTTTACCCCCCTGCAAAAAATATGAGATTTCTCTCTCATAATATACTGTATGAATTATATGAATTCGAATACTTTATTATATCTCTTGGGAAGGCCTATGTCCAGCAGTGGACGAAAGTGGGCTGATGATGATGATTATATCTATATTTTTTCTATTCTAATACGTGGACCGAAGTACAAAGCTCCTCAAATATTTCATTATTTATAGAATTCAAAGCATAGACTTTATTCAAAATGACTTAATTCAGTGTTAAGCCCCACCTCTCAGCTTAAACTCTTGTTATACGGATACCGGTTACGCAATTATTTCAATTACACAAATACTTACCTACATAATGTTCTAATTTTGCCAAGCACAATTTACCTCAACTGCATGCTTAATAAGTTTGACTTTACATAGTTATTCAATGCTAAAATAGCTAGCACGTGACTTAGGAGAATAATAAGGTAATGCTGGAAGTATACAAAGATCATTCAAATGCAATAGTTCAACTGATGTAGGTTAATAAGTATATTCGTGTGATAAAATGTTTGAATGTCACTTGTACAAGTATATTTGCAGTACAATCGAGATGAGATTGTTGTTTTGCTTCTTATGCTAGTGCTAAGCTCTGGTTAAGTCATCCTCTTTGCCAAAACCAATTGAATCAATTTTTTCCTACGTAAAATTTAGGCAATAGTAATGGCAAACATTTTCCGCATTTGTCATCGGTAGATTGAAAACGTGGAAATACGTATAAACATTTATCATGTTATGTATAAACAGATGCAACAGATTAATGTTTAAGTTTACATACTTATTTGTTCTGTTTTATTACATTTTTAATTAATTGTCATTTTTAAAAAAAATATTGTCATACCTTTCTCTTTACAGGCACAGTTTAAGTATAGTGTACCTTTTATTTGTTTATTAAACTAGATTAATTACGAACCCTAAAATATTCTGTCAATATTATACGTTGGTGTTCCTTTTACCAAATAGATAAACGAACAGTACGTCCATTCCGTACGCCGGCGTGACCACCGACCACATCCCCGCGACGCCGGCTCCAAATCGTCTCAAATTGCCCGCGAGCGGACGCGTCTGCAGTAATCACTCCTCCATACATCCTGCAATGCGTACAGTCCACAAACAAAACTTAGAACCAGTGCCATTAATGAACAATTAATCAAAGAGCACACATTACGTACCACCGATTAAAAGATGTAGTTATCTCATACTTTAGCCGTTCCTATGTTAAGATATACTCAAATCAAACCTTCGCCGTTCCTATGTTGATCTTTAGCTAAGCTTACACCACTTGTGTGACTGATACCATAACCGACCTCTTCAATCAAATTGCAGTGCCCTACAAGGGCAACTAAGGATTCAAGTTCTTACTATATTTAAGGTATTTAACCTTACTTACGTGGAAATAATTTGTCTTTGACACTAAAACTATTGTTTAATTGTTTATTTACATGAAGCTTAAACTATACACAGAAATTTATATTAACCACCAGTTACAACATCATATGTAAAAAAATTGTTACATACTATTACATGTTTGTACCAGGTAGGGATCAAACCCAGAACTTCCGGCACAATCAGCCAGGAAAACTGCAAAACAATATATGGCATCAGTTACCACTCGTGCATACTATAACGTAGATACGAGTTTAGATAAATGTTAAAAACAATAGCTTGAGCATCGATTTATGTTTCACGCACGAATGATGTTTAGATCGGTTGTTTTGAATAAGGATCATGACTTTACTCTCCTCGATTACACGAAAACATGTAATTAATTGCAACGATGGGTCGTTTGTGTACCTGACGGTATGCACGTCACGATTCATAATAAACACAGTAACATCAAAATGGAAACTGAACGAAGATGGGGAGATGACAATGAAACGGTGTGTCAGATGTTAGATACAATAAAATATCTTTTTACTAGATTACAGTTGCTATGGTGTTGCTGTCAAAGCTTTGGCTCTAGACTAAAAATACTTACTTTGTAACGATAGCCAGTTTTAAATTGATAAAAATTAGGTCTCAGATGTTTACATTCGAAAAAATCTTAAGTAAGACGATAAAAAAGCTTCGAACTTTTTTTTTCTATCATCGAGTTATAAAACACAACTTTTAAATGGTGCTTGATCATTTAATAATAATTCTGATGTTAACAATGCTTAGCAGGTAAAATATGCACTCAATCTAAAGTTAGCTGAAATTCATCTATACCAATTTGATTACAAAAGAATATGTGAGGTACTTAAGTCATAACTAAATATGACGGTTTATCTTATAACGGCCTTATCCATCACTAAAGCAATTTAGGAACCTTCGGTGTTTTCAAAAAATCTGCCCTCGACTTCCGCCCTTGGGCGGAACCTCTAAATATGAATCTTCTAAAACATTAACAAAACAATTAGCAAGTCCCATTCGAACAATCGGCTAATACTGCGCCGACCGTACCGTAATCGTTAAGTTTTTTAGCCATCAAACGATTTGTGTGGATAATTGGTTCCGAATAATTTTACAAGGCGTTTTGCCTCACGTGATTTCCTTCGTGATAATGTCATCATACCTGGAGGATTAGCTCATGGATGCAATGACTCATTTTTTTTTTTGTTTAGGATAGCTAACAAAACTACACTGATTACAGATATCTCTCAGTAAAATTTTATCTGATTTATAAAAAGTTAATATTGCAAACCCGGCAATGTTAATCTACTAAAACGCAATGTTAACTTTTGTTTGTCAAGGGTGCAATTTTAAAAGGTCGCACCAGAAGCATAAAAGTCTAGTTGCGACACTGGTACATAACATACAAATGAATTTAAATACAACACCTTGAGAAAAACATTCCATAAATTTTTTTTATTTAGGAAACTATGGTTTAAGACAAAAAGTTCTGACTGATATAATCCTTTAAATCAATAGGTATGCACACAGGCTCAAAAATTCATAAACGGTACAATTTAGGCGATCTTATCTCTAATAGCATCCTCTTCCAGATAACCTACAGGCGAATTTAATAGAGAATTGTACATTTTAATTTTAGACTAGTAGTAGAAGTAGTAGTAATATGTATATAGACACTTATTTACGGACAAGGAATGCAATATGAGTCATGTAGTCTATGAGAGTTAGTTTCATGAGTTTTTGTATTGCAGGTGGGTGAGACATTGTGTTATGAATAATTAAACAAGGTTCCAAATGAGTCACATGAAGACAGTTCAAAGATCGAACGGATTTCCCAAAACTGTAGCCCGTATTCATTTAAATACTATGACTTGGCTTTTACCCTAACATCCCAGCTTTGGAATTGTAACAAGGTATTATAAATTGTATGTAATACTAAAAAGACTTTTATAAAGTTACCAGTTCTAATTCATTAAGTCTAAGTGTGTTAATTTAATGTGCGAATAATAACTCTTTTCAATACACGTATATTATTTCATAAATAAACAATAATATTAATATAAAAACGACGAGACCTAAGTAACAACATAATAAGAAGTAAACGCTGAAAAGTTTTTTTTACAACATATGCTTGAGAAAAAACAGCGCCTGAACGAATGTTACATTACTTGCATGAACGTACATACATTGCTGTTGCATTAGATTTCAACGCAGTACCGCTTGGTAAGTATAAAAAATGTGTAAACATTTACTTGTATATACGTGCGTATATATTTGTGGATTTAAATTAAATAGCTGTTATTTACATGCTCGCACTGATAACTGTTTAACTTTAGCCATAGTACAAGTTCACGAGATATACCTAGTTAATAATATATAGAACTAGGAAGACGATATCGTATTCCATACTCGTAATCTGCAGTAATATTGCAATTATTGAATATTACTAATATTTATATAATTCAGTAAATCTACCGCTCTACAAACTTTTTATTACTGTAGATACAACATATTTGTAGACACAATAATAAAATTAATATAGCTTACATAATACATTCAGTATTATGTACCGTGTAGACAATATAAAATTGTTAATCGCCCATTTGCATAAGTATCACTTGTGATTTCCATTTCAAACGTCCGGGTGTGCGTTCGCCCAGCAAAAAAGTATCGCCTTTAAAAAAAATAATGACGCAGATATTCTGTGCCTTATCTCGTGTAATTGTGCCCGAAATTTTAAATTTGTGCCGCTAAAGGGTTCGTAGTTATTTAAGATTAACTGATTCTGCTGCACGAACGTTCGTCCAGCAAAATAATTTTTATTTTTTTAGTCTAGCAGGATATAAAATATGCAAAAAGATAGCTTACATACGGCTGTAAATGTGCCGTAAAAATGAAATTTGTGCCTATTAAGATTTAAGAGATATTAAGTTTTTTGCTGGGCGAACGTTTTGGCGAATGCTATATATCGGAAACTGTTGGACGCGCAGTGATGATTATTTTTATACAGATACGGTATATTTGTGCGTATTTGTGCCCAAATTTTCAAAAACATGACTAGCATGGTTCATGAGTTATGATTTTTTTTCCTAGAAAATGAAAAAAGGCTCTAGCCCTCGAACGAACATGACCAAGGACTTCGCGTTAGAGCCTACAGGTACCTATTATATATTCTCACGATCCTATAAAGTTTCACCGGTCTACCTCATATCATTGGCGAGTTATTAACGATATTGTTGTTTTTTTGAGGTTATCTTAATTCAAATTACTTAGAATAGGAAAACGCTAGTTGTCTGTGAGCTGGCTTATTAAATCCTTAAACAATAATTAGTGCCTTATTTTAAGAATACGTATACAAAAAATCAGTTCAGTATACCCGTTAGATTAAACAAAAACGATAAAAAACCATACGACATATTTTTGGTAGATTAACCGACCAAATTCGAGTGAACATTAAAAGGCGGCCGCACGATACTTCAAGCTATTCTTCCTAATTTGATGGCGTTAAAGAAATTAAAATACTACAGATACGTGCAGAATTGTTAAGTTGAAATATATTTTATTTTAGGGACACTAAATAAAATGTGTTTTTTTTTATAATAATTAAAACACTATTATGTAATGTGTTGTATTAACAATATATATAATATTGTCCTTAGAAAAACTGCAAAAAAAGCTGTTTTTATACCCGTTAATTAAAACAATAATGTTGTCAAATCGTCACCACTATATAACTATTTTAGTGTCAAAGAACGTAGGTATAAACCTGGAATTGTTATTTTCTTGAAATATTCTCTATGTTGTTGTGTATGTTGTGCGTTGCAGGAAATCTTTAGGTTTATTAAGGTACCAGCATGCCAAATTTCAATCACCTATCTAACGCGGCTTAGATTTATTCATACGAAAGTTTTTTCCCACTCACTCCTGTTCCCGTGGGAAATTTACAATATCCTGTTACAACTAAACTTAAAGTTTACTAATGTACCTGCATGCTAAATTTCAAGCGTTATTTTAAAAAAAAAGCACATGTTATTTAATGTCTCTATTATAAAATATGTTCCAACTTAACAATTAATCACGCATCTGTACTGTTCAAATATCTTTACAACGCCATCAAATTAAGAAGAATAGCTTGAAGTGTCGTGCGGCCGCCTTTTAATGTTCACTCGAATTTGGTCGGTTAATCTACCAAAAATATGTTGTATGGTTTTTTATCGTTTTTGTCTAATCTAATGGGTATATTGAACTGATTTTTTTGTATACGTATTCTTAAAATAAGGCACTAATTATTGTTTAAGGATTTAATAAGCCAGCTCACAGAAAACTAGCGTTTACCTATTCTAAGTAATTTGAATCAAGATAACCTCAAAAAAACAACAATATCGTTAATAACTCGCCAATCATATGAAGTAGACCGGTGAAACTTTATGGGATTGTGGGAATATATAATAGGTACCTGTTGGCACTAACGCGAAGTCCTTGGTCATGTTCGTTCGAGGGCTAGAGCCTTTTTTCATTTTTTAGGAAAAAAAATCATAACTCAGGAACCATGCTAGTCATGTATTTGAAAATTTGGGCACAAATACGCACAAATATACCGTATCTGTATAAAAATAATCATCACTGCGCGTCCAACAGTTTCCGATATATAGCATTCGCCAAAACGTTCGCCCAGCAAAAAACTTAATATCTCTTAAATCTTAATAGGCACAAATTTCATTTTTACGGCACATTTACAGCCATATGTAAGCTATCTTTTTGCATATTTTATGTCCTGCTAGACTAAAAAAATAAAAAATATTTTGCTGGACGAACGTTCGTGCAGCAGAATCAGTTAATCTTAAATAACTACGAACCCTTTAGCGGCACAAATTTAAAATTTCAAGTACAATTACACGAGATAAGGCACAGAATATCTGCGTCATTATTTTTTTGAAAGGCGATACTTTTTTGCTGGGCGAACGCACACAACGTCCGGATCACGAGAAGATGGATACTGATGCTGGCACAGTAATGGGCACATAGCCCTGATATTTAATTTTATCGGACAACGTTGTGAAAACGTTTTTCATTTCTAATATACATGTGACACAAAATCATTTCCCAGTGGCCATCATCGGAAAAAAATGGCAATAAGCGAAAAGTATTAGCACGTTATTAAAATTAGTGTTTTACTGCCTAGATTCTGAAATCATGGGATGCTGTGTTTGTGACTATTGGTTCTGTCAAGTTTTACAAAGTGTGGCACCTATATTCACACAATTTTTTTTGACTATTTTTCAAATTTAAATTGAAATGTGTGTCACATGTCCCGCTCTAGAAACGCATAATTAGATTCCTTGAATGTCACAGACGTCTGTTCAGCTAATTGAATGTCGCCAATCAGCGCTACTGGTCTGTTCTTTTAATTGTTGTTACGGCGTGCTTCTGTCAATAAGAACATATGTTGCGCAACAAGACGTAACTCGTAGCCCACTTTACGCGATTTTCGCAACGCATTGTGATTCCGCCGAGGAATGTTCGGCGATATGCTGGTTTTGTTAATAAACTTAAGAAGTAAGGTTTATTTTGAAGTCTATAGACTCATCGGTGTAAGTCAAGTCAGTCAACTTTCACGGTCTCTTGCCGGATTAGCATAAAAGTATTATTGTTTGAGTATCATAGTAAATGTTTTACGATTAAGTAAACCCTTACTTAGGCAACATACCATACTGTATCACTTACCACATAACTTATTATTTTTGACAATACGATTAGTATAATAAAAATGCACGAGGTATTCTTTTAAGTTATGTATATGAGTTTTAATAAATTACACAATCATAATTACTGATTATAAAACTAATGAAACCCAGACGTATTACACAGCATTAAATTAAATTAACATTATTAATTGCCTTGTAAACCCTTTAATAATAATCAAATTGTGTAAAGGCATACTTAATTAGTAACATTATACACATTCTGTGTTATGTTTATGCATAATTTGTTAATTATTATGAAACGGATACCTTCCAATAACCAAATATGCATCAGTTATTAATCAATTAATATTTAAATAAGATAAAGTTCCGAGAAAAATTGCTAATGCTATGCTAATCCACATGTATAACGGATATCAGAAACAAAAGCGTTATACTCTACTAAACTTAGTAGATTAATAATACACGAAAACTTAATTTATCATCAACTGACCCGCCCTCGCGTCTCTTCGGGTAAATTATACCTAAAAACCTTCCTCATATCTTTCATGACTATGAAGCAGCGTTCGTAAGAAACGCTTTCATTCGACCGTTTTTTATCCGATTCCCTTTTCAAAACCGACTACCACATAAAAGTCTTTTTATTTTTCGGTTTTTATATCACCTATGACACTCAGCAATAATATGGCTTTCAATTGGTCAAATCAATTTTAAAATCGGTTCGATAGATCCCGAGATTACCCCTTACAATTTAACAAATATACTGGCACACAAATACTTCTTATTACTATTAGTATAGATTAAAATAAGTTGAGGATTACAAGGGCAACTGCACCAATATAATTCTAAGTATTCGATTTGTATTATTTTCACGTAATTAGGTCAGATTTGAAACGTAGAGACGCTTTTAGAGTACGTAACTTTGGGCTTAACCCTAAACCTTTGTCTTGAACGCTGTAACGGGCAAACATGCTGACTTTCGCTATGGGTTTAGGACTTTATGCCAATTGAATAAAGTTTAAATTGTGGGAATATTTCTACCGCTAAAGGCTATAAAGGATCGTTACTGGTGTCACGCGCTTGGTGCACGATAGAGTCACATGACTGGGAGATTGAAACTCGCCCACAAACCATTTTATATCTAATGTAGGTAGTATATTATTATTTCCAAATCCATGATAGTACATTCCGAGATCGAATGACAATCGTCACGTAAATGTTGCAGGGTTGTGTCAACCTGATTTAATATGAAGTAAATCAGCACAAATCTATGACAAAAACAATTTTTTATTTCGCAAATGAAGCATCTTTAATTTTTTTCTTGACAGACTACGATGATGGCCGCCATATTAATGCAAATAATGCGCTTAGGCGCATACAGTGTCTCTACCGGTAGTGTACTACAATGAACTATTCCACGACATGATCGGTTAAGATTGATTATTTCAAGAAATAGCAGTGCGTCCAGCTGGCCCTATCATCAAACGATTTCTTATCTATCTATCGATTATGGATCTGGCCTGGGCCATGATAAGGCCAATGGTCAGTGAAATATTTCATGAAATGCAACCATTTCATTAAATGGCCGGTCATTTAATAAAATGGGCGATTCTACGATGCGGCCACGACAGATACACATACACGCAGCTCAGGCGCAAGATTAGCGCGCGATTGTGTGCACTGCACACTGTGCAGTCTTGTGACTAGAAGCCTACTCACCCCGTGACCGTAGCCACGGAATACTTATGTTATTGTACACCAGTAGCGCTACCATGAGTTAGCTATCGAAAACTTACGTACGTTAAAAACCTATCGAATTGTTTTTTTTTCGTACGACCGATTTTAGTTCTTAGCGTTACCGCTACCGCTGTACATTTTTTCATAAAATTTTTTTACATAGGCGATATCGAATATGTCACTTTTAAACTAATGGTAGCGCTACCGATGTAATATTCAAAAGAACACCTATCAGGTCTCTTATAAAGGAAGTATGATCAACCCCGATTGCATGTAGGTGTCCGGGGACATGGACCTTAAGGAAAATTCCAGTCTCAAAAGCAAAGTGGATATTTTTTGCTTTTATTATTTGTTTATATCCACAATAAAATTTTTTGAAAAAATAGGGATGTTAAGTGCTGACCATGTGCAATGACTACCTTATATATCCTAAGGTGATTATGTAGCAATTCGTATATTTAAATTTATTAACAGACTTTGGAGCACTAAAACAAAAAGTAAAAACAAAATAATTTAGTCGCATATTTAGTTTAACCTTACAAATCAAAGTAATCCTTGGTTTGACTACCTCGTTGGTCAATTGGTAGCAAGCGCTGCGCAAGGACCAAGAGGTCCCCGGTTCGAGTCCGGGGTCGGGCAAACCTTGCGTGACTTTTTCTGTTAAGAAATTACTTAATTAGTCAGAGTCAGGAAGTTGGCAGTTGCACGCCCGTGCCTTGGAAAGCACGTTAAGCCGGTGGTCCTGCGCCCGATCTCTCATCGGTCATGTCGGATTGCCGTCTCACCGAACTATGAGAGTAAGGGAACAGAGAGTGCACTTGTGTTTGCGCGCATAATAATGTCTTGCGCACTTGGCTTATCTTAACTGAAATCGGCCGCCATAGCCGAAATCGGTCGGACGGCTTATTTATTTCTTATTTAATCCTTGGTTAAGGATAAAATAAAGACTCCAAATCCAATCCCAACTCTCCACCACCAGCTCACCCACATGCGGCCAGCGTACGGCGTGGCTATGTGCAGTCATGTGATAGTAAGCGGTAGTGAGATCCACATATGAGGTCGACAGGCACAATAGACCATATTGAGCCTGTCGCGCTCACCCTGAAGGCCTTTTCACGCCCCGCCTAAAGAGCCCGGGAACCCCTTTATGATTTTCGGTTTTTTAAATTTACAAAGACACAGTCAAGTCTAAAGCCACCAATACAGACTTACTCACACGCTCACCGTCCGCGTAACCCTACGCACACACAGGCAGCTGTTTGCAGTCATGTGACTAGGAGCATACTCACCGTGTAGCCACAGAACTGGCTGACTGTACAATGATGACCGGGCAGTCGGACCTTAAAGAAGTCTCTTTCAATATCAACGGTAGTTTCTTTTTGTTTTTCGTTAATTTTTTTATTTAACTGACAGACTTAATTTTCTACTATTTTCTAAAATACCTTTATGAATTTCGAATTTTTGAATTTACAAAGAGCTCAATTCAGTCATAAGCAACCAATACCGGCCTACCCACACGCTCTCTGTCCGCGTAACCCTATGCACACACAGGCAGCGTTCGGCTTGCGGCTGTGTGCAGTCATGTGACTAGTCACATGGCCGCTGCATCGCGGAAGAATGCGGACTTTCTCCTCGCATTGCAACAGGGATGCTTAGGGCTCCGCTCACTGATCACCCGGACTTGATATGAACTGGGCATGGGCTGTGGGCAGTACTCTTCTTAATTAGTACGAAGATCGATCATCATTTTTTAGAAACCAGACTTCATTTTTACAATTAGTAAGAAAACTATTTCAACTAAATGCAATTTTGATAGCAAACAGCTGGTTAGACTATTCGTTTCATAATTAAATTTTGTTCACTTAAAAGTACTTGAAAAACTTAAAAGAAATGGCTCGACGATCTATTTATACCATCATAGACCTGTGTCTGCAGGTCATCTTCAGCTACGGATTCGCATAAATTGAGTAAATTAGGGGAAGCCTTTGCACAGCAGTGGGATATTAGGTACAGGCTAGACTAAAAACAAATATGAATAACTACAACGAATACTTTCATACGTAACTCCTGAATTTAAAAAAAACGAAAAATTGTATATAGGTAATACTGAAAGTTACATGGTTGCGGCCCAAAAAATATGCTTTAAGGGTCTGCCATGTTTTACACCATCGCATTTGTTATGAGCATTAATTTTAATTTGTTTATGAAATCTTCCAACAGCAATGTCGTTCTTAATACAGGAAAACCGTGCATTTAGTTAGCCTCCCCTAATTAAGTTTACAAGGCAAATTCTGAACGAGGAAAACCCATATCTTCTTTCAAACCAATAAACTAAATATTTGCCAAACATTATCCTGCAATATTCTCCTGACATGATAATAATATGTTCTTTAAATTACTGCGAACTAGCTAAAATGTATGATGAACTAATAATAATGTCACTATTCATCGGTATTTCTATTGAAAATCATTATAAAGAGGAAATACTTCTTAGAATTTTTCTACATTACGAATGTATCGAAAATGTCTATGACTAATAGAAGATCGAAATACCATTGAATCTTGGAATTTATCCGCCCATCACTGAGAAGCATTGTCTCAAGACATAGCAGAAAAACTGCTTAATCGTAAAAAATAGCACCTGACTGCGAACTTCTTGAGAAACATGATAAAAACAACTCGTATCACTGCCGGCTTTCATCAGATCCTATCCGCTTAATTACAATTTGTTTGCCAAAAATGCTGCAGATCAGTCTAAAACTAGCGTCGGTGTTACGTAAGCAAAAGACATTTTATTGGTGTTGCAAACCGGTTGGCTTGTTTTACGTGTCATAATGCGAATCACATGACCCGATACAGATTAGAAAAGCACAGAGGGGCTAAACTAACCTCCATCTAAATTTTAGATCAAAAGGTATTTCCAACAACAGAGAAAATGTAGTGAGTTATAAATTAAATATGTAAGCACGAAAGCTTTAAAATAATATGCCAACTACTTTGGTGTGGAGATTTCTGATATTCTGGGATGAAAGTCTTTGACGTAGACTTAGAGTTGCACGGTTAATTAATAGACAATATGTTGTAAAAGGTGACGAAATTAAGCAATTACTTGAGTGCACTCGACCATAATACGCCGGCGTATAATTAGTTGGAACTTCTCAATGAACTTAATTAGATGACATGTCATGGAGATAAAATTAATATTTCATTGTTCTCCGCTTACTTTCAGTAATGCATACCTAATACGTAGTGTTAAGGGAAAACTTGTTCTTAAATGTGTATAAACTCTTGATTTGAAATGTGTTTTTCTACATTTGTTGGTAGGTACATATATTGTGTTCGAATTATTAATAATTATTACTTAATCAACTATTGGAAGTAGATCATTCTTAAAGATGTTGTTAATAACTTTCTGTTACGCATTTTTTACATTACAGTTTAAATCTACCTAATTTATCAATAATTTCTCTTAATTTCACGGTATATTACCAGTATTTCGTTCCAACCAAAAAATATTTGACAAAAGTATCAACATAATAGCTGGCAGGTTGTTGCCTATTCTGCTCTATTTGATAAAAAAAAACTATTTATACAATCATAGACTTGATCTGGTCATGTGGTTCGAGGGTCAAAGGACTGTAATCCGGTTTAGCGAACCCGGACCAAACAGCGCATTTATAATCTAATCTCGAAATAATTTCAGTTTCCAGTGAAAAACGTTGTCGTGATGTTAGGGTTTTTGTTTTTATTACTCTCGGTCCCTTTTGGTTGTGCTTTGATGAATTGCAAATTTTTCGGCAAGCTGGTATTTAAATACCTACGTATACCTTTAGGGATAAACAACATTTTGAAGGTTGATTAAGTGTAACAAATCCAGTTGTCTGGTCACCTTTATAATTGTATCTAATATTTATATTTCAGAAACGATCTAAATATTACTACAACTGGCTGTAATACATAATTTATCAACTATGTATATATCAGCTTTTTTAATAACAGTACTTTTGTAATACTGCTAGACATAACATCGCTCCAGTTTCCGTAAAAGTTGGGAAAATGTATGCTTAGTATGATGCAAGTAAATGTACTTACTGTCAGTTAAACTATGGGTTATAAAAACTAATAGTAAATACTAACGACATAGCAAAGCTCTTTAAAGCAATTCCTGGCGTTATTTCGACATATCCCGCCTTATTTAATTTCCGTTGTATGAAAGACCACCGTTTAATAAACTGATCTATGGCCAGCTAGGCATATTAGATATAAATGACCCCCCAGATAAGTTGTATTACCGCAAAGCGATTCGCTCGGATTACTCAACACTTAGGCTACCGCAAGAGCGCTATGATTGTAGCTTTGTCTGTTGCCAGAATCTTAGAGTATGGTCAATATCTAAAATACCACACTATTGGCCAGTTTGTCGTTCCGAATAAGCTCTACCTATTTATTGCGGGGATACATTAGTTGCTAATCGTATCTATTGCAATATTTCACAGTGTTCATTGCATTTATCTTTGAATCTCGTTTGTGATTCGTTACGCTTGCTATATTATGTATAAATCGGCTGGGTATAAATCTCATAACTGCCCATGGAACTTGTTGAACATTTTGTGAAATAAATATACCTGTACAAACACATTTGGTCCCTTTGAGTTTAGGGAAAGGACATTGGGATATTTTACTCATTATATTAATGCCGTACAAGTGCGGAAAAAATAAAAAATAACATTGATTAATAATGTAAGGCGTGGTCTTGGATCTATTACTCAATGACTATATTCTAATCTGCATTGCTTCCAAGATAGAAGATGAGCAAACTTGTTTACTTAAAGCTTAAAATAAACAGCCCACCCAACTGGTAATCAGGAATTTATTTCAACTGTGCGATCACCTCATTAAGTATGTATTAATACATACCTATTTAAATGTAACAGCATACATTTGTCAGAATCTCTTAATTTCAATGGTAAGATATTGTTTTGAACAACCGTATCGGAGCAGGTTTTACGAATCAATCACAGGTCGGCTTCGGCAGTTTATTTAACTTCTACGTCTGTTATGTCTAATGCACTGACATTTTGCTGGACAAGTACATAAAGCTTAATAATTGCACCCTGAAGCAACGTCTGTTCGTAAAACGTAAATTGCGAACGATGTTAAACATGAAATTACACCGGCCTATTGCTAAACTTCTTGAGTTCTTATGGAGTGCGTTGGTAAAAGCTATGATACTATTAACGATTTTAATTTAAACGATTGACCACCCAATACGAAAAGACCGACTGGTCCTATTGGAACTGACAATCGTAGTTGTAGTCTTTGGATCAAGAGGACGTAAATTATAATGTCAAAACTTTTTTAAAATTTATTAAAAAATTTGGGCTGACCCCATGATCATGAAAGGGTTCGGTGGTAGACCAATATTGATGTATGACTTTACGGAGAATATTGGTGGCCGGCGTTTATAGACCAAGGAAATTTTAATCTTTTCTTCTAGCTTATAAGGTCTTTATCGGTTAAAATTTAAAAAAAAATATCGCAATCATGCAAAAAATCAAAAGTCGTAAGAAAGTTTACCAGAAATAGAAGCACTATCAAGTAGTTACAATTAAAACGATTTACAATTTACTCAGCTTTCTGATATCAGCCATTAGGGAAATACCCTAAACATCACTTACCATCAACACTCAAAACTTATGTTTAAAGGTTTTTCAACGGTCAACGGAACTATCGCCAACGTTTATTAGTGTTAGTTCCGTTGCTGTGTGTGCTATTTAGTCGAGTATGCATTCAACTGCTAAATATGATTTCCGTAAAAAAAAAAATGTAGCATGTGACCCTGGTGGAGCGGCGTGTAGTATGGACCAGATCCGATCCCGCTTCTCCACCAAAAACCTCTAGCTGCTCCGCAGAGTTTTAGAGGATATACCCCTGAGATACCTTCCCAGGAGGAGCTTGCCTTAAGTCTCAGTCTCCGGCAAGCCAGGAGTCCCATACCCCGCTCCGGGCATACTCTTGCCCGGAGTGACTGCGAGTCACGCATTTCTTGCGTAAAAAATGGTATACAACAGTATCCCACAAACAATATCCCATTTAAACCTTCATGGATACACACATTAGAAATCTGAAAATGTCCGGAATTATTTTTATATGTTGTTTTTTTTAATGGTATTCAATTTTTCAAATTTTGAATTCAGGATATTTCCCATGTAGTTTTGTTTCTATCAGCTCCCAATATTTCGGCACTGTTGCAAGCGCTATGATCCCGGGTGACTTCACCCGTGCAAAAGTGCCGAAATATCGGGAGCTCTATAAAACAAAACAACATAGCAAATATCCCGGAAATTTTCAGTTTTCTAACATGGTAAATTTTCCGGTCATTTTCAGTTTTCTAACATGGCAAATATCACGGACATTTTCAGATTTCTGAACAATATCCTTTCCGAACATATCTAGGATAGTTCGTATAGATAAACGATCAGCGCATCTGCCGACTAACAACGAGCCACGAGCATGCGCATGCGCATCCTTGGCTCACCGATTGTCCCTTCTCCGGCAGTAGGTGACTGACCCTGACTACATAATCAGCTTTATCCTACCACTTAATCTCGCTTCGGTAATTGAAAAAATAACCATGCGAGCCCATATGAGCTTTGGCTTCCGTAGTGTCAAATGTTTGAGTACCTTTTTTGATGGAGGTGTGACTATTTTTTTATGTAGACCATGAATAATTATACAGGGTATGTCTTATAGGATCTTTTTGGATCATATTTGGAAAACAAGTACATATATCCAGGCTCTTAAATAGACATACTGCAAAACGGCATGCCTTTATACATAACGAAGCTTTTTACAAACTTTATTCTTGAAATGACGTAAGACAATGCTGTTAAGAAACTGGTTAAATTAATTATAAAATTTACGACATTTGCGTACCAACAATAATAAATGTACCAACCGCTTGAACATAAATAAATATTATACAACATCACATAATATATTGAGTTGATTCCGTGGTAAGTACTTAGCTCAAACACTTGTGTTACGGATATCAGAATCAACAGTGGATACACAAATATACTTAAATACATTTTATAACACACCCAGACACAGAACAGACACCGATGTTCGTCACACAAATATTTGTTCCGGGTGGGAAGCGAACCCACGACTCTTGGAACTTCAGGTACGAGTAATGCACCTAGGCCGCCAACCACTGTTCCACCGAGCCAGTCCGTAAAACTTAAAGTCCCGCTTACTTTATTGTAAGCCAATGTCATTTAACCCTATTAATCCAGTCGATTTACTGTGTATACTACTTTGATAACTTACAGTATTATCCAAATAACATGTTGTTCATTTGACGTAAATATAATTAAAATCTAAGTCTAAGAAATCTTTATGAACCCTAACTTTGACTGCCGAACATTAAATCGGAACTATTGACATAATAACGAAGTGCTTAGAAGCCGAACTTGGTCGTTATATCTGTGAGATACATAATAAAGTTTTATGTGTTTACTGCTACAATAATCTAGTTTCAGAATGCAGTATACTCGGAAGATAGAGTGGGATAATTACCCTTCACTTTTGAGGTAGGCACGATCACTTGCCCTATATCACAAGCTGGTTTTAACTTGATTCATTATAGAATTGGAATTCAATACAATATGTGCCAGACAATGAATCGTAATATTAAGAAATCAAACGTAAGAATTGGAACGTTCACGATTCACAAGTAACGCTGCTAAAGTCCTTCACCTTTTCAAGATGGATCTCCTTTAGTAACAAGCATCGGATATACTTACATATGTATTATCTAATACGATAATGAGTCATTTGGTGCAACACTGTAAGCACTAACCTATGACTAGACAGCGACTACTATAAGCATGTTTTTTTTATAAATAAAGGGTATAGGAAATAAGAAAGGTATCAATTATAACATACCTTGCGTATGTACCTTCATAGTATTAGGTACTTACGTGAAACAGTCATTTTAGCTGAAGTAGATTCGAATTAGGTTTAAATTTAATCTTTTGACAGCCTTTTGTGCCTTACTCGTTGTGTAATAAACTTGAAAGTCATGGATTCAACCAAAACTGCCAAAAAATAGCTGCATAATACAACTTTGTAGTGTCATAGTAGAATGGTACATTTAGAGAACCTTAGAATTAATGTTAAACTCTATGCAATTTACTTAAACACCTTTTAACTGTAATATTTAGTATATGTAGCTCTATCACACTAACTAAATATTGCATTTTATTTTAGACAGAAATAGTTTCTTCTCGCATTTAAATAGATGATTCTTGTTTTACATAAACCCCATTATACTAATCGATATAACATTTACATTAATAGGTAAATCTCCTAGATTTCTTTTTTGGACAACTATTTAATATGTTGTTTTACTACCTAAAGCATGTTTTTATTTGTACGTTTTAGTTTCATCAATTTAATGGTGGGATCTTCTTAGGCTATTAACTAAATCTTGACAAATCAAATCAGTTTCGAAATAAGTTCAAACTCGTTTAGGGGTGAGAGCCATCTTTACTCCGCATATCCGATGATGATGACGAAGCTACTCTAAGCCAACATCGTATGTCAGTTAGGAAAAATAAAGTTTCCAATGCGCGGATAATACTTATCTGAAAATAAGTATTATATTTAGAGAACCGTTGTTCTCTCTAGCTCTAGCTCTTTACAGGGTTCGTGGTCAGATGAAGACTAACAAGACCAAAGATGACGGTTGTCTGATAATATCGGGTCAGATTGGCGATAAGTGACAGTCCAGGTATGTAAGGACGCCTTTGATTGTCCTTGTCATTAGTACTTCAGATAATGCGTTTCGCGTGGCTGGCCTAGCCAGCGAGTATTGGGTGGGAAATATTTAAGTTTCCCATCGACTCAAAAAGAAAAACTAAAACCTCTTCTTACTAATACTTCATAATAATTACCATCACCATGTAACATGACTTAATATTTAGAAAAACGGAAAAAATTCAACTGCCTCACCGCGGCCCGGGTAACATGACTTATTGCAAATATAAAGCGCAATACACTCTGAGTCCACCGGGCCGCCGACACAGCCCGCCGACATAACCCGGCGGCAAATTAAGAAAATAATTATGAGTAAATCGGAAGTTGTGTCGGTGTCAGCGGCCCGGCGGGCTATAAATAAATAAATAAATATTACACAACAACATACATACATTGATCTGATCCCGTGGTAAGTAGCTTAAGCACTTGTGTTATGGAAATCAGGATCAACAGTAGATACACAAATAAACTTAAATATATTTAATAATACACCCAGACACGGAACAAACACCGATGTTCGTCACACAAATATTTGTCCCGAGTGGGAATCGAACCCACGACTCTTGGAACCGTAGGTTTTGAACCTGAGTCACTAACCACTGTTCCACCGAGCCAGTCAAGCTCAGTCGGGCTCAGTGTGTATTGCGCTTTATACATGCTTCCAAAATGTAAACATCTGTCGAAAGTCTAGCAAGCCTTTGTCCTTATGAAAGCCTGTCAAATCGTAAGGCTGCGAGGGAACGTCACGTGGTCAGGAGAAATTTGTTGTCTTAGCCTGAACACTTTTAAGTTGACAATACGCGTGGAACAAAGACACGAATATTGAGCTATACATCAACTGACTCAGGTGTGCACGTTCGAAACTGCTATCGAGAATAGTGTCCAAACTACTCGTAGATACACAAATACTCCAACTAGTTATAAAGTGCATAAATCCAACAGCTTTTATAATTTATTTATAAGTTAGGAGAGTAATGAATTAATTAATATCAATCCATGGAGAACATTTTCTGAGGTTCTGTAGTCGACTAACCCGCACTTGGCCAGCGTAGTTGACTAAAGCTTTATCGCTCTAGTTTTGGGTAGGCCCGTGCAGTGGCAGCTGATGATGAATGGAGAAAATCATTTATAAAAATATATACCTATGTAGAGTAGGTATTTGTGTAAAAATGTACTTATATATTTTGTTACCATCATCTTTGTAAATCATGTGACTGCAAATAAATAAATAAATATACGTTGTTGCAATATGATAGTAATAGAATGTGTATGCATAGAAAACAGTAAACCATGTGAATATTTAAGATACTATAGAAGTACTCTTATCCCCGCGAGTTTTTCGTTATAGACCTGTATGTGAAGCTAGGTAATGCATACGATACCTAAATTAAGACCTAACATAGTATTTTACACAACAGCAGATCCATTATCCTGTTTGTTCGTTAAAACTGCCAATTCACATCAACCTCATCATATCCAAATTACTTTATAATGCGAACCTTTTAGTTTACCTTACATATACTAAGTTTTATTACCTTAATAAAATCTAAGTATATAATGACAGTGAAGATGACGGGATTCAAAATACGAGATCAAACTTAGTACATGATGATAATTGGTTTTTAATGTAGATATCCGCTTATAATAATATTTATTACTTTATCTTGCGAGTAATTTAGGTGCAATCAATAATAGGTATCCTTTATTGACGCCACTTATCCGGCTATATGTCTTCTATAAACAATTAGAGATAATCTATGCATATTAAGCATTTGATTTCTAAATATAACGTCATTTGCATTCTTTCCAGTGCCTAGCCCCATTCCTGATAGGTAAGTGTCGTTTTTAGCTGCTAAGACTTTCAGAGAGATTTTGACATAGTGATCTTAAACATGGTAAGGCCTTATTAACTGATACCTTTATGATTTTTTTCCTTTATGTTATATGGTTTTTGAATTCTTCCAAATATTCCTTAGTTTAGCAGTAGCGTAGCGTGATTTGGTGGGATCATGTATCAAAATTCATTCATCATCCTCATTAGCCCATTCCTGTCCACTGCTGGACACAGGCCTCCCTAAATGCACGCCACTTCTCTCTTTCTTCTCGACCACTCGCATCCATCGAAATTAATTACCCAGGAAGGGAAGGGGGCGTATGATTGATACGGCTCATCCCGTGGTAGCTACGTCTCTGCTACCAAGCTCAGTACACAAAACAATAATTAGATCTATTATTTTTTATATGTTACAGCCTTTAGCCTGTGACCCCGTCGGCTTGAATTGGAACTGAGTAAATAATATCCTAAGTCCTTCCAATACTAAGCTATCTATTTCCCCAGCATTGTCAGCTAAATCTAAAAATCTACTTTTACACCTTTCTTAATATTTACATTTCAATTCACACACGAACTAAGTTTAATTTATCAAGGCTTATTCTTGTTTCTTAAGTTACCAGTGGGTGGGGCTTACTTATTCCCTTTTAAAAGGATTCTGTTGTAGGCACAACACACCCACAAGTGAGATGATGTCATAAGACGAGTCGGACCTGGTCTGCCACTTTCACTTAATAATGTCGTATCGACACTTAACTTTATACTTACGATATACGTAGATCGTGTCGAGAAATTCGGTTACATTGTTTGCAAACAAAACTGATTGACGGTAATTTATGTTCGTAAAAAGTGCGGACTGACATAATAACAATGTTTAATATGCGTATAACTTTTTGTATTGACATGCCATGTTTTTGTTCTACGAGTCAACAAACGAAATTAGGAATTGGTTATACAACAGCAAAACTACATATAGGCGTGATTTCATCTAAACTCATCAGTTAAATGGTTTAAATCAACAGTCGTCGCTAATTACTAGATACATTCAAACATGTTTAAACAAAAAAAAGTATTTGCGGAAATAAAATGCTCAAAATGATTAATGTATTCAGCTCAATCTCACTCATGTGTATAAACATTACAAATAATCCATCTGTAATGCGGACATAACATACGCTTTTGCGATTTTTAAGCGTATTCAAGATACATCACATGATTCTTGCAGTTTTATCGCTTGCACAATTAATTGCGTGCCTAGCCTTAGCAAATAAAAAAATAATGGTGGTACACAGGCAAAGAATTAAGGCGCCTTGACCTTCCCACTGTAACGGGCTAAAACAATCAGCAATTAGAATTTTGAACAATTTGAGTTGCCTGCAGGGTTGGCGCGAATAACAATTTGCTTAGGTAATACCCGGGTTGAACGATATCATTAACTTTTGAATTGATAGGATCAAGCATTAAATAGAGTAGAATTACGTCACCAATTGAATTTTCGTACCAATAAAATAACTAACCAAACCTCAAGCTTCTAATTGGCACCACGGAACGCTATATATTTTTATATCCATTTTAAAATTAACCAAACAGATTTGTCAACTCGATCCTTTTACAATGATATGGTGGGAAAAATGAAACTCAAACTTTGAAATAGGTCATACTTATATTTGAAATGTATGAAATTGCCTAACCTTTTTACGGTAAGTACCAGTACCTTCAATTTCGTAAAATATGTAATGTAATTATAAGGACAAATGGAAAAAAGAGGTTTCTACTAATATTGGTTTAGGCATTCCTTCGACTGAAATGAAGTATGTTTGTGCACAAGGCAGCCCTAGGGTAGGCTTGTTTTGCAAGCCAAGCGGCCTAAATAGACGGAAAATTCACACAGCCTCGCACCGCTTAAGTGCATCACATGACTTTTCTTGCCGGCCCGTTTGCGCAAGTGAAAGTCCGCCCGCACACAATCGAATAAATATTAACCCGTGTTATGCAATAAATCTATACACTCTCGGCCCATACGATCATTTTCATAAAGACGTTCGGTTTTTTTTAATTATCGTGTGATCGTTAAAATTGCTTATTTATGAGGCTCCGCGCTCACGCCAAATTAGCCTTTATGTACACTTTAAAGCTTGCATATTTTTTTGTATCAATATTTTGCAAAGAAAAATGCCAAACCACGGAGTACTTCCTTAATTAGGCACCTTTAAGACTGTTTTTGACTCGGATAACAAATAATTATTCCATTAGTCTTGCTTCTTTGTGATACGCGTATTATGTTGAGATGTTGATGTTGATATAAATATTTATGTAATATTATTTTAAGCTTTATCGTAATTTGAGATCAAGAGGTCAAATATTATAAAAAAATTAGGCGTTGACAAAACTGTTGGGTATTATCACACAAGGTCATGTAGGTGTTTATAATCTTCCCTTTTCAAATTGAATTGTTCAATTTTGATTGGATTTGCATAAATGCTCAGAAGAACTCTAAGTTTTGCAAAAAAAAATATTATGTGTAAAACAACCTAAAATTATTTAAATTGAATAATATGTTACAAGTATAACAAAATAAGCAACCATAATAATGATGAAATGCAGTCACAATCGCAATAATATTGAACAATAACAAATACTCGATTAAGTAGGTATTGATAATATTGTAACACTAAAGACGCCCATACTCAGCATTTATTAAGGTTCCTTGATCCCGGACGCTGGTCTTCCGAAGTAGCCGTATCAGAGAGCACAGCTTTACCCACGCATGACACCAAATACACACAAACAAGTATACGTGTACTATCCTCCTACTCCATACGCACTTTCTGAACTTAATAAAGCAAGAGTGAATGAATGCGCTTACGTAATGATACTAAACACTATATAGTCTATACTACTACCAGTTAATAAGGGTACAAATAACTGTAGTAACAAATTATAGTGGTCTATTTGCACTTACTATAGAACATGCAGATCGGAGCTAGCTCCGGCTGTCATAAACGACCAGGTGATAATTTATATGGCATGTCTCATAAACCACTTCGGGCATTGGGTCAACTCAACAACGCTAATACTATCTCTACAACTTAGGCATAAACTTTGTGGACTTAAGATATAGTGTTGTTGCTTTATTTATTGTTAACAACATCTAAGACTGATAGATAACTTCATACATTTTTTTTTATGAGCTACGGCCAAACTCGATGAAGATCATCAAACAGCACATACTCGTAATTTATAGTGTACAAATTTGTGGGAAATTGCACTCTTTTGTATCGCTCTCATAGTTTGGTTTGGTGGAAATCTGAACAAAAACCGATGGCAGATCAAGTGCAAAACCAACTGAAGTACCTATCTAGTTCTTAACTAGTTTAGTAAAAACTTTTCTGTTTTTTAAATTACCCAGTAATATTTTGTCTATCCATTATTGAATTGTTAGAAAAAAAGAATATCTTGATAATTAATATAAATTTCCAACTAATTATGGTAGAAAACCGTATCAAAATGTGTTGTGTATGTGTTATTATATGCTATCATGTCTTACGACACAAAAGTAATATTTTGAATGATTACACTTGAAGTTCACGTAAGCATTACAGATTACTATCGGCTATCACGTGAACAGTACAGTGGTCAACATAAACAACTATCTGTAAAGTAGGCCTTAACGTCCGACGACCGTGTCAGTAGCGCACCGTCGCGGGCACGAAAATTAAATTTTGTCATCGAATACGCAACCGGGGGGCGCAGCGTCATCGTCGAACGTAACCGCTAAGTTTGATAACTTGGCAACTTTCTCTCTCGGCTGGAAGCGAGCAGCCTCTCCGGCGCGCAGACGATAGACATCCTCCGCGGAGGCAGGCTCGCGCGCACGCGTCCCGACACACGAATATCGGTCGGACACCGACACACTCGTAACACGACTGAGTGTTCCAAATACGTTCGAAAATAAATGTTTTTTTAAGTGACCGTTTTATTGCTGACCAGTGCCATCATGGGAACCTTTAAAATGTGAGTCCGTGTTCCATTTATTTTTTTTATTAAAATCTTTCAAAATCATAATCAAAAAGGTGATAATTCAAAATGATTATAGAGAAGTATGTGAGACCGCTTTAAGTGTCCTCGGTTATTCTAATCGACTGCAAAATTCCTCTCGTTTACGAAATGTAGGACAATGCCAATAGAGGTTGCAAGTTCAGCTGCATATTATAAGCTCAGTGCCTAATAGACCTATTCTGACATACTTTTTTGAACACAATTTTATTGTAGCCCTTAAAAGCATAATAAGTATTAGTAACCATCCAGCAGGTGCACTATTAATGAATTAGTTATGAAGTTATTTGGCATGTAGTACGTACATAAGGACAAAACGTTAAAGTATATCAATATCCACGGAAATAAGCTTTACTGCAATAATCTTTTATCGGCCAATTCAAGATAACTTAAGTGTACAAAAAAAAGAAGGCTTCAATTTAAAAATTTAAATCTTATTTGTCATTTAAAATTCTCGATGAACGCGGAATTCTGTCACCTATTTTAATTTCCTGTTCCTGTATGTTCGTACAAATTATTTTGGCACTATACATTACAAAGTACATGAAACCTTCAATACATGGCATAATCATAATTTGAAAGATTACTCGTTCAAATTATGATTTGGTATGCTCTTCCGTGTCATAATTACCTCGCATTTATTCAAGACGTTCTTTTATTATATGTTATCGTTATTCTCAATTAATTATACATTATTTTTATTTCATAACATACTTTTAATAATTGGCAGGTACAAGGTATCTTGTCTAATATTTGTTACAAAAATATTTAAACATTGTTCATATGTTAACTACGATAATATAAAGCTTACACAAGAAACTTTAGGAAGCTTAAAAAGTCGTACTTCAATTCATAGTAATAAGACAATCCGGATCTTGACAACACAACATTTAAAAAGTACCCATAAAGAGATTATTTGTCTCACGTTTGCTATCTAAACTATATAGTTCCACAAATATAAATGGGCTATTCATAAAAAGTTTAGCTTCTCAAGCTTTTCCTAGATTACATCATCACCATTCAGAATAAACTATACAAACATTAGCTTGCCAAAGAGACTGTCTTTACTTTTAGTCAGAGCGTAATAGCTCATCCCGCGATTCTGTTCGTCATTGTGTACACTTTGTATTATTTTAACTTGACTGCCCTAAAGAAAAGAAAAAGAGCTTAAAACAAAATAAACCTATCAGATACTCTATAAGTTAATAATACCTTAAGTTTTTAATTTAAGAACCTTCGCATAAAGGTTATGTATTTATGTGGTGTAAAAATAAATTTCCTGTATTCCTTAATAAATACCTTATTTGCAATTGCAATTGCATCTGCAATACCCATATTTCTAGTTAAAGGAATATCGATGCAGACATTTGGGTATAGCGAATGCAGCAACATTTATTTGTTTAAGTTACAATATTTTTAGTAAGATAAATCTCGTTCGATCTTTTTGCCTATACTTGAAATGCGAAAAAGGAACTGATGGTGAGGTAAAACATCAAACATGAAAACAGTATGCATGGAATCTTGATTACCTTAGCCGATTTGAAATTAAAGCTTGTATCACATAGTTTTATATAGAAGTATATCAAAGTATATCATGGTATGTGGCATTTCCATTGTGTTTTTTAATGATATTCCCTTTTCTAATGTTATAATTATTTTCAACATTCGTATTAATAGTATGTATAGAGACGACGCTTAAATTAAGCGATTTAGACAGGAAATGACTTAGATGGTATTGCTTGGAAACTAATCAGTAAAAAAGCCGACACTTTTTGCATGTATTAGACAATATTGAAATTCGTTACCGGCAAGTGTCCCGTGACTTTCTTTTTTCATGGTCGCTAAGCGTTGTTCATTTGACTGGCCAATAATGCTTGTACTAACTTATTATCACCTCCAAAGCAAAAGGTCGTGTTAAATACTGGCCAAATATTTTTAAAATGATATTTGTGTCAAGGTTGTGTCATTTTTTTGAGTAATGGAGTTATTGTTTGAATACGCGGCGGCTCCTAATCGTCTTCGTTTGTTATTTAAACAAACACCGCTTTGAAAATATGATGAAACTAGCTGTGCCCTTCGCAACTTCGTCTGCGTAGAATAGTGACTTTCGCCAGCATTTTGATTGTAGGAAATTGCAGTTAAAGTAAATAAAGCTACATAAATTATAAAAACTATTAGAACAGAAAAGATCATTAAACTAAGTGATTGATAAAATTAATATCCAGGAAAGAACCTGAAATTTTTGCAGATTAATAGTTGATAAACAACATGTTACATTTTTCATTACACATCGGTCAGCTTAAGAGGATTCACTTGCTCAATAATTTTTTTTGGTCTAAGCCATGCTCCAGCCTGATGAGGAGAGTAACTTATTTGGCGGAAACAGGTTTCAATTGTTGCAAACAGCATAAGTACCTACGTAGTAAGTAAATAAAATTGATGTTTGATATCAGGATAACTTCAAAAACGTCTTAAATTATCTATAAAGGCTGTGTGTCGCCATGTGACGATTTAATCAGTATTTGCTTTGCTACTTTGTTATGTACCACTTTTGCGTATTGTTTATTTTTTTGTTTATTTCTCGTAGATTGTATTGTATTCGTAATAAAACAATGAGAGAACAACGTAAAAACGTAAGTTTAATAAAATATAACTTATTAATTACTTTTTAGTATTTGAAGCAATACATCGAAGTTATAGAGCACAGTGTCATCTCTTGAACTAACTAAGAACTAAACACTCATATTCATATCAAATGTGACAGCATTAAAATTTGACATGACTTGCCAGCTAAAAACGTGATAGTTGGGGAGCCCAACGAAGGTTTTGCCGTCTTGATCAGACTCAGATTCGGTCTTGTAAGATTTTTATATGGGAGACTCCTTGCACCCTTTCATGTACCTCTACCGAGTATGAACACTACATACGGGAGGGAGGGAGGTGCGTGATCATAAATAGGATAGTTGTAGTAAAGAAATATTCAAGGGTCATATTTGTAACAATCAGTATATACGATAATTTTATAACATCCAAAATTTTTATGTGAATGTTTATAAATTCCCCTTTATATGCTTAGAATAGCAATATCCCTCTATATAAACATTCAGATAATAACGAACAGCCTATCAATTGAAAAAATACAAACCAGCAATGCAAGCCAGCAGGCAAATATTGGACAACTGACCACCTCCATACCGAAAACCAGATAGAAGAGAAATCTAGCGAATTTAATAAACTTTTATACCTGTCCTTTGTGGATTATTCAAAAGTCTTTGACGGTATCACCCCCATCAATCCAATTAAGAAGAAGATGAAGCTTTCTCTTCTTCAGCAAAACGTCGAACCCACATACATAAAACTTCTCCATATCATTTACCAACAAAGCACAGTCGATATCAAACTGCACACTAAACGCCTGACATTCAAAATACAAAAAAGGTGACTCCCTATCACTAAGTCCAAAGCTTTCCAGTAGCACGCTCCAAGAAGTCTTTCAGGTCACTATGATATTCTTAGGCAACAAAAGTAATTGGTGTAGGGGATAGATGGCTGATAAACTTTCGCCTTGCAGATGACTTTTTCTCATCGCAAATAAGTATACCTCTACAGAACTTGAGTTGATGCTCGAACAGCTGAGCGTAGAAAGCTGAGGTTAGACTAACGATAAATAGATCCAAAACCAAAGTCATGATCAAGAGCACCAATGATAGGATTGCAGGCAACAGGCAGGTAAAGCAATATGTAGAGGAGTATATACTTGGGCTAGGCAGTCTCCTTCGAAAACAGGCAAGACAAAGAAATAATCCGTAGAGCAGACAAAACCCGGAGCTTCTGGTCCATGAATGGGTACATGAAGGGATATCTTCTTATATCACTGAACCGCAAATATATCCTATCCTAACTTCCACACAATCTTGGTCCTCCACCGAAAATCAGAAGTCCAAACTCAACGTTTTTCAAAAAGCTATGAAGCGAATTATCATAGGTATAAAGTTAAAAAGAAAAAATAAATATGTTACCATCCACATTTTTGTTGGTCAAAACTGATGTAGGACGGGGAAAGTGATGTAAAATGTGCGAGGGTAAAGAACAATAGATGGACCAGAATTGTTACACATCGCGTGCCTGAGACGATTTTCACCAACGAAGCAACCCAAGAAAAGGTGGTATGAAGATTTGGTCTATGTATCAAAGAACTGGCAAGTCTAGCATATGCCCAGCAGTGAGGTGATACTGGTTAAGAAAAAAATACAGATTATGAAACAGCAAGACTTCGATAGCAACTTGAACCTCCTGCATAAAAATGTAACGCGCTGATGTATCTCAAGATTATGTGTTTTTCAACAGACACAAAGATTAATTATAACTTTGTGGTCCAAATCGTCAGAATGACACTTTTTTAGGGATTATTTAACATGCACTTTGAATGACTGACACGGTCAAATAACTTTTCTTTAAACAAATTGTTACCAGGTAGCTATCCTGTATTAAACGCTGTCCCCCACTTATAAAGAAAGTGTTATAAACTTTTTCTTATTTAGCGTAATCTTTCTATTCCGATTCCATGTTGTTCGAGTAACTGCAAATCTAGCTATTGTCCTCCCCTACTATGGCGTTTTGCTCAATAAAGTAGTCCGTATAAACCTAGTCAGAAGGTTCATTTTGGTCGATATACTTTTACCATTTTGTACGTGATCTAATAAAGTTTGATTTTTTACTATCCTACAGGAATTTCTGTGACTAAAAGTATTTAAGATCTTGACCGGGGATGTATGTTACCACCATGCAAAATTTTATTTAAATCGGTGCAATAGTTTCAGAGATAAGTCATTTAGTAAGGTTTTTTGAATATCCCACGGGAACCAGACAACTGTCAGTGATTTCAAGTATCCTATGTATTTTTCCGGAATTTAAGTTACCTTCGTGCAAACTTTCATTTAAATTGGTTCAGCCGTTTAGGCGGTCAGTCGAAACAAACAAACAAACAGACAGAGAAAAAAAAATTTTTTGAGTATGGGGATGTGTTCTACTACTCTCAAAACATATCCCTGACTCGTTTTTTTTGCGTTTTTCAAAAAAGTACAAGAATTTTTACCTCTACGTTTTTATTATAGTATAGATAACTTAGGTTGTGTCCAGCAGTATTTTAATCTGAACAGCCTTCTGATTAGTACGTTCGCAAACAATATTTTAATTACACAATCCACAGTACGCCTATGATCTTATTTCAACAAATACCGACTGAAATATTTACAGACACTACTTTTCACTTACCTACATGACTCTACCTTCGAGTAACATACAATCAATTTTTATAAAAATATATTAAAACTACCCAGTTATATTAATCCCACGACCAATCCAATAAATTGTTCATCAAATATTTTTATTAAGTAAATATTTCAGTTTATGTCTCATTCATCTATTAATAATAAACACACGCATTGCATAAGGTTGCAATGAGGAAAATCGGATAAGTTACGCATCTCCATTTAATTATCAGTGCATCGGCATGCATAAAATGCAATACTTATTCAAATTTGACCTAAGCTATCTGATCTGCGTGTAGAATGATGACATTAAATTACTATATTAAGCTATATGTTGGATACATCACATCATTAATATCCAAAGGTTTAAATTTCATATGCTATAGATAGATAAATTATGAAATACGTTTAGTTTTTTGATTTTAATAATAATATTAACTATTTATAAACAAATGTCACTTTTGTACTGAATCTATTGCAATTAAAGCTAAACGAAATTACTTTTTCATACCTCTAGAGCTTACCGTTAAAGTGAGTACTCAAACTTTTGTTTAGTTTTCACGTTCCTGTAACAGTTATGAAAAAGTGTTTGCTATTACTTAGGATAAGAACACAAGTTTTTATATTCCAACGTACCTTTTTAACCGATATAAACTATCAATCCGACGTATTTATTTACAAGGCAAATCCGCTCAGCCTTTTCTTAGGAAACTGAACTCATCATTAACTAAACTGGTAGCTGTGTATTAACATAACAGGAAAATGTTTAACAACGAGGATACTACAATTTGCTAACGCTTTGTTGAATATCATTCCTGATTTGTTGGTCTTAACTACCGAGAATTTGTGAAAAATCGCTTAGTTTGCAAATTCGATTAGCTTTATAATTAAAACCTTATTTTTAATAGATTTTTGAAAAGTGATACTGCATGTACTACATTCTATTGTATTAATATTATGTCGTCAACACAATCGATTTATCAAATATTTATCAATCGAAATAGTTCTTATATATTTATTTATTTATATAGTACGTATCTATTGTACGTCCTCTCAATAATTTCGATTCGTATTAAGGAACGAATTGGCTTCACACGGGTGCATCACTCTATCTATATCTGTTAGTTCTAAAAATATAAACATACATCGGGACAGGCTAAGGGAAGCGCGTCGTGAGATTAGTTTACTTGATATGTACTTTTTTATTATTTATCTACTTGATTCACTAAAATCGACCAACACCCCTTCAAAAATTTTAGGAATGATATTCGGTCAGCATTTGTTCCTAAATGTCACTGCTTCGCTCTTGGTTTCCAGTACAACACCGGAATGTGCTTGAAATCTAAATAGCTGTCAATCGAAGGTTAATATCAAGCGTCAACAACCTACCAATTGCCAAGGGAGCCGATAATGTGATGAAATCCTTAAAAACAATAGAGCATCACGGTCGCTATGACCCCATAGTCAGTCACATGTCGCTGACGTAACGTCACCCTGACTGGGGAATGCGGGTCGCAATCGGAACTCGGCGCACGCAAACGCATTGTGATGCGTCAAATCGCACGTTGCGTAACTCTCGTCCGGATTATGCGTGAGCTTGCGCCGGTGCCACCGACGAGGTTTGGCGTTTGAGAAAGCTGATTAATCTTAATATTGATCCTCGATGTGTCCATTTACTTTTTGGGTGTGATCTGCATGTATTTTCACCGATTTAGTAATCTGTGGTATCCAAGTGCTTTCTTAAATACTTCCTAATTTTAAGCTCGTACCACTTCCTGTTTTGGCAGATTCTAACTGAAAATGGAACGGAACAAAAGTGAATACAAAGCATAATTTGCGGTGGTCAATCCTAATGAAAATTTGCTTACTTTATAAGATATCATATAAGAAAGAAATGGAGCTAAAGAAAACACAATCAGTTTCTGTTCGTACCCAGAAGGAATTACCCACAACATACCCAATATAGACTTATCACCTGCCGAACCGGCAAGCTCGCAGAAGGCAAGGTATTTAAGCATTATGCAATCGCAAATATGTATATGACAATGGTCCCGGAGTAGACGGAGTTTACGCAAGTGGGGACCACCATCTTCTACTTTCCGATTGCATAAGCATATGTTTTCGATTTCATCCAGCCGCCGGCGGTTCACTTTCGCTTAACTCCGATACCGCTGTGGTATACTTTGTTAGGGTTTAAGTGTGTAGGAACACACCACAAGAATCAAGAGACTGTCTCTCAGAACGTTAAGTAGCTACTCGACGATTGAGGTTTAAGTTTTTATTTGCGAAAACTGTCCGTAAAACTCTATTGGCTTTTGTTTCTGACTGTACCGTGTGTTTTAGTACCACTTTGCATACATATTGTCTTTCCCAAGTGTGATTCAAACGTCTTGTATCTTATCGACTGCATTGCCTGCTAACTTGGGCAAAACCTTAACCAAAAATGCATAGTTATTGCTCTATGACTGAAGTGGTGTTCAATACAGCTTTTTGAAATGTTCTGTAGCAAATATTTTAAGAGCTAGTGATGTGAGTCACTAATCCAGTTGTTTACAGTCAAAACAATCTTTGATAAAACTTTGTAATATGAGTGTCCCAAAAAATTGTGTCAAGCGGAAGTCCTGAGTTAGAACACCTCGTAGGGCATCCGAAACACCCCCATGTATGTTCCGCGATTTTTTATAGTTTTCGAGTTATGATTCTTTTCTAAACTTTTGAGAATAATATGAACAATAATTTTTAAAACTTCTATCTAAGTTATGAAGACAAATATTTAAAGCATTCTAGAAGAACTCATGAAAATTCATCTGCAAAAAGATTTTTTCAAAAACTTTTTTTTATTCGATTTAGTCGGCTAGGTCAATCTTAAATCGTTTCGGATGCCCCACGGGGAGTTCAATCTCAAGACATCCGTTTGACACTATTTTTTGAGACACCCCGTATAGACAGTGATAAAATCATAAACAATTTGTCCAACAGGTTAGTTGTCCATCATAATATGATAAGCTAGACAAATAAGATCACATAAACAACAGACAACAGATGACATGCCGTGTAAATGATCTTGATTCTTGTCTCTGACATTGATGACTATCACCACAAATCATTCGTTAGCTGTTACATGGATTTACATTGATAACCATAATTGTTGTTGTCTCAATTAGTAGGAAAATGGATGATTAAAATAGTAGGAAATCTTACGCTGAAGGCGCCTTTGAGCTGCTACAATATTAGTTGGCGTTATTGTTAGGCATTTTAACTTAGGTTTGCTTAAAATATCTTTAGAGAATGTATGACTGACTCAGAACGAATAAGGAGTATGTACATAGGTACTTACCATTTTTAGTTCATTATAAATAACTTGAATATACAATATTAGATCACATTTGTTTTGATTACGAGCTATGTTGCTTAAGCAATTGTGTTTGAACAAACAGTAGTGTAAAATACTAAAAAAGATTATTTTATCTATTTTTGTATTTTACAGAACTGTAACCTAAATACGTATTTATGCTCAAAAGATCACACGGTTGGCGCAAGAGGCAAGGTCACTATCAAATGTGTCCTGGAGTTAGTCAATTAGATGATTTAGTACCGATATTAAGCACATGTATTTTTTTTATTTGAAAATGTAATTAAAACAAACGCAAAGATATTTGATTATGTTGATCAAATAACAAAGTGAGGTAATATTGTGCAATAATAAAGGAAGGAAGAATATCTTATCCAACGCAACGTGCTGTAATGAGCTTACCCAATGCGTGGGTGACCGTGACGCCCTCGGCGGTCTTGCTCGGCTCTGCATTCAGGAATAGGGAGCGTGCACGACGGTGCTGCCCTCATTTTGGTGGCGTTTCTTTCGTTAAATCTTATGGATTGAAATTAGTACCAACGGCCGCCGCTAAACGGACATCTCATAAGTTTACTTGCGTTTTTGACAATCAGCACCATTTCTCCCTCCTCCCACTTCGCACGGTCCCAATACTTCTATGAGCCCGGGCTCTTCAGGCGGGGCGCAAAACGGCATTTAAGCAGGCCTTCAGGGTGAGTGCGACAGGCTCAATATGGTCTATTGTGCCTGTTGACCTCATATTTGGATTTCGCTACCGCTTACCATCAGGTGGAGTGAGGTCACCTTGTTAGCCTATTGTTAAAAATAAAATTAAAATTACACCTTAAAATCTATATAATATGGGCCTACTCGCGATAAATAGAGTAGCAAATCCATAGGTACTTACTGTCCGACGTTTCGACTGGATTGCACCAGTCATGGTCGCGAGCGACTTTGTAGTAGAAGTAGCTAGTTTAGGATAGTTTTTAATGTAACAGAACGCAAAAGTCTAAAATACTTTAATCTATTAAAGTAAATGCACCAATTATGGACGGTTTAAGGATTTGTTTTTCGTTTTTTCTTCATAATTTGTGTGCTTTGCAATATACGTTCGCAGGGATTTGGAGGTTAATAAGAAGTCCTTTTCTTAATAAGTATTCAATGTTTAAAATCAGTTATAAGCTAGCTTCAATGAAATATAATTTAGGAAAAATAACCTTTGCCAAACTCCATTTATGGACAGGGAAGATCCAGTTATGAACACCCAATTATGGACGTTATCCAATTATGGACACCCATTTATGGACATTCTTCAATTGAATGCTTAAATCTATAACTCAAGAGTATTAGGGTTGAGTAAGTTAGTATAATGAAATAAAAACCATTTAAATTAAATAATAAAATAATGTAATAGGTAACTCAAATATCAATCAACAAACAGTTATCAAAAAGTAATCATTTACGAAAGTAACGGCAAAGGCCAAAGCTGGTGGTCCTGCGCCCGATCTCTCATCGGTCATGTCGGATTGCCGTCTCACCGAGTTATGAGAGTAAGGGAATAGAGAGTGCACTTGTGTTTGCGCGCGCATTTGTGCACTATAATATGTCCTGCGCACTTGGCTGATTTCAATTGAGATCGGCCGCCATGGCTGAAATCGGTCGGACGCCTTATTATTTAAATAACATTTCAATATAATCATCTCCTTCACTTCTCGATCTTTAAGCAAATTGATTTAGAGGTTAGATAAAAATTTTAAAAAACCTTTACTCTTTTCTATTCACTTTGCCAACAATAATCAAATGTCTTCTTACTAGTTTCATACCTATCAAAATACAGCTATAATCAGTCTCAATAATTACTTATACATCAAATCACGCCTTTTTCCCAGAGGGGTAGGCAGAGATCACTTCCAGCGATCCACTTTTCACTTCTGTGGGAAACGTGACGTGACTGGATGTGGACCACGTCGCTGCCATTCTGCCTTGAGCATTGTTTTAACAAGGTTATTGCGTTCCCACGAGTAGCAAGAATATATGACGGGGGAAGGAAAAGGGGAGGAAGGACTATCGCCTCGGATGATTTGGACTGAGTCGATAGTAGCTCGAGGACCCGGGGTCGCCTACCCGTCTACCGTTCGCCACCCACCGGACAGATAGTTGTGACTGGTATCCCCTGACTGTAATATAATTATTATGTAATATTACCCTGTCTTAAATTATAAATGTAACATGACATAAAAAAACACAAACAACTCAAAAAAAAATTTTTTTAGAAAAGTTATTCTAGTTATTATTTTCTAAATAGTGGATATTTTCTGTCCTTTTCTCACTTCTTTAATTGCATTTGCCATTTGTTCTTTAGTATAAGTTTTTCCAGTCGCCATATCTAAAGTGAAACAAAATTTATTTATTTAAAAAATTTGAACCAATTTTGAACACCCATTTATGGACACAATGTTCATAATTGAATTATTAAATTTAAAGTCTTAATTTGCGACCGATTTAAAAATAAAGATAAAGGTCAACGATTGTACAACTATAAGATGTATGAAAAACGTATATTTGTAAAATACCCTTCATGGACAAAATGTCCATATTTGGGTACAGGCTTACAAAAATATCCAATTATGAACATCGATAAATTCCGAGGCTAAAAGTACTATGAGGTTTTAGATTAAAATATATAAATAACCTTTTATTATCAGTAATTCAATAAATAATATCATTTTTAACAACAATATTACACTTGTCATAAAAAAAGCTAATAAATTTACTTACATGCATTGCGCTCCTTATAAGAAATTTCAAATCTCGACACCAAAATGCACTGCACTAGTAAGAATCGTTATAGTCGAAAATAATTATAGCGGAGAGCTGTCAAATGTTGTTTACATCAAATCTAGAATTTTGGTACAACCGATTAATGTTGCTGTTGGAAAAAAAATACCTACTGGTTTCTTATTATTGGAGGCATTTTTGAAAACTGTCCATAATGGGGTCCGCGTCCATAATAGGTGCATTTACCTTAGGTAAGTTCAAGTATCAAAGAATTTAGTTTTAACTTACAAAACCTATGTAGCATATTCTCTACGCATCATAGTTACAATGTTGTTCATCTGATTTCGGATGTGACGACCGATTCAATGTATTAAAATGTACAAATCATATAATTAATTCTATATAGGTAATATATTTAGTTTGCAAACAAAATTACACAAAAATTTTTTTGTCTATTTCTCGTACATATATCGTGTATGAGCGGATACTTCACATGCTACGAAAAAATACCTCAATTACTGAATAAATATGTGAACTATACAATTATGCAGACAGCTACAAAAACATTTAAATACTTCAACCAAAGTATCAGATAGCAAACATTAGCGGGATCCGTAAACACACATGTGATTTGGCAATTCATTTTAACACCTATCACCTCTTGCAGTGTTACGTCGCGTCAGTAATGTCAGAGTGCAATTAAATCGTGCTGTGCATCGCTGTAAAGGTCATCAGTACCAAATGTAAGGAAGGAAGCTCTTAATGATGCCCAAAGATCTTAAAGTTATGATAGTAACACGTTACTACGATTCTATTCAAAGGTTCGTCGACTGATTTAAGCTTAAAGTTTGCATAATGGCACCTGACAAATCTTGTCATATACTTAAATTAACAAAACTCATGGGTTTTAGTAATATGCTCAAACAATGATAGTAAATAAATATAAATATTACACAACATCACATACATTGATCTGATCCCGTGGTAAGTAGCTTTAGCACTTGTGTTACAGATATCAGAATCAACAGTGGATACACAAATATACTTAAATATACTTAATACACACTCAGACACGGAACAAACACCGATGTTCGTCACACAAATATTTGTCCCGAGTGGGAATCGAACCCACGACTCTTGGAACTGTAGGTAATGAACCTGGGTTACTAACCATTGTTCCACCGAGCCAGTCGCCGAAATAAGTCAGTAACAACAAAACACAACAAATACTGCTAAAAATAGTTTTAATGGCCTAACTTAAATACGCCATCCTACGCTACAAATCAGTATTTGGATCGCAAAACAAAACAATAGCAAATTACAATAGTTACTGGACACTGGTAGATTGATTGATTGATTGAACAATAGCAACAGAGATCTTTACTACACCCAACCAACCCAACGACGTTAAGTGTCAATCTTTTAACAAATTTTACAAGGTTTCTACGGTAAAGCTTAGTAATCTATTGACGAAACGCAACGCTAATGTCAATTAAAGCTTTTTAATTTATTAATTGAAACGTTATTTTTGATTCTGACATCCGTAACAGGTGTTTTAGCTACTTATCTCTAAATCAGATGCAATCGATATTACGTCAAGTTTAACTAACATGAATCGTGTGTCAGTGTATGTAGAGGTCATGACTACGATCCAAATGTTAGGAAGTAATTAGAGGCCAATCAACCTCTTCAAACATGCCACAAACTATTATCATCGCTGGATAATTACAGAGGAATAACAGCCCTAGTAAAAACAGAACAAAAGACGGAACTCTGTGGAGGTTAGCACACTTTCTGTTCTGCGATATCATTTGGAAGCAGACAATATTTAGTAGTAATTACATACTACTAAATATTATCAATTGTTCTTCTTTGCAGTTCAAAACAACTAGCCCAGTCATTATAGTAAGTTCACCTCGGAATTCGAGATACCCAGCTGTAAGCCTGTAAATACTTAGATATTGACACCCTAAAAGTGGTCGCAAAACCTACATATGGTAGGGTGTACGCAACTTTTAAATTTTCAAGGTCAAATGTCACAAATATCAGTTTATGAAGTTTTGAGCGAAACGGGAAGTTTTATCAAAAAAGTGTGTACCTAGGAGAAAATTGCTTATCATCTAATTTTTAAAGATAATTAGATGATAAGCAATTTTTAGGTGTCAACATCTAAGTATTTACAGACTTACAGCTGGGTATCTCGAATTCCGGAGATTCTTACCTAATTTAAGCTTAAATGACTGGACTATACTACAAATGTTATTCTTAACATAGGCAATTTTAGTTGTACCTAGAACCTTGCTTCTTGCTCCAGAATTCCCACATCACAACAACCAAGATACAAAAATACTTAAAACGCAGTTTATAATAAATCAAACTAAGTTTCCAACAAGTGATATATGTATGTATAGATACTATGAAACATTATCGTAAGAACATAGAGAAAACAAAAAAGTTTTATCTCTGTAATTATTCAAACGTTTAAGATTGATTCGTCTTCATTCACAAGATTATCAGAAAGTCATTTTTCATTGCTTCCTAAACGTTGCTAATCATTTTTTATGTCCAAGAGGGCGATCACCGGTCAGAGGCCACAGTGAATAACAATAAAACAGCCATCCAATCACTCTTAGTCCATTAAACTGCGCTTTGACTAATAGCCGACTACTAACACGATAGTCGTGATCCAAACATCACAACAACACTTCGACGCGCCGTAAAAACTCGATTGTTCACACACACAAAGTTACGAGTGGTTTTTCTTTTTAAAACTTTGTTGACTGTTGCCAACCAGCCAGTATCTGTACGTATTTACAAAAGGTTAAAAAAGGAAGTGGCACTTAAGTTTTTTTTAATATCAACATTTATTGACAAGTTAGTTATTCTTCTGCAATTAAAAATATTAGTGATTTAAAACATCATGAAGCGTTTTTTATTACTCAGTACACACTTACACACGTTTAATAATTGACTGAATTAACCTGCTTATTATTAGCTCTACATTCTGTCGAGCAAAACTGCCTGACATTTTTATTACATTCGCCCACAACCTTCGTTGCTTCGGCTTCTTGTCAGTAGTTTCATTTCCTTAATTATCTGCTATTAAGGACATGGCTTTCAATTATCTAAGCTAATTATATTTTGAGATACACTAGCTATTCATGAACAAATAAAGACAGAAGAATAATAAATTATCATAAATGCTGTAGTCAAAAAAATATGCGTAAAATATGCATCTTCGTGACGCATAATTTAAAGTCTATATCTAAATGACACTTAACCTCGTTTCCGATACAAAACTTTAATGGGCAAAAACTTGAAAATCCCAATACTAAACTGCGAATAGTCCGCGGTTAATTGACACTACTATTATCTACGCAACTTCAGAATAACTTAGGCTAAACTAAGTACTCTTAAGTGGTAGCCACGCTCAATCATTGTCAACGTGAGAAAGTATTATCTCACGATTTTAATTACAGACCGGTCTTTGAGAAAGGTACTTTTTGCTGGACTCGATAAATGTTAAAAAGACGTTACTTAATCTTAACTGAACATGAAATGTGTGCTTAATATGAGACAGATGATATTGCCTGATTTTTGGATGGCTAACTTTAATTTCAAATTAATTCGAACAATTTGTAATTACTAATTTTTTTAATTAATTTATTCAATGATTCTGTTTTACTTTTATATCAAATATAGGTTATGCACTTTAGCCTAATTTCATATCCAATCTATAATTTTTTATTTTCTTTTACCTATGCGTTACCTGGAAGATATTTCTTATAAAAATAAGGTCACCTAATTCAATTATCTGGTAAAAACAAATCTTTATTGGTGTGCAATACACGTAATCTATTTAATAAATGTCTACTTCTTTTCTACTTACTCTACGGCCTACTGAGATAGTAAACATACCTAAGTGAGGAGAGAAATCCGTCACAGGATCACTTAACGTACCTGCCGAGGCACGCAGGTGTAACACTTTTAACATCCTAACTACAGTTTACTCTGTAGGTAATTTAGATTATGTACATACGACATCCAAAGTAGTCATCTTGAGCGTTTGGGATTGGTTCCGGTCTAAATATCTTGCTAACAGTCTCTACTTTTATGTTTATTTCTCTTCCTACTGAAAACAATTGCGATAACAAAAGGTAAAATTAAACTTCACGGACAACATGTAAATTTAGGCACTTAAGTATTAACTATGTTGCATTTTTAACTACCTTTATGATTTTAACTAAATTGTGTCACATGCACTGAAGTGCATTGTGAGATTCACGTGACATTTGATTGAGGAAAACAAAGGAATCATAAAAGGAGTTAATTTGAGGAATTTACTTTGTACTTTGGATTAACGCTTTAGCAATTATATGAACATAAACTCGTGGTATCTCTTTAGCTCATTAAATGTACTTATAGATAGTAATCGGCATAATTATGTATAAGTTTATAGCTCCGTAAACGGTCAGTGTAGTAAACGGATAAATAGCGTGGATTACAAATCGTAATACTATCCGATGTTAAATATTGTTCATAACAACACCGAAAGTAGGGTAAGCAATATTAAAATTACGCATAAATACAATGCTCTTCATAAAGTACAAACTTCACTTTGAATGTGTAAACGATTCTTCAAAGAGTAAAACTAATATTTGGTAGTGTCATTCATTAATAAGTAATTGCCTTTCATGTACTTTAAAGAGTGATAAACATCATAACTATAAACAATATCACAAGAACACGCCCATCGTAAAATAAATAGTAAGAAAAATACATAGTATTTTTTTTCCTGTAACATTCTGTCTTTTAAAGTGTATTGACTCTGAAGTGAAAAACATGCCGATATAACAAGGTCACGCCTGACCAAGTGTCTCTGTCAAAGAAAACTTGTTTAAGTTGATTTATAATTTATTATCTTATTTTTTACTTTTTCTTTACAACCTTGTGTTTTAATAAAAACAAAACACTATATTGTATAATGTAATAATATAATATGAATGTGTTTTATGTTGACCTAACATAATAGCCATTTTGCTCCATAACCTTAGTGTTTATAAAAAGTTGTCTAATGCCTGGATTTTAGTCCTAATAATAAATTTTGCTACTTTAATAATTAGAAGTATATTTAAATATATCGTATCTAATAATAAAACTCATCAAACTTACAATATATGACTTAAACTTTCGTGTTTCATTAAATAATAGCTTTAACACAGAGAGAAAAGAAACAAAGAAAAATAATGATAGCCAAAGTTTCTCGGAAAACTGTTACTGATGTCACACGAATAAACAGGCATAGACGGCATTGTAAGGAGTTAAGTAACCGTTTTCCCTCAGCTGAGTTTTCGCAAGACTCTTGCTACACCAAGAGTCGCTAGTTTAATTGCTGTAAACTGCACTCACAAAACACACCTTAAAACAAAGGACATAAAACACAAGTTCTAGTGTCCAGCAATTGTATTCGTGTTAGTTGTATGACAGTTGAATTTGGCTGCCGCGTATTGCAAGTCTTGTATCGCCTACTCATTCTATGGCGATCGAGCGTAACCAATCAATGGTCTCGCTAATTTCCGCCTGGTAATTAAAATAAACATGCTTTAACAATGCCAGTACTTTTGAATTAAACTTTATGATACTTTCAAACCTTGACATGGACTTGACAACGATAGTGGTTATTTCACATTCTTTAGGACTTAAGAATTTATTTCATTTCGGCGTAGCTGTTCAGCTGCTAGGTTGAACGATATGTAATAAGATTTATAGGCGACATAAAGACCTGTATGTCTTATTCTATTATTGTTTACAAACACGTTTTCATATTTTATTATCTATAATGTTCTAACAGTCTTTAATATGCATGCTAAAAGCTTAAAAGCACGTATAAAAAGGTTACACTCACGTGATACAAAATGAAAAAGAGCAGTCATAGCAACAAGACGCTTAATTATTATCAACTTGATCAGAGTTTTTTGCTGCACCGTTTTGGCGAGCGGCTGTTTTATTTGCATAAAATTATTATTCCGCATGTACCTAGGTAAATGTACGTAAGTATACCTAACTCACGTGACTGCTGGGTTGCCCAAGACCCGCATAAAACGTAAACACGGCAAGTTACGTCATGCATGCGTACGCGCACAAGGAAATAGTTGCCGTGCGAAAACCTCCTCTATGCAAATAGTCTGCTCGTCCAAACTGAATTAATTAACTTATCAATTGATGTTCAGATTGTATTATAGATTGTTATCTCTATTATCGCAAATGTTTGCACAACATGTTTTACATGTTTTGTCTATTATTGCTACAAGCTTCTCAGATAAAGTTTTTTCAACGAAACATAATCGTCTGTATACGATGTCTAAAGTCTTATAGTCGTTGTATCATTTTGAGATCGTGATTAACGCCAAACAATGAGAAAACTAATTTTAAGTTACTGCATATTATTTTTCAAGTGAAGGCTTTTATAATTTACAGCCTGAACTTTACTAATTAACATAATCACATATCTTCTCTTACAGATTGTCACGGACGATGCACATGTTTATACACGCAATTAAATTTAATTAATGTACTTGACGATATTATCGAAACCCACTAACGCATCGGTTATGGATTAATAACCATATTAACGACAGGATGCCCTCTGAATGTCCATAGCGAATTGATTCATGTGATTTCCTTGTGTCCTTATCGGGTAGAAATGTCGGAATAAACTGGTGCGGAGTGGCAGCCATCTTTAAAAAGTGACGTGTCACGTGCCGGTATCTTTTATGCGTCTTTAATTATGGTGTTCGTTCCCACGAGTACGGTTGAGCGCAGGGGGCGTGGTCCTTTACACATGCAAACGTGTACTTGTCAAAGGCGCCAAGTAATTTCCCTAAATAAGTATGCCATTTGTTCGGTAGGTAGGCGAACAGCCGTGTTAAAAGCAGGACAGCCGTGTTGTATTGAACATTATATTTGTGCTTTGTTACCAGCTTGCTACAAACTTCGATGGAGTGGGTGTTCTCGTGACATTCCGTCATTTGACCCTAAACAAACATTGTTCAGCCATCTGGTTACATGTTATAATCTATGTGTGTGCTGGTTTTCAGCTAATTAATTGGACGCCGGCGTTTAAGGAACTGTCGAAGCTCACAGCCTGGTTTTTTTAACCGGATGGCTTCGACACATTTATAAGCTTCGCACTGGCGCGTTAACGTTACTTTTTTTGCGAAGCCCCGTCTGTAGTAATAATACTTTATTGTAGAGCTTTTTGTGCCGGAGGCTCGCTCTTATAGAAGAGCATGCAGGATGTAGTCGGAGGCGTACGGCACGTAAAGGTCGCCAGGTGTCCGGCTTGTGAGGTCATCGCGATTCTTGACTTTTTGTTCATTCAATTAGCGAATAATATTAAATTAGATCGATTATATTAGCGGTAGACAATTTATGAGTGTCTTTTGTGGGCATCTCGGCGTCAGAACTGGTGTTTGTTTTTGTTTTTTAGCATTAATAGCAAAAAAATCTTGGTTAGTTTTTTAGTAAAACTACTAACTCCGTGTGGAAGAAAAACACAATAAAATAAATATTTATACTTATTCGGTCAGATATATCGAAATATGTTATGTGTATGTGTATGTTAAAGTCTTTAAGGTTATTTCATCCCTACAATCTAACGCCATCTAATTGTACAAATTTATTGATTGATTGATAAGAGTCTCGTATTAGGAATAACTCAAGAATAAAGACATTCGCTACATTTAAAGATTAATTTTCCACTACCACACCTACTAGGTAGCTAGAGTGGGGTAACGTTGCATAACTTATCCTGTTATTTGCATTGAGCAAGCAAAGTGTATTATCAAATTCCCTTCGTTGGAAATAAGGGAGGCATGTGCCACTCCTACTATTGCGATAAGGTAGAACTGGATTTGTAGTTATGTTTACCCAAATTGAACGGTATATGTTATCATTCACATCACGTTTTATTGAAATGTCACATAAATATAATAATAGCTATTATTAAAAGTAAGTTTATCCTGCATCAAAAAGATTATGTAATAAAAATTTCCTTTAATATTTATCCAAATCTTTGCGAACATCTATTAAAATAATCCAAAATGTTTTTATTTAAATAATACCTGCACGTGTTAAGATTTTTTTTCACATTTTATCAAATTGGACAAATCTTACGATCCCCACTATTCATGGTTGGGTAACAATATTTGTAGCACATCCAAACAAGTTTTTCGTAGTCATGTGATACAATAAAAACTATTATTATGATAATTAGATTATAATTTTATCCACGTGCCTCCTGCCACGACTTTTGTTGAATATTATTCAACATTCAACATAATTAACTACCAGTTAGATTAAATCAGCGGCCGAATTAGCCAGCTGTTCTTTTTTGCATTCATATTTGTTTATGATCCACTTAAAAGGTATTATTCATTATTCTGTATTTTAAAAATGCCTAACACAATTCTGTGCAAATCGTACGCGCACTGGCGCAACCTTCCCAAAAGAACAATGGCTTTTAGAATAAATATCTGAACTCAAGATAATGCATGTATTAAATGGAAGTCGCATAAACAAGACTCCAAAATAGTTACTAAGTTAAAACAACTCCAAGTTAAAAACAACTTTTTCTTTTCCAAAAAAATGTGTACCTATTTCCGCGTCATACACCACAGGTTTTTATTTTTTATTTTTGTAACTTATAATACATAATTAACTTTTTAGCTACTTATAAAAACCCTAACAACTGCAACTATATAAATCGTATAAGTAAGTATAAGTACTTTACTTTCAGAGGTCATGTTACCATGCATTACGGTGATAGGTTTATAGGTCACTTGGCGTAATTTTTAACCGACTTCAAAAAGGAGGAGGTTTCTCAATTCGACCGAATATATGCTTTTTAAATCTAAGATCATGTTGCATCTGTATACGGCTTCCATCACAAACATATCTTCGCCGTGGGCTATCACTGCCTTTTAAATAAACACGCTTCTAAAGAAGCCAAAACACTTTACAAAAAAGGTGCGTGGTTGATTGCAATGCCCCATCCAGCAATCCGTTCTTGGTATCGTTTCACCACCTGACCTTGCCCAATATAGGTCGGTACGAACCATTAGGTGATCCAAACGGTCACGTGCTAACTTAACGCACTTTCGCTTGGCTAATGTCAAAAACATCGAGGCTACTTGTGTTTGATTGTAGTCAACGACATTGGTTACCGGATGCAGTTTTGAGCTATCGATTTGATCGGAAATATTCCTCCTAATGCAGATCTTGTCCCCACAAAAGATTACGATATTTTTTTTACAAAAAAGATAATTTTTTGTGATAATTAGTCATATTATTATAATAGGATGTTATAGAATAACCGCAATATCGTCAAAATGTGATCTGATTATCGTGTCATTCAAATCTCCTTATATTTAAATCACTATGTTACTTACGCATCTCCCGAGCATGTTTCCTGTTTAATTCAAAATTAATTAATGTTTATTTATAAATTAATATATCACAATAAGTGTACTTATTAAATTCAGTTTTTCAAAAATCCTTCTAAAATACCCAATCAATGCTGTAACAACGCTACGTTTATTAAAGCTCAAAATATGTGAAAGTGCCGATTTGACATTTCGTGATCGCACGCACGCCACTCGCGGATCCGTTCCCTTCAAGGTGATTGACATAATGCTTAAAATCACCACATTGTCTTGTACGAGCTATGTAAAAACTTAACCATGTAATGTCTCAAGTTTTAAGTATAATTTTGGGGACACAATGACCTAAGTGTAAACTTAGTCTGTTTTTAGAGATCGCTTTGTGGCCCGATTGTCTGCCATGTTTAAATTAACATTGAATACGTTAATGGTGTTCCCAAAAGCTATAATAACTTGTAACATGACTCAACCTAAAGTTACCATTATATCCTTATTTTCAAACATTTTGCAAAGGAACCAAGATCTTACTTTATGGTAGTAAACAGGACTGCATACGTGGTTTACTAGACAGTTTTATTGAATTTAATATGAAATGTATACATTTGTGTGTGAACCAAATAATTCAGAAATACAATTGAGCGGAAAAGCATCTAACATGACAAATCCTTAAAAGTTAATAGATAAGCCATACCTTTCCATCAGTGTTAAGGCAGTTACATGTAGCTAGACCACGTACGCATTTTACCCCGATATGTCATCTTGGTATCTCACTTGAATCTTAAACTTTTTGTACAATGTCAATGACATAAGCGTGAAAGCAGTTGTAGCAAGTCGGTGTCATAAGAGATCAGATAAAAACGAAAGCATTTTGCGGTCGCCGTAAGCATGTGGTTGGGCCGTATCGGACGTATCATACGGCTTCCTCCATCGACAATGTATGCATATGTATATGTCATATATGTATTTTTTACATGTAAAGAGTATAATGTTTACTACGGTTACCATTTTAGGTGTTCAGTCTTTAGACTAGTAGTAGTTAGGTTAGTCTTTAGACTGAACATACACACACAGTCTAAATCTGTTGACCCAAAAGTAATTGCTTGTTTCATTTACAATGATCCTAAATAATAATGTTTCACAACAACCAAGATAAATATGACTTTTTTAATGTGCTAGTTAATATTTAGTTTATATTGAACACTAATATTATTCTTTATAAAATTGTACACATAAAATCTATACGTAACTAAGTAGCATGATCACTAAATTTTCATTAGCATACCTGTATATAATCTCGAAGTATTTTCAGACTAAGGATTTTATTCGAATAGACAAACCTAATTAAATATTCTTAAACCGGTTTCATGCTGAACCTTATGATATACTCTATCAAGATTGTTTAATAAACAAATGATTTTCGTTATAAAATACCAGTATTACCAATACAAGTTTGCTATGTTAATAATATCAACGTATTCTTATATGACGACTTCGTGTAGGAACTTATACAACAGTCCAAAAGAAAATCTATCCTTAACTCTAATAAGAAATCAACAATTTCAAATATTTCGGTCAAAACAGAACGTAAATTAAATACTACAAAAAAATTAAAATTATCCTCACAATAGAATTTAATTCTACTATATTTAATTTTATTAAAGATTTTTCTGATGGTAAATTCAATATTTGTAGGTATTAGGTATTTCATTATTTATCTGTGAATAGTCACACTAACATTACGTAAACGTTTTCTATAGATAATGATGTAAGTACGAGTGTATTAATAGATGCTTAACATATTCATCGTCCTTTATGTTTGTATCTTGATACTCTGGTATACTCATATTATGCAACAAAGTATTTAATTTAAATAATCTGAATGCAAGAAATTAAATCATTATACGTATTAAAATTGACAAATGAAACTACAACCCAGTCAATAAAAAACTAACACACTATATAAGATGACTTAAAAGTTAAAACATAAAAACTTTTTCGTTTTCATATAATCAAGTAATCCTGGCCACTTGTGATTTCTTCTTTTTTATTCCTCCATTCTTTTATTCAGCAGACTGATGCGTTGCGTTATCTTTTGTTTTACTTTTGGCAAATTTTATTTTTAAAATAGTCTATTGTCAATTTACAGTTGATATAAGTTGTTTTTTGTTTGTTTCCAGGCTTAGGCGAAGTCTATTGCTTTTGGCGGCAGTGTCGGCAGTACAGATCCGCTCACAGAAAAGCAAAGCAGACGATAGCAACGTGCAAGCAGTTCCCAGCGACCTGAGGCGAGTGGTCAGCGAAGCCTTAGCTCTTGAGAGAAGGTTTCTAGCGGGGGCGAATGATGCGTAAGTTATTATTACTATTAAGTTCCTTACAATCTTAACTCTGACAATCATTTGACCTCCAATTGAGTACGAGTTAATAATTTTAATAATTAGAAATATAAAAAAAATTAATTACCAAAAGAGGATAAATTTCGAATATTAAAGAAGTATTAAATTTGTCAATTTTAACAAAGTTTAATAGCGGAAAACAACCAACTTGCGGAGCGACTATCTTTGTTTAAAAGTTATTACCATTATTGAAACTTACGATTATAGCAAAAACAATGGTTTAAACAATAACAAGTCAAAGTATGTACAATTAAACGAATATTATGTTTTTTTAACATCGAACTTTTCGCCTCGTGTTTTAGCTATAGAAAAGATATCAACGCACTGCTAACTACGAGTATAGCACACTGTTAGATCTAGACACGCGGTAGCGTGTCAAGCCAAGGTTCAAGAAACAGAACTGGCGAGCCGCACCGTGTGTAATATTACACGAACCATTTGGAACCACTTTTGAACCCCTCATAAATCAAAAACTATTTTACATAAACGTATCAAATTTGGCTCATATATTGTGACTTGCGAGATAAATATGTGTTCTAAATTTCATAAGCTTATCTCAAACAGTTATTTAGATATAAATGTCCAAAAATCCTCATTTTTATCATTGACTGACTGACAGATCAAAATTCTAACCCAGTTCCAAATGACCTAGAGAGTTAAAATTTGGTATGCAGATAGGTAATTACATGAATACAAAGGAAAAAATAAAAAACTGGCAATTTTTTAATAATTAGGTTAGGTTCATGTGTTCCTTCCTAGCGGGGCCCCCCGAGCTAGACTTGTAAAACTAATGGCAATGCTTCGGTGGCTCAATGTACCTTTCGAGTTTATCAACAGAATTGAATGTACCTCCACCGTTTTGGCAGAAATTACGATAAAGTTACTGATCTTCCCAGCTGGGCCTCGTCTGTTTAACGTTCGAAATACATGAAAAATATACTGATCTAATATACTTCCAATGTACCTTCCGATTTATGAACCATATTCAAGGAATCTTTTATAGAACCGAACAAATTATGCTTTAAAGTTCTGTCTTCCTAGCTTTTTTATTCCTTTTTACTTTAATTACAGAGGGCCCTGTAATTAAAGTAAAAAGGAATAAAAAAAGTATTCAGTTTTTATGTTTTTCCAATGTACCTCTTAGTTCTTCGCAGTTTACCAAATTTAGATGCAAAATAATGATTTTGGTAAAAAACAGTACACGCTTGGTAAGGTAAGGTCAGCAATATTATATTTGCAGCAATGAGGGTAGCTGTGAATAGTTTGTTATATTATTTTATCATCAGTTAGAAACGTATCACTGCGTTATAAATATTTATGTGAAACAAAAAATAAACAATTATGGGGAAAACCAGTGCAGTTTGTGTTTTAGAACAAAAACTTATTGTATTTGTTTACATTAAAGTATGTGTTTACAAAATAAAAGTATTAGATGTATATATTTGTAATTTTACTATTGATTCTGATATCCGAAACACGGGTGCTGGAGCTACCTATCTCGGAGTCACATACATATAATAATATTAAAAGTAGATAACTACGTATTTATAATTAAATCAACATTTTCCTAACAAACAACCAGTTTTCATTTAGTTGACACACCTACTTTTTATTTGCTAACCGTACTTACCAAGCGTGTACTGTTTTTTACCAAAATCATTATTTTGCATCTAAATTTGGTAAACTGCGAAGAACTAAGAGGTACATTGGAAAAACATAAAAACTGTATACTTTTTTTATTCCTTTTCACTTTAATTACAAAGGGCCCAGCTAGGAAGACAGAACTTTAAAGCATAATTTGTTCGGTTCTATAAAAGATTCCTTGAATATGGTTCATAAATCGGAAGGTACATTGGAAGTATATTAGATCAGTATATTTTTCATGTATTTCGAACGTTAAACAGACGAGGGCCCAGCTGGGAAGATCAGTAACTTTATCGTAATTTCTGCCAAAACGGTGCAGGTACATTCAATTCTGTTGATAAACTCGAAAGGTACATTGAGCCACCGAAGCATTGCCATTAGTTTTACAAGTGTAGCTCGGGGGGCCCCGCTAGGAAGGAACACATGTTAGGTTCTATTATGAACGCTTAACATAAATACCTAATTAGTGCCTAATAACGCCTATATACCGGGGAAGGCAGAGCACTAAGTATATATTTAGGTATACTTACTTATTTACAATTAAGAGTAGGTACTTATAGTCGGTTTTCATATTTATTACTTAGGGTAGGTACAACCAGAAATTTTGGCGGTAGTACACTTTTCAAACAGATTTCTTTAAACGCCATTAGCCCCGCCCACTGGCCAATAGAAGAGCACTTAAAGAAAATCTGTCATAATCCAAGCAAAATCGTTCCAATAGTAGGAGGGCTAGCAAGAATTTTTTGGTAGGTATTTGAGGCAAGCTGAAAACTTATCCTGTACCACTCCTATTATATCCCAGTACGAAACTGCAGACCTGGCTGGTGAGTAGCGGGGCTAAAGCAAACCCCCAAAAATATTTTTCATATTTTTATTTATAACTAAAAAATAAGACTCACTAAGACAAATTATTTCGATGGAACTTCTACCTGTCAGGTGAACTGACAAATTATATTTTTTGGACTATAAAATATATTTTTAAATAAAAAAAATTGGGGGTTTGGTTTAGCCCCGGTACTCAGCCAGGTCTGCGGGTTTGTGTTGGGATATAATAGGAGAGGTACAGGACAAGTTTTCAGCATGCCTCAAATATCTACCAAAAAATAATCGCCAGCTCCTTGACCACAATTGGGCGGGGCTTGCTCTGACAGACGCGAAATTGCCAAGCGATTTTCACCTTATAGGTGGTCGACCGCCAGCGTTGCCGATAGTACCTACATAAAGTCTAGTTTTAGTTTTGAATTTGTCCTTTTCAAAGGACCCACGGCGTTACGATGATATATACTTTTCTACAAAAAGTAATGATATCCAATCAAAAACATAAATGTGAAATGAGAGCCAAGTTCAATATTGCCTTGGTTGTTGACTTCAGCGACAAAAGAAGTGAGATCTAAATGGGTGCCAAGTTCAATGGTCAACCCAGAAATTTATTTATAAGTAACACTATAACATACCTATCATATCTTCTTATAACATAAGATAATGTATGGTGGTAGCCTATGAAGGTCTGTCTTGGCTAGTTTTCATATATGAATTATAGCCGTCGCAAGTTCTAAGCCTACAAGTATTTGTCGGTTTTTATTTTATAATTCCGAAAATTTGTATTGTTGGTAGAAACTAGCAAGCGAACATAATAATACGTTGGTAGGTTTATAGAAACTAGCCAAGACAGACCTTCATAGGCTACCACCATACATTATCTTATGTTATAAGAAGATATGATAGGTATGTTATAGTGTTACTTATAAATAAATTTCTGGGTTGACCATTGAACTTGGCACCCATTTAGATCTCACTTCTTTTGTCGCTGAAGTCAACAACCAAGGCAATATTGAACTTGGCTCTCATTTCACATTTATGTTTTTGATTGGATAAACATCACATAATACAATTTCTCCCTGAAATTTGGCATTAAAAATTTCATTAAAAATCAAAATTCTACTTGATTGTTGAGAATTGATTTAACAAAGTTTGATTTTAATTAAACAAGGAACGAAATATGTTTTAAACAAATTGCTTTATCCACTGCATTTTTCTTTGATGCAAAATGTATTGTCACTATTTTGGTATATTCTGGAAATACTTAACAGTGCCATTGGTTTCCAGTCAAAACTGCACCCCAGATGACGAGGGCAGCACCACCCCGTGCCCCCCCAGTAAATACCGCAGCCCGAGTGGGGAGTGCAACAACGTGCGGCGGCGCCCGTGGGGGCGAAGGGGAGATGTATTCCTGAGACTCATGCCGCCTACTTACGCTGATGGTAAGCTAACATCTATACATATAACATACCCTCCTTTTGGCTACGCCGTAGTCGGTTAAAAAATTATAAGGGATCCCTGTCTGTACAATGTACATGGATGTTACAATATTTTAGGAGACAAAAAATATTATAGGATGCCATTAGTTATCACCGGAATAGTACCCATAACAATGATATTTGGAATTTATGTCTGTTTGTGAGTTTGTGCTCGCTAATCCCAGAAACGGCTTATCAGTAATGGTAAGAAAAGCGGTGGCAAGAGGTTAACACAAGAGGGAACAAATAAACTTTAATAACAATATAAATAACACACACACAGACCGATGTTCTTCTCAGAAATAACTGACCCGATTGGGAATCTAACTCACGACTCTTGACAGTGGAATTATCAATTGGGCCATCCAGCCAGTCTAAAAAGTCGAAAACAATATACAAATCGTTCAATGTGCCCATACACCTTATATACATTTTTTTACCCTGCTCCGCCTAAAAAACTTTAATACTGGTAATATGCCGGATATTCTTAATGTCTATCGGAAAAGCCCACTGACAGATCACGACCATACTCAGAAGTTTAAACTATTTACATGCGATGTCTCATCTCATATTATTATGTGTACCTATTGTGTAGGTCATGGCCAGTCGTAGTAAATAAGACATTCTATACGTTATGGTTTCATTGAAATAATGTTTTTTATGTGTTTACCTTTGACCATTTAGAATTTTAAATTAAAAGACGTTGACATTGTATTAGTGTTGCTGCAATGTAGATGATTGGATATGCTGGTCAATAGTAGGTACTTGTTAACTGATAGTATAACAACATATAATAATTAGTTGTATTGTAAGAATAGTATTGGCTTATACAAAAACGACGCATAAACTTATATAGTTTAACATACTCGTATTTTTAGTTTCACTACATTCCAAAATCAGTTATAGGTATATTCGACTACACTACAAAGTATGTTCAGATGAACACATCTTTAGGTATTCATTATGCTCAAAGAGGATCCGAGTATATCCTATACTGAATCACTAAGTTAACGTTTAGACATTAACGACCGACCTCCGTTCAACAAACAGCCTTAATGTATCACAACAATCGACGGGTATTACCTAACAGCCTCACTGACAATCTTCAATCGGTCACGATTTACATGAATCTTTAATCGGAATCGTAGTGTGAACTTGACACGTTTTGTGAGTAAAATATAAGTTTAATGCTTAAGTTTAAGCTTTAAACCAAAGGAAGTTGTTATTATGATTATACGAAACGCCGTGTACGATAGGAAGTAGTCATTATTATCATTATACGAAGACGACTCTACAACCAACCGAATGATTATCCCAATGAAGCATCATGCATTAACGTAAAGTTCAAGAGCGTGTTACTTGTTTAATATCTTTTTTTTAACTATAACTTGAAAGCCCTATCGAGTTATAGTTGAAAAAATATTATTCGGCGCGGCAATAATTTAAGGATATAAATATGACCGTTAATGAAAATTATAATTATCCCAATTTTTCTTTTATGTTTATTTTTCAAATAACATCACGAGCACATAAATAATGAGATCGTTTTATTTTAGTTCACTTTACTAAATCAATGTTTTTAATCATTGTAAGAAACTAGAAGCTGAATTATCTTAAAGTTCAAAGTAAGGTCACTTTGAAACTTTGTAGCAGCTGTTTCCCACTCGAATCATTTCACATTCCATTCAAACTACTAGAAAAACGTGTTTAATCTGTATCGTGAATCAATAGTGGTCCATTATAAAAGAAGAATGGGATCATTTTTTTGCCAATGTTCAAATATTCCACAGTAATCCATGGGTCTAGTTCTTACTCTGTAGATCTACGGTCTTTTGTTTAACAAAACCCGTTCTCATCAAAGATTTATGAGGCACAACTTTCGTCGGACTGTGACAAGTGACAGCCGGTGTGATAAGAAACGAGAGTATTACGACATTACGACATCGACCATCCGCGCTGTATAATGAGGTGCCCCGATCACGAGTGTCGTGAAGTAACGACTCTGGCGCCTAAATAAGAAGTGTAAACTTTCCATACAATTGAATGGCGTAAGTGGCTAATCATACATTCAACATGATAACTTATTAAACATCGTGTGAGTGTTAAAACCACAGATTTTAGCCATATTAAGTTACAGTCATCATATGCACAAAATTATAAAGCTTTTGAATGTTATATTTTTGTAGTAATCAATGAAAAATCTGGTGGTAAGAAAAAAAAAATTTTTTTGCTGATATACGCACAGTTTGGATATCCTAGAAGTACGAGAAAACCTGAACCTACCCCAATGATATAGCTTTGAAAGACAACGTGTACTTACCGACTGTAAGACGAACGGCAAAGTGTTAAGCCATACATAATATCTGCTTAATGGTGTATGTGCCAAAACCGGCCGGCCGGAAGTGAACATTTACGTAACCCCGCGTAATACATTAAGTGAAAAGTTCGACAGGGAACTTGCAAATTGATTTTTACGTAAACTAGGATGCGTGGAAACCGGTCAAGTTTACACTGGAACTATTACAGTTTAATATAAAGACAACATTTCACCGATTCCATGTCATTACAATTGTCGTGTTGTCGTGGAATGAGTGAGAGACATACAGCAACTCGCGTCGCTTACCCTTCTAAATGACATTCGTCTTCATAGAAAATATTAATTACAACAGATCGTCTTTATACTCGCTTCATGGTCTTTCCCGACGACGTAACCAATTCAATAGAAAAAAATCCCAGTGCCTGAGTAGCTTACTAATTATACCGTTGGCAACTAACAAATAAAACTTAGATATCTCTTAGGCACACAACATTTGCTTAATAAATAATTTATATTTTTTTTCCAAAACCGATATTTTCGGTATTGCATGCAGTATTTAAGTAAATGTTGTTACAACATAAACAACCAGTGTGTTGTTTACACTTAATGCAATACTGCCCAGAGACAGGCAGTGATGTAAGCTATACATAAGAATAAGTAATTGAACACAGGCATGAATGAAATTTGTTTCTATGCGTAGTCGCTCCACCTTAATGACAACATAAGTTGGCTTACTAAGAGCGGAGTAAGAGTAGGTAAATAGTTAAAGGCAATTAGAGTGAAGTTTTCTGAGTTAACCGAAGCTATTTTATTATTATTTCTGTAGTTGTTATGATCCCACTAATAATTCGTCCATCACCATAGCAATTTAAGAAATATGTACCGCCATAACTGAGATATTATTCTTTACATACAATACAACTAGGCAAACTAGTTAGATATGATGATAAAATTATAAGTAGGTATTTACTAAGCATTTTGTTATGTAATCGGCTAGCGATGAACTACTAGAAAACTTTTTGTATCCGTATTCATCTGAATAAATACAATACTGATAACATCCTGTTGTAGCGATTTCACGTGAATCGTTTTAAAGGTGCATCATTAAGATTGACCAATCACAACAATCGACCCGGATTCGGATCTGAACGATTTCGCATCGTTAAACCTGCAATGAGGTGTCATTCAGATAAGTAATAGTCGGAAAAGCAGCACGTTCTGAATTAATGTTTGTGTACCTAATGGCGATTTCTTATTTCTTCTTAATAATAATAATAAAAGATATTTATTGACCACAAAATAACAAAGAAAACAACATGCAACACAACATTTATCAGTGGTCAACTAGGTCCCAGACTCAGCATGTGCCACAACGACTTCTTCAACTTTAATTTTCAGTGTCCTACAAAGTATACCGTTGAGACATATACGTGTCAATATGATTAATAATACAATAAGAAAAACAAATACAAATTACTTACTTCCTTAGCTTTTATTGTGAAACTCGAAGAACTCTCTACATGCAGTCTGTACATATTAACGTACAAAATATTTATAAACAGCTTCATGCCCTGCTGCATCGACACTCAAATCAAAAAGGGAAAACTCACCGGAATAAGTCCAAAGGTTGAAGTAAGATCAATAAAAACACAACCAAGTGTTATCTAATTATGTGATGTGAAACTATAAATACGTACAAGATAAAATCGCTGGGATATCCATGTAATATTATTAAACGAACACGATGGCTGATGCCTACGGCTACGTACAAGTGTTTCATAATAACACGACACGTTGTTATAGACTGCTTCGAAAATAAAAACAGATACGAATCACTGGTCGTTAGAGATTACAGTCATTTCCCTATACGGAAACGAATGAAACAACTTTGATATTTAGGTACTAAATGTCAGAAGTCAAACGGCGCATTCCTGTGTAATCTAGTAATTAGAAAAAGTTACTACTTCCTAAAGTTTTTTATTATGGCAGTCATCGGCTCTTCAATGAAGAGGTAATTGGATGAGTATTTTGGATAGAATACGGAGTATTTTTATTGCCACTCGTACATTATCTATCATTGACGTATTCCCAAATTAGAGCCGTAAAAAAAGACATACCTCAATGTTTATACCACTTGGAGTCAAACTTTCACTATAATTCGCATAATTTGTACATGTACTATAACTGAATATGCTTACGATAAAATTAGTAGAGCATCACGAAGCTCTTATAGATGAATATGCAAAGCAAAATCTAAATATATTTTCCTTCTTGTACCGCATTTGGTAGAGTCTCTCTCTTACTCTAGGGTTCGTCAATGGGACTGATATTTGTGTGATGAGCTTCGGTGTCATTTCTCAGATTTTGTTATTTATCTATTTGAGTATATTTGTAGTTTCTAATATCCGTTACATAAGTACAGTAGCGATCTGCAAAATTAAAAATATTTACAGATTTAAAAATAAAATAACACATTTAATTTTTTTTTAATAAATTTAATTTTACGGATTAAACTCGACACGTCGGATCTATAAATAATATGTTTAGAATAACAATACACCCGACATTTAAAAAACTTCACTTACCTTCTCCAACACAAACAAACCGAGTAAGTCTTACAACAATATTCCTTCTTTGCACCAGGAGTGTCGCAGCCTCTTTCAACGCCGCAGCTCCCTGAGCCAGCACTGGCCGTGCGGGCCACCGCACAGCTGTCCGGGCAAAGCGACCATGACTACGTCACCAGCCTCCTGGCAGCCTGGGGCCAGCTGCTGATGGACGACCTGATCGCCACCGCCAATGGGAACAAGGTTGGTAGCACTGTAAATGGGTACAGTAGGGCTACCATGAGTTTAAAACTTACGCACTCGATATCGCCTACGTAAATATGTCTGTGAAAAACTTGTACAGCGCCGCTGGGGGTTACGCGAAGAACTAAAATCGGCTGTATGAAAAAAACAACTCGATAGGTTTTTAACGTACGTAAGTTTTCGATAGCCAACTCATGGTGGGCCCTCAGATGAAGAAAGTACTTACGGTTCTGGTGTGTATTTGAATGTGAGATAAGTATCTTACACAGAAATTAATAGTGACAAAAATATAACATTATACACCGTGTTCCTTTTGATATCCCATAACTTGAGGTCCTATTATGTGCTTGCATTAATACCTCTAGAGTTATGGGATATCAAAAGGAACACGTTGTATAATATTCCCAGACCAAATGTAAGTAAATAACGACCAGTCCTAAATGGTGATCTGTAGCTACATCTCATATTAGCCCAAGATAAGGAATATCAGGAAAATTGGTTAGTATTTATTAAAGCTTAGTCAATTACAGCGAGATGCACTAAAAAAATTATCCATCATCTAGTTTAAAATTGCCTGATGAAGACCATAAAATGTAATGACATATTTTGTACTTTAAAATATATAACTTATCCTAAGACGCTGAAATGCTTTGCAAAGAAATGTACTAGTTACTCCTAATTATTTGTACCTATAATGAAAGATGCAAGATATCAGAAAGCCAAACGTAAACCACTTGGGCAACACGAATTATCCATAAGTCGTTGTTTAGCAGTCTCTATGCTATTGACCAGGCAGGTCCAATCACGACGGGTTCGGCAGCCGTTCCCAAATAGTTTATTGCCTACCGATGATTACACACATTACGTATAGGTCCTCCCCGAGTAATCAAATGGAACATCGAAGGCCAAACTGTTTAGGGTACCGTAGAAACGACGTTTTTAATCTATGAGAAGAGATTCATTCAGAGAATGAGAAAATATTTGTTTGTTTTACAGCTAGACCATATGCACTCCTTAAAACTAACTTTTTATAAAAAAGAGCATGTACGTATTTTTATTATCTATTGTAGTAAATAAAAAAGGCGTCCGACCGATTTCAGCCATGGCGGCCGATCTCAATTGAGATCAGCCAAGTGCGCAGGACATATTATAGTGCACAAGTGTGCGCGCAAACACAAGTGCACTCTCTATTCCCTTACTCTCATTATTCGGTGAGACGGCAATCCGACATGACCGATGAGAGATCGGGCGCAGGACCACCGGCTTAACGTGCTTTCCGAGGCACGGGCGTTCAACCGCCAACTTCCTAACTCCGGGCTGAGTAATTTCATTACAGAAAAACTCACACAAATTATGCCCGACCCCGGATTCGAACCGGGGACCTCTCGGTCCTAACGCAGCACTTGCTACCAATAGACCAACGCGGCAGTTAATCTATTGTAGTATAAATCTTCTAAAGGTACAATAAATAAATAACTTTAAAATAAGAAAAAATTCGCATGCATGACCAGGGGTCATAAATGCGTTTTTTTATAATTGAGCTTTAATAGCATTAAAAGCAAAAATAAGTAAGTGTGAGTTCATAACTTGCTTCTATTTATATTTATATTCAACACCATTTTTTGTATATTCGGTAAAGATTCATAGGGCATCTTTCATAGGTGCCCGAGCTTATCACCTCGCATATTCTAAACAAAAGTATTCCATATTTGACTTAAACATTAATAGGACCCTGTGTCAGATTCTATTCGCCCTTACCACTTGATTATCAAGGGACACGGATGTTGCAATCGCGGTGCAGCCATCGCCTTCATTAACGAACATCCAATGCCTACCGTCTTGAACTTGGCCGACACACACCGGACCAATTACCGGCTATTATACTGCTAATACTTCTGACAGGCGTTTCAATCGGACGATTAGATGGAGTATACACCGTGAGATCGTAAGATAGGCCACTAAATGAGCTATTGAATGAAGGAAACGATTGAGATGTCTGCCATCCAAAACAGTGGGGTTTCAATCATTGGTTTATAAAGAACTAACTTTAAATCCATATATAAGGCTTGTGAAAACTTAAACAACCTTTTTCGTACCAATGTCTTCATTCGAAAGATACCTGCAACATTACTGGCCTTATTCAAGACCGAAATAGTTACATTTAAGGTCAAGTTTATCAATATCCAACACAAATTGTTAAGGAAAAATAATAATAGCAGCTAAATGATAGACCGCGACGTGTTTCGTAATATTCCGTGATAGTTCGCGGGGTCGGAGAAAGGTTACCTATCGCGATCAGTCACGTGAAAGCAGTTAAGTAACCTAGACTATCTCTTGTTCCTTATGGGCGAGCCTCTTAGTCACTTGATGAAGCTGGGAGTGAACGGGGAAAGGCGTCTCAGGTGACCGTCCAAACTGATGATGAAGGTGGCAGATTTCTATTATGCACTTTAACAGGAAAAAAACGAAGACAGCTGTTAACAGAGTTTTGAATCTTTATTTTCCTGTCTCGAAAGTATGTAACCCTATGGGATCTAGACACCTAGAAAATTATGGCATTAAACATTTATTATTTCATTCCATTTCCTCATAGCAAAAGAAAGTGAAGTTAATATACATGCATACGTTATTTGTCACGGTAAATTATAATCTCTCCCTTAAAACAATAAACAAATAGCTGCTTACAAAGGCATTCAAACACAACTACTTATGTATTTACGGTTGACAAAGCCCACCTAATGAATATTACACAATGTTGATTTTTAAAATACCGTCACATGACTTACGTATTCTGCAGGCGCGTAGTGAAAGTTATTACAGTTGTATTTTGGTCATTGTTCAAGGCATGGTAATAAAGATAAATGGGATGACAAGGCCCCTATTTACATTCCTATTAGTTTTTGGTCATATTTAAATATTTTTTTGAACTATAACTTTTGTTTCATCACAAGATTTCTACCAGTAGTGAATGTGTAATAATGGGCGTGCTACACAAATTGACCAAATTAGAGACAACCATAATGTGGAAGATATTAAAGCAAATTTTATTACATATCTTAGTATATCTATACTAAGATATGTAATAAAATTCGCAGCCGTAACCCAAAAGAGCAAAACTTGCATTAAGTAATAAATATTCCAATTCAATTTAACGCTCTAACACAGAAATTCAGGTGGGAGACATTTTGTCGACCGGTTGCTGTTACCACCATACAGTTGTGTAAAACCCGCCAAGTGACTCTGACCTCTCTTGGTCAGGTCGCGTTCCGGGATCAGCACTGTACGAACTGGAGCCAGGGGGGACCATTGTTGCGGCAAGCGCCGGACCAGTGGAGTCTTAGCGGCGGTATTGTGCGGGCGGAGCGGGTCAGCCCGCCGGCCTGGGAGACCCGTAGAAACGGGGGCCCTTCCGTCCGGCGGACTGGCCAACTCCGACCCGCACAGCTCAATACCAATGCGAGACTCCACACCTTGTCTCGTTGTTGCCGCAGCAGTGGTCTCCTTTTTCACGGCTTTCAGGGTGAGTGCGACAGGCTCAATATGGTCTATTGTGTCTGTCGACCTCATATTTGGATCTCACTACCGCTTACCATCAGGTGGAGTGAGGTCATCTTGTTAGCCTCTTTATAAAAAAAAAAAAAAAAAAAGAAATGTTCTGAACCAATAAATGTCAATATACTTAACTCAAATTTTCAATTTGTGCAACTAGCAGATAAAAGCAGACTAATGTCGGTAATAAAATCATGAGCATAATAATTACAGCGACCCACAGAGGTCCAACTAGTCTAGATAATAAAATAAGTGATTTAATGCTTCAAGCAAATGTACTACTTAGATGGGCCGGTTAAGCATAACAAACTATGCATAAAAAGTTGCACAAATCAACATCGTAATCTGATGATGTCACTCCTGTTTGCTAAATTTATCTAATATCATCAAGGGAATTAATAGACATTTTAACATAGTTTTTAAAAATTTTGTATTATAAGGATAAGTAGGTACGTATAGTTTGCATTTTTATTTATGGAATAACTAGTGACCCGCCCTTGCTTCGCTTCGGGTAATCCATTCTTAGCGGATGCCTACGTCGTAACATCTACCTGCATGCCAAATTTCAGCCCGATCCGTCCAGTGGTTTGGGCTGTGCGTTGATAGATCACTATGACAGTCAACTATGAGTTAAATATATTTAGATTCATTCCTGAGCATATTAACTATAAGGGCATATAAGTATACTTACTTTACCGCGCTACTAATAATGAATGTAGGAAGGAATAAAGTTCATACAATGAATCCCATAACATAATGAATGATACGGAAATGCTCTTTATTCTGTGATGTCCATTAATACTTCCTGTCACAAATGATCGACGGCGGTAATGAATTGCTCTGCATATTTTATGTTCAGGAAACAGTTTGTGATTTATTAAAACATTTTTTTTTTCACAGGAATGTCACGGAGTCGGTTGCGAATACATAAGATCGGCACCTGCTAGAAACTTGGACACCTGTGGTTTCGGTAAGTACATAAACTAAGCTTCAATGCAAAATGTGCCAAAAATCTAGTTCAAGTGTTATGTCCACTGCATTTCCTCAATAATATTGCTTTAAAAAAACAATGATTGCAAACAAAAAACTATCAACAAAAACGATCACTTAACATGATGAATAACGAAATAAATCAAATTTTACGCCGACTGGTCACAAAGCGGTTTGAAATGCACCAAACCCACCACTCATACAATAAACACGTTTAAAATAAAAGCTTTACCACTCTGTCATAAGGTTTAGCTTTCAATACATTATGGACCTAGGAAATGCCCGTTTGGAACAGGTTTTACACCAGATTGCTCTCAAATTTTGTAACATTGACATAATCGTGAATTAAGATCACTATCAGAGCCAACAACTACATATGATGTTTAAAGATAATGTAAAGCACTCACTCTCCCTTATAAATAAGGAAGCTCTCAATTATATGACAAGCTAATTATGTAATTTTATTTAGAAAAATTTTAGTCTATTAGTCTGGATGTAATTAATAAAAAACCATTATATATTTTTATATAAACAAGTAACTTTGAAATAGGTAACTGTTGCTCGTTTCATATTTAGTTATCTTTTTCATGATGACGTCTTGAACGTTAAGTTATTTCCACTGACTGACTTACTTTAAACCTTAAATTTCTGATCACTACCATTTTTGGACTGTCATGTAAAACTCTTAACACATAAATTCGTTTGGGTAACTTACATACTCGTATGTACTGGCATGCTAAGAAAACAAAGTTCCATTAAGAAATTCAGACACAGCAACTTACCATTCTCCATTCTACAGAATACCGAGACCAGATGAACTTGGCAACTTCATTCCTGGACGGGTCGGCGCTCTACGGCAGTTCCGAGAAGGAGCTTCGGTCTCTCCGACTCTACGACGCCGGGAAACTCGATCTACACTCATGCAGGAAGTGAGTATTCAGTGAAGCTTACCAGTTTGACTGGCGAACGTCTAGATAGTCTTGGTCCGGTTGAGCCCATTGATTAATGGATTAAGGAGGCTTATCCTTATTTGGAACGGTTTGAATAATACATGGCAACAGTCGATTATCACTTTCTAAGCTACGGTTACAGTTAATGATTGAAATTATTATATACTTAACGGCATTCTGCTAGCTATTGCACTCAGTCATTGTAACCAACGCTAAATTATAAATTCAAATGTAGGTTGGGTAGGTATTATGTCGAAACAGAATCACATTTACCGTTTAATGTTTAGTGACAAAAGACTTGTAAAAAAATATAGAAACCATTTTTATGTGTAGAGCTGTCTGGGTTTATTATAATTACTGTACATAGGTAAGATATGTATTTGTATACATTATATAAAGTTATCAACCCGCACTTGGCCAGGGTGGTTGATTAAGGCCATATCGCTCTGGTTTAGGGTAGGCCCGTGCCCCAGCGGTGGGGACGTATATGGGCTGATGATGATGATGATATAAAGTTATAATTTGAACATAATATAGTATGCAAAAAACAACAAAAGCATTCGTGCACATCATTGTTTCATTGCGGATTACGGGCAAATGATTCAATGAAATATTACGCACAAGTACCTAATGTTACACAATGAAAGTTGCGGCAGAGCGTAATAGTATTCCATACAATCATGTGATCGGGGTTTAGTCTTGTGGGCTCGAAAGTAGCAGTATCTAAAAGGATTTTTTATGAAGCTTCCTAATGAGTACCCATGGATTTATACTAATTTCACAGTAGGTAGTGCCAATAAGTAGGTGCTTACCTTATTTTATTGTATTGTAACAAGTAAAATTGAGTAAAATAGAAACATAATTTACTCACTATACAGGGTGTCCCAAAAAGTAGTGTCAAGCGGAAGTCCTGAGATAGAGCACCCCGTGGGGCATCCGAAACACCCCCATGTATGTTCCGCGATTTTTTATAGTTTTCGAGTTATGATTATTTTTCTAAAATTATGAGAACAACTGACCTAACCGACTAAAAATATTGTAGAGAAAAAGTATCTGACTTTTTTGAGTAATTCTTTTTGCAAACCAATTTTCATGAGTTTTTCTTTAATGCCTAAAATATTTGTCTCCATAACTAATATGGAAAATATCAAAAATTATGGAACAAACTGAAAAGTTACGTTCTGTAAATAATGTCTTACAATTTCAACGTTAAATTTAAAATATAAGGAGGTAGTTGCATGGCTCCTTAATAACTTTAAAAACTGCACTAGACTCTCAGCTTTCATAATCATTAATAAAAACTGGTACTTAATGGGCTACTTTTGCTGAAATCGGACTTCAAAGACAGAGAGGTGGAAAAATCATAAAATTTGACATTCGATGAACAAGTATTATTTGGACATTTTATTGTTTCTAAAGTTCATAAGATCGCTAACAATCAAAATTATACCAGAAATGCTAAGAAATATCCACTTGAAAGTTTTATTTGTAATCAAAATTAAGTTTTAAAAATGGAAATTTTATTGAAAAAAAAGTAATTGTTTTTAATTATTTATTATGAGAAGTTTATAAGTAAACGTTTATTAAAGTCCGTAAACAAAGCAAAGTTCGTCAAGTTCGTTGTAACAAAGGTATACGTATTGCACGTGAAAACAGTGTTAGCGCAATGAAACTTAAATTAAACAAAAAAAAAAACATCCAAATGTTTGCATTTGAATGCTCCTGTATTAAATTTAGGTTTGTTAACAAACTGACTAACCTTCGAAATAATAAAATGTCCAAATAATACTTGTTCATCAAATGGCTAATTTTATGATTTTTCTACATCTCTGTCTTTGAAGTCCGATTTCAGCAAAAGTAGCCCATTAAGTACCAGTTTTTATTAATGATTATGAAAGCTGAGAGTCTGGCGCAGTTTTTGTAGTTACTTAAGAGCCATGCAACTACCTCCTAATATTTTAAATTTAACGTTGAAATTGTAAGACATTATTTACAGAACATAATTTTTCAGTTCGTACCATAATTTTGATAACTTCCAGTTAAGTTATGGAGACAAATATTTTAGGCATTAAAGAAAAACTCATGAAAATTGATTTGCAAAAAAGAATTACTCAAAAAAATCAAATACTTTTTTCTTTAGAATAATTTTAGTCGGTTAGGTCAGTTGTTCTCAAAATTTTTGAAAAAAAATCATAACTCGAAAACTATGTATAAAAAATCGCGGAACATACATGGGGGTGTTTCGGATGCCCCATAGCGTGTTCTATCTCAGGACTTCCGCTTGACACTACTTTTTGGGACACCCTGTATAACTAAAACTAAATAGCTATTTAGGTTGCTCGCAAACATCGTTCATAAAAAGACATTGCTTAACACTATACACATGTTCTAACATGTGAAAAACGAGATACGACAAGAACCGGAAAATAGATCCTACACAGATTAGATCCATTACGTTTTCTTGTGCGCCTACAATTTTCCAGCCCGTTTTTGTAATGGAACCTTTGTTACTGTCATACAGTACCTGTTTCTTGCAGCCATCATGGGTGTTAAATTAATGTTACCCAGAGGCTATTGTTTCAAATCAACTTTTATCAATTCCCACGTCGCATTGTTCCCTGGTACTTGTCCGTAGATCTAATAAATGTCCATCCATGAAACTCAATGACGTCGTTAGGTACGTATCTATCTACTCTTCAGTCAGCCATTGTTCGAGTCCAGATCTATCATCCAGATATTCTTGTCTTTCGGGTTTAGACGTAAAGTGGCTCGGTTCAAACAATGTTGAAATTCCAAGTGTCGTCACAGATATGAATTGTATGCAAATGGGATTCAATCCAACCTTGAGACGATTTGTATACCTACGGAGATATTTATCGCTATGTTAAGAACATGGGTATTTATTGTCTATGGTGATTATATGACTACACGTGCATTTAAAAGTTTTACAACCAAATTCCTAGATGTGCATACTAGGATGTGCATACTAATATATTGATCAACTCACCTCAGAATATTTTCAAGTCATGCTTGCACGCTCAAGTCGTATTATGCCTTATTTGTTTTGTAAATAAGTAAGCTTTATGTAATAGATACCGTATTAAGCGGCCAGCCAACCGCAGCGAATGTGCGGAGAAGTCTAGAATATGTTACGCGTTAACGGGTAAAAAACACATTTTAGTGGGTCAGCGTATCTATATTCAAAGCTATAAACATTAGCAGATCGTACTTTTATGTAATAATAATTCGCTGAATTCGCCATAATCGTCTGCGATGGGACCCACTTTCAAGCATAATTTAAATGCTTCGATTAGATAGATTCACAAAACACTTCGATTAGATTTATTCCATATGCAGATTTACTCTGAATTCATTTATCATTTATTTCGTATTCATTGTATTCGCAATCGTTTAAATAAATCCAATAATTATTTTTCAAAATTATCATAATAAGGCATATTAGTAGAGAATTTCTCTTTACTAAGCCGTCAGCACCTTTCTCCGACCAAATAAGTGCATATATATCTGTCGAAAAGATAGGAATGTCTTTCTTTATACAGTTTAAGGGTTAAGCAAATATACAATTCTATAATTCATTCAAGTAACTCTATATTAGAGAACCTTTAGTTATAGAAATGAACAGTAAGTATCTAAACTAACCCGGCAAACGCCCATTTCAGATGCAACGATGGCAAACCAACCGCTCCTCTCTACAAAGCCCTGGTCTCCGAGCACAACAGGATCGCTGGAGAGCTCTACGGCCTCAATCCCTTCTGGGACGACACGACTCTGTTCCTAGAAGCGAGACGGGCTATGGCAGCGCTGATGCAACACATCACCTACAATGAGTTCCTTCCCGTGTTGTTGGGAGAGGTAAGGAAGGATTTTTGGACTTATGAAGTAAAGTTTCTAAGGTGAGGTGTGGTGAGGAATGCCAACATATTTGAATGAAGTTTTCTAAACTACTCGTAGTCATAACAAAAATACACAAGGCTCTAGTACTCTGCTTAGAATACATAAATCCATTTACCAATAAAATTAGAAGATATATATCCATTTTTTGGGTAGATAACGGGCGCAGTCCAAGAAACAAAAGCTTTCCATTAACTATGCAATAACCGAACTGTGGTTCTTATTATTGACCCCTCCAAAATTTTAGGATGTGTGATCATTTGGGTTATATTCATACATTAGACACATATAAAGCCAATTCGGGACAATTTTTTTTATTACAATTAGTACATACATACGTCAAGATCCAATGACACATGAATGTGTTCTTCCCCAGGTGGGCATGGCTAAGGCTGAGCTGAAGCTGCAATCCCTCGGTTTCTGGCGCGGGTACTCGAGCGCTAACCGCGCCGGCGCCTACGCGGAGCTGGTGGCTGTTGCTCCCATATTCAAGGCCATGATGAACGAGAAACTGGTATGTACCTCTCCCCTGAATGAAATGAAATATTTCCATACTGTAGGTATACTATGGCAATATTTCATTGGCCTTAACTGCGTAGTTATAGATATTGATTTAAATAAATACAAGCAAACAAGCGATATTAGGAAATGGCACAGCCAATATGGCTGTGCCAGTTCCTAATATCGCTTGTCTTGATGTTCCTAATATCGCTTGTGTACCAGTTATGGGCATTAGGTAAAATCCACTGCATGTGTTAAAAAAAATCCAAAAAAGTCGCGTATCCGACGAGTTTATGTGTCCGGAAAATCATAGCTCTTGTAACTGTAATTTGCCATGAATTCCATGAAACCGTTTACTTTTGTAAGTACCTAATATTCAATTTGTTTTCTATGTACCATCCTACCAAAGTTTTGAAAAAGAAAACAAATCAACTTATTTATCGATGAGCTGCTCATACAACACTTGCTTAACTTCACCAGCTTGTACTATCATGAAAAGAACACATCAACAATTCCATTTCACTTTTTGCAGATCAACACCACAGTTACCCTAGAAGCGTTAGTCCGCACTAGCGCCCAACAAGTATCCCACTTCCCCTCGTCCGTGGAATGGGACGTGAATCGCGCGCGCGACCATGGTGTCTCTCCATACCTTCGAGCCCTGAGGATGTGCGAGCCTACTGCTGCTATTAAGACCTTCGGCGACTTCGAGAAGATGGGCTTCGACAGGACCAACCTGGAAGTTATGGCTGATATGTACAGGTTGGTTCAAAATATTATTGTCTACAGACTGAGAGCATTCGATTTAGATACGCATATTTGTCGGCTAATGCCTTATTCGAAGCCTCATGAGCCTAGAATAGCAGTCTAGACCCTAGATTTAGGTACCCATTGACTTCGCGCAGTAAAATAAAGTAATTGGATTCCAAACTAGGGTTCCCTGTGATATAGGGGCTAGACTTCCCTTTCAGTTACATAGACTAGATTTTCATTCTTATTTAAAGTAATTGTTTGAGTGTGTATCGATGTGTATACTGTAAAAGTGTACGTGTTTGTGTTAGTTGCCCACAAAGATGTTTGATTGTACTTTTATATATTTCTTTATGTAGTTCTGTGTATCTTTATCCAAAGTAATATACTCATAATAATGGCTTTCCTACAGAAACGCAGAAGATGTGGAGCTTTTGTTCGGAGGTGCGATGGAGAAGCCTGCGACCGGTGCGGTCGTGGGACACACTCTGGCCTGCGTCTTGGCTCTGCAGTTCGCTAATCTGAAGAAGAGCGATCGGTGAGTAACTAAGCAATTGTTTTGGATAGCAAATATCTAATATGGTATTTATCATTCTCAATAAATTCAGTGCAAAGTTTTTTTTTTATTTGACTTTAATAAAACGAAAAGGTTAAGCTTTACTATGTTGCTCGTTTTAAACTAAACAGAGGAGTCAGTGTAGATGATTGCTACAAGTGGTTAAAGACAACCTCATCGTTACTTCTAAACTATTTAAAGCTTAGGTAAGCTTGAGGATCTAATCTCAGAATATTGAAATTAATTAGTTCAAAGCAAAATAATGTCCAACGAAATGTGAACAATAAAACTTTGTAATAACTGTGTAATGTATTAACCAAAAAACGACTTTATCCTCAGATTCTGGTACGAGAACGACATCCCTCCCTCTTCCTTCTTGCCCGAGCAACTCGGAGCCATTCGCAAGGTGTCTCTCGCCGGCCTGCTGTGCGCGTCCGACGACTCACTCAACAACATACAGCCTAAAGCTTTCGTCAAGGAAGACCCGTACTTGTAAGTTGTTTTTATTAATAGACGAAAGCTTTTTGGGACAAAACTCCAACTTCTAATTAACACGTTGAAAAAAGTACCTATAGATCTGCAACAAACTAATGAATTAATTGTTGATCATTGTTCTCTAACATTGTAGTGATGTTAGAGAGCAATGTCTACGTCTAAACAATATATAATTTGCGTCTAATTAAATTTATCTTTAATACATACATAAAATCACGCCTTTTTTCCCAAAGAGGTAGGCAGAGATCACTTCCAGCGATCCACTTTTTCACCTCTGTGGGAAACGTGACGTGACGGGTTGTGAACCACGTCGCCGCCATTCTGCCTTGTGCATTGTTTTAACAAGGTCATTGCGTTCCCACAAGTAGCAAGGATATATGACGGAGGAAGGAAAATGGCAGGAAGGATACTATCGCCTCGGATGATTTGGACTGAGTCGATAGTAGCTCGAGGAGCCGGGGTCGCTTACCCGTATACTGTTCACCAACCACCGGACAGATAGTTGTGACTGGTATCCCCTGACTTTATCTTTAATAACCAGAAAGACGTGACTGGTTTCGATAGTCAACTAGTTAATAATTTTGAGGTTTCTTCTGTAAATTTCTAGATTCATACTGAACACTTTCGTATTAAACACTAAACAGTCAACTTAGTATGAGTTTTACTCTATCATGAAACAAGAAACTTATTTGAGTTCATTACTTATGCACGGTTAGCTATAGGCGTTGATTGGATCCAATATCCAGTCGTGCGCGTTCTAAGCGTTTAATAGAGTAAAAAAAAAAAGTTGAATCTATGCTATTACCTACCATCTTAAGGCTATGTTTGTGCTCTGTCTCACCCTATTCACCAATGAGGCAACCTTTTTCCGCATAAGTGCATAGAAGTCATCCACACTGGCGTCAGCAAACATACCCGACGCACTACAGTAGCGTGGGAGCCTGAACAGTTAAATCCGCACCTAGCAAACTGGTCCCACCATTCACCATTGGACCTTTTCACCCCAGAAACGCCGCCCAGCACTGCTCCCAGCACAGCCGGCTAGAACTCTCCGCGTGGCGTGACGAGAGCGGCGCTAAGGCGGCCGAGAGGCTGTCACAGGACATGCTCGCTGCCGCCCTAGAGAAGGCTAAACAGGAGATGGCTGACAGGAAGCGGCTGGAGTACATGCTGTGGGAGACCAGTGAGTACTGCTTGATTTTTTTTCCCTATGATGTAAATACATCTTAGGGAAAAAAAATCTCATTTATCCATAAGGAAATCCTTATGGATAAATACGCCATTAAAATTACAGGCTTAAAAAACTTAATAAGCAATTTAGGTTTAACTTTTTAACTTAAGCTGCTAAAATAAAAGTAGGTATGTCTAAGAAGACAATTTGATCTCGTGTTCATATGAGTGGCACACACACACTTCACTTTTTTTGCTTGAATATGCAGCCAATTTCAGTCAGTCAAAGTAAAACTGGCCATATACATTGTGCGAGTGGTAGTCTCTGCGAGCCTACCATGCAACCTATGCTGAGAGAGCATAAGCTGAGCTGTAGGAATCGTAATGCAAGTATTACGATTTCTACTTTATGTTTAACATCGGTAGTAGGCGTGAAATAATTTAGAGGTTTTAAAAAGCCCTTTGCTGTATAGTATATAATAAAAACCACGCTATGTTGCACATTTAAAATAAAATCTTCTGTACTTTGCAGACGGTGGTGCTGACCCCAAGTCACCCGTCGGCACAGCGGCGTCATTTTCGAAGGCCAACAAATACGCGCTGAAACTGGCTAACACATCCCTCTTCTTCGAATTCGCTACCAACGAACTGCTCAACTCTATTCATGGAAGGTAAGGCATTTAAAGTATTATCGAACTAAAGTTGGAAATGGGTTTTCATGACCAATTCTATTCAATTGACATGAACTAACTCACCCCAACACGAGTCTTCTAATAAAAATTCAAGAATATGTTAGACTACTGCTACCATTCAGCAGGCACGGGGCCTCTTTAGATTGTTCGCAGCACTTACAAAGTCCCAACCTCTCAGGGTTGGTGGAGTTCAAGATAAATTTATTACTGACTCGACTATTTGAGTACTGCCAACATTCTGCAAGTACTGGGTCTGTTGGTCTGTAGAATTTTGACAGCCCTTACTTAGTCTCTTGTAAGACACAACCCGTCGCGTCACGTTTCCCACAGTGGTGAAAAGTGGATCGCTGGAAGTGATATCTGCCTACTCCTCTGCGAAAAAGCGTGATTTTATGTATGTATGTATGTATGTATGTCTTTCAAACTTTAAATACACTCACCTATGAACTCTCTCTCAATCAATCAGGTATTTTGAACATAACTTAAAATAATTCGGAAGTAGAAATTGTTCCCTCTTTCCCTCTGGGAAAAAGGCGTGATTTGATGTATGTATGTGTGTATTAAAATAATTCCACCTTCCACCAGCCACCGGCGCAAGCGCCAAATCTTCGACGACTCTCTCGGCTTCGGCACCAACGATTTCGTGGACTCGCTCCAATCGGTGGACGTCAGCGGCTTCCTCGGCCAGGACCTCGGGCCCACTATCGAGCCTCAGTGTGATGAGAACGGATCCTGCGACGCCGACGGACCCTTCAGGAGTTATACTGCTTACTGCAACAATCTGAGGAATCCGAACTTGGGCAAGAGTTTGACCACCTTCGCTAGACTATTGCCCCCTGTTTATGAGGATGGTGAGTATTTATACTTAGTACCAAAGAGTTTATAATCACTACCGTTTACTTAGTACATAAGAAACCTTTTGCTTTAAGATATTCCATAGTAGTAGTAGTTTTCTCAGTAATCTGTCAGTGATAAAGGCGCAAAAAGAAGTAATAGTATCTTCCACTTGTCACCTGACATGTATATTTCAGTTTTGTGTCAAGAAAATTGCCTTATGTTGAACTCAAAATCCTATGCCTATTTTCCCATAGATTTTCATCTTAGATTAAGAATGAGTTACAATATGACGATTAACGATAGACCAGAAACTTAATTTATGCACACATTTATAATCCCCCGATAATCAATCTCAAGACACAAGTACCAACTGCAACCAACAGATGGCGCTTTCAGATAATTAATGTTCTATCAGCAAAACAAGCATCTATATGGGTGTGCAATAACCACACTGACAGCAGAAGAAGTACCAAAGCGATCGTATTTTTTTTATTTACACTCCGTCTCCCCGTCAGGCGTGAGCCGCCCCCGCATCAACTCGGTGACGGGCACGCCGCTGCCGTCGCCGCGCGTCATCTCCACCGTCATCCACCCCGACATCTCCAACCTGCACACGCGCTACACGCTCATGGTGATGCAGTTCGCGCAGTTCGTCGACCACGAGCTCACTATGACGCCGATCCACAAAGGTAAACACTTCGAAACATTCCTAATTAAACGATTTTACTTGGGTGAAAAAAATATCACTCATACGATTGCAGTTTTCAGATCATGACCTTACCATGACTTCCATGAAGTAGGTAGACTCCAGAAGAAGTGCTCGAAGAACTGGAAATTACGTAAAATGTGCTAAGAGAGTTGACTGCTTACTTTAGTTTTGATATAGTTGCACCAGTTATAGCGATGAGTTAGCCTCAACGTACTACTTATCTGACTGACCTCAAATTGTGGGTAGTTGGTGCTATAGTTGTATCTACGTATAAACTGCCGTCCTTTAGCTATAATGCCGTTATGTGACAAAACCGCATTCGGAGAAAAACGGGTTTAAAGAGCGCGAAAGAAAAAAAAATCGCTAAACGAAAAGGAAAAGGTTTATATACAAGTGATATATATCATTACACAGGTATTTACAAGAGCTTTAATATGCTCAAACTCTCATAATTCTATGTGTCATATATTTTAAAATATTTTAATTTAAACGTTTTAAATCAGGATTGCTTTAGATTTACTTAATAGAAAACATAGCTAAAATGCCGCTATAGATACCTTAACGGCATTTAAGTGTTTGATTTTGAATAACTTTGATAAATTTGTAAAATGAGTTTCTATCTAATATATTTACTTAACTAAAATGCCGTTAAATAGAATAACGGCGTTTTAGCTCGGTAATCTTATTCTTGTGTCTTGTGCATTACTTACCAATAGTGCAGCTAACTGTTCATAACGGCATTTAAGTCGAGCATTTCCAACATAAATTACATAAGTTTTACTATGCATCTTTTACTAATGTTTATTACTAGACTAAAATGCAGCTAAAATCAAAACCTTTTGCCGTAACGGCATTTTAACTAAGCATTCATAAGTTGATAATTTAGAAATTACAATGTAGTGCATTTATGTAAAAAGTAATAAAACCGTTTTAAATCACTATTTAATTTAAAAATCAACTGTTTCACATTTTAAAAATAAATTGAGATCAATTTGTATCAATTAATCATCAATTTAACTGAGACTGAAACGATTTCATTCAATCATGGGCCGTAAAAAATTATAACTTGTAATAAGTCGAAATCGGTATTAATCGATAGGCAGGATACCTTATCAGCTTTAAGAGAAAATTTTGCAAGTATTGACATACGAGAAATGAGATAATGGAATCGGAAAACACGAAAAGAGTGAGCTAATTCCACCGGCCGGCACAACGCCCGTCAACTGTCAATGTCAGTAATAAAGACAGTCGGGTAAATAGACCATAGATCCATTTATTGGAATTGAAATCAATGGGTGCGTTTAGCCGACACACAATCTTGTCAGCACAGAAAGAAAAATGGCGATTGCTGAGTAGCATAGGCTGACGCGGCTGAGGAATGCTAAGTGGCGATATTCAGATTGATTGATTGATTCGTCATATGGCGGAATAACAGCTAACTTCACTTCTCTCATTTTCCACTCAGCATGGTTCTGGCCGATACTGTAGTCAGAATTGTCGAATGCTGTTCAGCACTCTCAGATTCTGACCAGTCTGTCTATCGGCTAAACGCACCCAATTAATTATATTATCATCATTGTACCGATATTATTGTTTTTCTGCAATTGATACGACACATCACTATGTTTGAACTGTGTTGTGTAACGTTTAACGTGCATTTACTCACAATTTGGGTTTCCTTTCTATTGCAAAATACTTTTTTCCTGTAAATAAATCGATCAATATGAATAATCGATTTTTTTACGAAAAGTAGAATCTTTTTCATATTTCTCAGCACGCAGAAACAAATTTTTTAGACCATATACCAATCCATTACAATTGCGGCCCACCATTTTCAGTCTCCTTTAAAAGGTAATCAATATAAAAAGCCAATTTTTATTCTGAGAACTGCAAATTATCTAACCATAAATGTATATTTGGAACATCTCAATGGAAGAGAAGCAAAAAATTATAGAAAGCTGACTATATAATTTTGGTTTTTTTTACAGCAATTGCGTCGTGCCAAATAACTGTCAATAGTTTAAAGTGAGAAGTGGTTTTCCCAACAGGTTTCTTTAAAAACAGTAAACAGTAAAAGGATATATTTAAAGGTTTCCATTTTATGGTAACATTATGGCTTTTTCAAGATTTACACTAAAATATTTCTCATAATCATTGTTGATTGATTTGTGTTCATTGTACACGTACAGTTCCCTTGCTTTTTTATATTTTTCGCGTTGTTTAGCCCAGTCAACACAAACAGCACATTCATAAACAATACATATACATTATAAAATTTTGCATCATGTTTGGATTACTTTTTTGTACCCTATAGGCTTCGCACAATTCACTCTCTTCGTTTCTGAGCTGAGTACCTAAGACTTATTTTCATATTTTTTACGTGTTTTCTATTAGATTCATAAGATACTTTTTATCTGGGTAAGTTTGAATAAAATGCAAATGCATGAGTTTCACATTAAAATCGTTCTGTAAACAGCGTGGTTGATGTTCGTTGGCGTCTGTAATGAGGTGCCAATGGGTTAAATGTTCCTATATATTTGTTAATAAATCCCGGTCAAATGGAAGCGATGTTTGATGCTTGCTGCGCTAATCTTTCGATTTTTCGGTAAAATTATCATGCAAAGGTTTGTCATTCGTTTTTTCACAGACTGAAGATGTTTGTTATTTCTTTAGGCATTTGCTTGATAATTTTACAGAAAAATCGAAAGACGCGGCAAGCATCAACAATCGCTTCCTTTTGACCGGAATTTATTAACGCACATATAGAAACATTTAACCCATTGGCACCTCATTACAGAGGCGAACATGATCCATTGCGACGCTGTTTACAGAACGATATTTACCAACCCCCAACTTACCCTGATAAAAAGTATCTTTTTAAACTTATAGAAATCACGTAAAAATATGAATCTATAAGGAGTGAATTGTGCGAAGCCTGGGTTACATAAAAAGTAATCCAAACATGATGCTAACCTTAATACTGTTCATGAATGCGCTGTTTGTGTTGACTGGGCTAAACAACGCAAAAAATATAAAAAAGCAAGGGCACTGTACAATGAACACAAATCAATTTAAAATGATTGAGAAATATTTTAATGTCGATCTTGCAAAAGTCATAATCTATAATATAAAAATGAATCGCAAAATGTGTTGGTAAGCGCATAACTCAACAACGCATGAACCAATTTGGCCAATTCTTTTTTTTAAATGTTCGTTGAAGTCCAAGGATGGTTCTTACGGCGAGAAAAAATTTAATAATTGCCGGGAAAACCCTAGAAACAGCCCTTTTCTTTTTCTCATTTTTTGACAGGACGAAGTCTGTTGGGTCAGCTAGTTTTACCATAAAATGGAAACCTTTAAATCTATCATAATATTATGTCAACGACTTGCTGTTTAAATGAAACGTTTGCTCCTGTTGGGAAAATCACCTCTCACTTTAAACCATTGATAGTTATTTGGCACGACGCAATAAAATTGCTGTAAGAAAACAAAATGATATATATGTAGTTAAATTTTATTGCTATTATAATTTTTTTCTTCTCATCCGTAGAGATGTTCCATATTTATATTTATGGTTAAAGAATTGCTGTTCCCACAATAAAATTAGGTTTGGTTTCATAAAAAAGAATCCGAATATGATGCTAAACTTTATATCGTTCATGAATGTGCTGTTTGCATCACAAGTTTTGCGAGTTCATGTGCTCTGTGATACATCCTCTCTTTCATGCCCTTGGACTGAGACTGCGACTTCTTTCAACGTTTGGTACATAGTCGCATTATAGTTAAGTAATGTGGGTTAACCGCATTTAAGTCGTGCAAATTGAATGACAGCAAATTTATTAAACAAATTTAAAACGCCGTTATTGGACTTTAACGGCGTTTTTGTTTAATAATTTTACTTAACGGCGTTTTAGTCTTGAAATGCCATATAAACGCTTTCCGAAGAACAGCAAAACAATATTGCCGTTAAAGTACTTTAACGGCCTTATTGAGAAGGAAATTCAAATAACGGCAATTTAGTTATGTAATTTCAGTAAATTTTTATCATTTTCAGAAGTTAAAATCCTTTAACCGCGTTTTAGTTAAGAATCTTAAGGTAACTGCATTATAGCTATGTAACCTCGCAAAAACGGGGCACTCACTCGTAGTTAACGGCATACTATCTCAGAAACTACTCAAGATATAAAAAATTGGGAAAGATGGTTAGATTCCGCATATTTTTCTTATTCGGATGGTATTCAAAAGTCAAAAATGACCAAATGTTAGTTAACGGCATTATAGCTAGAGGACGGCAGTAAACTCGACCAATTTCTTAAGCCGTTCCCCCAATTGATGTTGGAATGTGGCTACATCTACATCACGTACGTCAGTAAAAAAAACAAAGTCGCTGAATTTTCCCTATTAGAACAAATCAGAAATTGATAGATAGTCCTACTTTAAAATTTTGACGTGCCTCTGCTTTATCAGTTTGCCATGTACAAATTTTATGTATCTAAGTAGTTTTTTGACCTTAATATGAAAGTTGTAATTGTAAGTTCAAAATAATTAGCCATTGAACCATTAACTGGTTATCGGTCAACATCATCATCATCAAATATTAACCTACCTTATTCCCACCAGGATTCCACGAGTCCATTCCCGATTGTCGGTCGTGCGAGTCCCCTCGCACGGTGCACCCCGAATGCAACCCCTTCCCTGTGCCAAGAGGGGACCACTACTACCCCGAAGTGAACGTCACTTCCGGAGAACGGCTCTGCTTCCCCTTCATGAGGAGTCTGCCTGGACAGCAGCAGCTGGGTAAGTTAGCTATGGAATTGACGTCTTCAAGATAATACCTACTGGTAAAAATCAAGATGTTCAGGACAGAATAATATTGAACTGCACTGATCTGTACAAAAACAAACCATCCATGTCAATTATTATTAACACAATGTTAATCAAACAATTTAGGCAATGTATTGAGATTTGTCAACTAATTATAATACACAAGTATTTTGCATAAACGATACGGAAGAAGCAGAAAGCTTCTTCATTCTCAAAGTTAAGTGAATATCCCATGATGAGGATCAGACCAGTTCGCTGAGAACATACGTGATTTCCAAAGCACGCACGTGCATCTGCCATTTTCTTAACTACTCCAGGCTTAGTAGTTTGTAATTTATTATTATTTATTAGATATTTATGTAGTTAGTGTAGTTTTTGGAGTGTTATACCTACTTAAAGTTCCGAAACTCATAAATAACTGCTCCTCAAAAGGACCCCGTGAGCAAGTGAACCAGAACACAGCCTTCATCGACGCGTCAGTCATCTATGGTGAGAACCCCTGCATCGTGCGGAAGCTGCGAGGCTTCAACGGACGACTCAACGCGACCGTCAACCCGCACGGAGGGAAGGACCTGCTGCCGCGGTCCGACAGCCATCCGGAGTGCAAGGCGCCTAGTGGATACTGTTTCATTGCTGGTGAGTGTTGTAAATTTTTGCTGTCTTTAGCCTAGACTGTTACAAAACAGAACATAGATAGATAGAGTGCCGGAAATAATTTTGGCCAAAATTGATGTTTAAAGCAAAGTAAGTAAAGTAAAGAAAAATGTTTTTATAATTGTGAGGTTTGTGTAAAAATAACCCTTTGTGTGGAAATTCAGTGTAGTCGTGACACTTAGCTTTTGGTTCTCTGCCTAACCCCCTGGGAAAAAGACGTGATTTTATGTATGTATGTATGTATGTATTCTTACTAAACTAGGCTAGTTAAAAATCTGCTGGGGCGCATTTACTGCTGCCTTAAGAAAAGTAGCGAAGAGAATATCAAATATGTACTGAATTACATTATATAATTAACCGGTAGCCCCGGAATAACTCCTTACTTCTGTTTTCATCCTCGTCTTGCCTTAAGAGTAATCAGCCAGTGCTAAACTAGAACTTCCTCTGCAGGCGACGGTCGCGCATCGGAACAGCCCGGTCTAACAGCCATCCACACGATCTTCCTCCGCGAACACAACCGCCTGGTGGAAGGTCTCCGCGGCGTCAACCCGCACTGGGACGCCGAGCTGCTGTTCGAGCACGCTCGCCGCATCGTCGCCGCGTCCTTCACGCACGTCATCTACAACGAGTTCCTGCCGCGGCTGCTGTCCTGGAACGCTGTAAACCTGTACGGGCTCAAGCTGCTGCCATCTGGTGAGTAGACTGTCACCAAATTAAGTAGTGGTAATGTCTAGCCAGCCATCGCGTTTGGTGAGTACCTACCTAGAAATATTTGTTCTGGACAGGTACCAAACACTTTAATCGAACTTGTTCTCTAGCTGGATAGTTCCGATGTTCTTATTCCTAGCGTAATGCAACAAATACGCTATCAAATGCGAACTCAAACCAGTCAATACGTATTTTCATATAGCTACCACAGGTATTTACGGAGTTTTTTTTTTTATAATGAGCTAATAAGATAACCTCACTCCACCTGATGGTAAGCGGTAGTGAGATCCAAATATAAGGTCGACAGGCACAATATACCATATTGAGCCTGTCGCACTCACCCTGAAAGCCGTTTCACCCCTCCCCCCCGGAACATCGATATTAGAGGTAAAGGGGGACGTGAAAGAGGAGACCACTGCTGCGAACGAGACAAGGCGTGGAGTCTCGCATTGGTATTGAGCTGTGCGGGTCGGAGTTGGCCAGTTTATCTTAGCTACGAGTAGGTAGGTACAGCAAGCGACAAAATGCAAACCTACAAACAAGATCAGTTAGGCAATACCTTCTTATTAAGGACTAGGTACTGACTCTACGCAGCCTGCGCATGATCTCGAAGCGGATCTTAACACATGAATCGTCACTCTGGTCTGTTCTCACCTACCAAATTAAGTACCTATTTAGTAGTAATTCCTAGAGGATATCTTACTTACCTACTGTAAACTTTGAAAACGGCGTCTATAACATACTAATTTTCCCTCACCAGGCTACTACAAAGAGTACTCCCCCACGTGCAACCCGGCGATAGTGACGGAGTTCGCGGCGGCGGCGTTCCGCATCGGGCACTCGCTGCTGCGGCCGCACCTGCCGCGCCTCTCGCACACCTTCCAGCCCGTCGAGCCGCCCATCCTGCTGCGCGACGGGTTCTTCAAGCCCGACATGTTTATGAACGTGAGTAGCAGTCGAAGTCACCAACATGTGTTGGCGATGGTCACCAACATGAATGACACCAACATTAAAAAAGAAAGGATATATAATTATTAGACCGAAAAGTTATTACAGAGTAAATTTCTTAATATAATATTCGCTTTTAACAATTTTAAACAATGTTAGCTGCCGGTGCTTATAAGGGGGTAAACCTGTGCTATAAGAACCGGCTTCCTTCCATTGAGACAGTTTGTTATTATAACATAGTACTGTCTAATTACAATGTATTTTAATAACAGATGTAAATTATATATACGAGAGAATATGAGAAACCTTCTTTTTAAAGTCAGTTAAAAAATTCTGTTTCGCTTTAAATGGTTACAGTAATGTATGTGTTCTTGATGATGTCAAAAACACTAGACACTTCAAAGACTAAACTCTAAAATTTTGATAAATCTTTACTCGATGTTAATTATGAGATAAAACACCAAGTGCATGCAATACAACTGTAACTTATGAGACACAATTACTTTGAGACATTTAAAGACTTAATTGTATTATACCAGTTAACTTATGAATTATGTTATTGTTGTCATTTAGAAAGAAAGCTTAAATAGAGTGATCATCGACTTTATCCTCACATGATATAAAAAGGCGTCTTCAGGATGTAGCAAAATATTAAACTCAGACACATCCTACACTACTACAGTCTAAAAAGTACCATTACTACCTAACTAAACAAAAAAAAATGGTACATCAGAATATGATCTCTAAGCAAACATTTTGAGACTTTAGCCTAAACAATTTACTCTTATTTCCAGCACCCCGGCATGGTAGACGAACTGATGCGCGGTCTCTCATCCACTCCCATGGAGACCCTCGACCAGTTCATCACCGGCGAAGTCACCAACCACCTCTTCGAGGATCGGAGGATCCCCTTCTCCGGCATCGACCTGATCGCACTTAACATCCAGCGGGCCAGAGACCACGGCATCCCGAGCTACAACAACTACAGAGCGCTGTGCAACCTTAAACGGGCTGCGTCGTTCGAAGACTTGGCTAGGGAAATCCCTGATGAAGTTATTGCGAGGTGAGTGAACAGTATAACAAGAGTGCTAATGTTATTAAAAACATAAATTTCCTAATCTATTGACAACTTACGTAGATACAACAAATATTAGTTTTTATTGGTCTACATGCGATATTAGGAGTAGCAAATACATAGCTATTTACTGCCCGACTAATATTTTGTGTAATGGAACGCGAAAGTCTCAAATCTTTAGATACCATTTCCAAGACCAGCAAAAAGAACGGATACATTATACATACAGTAATTGAGAACTTCCACATTTTCGAGATCAAATAAAATATAAATTGGTATTGAGTTAACATTTCAAATAAAATACCTACTTACATATAAGTAGGTATTTACATATTCAACTAGGCTCACCTAAATTTATCAAATCAGTTAGAAAAATTGATCAATGACGTCTTAATTGATAAATCACCCGTAGCTTTAAGAATAAGACTTGGTAGGATTACGTACGGGTGTGAGCCTTCCGCTCCCCCGCTAGTCTGGTGAAGCTGCAAAAACCGTCTGAGGTAACAGCTAAGTCCTCCAAAAAAAAACCCTAAGGACAGTCCTGCTTTTTTCATTTTATTCTTTCCTTCATTCTCTTTTTTTTGTAGACTGAAGAGGATATACCCGACGGTGGACGACATCGACCTGTTCCCGGGCGGCATGAGCGAGCGACCGCTGCAAGGCGGGTTGGTGGGACCGACCTTCGCCTGCATCATCGCCATTCAGTTCAGACAGCTCAGGAAGTGCGATCGATACTGGTGAGTTCTGGTCTTTTGGCTTTTCGTTAGGTAATTAGCTTAAGTACGAAGGTGAAGTGGAAGCTTTATGAGTAGCTCAAGTCAGAAGTCGAAGTGAAAGACCTAAGTCACGCAAAGGTAGGTACAATTGTACCTACCTTTTCGTGTAATTAATTACATTTAAGTAATTACTTAAGTGCTAGGTACTTCGAAGTAGAAGATAAGTCTTCTACCTTAAGAGGTATAAGTACGAATTTAACCTATAAGAAGGAGATGAGACCTAAGAAAGGCTCTTACAAACAGAACGCAAGATACGGTAGACGAGAGAAAAAAATATAGGCAGCCACGTATGTAAAGGTAGGTATGTAGGTAAAATGTCTAACATGGGGGTGAGCCGCCATTAATTAACATTCAAAATTTTTCTAAAAAAATCTGCGTAATCGCGGACATAAGTCAGCAATGCGAATTGTTCCATCTTTACACGATCATAATATTTTTATATTCAACTTATTTGGTTGTGATACAACAGTATCACATACCTAAACTAGAAATACCTACTATAAAATACGACTACTAAGTACTTATTCCATTGTTATTTATTTATAGGTACGAAAATGACAACCCGGCCGCGAGATTCACTGAGCACCAGTTGGCTGAGATCAGGAAGTCCACGCTGTCCAAGATCCTGTGTGAGAACTTCGATATCGAGGGCGACATCCAAAGAGCAGCATTCGATCTGCCTAGCAATTTCTTGTAAGTGCATTTTGGTTTTTGGATGGACGTACTTACGTACTCTATTAAGTGCCTAATGCCTGTACTTACAATATTGGGACCGTGCGAAGAAATGGCGCTGATTGTCAAAAACGCATGACAATCTTATGAGATGTCTGTTGTTTTGCTAGCGGCGGCCGTTGGTACTAATTTCACTCCATAAAATTTAACGAAAGAAACGCCACCAAAATGAGCGCAGCACCGTCGTGCACGCTCCCAATAGGTATGCATGGTTAAAGTGCTAAACAGTTGGACCGGTTTGGGTGCAGTGTTTTTGTTTTTTTTTAATTGTTTCGGTACTGACGTGTCTCTTCTTCCAGGAACCCTCGTGTCCCCTGCTCGTCGCTGCCCAAGATCGACCTGTCGGCGTGGCGGGAGAGTTCAGCGCAGGGCTGCCTCATCGCGGGCCGCTCCGTCGCCGTCGGAGAGTCCGCCTTCCCCTCGCCCTGCACGTCTTGCATATGCACCGTTGAGGGGGTAAGTTAATGTTCATAGGAAGCCTAATTTTTAATATCATCGGAGGAGCACTGCGCTGCTCCACACCTATATTTTTGAATTATGATTTGACTGGCTAGGTGTAATAGTGGTCAGTGACCCTAGCTGGCGGTTCTAAGAGTCGTGGGTTCGATTCCCGATTGTCAGTGTGTGATAATGTATTTAAGTAGGTATGTATTTATAAATATCTATGTATGTATATCAGTCTCTGACGCCCATAGTACAAGCGATTTGGGCTCAGATGACCATCTGTGGTAATGTCCCAGGTATTTATTTTGCTTTTAACGGGTGCCTCTAAAAGCGTCGATGGTCGAGTGGTTCAATACCATCGCTCGTTGCGAGCGGTCGCTGCTTGTCGGGGTCGCCAGTTCAAACCCGGCCCCGTACCACAGTGTTTTCAAATTTTAAACGTGGCGGTGTTTGATCTGGCGTGGGCTGATGATGGATGATGAATTATCTTTGTCTAACGAGAGAGCTTCCTCCCCAGGCGCAATGCGCGTCGCTGCGCATCACGGACTGCGCGCAGCTGCTGCGCGAGTGGCCGCGCGAGGCCGTGGCGCGCGACGACGTGTGCGCGGCGCAGTGCGGCGCCACCGCGCCCCACGCGCGCGCGCCAAGGCGACCCACGCTCAACTTCAACTTCCCGGACTTGACGCCGTTCATAGCCAAGTGAGGGTAACGCGAGTGTCGGTGGGACAGTTGTTATCGATGTGAGTGATACGCGTGCTTGGATAAGATACGACATTTTTGAGATACTTCTACGTTTTTTTTTTATAATAGGCTAACGAGATGACCCCACTCCGCCTGACGGTGAGCGGTAGTGAGATCCAAATATGAGGTCGAGTTACACATTCGCCCGTACTAGTGTGTGATAACGAGGCTACTCCGAGACGTAATCGTAGCCAGTTTGAAAAAAAAATACATAATGTAGTTAATGTTACTTAATGTTATACTTTGACTATACCTATGTCAGAACCACCCACCCACCACAGGCGTTGCTTTTTTGATGAAATGTTTACATACCTGGATGTTCCGGCATACGATGCTTTTCGAGCTAAAATATTTTTCCCGAATCATCTTAAACTTTGTATAAGTTTTTCACAGACTCTTGATTTGTCGTATCGAATCGTATCGTCGCAAATGTCGCTCAAATACGGAAACTAAGAGGGATGACGCTGGTCGATGCAGTGAACTGCATAATCACAGTTGTCTTATTCGCCTCACAAAAAGGAAAACAATGTTAAAAGAGCAAGTCATAAGATCATGCTCTTAGCTCTAACGAAATGTGAAAATAAGTTGATTAGTCCCTCGTTTAAGATTAATTAAACAATTACTCCACATTGTGGAACAATGGATTTTTTTATATAAGTCGTATATTATGTAAAAGTTAAGAAAAATTTAAATGATTTTTCCTGTTACGTAAATGCTGAATTGAAGAATTTATTTATGAAAATCTCTGGTTACCAAAAATATAAAACGTCCACATAATGCCTTCGTGTAAAGGATTTTGTACTATAAGTAGATAGAATATTATTTTAATATCGTAGTGATAAGAAACTCATCGTTGTGTATTATTATTGATATTGGTGCAATGTTTTACACTATTGTTTGTGAATAAAACATGTATTAGATAAAATAAATATCGTGGTCATTGTAACTTAAGCTTTTTTACTAGAATTAATAGAGGTTGTGTAATTTAAGACTAAAAATATACTCTGAATTATTTGTGTAACAATTTTGTAAGCATTTATGGCCATCTTTAGCTTTAATTGACTAGAAGACGAAACACAAGTTACAATATAGAAATACTGTTGTACCATACTACCAGTCCATACCTACTCAATGTTACCATTACGTCGTACAAACTGCTTAGTGTTAAAATGCAATCAAACACTCGTCTTCTGTATTTTGTTTTCACTGCCTAGTTATCATTACGTAGAATTAATGTTTTGTAAATTATTATTTGTAAAATATTGGCATAATTTAGTAGTAACTAGTTTTATTATTTAGATTTAAAATACAAATCTCACCTAGTGACAAAATTTTAATAAACTATTTTTTATTTATTTCTTTGTTTTCCTTCCTTAACCCTAAGGTTACCATAATTAAAAAAATATTAAGTCTTCAATATTTACAAATCACTTTATTTGTTGCATATCAAGTCTATTTAGTTTCTTTTTTACAATAAATACATTGCTTTTGAGTATAAAAAACTAGTGTTGCAAAAAAAATAAACAACACAAAACACATTTGACGTTTTTGAATACTTAAGTCTTGATTTGTCAGGCTAGCCCCCTCAGAGTCCAAATACACAATGTGATGTCCGATGTCGACTGTCGCAACGTGAACCGCACGGATCAATTTGGATCATACTCGCTCTGCGTCTCATTATCCTGGAACAAACAAACATTCATTACTAAGAATTATGATGTGCGATTAAATAATAACGATCATATAAGATGGGAGTATCCGACTTAATTGAAATGCGGAAATGTTATAACTTCTAATTATGTTTACACACTTTGTGGAGTCTGGGTAACAATCATTTTATGTAATGACGAAGCTGTTAAAGCGATCTCAAAATTAAATCGTTGTTGTCGCAATTTGGGAATGTAGATCTGACTAGCAAGTTCCAAACGCAGCCAGCGGATGGCGATTACAGACCATAATATAGATAAGTTATATCAATATTAATAAACAGAGTCTACATCTCGTTCATCCCGTGATAGGGTTATCACGGTCCACGAACCTGGTCCGGTATCCTGAACTACCTACTCCAAAGAGCAGGTCATTTGAGGCCACCAGAACCAGATTGGCCCAAGTGACGTCACTTGTGATTGTTAACTAAACTTACCTTTGAACCAGTTTGAAAGGGGACATTGCCATAGTCAACATAAAAAGTAAATGGTTTAGGCTTAGGGGCGAGAGCCATCCGCTCCCCCGCAAGTCCGGTGATGATGACAAGGCTCCTCCAAGCCATCATCGTTAGTCAGTTAGGAAAAAAAAAAACTGGTTTAGGCGGTTTAGGGGTGAGAGCTATCCGCTCCCCCGCAAGTCCGGTGATGATGACAAGGCTACACCATCATCATCATCATCAGCACGCCACTTCTCTCTGTCCTCGGCCACACCATGCCATCATCATAAATAATTTAGGAAAAAAACAACTGGTGTAGACCTAATTTTTTTCGACCACCTGTAACATATGTTAATGTGACACGCAATAAATAATTTGATTTGATTTGATTTGATTTGGGCCACTCTAATTCTGGTAGCCTCACTAACAGTTGGTCCACTGCAATAATGATGAATGTCCATTGTCTTTTGTTTTAAGATAATTGGGTTTTAATAAAATATTGTTTATTAAAGTTAAAGTAAATGTAATGCGCAGTTTGTAAACAAGATTTCTAAATACATGTTTAACTGACCGAATAGCATTACTAGTTAAGAATAATTTTTTTTTGGACATTAATCATTATTGCAGTGGACCCTTCAGTTGTGAAAGACATACCTGTCCCTCGTGGTCCTCGGGTCAGTTGGCGGCGACCTCCTTGAACCCGTTGGTGAGCGGGGCGGCCTCGCTGCGCCGCCACAGCCCGTACACGCGGCCCGGGACCGCCTGCCACAGCCGCACCGTGCCGTCCTCCGAGCCCGTCGCGTACAGCTCGCCGTCCGGGGACCACCGCACGCAGTGCACCGGCCCGAAGTGACCTTTGTTCGACTCTGGGATAATATAGACACAATGTTTAATGAACAGATTTAGAGAGATAGGATTAGTTGAATACGTTCTTTCAGAACTAAAAACAGAGATGACAAAAAAATTGTGCACACTAGTAAAAATTAATCAACAATGATTCCTTTTCTAATTCTAACATAAGTTTTTTAAATTGATTTTTGTTTGTAAATGAGAAGATACAATGGGGCTGACGTATCCATGTGGATAAAAGCCCCAAATTAAATAAAGATTTTTAATAAATGAACACGTAGGATAATAAGAAATGCACAGAACAGTCAGCAGTTACGCCACTGTGGAATGCCAGCACCTTAAATGGCACCACTGTAGAACAGCCAGCAACGCAAGTGGCACCACTGTAGAACAGCCGGCAACGTAAGTGATACCACTGTAGAACAGCCCACACCGTTAGTGGTACCACTGTAGAACAGCCCGCATCGTAAGTGACACCACTGTAGAACAGCCAGCATCAAAAATGACACCACTGTAAAACAGCCAGTATCATAAGTGACACCACTGTAAAACAGCCCGCACCATAAGGACACCACCATAGAACGCGTCTGTAGCGCCACTGTAGAACGTCCACAAAGTGACACAGTTCACATGTTCTCTTTTCAAAATTCAAAACTAAACCCAACCCCACCTTACTTGAACGGGGACTTGAACCACCGGACCACAGATAACATAACTATACAGATACCCCATCCCATACATTGAAACGTAGACATCATAACTCGGGCATCTCACGCGCCATGTCTGTTTTCCGTCTTGCACACCAGATGTCGCTAGAGCGAGCGAGCCATTCCCATCCAGTGTAAACGCATGTCGAAAAAGCACATCAAAAGATGTCGCTGTAAAGGCTCCCAAACAGCTTTGACGTCACAGGGTCGCGGAATGACAATACGCACGCGCGAGTAACCGAACCTCACACAAGAGCAGGGTTGCCTCCTTTTAAGGAAAACGTCTCGCGCGCAAAATGCAAAGGGCTGTTTACTGCGACAGAGCGAAAGTGTACCAAAACAATATGTTCGTGAAGTTGATATTGCTTTGAAGCTGCGTGTCACTTGTACAAAAGGAGTTGTGAGGGCCTTTTTCGATAGAACAATGATTGTTAGGTAAATTATTTGTTAGAACATTTTAATCAATTATTATTATTTTTAGTTATTGTATTGAAACAGCTAAGGTAATTATTAGATATTGAATTAATAAATATTGTTATGTAAATTATTACATAACAATAATAATTTAATAATTTACATCACAATATTTATTAATTCAATATTGATGAGTCATTATTATTGTCGTTTTAATTTAATAAAAACGTCAATAATAAAATAGCAGAGAGCGTGCCGTTAATATGTAACAGCGCCGTGTGCGCGTGGCAGCCCTCTGAGCTTTAGAGCAAGCGCTAGTGATTATATTCTCTTTGGCGCGGCCCGGTTGTCGGTAGGCTATCATCGCGCGCAAGTAGGTACATCGTGCCGCGCGAGAGTCCGACAAAACTTTAGGCGTTGTTAAAATATATTTAAAATAAAGTTGTCATTTCATTATGCGTAGTGAACCAATTGATTTATTTCAAAATGTAATGGTGATTTATGACAATACAGCAATATCTAGAATGTACTTACGAAACGAAAACGAGAAGATACCTACTTAAAAGTTCACGATAATGTATGAGTTAAATAATTTATCTATATCATGTAATTAAAAATTATATTCTTTCTTCTCTGTATGGCTGATTGGCTCGATGGCGTATTGGATAGTGCCCCTGTCTCATGCGTCAAGAGTCGTGGGACTCGTGCGCGTAGGTTCGATTCCCACTCGGAACAAAAATTTGTATAATCGAACATCGGTGTTTGCGCCGTGTTAGTGTGTGCTATTTATATACGTACACAAATATTTGTTGTCGACACACCTCTATCGGCGATTACCTTTCTTCAATACAAGGGAGCGAGGTCGGAAATGTCGTATATTTAAGTTTATTTGTGATACAACCACTTACCACGGATCGGAACATTAAAAGTGATGTTGTGTGATTTTATTTGAATTTATTTAAAACTCGTAAGTAGTTAAGAGAAAAGTATTTAATATAAAGATTTTTATGCCCGAATATTGATAGTTGAATATTTTTATTTGTTGTTTTAGTGCTATTCAAAGGTCTATGTAACTTTTTACTAAAACCCCGTTGCGGAACGTGGTTTTATTATTATTTTTAAGTATTGTATTGAAACAGCCAAGGTAATTTAATTTACATAACAATATTTTATTAATTCAATATTGATGAGTCATTATTATTGTAGTTTCATTTGAAGTTAAAGTAATTCCGAATAATAAATAAGATACGTACTTGCTCAAAATACTTAATATAAAAACGTCAATTATAAATTAGCAGAGCGTGCCATTGTGTGCGTTCGCCCAGCAAAAAAGTATCTCCTTTCAAAAAATTATGATGCAGATGTTCTGTGCCTTATCTCGAATAATTCTGCCTGAAATTTTAAATTTGTGCCTCTAAAGGGTTCGGAGTTATTTAAGATTAACTGATTCTGCTGCACGAACGTTCGTCCAGCAAAATATTTTTTATATATTTTTAGTCTAGCTGGATATAAAATATGCAAAAAGATAACTTACATACGGCTGTAAATGTGCCGTAAAAATGAAATTTGTGCCCCTTAAGATTTAAGAGATATTAAGTTTGGGCGAACGTTTTGGCGAATGCTATATATCGGAAACGGTTGGACCCACGTCCCACAGTGATGATTTTTTTATACAGATACAGTATATTTGTGCTCAAATTTTAATAATCATGACTAGCATGGTTTAGGAGGTATGATTTTTTTCCTAGGAAATGAAAAAGACGAACATGACCAAGGACTTCGCGTTAGTGCCGACAGGTACCTATTATGACGTATTCTCACGATCCTATAAAGTTTTGCCGGCCTGCTACATATCATTGGCGAGTTATTAACAAAATTGTATTTTTTTGAGGTTATTTTGATCCAAATTACTTAGAACAGGAAAACGCTATTTTTTATTTTATTTTTATTTTTTATTTATTTATTATTAAAACAGAATGAGTTAGATAACTATTTTTACATTCTGACCCACGCAACACATTTTCTGTGAGCTGGCTTATTACATTCCTAAACAATAATTTTGCCTTATTTTAAGAATACGTATACAAAAAATCAGTTCATTATACCCATTAGATTAGATAAAAACGATAAAAAACCATCCGAAATACTTTTGGTAGATTAAACGACCAAATTCGAGTGAACATTAAAAAGCGGCCTCGCGATACTTCAAGCTTATGTTCCTTATTTGATGGCGTTGTAAAGATATTTAAACAGAACAGATGCGTGATGAATTGTTAAGTTGGAACATATTCTATAATAGAGACATTAAATAACATGTGTTTTTTTTTTGTTAATAATAATACCTACACTATAATTTGTAGTGTATTATTATATATTACAAATTAATTGTCCGTAATCAGCTATTTGATTGTATGCCTAGCGCGTTCATTAAATGACGACATTCATTGATTAATTAGACCGAACATTTAATTTTATTGAAAAAGCGTCAGTCAACGCAATAAACTAGTTAGCAGATTGAACAAAGAGGTCGCCTTTTTATGTCTACTCAAATTTTTCGGGTAATTTATAAAAAACATTTCGAATGGTTCTTCATCATTATTGTTTTAATTAACGGGTATACACACAAACAGATTTTTTTGCGGTTGTCTAAGAACAATTAATATATCTTTAATGAAAAAATATCACATTTTAATAAAATATGTTCTAACTTAACAATTATGCAACTATCTGTAGTATTTTAATTTCATTAACACCATCAAGTACGGAAGGATAGCTTGAAGTATCCTGCGGCCGCTTTTTAATGTTCACTCGAATTTGGTCGGTTAATAAAATATTTCGAAAGGTTTTTTAGCGTTTTTGTCTAATCTAATGGGGGTATATTGACCTGATTTTTTGTATACGTATTCTTAAAATATGGCACAAATTATTGTTTAAGAATGTAATAAGCCAGCTCACAGAAAACTAGCGTTTTCCTATTCTAAGTAATTTGGATCAAAATAACCTCAAAAATACAATTTCGTTAATAACTCGCCAATAATCAAAACTTTATAGGATCGTGAGAATATATAATAGGTAACTGTCGGCACCAACGCGAAGTCCCTGGTTATGTTCATTCGAGGGCTAGAGCCTTTTTTAATTTTCTAGGAACAAAATTAAACTCCTGAACCATGCTAGTCATGTTTATGAAAATTATACGCACAAATATACTGTATCTGTATAAAAAAAAAATCATCACTGTGGGTCCAACCGTTTCCGATATATAGCATTTGCCAAAACGTTCGCCCAGCAAAAAATGTAATATCTCTTAAATCTTAAGAGGCTCTAATTTAATTTTTACGGCACAATTACAGCCGTATGTAAGCTATCTTTTTGCATATTTTATATCCAGATAGACTAAAAAAATAAAAAATATTTTGCTGGACGAACGTTCGTGCAGCAGAATCAGTTTATCTTAAATAACTCCGAACCCTTGGAGGCACAAATTCAAAATTTCGGGAACAATTACTCGAGATAAGGCACAGAATATCTGCATCATTATTTTTTTGATAGCAGCGCCGTGTGCGCGCGGCAGCTCTCTGAGTTTTAGAGCAAGCGAGTTCCGGTCGCGTTGGTCCGGTAAGAGCTATCATCGCGCGCAAGTACATCGTGCCGCGCGGGAGGCGGACGAAACCTTAGGCTTTGTTAAAATGTATTAAAAATAAAGTTGTTATTTTATTATGCGTAGTGAACCATTGACTTAAATCAAATTATAATGGTGATTTATGACAATGCAGCAATATATAGAATGTACTTAAAATGAGAATATACTTGACGGCGCGTTCTAGTTTCACGAAACATTTCTAAAAGAATAATTTTAATTTAATTCGTTTTATTGAATTATTTTTACATTGTATGAAAATAATTGTAATTTCACATCAATTAACAAGACAAATAATTTCTGTTCATTTAAATTATTAACTAAAGAGGGACTTCCGTCCGCGTGGGCTTGCGAGCTGCGTCATCGCCACCTGCGTAATGGTATAGTGGGGCGACTGCCGCTATAAAAGAGCGCTGCACGGCTCAGTGAGTCAGTCTTACCTGAGGCGTCGCCCTGTTCGTACGCTCGCAATTCCGCATACTCTTTAGTACTTACTGTGTAGAAACTCTGTCCGAAACTTGTATTAAAGTGTTATAAAAAGTATTACGGATTATAGTTTACTTAAAGTTGCTTCCCGCCCCATGGATTCGAATGAGCGCAGTCGTGAGCTCGGAAATCCGTCATCAGAAGTCAGGATGAACCAGGAAGCGGAAACTCTCGGTGCGGGTCATGCCAGCCCCTTTATACGCACTGAACGAGACCAGTGGAAGAGTTTGTTGGAATTGCAACACAGAAATGTGCAATTAGTGAAAACAGTGCTTGAACGTCACTTCTTCACGAAAAGAAGGAGCGTCACCTCGTGTTACCCGAGTTCAACCCTGATGATCCAGAGGCAGATGCACGGGCATGGTGCACCACCGTAGACATCTGTATGAAGAAGACCTTTCAAGTGGAAGTCAGTTGATAATACTCCTGAGTCGGGCCTTAAAGGGATCTGCAGCAACATGGCTAGCACAAAATAGTCATGCTGAGGTTACGTGACCAGAATTCTACCCAAAGGAGGGCTAGAACATTTCATCGTCCACTTCGCAAGGAACCGAGGGTCATCACCTGTTTCGGCTGCGGCAAGCCGGGTCATCTAGCGCCACTGCGCGCAGAAGAAGACACCAGGAAACAATAAAGAATCCGAATGGAGAGTGAATATCTGCACCATCAAACCTGCTCTGACCATCTTTACAATCTGGGTGAGAAGTTTTCATTTTGTTTTGATTCTGGTTCTGAGGGCCTACCATGAGTTGGCTATCGTAAACTTACGTACGTTAAAAACCTATCGAGTTGTTTTTTTCATATGGCCGATTGTAGTTCTTCGCGTAACCACCAGCCGGCGCTGTACATGTTTTTCATAGACATATTTACGTAGTCGATATCGAGCGCGTATGTTTTAAACTCATGGTAGCCCCACACAATGCTCTTTAATTAGACAAACGGTAGCTGTATTCTTTCCCTGTAAAAGAAATTATAACTCTGTCACACTTTTAGGGATAGGAAAATCAAGTCTATATTGCGATACCCAAATTAATGCCACAGTTACAATACAGGGTTATTCGCTTGAACTATTATTTCATGTGGTCCCAGATTCTTCACTAGGAACCAGTATCTTGATAGGACGCTATTTGATTAATTTAGGTTTTTCAGTTGAGATTTTATTATTGCTATAAACATGACTCAAATTGTAGCTCAGTGCGAGTTTGGTAAAAAAAGTAAAAGATTTCAATAATACCAATACAGAAATTCCTTTAGACTCATTTACCGACCTAAAAACAATTACTCAAAGAATACTCGTATTTCTTTGGTAAATATTACCTACAGACAAGGTTAGCTCTCCAAGCTTGAAATAAAACTTATAGATGCCAATCGCACAGTGCCACGACGTCCATACCGTATAAGCTCTAACGAGCGAAATCTAGTACGCGATAAAATTAAAGAACTACTTGATGCAGGTGTAATTCGTGAGAGTTGCTCTCTTTTTGCAAATCCGATATTACTAGTCAAAAAGAAAGAAGGATCTGACCGCTTATGTGTGGATTTTCGCGAATTAAAATAGTAACACCGTTTCTGATGGATATCCCATACCTTTGATAGAATACAGCGTTTAGTTGGTGCTAAATACTTTACTTCATTAGACATGGCTAGTAGCTATCATCAGAGTCCCGTACATCAAAACACGATTGAGAAAACTGTGTTTTATTACGACGGATGGCCAATTTGAATATGTCAAAATGCCTTTGCCTTTGGACTTAAAAACGCATCATCTGTTTACCAGCGAGCTATTAACAAAGCTCTCGGTAACTTATCCAAAACATTCGTAATCTGTTAAATTGATGACATCATTATACCATCCCAAACTATTTTTAGAGTGTATTTTTCGGTTAAAGTTAGTATTGGAAACCTTGGCTAAATCTGGTTTTTCTCTTAACTTAAAGAAATGTGCTTTTCTTTAAACAGAAATTGATTACCTTGGATATCATGTCTCATCAGGACAAATAAAGCCTAATCCTCGTAAAATAAATGCCTTGTGTCAACTACCACCTCCACAAACAATCACGCAATTAAGGCAATTTATTGGTCTTCTCAAATATCTACACCTCTGTACAGACTCACATCTGGGAAAGGTAATATTAAGTGGACTCCTCAATTTGAAACCATTCGTAGAAAAATTATTTCTGTTCTCACTGACAAACCCGTCCTCACTATTTTTGATCCTCAATATCATATTGAATTGCATACTGATGCTGGTTCTGAAGGCTATGGTGCTATTCTTATACATTAAAAAAGTCTGCAAGCCTTACGTGGTTGAGTATTTTAGCAGAAGAACAACCTCTTACGAATCCAAATACCACTCGTATGAACTTGAGACATTAGCCACAGTTAATGCTATAAAGCATTTTAAACATTACCCACAGGGTCGTAAGTTTATAATGTTTATAATGCGTGTTCAAATGCTGTTAAAGCAAAACTAAAACTAAAACCTCTCGTGTACACAGATGGTGGTTTTATCTACAAAGTTTCGATTTCGACATCGAATATAGGCCTGGAAAGCGAATGGAATATGTCGATTTTCTGTCCAAGAATCTTCTTACTCAACTCACACCTGTAACAAAAATAATTCAAAAAACGAGTCAACCTAACTGAAATTTAGTGACTGGTTTCAAGCAGAACAACAAAAAGACCCTGAAATAAAATCTATTATATCTAGTTTGCAAACCCATAGTCTTGAATCTGATATTAGTTGTACTCACGAAATTCAACGGGAATTTTGCATGTAAAAATAGAGCGGAACAATCGAAGCGTTTGGTTACCAATTGTTCCCAGGTCATTCAAGTAGGCAGTAATAAATCACGATCATGAAAGTATTATGCACTTAGGATCGGAAAAGACTTTGGAAAAATTGTATTGTCATTAGTGGTTCTCACATATGAGTGAATACGTTCGTAAATTTGTTGAAAAATTGCATCACCTGTAGGCTGTCTAAATCACATTCTGGCCAAGTATAAGCAGAATTACACCCCATCCCTAAAGTATCCACACCTTGGCATACTATCCATACTGATGTCACTGGGAAACTCAGTGGTAAAAATGACACCACAGAATATGTGTTTGTTATGATTGATGCATTCACCAGTACACAATTCTGCATCACGCACTTAATATCGATACGAACAATGCTATTCAAGCTCTCAGGTACGTTGTGTCCACACGTTTGGCGCCCCTTCTCGCGTCATAGCTGTTCAGGGTAAATGTTTTGCAAACAAAGAATTTTAACATTTTTGCGAGTCCCACAGTATTACGCTTCGTCTCATAGCCACAGGCACTAGTCGAGCCAACAGTCAAGTAGAGCGTGTGATGAGTACATTAAAAAACATTCTCACTGCTGTTGAAGTGGGAAATAATAAGTCGCGGCAAGATGCTTTGCCTGAAGTACAAGTAGCTTTAAACAGTACAATGAACCGCGTAACAAAAATCAAGTCCTTTGGAGTTATTAATCGGCAAAGTAGCAAGACCTCTAGACTTATTGACCTTAGATGACGATACTAATACATTTAATATAAATTTAACGGACCTGCGACACTGTGCAGTACAAGTTATCAAAAACAGCGCCATCACCGAAAAGCAAAGGTTTGACGAAACCAAAGCAAAGCTTAGCCGTTTTAAAAATTGAAGATTTTGTCCTTTTAGAAAACCACGACCGGAATCAGAACAAATTGGATCCAAACGGACAATGGGCAAAAATGTATGGAGCTTGGTCTATTTTTGGAGTTGAGCGGCGGTCTCCGGAATCAGTATTTCTTGCGCGGCACTATTAAACAACACTATTTAAAAAAAAAAATCGTGAGCATATACCGGTTAGTTTAGGAGATATCGAATACTTGTTGCCTTTGTATATTTCGATGATTTAATGTATTTTTTTTAATATTCCTATTGTTCCTTTGTAGGACCGTTTAAGGTAATTCAAGTCCTTGAGGGTGACAGATATTTGCTAAAGGCTTTGAATTCCAATAGAACGTATAGATATGCACGCACACGACCGACTTTGTAGTGTGCCTGATTATTGCGTTCCATTGGAATTAAAGGCAAATTTGAAGATATTAGGAAATGCCGTTGACGGCGAGAGTAAGAAATTTGAAGTGACAAAATCTGTGTGACCAAATCTGTTATACAGTCTGTGTGACAAAAAGTCTGTGTGACAAATAGTCTGTGTGACAAAAGTCTGTGTGACAAATAGTCTGTGTGACAAAAAAGTCTGTGTGACAAATAGTCTGTGTGACAAAAAGTCTGTGTGACAAATAGTCTGTGTGACAAATAGTCTGTGTGACAAATAGTCTGTGTGACAAAGAGTCTGTGTGACAAATAGTCTGTGTGACAAAGAGTCTGTGTGACAAATGGTCTGTGTGACAAATGGTCTGTGTGACAAATAGTCTGTGTGACAAATGGTCTGTGTGACAAACGGTCTGTGTGACAAACAGTCTGTGTGACAAACAGTCTGTGTAATCACAACTCTGCGTGACAACATAATGCCAGAATGGCCGAGCTTGTTTAAAGGAAATAACCATACTTTGTACTTTATTTGTTTCCTTTACAGAGTCTGATGTTGAGGAGACACACGAGGACGTGTGAAGGTGCAGGACGGCCGTGACGGCGCGTTCTAGTTTCACGAAACATTTCTAAAAGAATAATTTTAATTTAATTCGTTTTATTGAATTATTTTTACATTGTATGAAAATAATTGTAATTTCACATCAATTAACAAGACAAATAATTTCTGTTCATTTAAATTATTAACTAAAGAGGGACTTCCGTCCGCGTGGGCTTGCGAGCTGCGTCATCGCCACCTGCGTAATGGTATAGTGGGGCGACTGCCGCTATAAAAGAGCGCTGCACGGCTCAGTGAGTCAGTCTTACCTGAGGCGTCGCCCTGTTCGTACGCTCGCAATTCCGCATACTCTTTAGTACTTACTGTGTAGAAACTCTGTCCGAAACTTGTATTAAAGTGTTATAAAAAGTATTACGGATTATAGTTTACTTAAAGTTGCTTCCCGCCCCATGGATTCGAATGAGCGCAGTCGTGAGCTCGGAAATCCGTCATACTTAAAAGTTCACGATAGAAGAAATTCGAGTTATTGTGTTAATAATATCTATTTCATATAAAAATTATAATATAGTATTTCTTCTCTGGATGGCTGTTGGCTCGATGGCGTATTGGATAGTGCCCCTGTCTCATGCGTCAAGAGTCGTGGGACTCGTGGGTTCGATTCCCACTCGGGTCAAATATTTGTTTAATGGAACATCGTTGTTTGCGTCGTGTTTGGTGTGCTATTTATATACGTATTTTTAAGTTTATTTGTGATTTGTGATACGACTACTTACCACTGAATGAACACAATGAAAGTGATGTTGTATGATATTTATTTTATTTGAAATATATTTTTGAAGCAAAAACTCGAAAAATATTTTTAAAAAATTTATGACCAATTATTTATGGTTGAATATTTTTATTTGTTGTTTTAGTGCTATTCAAAGCTCTATGTAAATTTAAACATCTAATTTCTATTTAAACGGGGACCCTGTTCAGGCGGGGTCAAGAATGCGATTTTTTTCCAATTTTTAAACTAGATAGTTGAATCGTTTTTGTTGCGTTAGGGAATATTTATTACTACAATTCGGAGAAATGTTACCAAATATTAATCTAAGGAATAGATTAATCATTCTTGTAGTTGATAGTTAAGAAACTCTTATATTCGTGTCATATTATTTTCTTGTTTTAACAAAAGAAATTAAATAATCTAGAATTATAATTTATCCAATATAAAATATACGCGAACAACGCCATCTAGTTGATGACGGACTGTAGTCATTTTTTGAACTAGATGGCGTTCTACCAGATTAGCACTCACGAAAACTACAAATATTATTGCAAATTTAAATTTATGAAAAAAATCATCGAAAAGGGTTTTAATTTATTTGGTAATGTATTATCATATTTTTAAATACTAGCTTATATATTTTTAATGGTTGGATTTATCGTTTTCTGGGATTTGCATAATCATCATCAACAAATGAATACTCGTGTCGCCATCTGTTGTAGTTTTTGGGAATATGATTTTCAATGTATGGGATGAGACCCCATGACCGGACCTTCCTAAATCGCGTCGGATGCTCTAACCTCTGAGCTATCCAGACGACACTAATGCGAATTTTTCCATCACATTTTATCTGTTAGTGTGTTCCTTACCTAATTCAGTGCCAGTATTGTAATCAAACTTGTAGACTTTGAGGTCCTCCCCGCCGCATACGAAGGTGGCGCGGCTGGGCGCGAGCGACGCGGAGAAGCACTTGGTCGGCACGGGGAAGTCCCGCATCTTGCGCATCGTGTCCGACGAGTAGAACGACACGTTTGTACCTGAAAGGGGGAGGGTACTTAGTGAGAGATTCGTTCTACTGAGGTTCACTTTTAGACCATCTCCACACTGGGCGGGTGCTCCAACGCGGGTCTCTTATGTTACGGACCGTCAATACATGTGTGAAGGCAAAGGATAATATTTGCCTATACACGGTATGTTTTCTATAAATACATACCGCCTTAAGAGTGAAAAGCTCGTAAGTGCTAACTCTTAACTAACTTTTCAAGAGGACGAAAACCTGGGTGGTTGCTAGGTTTCTTTCCAGAAAAAACAATAAAAAGAAAGAATTTGAATGAAAAAATGTTTGAAGGTGTACAAAGGCGACGATACATAATTACTTTAATCGCACATTTAGTGCCAGAGTTGCGCTTTTATATTTTAACCTACATTCCACAGGACCAGATCAATTTAAGTGTTACATTTTTTGCCAATCATTTCTGTAAAGAATTGCCCACAACATTATAACTAATTTATAGCTATTTAGTACTATTCTTAGAACACTCCAATACAATATCACAATAGATTGTAAAATTTAATAAGAATAAAACATGACAATGAAATTTATAATTAAAAAGTATACAATTCCACAGATTAAGGCCAAACTTGCTCCATTTAAAAATTCATTGCTTATTCTTCAAATGTCAAGGTGTTATAAGGAAAAACAATCTGATAAAACAAATTAAATTCGCAACATATTCGATAATGATAGGCTTAAGTTTAACTTACCATGAGCCACGGTCAAAATTGCGCCATCTCTTGACAGCTCCAAACTATTTGGTATGGTCGGAAATTCAATTTTGTGCACTTCCTGAAAGAATGGACAAAAATATATTAATATCAAAAAACCATACACTTTTACCACAAGCATAATATTTACTAAAATGTCACATATTTCTCACATCGACCATTGACAACTAGCTAACCACAAGTAATTTTTTTAACCTTAGTAAAACTGAACACAAATATATTTCTTTGCAAATAATTAATTTACTACTCTGATAAAACATTATTTCACTCTGTAGAAATGTTGCATGCACACACTTGAACTCAATTATTAAAGTTTCTTTTTTACAAATATCTTGCAAACTAATAATAAATATTTATTAAAAACACTTTAATTAAACACTAGACTCTTTACAATCCCTTTGAAAAGTCAGTTTAACATGCATGTACCAAGGCTGTTTTGCCTTTCAAGAAGGGAACAAATGGTTACCATACCAATATTGCAAGGATAATCATGGTTATTGTATGGAAGCTCTCCTTAAATATTTGTTTAATTTTGTTTTTACTTATTGTTTTATAGCAGCATTATACAGGCCCATGCCCCAGATGTGGGTACATATATGGGCCAATGATGATAACAATGATGAAAGGAATTTGCCACAGACCCCAGGTGGTACAGTTCCACCACTGAATAACAGTGAACTAAATAAACATATAACATACCATCTCGTTCACTCGCGACCATGATTGGTGTAACCCAGTCGAAACGGGCAGTAAGTAGCTATGTATTTGCTACTCCTAATATCGCGTGTAGACCCATAAAGACTAATCCTACTAATATAATAAACGTGGAAGTTTGTATGTGTGGATGGATGTTTGTTACTCTTTTAATAAAATACTACTGAACCGATAACGATGAAATTTAGGTAGGTCGCTGAAGACTCAGATTAACACATAGGCTACTTTTTATCCCGTAGTTCCCGCGGGAATAGGGTTTCCACACGGACGTAGTCACGGGCGGAAAGTTAGTATTTAATATAACATCTCACCTGACCACTAGTGCGGTCCCACACGCGCATAGTGAGGTCGTCGCTCACGCTGACGATGCGCGAGTTGTTGAGGAACACCGCGTGCCTGATACTGTTTGTGTGCGCGTTTATTTTCTCCAGAGCTGAAACACAAATAGAAGGAATTTCAATCTTTGAACTACACAAGCCACTGAGCCTAGTAGTAGTGACTTTTTTTCCCACAGCTTTCGTTGGGCATTGACCAGTTAATATTTGAGTCTACTGAGGCAAGAACAACTAACTGAAGGAATATTATGCTTGTTTTGGGCTCTTTAAAAATAAATAAAATATAACAGACAAAATCAAATATTATGTTACATTAATATGATCCAATGGTAAGCAGAATAAGCACAGGTGTTATGGATTGTGGTATGGACCAGATTCATGGATTCATCCATGGAATTATAATAAAATATATAAATTACACACCTAGTCATGAAACAAACGCTGATCATAAAAATATTTGTTGAATAGAGTCAGCCCATGAGGTGCATGAAACAGGAGCACTATAAAATGACCCCTCAAACTAGTCCAATATTAAATACACAGACCATAAAATATAACGACATAAGAATAAATTCTAGATATGCTAAAATAGAATCAAGAATCACACAAAATTCTCATAGTAATAATACTTGATGGAAGTCCTTTTGTATGTTTATATAAAGAACCACATTGAATACTGATAGAATTGTCATATTAATTAGGTATTGTAGTAAGTAATCCTATTAGATTCTAGCTAGACAACAAATGTCATGTATTAGGTTTATATTTCTCAGCATGTAGACTGTATGTAATTACATATCAATAGGAACATAAAAATGTCTACTATATATCTTCTATATATTAATTAAATATATATGGTTACATATTAAAAATGCAACCAAAATTCAAATACAGGGTGTCCCAAAAAGTAGAGTCAAGCGGAAGTCCTGAGATAGAACACCCGTGGTATCATCCGAAACACCCCCATGTATGTTCCGCAATTTTTTATAGTTTTCGAGTTATGATTTTTTTTTCTAAAATTTTGAGAACAACTGAGACTAACCGACTAAAAATATTGTAGAGAAAAAAGTATTTGACTTTTTTGAGTAATTCTTTTTGCAAATCAATTTTCATGAGTTTTTCTTTAATGCCTAAAATATTTGTCTCCATAACTTATATGGAAGTATTCAAAATTATGGTACAAACTGAAAAGTTACATTCTGTAAATAATGTCTTACAATTTCAACGTTAAATTTAAAATATAAAGAGATAGTTGCATGGCTCCTTAATAACTTTAAAAACTGCGCCAGACTCTCAGCTTTCATAATCATTAATAAAAACTGGTACTTAATGGGCTACTTTTGCTGAAATCGGACTACAAAGACAGAGAGGTGGAAAAATCATAAAATTAGCCATTTGAATACGAAGTATTATTTGGACATTTTATTATTCCGAAAGTTAATCAGTTTGTTAACAAACCTAAATTTAATACAGGAGCACTCAGATGCAAACATTTGAATGCTTTTTTTTGTTTAATTTAAGTTTCATTGCGCTAACACTGTTTGCACATGCAATACCTTTGTTACGACGAACTTGACGATCTTTGCTTTCTTTACGGACTTTAATAAACTTTTACTTATAAACTTTTTACAAAAAATAATCAAAAACGATAACTTTTTTTTTCAATATAGTTCCCATTTTTAAACTTAATTATTTTTTTAAGTATCACAAATTTTGCTTTCAAGTGGTATTTCTTAACATTTCTGGTATAATTTTGATTGTTAACAATCTTTTTAACTTTAGAAATAATAAAACGTCCAAATAATACTTCGTATTCAAATGGCAAATTTTATGATTTTTCCACCTCTCTGTCTTTAAAGTCCGATTTCAGCAAAAGTAGCCCATTAAGTACCAGTTTTTATTAATGATAATGAAAGCTGAGTGTCTAGCGCAGTTTTTAAAGTTACTTAGGAGCCATGCAGCTACCTCCTAATATTTTAAATTTAACGTTGAAATTGTAAGACATTATTTACAGAACGTAACTTTTCAGTTTGTACCATAATTTTGAATACTTCCATATAAGTTATGGAGACAAATATTTTAAGCATTAAAGAAAAACTCATAAAAAATTATTTGCAAAAGAATTACTCAAAAAAGTCAAATACTTTTTCTCTACAATATTTTTAGTCGGTTAGGTCAGTTGTTCTCAAAATTTTTAGAAAAAAAAATCATAACTCGAAGACTATAAAAAATCGCGGAACATACATGGGGATGTTTCGGATGCCCCACAGGGTGTTCTATCTTAGGACGTCCGCTTGACACTACTTTTTGGGACACCCTGTATAAGAAATTCAATAAAATAAAACAAATATTTCAGATCCTATGAAGAGGAAAGAAATGTCTTATAAAATGCAAAGGAGGCTATTGACTACCAGGTTGTGAAACAGGAAAACTTGGTGCTAATCAGAGTGATCAAGCTAATTTACATTGATCAATAGATATTGAGACATGAGGAAGCAAAAATAAAGACAAACAAATACATATTGCTGAAATAGTATAAAAATAAACTTACGTCCAGCTTCAGGTTTGCTGAGATCAAAAACTCTTATGAGTTTCTCGTTACTGGCTGTGAGTAGGAGTGTGTCGTCAGAATTGAAGTTCACACTTTTCACAATGTGTTCGTGATCAAATGTATGGACCACTTCCCCATATCGGGCATCCCATAATTTTGCTGTAAGAAAAAAAAAAGTTGTAATACCATATTGGTAGATGTCTGACATTATTTCTACTGTATAAATGATAATGAATCTTTTAGCAATGTCTTTTCAGGTGTAGGAAGATCAATCACATTTCACAAGTATGTATTAATAGACTAACCTAGATTTAAGACTAATATTTGCATACCAGTAATAGGTGAAATGTGTGATCCATAAAACTATTTTTAAGACCAATTTGTTACCACATCGTTGCACATAAATATTCTTTCTTAATGAATTCTGTATTATAAAATTCAATGCTATAATATTTCACCACTTCTTGAAATTGAAAACAAAATTTAGAAAAATTTTGGATTATAATTATGCCATTACAAACCTGAAAAGTCTGCCGCTCCACTGGCAGCCAGATTAGCGTTTTGTGTTAATGCTACTCCCCAAACCGCTCCTTTGTGACCCTCAAAGGTTCCAATCCAATCTCCAGTCTCACCTTGTCGTAGCATAGGCTTGCCATCTGAAATTAAATAAACAATGACATTCATTAAAATTCGGAAGCAAGCTTAGGTTTACTTTTGTCATAAAGATTTATTCTCTATAATATGCATAGGTAACACAATTCCTATGTTTGAATCACCAAAGAAAGGCTTATGATTAGTTGGAATTTTTAAATAAGATTGAATAATAAAACCAGTTTGAAATCAAAGATAATTTCAATTTATGAACTCTTTTTTTAAAACAATATAATTACAAATCCTAAGTGACAAATGAATCAGTGTTTCTTATTGTTAGATCAGATTTTTCCTCATACACTTAGTATGAAGATGAAAGTAACAGCCTACAAACTGTAATTACATTATGTTGTCAGCCTATGTTGCAAACAATTCATATCAAGAATAACAAGTACTTCACAAACCTTGAGAAGGTACAAGGTGACCCAGAATGGGTGAAATGTCAACATACAGTACAGGAACTATGCTCCGAGCAGTAAGTAGTAGTAATTTGTAATTTCGTACACACACAACAGCACTATGTCGCGACAACGTGAACAAAAAGCACGACATGTTTACCAAGGCGAGCAGCCGCCGCGAGGAAACTTACGAGCGGATACTCAAGGCACTTCCTGCATGTCCGGAAAGAGAAGGTCACAACATGCATAGAATGCAAGCCGGCTCAACGGACCATTCTACACAAATAAAGTGAAGGCCTCTCAGTCATCGCGATGCCTAACATCTGTCACGCGAAACACAACCAATACACCCAAACACACTTGCAGGTCTTCCACACAAATCTAGGCCAAGGCCAAAGGACACCCTAAGCACAAAGTTTACATCAAAACTCACCTTTACACGCTGAAATCAAATAATATCCATCTTTTGTAACGTCACTAAAATCCAAATGAACGACTGGTCTAGTATGGCCACCACATGTAAGAGGAACTTGTTTAAAAGTTGTCATTTTGTTAATTAAATTTTGTATATTGTACTTTTTTGGAAAATAAAACTAATATCTTTGTAACTAAAATTAACCTAATGAGTCTGATCGTACTGAATGTTGACAATCGACTGACGGAAAAGATCGGGCTGGTGTTGCTATAAATTAAAATAAACAAAAAACAAAACTGTTGATAGTGCGATTGCAAAAATGAATGTTCACGACAAAGAGAAAAATATTAACTATTAATTTACTTTAGATTGTTCTCATCACAATAAGTAGAATCATGAATAGAATATAAGGTTATAACATTTGCAATTGACGGACGGAATGGTTTTCAATTGAATAGTTGAATTTCCAAAGTATAGAAGTTGTCTAAACAATTGAAATAAAACTAATTTTACGGATTAAACTCGCGTGTATTGATATGTCGTCTAAACAAAATGAATGCAAATACGTACAAAATTAAACCCAGCTTTATTATGATTTTGAATAGCTGCACAGCTTGACTGTTCACTTTGAATAAAGATTAGTCTTAGAAAACAATAATAAAATTACAATATTATTTCGATTATATTTCTTCTCACTGGTATGGATTATTTGGTATCTAATATCTAACAGGTAAGTAGACAAAATACCCAACAAAAAAAGACGTGTGGCACCGAAATCGCACGATGCTATTGCATAGCATCATCCGATTTCGGAGCAGCTCGTCTCGATTCGTGCGAGTTTCTAGAGTCGTACAATACGTCTAACCGCACGCACACAAATACCGTGCCGAAGTCTACCGAACTGAAACGATGTTAGACGATCGTGAGGTTTTTTTCGTTACGGAATTTCTTGGTTCGGTCGCCGCGCTCAAAGCCCGCGATAAAAGCTATGCAATAGCTTAATAAATTAATTAAAAAGAAATATACTGATGCGTTCTATTGAGATTTATGAATTATTTTTCTGTAGATGTAGCGACTATGTAACGACATAGTTGATAAATCACTCGGTCAATGGGGTTCATGATTACAGTATTAAACACATTATTCGAAAACTCAGCCGTCATTAATTACACCAATTTAAGCAAAAATAAATTTATGAAAAGAGATGGTGTGACGATTTGGTCCAGCTATCAAGGTATTGGCAAGCCCAAGCCTTGTATAGAGAGCTGTGGCCAAGTTTGGAGGAGACCTTTGCCCAGCAGTGAGATGACAAGAGTTTAAAAAAAAAATTATGAAATATTTAGGAGATTATCGAATGCAATATGTATAAGTAATTGAAAGTTCAATCGTGATTTTTTTTCAATTCACAATGGCGACTGACGTGTCTTGTTGACGTTGACAAATGTCATTCACGATTTACGTGTGAGCTGAACTGTTGAAAACACAAGTTTTTAGACCAAAATGGATTTTTTCTCTTCGATACCTACCCACATCGACTATGTAGGCCAAGCTAAGGCTGAAAAGCTTTACAAGGCTATAATCACACTCTTCAGTATTGTCGGTTTTATTTGGGGCTACATAGTACAACAGTTCTCCCAATCGGTATACATTTTGGGTGCCGGATTCATCTTAGCTGCTATTTTAACTGTTCCACCGTGGCCTATGTACCGTCGCAACCCCATCAACTGGCAAAATCCGAAGACGACTGAAGAAAAATCTACTGGCAAGAAAGGGAAGAAGTAATACATTCTATTCAGCATTTTCTTTGTTGGTATGTGTATATCTCAAATAAAACATAGTTTTTAAGGTCTCAGTTCTTTTATTCACCTCCAATAATGATTCTTTTTTAAATAAATAAGTGCTATTCTTATACTTCGTAGAATACACATTTTTATGAATACTTTTTAAATTATATTTGTGTTAATCAAGCTGTTTTGTGCATACATTAGGTATTTGTTTCAAGCTCAATTCTGTGTGAGTACCCATTAATATTGTGTAGGCACACATAAATTGATGCATATTAAAAAGTATTGCATTTTAGCCTTGAAAATCATAGGTAACCATAGGTCGTAACCATATAAATTTTCAACATAAGTCTGGGTGTGTTTCCTTATAAAATAAATATTGGAATACAACAGAAATCTGATAAAAGTATAGATTATTTTGTGCAAATGGCAGGCAAAATTTGAAAAAAAGTATTATCATGTTATTCTAATAATTATCAATAATCAAAATCAATGACATAGAAAAAAAAACTACAATTTTAGTATGAAAAAAAAAATGGTACTACTGACTACTTGTCCCTTGGGCATGGTCCAATATTATCTAATAATTTAATTTCAAGAAATCTGAGATCTTTTGAGGCCTTGCATAGTTAACAAATAAACAGTAAAATTTTAATACTGATTAACATGGCAAAATAATCTCATATAATTATTTATTTGTTATTTTCCCCTTGCAAAGGTCACCCATAATACTCAAATAATTTTATGCCTAAACACTGGAACAGGATAACAAAGTGTCATTATTCGAACTTGAGTACCACATAAAATTGCAAATATGAGTGAAAAATTCCTTCAAAAATTTACATGTCCTGACATTGTAATAACATTGTAGTAAAATAACAATATTATACTAAGAACTCAATGTGAGTTTAACAGAGCTAAGTGTCCTCACCCAGCTGAGTAAACTTATCTCTAAAGCTTTTAAACATTGTAAATATTCGATTTTCACTGCATTCACATTCTTCACTTGTTTTGCCATCTTCTTTTGTATCAGGTTCCTTCGCCTCTTCTTCATTGTTTGTGGTTTCCTTCGGTTCTTCATTGGGCTCACTCTCATCTTTGGTTTCAGTTTTCTCATCTTTCTGAGGTTCATCCTGTTGGTCCTCAGTGTTCTGGTTGTCTACAATGTCTTGTTTATCAAATAACTGCTGTATTGTTATAACAGCAAACATCAATGTGATTCCATAATTGACTATTGTCAGTGATAGAGGGCCTAATGCTAATATGAATATTGCCATTGTGAATAGTAATGCTGATACACTCTCATAGTGTCTCCTGAAAAAAAAATTATGAATATCAATTGACACACTATCATAGTAATTAGAACATAATGACTATCTGGACTAATCAATTAAGAACACTTTTACACTTACAATTTTTTTCTTGGACCTTCCATTTGCCACACACATGTTGAACATGCAGACATAATAAGGCCTGTGTGATAAGATGTATCTGGTTTTAGCACTGCACTGTGCCTGAAAAAGTAATTTGGATTACTGATATTTCCCTGAAAGTAGTGTAGGTAAGTAAACTGATGATTTGGCAGTATGGCCGTAGTAGCCAGAGATGTCAAACATTAAAAAAATACTAAAGACCAAAAAAATGTATCCTATTTCCTACTAATATTATAAATGCGAAAGTTTGTGAGTATGTATGGATGTTTGTAACTCTTTCACGCAAATACTACTGAACCGATTACAATGAAATTTGGAATGTAGGTAGACGAAGACCCAGACTAACATATAGTCTACTTTTTATCCCGGAGCTTCCGCTGGATTGATTCCTAATATTGATCATAGGTTTCCAAGCGGACAAAGTCGCGGGCGGCCTCTATTTATTTATATCTAAGACTTACTTGAAATTCCTAGCCCAAGTCAGCAAAGCTGGGACGTTCACAAGCGTCACACACATCCACATAAAGAACATAATCACATGGAAGTTCAGATTGCTCAAGTCCTCATCTACGTCACTTCCGGCGTCACTGGTCTTTCTCCCACCGCCTGTCTCACTGCACTTCTCTTCTTCATACAAGTCTTTCTTCTTCTTCTTGTCAACAGACGCCACTAAAACTGCTTTTTCATCACTGGTTTCTTCTTTTTTCCCTTCTATACTTTTATTGTCTTTTTTTTCTTCTACACTATCTTTCTTATCCTCTACACTTAATTGGCTTCCTGAAGCAGACGCTTCTGCAGTTTCAGTATTTGTAGATACAAGACTAGTTTCAGACTCATTTTTAGCACCTTTCTTTTTAGACTTAAACATGTAACATATTCGAGAGGCTATCTTCGCCATAAGTTTGTACACATAATCCTCTAGATATTCTTCATACATTTTGGAAATCTGCAAAGAAAGAAATAAAATTTTGACAAAGGCTTCCATAAAAAACTTAAAAAACTATTAGGTCAAAGTTAAGTGCTATTTTCATTCTCATTATTAGAGAGATAAGTCACAAATCTCTAATTGGTCATATCGTATTACGGGCACACTTCATACAGTGTGAGAGTTGTGCACGAACACAAGTGCAACCTCTGCGCCTTCACTCCTATAACTATAACTAAGTAAAACATATCATGGATTGAGCATCTATCATCGATTGGGTTCTGGCCGAAATCGATTGGATACCATAATAAATTATGATGTATTATGAAACTATTATTTTCTCAATCCCATCCACCCAGTGCTGGATTAGCCATTATAGAAATAGTAGCAAACGCTACGGGCCCTGCTCTCCAACAGTTGTTACCTTTAATAATAATATTTATCCAACCACCAACCTGCATTCTATAATAACACCATAACAAAAATCCAAGCCAACCTCACCTTCACGTGGTGCATCCTGTCCACAAACGGACGAGGCTCTGGCGATCCACCCACCAACCCGCATTGGACCAGTGTGGTGGGTTACGGAATACCCTCTATTTTACTTAAAAATCAACAGCTTTGGAGTGAGTTAGGAGAGGCCTTTCCCCAGCAGTGGAACAGAACAGGCATAATCATCGACAAAGGCATAAAATTTTAAGGACCCCTTGCCTTAATTGGCTACGGGTCCCTGCGCCATCCACCTACCATGAAGGCGTAGAAGGCGGCTCCGGCTGCGAGCGAGGCGGCGCCGCAGGACAGCGGCGCCGCGCACACCAGCCCCGCGCTCACCACCATCGGCACCTTCTGCAGCCCCGCCGCCACGCGCTCCGCCAGGCCCGGCCCGCCGCGCCAGACTATCCTGCACGTTACACGGTTCATTTATAAATTACTAGCTTTCCGCCCGCGACTCCGTCCGCGTAGAGACGTTTAACGGGTAAAACATTACTTATTTATAGCGCAGTCGGTTAAAAAGTAGCCTATGTCCTTTCTCAGGCTCTGGACTAAATCTGTCCCAAACATTTAAATCAGTTCAGTACTCTATGCGTGAAAGCGTAACAAACAGACAGACAGTTACTTTCGGATTTATAACATTAGTAAGGATTGGCTGTAAATGATTTCATCATCATCAGCCCATATACGTCCCCACTGCTGGGGCACGGGCCTACCCTAAACTAGAGCGATAAGGCCGCGAGTCAACCACGCTGCCCAAGTGTGTGTTAGTCAACTTTATAATTTCTTCGTAGGTGTTCAGGTTTTACGATGATTTCCTTCACCGTTAAAGCGTCGAATAATCGGACATACATGCATACATACATACAATCACGCCTTTTTCCCAGAGGGGTAGGCAGAGATCACTTCCAGCGATCCACTTTTCACCTCTGAGGGAAACATGACGTGTCGGGTTGTGGACCACGTCGCCGCCATTCTGCCTTGTGCATTGTTTTAACAAGGTCATTGCGTTCCAACGACTTCATACCCAATAGACACCTAATAAAGGACAAGCGTTTTCAGACAACACATTAGATAAATAGATCTTATATTAAACCACGCCCACTGATGCTTCGTCAGTAACGACCAGATCTGTGACCCGTGAACATCTCTGCGCTCGCTTACAGAAAAAATTAAAAAACCTTGTTGCCATGGCTCCTTGCAGCATAAGATGATGTGGAAAAGATAGCAAGAGCTCAAATTTCAAATTGATGGCATTTCGTTTTACCGGTTAGTGTTTTTAATCAATTAAAATTAATATTTTTTTGTTTGACCGGGGGCCATCTTAAATGGCCGGTCTGTCGGCGTCATCAACTGCCCATCTCTTTCTTTAACATGCAGTTTTATATCCTTTATCTTTATCGTTCTCCGTGCACGTTTACGTAGTGCTGTACCGTACCAAATACTCAGAATCGATCTATTTCGATTTTTAATTGGATAATGCTAAATTATATTTTGCTAATAAGAGTTGACTTTAATTTATCATATTTTAATCAAATAAAATTATTATAGATATTTTTTTATCTTACCATGTGATGTCAATTTATAGATTCCCAAATCAGATCTCAGAAACGCCAAATGCTAGCAGATGCTAGCTAACCTAGCTAAGGGTTATCCCAGTAATCCCCATTGGAAATCCCCATCAATGGGGATCAGTGAACTTTTGTCCACTAATCCCTATTGATGCCTCTGATGGGAAATGCCTCTTAAAAAAAAGTTGTTATACAAATCTTAACTGTTACTGTAAAATTTTCGTTATGTCATCTCCAGCGATCTTATTACTTACTTATCATTTAATATATCCCAAAGAAAGTGAAGTGAAAGAAAAATAAATCAAAGCTGGCGGGAACACTGGTTACCATCAGAGTATAGCGTAAATTGCCAAGAGCAATTATACATATACATTTTACTCAAGACTGCTTTATTAATATGAAAAAACGTACATTTGCCATATCTTTACTGTTTTCACCACTATTGGTGAGATAATTATGTCTACACTAATTAGAGGGTTCCGTACCTAAATAAATTTCACTCGGAAGACACCAACCATGTCGTTGACCTGGCAATGAGTGTGTGTGATGCAAAATTATGTATCAACAAGACTTGCATTTTTATCCAAGTCCGTCGATCGCAAGCCCTCCGTCTGGCGAATATTTACAAAATTAATTAATTTTAAAAACGATTAAATAAATGGTTATACGTAAAACTACAATATATTCTCTTATTTCATTAATGTTACTATCACACAACGGAAATAAATAATCTTTTAATATTTCACATAGCTATCAGATACAAATAGTGACGGACAGACATGCTCTCCGTCTATTTGTCTATAAAAAAGTTAGGCCTCTACCTCTACCACGGAAGTTCATCACACGTCCATCAACATTGGCGGTCTCTCAAGTTTAGGGCCCATTTTTACCTGGTTTGGGTATGGAATACAAACAACATAATGTAAAATAAAAAAAATCAATCATGTATTCCAGATAGTAATAATCCATATCGTAAATCAAATCAAATCCATTTAATGTAGGTAAATAAAAATTAGAAGTCCAAGAAAAAGGTAATTATATTTTATTATATTTTTAAATTATGTTACGAATTGCATCAATTTATCGATTACCTATTTTCAAAGAAAACTTATGTACCCCATCTCTATGTTTTGTGGTGACTTTGTTGCGACCAATTAGCATTCAGCACCCACCCCCCGCGTACCTCAGGTAGTTGACGGAAATGTTTGAATTGCGAATTATTAGACATGAGGTGTCTATTGGGTATGAAGTCGATGTTGCGTTCCCACGAGTAGCAAAGACATGACGGTGGAAGGAAAAGTGTAGGAAGGATACTATCGCCTCGATGATTTGGACTGAGTCAATAGTAGCTCGAGGAGCCGGTGTCGCTTACCCGTATACCGTTCACCAACCACCGGACAGATAGTTGTGACTGGTATCCCCTGACTGATCTACATATGAATCGGACATATGAATTTCAAATTTGAAAATACAGTGGTACGTGGTGGGGTATGAACTGGCGACCTCTCGCATGGCAAGCAACGACCTCAATGCAAGCGTCGATGGCCGAGTGGTTAAATAATTTGGAACCTAAGCCTTAAATAAGTCGGCCGCTTTGAATTCTGAGGGGTCCTATTTGCAGTAGCGTAGCAAGGCTTGGAAGGATACCCACCTATCTATTAAAGAAGAAACTGAAGGGATAGAGACGAACAAAAAAATCATTCATATTTACTACATTTCCAACAATAACCCCACTGAGTAAAGTTGTTCAACATTTCCCATCGAGCCGCCCTGAATGGGAACAGTTGGATGGCAGCAAAACAGAGATTCAAAAATACGACATGAAATAAGAACATGTAAGACATTATTCAGTCTTTAGATTAGGCATGAGTCACCCAATTTGCACCACTATTAGCAACTAAAAGTAGTAGATGCATAATTAGGTTAGTTTTTACCTACTGTATTCATAGAAGTAGCTTGATACATAAATATAAGTAGGTACATCGCATAATGAGATAGAAAAAATGTTAACATTTCTTTTATTTTGTCAGGTGGTATGTACCTTATCGCTCATGAATTTCTTACTAACAACACATTATTCATATAAAATTTGCATATTGATTTGTCCTTCAGTGAAAAACAGGTTATTTTGTTAAAGGCCTAACGAGTCTAGACTCTAAATGCATTCTTAAAAGTTTATTTATCTCGGTTACAATGGTGCAAAAAAACCCTCAGAGAGGGTTACAAAGTGATTCTAAAAACGATGTAATTATTGTTAGATGGGCATTGAAAGTTCCTAGCTGGTAGATTGTGATCAGGATTAGAGTAAAACAGATTAAAGAACTATTTTTTCCCCTAACTGACTATGATGATGGCTTGGTGTAGCCTTGTCTCGGATGGCTGTTTGTAATTAGTTGTTCCCGCATTATATAGCTACCTATAGAGAAAATCTGAGCTCCGAGAATCTGTAATTTTCTCGGAGCATCTGAAACTGAAGGATGAGAATCTGAAAGGATGGTCGAATTCATCAAAGCTGTTTTACTTTTGTTTTTTCTGATACTGCTTGTGGTGTACTCTTTACCTGACTAAGGATTTGTAAATATTGTGGATATAAACAAACTAAGTGTAGTTTAGGGTAGGCCCGTGCCCCATTGGGGACGTATATGGGCTGATGATGATAATTATATTGTCTATAGTATGTAATATAAATGTTCTATAAATGATTAATGTTTTACACACCTGAACAGCAGCCTATGCGCCAACTGAGAAGAGAATACCATGACAGCAATCATTGCCGCTGCGGCCACGTTCAACAATCCCAGAGCCGTCATATACGCTGGTAGGACGAGAAGTGACTTCGTGAAGTATTGCAGCTCCAAGTTGTGCCAGGAAGCGTTCTCTAGGAGGAACGACAGCATTGGGACGGACCTGCATGGAGATTTGTATAGTTAGCATGGTAACGATAGTTTTAGTTCTTACTAGTCGCATATTAGTCTTCTAATACGACAGAATTTAAAATGGTTTGGATATATCTTAAGAGCAAAAGACACATTCTATATATAATTTTAAACTGTCGCGGTTACACACATTAGAAAACTAAAAATCACACGTCAACAACCAATTCACCCGTGATCATGGCGCTTACAACAGTACCGAAATATCGGGTGCTTATTAAAACAAAACAAAACGGTAAATATCACGGACATTTCAAGTTTTCTAATCAGTTCACCCGTGATCATGGCACAGCAGCACTATGGCCGCCGCGTACGGGACCAGTACTGGAGTGTAGCGGGCCAGTCGAGCTCATTAGCATACTAGACACTCACAGCAGCGCCGTGGAGCAGAGGCGAGCGAACACCAGCGCCAGGTAGGGCTTGACGCCGTCGCTCATCAGCGCGCCGTGCAGCGACAGGCACGCGCCGCGCTCGCTCAGGCGCGCCAGCAGCACTATGGCCGCCGCGTACGGGACCAGTACTGGAGTGTAGCGGGCCAGTCGAGCTCATTAGCATACTAGACACTCACAGCAGCGCCGTGGAGCAGAAGCGAGCGAACACCAGCGCCAGGTAGGGCTTGACGCCGTCGCTCATCAGCGCGCCGTGCAGCGACAGGCACGCGCCGCGCTCGCTCAGGCGCGCCAGCAGCACTATGGCCGCCGCGTACGGGACCAGTACTGGAGTGTAGCGGGCCAGTCGAGCTCATCAGCATACTAGACACTCACAGCAGCGCCGTGGAGCAGAAGCGAGCGAACACCAGCGCCAGGTAGGGCTTGACGCCGTCGCTCATCAGCGCGCCGTGCAGCGACAGGCACGCGCCGCGCTCGCTCAGGCGCGCCAGCAGCACTATGGCCGCCGCGTACGGGACCAGTACTGGAGTGTAGCGGGCCAGTCGAGCTCATCAGCATACTAGACACTCACAGCAGCGCCGTGGAGCAGAAGCGAGCGAACACCAGCGCCAGGTAGGGCTTGACGCCGTCGCTCATCAGCGCGCCGTGCAGCGACAGGCACGCGCCGCGCTCGCTCAGGCGCGCCAGGCTACTGCGCGCGCCCAGCAGCACTATGGCCGCCGCGTACGGGACCAGTACTGGGGTGTAGTTGCGGGCCAGTTGAGCGAGACGGGTGTACCAGGATGTGGAAATACTGGAAATATTATGATGAGTATTAAGATTATCAATAATTAAATAAAGTCTTCTGGGCGCCCACCCGTACCCCGTAGTAAGTAATTACTCTTGTATTTGTTCGCACCCAAAACCAGACTCAGTGGCGCCGCTGTGCACAAGTCACTGGGTCCGTACATTCAAGGGAATAATGAAGCGGTACCGCGGCGGCGGCAGCAGTGGTGGTTGATAACAATCGATATGTGAAATATTCGTCGCAATATACCATTATACAAGGGAAAAATAAGACAAAAGAGCACTCCGTCTAAGCTCATTGCTTAGAGCAGAAAGTATTACAGAGAAAAAGAGAGGCGTAACGGCAAAATTTAAATAATAAATATATAACATACCTGATAGTATAAGTACACTGTGGATCCAACAACAAAGTGATTTTTGCGTGTTCAGATGGATCTAGTCCGTATGTTATGTTCGGATTACTTGTGTACAGTCGAAGCTTCATTGGAGATCGTTTCAGAGGGCTGTAAAAATAAATTACAGTTGTTACCACAAGATAGAAAAAACTTGGTCCTTCGAGCCGGATCATCCAATTCGAATACATATATTATTGATTTTTTTTTAATTCTTTATTATTCTACAATTACTTTGTTACAATATAATCATTGGTTCCAGTAGCACATATAATAATAATATCGACTCTTTCTACAAGTTTCTTATGTCTCTACCAACAGGAAAACCCCTTTTATCAACAATGCCATTGAACCAAAAATAACCAGAAATGCAAAACATACGTGAAATAATGATAGTATTCCTGATTCTTCGCCCACGGTACATGCATCTCTGCAGACACATGATACTGGCTCTTACACTTCGCCGTAGGCTCCACATACAGCAGATAAGCTTGGTGAATCCTGTCGAAGCCTGGAAGTACCAGTTCGTAGTACAGACTGTTCACTTCTGTTTCTTCTCGTATTACATTCTTTGTGAATGAGAAGTCTGACGGTAGGTCTACTGTTATTACTCGCGACCCGTAGTCGTTAATGTCTACGTTTAACACTATCTGAAACAAACATTTCGTATTAAATTTTTAGGTCTTATCTTTATACAAACTTTTTTTGTATCCGTCAGGATGGCGGACGTATGACTTCCAAATAAATCATGAATAATGTATGTAAATGTACGGAAAATGTACGTTTTTGTACTATGATATGAAAAATGTACATTCTCGTACGCGTAGCGACCGTTACTTTACGGTGAGCCGCCATCCTGATGTCAGGTTGGCGGGCGAATTCTTATCCAATTAATTTATTTCAAATCTGATATTAGGAATCAAATGTACGTCAATTGTTCATGTAGGAACGCTATTTTAAAACTTAATTATTTTTTTTTATTAATTTACCCGATTTTACAGACAATATTGTCGCTTTTTCGGTATTCTATTGGCTATTACTGTCAGCAGATATTCATATCACAAACATCTGTGTTGACATCTAAAGTCTTTAAACACAGGTGTTTCACCCATTGTTGTTGATATTTATTACTTTACTTTTGGTGTGACTTGTGCAGGACTGAAGTGCAGTTCCCACGGAGGAAGCCTATACACTACCATACATAAAATCACGCCTTTTCCCAGAGCAGAGATCACTTCCTGACATGTGCTAAGATCCTGGCCCACCACTTTCGCTTCTTCCACATCCATCAACCTCTTCATGCATGCTCGTCGATTACGGTTACTGATATACACTACAGTGGAATAAAAGGCTTATGAAAATGATGACGATTACTAAGTTCAGTGTATCGTACCGGTTTCCAAGTAGGCGACACTTTGACGACCACATGCGACCACTGGGGGTAGTCGTCTTTCAGCCTGTGAAGGTCGATGGTGGCCAGTTTCCTCTTCCCGTTGTCGGCTGCCGCGCCAGTCCAACGGCTCAATTCTGATAGAGATGTTCCTTGTTTACTGAAAGAACAATAGAGTTGATTACTGTCCGAAGGTGGTGCCACTATATACAATTTTCGTAACTAATTTTGGCCATATGATCCTGTTTTTCTCAGGCAAACGCACAGCCAATAGTTGTAATCTTCCAACACAATATAAGATTTTAGACTTTCGCATTCCATTACACTAAATATTAGTCTTTATGGGTGTACACAAACGAACAAGACCGTGGTGGCTTAGCACCTATTAGACATGGGTACTAATCACTGGATGGAGCTACATGACCCAAAGGTCCTCTACAGATCGTACAATAATAGTGTCAGAAGCCATTGAAATAAAGAAGCACAGACATTTCAATAGGGAAGATGGATTCAAATTATCATATGCATAGAAACCAGTGATTAGTAAGTGCATGCGGATACAGTGAGTGTTGTGAGTAGGACAAATGTAGGTAGCTGTGCAAATGTCATTAGTGCTGGTTCGAAGGTGGATTTAGAAATTCACAACCGCTGTGGCAGACGAAGACGAGCGGCGCCAGTTCGCTCGCGACCATGATTGCCAGGTGTTAGGATAAAGCAGGACATACGTAGGATTTTTGATTGCTCGTCCGGCCAAAATAAGCGGCATCCGGCCTGTTAGGATTTTTCAATTTCGAAATTCGCGCGCGGATCGAGATCCAATCACCCTGATCGCGCTTTATTTTTAAGTAACAACAAAATGTTTCAAAATGTGAGGCGGCCTGATTTTTCGACCGAAATTTTAGGACAAAAAAAAATTTGTTTTACACTTTTTAAAAAAGTGGACTAAAAAGCAAGATGTCCGGATTTTTTACCCACATGTCAGGACAAACTCACAGGTCTGTCCGGCTTTTGCGTCTGAGGACCTGGCAACCCTACTCACGACCATGATTGGTGTAACCCAGTGGAAACTTCGGGCAATAAGTAGCTATGTTTTTGCTACTCCTAATATCGCGAGTGGACCCATAAAGACTAATATTCAGTTGATATAATAATAATTTGCACATAAGTTAATAAAACATACCAATATCTATATGTGCCGTGGGTGTACATGGCATTGCAACCAAATATCCAATCTTTATCTTCGTGGTTGGTTGCTTCTATGGCGACGAATCGGTTTTGAGGGAAAGTTACCAGTCTTATCATCAAATAGGTCATCCTGAAAAATGAAATTGGATGTCATTTAATATTTGACATTTTAAGCGACGCTCAATATAATAATGGGATTGCGAGTTTTGAATTTGAAATACAGAAATATGGCATTATCAAGGCTCAAATAGTAAAAAAAATGGAATATTCTGATTAAGAATTTACAAAATCAATTACCTATAGATTTAAATGTCTTATATCCTATTCTGACTGTTAGCATGTATAATATGGTGATTGTCTATCTAGACAAGTTCCTAAGAAACTCAAGTCAGTAACAAAGAACATACGCAATGACGTCTATACTTCCGCATGCAATAATTAAATTAATTGCAGATCTCATACTTCATTAAATACCTACATTAAACTGCATCAATGATAAATACATAATATTATGGAAATGATTCAAGTGATGATGACACAGAAAGAATGACGTAATCGTGGCATCTTAAAATACGCGTTTCCTGCATATCTGGAAAAGTGCCAGCCCTACAAATGATGGAAAGTTTTAAGTATTTAAACTAAATCAAATGTTGAGTAATTCATCGTAAATATATGTCATATAACCTTACTCAATTAAGTTATAGTTTTTTTATACTACATTGACTAAATCACCCAAAGGTATTTCAAATGTATTATTGATTATTAAGTTTCTTGCCAGTGTCTTCTCGGTAGAATAGTCATAGTACCTATCATACTATAGCTGTATTGGTGATAGTTTATGTAAATGCCTTTATGAATAAAGTACTTCTGAATTTTCGATTCACCTTTCATACCTTATAGTCTTTCCTCGGCAATCTTTCTGGAGTTGTGTTACCAATTTTCGTAAAGGAAGATCATAAACTTATAAGATTACCTATTGATTTCTGGGCGAGATATCTGGTAGATCCTCCTGCTATCCTCATACCAGAAAGCATCCGCAAGCATCGCCATATCAGCTCTGGGTATATCTGGACTCAATGTCGTTGATCTATTAGCCTGTAGATGATAAAATGATACCTAATAATGATTCTACTTTTATTACGATTACGGTGACCTACTTTTGGTTTCGTGAAAATTGTTTTTTTTATGAAGTAATCTATAAGTCTAGATAATAATTAAAGACGGCCGAGTATTTCTTATCGGTATATCTTAATAGCGATACACATACATATGTGCAAATTGATAGTTACATTATGATGAATAATAGTTCAAAATGTGTGACTGAGGTAATAAACCAATAAAAGTCCATGTGTACTTTACCAGGATCTGTTGTCGTTAACAAGTACGAACCGATGTATGTGATGTATTTTGCTACTGAAGGTTTCTAGGAATTTCATTTCTCCAACACATAGCCAGAAACATACCTGGAAAAAGTTTCTTGCTTTGTTCCTCCACATTTGGCTATTCTCAGTCAGTTGCTCTGTTGATGGGTCAATGATGGAGAATAAATACCTATTGATAGCCATTACAAGCTGTTTGCACCACACTATGCTAACATGATCTGGAGAGACCCAGACACCTGGTATTGCAGTAGTCTGGAAATTATAATGCAGATGATCAGATAAAGAAAATAGTTTAAAAATACAACAGTGTAAAAAAAACAATGTTCATAGGCCAAAAATGGGAATGAGGGAAAATACCCTCTTACGATATTCTAAACATGATACAGTTGAACTGTGTTAAATAAAATAAGACATTTGAATCTAAAATTGATTTTATAAAATCATAATCTTTTGTAAAACAGAAATGGAATAGTTACATTTCTTGAACTATTTTGAGCTTTGATATGCCATTTATATGTATTCCAAATTGGGTGGGTTTGGTGGGTTAATGAAGATCGATTAACAGACCAAAAGGGGAACATTTGTGAAAGAAATCTTATACAGAAAATATATGGTAAAATTTAGATCATTACTTACTAAGGCACTAATATAACTATCATTAGATGAGGTCAACCATGATGGCATTAACACATCTCTTGGTCCGTTCCCAAAGCTCAGGACCAGTTTCTTTTCCTTGACTTGTTCATCACTATTAATGTATGTGTCCCATTCAAACTCCATCAACTTGTAGTAGTCATTCATTGCTATGTCGGTATTTAGAACAGGGGCTTGTAAGGGGGCTGCTAATGTAATTGCTATGTTTGTTTTGTTTATGGTACCAGGATACGCCAATAGACGTTTCGCAATGAGGCCACCCTGTAAAAAGAATGGTTTATTTGTGTTTAGTTGCTCATGAACATATCATTAAACTATTGTGTGTTCAATACAGAAATGGAAAAACACTATTTTGAGTTTAAATTGACTTACCATAGAGTGGCCAATGAGGATAACTGTTGAAGGAATATTCTTTGTGTATCTATTAGCCTTGTAGAGACTTAATACTTTTGATATACAAGCAGCAGCAAACTCTGTTTGGCTTTGGAGCACACCTCCATACATGCCTGATAACTCTTCATTGTAACTCACTAATAAATAAAAAATCTTTTTATTAACTTGAAGATTTTTTTTAAATTTATAAAATGTCATGAAAGAATATATAATTTACAAAATAGACAGATGCACATAATGGAAAAACTCAATGTAGGTATTTATTGTGATCATCAGTCCATACACATCCCTACTGCTGGGGCATGGGCCTACCCTAAACTAGGGTGATAAGGCCTTAGTCAACCTCACTGGCCAAGTGCTGGTTGGTTAGCTACACAACTTAAGGATTTCTTTATAAGTGTGCAGGTTTCCACAATGTTTTCCTTCACTATTAAAGCATTGAATAATCATACATAGAATTTCAAATTTGATATAATATGGTGAATAATTTAAATAAATAAATAAAAAAAATTACCAAATAAATACATAGTACTTTTTTGTTAATACTAGATAAAATAATGAAAAAATTTTAATACTGATACCTGTAAAATAATCAAAATGAAATCCATATTTGGTGCTTTCCAGCGCCTTTCGAAGTGCTACAGAGGCCAAGGACCGGCCTTGCTTATTGCTACCTGAATTTCCAGGTAAAAATAATACAGGTACTCCATTAAACCTAGAAAATTAATAATATTATTCACAAGTCTTGAATTACAGGTTGTTCCAACAAAACTAAACAATATATTTTTTTCAACAAGTTACATGAAATCACATGAAAATATTCGATATAGAGGTATAACATGAACAATGTGTACAGTAAGTAACAGGTACAAATAGAATGTGAATATTAATATTTACTAAAGTTTTCAAGCTATAAGCTTTATTCAGGCTAAATACATACCACATTTTCCTGGCTTTCTCCGTATGTCTGCCTTCGCTGTACGCGTACAGCCCATATTGAGGATAAATTGTATTTTCTGGCACTGATATTCTCTACAAAATTTTGAATTAATAATTATCTTAATTTTAATAACATCCTGGCCAACTAAACTTTCGTAATCCGCTTCAGGTCACTTACCACAAATTGGGGATATTCAAACATGTAAGTCATTACACAATAGTCATTTTTATCTGTGAAATAGATGTTTATGACACCAAATAAATAACTCAAGAAAAACCCTACAGAAAGGAGTTGGAAAAAACTTGAACCAAAGCTGTTGAGAAAATTCATTATGACTCATTTAGCATCTTCTGTGTATCAGATATATTCAACTCATTATCTTGCTTTTTTCAAATACATTGGCATGTATTTTTACGAACAAATAGAAAACTTGCCGTAAAACTCTATACCGAGACGTAAACTCGACATCACTCACGGTTGACGGTATAATGACGTCTGTCATCTATCTCTTCCTGTCTGTCACTGTCACATGGATAGACACTGTTTTTTTTTTCAGTTTCTGTATTTTAGTTTTATGTTTACTATCGACTTTCGACTATCGTGTCTTGGTGCCAGATGAAAAACAAAAAAGTAAAATGCCAAACTTTTGACAATTCATGATGTGTCAAATCAAACTAAATAACCAAAACAAGAATGCAATTTGTATGCAATATGCATTGCAGAGTTGTAAAATAAATTAATGTTTAAGAAACAATAATACTCTACTGTGAGGTGGTTGTCGTGCCTATACAAGATATAAATTTCAGATCATTATATCTTCATAATTTGGAGGTTTGCGCAAATTATGTTTTTATATGTGTGTAGATGTACATATTTGTCTCGAGCACGCTAAAGAATCAGGAACAAAATGTGAAAACCAATGGAGACGATTAATGATATAATGTAACAATTACTATAATTATTTCCATTGAGCATTAATTTTAGATTGTTTTTGTTTCAGGTACCAACTCAGGAGTATGGAAATCTCTCTGTTTATCGCAGTAGTATTAGTTAACATAATCCTCCTAGTGGTAAGAATTCTGTACCTCCTTTATCAAATATTCACTACTGAAACCAAGCTGATAAGCAACAAATCTGCACTAAAAACAATAGTGTGCATAGGCTCTGGAGGACATACCACAGAGCTATTGAGACTTGTGAAAAATTTGAATCATGAGAAGTACCAGACGCGTCTTTATATTTTAGCAGATAATGATGTCAGTAGTGAAGTGAAAGTTCATAAACTTGAAAATGGAAGCCAGCAGTACTCACTAAGCAGAATTCCAAGAAGCAGAAATGTAAAGCAGTCTTATTTGTCTTCTGTTGGCAGTACTCTTCTTGCCTCTCTACACACCATTCCTGTAGTCTACAATTTCAAACCTGATGTGATATTTTGCAACGGTCCTGGCACATGTGTACCTGTTTGTTTAATTGCTTTTGTTATGAGGATATTGTTTGTATTGGACTGTAGAATAATTTTCATTGAGAGCATATGCAGAGTAAGAACATTATCATTGACTGGAAAAATTCTTCAATATTTTGCTGATATTGTTGTTGTGCAATGGCCACAATTAAGAGATGTATGTTTTAGAGCCAAATATTTTGGCAGGTTGACATAAAAAGGTAATTAAGAAATAAAGAACATCAAGTAATTCAGATTTTTTATTTAATTCCAGGGAGATCAGTAACAATATTAATAAATTGCTTCAGCGGTGCAAATTATTCTAATTTGGAGACACAGGAGAACAGAACAACAAAAAACATAAAAAAAGAAATCAGACTTGTGTAATAATTTGACAGACATTGTTACTACATAATTTGGTGTCCAAAAATTAATAACTTTAAAGTTTGAAGCAGCCTCATAGGTAACAGAACTTATTGTGGGGTCTAAGTTCAAAATATTATACATTAATTGAAAAGTGTATGATGAAGTGTATGCTTTTTATTAAAACAAAGATAATTAATTTGACAATGGACGGATTTAATTAATTTAGCATTTTCTGCCTACTATGATAAGATAGTTACATATTATTTTGCTCATTTCTTTTGATTTATTTATTTAAGTAGCTATAGCTTAGAACATTTTCTAAACTTGAAATATTCACAATTAATTCATCAATTTTAGTAGAAAATGGATCATTTACTTATTATAATAATTATGCCAAGTAAATGTCTATTACAAAAATGTAATTCCTTCAAACAGTCTTGAACCTTGTTTCAATGTGTATGATATAGACCAAATGATTATTTGGAGCCATTATACAGGGTGTCCCAAAAAGTAGTGTCAAGCGGAAGTCCTGAGATAGAACACCTTGTGGGGCATCCGAAACACCCCCATGTATGTTCCGCGATTTTTTATAGTTTTCGAGATATGATTATTTTTCTAAAATTTTGAGAACAACTGACCTAACCGACTAAAAATATTGTAGAGAAAAAAGTATTTGACTTTCTTGAGTAATTCTTTTTGCAAATAAATTTTCATGAGTTTTTCTTTCATGCCTAAAATATTTGTTTCCATAACTTATATGGAAATTATCAAAATTATGGTACAAACTGAAAAGTTACGTTCTGTAAATAATGTCTTACAATTTCAACGTTAAATTTAAAATATTAGGAGGTAGCTGCGTGGCTCCTAAGTAACTTTAAAAACTGCGCTAGACTCTCATTTTTCATAACCATTAATAAAAACTGGTACTTAATGGGCTACTTTTGCTAAAATCGGACTTCAAAGAAAGAGAGGTGGAAACATCATAAAGTTTGCCATTTGAATACGAAGTATTATTTGGACATTTTATTATTTCTAAAGTTAATAAGATTGTTAACAATGAAAATTATACCAAAAATAACCACTTGAAAGTTTAATTTGTGATACTTAAAAAAAAATTTAAGTTTAAAAATGGGAACTTTATTGAAAAGAAAAATTATCGTTTTTGATCATTTTTTGTAAAAAGTTTATAAGTAAAAGTTTATTAAAGTCCGCAAAGAAAGCAAAGTTCATCAAGTTCGTCGTAACAAAGGTATTGCATGTGAAAACAGTGTTAGCGCAATGAAACTTAAATTAAACAAAAAAAAGCATCCAAATGTTTGCATCTGAGTGCTCCTGTATTAAATTTAGGTTTGTTAACAAACTGACTAACTTTAGGAATAATAAAATGTCTAACTAATGCTTGTTCATCAAATGGCTAATTTTATGATTTTTCCACCTCTCTGTCTTTGTAGTCCGATTTCAGCAAAAGTAGCCCATTAAGTACCAGTTTTTATTAATGGTTATGAAAAATGAGAGTCTAGCGCAGTTTTTAAAGTTACTTACGAGCCATGCAACTACCTCCTAATATTTTAAATTTAACGTTGAAATTGTAAGACATTATTTACAGAACGTAACTTTTCAGTTTGTACCATAATTTTGATAATTTCCATATAAGTTATGGAAACAAATATTTTAGGCATGAAAGAAAAACTCATGAAAATTTATTTGCAAAAAGAATTACTCATAAAAGTCAAATACTTTTTTCTCTACAATATTTTTAGTCGGTTAGGTCAGTTGTTCTCAAAATTTTAGAAAAAAAATCATATCTCGAAAACTATAAAAAATCGCGGAACATACATGGGGGTGTTTTGGATGCCCCACGGACGGTGTTCTATCTCAGGACTTCCGCTTGACACTACTTTTTGGGACACCCTGTATATCACCCACAATAATCACATCCACAACATATATCTACATTGCACAATGCACATACCTTCCGCCAGGAATATCTTCCAGACCTTCTTAGCTCACAAATATGCATAATGATGTTGGTTGTGGTTACCTACCGTAAATAAAGAAATATTTATTTTGTCAATTTTCTTACAAGGCTATTCAATTCTGAAGTTAGATTAGTAAAAAAATTCCAAACAGTCAAGTCTTATCTTTCAACAGCAGTACCTATGTATCTTTTTCTGATCTCATTTACATTAATTTAGTATTACACATAGCATTTTCTGCTTGTGACTTCATCAGCATGGTTTTTGTTGTAATCACATTAATTCATGCAGACAAAGTTACACACAGAAATACTAATTCAAGGTACATAATTAAAATTATAGGATAATAAAAACAATATTTTCCACACTACAATGTTTCCCACTCAACAGATCGTAATGTACATAAAAACTACATTAGAATATTTGGTTATATGAAAATTAACCATTTGTTTTTAAGGTTAGTCCCACAAAGTTGTTTTGTAAATTGGCATTGAGTTCAGGATGGCATGTTTCAATTTCAGTATGGAGATAAACCACACATGATTAGTATGTGCACATTAATATATGTATATGACTACTTCATTTATATCTATGCACATTTACCCAGCCACCGGACAGTGTATGGAAGACATTGTGTTTATGAGCCTATCACAAATGACCTTAAAAATTCGAGTTAAATTCTTAATAAGACTTAAAACAATTATTAAAATAAAAAATGCATTGCTTTAATAAAACAAACGCGAAGTCATGCTGTAATCCACAGCAGCAAAATTAATTACTGGTTGTAAACACACAAACGAAAAAGTGCATTCAGGAGTCCAGATTCTCTTACCATATTCGAAATTCAGTAGTTCAACAATAAATGTAGCTACCAAGTCTTAACAGTATATGACAGTAATTGCTATAAATTTTTGTGCAATGTAATTGATCTCACAGCTATTTTCCCTATAAATATTTTTATTGTGTGTTGCAGTTGGTTACTGCAACTGCAGCACATACTCAATAGAGAATTAACTGTAACAAGGCAAATCAGATACTGATAAATCTATAATCACTTGCGTAAGGCACACCAACAGTTAAGTCAGTTTAGGATATGTGCCAGCAAGCAACACTAAATGAACACTCTATCTATCTAGAGTGCATGTAAAGGCACATATTTTTAGAAAGGCTAATAGTAAGGCTATCAGTATTCTGATACAATTAATTTAAGTGAATTATTTTATTTTAATATGTTATTATTAAAATGCAACAGCTTGATTTACCTTATTTAATGCCATGCCAATATTGCCAAAATTCAATAACTTTTAAAATTATATAAATAGGCTTTTATTGAAACTGGTAACAAGAATTTTATAAGTTAAAGTAAATGCATCAGTCTTCGCAATATTCCCAAAAGTTTTGATGTGACATCACATACATTTTTATAAATTAATGAGACTTACATGGTGTATTTACGAAAATAAAATACTAAAAGAAACCAATATGTATTGTAGTGGAGTGCAATTCTTAAATAAATAATTTTCTCCCTAATTCTATAGATCTTCATAACTCACAATTTTATTCACTGGGTTCATGTTGCTAGTTTAAGTAAATTAATTAGTACTTACAAATATTACAATAGAAATTGCATTTTCCGTTCATTGGTTCATTGGTCACGACTCACAACCATCCACAACATGCTTTTGCAAATAATACCAGTTTAACTACGAAAAATAGGAATCAATTCACTTTCTGTACAATTCTTTCGCGAATTTAAATAAACAAAGCATTGTTAGTATAAAAATAGAAGATGTCATAATTAATAACAATTTATTTCAAATTTCTTTAGCAAAAAGAAGATTAACTTCTTTCTGTGGCAAACATTATATTTTTTGTTCTAAAGATAATTTCGAAATAGAGAAAACTTTGCAAAAGCATTTATAGAAATTCCAGTTTATGATATAAATTAACAATTTCACATTTTCATTCTCATACACATCATCATAATATCATACATCATTCATTAAAAACTGCCTATAACATAAAAATTAAGTATCAAGCAACCATAATTATATCAAACCCATTTTCATGAATGTTCTAAAATATAATTTATAAGTACCTATAACTAAACTAATCATAATTTTGCAGTTCAGCTTTTGAATTTAGATTTACAGCCTTCTTGGTGGCCTGACACTTAATATTTTAATACTTCTAATCTAACATGAAATATAACAACAACATTGCTAAGAAACCAATATTTTAGGCACATCAGAGAATATAATATCAATAGTGACTACAATAATTGTAAAACATAAGTACAAAAAGGAAGAATTAAGTTTTTCTTACATAACTAACAATAAACAAGTATAAAAATAATTGTCTCACGGTTTACTGTTGTCAGCAGTGTCGGTTGATGGGTTACTTGTTTCTTGTTTGGCACTGTCATCATTTTTATTATCTAGCTGAAATTTTTCATCACCAATCAGGTACATAGCTTCATCATAAGTTGGTGGAGGGGGTTCGGAACTAGATGGCTGAGGTTTACTTGTTGCAGCATTAGCAAGTAATGCATCATATGAAGGTGGTAGGGTAGCATTTGATGCTGTTCGTGGCACTTGTGCACTGTAAGCTTGCTCAGCTTGCACTATTGCCATATCCTGAAATTTCAAAAATATCTATTAAAATGTGACCAAGCCTGCACAAGATAAAAAAAATATAATTGAACTTATTTTTACATAACTTGAATTAATTAATAACTTTAAATACTTTTATTTTTTCATTATATAATTATTATCAGCAATAAAATAGTTAATTTTAAATAAAACACCAATATTTTGCAGTAATACCTGTACCGAATAAACAATTATTCTATTCTTTTCTAATGTTGATACTAATTTCAATGACAACATAATTATTTACATCACAATATTTTACAACTTTTATATGAATAAAATAGACAACTCACACGAATCAATTCGCGACGATGTAGTAGCATTTGAATCACACTCTTTCTTCGTAAATATAACATACTTTTTACAGCAACCATCATTCCAGAACATATAAATATTGGTCCCACAAGCCACATGTGTCCTAAATTGTGAAGTATGTATCCATCAGCGTCTCCTAAAGCGAGCACGGTGATCACTGTACCCACGGAAAATAGGACCATTGATAGCACAAAGTAAGAGTAACTGGTGCAGTCACATCGACCGAACGTCTGCTCTTCGTCGAGGTCGAAGTCAGTTCGCCGTAGACGATGTAATCGCTGGCGTATGAAGGGACTATCAAACAAGGTGGTAGCCATTTTCAATCAAATTTTACACGAGCTAAATCACAATACAACCATGTTATAATGGCCAGATCTTCAAAATTCCGAACTAAAAGACATCAACTTTCAGATTTGGAAAGTGTAAAAGCAAACACAACAGAAAAACAAGTTTACTTTTGCTACTTTTCCAACCACCAGCAATGCAGCAGTTCTAAATACAGATTAAAAAAGTTTAGCTTGCATGCTACCAAAGCTACCAAATGCACATTGACAACCGACCAAGGACGAATGATAATCATGCATAGAATAGACCGCCCTAAAAAGTGTTGGTTGTATTACAAAGTTGGTAGAAGATAAACGCTACTTATTTGATTTGATTATAATTTATTTACCAGATCGTTTTGGGACGTAAAGAAAAAATTACTTTAAACACAACACCAGCAGGCTCGATAAACTGTTAATTGAAAAAAAAAAATACTTTCACTATGCTTTTTGTGATCGCATGTCAATCCGTCTTCAGGTTTTTTGACATTTGTTGACTAATTATTATCTTCCTTCATTTCTGTCTGCCAAATTGTTTATGAGTGACGACGCAAAATGTATTGTTGGAGAAATATTTTACAATTGTTTTGTTGATCTTTATTTGCGAATTTGTCATCTATTTTATCCATAATAAAGTCATTCATTCTGTGGTGAAATCTGCTATGGCCTATTTACTTTCTCTGGTTTACCTGGTGTTTCTAGTGAATGGTGTGAAAAATTTATTAATCGTAATAATATTTTAATTACTTTTGTTTTAGCGTGTCATTTTTATAATACTATTGTGAAACTATTTTGTAGATATTTGTTCGCTGCAGATATATTTGGAAAATAACGGGCCAGCTGTGCGGGGATCTAAAGTAACATTCACTGCAAAAGTGCCCCACTATGCTAACCAAACTGTAAAGTATGTGTTCTCTGATGATGCTCAGCCTCAACATGAGCAATCGGTAAGATATCACCAAGTACTTGAAACTTTGCGAATTTATTTACAATTTTGTACAAAATGTGAAGACTTCTGGTCATAAACTTACTGCAAATATTCCTTGTACACAAAGGTATAATATAGAAACGAAAACATTTTTTTTTTCAAAGTCACTTTTTATTTGGAGTTTATATAACAAAAAAGATACCTACTACATTAATAAATGTTGCAATTGTGTGATGAGTATACCTATACCAATAATAGTATTTAGACCTGATAATGGTTAAGAAAGACTGCTAACGAGTTATTATTAGTAACAGTCTTACTTAAATTTAAAATGAACTTGTTTGTTTTGTTTAACATTTTCAATTCCAAACTGATAATGTTTCTAATATGGTAAGTAGTATAAAATGCAACATGTCATGATTGACCAAATTTTTACTTTTACTTCAAGAATGTACTTTTTTTTAGTTTCAAAATTCTACAGACAAAATCAACTGGGTAGTAGAGTACCCCAGAAGCTTATATGAAGCTGGAGAGTACACAGCGACTGTGGATCTCATGAGATATTTTGCTGGTTTTTGGTATCGTGATAATACTGCCACATCAAAATTCACATTAACAGGTAAGCAATGCCTGTATAAATTTACCAAGTAAACAGGACTCTTTAGTTAATAATCTCACTAATTAATGAGGATGGTACTTTTGGTTATATTAGGCTTTGTCTAAATTAGCATAGTTGTAGATAATCAATTATGGTGGAATGAAATAACCTGGTAGAAAACCACATGTCCGTATATCCAGCAGGACCCTTCGCCTGATTCTAATATGAACCAAACTTTCACTTCCGTAATAATTAGTACCTTCCGAATTGTGTTAGTAAAAAATTAGTACCTTAACAGTTTCACCAAAAAATTGACTTTATTTCCAGCAGGACCCTCGGTGGTTTGAAGGTCTGCAGACCTGTAGTGTATGTCACTGTATAGCGATGAATTAGTACCTTTAGATTATCTTTGTTTTTGTTTTTAAAAGTTATCAGTTTATTAGAAATAAACCGACAAACATTTTATCATGCCAGCAGGACCCTTTTTTGTTTTGAGTCTTTCAGTCCAGACAATCATATTTCCTAGTAGCATTCTATTAGTACCTTCAAAAAAACATATCGCTTAATTCAAAGAATGAGCAATAATAAGTATATAAATCAGATGAAATATTTTAAAAAGCAACATTACTCCTATACGCAAAGGCGACTTTACGTAGTGTTGTTAACCCTCGACGCAATATTGTTTATATTGTGTAACCAATGGAATAAAAATCAGTTTGTATTTTATAGTTTGTATTTTTTTTTACGATTGACTTATGTCTTTTTTCTATTGTTAAGAAAGTACCTTACTAATTATTCTGCCGCGAAATTGTATAAATTTGGCCTTTGTTTATCAATTTGGCAGAAATTAATTTTCAATATTATCAAATAATCTTTTTTTCGTTTGCTTAAACTACGTTTCTTATATAAAATACAAATTTATTTTAATTTTCATTGGTTACACAATATAAAAAATATTGCGTCGAGGGTTAACAACACTACGTAAAGTCGTCTTTGGGTGTAGGAGTAATGTTGCTTTTTAAAATATTTCATCTGATTTATTTACTTATTATTGTTCACTCTTTGAATTAAGCGATATGTTTTTTTGAAGGTACTAATTGAATGCTACTAGGAAATGTCGGTTTATTTCTTATAAACTGATAACTTTTAAAAACAAAAACAAAGATAATCTAAAGGTACTAATTCATCGCTATACAGTGACATACACTACAGGTCTGCAGACCTTCAAACCACCGAGGGTCCTGCTGGAAATAAAGTCAATTTTTTGGTTAAACTGTTAAGGTACTAATTTTTTAGTAACACAATTCGGAAGGTACTTATTATTACAGAAGCGAAAGTTTGGTTCATATTAGAATCAGGCGAAGGATCCTGCTGGATATACGGACATGAAAACCACAATTCTTCATAAACATTTTTTGATTATAGCATCCTTTACACCTCAGTTAAACCTTGGGTGGCATAAAGATAAGTTTTATCACTATCTGTGGTAATTAAGTAAGCTATTAATATGCACTTGCCACATTTTGTGGTGTATTATTGTATACACTCTTGTTGATGTTGCTTTTGTTGATTTATTTATTTAATACATATTTGTTTCAGATGCTTTAAATGGTAATTTAGTTTTGAGTCAGAATGGTTCTGACCGTCCCAATCAGTTTGTGGCAGTCAATAAAACTGTCACCCATTCTGTTAAATTACCGGAGAATGAACTACAATATTTAAAGGAGAATGCATCAAGAGTTGTCACATATTGGTTTAAAGACTGCATGTACATAGATAAGACATCGGGATTTGAACTGAATTTGACATACAATGATGTAATGTCAGATCACCATGTGGAGGCATTAGTAGTTGCAGATAACGAGCCGTTACCACCAATAACAACAACTACTACTACTACAACAACAACAACAACAACGACTACAACAACTACAACGACGACAACTACTACTACAACAACTACTCCTAAACCAGCAACAACAAATAAATTGCCAGACGCAAAAGACAACAGTACAATAAATCTCAATAATACACTTGTTGTTCGGAGAACTAAACGGAGTGCTCCTAAACATGCTGCAGTGAAACGAAAACCACCAACTGATTTTATTTGTTATAACACTAGCATCGTTCCTATTGGTGATAAATATGTTTATGGACATTATTATGAGACACTGAGTGTCAGAGGTAACTATAAAGTGTCTATAGGACACTAATATGATATCATATTTTTTTATAGGGCATAGATAGGGGAATTCTTAGGTTGTATAGTCAACCAACCCCCACTTGGCCAGCGTGGTCGACTAAGGCCTTATCACCCTAGTTTAGGGTAGGCCCATGACCCAGCTGTGGGGGCGTGGGCAGATGACGATGATGATGATGATGATAATAGATTTGATACAATCTTTCAGCATTCATTTTTAATTTGGTAGAGTCGGTCTGTACCAGGCTGACTGATTTATATGGTTATTTATCTGTGTATATTGATAAGCATACTATGTTCTTGGATGCAATGACACATAGTAAATAAGATTAAATCATATTGATATTTCCCCAGCACTTACCAGTATCACTTTACTTATAACTTATTTACGTTTCGCGTAATCTAATTTAAATATGGTCTGGGTGTGTTGTTCACAAAAAAGAAGTGTAATTTATTCATGGTACAAATATCTTGAAATAAGTATGCTACTTATCTTGAATTCCACATCAGTGTTTGTTATTGGGTCTAATATATATGTTTATCCATGAAGTCACACCTGTATTCAATGTCAAAGAGGAGTTGTTATAAACATTTTATAATTTTTAATTTAACTTAGACAGTGTGATGTCATGTGTACTTTATATGGTACTAGCTTTCCGCGTAAAGACGTCTAACGGGTAAAAAACTACTTCTTTATAGCACAGTCGGTTTAAAAATAGCCTATGTCCTATCTCAGGCTCTGGACTATATCTGTACCAAATTTCATTTAAATCGGTTCAGTACTCTATGTGTGATTACGTTACAGAGTTACTTTCGCATTTATTATATTAGCAACGAAGTAAGGATTAGAATATTAGAAAGGGTTATTAAACAATATCATTCCAACTTTGGCTGTAAATCAAAACTGGTACGGATTTTAATGTGGTCTTCTATAAAAATTTACACCTAATATGAGTACAACATATCCATATGTTAAAGAACAGCATATATTTATCTGTTGATCTCTTGTTTCCAGCACCAATAACATCAATAAAGATCAATGGCCGCGATTGGCTCCAACGCGGAGACCTACTCCAACTGGATGTGGTATACTCGGGGAGTCCACCATTTGACTACTGCATCCAATACAAACCGGGCCAATACAATGTCACTGGGAATGAGACGTGCGAGATCAAGACTAGGAATATAGCGAACACATTCCCACTGGTACATTACTTCTCCGGCAGCAATCAGCACACAGTGGTTGTGATTATCGAAAACGATATAAGTAAAGAATATTTGAACAAGACAATAAACTTTTATAAAGGTGAGCTATGGAATTGGTTTCTTTAGTTGCGCAAATTATAATTTAAATGTTGATTGATTTTTTTTCGAAAAGCGTCGATGGCCGAGTGGTTAAGGTCGTTGCTTGCCATGCGAGAGGTCGCCGGTTCAAACCCCGCCAGGTACCAATGTGTTTTTCAAATTTGAAATTCATATGTACCATCATTCGACGCTTTAACGGTGAAGGAAAACATCGTGAGGAAACCTGCACTCCTAAGAAGAAATTCTTAGGTTGTGTAGTCGACCAACCCGCACTTGGCCAGCGTGGTCGACTAAGGCCTTATCGACCTAGTTTAGGGTAGGCTCGTGCCCCAGCAGTGGGGACGTATATGAGCTGATGATGATGATGATGATTTTTTTTATAAAATGTTGCATTTTGTAAACTTCCATTGAGTCAAGAAATTGTTATTCCACAGAGAGTAATACCTATATTTTTTATACTATTTTCAGCTAAAGTGAACGCGCAGTTGTCTGTGATTGTTATTCCTGTGGTGTTCTGTCTGGTGGCTGTCATTCTGGTGGTCTTCGGAATGGCGTATTATCAGCATCGCTCAAGGTAGGATTGTGTTCTTGAATATGATCAATTTCTAAGCCTTAAACATGTTAAATCTTCTGTACACTTGGTGCTTTCGAACACAGCATGTTGTGCACATACACATTGACAGACCTTTTTCAAATATTCCATGGACTTATTTAACTCTTGGAAAGAAATGGCTTCCGTTTATGGCTAAAGTTTCCAAATATAATAAAGTGTTTATCCAATTAACCAATTTGTTGTTCATAAATTGTATGTGAAAAATTTACGATAAAGATGCAAAGGAAGTAGTAAAAATTATTATAGTTTCCACTATAGTAGTATCTAGTTCGAACTGCCTCGTTGGTCTATTGGTAGCAAGTGCTGCGTTAGGACCGAGAGGTCCCCGGTTCGAGTCCGGGGTCGGGCAAAATTTGTGTGAGTTTTTCTGTAATGAAATTACTCAGCCCGGAGTTAGGAAGTTGGCGGTTGAACGCCCGTGTCTCGGAAAGCACGTTAAGCCGGTGGTCCTGCACCCGATCTCTCATCGGTCATGTCGGATTGCCGTCTCACCGAATTATGAGAGTAAGGGAATAGAGAGTGCACTTGCGTTTGCGCGTACACTTGTGCACTATAATATGTCCTGCGCACTTGGCTGATCTCAATTTAGATCGGCCGCCATGGCTGAAATCGGTCGGACGCCTTAGTATCTACTTATATATTTTTTTTCTTTCAGATACACTATAGAAGTGGCCGACTTTGACTTCGGTCAAGCGAACCTGGACTATAAAACGTTCACAGAGCGTCTAAGAGATAGTTTCAGAAACGCTTTCGCATTGAGGCAGGACGACACAGACCCTCTAACAAACAATTCTGGATACGATTCTATGACGTAGAAGGTGGGTGGTGCGTCCTATCATTACCGTATGGCCCGAGCGTTGTAATGAGGGCTATTGCGTGGAAATTCGCCGCTAGGGGCGCCTGTGTAGCGTGAGGTCTCCTAAATGTCAAATGTCGTTGTTTTCCGGTCGACTATGAGGTTTTATTGTTATCATCCAAGATTAATACGGTGAACATTAATTAATCCCATAGAAGATTCAGAATATAAATTACGGATCAATGAAGAGTGTTTTAAAAGCGAAGCTCAGAAAAATGCTGATGTCCGAATTTTATGAGCAAATGGTGGGAAGGCTGTTGATTGGGCAATAGGTTTACGTGCTCTCGTATTAAATGTGATTCTGATGTACATTGCTGTAAAAAACTTTTACACCCGTTTTTTAGGACCTCACTCAACAGTGGCGCCGTCTGGTGTGCCAAAAACGATAGCCCTCATTTAACGAGAAATCGTGTAGAAGTCTCGTAGAATATTTTGCTCGCGATTCGTCGCTCAAATGTGAGTGTGACCTTTTTGTATGAGAAATGAAATGTCAGATTGTGATCGCATAGAGCGTACTGGCCACTTTTGTTGGTAGTTTAGTTGTAAATTATTGGATCATTTAGAACCATGTCAAGATGTTTCTTTTTTTTTAATAGTACTCGAGTCGTCTACTAAATCATTTAAAAGATCTCAGAATAAAAAAAACTCGTGTATCCTTATTGAATTTAAGCTTCGCATGAAATTTCCAAATGGTTTAAGTGTAGTTACAAAATTCGGGTTAAAAATTAAATTTACTAGAGGATCTATATATAATAATAATTAGGCACGAGTATTACAATAGTTATGAGGTCTTTTAAAACATTCAAGTATTTTACAACAATATTGAATTTTTAAATTGTTATACAATTTATATTGGTCACGTTAGTTTACGCGTTATAACTACGCAATACATACTGAGATAATTGAATTGAAATGAATCCTAGACAGCATACTAATTATCGTACCATGTTCGATGCCATGTGTATGCTTATCGGTTATTTCTTTGAATTCTATAATTGCTGACATTTATTATAAACTAACACACAGTTACAGTTTTTGATAAATTAATGATATGAAATTTATACATTGTTTCCTAATTTCGACCATTATAAAGCTTATCCTTTAAAGTCATAATCGATATCATTTGAAAATTTGAAATATTGTGTCGCGAGATAGTACTTTGTATCAATTTTATACAAAAATACTAACATTAATAATGTTCTCATTTTGCAATGTGCGAGTGTAGTGTTTGTGTACTAATTATGCATTCCATTATTCTTAATATTTTCTTGTATTGTTAATATTAATTTATAGCATTTGTATTTTGATTTAAACCTAAAAGTAATATAATAACTCCTGTTTTCAAATTAATTAATCATCCCGACAAATAATGTTGAGAAAAAGAAAATGACGATTGAAATTAGAAAAAATATGTTTTGAAGTAAATGTGAAATATTTCATATTGACTAGGTACACTGACTAAACCATTTTTTGTTCATATTTCGTGTCTAAATATCTAAAATAGTTTTTGTTGAAATAATTAACTTACAAGTTGTTATTTTATTGTGTTCACAACCGTCACATATAGAAAGTGTACATTATGTTTGTTAGTCGATATTTTCATAATGACGGTATTCAGTAATAACATATTAAAATTTGTTTCAAGTTCAAGTTGCAGCGCAATTTGACATGGAATTTGCAGGACTTATTCAATTTCGCTTTATTTATTATTTTATATGGAAATGCTAGTAAATTATAAAGCTTTATTAATATGTTATTAGTATATAAATGATTAAATGCATGTTATTTGTATTCGACTGTATTAAAACAAAAGTAACATGTCATGACATTATTATATTGTTTTGTATCATAACATAGTATTTTACTTTTAATATTAAATTTTAACAATCCTATGTATAATGTAATAGTCTGATAGATATAGTATATCTCTATGATGGTGATGTTTATTCAAATTAGTTTGCGTCTATGTAAATTATAAAATAATTATGTTTAAGTTAAGTCCTATTAGTTTTAGTTAATTATTTACATTATGTTAATTTTCATATCGCTTCTCTTTGGTTTACGATAATGTTAATACAATCTACGTTAAACCATTGATTTCAAGTTGGTCGTGCCAATTGTTTTGTAGCGAATTGTGGTTTCATTGCTAGAATATCATTCAATCTATTCACGGTATTATTTTTTTTCAATATGTTGGGTGAATTTCAACGAAGTTGTTGTCTTAATTATGTCGCTGTCCATAAGATCACCATGATTTTTTTGTTCTGCTTACGTTGTAAATGCGTCATTTGTGTATTCTTTGGCGATACTTACTTTATCATTAGTTTATTTTTCTCAATCGGTCAATTAAGTCAATCTCTATTATATTGATAAGCTTTACATTTTGTAAGTCATTCAATTTCATGTTCTAATGAGTTTTGATTATTGCTTAGATCAGCTTACTCGTCGCTTTGAGACACTATTGAATGTTATTTAATTGTTGGAGCTTCACTTATAAAAAAACAGTTTCTGGAAGGCTTATTTTTTTAACTTTAGTTATAGTTTCAGAGACAGCTGTATATTATTTACATTATATTAAGATAATCATGATGAGCTGAGGCCAAATGTCCTGAATTCATAGCCACCACATACAATTTTGTCGTTGCTATAAAAGTTGTTATTTGTCTATGGTATGAATGGGAGGTGCTGTTTGTATTGAAATATAAAAAATACGATTTAATCAGAGTAGCAATGTCCAAAGCTACTCTTATTCCATGTAAATGCTACACGATATGAAATTTCTAAAATTGTATGTAAGTCATGTTTTGTGATATCTTAGGGTTAAAATAGAGCAGATACAATTTTCTAGGTATTATTTCGTGTTCCTATACTTCACAAATGGTTTGCCAATTGTAAAGCATTTGTGAAGTGCAGGTAAAAATTGATTGTAGTTACAATAAAATGTTATACACATTACAAAGATGTTATTTAATTTTGAATTCCGATTAAGTTCCTTAATTTGAAATCCTTCAAGCGATACCTAAGTAATAATAATTTCTACCTACAGTCCAAAAATGGGACTAATTTGTAATATGTTTTTTATATGGGTATCTAGGTTGGTCTCACTTCACCTGATGATAAGCGGCCCTGAGGTCCAGATATGACTCGGTCGACGGGCTCGATAGTCACCTTTACCCTAAAGACCTGCTACTCGGAAAACCCAGGTTAATTCGATATCCAACAAGGGTTAGATCTATATCGAATGTAACAAGTAGATTACCTACTTAGTGAAACTAGATCATGCAAACGATATTATGTATGAATGGACTCATTTGCCCAATTCAAATTACAAAAGAAAGCACCGTCAGTTGTATAGAATTAGTCATAATATGCATGACGAATCTCTGTTTACTCACATGTTGGAATTCATTGGAAATGGTACAGTTTATTGCTTCGTATAAATACCGGCTCATCGGACTGTCGCACTGCATAACTCAGGGTTGTCAAACGATGGTCAATCAAATAGACTAGTAAGTAATAATATGATTTAAACATAATTTCTGACATTTCGAAATATTAACAGCCAAACAGGGCTCGTGGTCGCATCGTATCTATGAAAGAAGGTATCCTAGTTATCGTGACCACTTTTTAGACAACTGTAGTTAGACCTTAGAGCTTCCAGTGCCTAGTAGATACCCTACCCTTTTTAGGCTATTCGTCTAAATTGTCTATATTTATTTATTCTTAGAGGTCATAAGGCCAATGTGGAAGAAAGAACCTAATACACATAAAATACAGGGTAAAAAAGCGTCGATGGCCGAGTGGTTAAGAGAGCGAGAGAGGTCGCCAGTTCAAAGCCAGCCAAGTACCAAAATGTTTTTCAAATTTGAAATTCTTTGTCCGATTATTCGACGCTTTAACGGTGAAGGAAAACATCGTGAGGAAGCCTGCACACCTACGAAGAAATTCTAAGGTTGTGTAGTTGACCAACCCGCGGTCGAAAAAGGCCTTATCGCCCTAGTTTAGGGTGCCCGTTCCCCAGCAGTGGTGATGTATATAGGCTGATGATGATTCGCTTCTGTCTCTCTCCTTACTACTCGATACTGGCACGTGCCGGGTCGTTTTCTCTCCCCAATCTTACGTCCGTATTAGGGACCGCCCAACGACGCCCTTAGCCGAGGTCGAGCCCCGTTAGGGGGCATTCTCAGGCAAACGACATTATCACATTTTTTTAGGGTTGAGAGCCATCCGATCCCCCGCAAGTCCGGCGATGATGACGGACGAGGCTCTGGAGGAGCCTCGTCCGTCATCATGCCATAAGATTATATCAGTTAGGAAAAAAAGGGTAGGTAACAAACTAGATAAGTCTAGGTAGTGTAGGATTCAAAACAGGTAAATTATTATAGAGATGAGTGCGGAGTGCTGACCCTACATAATATTAACTTATAACTTGTTTATGTTCACAAATAAATAGAATATACGCTCGTGCGTAACGAGCAGTCGGCATAGAAGTGTTTCAACATTATTTTTGATTTATGTAGCATATCGAATAATGACAAAAATTTGTTTTATATTATTCAATGTACGTTGTACAATAAATAAAACAAATTATGTAGTTTGCCATATAACTGTTTATACCTACAGATTATCGTTACCGCTTAATCGCTCGTTTCGCTTCGGGTGATTTTTTTTATCTACATAAAAGCTTTCCTCTTTAATTCCTCTATCTATCTATTAAAAAAAACCGCATCAAGATCCGTTGCGTAGTTTTAAATATATATAGAGAGATATAGGGACAGAGAAAGCGACTTTGTTTTATACTAAGAATAAGTATGAGTGTTTAAATCTTTATGTATCTATTTTGAGCCGTAAAGGAAAGCAGTGTCGAATTCACACCAATTAGGAAGTTTAATTTCATTGTTCCTATTTTTGCGGGTCTTCTTCTTCTTATCGTATGGTTGATGAACAACCTGGTGTCAGAGTTTTTAAACCGCCCGTAGGCCTCTGACATGGCTTCACACTCCGTTGAAAAATTTCTCAGGTGTGCTGGTTTCCTCACGATGTTTTCCGTCACCGTTAAAGCGTCGAATGATGGTACATATGAATTTCAAATTTGAAAAACACATTGGTACCTGGCGGGGTTTGAACTGGCGACCTCTCGCATGGCAAGCAACGACCTTAACCACTCGGCCATCGACGCTTTTTATTTTTGCGGGTACCAACTACTTACACAACGATTTGAATTAAAATATCAGAAAATAACCGTTAACATAAGTAACTTATGCATTCTTGTCGTATGTGTAGTGAATTTTATCGGTGATCTTGTTTTAATTAACTAAGTAACTACATAGTAGAATATTGTACATACCTACCTAGAAAAACCGTTGGAATGTTTTGATTCATTTGTCCAGTTATCTTTTTCTCTCCATAAACAAACAAATGTCTTCGACCCGTGAGTTTATATCATTATTTGCGACGATGACTTTCGCGAAGTAGGTCACTGACCCGACCTAAACCCCTGAGTTAGTAATGAATGACGGGCTGACTAACGACAGACTAACGTTTTGTGAGGCTTCTGAAATATCTTTACATAACACTTACATCGTATTTTGGTTTCTGCATTTGATGGTGGTGGTAATTAACTATAAAATAATAAACCACTAAAATTTCACGGTGTATAAGTACCTACCTATACTTATACACCGTGAAATTTTAGTGGTTGTTTTCCCGCAGTAAAATGATTCTATCTTAGTAGTACAAAAGATGTGTGCAGTTCTTTTTTGGTAAAATCAAAAAATGCCGGTTTTACGAAAGGTTTAACCATAACTCGAAAACACTTTCGAACCGCTTTATGACTTAGGGTGAAGAGCTTCTTTAGCTTTAAGCATCGATTTCATGCGGCAAGCAGTACCTGAATACGTCACATCTTCAAAAACAACGATAGCTTCTCTCGTTTTCGAGTTGGAAAATTATTATTCCGAAAAATCGAAAAAAAATTTTTTTTTTTCGCGTAATAATTTGCATGATTCGATAGTAAGTATTACTAAAGGCAAGTCGTTCTGCCACGGGAAAACAACCACTAAAATTTCACGGTGTATATAGGTATCAGGGGCATAGCTACCGCTGTAACAGTCGTATCAATTGTATGGGCCCCCCAAAGTGTATTTAATAAATTTATATGCATTTTAGGTGTTCATTTGAGCCCTCAACTAGTTTTAATACCTACAGGCTAAAGAGGGCGGAACCCGTCAAGACACGCTTCGCCACTTGTAGTAGAAGTTAGACTACAGGCGGCGTAACATGGTACAGTCCATATGAGGCAGGACACTTAGGTAGGTACCAGCCTAATATTATAGATAGATAATAATATTATTAGCTGATTACTAGATTTCTTTGAATCATGTTCAATCGGTAATTAAATAAATACCGTTTTCTTTCTTCCTGGCCTTTCCGTCAGAAAGTTATCCCAGATATTCGTACGTTTAAAACTACAAAGTAGACAAAATTTGTCGTTATTATCATATCTTTAAAAGCTTCAAACGCGGCTTTCCACACTAATTTGGCTGAACTAGCAAAGCCGGCTCAGACGTTAAAGCATTCGTTTTTCGCATTACATTAAAATTTTAACTCTTTAAGCGCGGTCTAGGCATTTTAAGTGTCGCTGAGTTAAGTCGCTTTAATCGTGTAACGAATACACGAGTACTGTTTTAAATAGCTCCCTTCCCGATCCTTAATGAAGTAGGGCTTTGGGCGGCCCGTCCCTTGCACAAGGGAGGGAATAACAGTAAGGGCTTATCTAGGAGTGTTTTGTTAAACAAGGTTGTCATTTTAACCCTTGGCAAATGTAAACCTGAATTGGTGACCATTTTTTAAGTTTCTTTGATTCTATGTATGTATGTGGTTAGTTGGTATTGTAGGGTTATGGTTGGTTGTATCTATAACAGCGCGCATCAGATATTATGATTCGGAGCGCATTTTCAAAGTATAGCTAAGATTTATATTTATAGCATCTATAGCAGCTATAGATGCTCAGTATCTAGACTTTTTTTTATAAAATGCTAACAAGATGAACTCACTCCACCTGGTGGTAAGCAGTAGTAGGATCTACATATTATTATGAGGTCGACAGACACAATAGACCATATTGAGACTTAAAATAATATTGATGAAGAGAATTCCCTTTAGGACATGGGTAATAGGTAGGATGGCTATGGATGGATCCTGACCTATCGGGTCTCATTCCAATATACGGAAAAAAATAGTATTGGTTTAATGAGAACGGCTGTTGTAATTGACATTAGACATTTACAAAGGTATTCCACTGCTTTTTACTTTACTATGTTCCGGTCTCCATTCAAAAGGGACCGCCGAACTTATGCTAATGATTTTTCTTTTGCTTATGAAACAGTAGGTATCTGGCTTGTTAATGTAATGAATGAAAATGAAAACAGCGGGATTGAAGCTAAGGTAATGTTTTGCATATTTAACAGGAACACTTGTTATAAATACTTACTTAGGTACTCAACGAAATCATAACATTACAGTCATTGTATCTTGTATTATACTTAGGTAGATAGTTATGTTTTGTTGTTGTTTTGGTTTTTTAATGGTTTTATTTAGCTTATGTATTTATTGTGCTTAGTTTCAAAAGTTGTATTGTGACTTCGTTGTTAACAAATCGTAAATCTTTATATATGAAATCAAATCAATTAATGAATTACTGATTGGTTTTTCTAATCAGGGCTTTCATTTTATGGAAATTATGATTTGCTAACTTAGTTGCGGTAGGCAAACTAGAGGTAGAAGTACGAGTAGGTACTAAATAAGAAGTCCAAAAGGATTCCGTGTCGAAAAGCACCATCTTAACTAACCCAATCTCTTCGCGAAGTAACGGTAAATCTAGCATCAATTAAAACAGTTTGTATGGAATGTATGTTTTCCGCATTTCAGTAGGTACAATAACATTATTCTATCCGTTTTATCAAGGGTACCTGTAACAACCATATTTCACGTTAGCGCTTCGTATCAGCTCGATAATAAGCAATAGATTTAAGTCGTGTGAAAAGAATTTAATCTTATATCACCGAGTTCAATACGTCGGCTTTCATACTCAACACAATGGTTCGTTTGAGCTGCGATGGCTACTTCTTTCAATACAATGCCATTGTCAGAAACTAATAGAGGAAAGGTTTTTGTGAGTAAATTTTCTGTTACTATCTTCATAACTGTTTATAAGTAAATGGGTTACTTTTGGGTAGTCTGTTTATAACTAAGTAGATATGTGCTCTTGTTAACTGCTAACTTCAAACATATCATATTTGTAGGTAACCTTAGATATAAGAAAATTGCTACACCCTTACAGGGTTCATAAACTGTGCTGTAAAATGTACTTTTATGTGTGCAATAAATGAATAAATAAATAAATAAATAAATATTCCATGTTTTATCAACTGAATGTTGTATTTGTAGGGAGGTATTTTCCAAAGCCGATAATATGATGTGTTGGTAGGTAGGTGCGAGCAACAAATATACATTCACAAAATCAAAAGTGTATACCGATTAGTCTCTAAGCATTAATATTATTTAAACCAAGAAAGATAATTGCCCTTTATTTGGTACATATGTAGTTCAGTGCCAGCTAAAACTAATGTCAGTTTCGAGCAACCAACTTGAAATGTCGCTTCAATGTACTTTCTGAGCCCCCTTTCCAACACGTCTGAAAAATGGTAATTTTAAGATAACGAAAGATGTTTTGATCCCAACTTGCCACTTGGCCCATACTCTACCTACATGCTCCTCTAGGATTATTTAAGCATTTAGCAAATATGCTACTGAATATTATTTACCTTCCTAGTTTTGTTTTTAAATATTGAAACCCCTGTAATTCACGTGCATACGTAGCGTGTTTACTAACAAATCTTTAAAGCATAATGTTTTGCGTGTTTTTCCTATCATTACAAAAAGCCCTTTATTTTGTTAGAGTCACATCACATGACCAGTAACCGATACGTGGGTATTATTGGTCGGAGTTTGATAACGAGATATCTCTATCCTGGCAACCATGTGGCGTGGGTGGCTTTCAGAACTGCAGCGCAGATAATTAACAGCGTCCGATGTGAAACTGGCATTGTTGTTTTACCGTATTATTGTATTTGAGCTTTAATTTACTAATTAAATAACTGCACAATTTTGCGAGCGTACCTAGCATGCGGTTTGGTGTTTAAATGAGTACCGATTTGTGGGAATTCTATTACAAGCTTACCGTGATTTATAATTAATTAATATCACCATAGTCCCTGCTAATATCGGCCAGACTGTAAAATCTAACTAATATTTTTGAAAAGGTCGGAGTTTAAAGTACTTCACTTCGTCCATCAAGTCGCATCGTACGTAATATTCTACTCCGTACGATAAAGATAGGTAGACGACGCACTTCAATGAGTCTTTTTTTTTTATCAAAGAATCATTTCTGAACGGTTTGATGCATTCCGCCGATGTCAGCCGATAGACACCTGAATTTATTTGGCATAGCAAGTAATTAACACACAATTAAATTACCTTGTTGATGATGTATAGAGAGAAATAAAAAAGAGAAATAGGTCGGTGGGATCCTAATATTTGACCAATTAACTAAATAGTACTAAATTATGTATGTAGATAGTCATAACAGGATTTGTTTTATAAATTTTTTGCCATCATTATTTTTGTCAAATAAGCGTGTGAAGTTTATACTTACTGACCTACAATAGTAATACAATAATAGTATGAGTCAGTCCGCTGTTGTACGTAATTTACTCCATACACACAAGTACTCGCAAGTCTTATGCAAGCGTGATACAGAACATTGGTCGTCTCGTAACAATTGTTAATGTAAGTAGGTAGGTTAAGCAGAAAACAATTTACTCATTCCCGTTTCTAGGTGTTATTGTGACCACAAAAGTAGAATTATCATTTAGGATAGGTAGGAAGTTTCTGATGCCAAATAAGTACCTAGCTATCGTCTTCTATGGAAGTAATTAAAAACATATTGTATATTATAAAAATTTACTTATTTTTGTATTTGTGTATTCAGTAATGAGTTCTATATTTACACAATATTTAACGCTAACTTAATTTACAGCGATAAGAGATGATAAAGGTACATTTGAGAGCTGTTTGGTTTTGCAATAACAACACAAATTATGATAACAATGGCTCGCCGGCGACGACAGAGCTCTCGATGCCACAGTGGTCTTCACCGCGGAGGATCTTGAAGAAACCGTTGTCACCCCAATCGGAGTTCCAAGAATTAGCAATCAGCCAGTACTTGTTTCCATTCTCGACTCCCCAACCTAGGATTTTGATGGCATGACCACCGAGCGCGTCTCCTTCCTTGTGCTGATACACGCCACTCTTGTATGTGAGCAAGTCAGCATAAACAGTAAAAGCACCTTCCACTGGACCATTTTTGAACAGCTCGGCCCTGATGTGGTCCTCACCTCCTCGCACCGAGAACACATGCTTTCCGTAATGACGATCCTTCTTGTAATCGACGGAGTAACTGCTGTCGCAAGTGCGTTCGCATTTCGGGGTCTTAGTGTCGCCGCTGCACGGCATACGGTTTCCAGGCACGTGATGCTCGCAGGGGGGTATTTTGTATGGCTTGCAACCTTGACTGGAATTAAAGTTGCCGCCCGACACTAATCCTACGTGCTTCCAGTACTCCCAAGCCAGAGTAGGTATGCCACCGTTGCAACCGAGGCCGCAAATAGGGCAGCAACTCAGAAGGTCCTCAGACGAGAAATGGAAATGTTTGGTACCGTTCGAGTAGGTGCAGACGCGGTCGGTCATCGCCTCGACGGCGCCGAACGCCCAGCAGCTCCCGCAGGATCCCTGATCCCTGATCTCGTTCAGCGTCGGACAGTTCGGCCACTTATCCCGCGGGTCGAAGTTCTCGGGAAGATTCGCGATGACGTCAGCATCATGCAGTACCGTCGGTAGTTTCATAAAGTTCTCGTCGGGCAGTGCACCCATGAGTTTCCTGATGTGTTTCATTGGAGTTTCTAACGGGAAGTTGCGTCCGGCGGTCCAGGTGCCTTCTTTCGCGTTGAGGAGGTTGATGAACTCGTCGGAGAGGGGGTGCGGGAGTTGGTCGGCGCAGACGGCGGCTGCGCAGAGGAGTGCGAGCAGGGCCGCACTTAGGGGAGTCATGTTGACTCGTTGGTTGGGTGTGCGTGTGTTGCGGGCGAGTGCGGCGCGATGACTGAGCGGCGAGTAGCGGTAGCTGCGTGTCGCGCCCGAGCAGTGTAATTGCGTCGGATGAGGACGGCCGGCTCACCCGATTCGGGGCAGAGCGCGCTTGACCGCTCGTGTCGAAGGTTACTCGTAATCTATAGCTGCCTCCTAATAAAACAAAACAAACAGAGATTATGGTCGGACGCTCCACAACGATTAGCAAATGTTTGTTTTGCACCCTTTGATTTTAATTACTAGGGTCAGAGTTAGGGTTCATGATTTCTCGAGGTTTTCAAATTCTCGGGTCTCGAGAATTCTCGAGGCTAATTTCTCGGGTCTTCTCGGGTTGTCGAGAAATTGACATTCACGTACGTTTTCTCATATTATTTGGTTCCAATAACGTCCTAGGATTAATATGTGATACACACACAACACAACTGGCAATATTCGTCTAAGAAATTTGAAATCACACATTAATTAATTTCAAATACCTACATAAGAAAAACATATCAGAATAATTTAAAACTAAGCTTGTGTGTTGTTGTTTTAGAAAAATAGGAAATATAATTAGTCTAAGTACAGTTATAGTCCAGTCATTTAAGCTTAAATTAGGTAAGAATCTCGGAATTCGAGATACCCAGCTATAAGTCTGTAAATACTTGGATATTGACACCCTAAAAGTGGTCTCAAAACCTACATATGGTAGGGTGTACGCAACTATTAAATTTTTAAGGTCAAATGTCACAAATAGCAGTTTTAAGCACTTTTGAGCGAAACGGGAAGTTTTATCATAAAAGTGTGTAGGAGAAAATTACTTATCATCTATTTATCTATAAAAATTGTCTATACGTTTTAGTCCTAAGATTCACCATTTCAGAGATACAGCGATGCAAATAGTTGAAAAAGTTGTATTTTCAAAAGCTTCCAGGCCCACGTGCGATTGTGCTAGACAGTTAAAATTTTCACGACTGATGTATTTCAGTAGCTTCTATAACATCTAATACTAGAAAAAGCTTAAAACCAATGTTTAAGTGGGTTCTCATACAAAAACTATGGTTTTTTTTTTCTCACACTTGGCCGGTTTTTAACGTGGTTACCCCAGTAAACCTATTCCAGACGACACCTTTTATACGTGAGGAACACGTTGTTTATATGGGAGGCTAGTTAAATAAATGTTTTGTCTTGTTTTCAGTATTCCGAAGATTTAAGATTTCCGCGTTTCATTATTTGGTTAATATGGATCTTCACGTTCATAACAGAGTTAGATGGACAGTTAACATTTTTAAATGTTTTTTTTTCAGTTATACTTCAGACAGAAATTATAATAATTGGTTATTTCGTACTTTTTGACCCATAATAATACGAAGAGAGACATTTTTTATAGATAAATAGATGATAAGTAATTTTCTCCTACACACTTTTATGATTAAACTTCCCGTTTCGCTCAAAAGTTCATAAAACTGATATTTGTGACATTTGACCTTGAAAATTTAATAGTCGCGTGCACCCTACCATATGAAGGTTTTGAGACAACTTTTAGGGTGTCAATATAGAAGTATTTACAGACTTACAGCTGGGTATTTCGAATTCCGAGGTGAACTTACTACAATGACTGGACTTTTAGTTATTTTATGTGATAAAGTTTGACTAAAAAAGAATAGAAAAGAACATGATAGGTACTCGTACCTAGTAAAATTTAAGATCATATTCAGATTATATTATTGATAAAAATAATATGAATAATAAAGCCATGATGTGTCAATGAAACTTTTAAATTTCAATTTATCGCATAATATGTGAAACACTCCTAAGTAAAATATACTTGGCTAGAGTCGAAACACGAATGAACGTGTAAAAATGACACCGCAGAGCGCTTGCAGCGAGTTTAAAGGGTGCCGTTGTGCTTTGGCCCACGCCGCCACGCAACACAGCAAACGGCGATTTAATTTCTACATAGAAAAATGATTTCTCGAGTTCTCGACTTTTCTCGAGCTTGATTTCCCGGGAACAAAGCCCAACGATTTCCCGGGAATTCTCGAGCCGAGAATTCCCGGGAATGAACCCTAGTCAGAGTATGCTTTATAGATATACAATAATGTTACATAAGTTTATGTAACTAAAATCTTAAAACAGTAGGTGGAAATTTGCCATTATTAATTATGGTTAAACGATTTTGGAAATAAATTTAATATTAAGATACCGTAAAAACCACACATTGATCTGGTCCTGTGGTGTTATTGAGACTTTGTAGGTATTATTATTATACGATTTACTCAGGTACTAAATAGTTACGACGACATTGAACTGGTAGTTTTGGAAAAAATATAACGTAATGTTTAATGTAGCTTACTTACTTGACTGTTGATTTTGAAGACGGTAGCTAGGTATTGTAAGTTAGTGCGAGGAATATTACCTTATATACTATTTATTCAGAAGTAAATAAATGGAAATATGTGTTAATGTCCACAGTATGTGTTTTTTGAAATTTAAACAATTTTAACATGAGCACATTAAAATTCCATGATAAAATGTTGAAGAAAATTCGTTACAAAGAAATGCGTATCTAACATTCTAACCCCATCAAATAACGTTTAACTAAAATTATAAATAAATGTTAGATAATATTCATGGCAGATAGATTTAGTTACCTATATACACCGTGAAATTTTAGTGGTTGTTTTCCCGCAGTAAAATGATTTTATCTTAGTAGTACCGTAGTACAATAGATTTGTGCAGTTCTTTTTTGTTAAAATCAATAAATGCTGGTTTTACGAAAGGTTTAACCGAAACTCGAAAGCACGTTCGAGCCGCTTTATGACTTAGGGCGTCGAGCTTCTGTAGCTTTAAGCATCGATTTCATGCGGCAAGCAGTACCTGATTACGTCACATCTTATAAAAGAACGATAGCTTCTCTCGTTTTCGAGTTGGAAAATTATTATTTTGAAAATTTGAAAAAAAAAAAATTTTTTCGCTGAATAATTTGCATGATTCGATAGTATTACTAAAGGCAAATCGTTCTGCCACGGGAAAACAACCACTAAAATTTCACGGTGTATATTATGATAGATAGATTTAGTAATTGTGATTCAAAAGTATGGTAAAAGGAGATCATTTCTAAAATGAATAGATAATGCTTTTAGCACTGTTATTAAAATGTCTACCTTCTTGGGAAGATGAATAAAAATCTTATTGAACGATTGTTTTTTTAATTTTCAAAATAACAAAAATGTATTACCAATTAATTGCAAACCATACTCAACCAAAAACACGTGTCCAATGAAAGTTTGGTATATCAGCAATCAGCCAAATTTAAGATTTTAAAGGTTCGCCAGCTAGGACGGCTTCTTCAATGCCGCAGTGATTTTCTCCACGAACTATTTTGAAGAAGCCTTGCTCACCAAATGAAGTATTCCAGGAGTTAGCACAGAGCCAGTACTTAGCTCCACCTTCAACTCCCCAACCAATAATTTTGATAGAATGTTGGCCATGCTTTGCGCCGCTTTTATGCCGATACACACCGTGCTTGTAAGTCATAAAATCTGCGTACACCGTCATTGTAGCTTGAACAGGTCCATTTTTGAACAGCTCTCCTTTTATCTGCTCTTCATTATTATCCACAGAGTATCCGTCCTTACCGAAATGTTTATCATTCCTGTATTTGACGGGGTAACCACTCCGGCAAGTGTGTTCGCATTTGGGCTTTTCATCTTGCCTAATCGGCGTTGCATTTTCAGACAAATTATAATAAAACTTTGAGCTGGGACGGACTGTGTACGGTTGGCAGCCTTGATGTGAGTTGTAGCCTCCACCAGATACGATACCTTCTTGATGCCAGAATTTCCAAGCTGCACTTGGTATGCCTCCACTTTTACAATCACGACTACAGTAGGAACAACAAGCCAAAAGATCTTGAGCTGAGAAATGGAATTTTGTAGCGCCGTTGGAATGGATGCATATGCGATCTGTCATCGTCTCGACCGCGGCGAAAGCCCAGCAACTCCCGCACTGTCCTTGGTCTCTGATTTCGTTCAATGATGGGCAATTTGGCCACTTCTGTCTAGGGTCAAAGCTTTCAGGAAGATTTGCGATAACGTCAGCATCGTGGAATACCTTCGGCAAGTTATGCAAGTTATCGTCTGGTAGTGTGCCCATCAGAATTCGGATTTGTGCCATTGGTGTGTCTGCCGGGAAGTTGCGTCCGGCTGTCCATAAGCCTGGTTGTGCGTTGAGGTGTTCGATGAAGGCGTCAGATAAGGGGTGCAGCGGTTGGTCAGCAGACACAAAGACCGCTAAGACCAGCGTGAGGGCGATCATAATATGTATTAATGCCATTGTTTGGCCTTCTTTTGCCGCAGTCGGTGCTCAATCGAGTCCTCAATGTAGCTAGTTTACGTGAACGTTGATGGTGTACGTGAACAGTAACCCAACTTATATACTAATTATCCGTCCTTCTAAATGTTTAAAATATTTGTTTTTATCGCCATGGAAACTAAGGAAAAACAACCATAAAAGTTCCACGAATGTAGGTGAAGATTGTGGTACAAACATTTTGTTGATAATCTGTTGTTAAAACCTTATGATCAAGTACTTACCTACTATTCGATTTCTTCCAAGCAAGCAACCAACATACCTATTAATATTTTAGGCGCTTTTTTGTCGTAAACTGCGCATGATATTGAAAGTACGTATGTACTTAATTACTTACATAAATTTAAGGAAAGTAATGAATAAAAGTACTAAAGTAAAAATACACACGATACTGACGGAACCATTGATGAGCGGAACTTTGGAAACGCTTTGCATATTCCGTGTTTATAGTCTCTTAAATATCTGAAATTTTAATGTCCGGAATGTTACACCATAAATGAGGATATTTATATTATTTAGGTAAACAAATTTGTAAAACCGATTAGGTAGCAGGAAGGTACCTGGCTTGCCTATGTTAAACACCCTTAAACAATTTTACCTGATTGATGTATTAAAGTCCCAGTTAAATAATCAACAATATCTATTAATTTGTGAAGAAGAAAACATTGAGGATGTTCAGTTACAAAAAAATATCATGAAACGCCTGAATCACTTTCATTGTTATTGACTTTGTATCGAACAAGCGCCATCGTAAAATATTAGCAAATGTTTCAAACTATGAAACTAAATTTCGAGAAGGTTTACTAAATAATTGCAACTTGCTCAAAATTTATATATTATTTCATTATCAGGAACATGTTATGCGGATACTTCAAAGGATGTTCTATAGTATAATTTACAGTAAGAAGGATAAATCAACACAAAATACAATTATAGAATACCCTGTACTAGATTTGTACTAAAATTAAATAAATCGGTACATAATCAATATGAATAATTAGTGATTATTAACATAACAAGGATAGATAACAATTAAAACTTTAGGCGCTTCGATAAAATCAAATTACGTAATGATTATTAGGAATGTACCTAAGTAGTAATAATTTTAAATAGAATATGTTCCTAAAATAGAACGTAGATACATTGACAAAGCATTATTATTTTTTATAGAAACTAAATGAAAATCTTTTACAATTTAAATTTAACAATGGGAGTACCAATATGATATTTTAGTAAAGCACTTTAGTTTTTATTGATTACGTATTGCCGGGTATTAGGGGAAGGTAGTATGCTCCAAAATTCATTTAAAAACACCAGTAAATAGCAAACAAAAAGTTAAATAGATACATAAAGAGATATTGACCAGCTAAACCTATGTTTTGTTTATGTCAATATTGATTATAATTAATTATAATCAAGGTTTAGTGAAGATATCAATTTAAATACATATAACACGTTTACATGTTGTGGTACTTCTTAGGTCGAACATAACCCGCTACCGCATTACTCTCCACACCTAAATGGTCTTCGCCGCGTACTATTTTGAAGAATCCTCCATCACCCCAGTCCGTATTCCAGGAGTTTGCAACAATCCAATATTTCACACCATCTTCCACGCCCCACCCGAGGAGCTTGATCGAGTGACCTCCCATTTCCTTGCCCGACACATGGCGGTAGACACCACCCTTGTAATGAAGGAAATCGCTGTACATCTTAAAAGAAGTTGTCACCGGTCCAAACTTCATTATATCCATTTGTATCGTTCGGACTTCTTTCAATTTGTACACGACTCCAGTTTTCTTCTTATCTTTAAAATAGTCTTTCTTGTTAGAAAACTGAAACTGTCCGGGATATTTACCATGTTGTTTTGTTTTAATGAGCTCCCGATATTTCGGCACTGTTGCAAGCGCCATGATCACGGATGAACTGTAGGACTGCGAGAATGACGGTAGGTCTAAGGGCAGACATATCGGTCTACCCTCTTTCTCAGTCTTTATTACGCACGACACCACTACCATCGTTCACATTATTGTCACTCAGAACTCGATCCAGACACACTACACTCACGGTATCACTTCTTTTTCGTCGAAAACGGACACATTTTTATTTTTATTTTTACATAAACGTATCACTGGATGCCATACTTTCGCTAGTTGAAACCCGTCTTCACGATTGAAGTTTTTGAATTTTTTAATTTCAATTGCTTCCCTGACCAGTCGTGGTATGTAATGGCGTTCTGTCGAAAGTATTTTTGGGTTATGTAACTCAATCCAGTGGTTCGTTCCCGATTCTAAAAGATGTTGAGCGATTGCCGATTTTTGTGCTTCGTTGTTTTTGACTGCCCTGATATGCTCTTTCACCCGGCACGAAATCGTCCTTTTTGTTTGCCCTATGTACGAGCTTCCGCAGCTACAGTCAATTTTATAAACGCCTGGTTTTTCTAAAGGAAAGCTATCCTTCGGTGAGCGTAGAAATTGCGATACTTTTTTAAGAGGAGTGAAGATAGTTTAGTTAGTTTAGTTGAAGTCATTAAGCGTAGAGTGGAAGTGAATGATATCCTGATGGAATCTGCCAAATTGGTGCAACGTTGCCTTTCTACTAATTACTTTATATACCAAGGCGAATACTACCTCCAAATAGACGGTGTGGCGATGGGCAGTCCTGTGGCCCCAGTAGTTGCAAACTTATGGATGGAACATTTTGAAAACAGAGCCATTGCCACTGCCCCCTATAGTATTAGGATTTGGAAAAGGTACGTTGATGACATTTTTAGTATAGTAGAGGGTGATGAAAGTACCGTGCAAAACTACTTGGCTCACTTAAATAGCATCCACGGGAAGATGAATTTCACGTACGAGATGGAAGATAAGAGGAGCATTGCCTTTTAGATGTGTGGGTCAAAGTGCGTGAGGACGGTTCTTTCAGCCATTCGGTATACAGGAAGCCTACTCATACTGATCGCTACCTACATGCAGAGTCACATCATCATCCACGCCAACTGAACTCTGTAGTGAAGTCGCTTACAGACCGCGCATATAATCTATGTGACGAGGAACATATAAATGATGAACTTGAACACGTAAGTGACGTCCTACGGTGGAATGGATACAGTGGGCGAATATCAAGACTGACACGTAATAAACGCCTGGTTTATAGTGTAGACCGCCATCCAGCATATTTGCCGTATGTAAAAGGAGTGACAGATAAGATCTCAAACATACTTAGGAAAATCTCCGTAAAACTATCTTCACTCCTCTTAAAAAAGTATCGCAATTTCTACGCTCACCGAAGGATAGCTTTCCTTTAGAAAAACCAGGCGTTTATAAAATTGATCTGTAGCTGCGGAAGCTCGTACATAGGGCAAACAAAAAGGACGATTTCGTGCCGGGTGAAAGAGCATATCAGGGCAGTCAAAAACAACGAAGCACAAAAATCGGCAATCGCTCAACATCTTTTAGAATCGGGAACGAACCACTGGATTGAGTTACATAACCCAAAAATACTTTCGACAGAACGCCATTACATACCACGACTGGTCAGGGAAGCAATTGAAATTAAAAATTCAAAAACTTCAATCGTGAAGACGGGTTTCAACTAGCGAAAGTATGGCATCCAGTGATACGTTTATGTAAAAATAAAAATAAAAATGTGTCCGTTTTCGAGGAAAAAGAAGTGATACCGTGAGTGTAGTGTGTCTGGATCGAGTTCTGAGTGACAATAATGTGAACGATGGTAGTGGTGTCGTGCGTAATAAAAGACTGAGAAAGAGGGTAGACCGATATGTCTGCCCTTAGACCTACCGTCATTCTCGCAGTCCTACAGTTCATCCGTGATCATGGCGCTTGCAACAGTGCCGAAATATCGGGAGCTCATTAAAACAAAACAACATGGTAAATATCCCGGACAGTTTCAGTTTTCTAATGTGTGTGACCATGACAGTTTAAAATAGTCTTTCTTGTATTTACTTTGACACGCTTTGCGACACCGTGGTGTAGATGCGTAGCTACATGACGGCCTGTAGCCAGGTACGTCATGTTCACAGGGAGCGATCTCGTAAGGCTTGCACCCTTGATAGGAATGGAAAGTGCCTCCAGATACAGTGCCAATTCGTTTTGAGTAATTCCACGCTGTAGAGAGCAATCCTCCGTTGCATCCGGCTCCGCAGTTAGTGCAGCAGCTAATGACGTCGTCTTCAGAAAAGTAAAAGTGGTTTCTCCCCTTTGATGCGATGCAAAAGCGGTCCGTCAATGCCGAGACTGCCGCGACTGCCCAGCAACTCCCACAAGATCCTTGGTCCCTTATTTGCCTCAGGGTAGGACAGCGTGACCACTTTTTTCTAGCATCAAATTTCTCGGGGATTCTTGTCAGGTTCCTGTAACGTTTCTCAGGGATATAGTCCAATCCATTGTCTTTCAGGGACCCACTCAGTCTTTTTAAATATAATGAAGGTGTATCTTGGTGAAAGTTCCGTCCGGCCCTCCACAGGGTTTGGTTCGAGTTTATGTAGTTTATGAATTCATCAGAAAGAGCGTCCCAAGAAGTCGCCTTTGAAGTAACGATGAAAGCTGCTAACATTGCGGTCACGAATCGACAAGATAACATTTTCAATGAAAACGCACGGTATGGTCAAATGAGAACCTCCTCTCTTTTTTGAAGTCGATTCTAAACTAAATAATGTTCGCTCTACAACACTGACACTGCTCATCTGAGCGCTGGTTTGTTGTCGTCTGAATTACGGGCACTAATTAAATTATTGTGAACAAATATTTACTGACCTGGAGGAAAAATGCTCATTAGGTATTATAGGGATATAGGGAAAACTGCTTTAATTTAGAACATAATTGCGGTCTACGCTAATACGAATAAGCGAATACTCTACATATAAAGGAATAAATTTATTTTACAGTACTAGTGCTTTCGTAGTTTAGCAATAATGCTTTTAAACGTTTTCACGTAATATTAACGGTATATATAATTAGGCGACAAGACAAGATTTTTAAAAAATTTCATATTTAGATTATGTTTCTAATAGTGTACTACAATAGTGCTATGCGAAACGGAATGTGTATTTATTTACCTCCTAGTTTTGTGTTGACAATCATTAGGTAAGCGAGGCGGTGTGGAATGTCGACGCAGATGGTAAATTGGCTGGCGAAACACTTAGCCCCAGGCTAAAACGCCAGCTAACATCTGTACCCGACTCTGAATACGTACTCGTATGGCGAGGGTACTGTACCGCTACTGACGGAGTATTTAGTACTGGATGGGGAAGGAATGAATGAGGGTAGGTAGAGAGAAATCCACTAGATGGTAATACGTGGGTGTGAGGTCCAACTGCAGCATGATGATCGGTTATTTTTGACGAGACATTGACAGATATGTTGGACGGGCAGAATAATAATTATCTATCACGTAGCAGTTAGACCTCACTTCTACGTCTAGTCGAAATCTCTTTCCAAAAATTAATAAAGTGCGTGCATCTCAATCTTTTAAGGCATGACTAATTCCGTCTTGACTGAGTATTAGGAGTATTGGAAGAATTGTTGTTTTTGGATGCGAGACGTTATGATTTGATTGAGTGTCTATTATAATTATTAACATTAACCTTCTTCTTGTATCGCACTACTTATTCGAAGAAACCGCATAAATAGAGTCAATAGTCAAGGGGAACGACTTTGTTTCATACTATGTAGTAAAGTGATTATCTATGATTTAAAAACTATTTCGCAGGTAGCGAATAAGCAGACCGTAAATGGAGTACGTGTTATTAGGATAGAAACATCGTGTTTCATCCCGCTAATCGAGCGAAATATTGGATGATTTATTATGACAAGTGTTGTTACGCTTGTTCCTTGATTGGATCACGATTGCTTTTATCATTATTGTATCGTTTTGTTATAATGTTGCTATGTCTTCCAACTATTTTTGTATCTATTGAACGTATTCTATGTTAGAGAAGAATTTTGCAGTTATTTCATAGAATTCTTTCTTTAGTTCTTTTATAACTTATTAGTTATATAAGAGGTTGTCATAACCAGGAAGGAAAAAGTGAATAAACAATACAATAGCTTTCCTAGTAAAAGTGTTTTCTGTAAGACTTCCAATAATTTTATTCCCATTTCATATAAAAGTTATTTTTATTTAGTATATTTGTGTACGCTACTGCTGTTTCTGATATTTGTAACAAGTGCTTAAAAAGTACGTACCAACTTCGGAAATGGAATAATGTAACTGGTGTCGCAATATTTATATCTAAGTTTTATGTTTTCTGTGGTATAGTCATTCGTACTTCCAAAAGGCAATAATATCAGTCAATAGGTGCAATTATTAGCTGTCTAAGTTTATAGTCGATGTTTTGCTGCAGTTGCTTATAACTTGTCTAAAACCAAATAAAACTAGTGTTGTTATTGCAAAATCAGACTTGTAAAGCATCCGATCGCCATTTGCAAAATCAATGCGGCAACGACGGACGCTTAAGTTGCCTGCATTGGGTTAAAACTTGATTCGTTGGAATAACATGAGCAGAATTCGTAGACAACCCTCGAGAGTTTTTGTTCGAGATAAGTTTGAATTAGATCTTTGCGGGCCCGATCTAAACTTCTTACAATAACGAACGTTGACTTTACAAAGTTTGTGAACAGACCTGTTTTATATCAAAATACATGTTGTGGATTTCTTGATGAACGGCTATCTCTGTGTTTAGGGATACCTCGGTTTTCTATCTAGGGGATAAGATGATCAAGATCAAGAATTTTTTCAAAAGGTTATGTAATTCTTCGTTATAAACATGGCCCAGGCAAAGATTTGTTATTTTTTTCTTCATGTTGTTGTTACAATCAAACAGCTACAAAATATCATGATAGGCTAAGCTAATATTCCATATGTTATTCATATAGATGTTTGTGTAATTTCATTGGTAACTGTAAGTTTTTGTAGGAGAATTGTATTTGGCAAGTGCAACTTTACCTATAGGTAAAATCAATAGTGGTGCTCTAATAGCAATAAAAAGAAATCGCCTTAACTAGTGAACTACTGCGCCAATTCATGATTTATTTTCATTGTTTTTTAGGACAAGATTTGTATGAAACATAATTATTTCTAACGGTTTTTAAAAGGCAAATTGAAATTTCATGATGATGAAATCACGGGCCTGAAAACATAAATATGTACCTTCACCGCTTAATCGCTGAACTTGTTAGAAGGTTACGAAAGAGGAGATAGTAAAATGCCAAATCAGTGTTTAAGATGTGTCCCTACTTGTCGTCTTGTCTAGTCCAAGAGATCGATCTCCGTCGCCTCGCCTCGACATGCTGACGACGGCACGAAATAACAATTGCATAAAGAAGGGGAACGCCCTAGTCTAGGGGCTATGCTGGAAATATTATACGGAACTTTAAGAACAAAATAAAAGGCCAATAACCAGGCTTGGTCTATTGTGGGTTGTAAGACAAAGAAAACCACGTGAGAAAAAGGTTTACGCCTTTTTTGATTGCATTCCTTGTTCAACTAACTTAATATTAATTAAAGTTTTAAAAACAATTAAATTGATCACTACAAAAGAATAGAACTAACGAACGACAGTCGACGACAGTTACAAAATAAATTAGAAATCTTAGAAAATAAATCCAACGTACTCTGTTTTAATAATTTTTTATTTGAACTTATATTGCTAAATTGCCTTCAATAGGTAAGTATCTGATTTGGTACGACGCCCATGAAATTTCTTTCTTTACTCAATAGTGTAAAAGGAAAAAGCTATAACTTTTAATAAAAACATCTAAATACGAGTATAATTTTATAGTAGAGTTCGCGATCAGAAGCTTCATACGAGTACTAAAAGCATTTATTTTTTCAGACAAAGTAGCCTGTCCCTTGGTTAAACACCCCCTAATTTCTTTGTCCGAGGATAAATTGAAGAATGCACTGCTTGTCTTGTTATCGATGAAAGAAATTTCCCCAGGATGTTTTCCTTCCTCACATTTTTGTTTAGCATCTAATGGAGGAAACCCGACCTAATAAAAATAAAGCCAAAAAAGGGAGTAAGAGGCTATAAAGACGGAATAATGGTTGCCATAGTAACCCCCTCGAAATTACGATTTTTTTAGTTATATAATTGAATTAGCTGTAGAAGGATTAAATTAAAATTTACCTTTGTTTGTGCTTTGGAGAAACATGATATTTCTGTGGGAGCGAGTGAGAAGTGCCATTTTGGATTTTTTACGGTTCATTGCGTTTGAATTTGCATTTTGAGGCGGTTGCAGTCAACGTTGTTTCATATTATGTTACTTGGGTACTTCAATGCGAAGTTTAGATAATGTATTATAATGTAGGTCCAAGTCTTTAAGTCATTATAACTATGTATCACTAATCCGAAAGTATTCTTGATAGTAACTACTTGTTTTCGTTATGGTTAGTTTGAATAACGAAAAAAGCAACTTATACTCCTCTTGCTTATATCCGCGTATTGTTACTTATCGTTTTACACTTAAAATGTGATCAATCTTTACAATGTGATACAATATTGAATTAAAAAAAAAGAATAGACAAATGCCTATTATTCAAAGTCGCATGTTGGTTTGTGTCTTAAAGATACAATGGCATACCAATGGTTTTATTTATTAGAAAAAATTGTAAAAGCGACTCATAGTGCAATTGAATGTAAAATTTTGTAGGCGCTAGGCTGACTATATTTACCCTTCATCATTCTAGAAATTACAATACAATAACTAGATACTATAGCTTGAGTTAGCGTGTACATAGTGAAGCTAATATTCAATAAAGATAGATTTAACTATAAATTTGAAAGCAAGTTAAATATAAATTTAAGAACTAAACGGCTATGATATCAGATTTTACAGGTTAAAAATGCTTAACCTGGTTATTCTCAAACGGTCAAGCTTCCATTTTTTTGAAAAGGTGTCCATGTGCGTACCTACCCAAAACTTAAAGTATATTATATACTTCAAATTTTTTTCGAAATAGATTGTATGTTTTTTACACCTTTGTAAAAGGTAAACAAATCTCGGTCCCGAAAACTCAAGTAGGCACCTAGCACGAAACCGCCGTTTCACGTAGGTAGTACGGGGCCGTGCGAATAATAAATCGAAGGAGTCCCTAGGGAACGAACGAGTCGGATCGTCAACGCATCGACATCCAACGATCGGCCTTTGACACGTCAATGAGCCGGGAATATGGGTCGTTATCGAATATGAGTCGGCCGACCAGCGCCCACAGGACATCGTAACGTTTTACGCGTACGAGTAATAATGGTGGCGAATTTTTTCGATGAATATTTCACCCCCGTGAGTTATAATAATAATAATAAATAATAAATTTATTTATTGAGCCATTTACAAATTACAATATATCTTAAACTAATAGATGCATAGCATGATAACAATGAAGGCGCATATTTAAGATGTTGGATCGTTAACGTCTATACTATGTAGTTTCAAAACAAAACTGTGTGACAGACACTAAGTTTTCCTCTCGTCTATGAACGGTATACATTGCCAAACACTTAAGAGTTCAATACAATATTAATTTAATTTAACTTAATTTAATTCAATTTAAGTTAGCTATCGAAAACGTATGTACGTTAAAAACCTATCGAATTGTTTTTTCATACTACCCGATTTTATTTCTTAGCGTTACCGCTAGAGGCGCTGTACAAGTTTTTCATAGACATTATTATTTACATAGGCGATGTCAGGTCTGTCACTTTTAAACTCATGGTAGCGCTACAGTAGCGCAACAATCGAAATATCGAATTGTTTTTTAACGTACCTACGTAAGTTTTCGATAGCTAACTCATCGTAACGTTTTACGCGTACGATTAATAATAGTGACTAATTTTTTCGATTAATATTTTACCCGGATTGTGTTTTTAAACGAGTTCATGTCAATTTTAATCGTCATTAAATTTGCAACTTATATATACAGATGGGCAACGACGTCACATGTTTTTTTTTGTTTCTGACTCTTCTTTTAGACACCAAATTAGTAGTTCGGTATTAATTTATTCGTTGGTAGATCTTGTATCTAAGAACGTACGTCATACTTATGGCTAACTATACCTTCTTGCTTTGAGACAACAGGGAGTGCACTTGTATTTGCACACACACGTGTGCGCTATAGTATATCCTGCGCAGTTGGCTGATGGCCATTGAAATTGGCCGCTATGGCCGAAATTGGTCGGACATCATTTCCTTACTTTCTTACTAATACGTGCAAAAGTTACTGTCTGAATATCTGTAATACTCACCCTGTTAAACGGATTTTAATTCAATTTGGCCCAGATCCCGAGAAACGACATGCTACTTTTTAAATGATTGTCCTATTAAGCAGTTATTTTTTGAATGATAAACGACATAAAGCTAGTTTATTACAAAAGTTATGGTACTTTAGCTATTCGAATAGTGGGTGGGTATGATATTTTCATCCCCGGAAGTCAATTATATGTCCGCTACATCCGCAGCCCGCAGGTGATTGTTCGTTGCGCTGACAGCCCGGCAAAACCGGAACAAACTGCTCCTGTCAATATTAGCCCGGACGCCATTTTGAAAAGTCAAATGTAAAAGCTCTCCACATTTAAATGTTTGTGTGAAGAGCATGAGAATACGTTTGTTCGGTGACCGGGTGGGTGTTTACAATATTTGTGTTACACAGACTACTTACTATTTTTCCTGACATCCGTCACACAAGTTTACATAGTATGTAAGTGAATTTCCAAATTTGGTCGAGAACAGTGTGTTTTAAATTAATATTTTTTTTATTATGACCAACATAGATGTTTATCTATGTTGGAAACTCATCTGGTAAATTCTGTAAACGATTCTAATACAATGTTAAACGAAATATAATAAATGCGCTAAAAAGAAAAAAATAAACTTTTACACTATAACTTTACTGTCAACTTATAACATTTCAAATTCAACATATTTGACACAATTTATATGTTTTAAAAGCTTGTCGCGAGATTTAAGTACCTACTCGTAATTTTAAAAGCAAGTTTTAAAATACCTGCCTATTAAAAATTTTAAACTAAGAAAGTAAATACGAGTACTTAAATCTCGCGACAAGCTTTTAAAACATATAAATTGTGTCAAATATGTTGAATTTGAAATGTTATAAGTTGACAGTAAAGTTATAGTGTAAAAGTTTATTTTTTCTTTTTAGCGCATTTAAATAAAAGCTTGTTTTTAAAGATTTTTTACCTTAATTTTTAACATTTCACTTGCTTACATATTCAATTGTTAGTAAACACGACGAGGTCACGAAAATCAAGTGTTGTTTGGTTTAATTTAATATTGTGCCCTATTATAGTGTCTGTCATCACGTGAAAATTGCCGACAACATAAAAAATAACAGGGCCATAAAAATGTACTGTGCCTCCCTCTGTGCCGATGCGATGCATACCTACGTATAACACGGGCGATCGAACACCGGCGCTCCTTGGTTCTTAATATTTGAAGAATTTTGTCGATAAGTCACTAATTGTTTTGCATGATGTTTGCTTTTGTTTCTCTCAGAATAAATTCAATCTGGAGGAGTATAATATTATATCAAACTACAACTGTAAACGAGTATAGATCGCTTAATTTTGATGTAGTAACGCGAATCACATATCCTCTAATGGTATGGCCCCTGAAATAATATACAGATGGTTAACTGATTTTACTTCATTATAAAAATGGAATAGTTTTCTTTAGTTGTAAGTAACACGGGATAGCATGTTCTTTCCTATTATTTATAAAATTTAGGTAATATGGTTTATTCATATATACACCGTGAAATTTTAGTGGTTGTTTTCCCGCAGTAAAATGATTCTATCTTAGTAGTACAAAAGATGTGTGCAGTTCTTTTTTGGTAAAATCAATAAATGCCGGTTTTACGAAAGGTTTAGCCGTAACTCGAAAGCACGTTCGAACCGCTTTATGACTTGGGGTGTAGAGCTTCTTTAGCTTTAAGCATCGATTTCATGCGGCAATCAGTACCTGAATACGTCACATCTTCAAAAACAACGATAGCTTCTCTCGTTTTCGAGTTGGAAAATTATTATTCTGAAAAATCGAAAAAAATTATGTTTTTTTTCGAGGAATAATTTGCATGATTCGATAGTATTACTGAAGGCAAGTCGTTCTGCCACGGGAAAACAACCACTAAAATTTCACGGTGTATGTACGAGTATATTCCTATTTGACATCATAAATTTGTATATGCGATATATTGTTACGGATTAGTACACTACTCTAATTTAACTTGGCTTATTCTATAAATAATGATCGTAGTATTTTAAAACACTGCAATTATTTCCACAATATCATATCTTCTACGCGCTGCAGTTGAAGCTGTAGTGTAATAGCATATTTAGCCAAAAGCCCCCAATGCACTATTGCTATGTTATTAAAGAGGAATTTATTGGCATTGTTATCACTTGTATTGCCGCAAACAAGAACTTGCACTACGACATAATAATTAGGGGCTTAATATTGTCAATAAAGCCGCAGTACTAAAGAAACTATTAACCATTATCATGAAAACGTACAAAGTTTGGTGAGTGGGTCAATTTTATTTAAATACTGTTGAAGAACAATGTTCTATAAGTATAAAGCTGCAATTTACTTCAGCATTTATTAACTTTAATTTTTTTTAATTTTGAGGAACAAAAATGGCTAGGTTGAAGGTTATTTAGCCAAAGTGGATTTTACACTTCTTCTAAAGGATATGTTACGTAGTTACCACATAACACCGATTGGTTGAAACACTAAAAAAATCAAATTGAATAACAACGCAGCCCGGGGCTTATTACGACCTCTTAATTGCAGTCAGTTTAAGAATGGGCAACGACTAACTTCGAGCTACTGTAGCGCTACCATGAGTTTAAAAGTTACGGACTCGATATCGCCTACATAAAATATATATCTATGAAAAACTTATACAGCGCACCTGGTGGTTACGCTAAGAACTAAAATCGGTCGTATGCAAAAAAACAACTCGATAGGTTTTTAACGTACGTAAGTTTTCGATAGCCAACTCATGGTACCGCTACGGGTACACTTAGTTGTGCGCTATGGTTATAGAATCGTGCAGACTGATATAACTCCTCCACCATCTATTTAAATTTAAAAATAAGTGTAGTAGTAATAGCTTATTATCATACAGCTACCAATGCCCATTTATAAGCTGACTTAAGAGAATGGAATTAAGAGTTCGTTATACGCCCCCTGAGCAATGCTGCTCAGAATAAGTATGTACCTCTTCTATATTACTCTATTACTATAAGACGTGTGACAAGATCTTATAAACATCCAGCTACAAATTATAGAACATAGTACTAGAAACACGTTTTATATCGCGAGAGGTTTGGGTCATTTCCATTTAATTTCACGCATCACGCGTCTGTCTAATTACCTACTCGCAAAGTATCACGACTTTGCCGAGTTTATTTTCTGAGTGTGTTTCTTCATAGCCTTAGCACTGATCCTATTTAATTAGTGTAGTTGTTACCTTTGACTCTTCGGCCATGTTTGTAACTAATTTCCTTCGTGCTCAGAGTCCCTTTACCGGAACGTCGTCGTTAGAATTACTACATAATAATTAGATTATAATACAAATTATCACGTATAATATAGCCGTAAGCACGTAAATGTTATTAAGTAGTAATACTCAATATCATCCTTTCTAGTCCTTACTAATATTATAAATCCGAAAGTAGCTCTGTCTGTCTGTTACGCTTTCACGCATAGAGTACTCCGATTTAAATGAAATTTGGTACAGATAAATTCCAGAGCCTAGGAAAGCATATAGGCTACTTTTTAACCGACTGCGCTATAAGGAAGTAATGTTTCACCTGTTAAACGTCTCTACGCGGACGAAGTCGCGGCCGGAAAGCTAGTAAAGTATAAAACTGAAGAGTTTGTTTGAACGCGCTAATCTCAGGAACTACTGGTTTGAATTGAAAAAAATATTTTTGTCTTGGATAGGCCGTTTATTAAAGAAGGCTTCAGGCTATATTACATCACGAAGAGAGAGAAAAACAGTGGAAAATGTGTAAAAAATGGGGGAAAACGCGGACGAATTCGTTGGCATAGTTAACTTTATAAATATATATAGTCCAAATAGGAGAACCATTATTAGCAGTTACAAATACTAATAGCAAGCAAATTTAGGCAAAGCCAACACAAAAAGAGCATTCGCCGCATCCGAAACTGCAACAAACGAAACAAGTTTTCATATCCAACTCCCCGGTGCATTTGGAAACAAATATCTCGTACCTCGGGCTCTTATCAGCGTCGTTTTATTTGCCATCTATATTTTATTGGTTCCCAGCAGTTTTGACATTACCGTCAGTCATCCGAAGTGGGAGAACTGTGGAGCCAGTTCACTCGCTCTGGGAGTAACGAGATATGTGTAAGGTAATGTCCATATTGACATGTCTTTGAATTGTTGACTAGGAAATTAGGTAGAAATATAATGAGTAATGGTCTAACGTTTTTGAATTTCGCGAACCGCCATTCGATCGGGTATTTTAAAGGTTTGTCCTTTAAGACATAGTAGGTTTTCAAAATATTTTTAATGAATGTTTTTAATTAATTAATTCCTGTATAATTCACCTTTAAGCAGTAATTTGTTAAAGCTGCCTATAAGCTGCAGTAATTTCCTTATTTTAAAGTACACAGATTCCCAATTGCGTTCTGAAATGAAACTGCTTTTATACGGTTTCAATTTCACCGTCCAACATGGTTATCGGCAGTCAAGATTATATTTAAATTGAGCGTCGTAAGTTACCGCTCTTATAGTAAATGGAAGTCGAATGATACTTTGACTTGTAAATATAGAACATCTTGCCTTAACCAGTCGTCAGATTTTTAAATCGCAGATTTCAGGCCATCATTTCATTGTGATTGCTGTACTAACTAATTTTAGTTAAACTAACTTGTCTGAGAAAGTCTTACTAGACTCCTATTAGGTATAGACGCAGTATTATCTATTATTTTGGCAAGTACATTATACATTTGAATTAACATTTTACGCATGATTCTATTCTATTATTTATTTAAAAATAATATCCACAAGTAATAAAAATAAAATAAAATAAAAACAAAAATCGTTTAAAACATTATACCTAATAATCACTATCTTGAGTCAAACTAAAGTAAAAATAAAATAGACGCAATTTTCATATCCTTTTCGATGGCTGTCTGATTGTATTTGCCATGATTTCTTCAGACACTCACGCTTAGTCAGCCAAGATTGAGCATAACATCACGGACATAACTTGTGATTTGGAACCCCAAGTTACGAGAACTTGGGCTCAGGGAATACGGGCGGGCCGGGACGTCCCTTAATGAATTACGTAGGGTTAAGTGTTCTCTTTTAGAGGTTTTAGGGATTATTCCCTCACATGCGTCGGAGTGAATGTGAAATATGGAGGCGTGTATGTCGTTACCACCTCGTCCGTTGGTCATTAGTCGGTCTGAGGGCTTTGCCCAAGTAAAGTTCAACAGATTAATGCAGCTTTTGCATTGAACAGGTTGGTTTCGTTTTATACACCGTGAAATTTTAGTGGTTGTTTTCCCGCAGTAAAATGATTCTATCTTAGTAGTACAAAAGATGTGTGCAATTCTTTTTTGGTAAAATCAATAAATGCCGGTTTTACGAAAGGTTTAACCGTAACTCGAAAGCACGTTCGAACCGCTTTATGACTTAGGGCTTAGAGCTTCTTTAGCTTTAAGCATCGATTTCATGCGGCAAGCAGTACCTGAATACGTCACATCTTCAAAAACAACGATAGCTTCTCTCGTTTTCGAGTTGGAAAATTATAATTCTGAAAAATCGAAAAAAAAAAATTTTTTTTTCGAGGTATAATTTGCATGATTCGGTAGTATTACTAAAGGCAAATCGTTCTGCCACGGGAAAACAACCACTAAAATTTCACGGTGTATAAAATATAAGACTGGTATCAAGGTAACATTATGTTAGATGAGTTTAAGTTAAGCAGAAAGAAACCTCATTTAATGAACATTATTGTGTAAAATTCGAGTACCTAAATTAAATGAAAATATTACAGGATTTATTCTAATAATATATTTTTATTATATAATACCTTTGGATCAACTATCAAGTTCAATTTTGTAATTCAGTTAAGAATAATATAATTAGTACAAACATTTCGTCATAAAAATAGGCCACATTTCTTAAACTCTAATTAGTTTAAGGAATGCGAGCCTATTTTTATAAATGTAAGCTAATTATGTTTGTGTTAACACGTGAAATCCATTTAACCTTAAAGCACAATCGAAAAGTGTTAAAAGGCATAATTACCTTTTAACAAGAATTTTCGATATTATTCGTTGTGTTGTTATAAAATTTACGGTAGCAAGACATAATTCATAATAAGTATTTTAGTTGTTCAGGCGAGGGGTGAAACGGCATTTAAGCAGGCCTACAGGGTGCGACAGGCTCAATAAGGTCTATTGCGCCTGTTGACCTCATATGTGGATCTCACTACCGCTTACCATCAGGTGGAGTGCGGTCATACTGTTTTTTATTAAAAAAATCATTTCGCAAGATCGAAACCAGACAAAGACATTCCTCTATTTCAAAAATAATGCTCACACGTGTTCTCTTTATTAAGAATATAAAGTATATTATGTAACCTGATGGCTCCAAAAACATTTTTAAAACGTGTCACGTATGAAGATGAATTTTTAAACCAAGCAGGCACATTTGTTCCTTTCTTACCGAAGTGACTGGCTTCTGTTTTACGACGTCTATGTGGATCCTCCCTAACATAACGGCCGTATACCCGAATGCTGACCCAGTTTGGGACCGTCGCGGGATCACTAGGAAGGGTTTACGGTTTCAATATTTCCATGCCTCCATATATACGGATATGTGCTCAAAGGAACCGCACGCGAAGTTTCGAGTTCCTTCAATTGTTTCGAGGCAATATGACAATAGTTGCGTAAGTTACGGCGACGTTATGCCCGACCTATTTTTAACAGATTACCCGCGGTATCTGTCTACTTGCGCAATAAGCAGCAGCCTTCACAAGGTGGTTCTAATCTGGTACAGGGGCTGGTATCCAATTTGCCGTCGCGGACTTGTGGGGCTTCCACCGCAGCCCTCGTAATTGACACCGAAAGTAAAACCGCAACTTGCCGACCGGAAAACGCGCAATGTAAAAACGCGAAGCGAAATTACGACACGTAGCAGACAATCGGCGCTCCGAATATCCAATCTCCTAAATGCTTTATTATTATTGTCCCGACTAGAGTAACTTCCAATAAAAATAACGTAATTCACCGGCCGAATAGAGCGCTCTTATAGGTTTAGTTTAGAAAGTTGGCATCTTGTCCATAGCGGTTATTCCGCGTTCCCTACACAGGCTACCAGGCGGCAGGTCGTATAAAAAGAAGGCTCTATTTAACGGGAACTGATTTGGAAAAAAGCGCTCTGTGGGCTCCGGAGCGAAGAACCGGATTACCGTGGCCGAGCTGAAAAACAAATCTACTACGATTTACGTACCGTAAACTCGTTACGCGTTCCGAACGAGACGTATTCGGAGTGTCGGTGGTTGTTAAAATTTGTTCCTTGTTGTGTCGGGGGAAGGTTGAGTTTCGGAGGGTGGTTGGGCGAGTCGCCGGGCGAGAGGCGAGCTTACACCCGTCTATGGAGCGGGCCGCAGGTTCATTCGGAAGTGTCGTTATCACAGTCGCTGCTCGGCGGTCGGGCGGCGTGCATGCTACAGGGTGCTGGCTTTTCGCTACGGCTGACTTCACATCGAGAGAAGTTTTGCGGAGATCGGAACGCGCTTACCGGCTCTCCCGGACGCTCTGTAGAAAGTGAAACTGCATCGTTGACTCGTGATTATTTGTGTATGGACCCTTGCGTCTTGGTGTTTGTGTGAAGTGGGACGGCTCGAGTGGCTCTGAATACTGAATAAACTTATCTGAACTCGTTTCGATATCGGCGCAGTTTTGAATTGAAAACTGTGATCTTGACTATTGGAGCGCTGTTGAGTTTTTCCGCAAACGGTAAGTTGTTCCCATAAGTTGGTGAAGCTGGCTGTTAATTAAATTAAACTGCAGTTAGTTTTATGCGTTAAGTGGTTACGCTCTTGTTCTTTTTGCGATGTGAGTAATTAAAAACGCGTTTGAGTGAGGTATGAGACTATGTGTTTACTAAATGATTCGAAAACTTGGTGGAGTTTATGTTACCATATTGAATGAACAGGAAATTTAAAAAATACCATTAAAAAGTATCGTAATAATCATTTTCAACATTCGATTTCCCAGAGACGGCTTATTATGGAGAAAAGTCCAGAAAAGTAGAGAGTAGGTAGTAGGTAATTGGTACTTATCAGCATAAATGCTAATTCCGGCTTGGCTGACTGTGTACTCGTAATTATTAATAACAGATGAGTTAGGTTTTATGAAATACATTGTAGATTTCTACTGTTTGATCTTATGGTGGATTATAATATTTGTAGGTCTGTTACGATAATGATGCTAATTGCAATAAAGCCCCTTACCTTACTTACAAGAGTAAAAACATCGATGGCCGAGTGGTTAAGGTTCTCGCATGGCAACCTTAAACCCCGCCACGTACCACTGTGTTTTTCTAAATTTGAAAATCATATGTACGATTATTCGACGCTTTAACGGTGAAGGAAAACATCGTGAGGAAACCTGCACACCTACGAAGAAATTCTTAGTCAACCAACCCGCACTTGGTCAGGTTGACTAAGGGCTAAAAGTGTTTAGGGTGGGCCCGTGCCTCAGCAGTGAGGACGTATATATGACGGGCTGATGATGATGATGTTGATAACATGTTACCTGTGCAATTCCAACGATATATTAACAAAGCTGAAAAAAAATATTTAGTCCCCTGTTCTTAATTAGCTCTTATTATTTTTTCTCTTAAATTGAAACAAGCAAGGAAGCTGAAATTGGCCTAAATCAGTTATAATCAAATCAATTGTCCCAGTTCAGCTTAAGTGTACATCTTCATTCCTGTATTGTTGTAAAAATGATAATACAGCACAAATTCATTCATTGAAATATTATGGAACGAAAAAACAGAACATTACATAATCATGAGTTAATATTACTTGATTAGATGCATGTAGATTGCTTTTTTGTCCGCGAACGGGGGGAGGACTTCTCAAGTATTCATAAAGGAGCGAGCAAAAAATGCAATATCGTTACAAAAACGACACTCGCCGAAACGATTACTACGAAGATTATTAAAACTTGTGGCTGCTTCCTTTTCAGACTTTTCATAGCTGAAAAAGTTGTCGATAAACTTATTTGAAAAGACAATTATGGCAAAAAGTTGTTAGATAAATCATATCATCAAATATATAATGTATTCGTAGATATTTTTTCATTAACATTATTGTTTCTCTCATGTATAAAATAGTACAGTCACAGTAACCCATTTCCTATTGTCTTCGATTGCCCGAAAATATGCAATTCACTTCTCTTATGAACATATTCTTTACCAATGACTAAGCGGAATATTTATATGATCGTTTCTGCTAAGGAATTTTCTGGCCTTCAAATCATTATGGAAGTTTATATTTGTATTCCGCTAGACAAACTGAATGAATGATTGATCAAATAAAGTAAAAGAATAAAGTTAATGCTCAGATTTGAACTAAATTGATGAATATGCAATTTTTTTTTGTTAAAGTTTGCAATTAGAGACTATATCTAACAAGGAAATACAAATAATATACTAGACTTCAGTCTAATATAAATCTGTATCAAAACCTAGCACAATATTCAGTGCACAAAATACAAAAAATTAAAAAAATGTACTTGAATATTTGAATTCCAATGTTTATTATTTCCTAGATATTTATCATAACTGTGCTATCAGCTAGCTCTTCCTCACCACCCTCCTTAATTGGCCAGTCATTAACATAACTTCCGAATAGATTTTCATTTAACTTGCAAGGAACGTTTTGGACAATTTATTTGGTCATTAAAAGGGTGCAAACATGCTAAGTAGCTTGAAAATGAATTATTTGCAGCTTACGTCTCCTTATGTGACAAAATATGTTCAAATACGAGTATCTACTTTATAATTTGCTTTCTGCGATTTGAAGATCACTAACTTGATATTTCCATTTTGCAAAAGTGAATTGTAAAATCAAAATTGGTTTGACTAGCTAAACTAGACAAGATTGAGCCATTAAAAGGTATGTTGAAATAGGAAAATCGTTCGATTAATAAATAATTACCTACCAACATGCTTATCTTTACTACAACTACTTATTAGACGCGTTCTGTTAATAGTATATTACAGTGTTGAGTCAACGAGGCATAGGAAAACTGTTGCAAGAAAAATCAAAACGACCAGATTGATCAACGTAGTTTACAAACAAGTACCGTTAATTTTAATTGATTGCTGTAAGACGCTATTTTTCTTAAAAAGAGGATTTATGCAGATGAAATATCCTAGCCTTAGAATGTACGTTTAGGCACAGGAGACTCATTTAATCCTTTGAATGCCGGCATCACACGCAGGACTCTCGTCAAGCAAGCATACGCCATGATTGCGCGTCTGTGAAACGACTGTGGTTCGTTAAACTACCGTCAAAGAGTTTTGCATCATTGCGTCAAAGCGCAGTCTGCCCTTGGCATTGCAAATTTTATGGGCGCGATTCAGCCTGAGGCGAAATGCAAGTATTCTTAATAAGTACCTGGAGCATAGGCCGTAGATCGTAATCAACTTCTCTGCGTGTCGATGGCAATAATCATACGAGTCTAGCCCAGTTATTAACTAACTTTTGTATTTAATAAAACGTGTTTTAGTTCTTCCAATTAAAACGTAAGCAATAGTGTCTTAACGGGTAATTAGGGAAAGTATAAAATTGTATATTGCTTTTATTGCCCTACGTTTCGATTCGGTTACTCGACTCATGGTCACAAGCTCTTTGTCTTTTTGAACGGCATTACTTAGCTTGCGCTGAGTTTTGTATTTAGTACAAAATTTCTGTTAATCATTATCGTAACTCCAGATAAAGCAATTGCAAAATCACAAGAAGCCCTTATCATAAAGATTCTAATGCTAAACAGCTAGACTTTGCGTCGGCGCCCTTATCGCAAATATTACAGTGTACGTTCGTAACTTAAACTGTCTGACAAATTGGCTCGGGTCCGGCTGGATGTCGCTACAATGCAGCGAGAGGCAGACGTTAAAAACACCGAGTAAAAACCCAATACAAAGTAACGGCCGCCATCTAAAACGTGCATTGACGTGGTTGATAGCCGGAGTGACACGACACAAGTGGTATAACTCACACTAGCCGCATCAGGTTTCGACATCGCGATATTGTGTCGCAGATCGTTATGCAACATATAGAGTGCGTTTTATTACCATGTTGTTGACACAGTAAGAAGTACCTACGACCTAGATGCGAGCACAATCACAATCGGAAACTATTGGTTACATCAGAATTGGGCAGTTCTTTTATCTATAACTTCTCTAGCTTTGAGTAAGCAATCGTTGGATTCAATTGCAATTTCTTACCCTATTACAAGAGTGATAAATCAAATGTAATGTTTTCCCTTGCTTCTTGAAGTCGAGTTAAGAATCTCCAATTCGCTTTATGTAAGAAAATATTATTACCTACTCCAAATGGAATGTAATATTCACCTAATTACTTTAATGGTTTGGGAACGTGTAAAGCTCGCGAGAATTTACCGTTTAAAGAAAACAATAGTCATGCTCAAAACAAAGCTGCCGCGGTTTGATAACATCACTCGTTGTGGCCAGTGTTGGGAACATTTAAATTGACTTAGCTTATAAATAGCTTTCTGCCCGCGACTCCATCCACGTGAAGCCTTTTAAACCACTACTATCTTATAGCAAAGTCGGTTAAAAGTAGGCTTTTATATCCTTTCTCAGTTTGTAGATTATCTGCGTACCAAACATATTCAGTAGTTCTAGCGTGTAAGTTTCCCCTTACATGTGTTTTCTTCTTTACCTACTCCGAAAATTGATCTTAAGTACGTTTTTGGCGATATGTAAATAAGTTTAAAATTTAGACCGTGCCCAAAGTAATAATGATATGCCAATAAATTAAGTTCAAAACAATGAAACTTCTATATTTACATTTGTAATTGGATATATCCTAATAAATGCAATAAAATGGTTAAATAAAATTACTCAATTTGCCCAACACTGCTCGTACTGGTCAGTGGATAGACTGACGGATGTTAAGAAGCCTTACCCTTACTGTACGAAATTAAATGTAAAAACCAAATTATGTTCCGTGGGATACATAATTCATTTATGATAATGGGCTGGAGAGCACGAAAGTTAGCTGAAGTTCTATGTGTTTTTACAAAGTTAGACTAAAGCAATGAGTGTGGTGTATGACATTTAGAATGAATCAACTTTGTTGAATTTTTACTAAGTATTTTATGTTTAAGATGAAGATGGGAACGTAATGAAACAGATTCTTATTATCTAATGTAACTAGGGTTGCCAACTTATTTTACAAGAAATAAAGTATATTCAGATCAGTGAAGAATAATAAACAGTATTTTAATTTTGTTCTAAGAACAAATTTTTAGATGTTCTCGGCTGTGCTGCTCTGAGCAGTAAGTACCGTCTGATGGTATAAAAATAAATTTGTATGGGCGTCCTTCGTGTTTCCATTTCGATCGGAAAACAGTATTTTGTATAGTTTTTTCAACAGTAAAATTTTTTTTGAGGGAATACAGTATAATACTGTTTAAAACAGTATAGCTGGCAACCCTAAATGTAACCGAACTACTTGCTTATGATATGAAATGTGATTCCTGTTCAGCCAACTAAATTTATGAAAAAACACTTTTTTGAATTATTATATAAAAGGACATTGTTTAGTAACTGCATTTAATTTCATCATTTTCACCGTTGATAATAGGCTCAGTTGACAGTTTTAGTCATTGACCAGGTCTCTTATATCTTTAGACTAGCTGACCCGGCGAACTTCGTACCGCCTTAACGTAGCTTTGATGTACTACTTTATTTTGTTAACCGACTTCAAATAAGGATGGAGTCTCTCAATTATACGTATATATGCTTTTTATAGCTGAAAGTTGTCCCATCTTGGATATGAGTAAGTAGCTTTTAAATTTGAACTGCAATCCATAATATCCTCCATATTAAATTTAATCCTTACTTCCCTGGTCTCCGTCATAACTGAGAAGAACTTTACTAATCTTATATTTTTTACTCATATCCAGCAATACAATCATTTCTTTCAAATGACATCATTTCATCATCATCATCCGCCTATTCCTATCCACTGCTGGACATAGGCCTCCGCAAATCACAAATGACACCATTTGGAGCAACAAAATTTATTTGAGATAGATTTTTGCCTACTTTCAAGGTAAATAAGGATAATGGCAAATACTTCGCATAGCTTATTTAGTAATTTGTGGCAATTCAACCGCGCTAACAATAATTTAATAATGCTTGATATCGATTTTTGGTAACTTTTTCTACCCAATATTACAATACCGCATTTCCGAATGGGGCTCATGCAATCTTGTCGAGTTCAATGCCAAGAAGACACAGGTGTGTGTTTTTCTAGTAAAGTGTCTCCTTTCCTTTCCCATCCTACTCTTCAGAGCACCCCCTTACCAATACAGGATAGCCTTAGCATCCTTGGCATAGATGTTCGCCGCGACCTGAACCAGCGGGATTACATCGAGAGCGTCATTAGAACAGCCTCCCGCAAACTGGGGATCCTGAACAGAGTGCGGCGATTTTTCACACCGGTGCAGCTCTGCCTTCTTTATAAGGCACAAGTTCGCCCATGTGTGGAATATTGCTGTCACCTCTGGGATGGCTCCGCAAAATACTTGCTCGACGCTCTCGATAGGTTGCAGCGACGTGCTATCCGTATTGTCGGTGATGTAGAGGTGTCCGAAACTCTGGAGCCTCTACAACTACGTAGAGACATTGCCGGTCTTAGTGTTCTCTACCGTCTCTTTAATGGGGAATGCTCTGAAGAGCTATTTCAGCTAATCCCTCCCTCCCCTTTCCACTCCCGAACGACACGTGCAGGACAGCGCTGCCATCCACATACAATGCAGTCGCTGGTGGCTCGGACTAAGAGGTTCAGCTCCTCATTTCTGCCCCGTGCCATTAAGGCATGGAATGCCCTTCCAGCTCATGTTTTCCCTCCCTCCTATGATCCCGGGCTCTTCAGGCGGGGCGTGAAACGGCATTTAAGCAGGCCTTCAGGGTGAGTGCGACAGGCGCAATATGATCTACGAGTATTGTGCCTGTCGACCTCATATTTGGATCTCACTACCGCTTACCATCAGGCGGAGTGTGGTCATCTTGTTTGCCTATTATAAAAAAAAAAAAAAAAAAAAAATAGGCTTTTTTTCATATAGCTGGATGAGGAAGGTATAGTGTTAAAAGAATGGTTTGATATTTGGGAAACTCCCCGAGATAGTAATGTTTCAATAACACATCATTTGGGCGAGCTCAAATCGCTTCATACAAATGTCGCAGCACACTATGACGTCACAACGTGTATAAATAAATACTGTATGCATATCGTAAGAACTTTGTTCAGTAGCTATATCAAATGTTGCGTTTACGAATATATTTTCATTGTGAAAGTTACTATTAATTTTGTATTTTATACGATGGCATAGCATTTTTGAAGAATTTTCGCACTTTTGAAATGGACTTTCCCACCAAACTTCAAATGTCTATTATTGTCTCATTTCGTCAGAAATTCAATTTCGATTTGACTAATGTTATTAATTCACCTATATCTTACTATGAATTGTGAAATCGCATGTAAAATTTGACTTTGGAAACTACCTTATTGTGTCGATGGAAAAATGTGAAGTTGTTCCATAATATATAGAATAGAATAGAAATCGTTTATTGACCACATAACATAAACAAATAGGTATACAACAAATTATATCAATACAAAACACAAAACTCAAGCAAAACACACACATAATGACAGACAAAAGGAGTACAAAGAATTAACACGAACAGATAAGGACAGGATGTGTATATCTTCACCAAATTGTTGTGCACAACGCTGATCAGTACTGATTCTTATGCTGAATTTGAACTGCCTCGGTGGTATATTGATATCAAGCGCTGCGTTAGGACCGAGAGGTCTCCGGTTCGAATCCGGGGTCGGGCAAAATTTGTGTGAGTTTTTCTGTAATGAAATTACTCAGCCCGGAGTTAGGAAGTTGGCGGTTGAACGCCCGTGTCTCGGAAAGCACGTTAAGCCGGTGGTCCTGCGCCCGATCTCTCATCGGTCATGTCGGATTGCCGTCTCACCGAATTATGAGAGTAAGGGAATAGAGAGTGCACTTGTGTTTGCGCGCACACCTGTGCACTATAATATTATGTCCTGCGCACTTGGTTGATCTCAATTGAGATCGGCCGCCACTTATGCTGAATTGCCCATAAAATATATTTGCAAAAATTTCTTGTGTAGAGATTTAATATCTATCTTCTCCAGTTTGATGCAGGTATGAACCGTATTTATTGTCGTGCGATCAGCCCGTATTTCTTCTGAACTAAACACATGATGATTGAAAATTTTTGACAACCAAGCTTCTTTGGTCACTATAGATATCGAAATGTTTGTCAATAAACGAACATGTCAATTATATAGATGTCACTATTTTCTCTAAATGAAAATCTCTGAAATAGACAATAATCTGAATAATATAGATGAATTTTGTCGATTCAACACTCTTAATAACACCAATAAAATAAATAATTTTCGGATATTAAAAATCAAATAAATAATTTACACAAATTAATGTCTGAAACTTTTGAGACATTTTACAAAAAACTGATTTCTGAACGCACACGTGAATAGTGACTGACGTTTAATGTCAAGTCCCACGGGAACGCTCTGGAACGGGATAAAAAGTATCCTATGTCCTTCTCCTGGCTCTAAGCTACCTCCCTACCAATTTTTAGCCAAATCTGTTCTGCCGATCTCGAGTTATAAGTGGTGTAACTAACACGACTTCCTTTTATATATATAGATTCGGATATTAAAAATCAAATAAATAATTTACACAAATTAATGTCTGAAACTTTTGAGACATTTTACAAAAAACCAATTTCTGAACGCACACGTGAATAGTGACTGACGTTTAATGTCAAGTCCCACGGGAACGCTCTGGAACGGGATAAAAGTATCCTATGTCCTTCTCCTGGCTCTAAGCTACCTCCTACCAATTTTTTAGCCAAATCTGTTCTGCCGATCTCGAGTTATAAGTGGTGTAACTAACACGACTTCCTTTTATATATATAGATATAGTTAAATGTAAATATTTCGCAACAGATGAATGCTCAACTGATGTAATCGCCGTTCTTCCTAATTGCCCCATTGATTCAACTGTCGAGCCCAAAAACATTAAATGAATGTCCACGCATTTTTTAACAAACTTAATTATTTTCCAATGCCAACTCAATACACTGCAATTAAATTTCGAGTACACGAGTATTCGAATATGTAATTATGGTACGTAATGAGTTATTTGAAAGGGTTGCATCGTCTTTTTCCAGAATGGCAATTAATTTAAATTCAAAATGAGAACTGGAAAGATGCCCATTTTATGTGGTCAGTACCTGAGTAGGTACTAACAAAACTAACAGAGCATTACTTTGAAGGTCAAGGCTGATCTTATTAGCTTAAAGAGTACTACCGCTTACTTAGCATTACTGTCTACGCTATTTTTATCTAGATATTTCTATCGAGGCTCTAACTCACTCAGCTTCAGCTTACCTTTGTTAGATAAGCCTTTATTACCAAGAATAAATGTACCTACACAAACGAATTATCCTTGTGGTTGTAAAAGTATGAAATTTTTGATATGTGGCCTTATTCAACAGGCTCTGTTCGTTAGGTAAAGTTTATTCGACTCAGGCTGTCTGTAACTATATCGAGAGCGCACGAAAAATAACGTCACTCCGTTATTAGATCGAAGGTTTTTTGCTCATCCACTCAGAGTTTTTGCTCAGAATCCGCACGGAATAATGAGGTAGCTATTAGGTGCAATCAGTTTCATCTTCTGTATCTCATCGAATTGATACTTTAATTAGGAACAACATTTTTTGCTCGTTTCCGAAGCAATTTACAGTAATAGAACGGAAGGTTTCGGCCGTTGTTGAGTTCTGTTCGATTGCTAGAAGTCCTCTTTTAGCATTAATAAAATTAAAGTTCACTGAATCGGGGATGATAACTGTCATTTCTAAAGCTTACAAAACAAAAACACGACATTACTTCACATTAATGAAGTGACCTGGATGATATTTCAAATATTCTAGAATCAACTGGCATGCTTCTTTTTTACTTGTCTAATGAAGATAACTTTCAAAATATAAGTTTTAACTGAAACCGTAACTACCTAAAAACTTCGATGCCAAAACGTTCAATTATTTCATATCTAGTACACCTTCATTAAGAAGTGTAAACTACATTCAATGTATATCCTAATCATTACATAATAAATGCCTACAAAACAATTTGTAAATGGTAATACTAGCAAATTGTAAAACGGTTAACCGTTGAAATAAAAAATATACTCATATTTGAGTTTATTTTTCCATGTGTTGATGACTACATTTTGATTCAGGTTTTTGTGCTTTAGGCAAGAGATATATATATTTAGGTACATAATTAATTAGTCGTAAAATTATAATCGTATTGGTAAATTCTACCGAAATATCCGAACGAAACCTATCACGAATGATTCAATTGCCTTATCGCTAAGATCAGGACCGTTAAACTGCGATTTATGGCCTAACCTAGCCTTGCAAAGCTGGTCTAGTCATTTGGAACGGACTCAGAAGATTCTGGGAACGACGTGTGGATTCGGTAAATTCATTCATGGGTCAGAGTCGAATCTTGGCGGGTCGCTCCGAGAGCCGTGACTTGGCTAGTGAAAGAGATGAGATTAATGATGGGGTGGGGTATAAGCGGGAGCGTATTACACCGACTACTATTGGTATTGGTCTAGTATAATTTCCAGACTTGGTAAAAAGGTAGGCCAGGTGAACATTAACACTGTCGCTCTATTTTTTTACAAGGTAAAAAGCTTTACGCACCGACACTCTAACGAGGGTTCTCTCTGGGAATAGTGTTACTATTAACCAAATTGTCAAATGGTTCTTATCAAGTCACTTCGGTTTTTGGACAACGTTGTACAATTGTTGATTGTTAGATGATTCCAACTAAAGCTATCGCATGTCCTCGGTAATCAAACTAAACATTTCGATAAATCAAATGGTTGTCTAGATGTTTATTGATTGTGTGTTACTAATAAATCAAGATCCCGGACGATACCAGAAACGCACCAATTAAACATCTATGATTTAGTGCTGGCTTGTGTTTTATCACATTAACATTGAATGATCTTCCCCGAATGATCCCCAAACTATACCAGAAATGCACCAATCAAATGTCTACCTTTTAGTGCTATGTAAAATCTACTAGTAGTACTAAGGAGGATTGATTTTACAAGCACATTTACATTACCATTCGCGTCTCGAGCTTGCTAGTTTCGATTGGTCTTTGATGTGGTTCGTTGAATGCTCGTGCCGGTGTGAATGTCGGCCGACCTTATCGCCGGAGCCAGCTTCCGATGAGTTCGATTGTTCTGCCGAGTTCTGACTCGCATACATTAAGCCTGTTACGGCCTTCCTCATACAGTGCGCCTTATTAACCGACTTGCGATGCGAATGATGGGACTCAATCAGTAGGTACTTGTTCATTGAATGAATTCCTTTTTTAAATACGCTTAGTGACCCAGTAATTTTTAAAATATTTTTTTTAAAGTACCTCAACTGTATGAAGGAGCACGAAAATTCTTAATAAAAATAAGTACATTTCCCCTTCAACTCATAAAGCTATGTGCATTTGATAAGAGGACGTGAAATCTATATACTGAAATAAAACAAGTTATGTAACATTTTAACAAAATTTTAATATATTTCTGAACTCTCCTCGATTGCTGTTTCAAAATAAAATTGTGAATCAGGTTAGTGTATTACATCATGCCCGGGTAAATCGTATCGGCTTTCGTTTAGTGCCAATTTTGTCTTATCTACGAGTCCCTAGCTATTTTTTTATATAATTATGCAATAGTGACATCTCTTCTACCGCTGGGTGCCTTCATGATCGCAGTTAAACAACTCTCATCATGCAAAATGTTAATTAATGTAGATATGACGTTATAGGAACCTAAATTTTAAAAAAAATATCCGTGCAACAACATTGGCAGTAAATAACAAACAAACAAAAGAAGAAAAAAAAATTGTGGTACATTGGGTAACCTTCGAAATGTACCTACCCATTTCGAGGGCCAGGGGAGGGAAGTCATTTACAAACAATCACTTTCGTCCCTTTATGCCTGTACTTAGATTTTATTTTTCAATCATGTCAATGTTCAGCGCAATATTAAAATATGCAAGGAACTTTTGCACTGCAGCTAACAATTTAGGATTTTTCATATAAAGCGAAGAGAAGGATCGCGCTGTCAGGCAGTGCAAGACAAAGTCACTACAAGTAACTACTTGGAGTGCACTTTTCACTTGCAATGAGACGAATACAAAGGAAACGTCTCTTGACACTTCCAAGTTCTCCAAGATTCCATTAGCTTGTACGAACAGCCGAAAACGATTAGCATTTTAAGTAAACGTTTACGAAACTCTATGTTTATTAGAATAAGGTAAATCTCATTAATAATGCATGTACTGGGAATAGTACCCATGTTATAGGTCTTAACGGAGTTACGTTACCGTATTGAATACTAATGCGAGGGTAGAGAGTTGAGAAATTAAATTTTACCCTTTCCTTCACGGCCTGGGCCAAAAAACTTAGAACCGCTACGTGTCTGTCCGCCGGTTAATCCTTTATGGCATAACAAAGTTTTTCCGGGCTAATGCTCTAACTTGGTAATGTAAGGGAATTTTAAGTTTGTTCCAAAGTTGCGGTCCATGGGAATTAGAATATAATAACGTTCTCTAGTTTTTCAAAATTTGATTTAAAAGTTGTTTTTTTTTCGTAATTGGATCTAAAAGATCTATGAGAAGTTTCCTATCAGAAGAGAAATACATAATGGTGAAGTTGTGGTAAGGGCTAGTGAATAACAGATAATATGAGCAATGATGTGTTAGCTATGTATGTATAGGTATATGATTTAATCTCAATCTCAATTAACAAATGTAAATTTTTAATCAGATAATACTAGTTTCTTATCGGCGATTTCTACGGAAATAGTGGCGTATAGAATTTTTATGTGTTTGCTTTTGTTTTAGCAATAGTGTATCCCTTACGCAGTTTGAAACATGTTCATTCGTTTAGTTTCAATTGGCATGGCAAACATTTCCCTACAACGTAATTATGATTTTCAACTGAATTTAGTCACGCTACAAAAATTGGTAATGTACAAATTTATCGTAATTGAAATGGGATTTCAATTAATATTCAATTAACTGCGTAATAACATACATTTGTATGGAATAATTGTTCTTCACAGTTCATTAGGTACGGGTGTGTTAAATTTGTTTGAGTGTATCCTCACAAAAAGATGTGCCTGCTTATCTATGTATAATTTCGATATGTAAACACAATAACAAGTAGAGTACTTAATTGTACGTATTATAGTCAAGTCTACATAGTGCATTAGTTTACCTTTATTTAAGGTCAACTTAAAGATGTTGTATTTTCTCTTTTTTATTTATCGATAAAACTCACTTTTGGATTGTAGGAATAACTAAGGGAAATAGTAAACTTATTCGGAGTTTTCCCGGTGGTAGAATCTTATTATTAGTAATGTGACGATTTATAAGTGCATGTAATTGCCTATATGAATAAAGACATTTTTGATTTTGATTTTGCCCTTCTTGCCAATACAGAAAATTAGTTGTTCAGATATTAGCAGTAAACGAAGTCACGAAGCCACGTCATCTGAAAATAGTATCTATAAGAACCATTAAAACATCTGCTTGTTCATTGTAGATCCAAACAGATTGCCTCAAAGGCGTAATCTGTGAAAGTGCATATAATTTACAGAAGGAAATCGTTAGAACGCTGCACTGGGACATTTGCGTAGAAACTCCTTATTCAGAATGGTCTAATGTACAGAGAAGTAGCTAGCGAAGATAAGAATGTTTTCCTTAGACTTCTCCTTAAAGAAACACCAACAATCGAAAATGGAGAGGCATGTAAATAATTTATAGGTATATATATATATTTAATATTTTTTGATATTTGACCTGTTAAATAAGAATATTTACTAAATATGTTGACATTAAACCTATTACTGTAACTAATAGCGAGCTAAAATGCAATTTTAGAGCACTCGAAACATTTCTTTTTACGATTCAGTACTTTAGGGTTAAGATACTCGAAAAGCAAAACGGAAAAGATAACAATTTACATGTCTCCGGAACCTTCTGCCTTTTGCCACCTTTTTTTCTTTTTTTTCCCTAACTGACAACAATTATGGCTTGGAATAGCCTTGTCATCTTCACTGAGAGCCCTATCTTAATCAAGTCCTGGCTACACCTTGTAAGAGTCATTAGGCATTCGGTTGCCTCGCGACAAGGAGCGCTAATGCACTGATGTCAGTCAGATATCGGGCACTAATCACGACGGTGATTAACCAATACATTTAGCATCCCTGTTCGCGTGACGTGTAATCAGTAATCAATGAGTTAGTTGCCGACATGTACCTGAATGTTGAAGCTGTTGAATTACCCAAATGTACCTATATCGGGAAACAGGTGCAATTGGAAGATGTGTTGTTTATGTTATGCACAAGTCAATAGGTGGAGGGAAATTTCCGAAATCGTTAATTCAACTGGCTCCATATTTTTGTCACTTTCCAGTATAGTGTTTGGCTTATTGATAATAGGTCGGAACTCTTTATTGCAAAATATTGTTGCCAATTTATAATTATTATTACTTAAATATAAAGAAATCCAACAAATGAACAAATGTAAATCTGTGTAATACATTTCTAAATAGATAGAGACATCTCAATATATTCCTTTTAATCACAACTTTCAAGGAAATCCTTTGTGGCCACATAAGGTCTGAATATTAACTGTATTCAAATTGGAAAAGTATTCCTAATAAACGTGACAGGGAATTCATTAGAGATGTCAATTCCTAATTATCCCCAAACGTTGTTTAATGCTATTGGCATAAGTCCCGTTTTGGTAACCCTAAAGCAAATGAGCCGGTGAATGTATTACGAAGGTTAAGCATACCTAAGGTGTTTGCCATTTGTGTTGAGCTAATGGATTCTTTGGGCATTCAGCGTTGTATGAATACAATGTGATTGTTACAGGAAATTACTGTAATATCTAAAATTTGGGTAATCGAGGACAAGTAGCCATTAGGTTAACCGAAGTGGCCAGTGACACCGTTTTGTTGATTTATGTTGTAAAAAGTCTTAATTGGATAAACTATTTTTTGTATTTTTTTTATGACATCGGAGGTAGTTTCGCCAAAGTCTAGCATTTAGAAACTTAGTAGGTACTAATCGATTTTAGAAACATGATGTTTAGGATATTTGTCTAGCTTTTACTGGACAAACATAATAAATCCGTCACAATTTACCGACTCAATGAGACCACGATTGAGTATTTGACATTGGCTGGTTAAATTCGGGGTCCAGGTCATAATTCACTGCCGTGCGCACACCGGTCGTGACTGGTCCATGGGATCGACCGGCAAAAACCGATTCGTGTCAATCGATTACAGTGGTTGCGAGAGAACAACTGTCACGAAGGTCCAAACTCAGGAGTCACGCGCCAACCGAACTATCATCACTTGCACTTTCAAACGTTTACGCCATTATTGATTTATTTGCCAACCGTTACGCAATGCTTTCGATGTTAATGAACTCTAATGCTTAGTTGTGTTTGCTTGGAGGCTACGTGTAAAGAAACGCGGGTGTTACATTTCACATATCGTCAGTGAATTTCTATTACTACTTATATGTTACCTAATATGTTTTGGGATTTATTTTTATAAGAAATGTGTATGTAAGTAATGATACGTATTAGTGAAACAAAGTCACTGTTGAAAGTCACTAAATTTTGCAGACCATACCACCATACGTTGTTGCAGAACATTATTTATTCATAAGAAAATACCATCAAAGATTGTGTTGAAATAAAAATTCTGGGCGTGATTTTAAAACAATAAATTGGATTTTACTTAATGCAATTCATTCAAAGAATTATTTGTTAGAATGCGCTTCAAACAAATAATTTTAAGTACTACATAAGTGCATTTCCTAATAAGTAGCCAAGTAGGGAAAAAAATAAATAAGTAATGAAAACTCTACAGCAATAAATATCGGACCTTTCGCAAATATTTGTTTCTCTGTTTGTCTGTTTTATCGTAAGACGATATTCAAGTGACCTTTTCAGATGTCCATTTGCATATTAAAATTTGATGATTACTCTGTTCCTTCCTGAGATTATTTGTATATTTTTAATGTGAGTGAAAATGCTGTTGTTGTTCAAAGTATTGATTGATAAGAATAGATAATATTTAATTGCAGACAATTTGTAGTTTTTATTTTTATTGATAGTAAGAAGTATATTATGATTATTGATAGTATGATTATATATATAGAATATAGTTAATAATAAAAATAACCATTAATAATTTTGAATTTAATAATTATTATGTAAAGTAAAAAAAATGGACATGTGCACACGAGCACTTTACAAAAGCGAATAATCCTCATAAATCTCTCTCACGAAACAAAATCAATAAAACGACAATTAAATGTATTTATTGAGAAACGTTTTACGGTCCGACGTAGGCAATCACTGACCGTTATAACCGAGGAAACAGCACTTTTCTCGTACGTAATGCCGATGATTCATTGCGAAATTGAAATGCCGTTTGAGAACATTAGATAACTTCTCTGTTTGATGTTGCCTGAATAATTTATAATAGTTAAACGGTCATAAAACGGTGTAGCATAAAATTAGTGGTAGGCAAGTGAAACGATTTTCGAAGACGAGTATCCTATTAATGATAACTACCGTGGAGTTTGTATTTTATTCCTTATAAACTTAGAATTGCTGTACCTTTAAATATAAATCTTATCCTCTCATAAAAAAAGTGTTTTTATGAAATAATTCTATAAACTTAATTGCACTTTTCTTTTTAACCTCTACTTATTTTGTTTACAGTAATACGTACATATCTTCTTATTTATATCTACAACATGCAAAATTTCACTAGAAATTTCATGTTTATTAATGTATGTTTGTTGTTCATTACCATTAATTGGCCACCCAATCAAAGAAAACGTCGTGCCACGTGGAGCCAATCAATCATTACTTGTCTTTCGCCAAATCACTGCGATTTCCAATCTGGTCTCTAAAGACCTAAAAACATCTGGACTACGCAACCGCAAAGGGAAACGTCGAAGTTTCCGCAGTTTAGCCGCGAAGTTATTAAATTCCATTGACGCGCGTCAGCGGCGCTCTTGAGGAGTAATGACGGGCATTTCGCTGCGTCTGAGACGGTGGTGGACCGTTAGTGGACGCGACGGAATTCGCCATGCAAGTACCGTTACTGAGATACACACTGGACCAAACAAACGATACGGCCGGTGTCACACAGGGCAGCATCTTTGCTGCTATGTCATTCAATTTGTACAATAATTGGAGCATGAGCTCGTTAAAACTTAGACCCTCTATGTTGGCGGATATTTTCTGAACGGACCCGGTTGTAAGAATTCTGGGCCATCCACTACTTCACAAGCCTGCAGGCTACCCCAAGTAATCATAGTAATCAGCTAAGAAAACGATGGTCTCTGGTAATACCAAAGCTAATTTTTTTGGATTACCACCGGATACAGGTCTCATTTTAGACGAAAATAATGTCATTTTGATACAGTGAGATTGTAAAGCGTCGATGGCCGAGTGGTTAAGGTCGTTGCTTGCCATGCGAGAGGTCGCCAGTTCAAACCCCGCCAGGTACCAATGTGTTTTTCAAATTTGAAATTCAAATGTACCATCATTCGACGCTTTAACGGTGAAGGAAAACATCGTGAGGAAACCAGCACACCTGAGAGATTTTTCAACGGTGTGTGAAGCCATGTCAGAGGCCTACGGGCGGATTAAACTCTGACACCAGGTTGTTCATCAACCATACGATAAGAAGAAGAAGACAGTGAGATCGATTCCGCGTCACCTGAATTAAATTGTATATTTATACATGAGCATGACTAACAAAACATACCTAGCTACATAATACAAACAAATGCATTAAACAATGATTGCTGTTTTATTGCTGCTTTCATTACAATTCTACAATGCATGTCCAATTATCTCTGATACTAAGTATACCTAATTAAGATTTATTCCACTTGATATCGAGAGTATGTTTCCAAGAAAACTATATGTTGAGTAAGTTTGGTTACTAAGCTAAACGTTAATAGTACTGATTGTAAATATATCACATGTGATCACATCCTAACTTTAAATGATGGTTGAATAAGCATTGTTGTTGGCTTCATGACCTCTTACCGGTTAACTGTGATCAGAAACACGTTTCGTAATTTTTGTGCGCGTGCATAAATCATCACCTTAAATCATTGTTCGGTGTCGAACATGATAGAGGTCAGCATTTATCTATAGCATTCAATTATTTTTTTAGCGAAATACTTGATATGGGAAATTAATGAACACCGTTTTATCAATTTACATTATTTTTGTATATCGCATCTTGTACTCCTGAATATACCTATTTTATGAGGACATTTCATAATTGAATTTTTCCATAAGTTACTGTTTGCAAAAAATATCGTGTTTATTAAAACTTGTTGCTTTGTTAGAACAGTCACACGCACTTACTTTTATCCTCCAGATGTTTGAATAGCAACTCTTTGGATGATTGGCACCCGAAAACCAAATTTATAAACTTCGCAAATGGTCATGCATGATATCTTAAGTAGATCAGGTAATCACAGATTTCTGTAAAACCTTTTTCATCTTTGAAATATGACCATGCACATACATTTACACAATCACGTTATTTAAACATAAAAAAATAAACATAAATAAAGAAAAGTAACTCATCAGTTTGTTTACGATCGTGAAGTGTAATAAAGTGATGTTGCTCCCGCGCACGCCGAATGCCAATTGACCGTGAAAACGTGCGTTTTCTCCGCGTAGATGTAATAGAGCGAGGCAGGTGGGACTTTCATCAGACCAGGACCAATCAGCCGGCCGACCAATTCGACGGCTAATTGCAAATGTGTCACAATTTGTACTTTTAACTTTAAACTGTCATGGTTAGAAATTGAAATACTGAATAAGCCCGATAAAGGAGACGGGCGAACGTCCATACAAAATTGGGCCTGAGTGTACAGCAACAATTACTTCACTATTTAATTTTGATATTACTGCCATTTAAAATAAATAAACTTTTTACAACTGCTACACGGGAGAAAAAGATATAGGGTGTTATAATTTGCTTCGTAATGTCTTATTCTAACAAACTCTCAGTGCTCTCGCGTTGTATAAAGACTACTACTGACTAGATTTTATCAGATTGTATTTTAGCACATTAACACATTGCGGTTTCTAAGATTATTGTAAAAGACTAGCTGTTTCAGCGGTTTCACCCGCGTCCCGGGGCAACTTCTTCCCGTATTTGGATAAAATATAGCCTCTATATATATACTCAGGGTGAGTCTAATGGTGAAAGAAGTCTTGAAATCGGCGCAGTAGTTCTTGAGTTTAAACATTACAAACATACAAATAGACACACAGTAATACAAGTATTTCCTCTTTATAATATTAGTGTAAGTAGATGGGTATAAGTATGAATGAAGAACACATTTCGCTCATAATAATTATTTATTGATCATCTATTTCATCAGAAACAATTAAAAATATCGTCCTAAAACTGTGCAGGTGGTATTAAATACTCTTGATGTTTTGCCCAGCCTAGGTACCATATTATGGACATTATGTGACAACAGCAGCCCACATTTCTTTTTCCTACCAAGCAAGAACAATAATATTATGCTTTCCTCTTCTATTTTGATGTAATCCGCCGCCAGCTACCTATGCCGCAATTGATACAATGAACTCGTTGATCAGTCATTGTATTCTCGTAATAACCATCAGAATCTAACGTCGCAAAAAAAAAATTGTAAACTAAAAAAACCGCCTTCAAAAACCCGACTCACTCAAAATTACAAAATAATATAATACGAACATTTATAATCATCTGGGTATGAATTTTATATGTTGTTGAAGGCGGTGCCGTTTATATTTCAAACAGACAAGCACAGAGTGCTTCTTTTTCCTCAAAATTTTGATTGGCACCGCCTTCAAAAACATATAAAATTCATACCCAGATGATTATAAATGTTCGTATTATATTATTTTGTAATTTTGAGTGTGTCGGGTTTTTTAAGGCGGTTTTCTTTGTTTACAATTTTTTTTCATACTTTTAGTGTTAAATTTTGTTACCCTATTAGTTCAGCTCACCTGTAATACTACTGATATTATAACTAGTAGTCTTAATATGTATACAGTATTGAAAGAATTATCCTTTTACTCCAAACAATTAAGGAGTTGACCTTCCATCATCAGCTCAGCATCATAACATTATGATTGCAAGAAGCAATGCCTTATAAAATATAAAATAAAATATATAAAACGCGGTACATGTGCCTATAAAATTTGAGGGTTGCCCTCGATTTCTCCTGGATCCCATCATCAGATCCTAGACTGGTCACCCTATTAGTTCAGCTCACCTATAATGCTACTGATATTATAACTAGTAGTCTTAATATGTATACAGTATTGAAAGAATTATCCTTTTACTCCTAAGTATTAAGAAGTTGATCTTCCATCATCAGCTCAGCATCATAAGATTATGATTTCCAGAAGCGAATGCCAATATAACTTCAGACAATATGCAAAACGCGGTACATGTCCCTATAAAATTTGAGGGTTGCCCTCGATTTCTCCTGGATCTCATCATCAGATCCTAGACTGGTCACCCTATTAGTTCAGCTCACCTATAATGCTACTGATATTATAACTAGTAGTCTTAATATGTATACAGTATTGAAAGAATTATCCTTTTACTCCTAAGTATTAAGGAGTTGACCTTCCATCATCAGCTCAGAATCATAAGATTATGATTTCCAGAAGCAAATGCCAATATAACTTCAGATAATATGCAAAACGCGGTACATGTCCCTATAAAATTTGAGGGTTGCCCTCGATTTCTCCTGGATCCCATCATCAGATCCGAGATTGGTGAAAATGGGACCACCTCGGAAGTAAACTCTATCCAGCCAAAAAAAAAAATTTGAAATCCGTCTATAATTGACGATAATATCGGTGAACATACATAAAAAAAAATAAAAAAAAAATAAAAAAATATTATACATACAGACGAATTGAGTACCTCCTCCTTTTTTTGAAGTCGGTTAATAATACTAATTGAATAATAAAAGCACACGAAAACACAACAAAACGAAATATCCGCTATAGTAAGTTCAAGCCAATGATGATTTTTTAGTTTGACGTTTGACATTGATGTGACATGAGGTCTACTTTGTTGCCAGTACAAGAAAAAAAATAAACCTGTTGATCAATTTATAATAATAATAATTTATTTATTTACAATGTTTTTTATAAACGTTGTTATATAATAAATTATTTAAAACGTATTTTTAAAACATAATCTAAAGACAAAAACACTTTATTCACTTTCATTGCTTTTATTTTCTATTTATATCATTTCTTTATTTATATCATTACTTTATTTCATTTGGCAACATTGTCAAAAAATGACAGTAAAGCTAGGAAGTAACGAAAGTCAATAATATTATGATTAAATATTTTATTTCATATCCCATGGTAAAATGGCTTAATATTTCGTGATTAAAAATTAAGTAAAAAAATATTGATAAATATTTAATTTGTGTACACGATAGGCCCAGATTCACCCGTCTCCTTTAACATGTCGTTTTAAATTAACGGCACTTTTGCAATCTATTGGCCTCATAATGTATCAAAAGTAAATATTTGATTTAAATTTGAAATTAAAATTATTGAATTATTCATCAAATCTTCACCAGTCACGCGCGCATTACAAATGCACGTTGAAAATTGCAGTTCATCTATAGTTGGGATTGCGAAGGACGTCTACAAAGCCATAATTATTCTTTCAATTCACATGACCTCATCATCGGTCCAAAGAAGCGTGCTTCATCATTTCGTTAATGGTATCTTAATGTATGTTACAAATACTTGCTAACATTGACCACTAATCAGATGTGTGAAGGCGGCTCGTCCAAGAAAATGTATCTCCAGTAACTGTTCTGTATTGAAATTTCTCAGAAGCTGCACGAAATTTCTCAGTAGCATTCCCCAGACAAGGAATTGACTGGGGAAATTGACGGTGTTAAATTCTTGCGCGTCACGCAAACCGAAATCATCCATGGATTGGATACCTGTCTGTCTTGAGTTGTGTCACTGACCTATCATACTGTGCTAGAGCAATAGTGTTACTACAACAGTTGTTGTAACACCTATTGTAGTACCAACCAACAATTATCTAAGTACAACCTGTATAATCGTGATTTTTTTTATTATTTAAATGTTTGTAAAATCTTTACAAACATTAAAATAATAATAAAAATTAAATGTTAGAACGTTTTTAATCATTTATGAAATCTTGTCACACTTTTGGCAATAAAAATTGATTAAACAGTTGTTTATTACGAAGATACGAAACGGAAAAAGATCAAGCAATGACAAAAGCGCCCATCGAAAAATTTAAAAATATACTGTAATAGAAATATTAAGTCTATTTCTGTGACATTTATGTACCTTCTAATAAAGCCTGGATTCAGTACAGTACAAAGAGTTCATGCATTTATATTTGATAGTGCATGCGTACATATTCTAACGAGGTCAATATGGTCCAGCACAATATCCTCACCCCATTGTTATCCTAGCCATCTTATTCATGTGCAGGACACATTCACAATACATAGGTTCCTATGCGTCTATGCAATATCTTATGATAAAGTATCTTTGCAGTGTGTACTAAAATTATTTCATGGATCGGATGTTAATGACATCTCATATCTGATATAACATTAGGTTACATGTGCTGTTTACTACTTACAATCTAAAAAATTACTAAGTTCAATGTTCAATTTCACAATGCATCGAGGAAATAAACTTCACGTCATTAAAAGTAATTTGTAGTATTAGGTACTTAACAGGACTAATTTCTAAAAAGGTGTGTATATGTATTGCCAAATAATATCATTAAGGTGATTGTAACGTTGTTGTAAACAGTAAGTAAAAAGACGTAATTGCAAAATCGACCGCGAACAAAATGGAATCATCAAGGAACTTTATGCCGCAGGTCAACAAAGTTCAAAGACACTCTACAATGGTAAATATGTTGAAGCACGTAAAGATAACTACTTGTGGCTGAGCACGATAAGAACCTTAGCATACCGAGGAATCGCCGAACCATAGTAAGAGTCATTCGCCACGGTATCACCTGCAAAGGTCAGGGCTGTGTCGTGACATGGAGATGTCGTGTCGAAAGGAAAAGTGACAGATAAATTACGGAGCCCGCGACCGGCACCGATGGGTATTGCGTAACAAAACAGATAATTGCTTGCATGTTTTTCTTGTTGATATTCAATAATTACTCAAGCAAGGCCTTTACGGTCTCAATAATTGGCCATTGCTGCAAGTTATTAAGAGATTTCGCGCGAACGTAAGCTTGAATAATTTTTGAATACTCGCAACTACTCATTACACGTACTAATGTAATAAATGCAAAAATAACTCTGTCTATCTGTTACCTGTTTTTCGCGGTCTCATGCCTATACTGCTTAACAGATTATGAAATTTGGTACAGATAGTCTAGGATTTGAGAATTTATTTATGATACTTTTTAACCGATTTCAATGGCAGACTCGCGGGTGGCAAGCAGAGAAAACTCTAAACTCTGTTATTAGATACACCTTTATGTCTAAAGTCTACCTGGGCCTCAGAATATTTTATTTATTGAAATATAGGATAAAAATATTTTTATCATTTTCACCTTTCACGTCGCTGCCATAAATCACGAAGTTGGGTCAAACCGGAATACCAAACTTATGTGTCGTGGAATACACAGTAAATCTTCGACTCCTCAGGGATTTTTTGACAATTTGTTATGAAAATTGGATTTTGACGGCCATCGGCGGGCTAAAGCTTCTTCCCGTTTGTGATATACGGTTGAAATAAAACTGATGTTATTTAAAAATCATGTGATTACAGGTTGATAAGTGTTATAGTATATCGTGACACGATTCTACCTATAAATATATACCTATTCTAGCTATCCAGATTCCAAAAAGGTTCATTATTAAGTCAGTGGCCCAACTAAAATCCCTCCAGCGTTTGTCACTACTTGCTCTACATGGCTTTAGTACTTCACTCGAGTTTCTTAGACTTGTTCGTTCATGTTGATGATTTTTAAAGTTAACTTTGCTTCTTGCCTCGAGCAAAAGTATCGTTCCGAGACATTTTAGTCACGAAATTTCAGCGGGAACACTCCGAGTTTAATACAAAGAAAACATCTCGAGTTTTGTTGCGGAAGAAATGGTTGCAGCCAGGACGGACATTTTAAAAGATTAAACTGAGAGTTCTCAACTCTTTTTTACTGCTCACTAAAATGTCTATTGTCAAGTTAAGGGGTAGAGTTGACGAGCGATTGAAATAAATAATACGTATTTTGTTTGTTTTGAGCGCAAACTGATGGTATTTTTGACGAGTGTAATAAACTAAAAAGTTATTTATATAAAAAAAGTAAATAATAAATGTAACTTTTGAAAAGGCCTCGCGATATAAAAACAGTGCAATTGTGAAATTAATTGAATTTTATTTTTTACGACAAAAAACACGAATGTTTTATGATTAATAATGATTATTATCTAACAATTTTCTATTATATTTAATCATCGTTCAATCCAATTACGTATAAGAATCCTTTAACGTTTATGTTTACGGACGTAATAAGAAGCCGTGTGGTGAAAAAACACTTGTCAGAAATATTGAAATTACAATAACTAGACTATGCAAATAATCGCTTTACGTAAGCGTGATATTAAAATTATTACACAGAGACTGTGTAACAATTTCCTTTCCATCAACGAAACAGCTGATTAGTATTGTACGATGAATCAATCAGTTGTATAAGGAGAAAGTGTACTAAATTAGTCGGCGTAAAGAGTGCTAACTGATAATAGACCACGCCCAAAACATTCACTGACGGATTGATCAGAACTGAATACTTATAAAGCCATTATCACTTCCTCCTATCGCATCTTTTACGCTATGAACTAGGCTACTATTAGATTATTGACCTTTGCTGAATGTCTGGTGTTATGTAAAACTTCAATTACGAGTAGGTGGCGTTTATCGTCACAATCAAAATCTTATTGTAATTTCATCATAAAAAATCCTAACATTTAGTATGTTTGAAAAAAAAAACGACCAATTGCGAGTCAGACTTGCGCACGAAAGGTAAAAATCACGGTTTTTGTATGGGAGCCTGCCTTACATTACCTATGTATTAATAAGTTTCATCTGAAAATGCAAGCTACTTTTTTTTTCTAACTGACATACGATAATGGATCTCTAGACTTGCGGGGGAGCGGATAGCTCTCTCCTAAAATGCAAGCTGCAATTTTGTAATGAATTCATATAATAATAATGTAATGTAGCTGTTATCCGTGGCATAAGTGCTATGGAGGTTATATAAATACTAGACACGACACTAGAATAATAGAAAGGTCCAAAGCCTCCCGTGTGGCTGCGAACACGGAAACACTAATGAAGTAAAACCACAGACAACGGACTAAGTGTTGACCTGATTCGTACAATGAGCTGCAACCGATTTGACTTTCATAAAATCTACACTAAGGTGTAGCTATGTTGATAGAAGGCTTATTTTGTAAGCATCTATTCTATCTATCTATTTGTATCATCAATCCGTAATATAGTTTTCCGTCCGCCTCTTCGTCCGTTTGGATACGTTTATCAGTATCAGTAAACTATCTGTATTCCATTTTTTTTTATTTGATTCCATGCCATTTAAGTGCGAAAGCGTGACAGACACGGTTATACTGCTGTTGTAATATTAGTAAGAATAATAATGTAACTTGATAATGTGCTAAAAAAAATTAAGGATGAATTTTTGAAGTACTGCTAATATACATACCATGTATGACTTAAAAATTCATTCATAAAAATTCTTCAAGAATCATCCAATCGAATTATTCTCTGAGTATGTATATTAATAATTTATCATAAACGCACCCTACCTAACAGTTTATATGTCTAAATGCTTTTATCCCCTGGCTTTGTCCAGCCTGGTAACATTTAAAGCTGTTGCCACGAGCTGTGAGCCTTTCACTGCCATTCACTAAACGTTGACTTTTAGCTCAGATCCCTTTAAATAACACCATATCAAATCTGTTTTTAATTTCTATAGTTAATAGATAAATAACCCAGACAATAGTAAGTGCGGTATATTCATTGGTAAAGTCTTGAAAGAAAAAATTATGTAAGTTGATTAGCAAGATCAATAAAATATATAAGAACTGATTATGTGGTTCTATTTGTTCATGACTGATATAATATAGAATCATGTATAACTCTTCAAAATATAAGGTACATTAAAAATAAAAAAATGACACTTTTTAATCTTGTTAATTGAAATCTGGAAACTAGTTAGTAGTTTCTCGTTTATTATTTCATAATGATTATTGCATTTAATTTAGACAAATCTCTAAAACACAAGGTCCGCTGCACATACGTACATACATGTATCGGTTCCCCATCAATTAGTGCTCCCAAATTTCGGGGCGGTGTTTATCGAAGCTCGGAACATGGAATCGAATCTAATTTCCATCTAAAATCGATCTAAAGTCGACGAACAGCAGTAAATTCGTGGCCATTAATGGAATTTCCGCATCAGAGGCCGCAGTGCGTCCGAACATGAGACCCCGGGTTCAACCCTTTGCTTAGTGGTGGGGTTCCTGATCTAAACATGCGTTATTTTTATACCACAATGTTGCAAGCAAATAGCGCGAAAGATAATCTTGGAAATTCTAACAACAAAGCATAAATAAAATAATCTTTAATGAAATAAATGCGCTAAAAAGAAAAAAATAAACTTTTACACTATAACTTTACTGTCAACTTATAACATTTCAAATTCAACATATTTGACACAATTTATATGTTTTAAAAGCTTGTCGCGAGATTTAAGTACTCGTATTTACTTTCTTAGTTTAAAATTTTTAATAGGCACGTATTTTAAAACTTGCTTTTAAAATTACGAGTAGGTACTTAAATCTCGCGACAAGCTTTTAAAACATATAAATTGTGTCAAATATGTTGAATTTGAAATGTTATAAGTTGACAGTAAAGTTATAGTGTAAAAGTTTATTTTTTTCTTTTTAGCGCATTTAAATAAAAGCTTGTTTTTAAAGATTTTTTACCTTAATTTATTTTATACTTTTTAGTTTTCACCTTGTAAGTTCCTAAGTCTGTTCATCTCATTCAACGCATCATTATTGCAAGGTCGTTTGCCAGTTAATTTTGAACAATCCAACTCTTCAATTAGACCCTGGTTACCATCTAGCATCTAAGTACTCATCTAGGCGAATCAAACGAGCCCAAACTCGATGGGGTTGTGTCGTTTAAGTACTGAGTTCCTTTGGCTGTCTTCCGGCTCCATCATCAGACCCTGGTTACCATCTAGCATCTAAGTACTCATCTAGGCGAATCAAACGAGCCCAAACTCGATTTGGTTGTGTCGTTTAAGTACTGAGTTCCTTTGGCTGTCTTCCGGCTCCATCATCAGACCTTGGTTACTATCTAGCACCAAAGTACTCATCTAGTCGAATGAAATGAGCCCAAACTCGATGTGGTTATGTTATTTAATTACTGAGTTGCTATGGCTATCTTCCGACTTCATCATCAGATCAGCTCCATGTCATAATAATATTGCATTGTCATCGGATATACACGTGCATGCAAAATTTCAGCTCAATCGGTTGAGGGCAAGTGCCTTAAAATTGAGTTATAAAATTCCACCCGAACACACAAACATACATACATACATACATTGCAAGTTAAATAAAAGCTTGTAAAAACACTCATTTTACAAAATATAGTTAGCATTAGTCGTTTCAGGCAAAAAGTAAAGTAAACATAATCTAAATGAGTCTAATACAATATTCATACACACGGGATAATACATACAGGATAATATAAGACTATTTGATAATAGCTGCCACACTATCATAGACAAGACTCCTTAAGCCATTCATTTAAATAATCTTACACTTGTATAGTTTTTGCATGCGGAAAACGGAAGTAACCATGTCTGCCTATCTGACTGTTTTCGCCAAAACGACTAAATAAAATTAAAGGAGTTTGGTACACAGATAGTCTAGTGACATACGGGGGCTACTATTTAACCAACTAATCAAATTAGAATCACCCCAATCCAAAGCTATGAGGTACTAAACAAAAAATACAGCTGATTTGAGAACCCCATCCTCTTTAAAAGTCGGTTAAAAATAACCTACTCAACCACTAGGTGGTTACCAAGCGAAAGGCCAAAACGAGAAAGAAGAATTGCAAACAAGCGTGAAATTCGCATGATGGATCGCCAATTCGCCACTTCCTATTGATGCCCGAGGTCCCTTTGAGAGAGTTCTTGTACAATGACTGCCAAGATTATCCTTTTAATACTCAATGAGGTAAACAGAACAATATTGCTGTCATTCCAAGATACCTATTGAAGCAATATAAATCATCATAAAATTATTCTGGTTAAATTAATAATGGCCGAGGAGAGACAGAAATGACATGCCTATGTCCAGCCGGAGATGGGCTGATGATGATGAAGGTAATAACAAGAACATTTTGGAATACAAACATGTTGATGCTAAAAGTTCACCCCACGTCTGAAACAGATGAAAATTTAACAGTTACACCAATCAAGAATCGCGTGTCGCCTCCCTCCCTGCAACGCTGCCCTGCTCTAACCCTCATATTAATCCGATTAAATCCTAAAGGCACCTCTCGTTGGGGATCACCGTGTATTTAAATGATTTTTGCATGTGGCATTTTGGCATCCCTTAACCCAACACCTTCCACCCTCGGAGGGAATAATTGGAGTCCTACGTTTTGTTTTACAATGAGCAATGAATATTAATAAACACAATCCAAGTCGTACCTTAAGGGAGTTAACAGTAATTTCGAATGGCTTAAAACGATGATCAATCTTATTCTCTTGTGAAGTAGATAAACACTTTGGAAAATGATAAAGTAAGTACATAGATATAAAAATCGGTCCTGTTTCAATCTTAATTCTTTATTAATTTAATTAAAATTGCTGAAATTAATAATTTCATAAATTGAACGGAGAACAATACGGTATTGAAATTTCATTCGGCATTCATATTTTCAGTATTCGTATCTACGAATACTTAAGGAACATCAATTTAAAATGTCCGTAATAATTTCTCACATACGTTTGAAACCAGCATATGGAACGAGCAAGCACGTACGTATTTTAGCCTTAAACAAAAGGGGCTAAGCTCGGACACGGCTCCCAAGGTGCGCTTTCAAACGAAATACCAACAAAAACAAACATTCTACCCCGTACATGAAAACTCTCACAGAAATACTCTTACGGGTATGTTTATTAACCAGTTCAAGCGTTAAATCTACAATAATGCAGCAATGTATTATTTCATTTCATATCGGTAAACAGCGAACCAACAAATCCTGGACTTATCACGGGAAGATAAAGCGGCCCGCCACTCAGTGGAATTGTTATTGCACTTTGGGGTAAACAAGAAAGTATCCATGGAAATAAAGCAGATATCCACCGGAATCGTAAAGGCATGGACCATGGCGATGCACGGCCAATCGATTGTATAAACATCGAATTCCAATCGGAGTTCCCCAATCGGAACATAACATACAGAGTTCAAATAAAGATATCCGCATCAGTACGAATCGGTGCACAGAGCTCTTGGTTTGCTTGATTTTAATCAAAAGTTTCGATTGGACTGCCAGCCATTCCGATGAGTGCAATCGCGGCATACGTTCCACCCACGCCCCGACTATGATCGCACTTTAATGACTGCACCCGAAATGTGTTCAATCTAATACGTATTTGCAGTTTCATAATTGTTCAAAGTTTCTTCCTATTCATCCCAAGCCGAGAGTCGGCGCTATCTCTTACCCGCTGCGACACATAATGCTCGTTATAAGTTTGGCGTAGCTAGTATCTGAGGAGTAGTTAGAATACTGCTTTTGTTCACGAATTGTAACTGATCGAATTCGAAGATTATTATGTCGGTTTTTAATGAAGACCTAAGGCCAATCTCCGAAATCCCCGAGCCTACATTTAAGTGAAATAAAAGTAAATTGTACCCAAAGTGGGATAGCCGCTCAAATTAAGCACCTGAATAAATTGTGTGATAATCCTCAGCAGTCTTTTAATGCTTTATTTAAAGGAGCCGCGGGCAGCGAAGGCGTGCGGAAAAGAATAAACGAATGAGATAATGATTACTCTCATTTCATTACTTCTCTTGATCCTGGTAATTGAGGAAATTGGGTCGAAGTGTGATAAGAGTGAGAGTATCGGGTGTTATTGGGGCGGTCCCATTAGGGAGCTCTTAATCGTATTTAACGCCTTTATCACCTGAGGGTGGGCAATGGCCCGGAACAGGCGAGCATAAGGTGCAGAGCAGAGGCCGCGCTAATAGACCGCGCAGTTTCCATTACTATTTCGCGTTCCGCCTATTTTATTAACACCGTCGGGTTGACTTCCTTTATCGTGTTACACGCTGGTACATACATATCTACGTAATAGTTAAAAATATAACCAGCGAAAAACTTTGTGACCGTAAGGCGTGACCTTTAAAATTATTTTAAGAACACTTGTACGTACTAGACTTTATTAAAATTATACCTTAGTTGTATTTCTTGTGCAAAAAATAACAATCAAACTAAAAGCTTTCGAAAGGACGACGCTTCTAAGTGAGATTCGATTTTTCTTTTATGTTAACTTGTTCGCATTTGAATTGCTTTTCATAAGTAATTATTTTTAGTTATTATGCTGCATTTTTATTTTACAAAACTAAATTAGACAAAGAGTAATGAAGCGACAAAATTCCTCATGTTAATACTTGCAAAACAAATTTCGCGAAAAGGCGGCGTAAATAAATTTTCATTTCATTTCACCCACTTACAATTAATGCGAAAACAGCTTGGAATTTTCCGTTGAAATTCGTAGTATTATTTGTGTGAGATAAATAGAGGGCTTAGTGCGCCCGGCGGTGTTTTAATTTATATTTTTTCTTCTCCCGGGATCGCGGCCGTTCGTAATGGACAAAACATTAGCTCGGCCTACTTGGGTGAAAGCTTTCAGGGCTTTTCGACTCATCGTGCTAACATATTCGGCTCTGATGCAACTTGTGTGGGAACCAGTTTTATTCAGTTAGAGTGCTATTTCGAGGAGAATGTTGGAATATCGGTGTTTTGGAATCGAGAGCGAACCTATTGCAACTGAATGATGCTCGTCGTTGATTTCTGGTTCGAATGTTTTGACAAGGTCGGAAATAATCGTCTCTTTTTTAGGGTTCCGTAGCCAAAATGGCAAAAACGGAACCCTTATAGTTTCGTCATGTCCGTCTGTCCGTCTGTCCGTCTGTCACAGCCGATTTACTCGGAAACTATAAGTACTACAGTGATGAAATTTGATGGGAATATGTGTTGTATGAACCGCTACAAAAATATGACACTAAATAGTAAAAAAAAGAATTGGGGTGGGGCCCCCATACATGTAACTGAGGGATGAAATTTTTTTTTCGATGTACATACCCGTGTGGGGTATCAATGGAAAGGTCTTTTAAAATGATATAAAGTTTTCTAAAAACATTTTTCTTAAAGTGAACGGTTTTTGAGATATCAGCTCTCAAAGTCGTAAAAAGTATGTCCCCCCCCTCTATTTTTATAACTACGGGGTATAAAATTCTAAAAAAAATAGAGGTGATGCATGCTAATTAACTCTTTCAACGATTTTTGGTTTGATCAAAGTATCTCTTATAGTTTTTGAGATAGGTTGATTTTTATTATATTTGCTGCTACGGAACCCTTTGTGCGCGAGCCCGACTCGCACTTGGCCGGTTTTATTTGTGAAACAGATTGTCGGTTAGCAAGTTCGGTGAAAATGGAAACTTTATACCTAATTGTACGTAACAGTTAAAAAAAAAAGATGTATAACTTCGATGATAATAACAACTACGTCTTTCTACAAAAAAAGAATAGTCGTACCTACAGTCGTACGAGTCGTAAGTAACACTTTTGACTTTGACCTTATCATCATCTGACCATATACGTCCCCACAGCTGAGGCGCGGGCCTACCCTATACTAGGGCGATCAGGCCTTAGTCAACCACGCTGGCGTGGCACTGCGGCTTGGTCGACTACACAAACTTAGATTTTTTTCGTAGGGGCTTAGGTTTCCTCCCTATGCTTTCTTTCACCGTTTATGACCTTATGTCGGGGACATATTATTAAGGGTTAACACGGTACTCTTAGTGTTATGCCTAACGTTCTGTTGACTGTACACAGTTGACTGTACAATCACTATAAGGTACCTAAAATAGGCAGTCGCTTTCTGAATAATCACACTTCCCGTAATCGGTAACTATCATTCGTAAAGGTACCTGCTGTTAGAGATGAAAGTTAACAATAGACCTTGGTGTTACTTGTGCACCAACAGGTTTCACACTCGAATAGTTCGCAACTTTTCGTAACGTCATGCTTAACCGCGTCTTTAGCTTAGTTTATTATGGTATCTATTACTATTAGAGATTTTTTACTCAGAAAAAGTGTTCGTTTAGAGTTTTTTAACCAAGCAAAGACGAGACCGCGCTGCGTATTTTGATGTCTAAGTAGGAATTACTCATATGTACCTGCTCACCCAATAGAATGTTATTTTTTATAGATTTCATTTGTTTTTGTCAAGTCATCAGTTAATAGTTTTATTTGATCAGAATGTTTGATATTAAAAGCATAAGAGCATTATCGATGTTTAGTTATATGATGGTTAAAATGTATAATGATGCAATTTCATATCGCCAGCAAATCTGTAGGTAAAGTTTAATGTAACGCAGGGCATTTTGTTTCGACGGAATGACGCGGCTTGCCTCTGACTGTTATTTGTTAGCTAGTTGGCTTTGTGTTGAGATCTTGTCTGATATGTACTTCAGACACCACATTATTCCTTTCACAATAGAGATTCGTATTTTATATGTCAGACTTAACGCATCTTACGCGTGTTGTTTGCTGCTTATCTAAAAATTCTAGACTTGCAATAATATTGGAGATTTGTTCTCGTGTGAGTGACATTGCCAAATAATTTGCCTTAGAATTTTACTTTTACTGATCAAATAAAAAGACGCACTTTATCTTCAAGTTTATTTTTTCAGATTTTCTATTATTAGAAAGTTTCTGATAAATAAACAAAAACCCAAAGTACATTCTTTAAACTCGTTTAATGTAAGTGAGTAAACATGCTTCTGTGCTTATCATAGCAATGATATTAAACGAGATAATTACCAATTAAGCAGAAAATAAATATGTCGAAATTAATATATTACTCACAATAACACATGTCAAGTTAATTTACAAAATAATTTGTTGCATACGGAAACAAACATCCGTTTAGGAAATTGAATTAAACGATAAACCCGATATGTAAACCAATAAATGAACGACTGCAAACAGTTGCCCGCAGTGAAAGTGCCTTAAGAGTGAAAACCACAAAAATGCAATCCGTTCACTTTCCTATGGCAATGCGCTTATGGGCATGAACTAAACTGGTTTAGGCAAGACGAATTCAGGTACTGGTCAGTTACACCTGGCCACTTAAGCACAGGAAAACTACACACACTTTCACTCATGTGACAGACGATTAGAATCATGCCTATTACACAGGGTACCATTTGGTATTTATGAAGCGGTCGTAAATGATTCGATTTGAAGTTGAACCATATGTTCATAAACTTTACATTACGGGTTTACACGCGATAAATATAGTAGCAAATACATAGATACCGCCCGACGCTTAGAACGTAGACGTATAGTTTTTGATGTAATGGAACGCGAAAGTCTAATCTTAATCATATTGAACCCTATGTTACTTTGGTTAAACTATAATGATCTTCTTGGATAAGAAAGATTTTTAAGTGTTTATACTATAATTTTGTACGGATGGTGTTAAACCTCACGCATACATTGAAAATGCGAGATATAATGTTAAAAATGTAATGTTTATGAACGATGCACCACTGCTTGCAGGGCGAGCATCGTTCACCAAAGGCAAAGTAACCTTACTTTGATAGCCTTTTTTTTTTAAATAGTTTCATCAGATCATCATCATCATCAGCCCATATACGTCCCCACTGCTGGGGCACGGGCCTACCCTAAACTAGCGCGAACTAGGGGGGTTATGAACGACGCTACATAGGAAACATAGGAAATATCGTTACATTTACGCACACAACTTTTAAATAAAACAATATGATTATTTTTTTGTTTCGTTAAAAATTAGCTAAAAAAATTATTTTGCAATGCGACTCTTACTATAAACTAATTCATGAAGTGGAAAAGAAAATATGTTTATACAGTTAAAGGTAGATTTTATAGCGAAGAGGTTTCTGTGAAATCTATTCTTACTTTACATAATTTCTCATTGGTAAGTACTTCCATGGTCAAAAGCTACTAATCCCTTCTGATTTACGTCACTATTGCTCCAAAATTAATGTTTATGACAGTTGAGCTAATTATCCCAATTAGTCTGTAATTTATTTAAATACGGGCTAATTCCACATTGACAGTTAATTAGGTATTTGTGTTTGCACCGAGTGGTTAAAATAGTCAGCTAAAATTGTAACAAAACCCCTAATTGATTGTCACGATACTGTTGTACCTATATTTTATAATTAACATAGGTGCAATCAATTTTGATTGTATTGATTAAGATATTATTTATTAATAACTAGTGGTCACATGTGAACTTCATGCCGCCAGTACCTATTATTTTTCTTTCTGTGCAGCAGTGTTATTTTATTTTTTAACTTTATACAGAATCTTCTCTCCTGATATTAATATAACCAAAATATAATTGGCGAAATCGGTTTTGCTTACGAGATTTACGCCTAGCAGCACATTCAGACTTTTTTTATTATACATAGAATCGAAAAATTTGCAATATTTTTGCTACTTTACCTAATGTACGTGTTAAGACCAAATATTAAAAATGTAATGTACCGGTATGCGGAAATTTGACTCGTACGTACATTGAACTAACTGTTTTCAAATGAATTCCGTGCTACGTAAAGGGCGGCGGAGTGCAGAACCGCAGTCGGAGCGATTTCAACACTGCATCGAGAGTGCAACTTATGTGGGACACCGACTAATGATCTTATGCCTAGATACCTCGGCTAGGGCTGACGCCTTCTTGAACAACTGGTAAAAGCCAGCTAGTTTTTTTGTCTTTAGCTAGCTAGCTGGTAAAAGTAAGCTAATACATAGTACATTAAAGTTATTTCCGAATTTGAAAAGGACTTTGGCAAACGAATATTGAAACGGTAAACATAATTTTGCATGTTTAAGTTAAGTATCTTTGTTCTTGTCCAAATAGATTTAAAGTTGCTTCAAATAATAAAAACAAAAGGTTAATGTAAGGGTACGTGAGGTTGTCTGATGCAAAAAAAACTTATGCTTTTTGTTAAATTATTTATTTTTTAATGTTGTATCTTCTAGTTGCACTCAAAATCAAAAAACAAAAATCAAAAAAATCAAGTCAAATTCTTTTGCTAATAACTAAATTCTTCATCAGTCTACCACATTAATATACCTAGATTATCTCACATTGCAAGTCGTGGCAACCTGTAATTGAATCTGCACTTAGCTCTTGTTCTATGTCATGTATCTGTTGTATTTGTTTAGTGTTAGATTTGTTGGTTGTCCTTAATAAATAAATAATTAAAACTTATTTAAACATGTATATTTTGAAGTTGACATCCCTAAAAGGCTACCCACACGCGCTTTTGTGCAGGTTACGCCAGTAGGCGGCACACCTACATCGACACTAAGATTTATTATAATCTGCCACAGTTTATAAACCATTACTGAAGTAAATAAATTCATTAGTCAAGCATTTCTGCTAGACTATGTTTTTACTTATACCCGAGGTATTCCATATATAATACCTACTCTGTCTAATCGGTCTCTACCCACGTTAAGCAAGCAGTCTGTCTATTAAAAGTATGCTTCATGGTGTCATCCTTTCAAAAAAGGTTTGATAAAAACAATGACTAATTATTTGCTTGTCAACTTTGCAGCAAAATTCGTGACAGTAAAAGAAAAATATAAACAAAAACTAGTATGTACTTACCATTAAAAAAATGTGAATATATTAAGTAGTTAAACCTTTTTGCTGAGAACATACGAGTTGTGAAATGGAGTAGCTAAAGTCTGACTTTCCATAAATAGCACATTATGCCGTATGATCATTAATCGACTTCCAAGTTGATGAATTACGGTAGCTATCCCAGTATTTGCGTTATTTCAGCGAAGTACAAATCCTACATCAAACCTGAATGCCCCTCCTCTTCCATGTACGAATCTACGTTAGCTCCATCCAATTTCGCTCAAATTGGCTATTGTTATTAAGGAATACGAAAATTGTATTTGGATCTGTAATCATAATTTTGCCTTTTTATCTTTGACGGTAGGCAATTTCATTTCTACAAACATCACTGAGGAATCAAAGATCAGAGAAGGGCTGCTTTTTTGTTAATTCGAAATCTAATTTGTCTTCTCCATTGAACGGTTCGGAGTTAATGTCAAATCAGACAGATGTAGTAGGAATAAAGATATATGATACTGGTATGTTTGATTATATTATCATTATTATCGTTAAAAAGCTTTTAATAATTTTTAAGGTAACGAAAATAGTCTGTTTAAATTATATTTTACATTGGATTTAGTTTGATGAAACAGAATAATTTTAACTTTTATATTTTTATATTCGAATGCCACAGAATAATGATTAATAAACTGAGTAAGACTAGATTTTGCCTCCAACTAGTTCTGCGTCAAACATTACTTGAAGTAATTTGGTAAACGTGAAAGGTCTTGCCCATTCTCAGGGCTTAATGAGCAAGGTAGTACCTATATTTTATTGTTCCACAAGTTTTATTACATAAAAATGTATGTTGCAGACAATCAAAATTACATTCGTGTAAACAATATTATTATATTTAATTCCATAATTAACTTAATTACGGTAAAGCTATTTGTAGATAACAACCGTGACGATAAAAACCAAATTAATTGTAATTGCACGCCGAACTATGTGCAGACCTATGTAATTATAAATTCGGCCTTGACTTTTCGTAGTTCGACTGGCCATCTGCAGAAGGCAGGCGAAGTTACTAACATCCATTGACCTCGGAACTAATCGGGGACCGCAATAATTCAACGAAGAGATTAATCAAAATAGTTGTTCGGTAATTAGAGGTGAGGTTGGAGTCCGACCCTGCACTGCCCAAGTCCGAATGAATTGGATCTAAAGTTCGAGCTTTGCTGAATTTTGATAGTGGCCACTTCCGATGGTGTATATTTCGCTTTATACGTACATTCGATAGGTATTATTTTATTTTTGTTTCCTTATTATAATACAGATTAAATTAGATGTTAAACTTTAGGTAAATGGTAAATGGTTTGTGTTTGTTTGTTATGTTAAATTGCCTTTAAATATAACAAATGGACATTTCTACATTTGTTGGTAGAAAAGTATCAACTTTATCCAGTTTTTTTAAACACTGGAGGTCTCCCTTAAACTTGAAAAGATACATAAAGTACGTAGTATCATTTCGTACGTTTTAATATTATTTATTCGCAAGCTGTGCTTTTTATTATGTAAAAGTAACACCGTTTAATCTTTAGAACTACTTACTTTTTAACCTGTATCAATCCACTGCGAGGGTCTCTTCCAAACCGTTGATCGAGTTACGCCAAAGTAAACGTTCCTTATAATCGGTTAATCTAGACTACCTACCCACTATCGCCGGCCCTGCATAGATCAGAACGGACTAGCCAGTCCAATTTAAGGGTACGTTGTTCGCTTATTACTTGCCGTAATGTGCCCTTTAACTTTTATGGGGCGAAGTTGCGGAATGAGACCCAACCGGCTCACAGGGGACTAATATAGGGCAAGAGTTTTATCAGTTGGTACTTTTGTTTAAATTTGTATTAATTTTATAGTCACGCCGCCCCGTACGGCTGGCTCCCCGCTTAACGTCTGGAACTTAGGAGACGTAAGGGGCTGGAAAAGTACGAGTTGTGAAAGGAATTAATGTGTAATTAAGCTCAGACTGTAGTTAACATAGCTATCATAGAAGTAAGGAAAAGCTTAGTACTAGCGTACTATGATAGCACATTGTTTTTTTTTCATTATAAAGCAAGGTAGATACTAGTTTATGAAATGTTAAAAAAAAGCTAAAAACTAACGCTTATTTGACAAAAGTACAATAAATGAATAAAAACTAAAATATCTGTTCTTATCTATTACATGTTTTCTATAAGGAATTCTTGTAAAGTTGTTTGAAACGATAGTGTATTTTTTCAAAATTTTATATCAAATTTCATTTTATTTACATTACTATTCATAAACTTTTGTGAACATAAGGAATCAGCTCAAATATTTAATATTTATGTTTCAGGTAAGCCACATCCGATAATAACACCTGAATGAATGCAGGTAAGACTCGTGACCGTGATCAACCTTCGATTCGGCCGATAATTAAAATTGTTCTGCAGACCAAAGCAATTAAACAGATAGTATCACGTATAATAATGTTGTAGGTGGATTCGAGTGGCCCAACTTGCCCTATAAATCTACCGCCCTTTACACTTCATCGAATAATAGAGAGGGGTCTTATAGAACAATTACTCGGAATATATTAGGGAGCGCGGGCCGCGGCAATTCCGCGATATTAACTTATCTCAGGTGCGGCCCTAGTAAATATACTCTGCCCACTTTGGAGATGCGAGGAGGTACTAATATTGCTGGATGTGACTGCAGATTGGATCATTTTAGACCCGGAAGTTGACTGATGGAAAGGTCGCTACATTGTATTCACCCCGGTACAATGTTGGAAATCAACTAAGCAAACTAATGGAAACACGAAATATGACAACGTCTTTTGTTCATAATTTAGAGCTCTATAAATCAGATTCTACAGCTAACTTTTGTTCACATACCTACTTACCTTTCATAAACTCAAGTTAATTTAGCCGTTTTATAGAAAAAGTAGAAAATAAGTAAATAAAAAACCTTTTTTATCTATTGTAAAAGATTAATGATATATTATGATTATATTTACCGTAAATCATGAATAAGGCGATGATTCATGAGTGTCTCTAGCGCTGTAGTACCATTATAATATTTCTTCAGGCACTTGATGATAAGGGAGAAAATTACAAAAGTTATGTCTATACTAACAACATATTAAAAAGGCCAAATTAGTAGACATAGCGATGACTATTCCGACTCTTTAACTCCGATCAAATCTTGAATTCAAGATTCTTGCTCGCGCCCACAAGGCGGAGACGCCTCAAATTATTGCGAATATATGCAATGATAACGAAACGACCGGGGGAGCCACCATTGTGCTGCATAGGCATGGCTTCCTCGTAAACTTACCCAATTACTTACAATTTATACGATGGCGCCTTAATTTTGCCACCGTTCGACGCGGTGGGAAATATTTTTGTGGGTCAGTAAACAAATGACGATTGGCTTTTGTTTTGAGCCAGCTACACACTATTAAAAAGAAAAAAAAATAAGTTTTTCCTACACTTTTTTTCTGACTCACTACGATGACGGCTTAGAGCAGCCTTGTCATCATTACCAAAGTCGGGGAATGTCTAACAATTTTCAATACAACAAAGTTTGATATAGGTAGGTAGAATTGTCAATTTGAAACTCCGACGGGCCAATACAATTTACTTTTAAAAGCTTTTGACAACATGACATGGTGAGTACGTGATTAATTTCAGAATGATTGTCACAATAATGCCTAGTTAGCTCTTCATTACAGAGAGAAAATGTAGACATCTAATCAACATTGGGCCGATTGTGACAGGCATTCAAGTAGATAATGAAACACGTTATTAGACCACAAGCTAAAGCTTTCTAAAATAAAACAACTCCGGTGTTACAAAAGAAACAACCCACACTTGTTTATTTATAGAAAAATAAAGGTAATTTTATTGTAAGAATTACGATTGATATAGGTAGGTACTTATGTGATGTTCACATCTGTCTACAAAAAGTGAGTAAATATGTATATATACTGGCCACAGCATCTGTTGAAGATGATAGTTGCGGCGCTAGTGGTTTGGCATAGATGGTAAGGTACCTGCGCAGCGCCGCTTGTGGCTGTAGAGGCCTATCGCGGCTCGGCATATCCTGCCACAGTTCTCGCATTCAAAACGTGAGTCCATAGAAGGGGAAGAAGCACGCCGAAGCTTTTTCTGCTTAATATTATCTAGCCAGTCTTCGTCATGCTTAGATATTCCTATTTTAATATGGTGGCGCCATTCAGGTCTCATATCCGCAAGGTTTTCCCAGGTATCCGTTGGGATCCCAAAACTTATCATGTCACGTTTGCAGGAGTCTTTAAACCGCAGTGACGGACGTCCAACAGGCCTCTTGGCATCCGCTACCTGACCCAACATTACTCGCCGAGGAAGTCTCTCTGGAGGCATCCGATGTACATGCCCGAGCCAACGCAATCTTCTTTGCTTGAGCATGGCTGTGATGCTGCAGCAGCACGTTTTTGAGAGAACCGTCTCATTGCTCATTCTGTCCTTCCAAGTGACTCCAAGAATAGTTCTCAGGCAGCGCATATGGAAAGCATTCAGTTTGCGCTCTTGTTTTGCGTAAGTAGTCCATGTTTCCGATGCGTACAATAAAATACTCAGGACGCAAGTCTGGTATACGAGGACTTTGGTGAGGATGGTAAGTTTGTTATTCCTCCAAACTCTATGGAATAGCTTTCCAAAGGCAGTCGATGCTCTGCCAATTCGAGTATCTATCTCTCTATCACCTGAGAGGGAGGATGTTGTGGTTGAGCCAAGGTAGCAGAAGTGTTCCACGACGTCGAGAGCGACACCATCGAGAAAGATTTCTGGGGACCGTCTATCGCCCTGCGCCATTATGACGGTTTTTTTGGTATTTACGCTCATGGAAAATAGCTTGCAGGCGTTCCCAAATCTCGTCACCAGCTCCTGAAGTTTACCTTCTGAGTCCGCAACAAGTGCAGCATCATCTGCATACAGGAGTTCTCTGGCGATCAAATCCAGACGCTTGTTCTTTGACTTCAGTAGGTTGATGTTGAATAGTCTTCCATCTTCTCGTGTATGCAGATGGACTCCGATATCGCAGTCCTCAAAAGCAGTCAGCAGAAGCGCAGATAGGAAAATCCCAAAAAGGGTGGGAGCCAGCACGCAGCCTTGCCTGACACCTCGGTTTACGCCAAACGGCGCAGATCTTTCACCGTCAAAAATAACAGTGCCTTTCATACTGTCGTGGAAGGACCTGATGATGCGCAAAAGTTTTGGAGGACACCCAATTCTGCTCAGAACTTCATATAGTCCATTCCTACTCACGGTGTCAAATGCCTTGTTGAGGTCCACAAAGGCCATGTAAAGAGGTGTGCGGTGTTCGCGGCATTTCTCTTGTAGTTGCCGAAGGGTAAAAATCATGTCGTTGGTCGACCGGCCAGCTCTGAATCCACATTGGGATTCAGGGTAGATCTGAGCGGCCAAAGTGTCCAGCCTTCGTAAGACAACTTTGGCGAATGCCTTTCCTGCAATGCTCAAAGAGATATGCCTCTGTAGTTATTACAATCACCTCTATCTCCTTTGCCTTTGTATAGAAGGAGTGATTATGTCGGCATCCTTCATGTCTTGCGGTATAGTTTCCTCATCCCAACAGCGCAGCAGCAGAGCGTACAGAGGAGAGGTTACGCACCCAAGTCTTATTAGCTCGGCAGGTAGGTTGTCAAGTCCTGTACTTTTCCGTAGATTAAGGCTTCGGAGAGCAGCAAGGAATTCGTCGGACGTCGGAGGCTCGTCAAGTTCAGTCAGCACAGATCGCGGAGTGAAGGTAGTGAGTGCGTCAGGATGCAGAGCGACTTCTTGTGAGTACAGGTTTGTATAGTGTTGTGCCCATCTATCAAGTTCTTCTTTCTTGTCTGCGATCGGATTTCCATTAAGGTCTTTAATAGGGGCACGTTTCCGTTTGGTGGGACCGGTTGCAGATTTTATCCCCTGGTACATTCCCCTGAAATCACCCTTGTCCCGACACTTCTGTATTGCGTAACACAAATTAGACCAGTAATCATTGGCGCAACTACGACTAGCATGTTGTACTGCTGCTTTAGCTGCCTTGTATATTTGTAATTTGGCCGGATCTCTTTGGCTGTTCAATAGATTTATGTGAGCTGTTCTTTTTTGCTGTATTAGTGGTAGTAGAATGTGTTCATACTCAGTGAACCAATCTTCTTTGTTTTTTGGCTTTTTCCCAAATATCATTTCGGCCGCTCCCGCTAATTCTTTCTTTATGAGCTGCCACATATCTTCGGCGCAGACTGACTTTCCTAAGATTTCACTGCTCAGTTTCTCCTTTACATGTTGCTCTAGATGTTTACAGAGGTTTTTCTCAAGCATAGCTGCGGTGTTTAGTGCGACTTTCCTAGGAGCTTTCGTGGTTGAGTGAATTTTCTTAGGACTGAGGCGAGTTTTAGCCATGACCAGAGAATGGTCGGTGTTGCAGTCAGCACTATGATAAGTGCGAGTGTTAAGAATGTCACGCAGGTTTCTTCTCCTAGTGATAATGAGATCGATCTGGTGCCAGTGACCTGAACGGGGATGTTTCCATGAGACTTTGTGGATAGGCTTGCACTTGAAGTAGGTGTTCGTTACGCAGAGAGAAAAAGATGCACAGAGTTCCAGTAATCGCTGTCCGTTTTCGTTGATGTTACCGATACCATGGCGTCCAAGGCACTCTGACCAGTCGTGGGATTTGGTTCCTATTCTGGCATTAAAGTCACCGAGCAGGAGAAGTTTGTCAGATGTACGTATAGCTTCAAGGCACTTGCGTAAATCTTCATAGAAGCTATCCTTGATATCAGCAGGAGCTTTGAGAGTTGGTGCATATGCTGAAATTAGGGTGATCGGGCCTGACGACGTCATAAGTCTTAAAGCCATAATGCGTTCGGACACGCATTGTGGTGTTTCCATGGCTCCGAGTAAGCAGTTGCGAACGGCGAAGCCGACACCATGTTCTCTTCTTTCGCCGTCTTTTTTTCCTTTCCAGAAAAAGGTGTAATTCTGTTCGCGAATACTGCCTTCGTCAAGAAGACGAGTTTCCTGTAGAGCGGCTACGTCAATACGAAGTCGGAGGAGCTCTCTGTCTATGATGGTGGTCTTTCGAATCTCTGGTATACCATCGACGATTGCGGTGGAAGGCGTCACATCGATTCCAGGTAGCATGGTTCTCACGTTCCAAGTAGCAAATTTTGTGACAGGTACGGTATTTTTATACGACTTTTTTTATTATTACTTCTTCTTTTATTGCTAGGTGCATTAGTAACCCATCTTGATTCAGACATTGTGACATGCTGCTGCTCCACACACCTATAGAAGCGCAAGATGGGAGGCGGACCAGTACCTTATTGGCCGGGGGCTGCCCAGCTAAGGCAGGCGGTAACTGATCAGTTAGTCGCGATGAACTATCCTACCGTCGGAAATCACCCCTGGCGCCCGCGCACACGCCTATAAGCGCTAGGCTTATCACCGGTGACTGTGACTTCCCGTGTTGTGATCCGCACCTTTTCAGGTACAGGTGGAGTATCCTCTCCACAGGCGCTGCATGCCTGGGACGCAGTTAAGAAATCACGAACTTGCCCGTCATCCGTGACCCTCTCTCGACCTCCTCAGCTGGATCCTCAGGAACGACGAGTCGCTACGTGAGGAGCTGACTTGGTTGCAGGGGATGCCGACTTGTTCAGGTAAAGTAAATATGTAGAGTCAAATAAAAGTAGAGTATAATTTATTTGTTATTCTTTAGTTGATCCAAAGATTAATAAAATAATAAAGAAAAATACAAATTTAATTTTGATAAAGCTCTTTAATATTGTTATACTTGAATGCAATACAATAATGACGTTAACTAAGAATACCAGTCGGTAATCACGCAAACAAAGCGGGAAGTGGTAAATTAAATAGCAATTTAATAATATTACATATCATACACTTTTCATGTCCAAAGAATAACATATTCAGCCTTAATATTAAGATATAGGTTACGACATCGACACCCGTCTTTAAGAGCGGGGTCCACTGAGAAAGGGTCTTTGTTTAATAGCCCTCCCCTTCCTCCTGCTAGGACAATTGGAACGCTGTCAATCTTGCGCCTTGCAGTAATCCTCAATATGAGTTTTGTTAGATGATCTCTTGCCTTATGGATAGGCTTTATGGATTATTACAGGTTATACCTAGTAATCCGGCTAGGGTCTTGGGGACCAGAAGTCAATGCAATTAGATTAACTGAGGTAGGGTTAGTTAATCTTTGTTCAAGGTAACTGGAATCAAAGTTGGATAGGTAGGATCTAATACTCATCTATTGGATTACTTAGTTAGTCTATGATAAGGATTTGGCATGAAATAATCGTAAATAAGACCGATTAACAGCTTGTAACAGTTGGCAATTTTTTAGCAGTAAGTGAGTATTATATTATAATTACTTCATTATATTCTTGAACAAAAAAGGTACCTATGCTTTTTGGTCTTAATACATAGATACTAATCACTATTGAATTCACTTTTGATAAAAATGCTATTTACTACAAATATAGATAAGTAGAATTACTATTTTGTTTTAACCAAAACTTCGCATGAAACTCATACAAGGGAGAGAAAAAATAAAAAGGTATAGGCAATTAAATAATTTGCTTTTGATAATCACAAACGAATAAATAAAATCATACGTGTGTGTTTTGTTTCATAAACCAAAAAGTTTAGGTAGATTATTACGAAATGCTGAAACATCTCATGTCATGTGTACTGATAGTCCTCGACACGACAAAGTACAGTATCTCACAGATCTCTGGTATGTCTCAGAAAAGTTCACCTCAAACCAAAGGCGGAATTAGGTCATATTGTGCTTACCCCTGTATCAGATAAGAGTTGCTGGAGATTCACTTATGTACAGTCGCGGCCACAAGGTTCTAGAGCTTTATTATTCTTTGCTAACAAGAACAGAATACCTTTGTGCCAGAGTATCTTTTAGATTTGAATACTTTAAAATCTTTGGGTGGTTGTAAAGGAATTACTGTTTATTGAGTGAATACCTCAGTCAAAAGGGGATTTAATTGTGTCCATACAATAAAGGGTCTTTGATATTGCATTTTAATCCTGATGCGAAATACTTTGTTTATAAAAACCTGATCAATCATCATCATTATCTTCCCATCTCAGTCTACAAAGCCGAAGAGAAACGGGAGTGGCGAGGCTTATGACCAGGAATTTACTGATATGAAATCAGTCTAAATATATTAATAACATTTAAGTGTGCATATGCGACATTGGCGAGTCCCAATGTCTTTTTAAATCAATTATTGAATTTAAGGCTTTACGATTTTTACTAAAGGCTCGAAGAGTCAATCATAGTCACGCACCCAAAAAACAAAAAAACACCCACTTGAAATTAAAAACGTATGACGAAAAACTCTGAAACATGTTTTGTTCGCGACTGTACATCATAAGCTAGTCGGCCTATTTGCCGGGACCCGATACCACAGCAATCACTGAGATAAGCCCCGTGATACCCCCTCTTATTCCTTTATTTAAACCATTACTTTTCTTGTTTTGACGACTGCACGCTGCGATTACCCCTCTCATTCTTTCATCACTTAACCCCGTATACCCATCTCGTTCCCATTCCAAGGATAACAATTGAGTTTTGTTATTCGTATGTAAATTTGCTCTCCTTGATTCTTTAGATTGTGAAGTATTATTGTATGATTAAGATGTTCGGTACAATTTGCATATCTTCATAAATATTTTTATAAGGATCGAATGTAAATAAAATGGGAAAATCGCAAATATATTTCTTGGTTTCAGCAACTACATCGAAGATACCAATTTGACCGTTCCTTTCTGGTAGAAATAACAAGACACTATCCTAAAAATGCTCTCGGGTCATTGACTGAGCAAATATAGACAAGGAGTATCTCATCTGCAAAAGAGCACGCAATCGCGTAAATCCCATGTCTATCTTGTTTGCAGCGATCACAAATCTGCCACACGTCGATCTGCCGGGTAATCCGCCCGCAATGAATAGCAAATACAACACGCGGATGGCCTGACGTTTCCATGCAAGCGCGGATTTTGACAAACAGCTTCGCAAACAACCACAAAGGGTATTAAATTTTTTTTTAATGCTCTTTGTAACGGTTTTTCGTAGTCGCCAGTGCGTAGTCCTGATACGATTAAAATGAATACGTGATCGTATGTTCGTTGGGCACGATGTAAAGCCTGAATGATATTTGGCACCAATGTACAAACAATTATTAGCATCGTGACAATTTAATATTGGCTTAATCGTGAATTTTATTTGTATGACTGGAAAGGTTTTGTTAATTGCAACAGCTAATGGCCAAATATTATACATTGCCTTATGGTGTAAGGAGGAAAGGACCACACAGTTAATCCCAATTTTAGTGCATCGAAAAGACGAAGAAAATTCAAGAACTGCCAGTTGACTCTAACTCAGGCTCCAAAGTTAAGAGAAGAGTGGAAATTGCTCCTCTAACAACAGCGAAGCTCTTAAATAAAATAGTTAGAGCTCGGTTGATCACAAACGAAAATCCAGGCTTGTATCCATTCCCCTTGTGTTTTACTCACGAACGGTAGCCGAGCACGTTTCAATCATACATCGCGTTCGTAATCAAAACCACGTACAGTCTGCATCAAAGGTAGCTTAACATATCTGACTACTTGTGAACCTTGTTTCAAAACACGCAAAGGTCAACAAACGCGAAAAGTTTGAACTACTTTTGAGGACAACTGTAAGCTCAAGCAAGTACCCGAGTCGTTCGTTCTGGAAAATTAGATATGATAGAAGTAAAGTGCGGGAACACCCCATCATATCTATACAAATTAAAATTTTTCAGATAATTTCAGACGGCAAACGCGATAACGACTTTTACTACAGCTTTGACCCAACTTTCTCCAATTTAAATACTCCAGGTGTCATTTTTGGAGTGCGAACTTAATGAAATACTTGTAGGTAGATAGTGGCAAAGTTCAGAAGTAACTTTCTTCAATCGCGATAAAAAGCAACACTGTATGATTTATTCCACTCTGATAAGACTCTCCAGGGATATCTTTGTTTAAGAGCACTTACCCCGCTTGTCGTTAGACAAAATACCTTCTACCTTACCCTTTTAAGGGACTTTAAGATGAAAGTACTCGGCGACGCAAGATCTTTTGAGTTCTCGAAAAAAGCTTTTAAAAGAAAGGCGATAACATTTGACTGACAAACTTCGTTAGTGTTTATGAATGTTAGGTACTTCATTATCCTAACTGGTCTAAATGGAAATAAAGTCTTCATTTTACTTGTTAGCTCCCTAAACGTGTTTTGAATTGATAATACTCTCTAAAGGTTATGCAATACATAAAGTAGATTTTGTATACGTATTTGTATTCTGTGTCTAGTGTAAAATAAGATATAGGAAAAGTACAGGGCGTATGTGACGTAGTGCTACAACACAGAGTTACATCACATTAGGTAGGTATAGCTACTGTACGCTGTTATTTGCTTGCCAAACCTATCCCGTGAGATTCGAGGCTTATCCTAACAAAGTGACTTGCTTTTACGCACGTATCGTATAAATCTCCCAATTTATCTATTAAAGTACATGACTTTGCAACAACATTAAACCTATCGCGCAGTTTATTGGAAACGGGTAAGCCTTTTGTAGGCTATCGAAATAAGTTATATCGAAAGTAGTTGGGTACACACACTGTTGTTATTGTTTGGACCTTTCCTAAATATGAGGTGTGTGCGAAAGTTAAATTGTCCTTTGAAATTGTATTTTGGATATACCCTTTCGGTATGGTGCACATAAAAATTTTACAAATTATATAACTTTTCGACTGTTTAACTGAGTTTTTTTTTATAATAGGCAAACAAGATGACCTCACTCCACCTGATGGTGAGCGGTAGTGAGATCCAAATATGAGGTATAAATGGTTATATCGATCTATTTAACTTGTTGTTACTAACAAGCCTAAAAAGGCTAACAATTATATATTTTATGGGATTACTTTAAATTTTTTAAAATAAACTTATATGAGTAATAATATGAGTCAGAAATTTTATTCGGTGAACAATCACAGGGATGATAATTCAATTTAATAAAAATAAATTTAATTTATAATACAGATAGCCTTTACTATCTGTATTATAAATTAAAATAATCCAACCGACTGCGGTTACTCTATAATTGTGTAGAATAATGAATCTCGTTGGGCTTTCCAAATAATGAGAACTATAAATTGTTTTAATCTCGGAAGTAAATAGGTAACACATTTTAATCGCGTTAAGTAATTACAACATTTCGATCGTGTGGTATGCAGCATATGCATGCATGCATTTTATATGCAGGTATAATTATGTAGGTATACAATGTGCCATGAAAAGAATATATTAAAATCAATATGTAAGGATTTTTCTTGTAATTTAGTTTTTTATGCGTTGATTTGTCATTTATTTCAATGTAATGCACGATGCCTTCATTGTTTACCTAAGGTCAAGATATTGAGACAATACATTTTTGAATGAATGACTCAACATATTTCGTTACACTGTTTCATCAGGATCTGAAGTTGTGCAACCGGTATCCAGAAACACTTAAAGCTATCAATTCGGTTGACCGCACGACTGCATTTAGAGTTGATAAACGCCGGAGTGTTATTCCCCGTAATTGGCAATAAAGTCATAACTCACGAGCAACAAAAGGCGAATGGCACGCGGTATATCGGTGCGATTCCAATTACCAACGCGAAATTGAGTCAACTCAGTAGGTGATACTCTAAACAACGGACTGGCAAACAAAGCTCGCGCCGCCATTGTTACAGAGCGGCCAAACAACGCTGCCTTAATGACGACATTCGAGGAAACGTTAATTAAACCAACAGCGATGCTCCGAATAAGATGTTTTGAGGCCCACAGTTCCTGATAACAGTTTAATTTGGGGAATTAATTTTTCGCGCCGGTCGCGATCCGACGCGGATTGAGGTGGTGCTTACTCCGATTAATGGACAAGGCTGGGTCGGGTCTTAGTGTCGGCGTTTGACACGACAAGTAGGCGATCAAGGGATTGAACTTTAACTGAGCTTTATCCAATTAAGCAGTTTTAAATAACAGACTTGTTATTTTTGCCTACTAGGTACTTGGAATACTACTTGGAAAACTACTTTGAATGTTTTACTGAGAAAAAAAGTGTTTCTTAAAGCTGGTAATTTAAATATACAAATCAGAGTAATCTGAAAACAGATCCTCATTGACACTACCTAATCAAAATATTATGTACGTTCAGCAATTTGTATTTAAAGCTATTCATATTTGAGTTTCATATGCATCTCAACAAGGTGGATAATTTAATACGTTGCACTGTTTTAGAGCTAGGCATTAGATGTATGAGTATGTTATCCTTCCAACTCTGTGATTTTTAAAGTACTAACGTAACATAACGTCTTTACGTAACGACCAATACTTTGTGGAACGAAAAGCTAGCTAAGGAAAATCTTGAATTAAATGTATAAACTGAAACTGTGTCAAATTGAACAAATGAAATGCGCAAATCGAGCAATATTCGATACTCCGAAATGACAGAGACGTTTAAGTGTGAAGATAACGATTTCAAAGAGATTTGCGATCTCGGACACGGACGAACTTAACGGAGAAGGGTTATTCTCCAAGGAGGGTTGTGCTCCAAGGGCGTCTCAGCAGCTCACGTAGTCTTGATGGGGGTTGTAAAATAAACGTCCACCAACACTTCCATCCGACTGTCGTAAAACTCCGAATGTACTCGCAGATATAAGATAAATAAAAAGCCGACGTAAAATGTGTCGCCGTTGATAAGTGATAGTAAAATGAATATCTTTGTTCACTGTTTATTTCTTTGCTGACACTTTTTGATGAATCTTCGTCCAATTGAATCTTCTCTGAAAACTCTAAAATTGTTCAGACTATGCTTTTTGGTAAAATATTAGCTTGCAAAGAACTTTAACTGCCTCGTTGGTCTATTGGTAGCAAGTGCTGCGTTAGGACCGAGAGGTCCCCGGTTCGAGTCCGGGGTCGGGCAAAATTTGTGTGAGTTTTTCTGTAATGAAATTACTCAGCCCGGAGTTAGGAAGTTGGCGGTTGAACGCCCGTGCCTCGGAAAGCACGTTAAGCCGGCGGTCCTGCGCCCGATCTCTCATCGGTCATGTCGGATTGCCGTCTCACCGAATTATGAGAGTAAGGGAATAGAGAGTGCACTTGTGTTTGCGCGTACACTTGTGCACTATAATATGTCCTGCGCACTTGGTTGATCTCAATTGAGATTGCCGCCATGGCTGAAATCGGTCGGACGCCTTATAACTTGCAAAATATACTGTAGTGTACTTGTGTGGTTTACGAAAATATAGTAATAACAGTAAATTCTTAGAGTAGTTTCTGTCTAATAAAACACGAACTTTTATGACTGACTATGAAAGATTAAATGCAACCAAAGTGAAACATTTGTTTTTTTTTAAGAAATCTCATGTTTAACTTTAGTTGCATTTTAAGTTAAGTGCTACAAATGCATACATAGGTCATAAATTTGGATCGTATTTTCTTCCATAAAATCCAGCCATTTTATTTCTGCCGTTCTAGAGGAACACTACACTACCATTGTTTTAGAGAGCCATTTTGCAGTACGGGTCAAATTCCCCTTCGTTGCTAAATTAATAACGCTCTCATAAAAAGAACGTATTAAAATATAAAAATTACCAGTTTTAAAGCAACCAAAACTAACCACGACCATTGGAAGTTGATGTTATTTTGAACGGAAAAAATAAAAGAACTTCAATAACTAAATACGTAACATAGGTCAGATAATAACTTGACTCGTTTATCCGAAGGCGGACAGTTTTGACATGCCTTTGTAGTCTAAAACAAAGAAATAATGAAGAAACAGCAAAGATAGTTTTAAAAACTTCCTTGTTCGTAGAATCGTTTCGGATGAATTGTACCAACCGCTGTTGTAGTACGAAACAAACGAAAGATATAAAATAAGACATTTGGCACAGGTCTGCCATTCGGGATACAAGGCAAGTCGAACGGACAATGAATCGACAAAAATTCGCCCTACTTACATATTATTTACGCTACAGATAATGGTTGGGCTGAGGCTGCAAGTCTTAAAACGTCTTTGTTTCCTTCTCATGCAAATCCTCGTGATCTCGCTGCGACCTTGTCAAAATGGCATTTCCTTTAGTGGAATCTATGGAGGCTTTTCTATAGGAACGCGATGTAATAATAAAGCGGTCCGGGCAGTTCTTGTGTCATCCATCATTTCCTCTCACTTCATTAGGCATAGCGAACAAGATATAAAAGCATGTTGTCCGCAAATCGAGCGATCACTATGAATAGCCTTGCAGATCCAGAATTATTTACATAAATAACAAAACACGACGCTTATAATGCTCCCTACACAGTATTTCGACGCGTAAGAATAGTATAAATAATAATGTATGTGCACAACGTGATATCATTCCTCGGTAGCGTTCCACCAATATAGCATATCCAATTCGGGGAAGTGGTGAAAACTCTTTACCGATTCCGTATAAAAATTCATTGGAATCGATATCTTTTGTTTAATATACGAGTGTGGGGAAGGCAGGAATGTACGAGTATGAGACTGCTTATGGGGAAAGATATTGCAGTGAATGAAAACGATTATTATTGTTTGACTTGACCGAAAATAGCGGGGGAATGCAAGGTCCTTTATCGATATAAGCTTGATGGATATAAGGAATTTATGTGTGGTGTTACTATAATATCATAGTTTTGTTATTAAGTGTGTTTGTTTAAGGAATATTATAATTTCCAACTAAAGTGTTTCCAATATTTTGTTTTAACTTTTTATTTGCAGCACAAACACTTCAAACACAGATGATTTCCCCTCGCATATTTATCAACGCATTTCACACTCCGTTTACGTCATGCAGGGCGAATTGGGGCGCGGCGATTCTGTAAATGTGCTCACAATATTCACCTGACCATCGGGATTACCATGAGAGAAAATAAGAGTAAACATATCAAAGCGAATGTTGATGACTGACAAGGGCGTAAATATCGGGCAGAAGCCGGGTGGCGGTTCCCACGGCGCGGGCCGCACTCATCGTGTTTGCCCAAGACGTATCCGCATAAGTTGCGTGAAATTGATATCGGCTCTTTGCTTCCATCCTCTGTTTGCTCATAGTGAATCGTTATTACAAATCGTAATGGGATCGGCTGATTTATTTTTTTACACCCGCCGCTAAAGGAGTGGGAGTGTTGTTTCTTTGTTTGTTGTATTTTTGCTTGTTATAGTTGTAGCCTTGATAGGTAGATAGTCAAAATTTCGTCCAACCAATGATAGGAATGTGTTCTGCTTTTCTCGAAGCTTCTTCTATTACGTGAATCTATCATTTGACTAGAGTGTTTGTTTAGAATGTATGTACACACCACATTTTGGTCAACCCATTCATTTTGTTGCATACACATTTAGACATCACAGCAAAGCATAACTTCATAGTTATGATCTTATAATGAGAAACCCTATGAGTAAGAAAAAATATTTAGTTGACTGCACAAACATAAATAAACTGCAGAGAAGAAAAGTGAGGAAAAAAATTAACAACTCTTCTTATTAAACACATTCATTCATACAGTTTTTCCTTGGCTGTACCGTCCACCGCTGCCTACCGCCTGTCGCCAGTTCAAACCCCGCCAGGTACCAATGTGTTTTTCACTTTTTAAATTTATATGTACCATCATTCGACGCTTTAACGGTAAAGGAAAACATCGTGAGGAAACCAGCACACCTGAGAAATTTTTCAACGGTGTGTGAAGCCATGTCAGAGGCCTACGGGCGGTTTAAAAACTCTGACACCAGGTTGTTCATCAGCCATACGATAAGAAGATGACTTCAAGCGCGCATATTTAGTCAACGAAAGTAGGCATTTGTTTAGGAAGCCAGTGTATAACCGTCAGCGTCTCGGCGTTGTGTTTATTCTGTCTGCCATTTGAGAGACGCCATTTGTTTGCTTCAGTGTTACGAGTCATAAAGTGTTATGACTCTTTTTGGAGACATTAACCTTTTAGCCCAGGCTATACTCTAGCAAGGCTGTTAGGCACTTTAGTCGCTGTTGTTTCAACTCTTTAACAAATTATTATATTATTTCACGAAGTTGTGGTAATTATGTCTTAAGTTATGTACATTTTAAACTTTTGCATCATAATAGGTTTCATATTCTATTGTGTAATAAAAAATATTATCAATTCAACTTAAATGTGTGATAAAAGCATGGAATTTAATTTACTGGAATCCTATCCATGTCTAAAAGAATTTCCTTTTTCGTTTTCACATTTCGCCTTGTGCTGGTACATATAGAGATGTGTTTTTTATATTCTCTCCCCCTCAATATTACGTTATAAATACGTTATATTAGGTTGTTTTGAGGAAAATTAGATTGCATACACTAATACGTTGCGATTTTTTACGGTGTCGTTTACGTAGGAAGCGCTGCGCAAAAATGGAGAGGTTACGCCGTAAGTTAGTGGGAGATTTTTATGTTATTTAACTCCTTCCCAGAATCGGTTTGTCCAATAATATATTCAACTACGAAAGTTATCAAGGACAAAGCTTCAGAAAGTACAGCAAGCTGTTCTAGTCTTATGATAATTATTATGTAGGATCCACTCATGATATGGGAGTTAAAGAAGTAGACATAGAGCTGTCGAGTGAGAGACACAGGCCCGAGTGAAAGAAGTATACATGTTGCACCGACCCCTCTAAGTGTGGGACAGGGGCAGGAAAAATGATGATGATGCGCACATGCTAGTGGTACATATAGATAGAGCACAATTCGGCACTTTTAGCACACATTTAAACACTATTGTTCTGATGACCGATGAAGTTCACCAGGTTATCTTCATTAAAAATATTTTATCCGTGACTGAACTATTATGTATGGTATCCTCTTGTTCTATCTATCCGTTTGTTTCGTAAATGGTTCGAGTAATCCGCAGTAGATTCGGAGACGTGTCGAAGTGTAATCGTGTTCCACTCATCATTAACCACGTGAAACACAAAAGAATCCGGGAACGGGAAGTTACGAGGTGTTCCCGGAGCGATATTACGGGAGATAGGAAAAAGCGCCCTCCCTTCCGAGCCATATACGGCCTATTCATTGCGGAGGGTAACAAAATTTTATTTCAAGTTAAATTGTGTTCCCAACTCAGCCACTTCTTATTTATTGGGGTGGGGTATTGGTTCCTCACGCGTGCACGGGTAGATACACGCCACGGGAACATTGGGAACGCGGGCGTATTATCAGTTTGCTGGATCAGTTGTCATTTTTTTCGTTCATCTCGACTGTTAGACCTACATTCATAAACGTACTTAGGTTACTAAATTTAAAAAGTAACATTAAACGGACGGAGATAAAAGCGGTGTTCCTTTTGATGGAGAATCACGAATGAGTGTATGTGTAAACACTGTACACTGTACTAAACAAACAGTGAACATGTTGTATATGTTATGGACCAAATGATAAATTGGGCATTATTCATACTGCCCGGTCCATATGAAAAATGCCCAATATGAGAGTGCAATTCAATAATAATTATTCAAATAATCACTTTGACCGGGCATTATACATAATGTTTATCAAACTTATTATGTAGAAAAAACTTTAATTATTATTATCATTTGATATACAATAGTTTAATATAAAAAGTAGTTAGCCTCTAAAAATATTGTGGTGTGAAAAAAATGTCATAACAAAAGGGGGTAATGGACATAATTTGGCGGTGTAACTCGTAAGACACGCTATTATTCAAAATTGCAATATAAAAGGCGTTTACACCCAAAATCGCTGAACACACGAGTGTCATTATTATTGTTAGTATTGATGCGCGGGGTGATTAAGATTACGGAAACATTGGCTATTTATTGTTTTTCCTCGTTTCGGCATTTTAAATCAAAGTCTAAACACAAAGCAAAATAAACATCGTCCAATAACGCGCTAACGTAACGGTCACAAAAAAAAATACACGGAGGAACTTAACGTAAAAATATAAGTGAAGTTTCCCATATACAAAAATTATTCATCATTCTAAAAATTACGCAGTGAGTATTACCCATTACGTCACTATGAAAACGTGTCAAACAGCGTAACTTTGTAAAAAGCGTTATACAGAGTGGAAATTTTACGTTTTCTTTTATTATTAAATTATTTTAAAGCACAAAAGACAATTATTTTTCTCAAATTACGCAAAATTATCATATTGCCCAATTATCACATAGCCATATAATAATGACCGCGCATAATGACAAATAATGAAGTTGAAATAATAATTAATCACTTGGCCCGATAGGGCTAGACATTATACATAATGCTCGGGCATTATTAATAATGCTCGCATTAATCACTTGGTCCATAACATATATATGTGTATATCCAGCTCAAAATTATGAAGATCGGACTGTAATATCGGTTAAGTTTATAAGGTACTATTTCTAAGACTACGAGGAAGTTGATTAACTTTTGTTTATTTCATTAAATTAAATATTTCGCTTTTGACAACAAGTTTGGCAACTCTTTTACAAGATACATAATTTCCTAACACAATGGCACAATGAAAACGTCGAAGCACTAGAATAATATAGTGCCCAGATGCATAATGGCCACAATTTGAAAATTCACTGCGACACGCTGCGCATTCGACTTAAATAAAAATCGGCTCTTTTGTCACGGCTCCTGCCAATTTCGGAATGCATTTTGTTGTAAGTGGCTCTATTATTGCATCTGTGCAGTGAATAAACTGGGATCATTTCATTTGTCCTACAAAGGGCCGGGCGAGAGGGTGCACTCGTGATGTTTTCCAACAGAATTATGTTAATGTGTCGCGATGCCATGCGTTGTGAAGTTAGGAATTTTCATAGCATTGTTTTCGTAATAAGCTTTTTGTAATTTATGTCCTCTAATGCGCTATGTAGACAAAGACGGGGGTTTGTTGTATGATAATATCTATGTATACGAGTACGCACGGATAATACGGGTAACATTTGAATTTGTTAGTATTCTGGATGGCAATTTAAATTTAAATTTTTCGATTTATATACACACATAATAATCATATACACACATAGATTCATAGTATTATATCCACTTAGATTTGAGTCACTTATTTGCTACACCCTCACAGGGTCCAAAAAGTAATTAATTATACTTACTAGTATAGGTACTATGTTATGTGCGCAATAATTAAACAAATAAAATAAATAACTGTTTCGGTAATCCTATTTTTTTGCAATTCAAAATCGAAGTTCATTAAAATTTTAATTGTATCTGATAACCTTAAATTACCAGTGTAATGGACCCCTCGGTGTTGCAAAAGTCAAACATCAAATACACAGAAATAAAACAATCACGCTGTATAACAAAATTAGCGAAATGGCTTCGAATCAATTAAGTTTTAAGCCGGAAGTTTAATTGAAAGCTTAAAACAAAATGTAAGGTTGCAAAGTGCGGTGTGTATTAATTTATTTACCCAGTGTTACGGTTGGCTTCCGTGCTAAAGTTTTAAGGCTTTTGCTCCGAGGCACTTCGCGGTAATATCACGTGCGGAACATTGTAGCTCACGTAGATTATTATGTACCAACGACGCACACCTTGTTCAGAAAAGTCCTAGTTTATTTTTGTCGAGCTCATCTCAATAGAGCTTTTCAACAACGCTACCATTTTGTTAAACGCTTAACTCATGCTGGAGTTTTAAATTTGCTTGAGATATTAATTTGTCGAGGTAAGAGTTTTAAGTGCAAACTTATTCAGAAATATTTTGAGACAGATTAAACCGAACTGATTGTGAGATTCGCTGTTCAATTTAGTATTCTTGTTATTCTACTATATTGTAAATTATTCATAACGTTCATCAATGGTCGTTACGTAAATTGTGATTTGAATTTCGCACCCAATGTTAGAATTAATAATGGAACAAAGTATGACTCGGTAACTGTATAATATGTGAATTTGATTGATTTCCATGGCGGAAATCAACACGCATAAAGCGTGTAACACATTGTCCAATCCAATGATGCAGTGCGGTGTTTACACTCTCGGACAATTGACTATTCAGTGACGGACAGACAAACAGTCTGTGATGACTATGGCAGAATAGATATTAGGGTAATGAAGATATTCATCAAAATTAATATCGTTACTTAGAGCAAACATTGTAGAATACCTATTGTTGTTTGGGCAAACTCAAACATGCGATTTTGTGGGATACACAAAAGAAAAACAATTCATACATTAACAAAAAAAGGTATTTCCAAGAACATGAATATCGAATTCAAAAAGTGTACATTAGAATTAAAAACATAAACAAATTTAATTTTTTTTTGTTGTAATTTTGCGTGCCTTTCAAGGTAATGAATTGTTATTCTTTAATAATAATAAATAATGCAAAAAGCCGATGAGATAAAACACCAAAGTGCTTTCATTTATTTAATAGATAAACGTATTACCTGTAAAAGTACTTACAAATAAATTATTAACCTTTGAACACAGAACACCATTAGCGTGATTTCGGAACGGGCGAAGTACCGGCAATGAAATCTAATTAAAATTAATGTAAGAAGGGTCTCTATTTTAATTTACTTAAACAACAAAATGAATAAAGTTACCAACGGCATCTTGCGACGTCGGCACATCGGTGTTCCGACTAAACCTTGTTTTATTCATAGGCCTCTTTGAATAAAGATGAAAATATTAAATCAGGAAGATGGAGGCCGCCCTAATGTGGCTAGGGTTAATAGACAGACATACATATTAATGGTAAAAATGATATGTCGAGCAGTTTGATGTTGACCCGGACTTATGCATGCATGCATGTGGAAAGACAATTTAGTTGGGACAAGTGTATCTAATTTGGCGTCGTGGTAGTTGGGCTATGCCAGGAACCATGAAGTATTCAAGGCGATGAGGTACATTTTTTTTTCCCAAACTGACTAACGATGATGGCTTGGAGGAGCCTTGTCATCATAACCGGGCTTGCGGGGGAGCGGATGGCTCTCACCCCTAAGGCGATGAGGTACATCGCGGTGTTTTTGTCGGTAATACACCCTGGGCAAAGCATTCTGTCCAGGAGCAGTGATTGGCATTTACCATCTTCTGGCCAGACGCCGACACACTAACGGGAGCATTTCACCGCGTCAAATAAAAAAGTATTTAATTAGGTACTAACGTAACTACAAGGTATAACTCGGTTCACTATCGTAGTTTGTATTTTAAGTCATAAATCATATTTGTATTAAAGATTATTATAATTTTTATTGTATATAATAAAAATACACAGCAGTTAACATAGCATGACATGAACAGAACAAAAGGCAGTTTTATGACTTTTTGTCGATTTCTTCTTGCCTAGCTTATTGTTTTAAAAAATATACTTGATAGGTAATATGTTGCATACTTTAGCATTTCTCGACGAAGAACTCTTGTTGAAGTTTCCTTCTACTAAATAAAAGTTAAAAGCACTTCGGTTGGATACAATGTTATTTTATAACTTCAAATTCAAAACCTTGTTTTTGCACAAAGCGAAAACCTTTTAAAAGAAACGTGCTCGTTTTGTTAAAACGATTAAAAAACAAAATATGATTATGGGACTGCCGTAATTACTGACGAAACCCTTTGAAACTTTTGTCACGTCCTAAAATTTAACAAATAAGTAAAAGACAGGCAAAACACTGAAATATTAAAATAATTATACTTAATTAAAGGTAGGGAACAGGTGCTTTGTAAGTTTGTACTTATTATTACCTTTAATGTTCAAAGTTTTATGCCTTTTTTATTTCTATTCATAACTTTGTATTGTAATAGAAAGATACGTGAAACGTTTTAGATTAAGTTACTTATTAGACTTGTATGTACCCAATGTTAACAGTACAATTTTAACGATTTATACAACTAAAATCGTGCATATACGATTACTTTCAAAGTACTGACAACTTAGTGATGCATTTCATCGTCTATCTGAAGTTAGACTGCATCAAAAGTTTCCTGTTCGTGCAACCTCACGTCAATAGTTCTAGACATGTAGCCATTACCGTCGCGCTTGCCTGTCAGACTATTCAGATTGTTACGTCTATCAAACGCGATATAACAAAGTAGCGAGATCAAAAAGTTGCTGCATCAACTCACTATTTTTACTCGCAAGAAAACACTGGCAACTCGGAACTTCCTTACCTCCGCCATTAATCCGCATTTATGAAAAAAGCGCGATACAGCCAGGCGCGGTCCACACTTTTACAGCTACTTACGCCTCTCATCTCTCTTGATAAATGAGTGTTGTCGGGAGTTTCGTACGCCACGTGCTGGTTACGGTCCCTCGCAGACAGGGCTCTATGAGGCCGGTCATAAACAAACGGCTCATTTCACTCGTTTCTACATTATTGTAACCTCCGAGATCGATACGGCTTGCATTCACTGGATAACCGGGATTGCGAGCTTACCCACAATTTGTGGGATTGTTGCAAATCCTCCGGGGTACACTTAGGAATTCAGTGTATTAAGAATTTAAAGAGAAATCGTTATCTTTTAAATATAAGGAACAGTCGATTTACAACTTGTGCCCTTAGGGATGGTGGCTGGCTTCGAGTAGTACGTGCTTTTTGACTTTGAAAATTATACACGACTTATATGATAATAAGGTGCTTGAAATGATATTTTTTCAATAATTACTTTTTGAACAAATTGGTAGTTGTTAAAATAAAGTGGAATCATTTAAGTAGTTAAAATCTACTACTAATGGGAAACTACATTACAAGGAGACGTGAATAAGGCCACGGAATAAATAAATCAGATCAGACGGTTTGACACAGTTATCAGTAATAGGAAAAGCGATACTTAAGGGATCCTTTGGGAATAACGGCTCGTACGTTTCCCTATCGCAATCTCCATCCACAGTGTACCCGGAAACAATAAACGTTATAAACGTAACATCTTCGCGCATGAACGGGCGCCTTATTCAGTTATTAATATTTGCACAAAACGTTATCGACTAACGAATTGTGTCAGCACGAGAAACAGGAGATTTTCCTTTCTGTCATTTTCCGCATTTCAAAGTCAACACGGCCCTCGCCCGCCTGTCGGCTTTCCCTCCGTTAATGTCGTCATCTTTATTCGAGCCGTTCGTCGCAAATATTACGGGGAGTACGTGGTTGCCTCACTGTCATCGGCGATCGACTCAACCCATCAATTTCAAGAAAACAAAATAACCCCCCACCCACTTAGCGAACCCACTTCTATTCTTTACATCCCGCGCAACTTTAAAGTACTTCGCGGCGGGCGTCGGGTAGGGATTTCTTATCTTTCTGTTTTTCCTTAAAATCCACGGGCGTAATAATTTTTCGTTCAGTGGCCCCTCAAGAGCCGTTGTGCTCCTCACACGCTCACGTATTTGCTAGGGATTACATAGCCACTTTCACCTGTAGCTGGGAATTTAGACTTATCGTATCAGATAATGTTTACGGAACGGAAAAGTACAGTCTCCTGAACGCAGAAAACTTTGAACGCTTTACGAGATTTTTCCGGTTACTTCGGGGCTGGTAACGTGTGCAACGGTGTCGATGTTAAGAGTTCATCGCTAAATGGTTTTTGAAAGTGAGCTGACGTTATGTTCGGATCGCTCATCTTTATTCAAATAACGTTCATGAATAACACAGCGAGTGTAAATACAACTCCCGAGGGATCTGAACTAGTGATAACACACAGAAGCCGACACGGAAAACGTTAAGGGTAATTCAGTTCAGGATCTTTATTACGGCATCACTGTGAACTTCGGGCCTTAAGTACGGGATAAGATAGGTCTAATGCGAGATTAGAGAAGTTCTACTGAGAATTATTAAATACCCATAGATTTTCAAGTTTGTCTACGTAATGTTACAGTATTCTGATCACGTCGGAGTAGATATCAGCTTTCGCGTTATGTAAAAGGTTACTTTACTCAAAAAGCGCTCCCGATGAGATCTTCATTAGAATATCAAGTTGTCTTGCTATACGCGCTTATGTAACCATAGAGTGATTTTGATTCTACGTGACAGTATCATAAAGGGGCTGATTAGCATTATTCATTTGGATACCAGTAAACGAATTTCCTATTTTGTAAAGAGCGCAAATTACTTTTTCAATGTTAAAATCATCATTTCCAATGCTACTTACCCCAAATTGGCGCTCTAACGTCTAGAGTTTCGTACTAAAAATTTGGAAACGGATAACATTGATTTGTTAAAGCAATTACGGACCGTACACTCGCGTCATCTCTCAGCTTTATTAAATTCGCTGGAACACATGTGTAAGGCGTTTCATTTAGCTATATAAATCATGTAATAACTAACATGAGGGCCCGACTTTATTAAATCGCTTTCTGCGAAAAAACTGCTCGGAAATCGAGAACGGCGCTGATGCGTTTTCTATTTTATATTGCTCCGGGTGAAATATCACAGGCGTTCGTATTGGGATATCTGAGTTCAAGCACTTGGATCGAATTTAATACGGTACATATTAAAGCAATTATTGAATGCTGTTGGAAACGACATATTATTATTATTGTTAGAAAGTAAATAAGTATACCACAACTTGACATGTATTTAACTGGTAACGTGGTAAGTAGCTAAAGCACTTATGTTAGTGCATATCAAACTTACAATACAATTCAGCCAAAATATAGAAATAACACACCCTGACATGGAACAAACACCGACGTAATCACACAAGCATTAATTTTTCGCGAATGGGAATCGAATTCATAGTGTATGCGACAGGGGTAGTATCCAATGCGCCATAGACCCAATTATATTGAGGGAAACCTAGTGTAACAGTGATAATTATAAATTAATACGTTTTTCAATACCATAAGGAGAGACCGACGTCTCTCCTTTATTTTAGGTCAAATTATTCAAGTTTTCAAAGTGTCGTCACCCAGTAGGGTTTTTAGGCCTGATTGTCGGTGTGTAATGTGTATGTATGTATGGCATGTCTGTTATAAAATGTACCTTATAAAAGAATAACTCCCTTGGTTTGAGTTTTCATTCAATGCATTCGATTTTCAGTAACGTAATTTATAAATGAATGAACAGTTTATAAACTGAAATGCGATAAATGATTAATTTTGCAATGAATTATTCGGTGAAACATTTCGATGCCTTTAAAAGAAAAATGAATTCTTTAGGTATACCTAGGTGCAACTCGGAAGCTTTGTAGTTTAGAAGGAAAAGTTTATTAGTGGCTTCGTAAATAGGTGCTTCAAGATAGTTAACAAGGAGATACACTTGAGATGAGTTACGTTCATGTTAAAGTGCACGAGATGCATATTGAGAAATAGCGGAGTCTAAAACTTTAGCTCTTTAGCTCTGTAAACTTCTTATACATGTATATTGTGCTGACGCATGAAGTATTTTCCACAATAAACAGAAACGATATGTCTGAAACTGGTAATATTGCACTACCAGTTTCAGACATATCGTTTCTGTTCACTTCATCAACAGTTCATTTATATATTGAATCATACTAGCTTTACGCATGCGACTCCTGCAGCTGATTCTAATTTTTTAACCATCTTAATAATTTACGAGGTTCTCGATTCGTCTGAATGTTGTTTTTTTTAAATAGCTACAATTTCCTTTCGCTTAAACCGTTTTCTCAGGCACTGTGTTTATTTCATTAAAATCGATTCAGCAGATTTGGCGTAAAAACCTGACTGAAAACAGACAGATGGACAGTTCATTTCACATGTGCAATAATAATAACGAAATTTGAATCAAGCAGGTTGTTTTATGCATGCTCAAGCGCTCAATACTAATCTAATTGCTTCCGGGAAACTGATTAAAACCAAAAAGCTTCATCGCTTAATTTTTCAGTTGTATACGGAGGCTGTTACATTTAGTCCGGGTTTTTGCAAACGAAAAAGCCGAACTTGTAAAGCGTGGAACACACCGGCCATTGATTGTGCCACCCGGACACCGGTGGCCCGGGATAAAAAAATAACTCCGTAGCGAGCTGGGCGCCAGTGGAGTTGAAAATTCGTATGTACCGGCCTTAGGTTGCTTCTGAAATTATTGGACAAAAACGTGTTGGGTACTTTTGTGGATCGGTCTAACGATATTTTTATGGGTTTTCAAAATAATGCTGCTACAGTTTTGAGACAAGTGTCATCTTTAGTCTTGCCCGTGACCACGAGCGCTGTAAAGAGCTCGAAACGTCGGGTCTCTAAATAATATGTTTAGAATAATACAAGCGAGTTTAATCCGTAAAATTTGTTGTATTTAAAATTATGCCGCTACTGAGCTCGCGTATGTTTTTTCGGTCAGTACATATTTCAAAATATTTTAGATAATAAATAATTTCTAGATAAATAGATCTTTTCATCTCAGTTATTACATTATGTTTATATACAATACAATATACATACGTAGAATTCGCGTAATCATGTGTAGTAGCATCAAAATGTTACACATTAAATAAATTAAACATGAATTTTGGATTTCAATGAAACTTTTAAACTGGCATATTAGCAGAAAAATAAAGACTTTTCAGTTGTTAAAATTCAGACTTCCAAGAATAAAATCATTGCCCATGTTTAGAAACACCGGAAACGATTACGCAAAGAAGAAAGAGTTCAATGGAACTTGAGGGAGTTATGTTTAACTTGGGGACCAGGGGATGACAACTTTGATAACTTGCTAGGTTTCGAGACACCAGCGGTTGGCTGCCGTCTGGATTAACTTTGTAAGTGTATCTTAGTAAGAATTTTTGTAATTATTTTAATACTTTCGCCCATCGTCCTGTAAAAGATTAGGTTAAGTGTTTTTTGTGCTGTTTGAGTTAGAGTTTTTATTAGGCAACTGTGACTTTTATTATCTTTTAAATGTGAAAGTAAAAACTACTGAACCGATTAAAATGATATGTGGTACTCGGATAGTCTCGATTGAGAAAGGACATAGGCTATTACTCTTTTTTTGGAGTCAGTCAACCGACTCTGCTATAAGACTAGCTATATTTTAGCTATAAAGACAGAGCTTTTGGCAGACGGGGTCATTTCGGACGGAGTTAGTTTTCTTAGTTTATTATAAAAACCGCGAATAAGTCTGGTTTTTTACTATTTAGTTAATTGGCTAACGTAAATTTTCTAGTCATACTTTATTTATACACTTCGAAGCAAACGCGTTATCCTAAGAGCAACATACACCACTAAAGCTTTTTACTTCCACCTTCACCTATATAATGGTAATTGGCTCCTTGCTCGAAACCAGCCACTGAACACTTGAAATGATGAGATTGCTTTGTTCCGTTCCCGGGATATTAATGGTGATCAATCTATGATGGTTGCTGCCCCACACGGCCGTTGCCCAGCTGTTTGTTGTCTTGGGGAGAATAACCCTGTTACGCAGCCCTAACATATGAAGACCGCTGCGCCAGCGTTGACCCAAACAACACGGCACACGGAACTACGGCTCACGAGGAGCAGCGTCAGCATAAACGTGCCGCCCATGACGTCTTCCGACTTTTCATTAATTGTATCAATAGTTTTGCAATCATATTTGTTTCATACTTCGATTCAGTATCACTGTTCTTAGCTAGTTATAGTTCCTATGTAATTTTTCTATTTTAATTAAATTTAGTTAAATAAAGTTTGATTTTTTTTCGAACCTCGGGCTGCAGAACTCGTAATTGGCGCAGTCGGTAGGATACTCTTGGGTAGGATCGCGAATTAGGAGAAGATTTCCGTTCATCTAGAGCCGCCCAAGTGGCTATCAAGTCACGTACCGAGTATCCGAACCTACGGGAACTGCAAGTCCAAGGTGAATCAAGCCATCGACTCATCGAGAAGAAATACAATGCTGTAAGTCCTTGAATCTTTCAAGTCCTTATATCCTTAATCTTTAAATATACCTAATTTATATAATTTTATATCCTTACTTATATATAAATCCTATAAATTGTCCTTTCTTGTGCAATTTTATTTTTCTATATTATTCTTTTAATTATTTTTGTGTGTGTTAGTTTTAATTCGCCAAGATTTTTTAGGCACAACCCTCGCGGAACGTTAGGGTAAATAGAGATAGGCAAAGTAGATTAAGTGCTATCGACGAGCATAGAAATTTAGAGGATAACACGATGGCACATTTCGATATAGATGTTATCTATAAATCTCTTAGGTTATTGCCGGAATTCGATGGTAACCCGCACGTTCTAACGCGTTTCATTAACTTGTGCGATCAGTTAGTGTTAACACATTTTAATACGTCACCGGGATACGAATTACCTAACTTAGCTCTTATTAACGGCATACTCAACAAAATTACGGGGCCCGCGGCTCGATATATTAATGCGAACGGTATTCTGAGAACTGGCAAGGAATTAGATCTGCACTTATTAACAACTTTGCAGATCACCGCGACGAGACCGCTCTGTACAGCGATTTATCTATGCAAACCCAGGGTTCTAGCACCCCGCAAGAATATTATGAGCGGTGCCAGAATCTGTTCAGTACTATAATGACCTATGTTTCGCTTCACGAGACAGTTGCCACTACTATAGCTTCTAAACGAACTCTTTATCAAAAGTTAACCCTCCAGGCCTACCTAAGAGGTCTAAAGGACCCTTTGGGATCCAGGATACGCTGCATGCGACCTGACTCCATGGAGAAAGCTCTTGAATTTGTTCAAGACGAGTTAAACACTCTATATTTACAAAATCGTAATGAAGCCGGATCGTCTAATAGGAAAGATTTATCATATTCACATCCTAACAATTTTCAACTGCCACTAAATAACTTTACTCCAAAACAAACACCGTTTAATATTCAGGCTATGCCTAGGCAATTGATGCCACCCACATTTAACCCTGGTCCTTCTCGGCCACAGCCGATGCAAACCCCTACGCAAGGTTGGAGGCCTAACAATCGTTTTCAACAACCCCCAGGACTAACTAGGACTCAACAAATGATGCGCGCCCCATTGCCGAATTATAACCCCATAGCAACGTATTTAAAATGAATAATAGACCTCAACCCCAACAGGCTTTTAACGGTCCACGTCCTATGAGTGGCGTTAGTCACTTCGTCCCGAAACACTTACCACCAACAGGTCGCGATTGGAGAATTCATGGCAATCCACCCCTAGTAATTACTTTAAGACAAGGGAGGTGAACTTTAACGAATTCGACTATGACTACGACAACTACTATAACCCCGACTACGAAACTGATCCTTATTATGCACACCACTATCCTACTTTTATGACAACCCAGATGACTCTTATTATGACCATTCTAATACGTACTACGAACAATCCGCGACAGAAAACGTAGATCAGGAGACAGCTGAAATTTCAAGCCAACCTGAAAATTTTCACCAAACCCGCCAGTCCGACAAGCCAAAATAGAGTTAAATTTTCACATACAAAGGCAACTCGGCTATATTCAGATTACTGAACCTCCTTTGAAACTGTTAATTGATACGGGAGCTAATCAGTCATTTATTAGCCCTAATGCCGTAGCTAAGTACTTCAAACATTTGCCTCTTAATTATGAACCTTTCGAAGTTACCAACGTGCACGGAACAAGTAGGAATAACCATTCAATAACTATACCTTGCCCATTAGAGTTTAATGAAGCAACCGACATTACACTGTTCGTTTACAACTTTCACAATTACTTTGATGGACTTTTAGGATTCGACTTATTAGAGAACTGGGGATCAAAGATAGATCTTAAATCGAAAGTGCTTATAACGCGAAACGCAAACATCCCAATTGAGATGTATGACTCTCGTAATGTAAATTTATACGAGGAGATTATTCCCGCTAATTATCAACACGCTCGATGGTGAAGTTTTAGTTCAAAATCAGACTATTTGCAATTGTCTTATTTCTGATTGTTTAACTAACGTGGCTAACAATAGAGGTTGGGTAGAAATATCTAACACTACATCTAATGACATTATATTTTCTATGGATCGACCCATAGAGGCCGAATTATATAACATAGATTGCTCGTATACTGAAATACCATCGGATCGCGCTCAAGCTGTTTTATCTCGTTTACGGACCGATCACCTTAATCCGGAAGAATGTGTAAATTTAAAAAATCTTTGTTCCAAATATGCCGATGTGTTTTATCTTGAGGGAGAACCTCTAACATTCACCAACAAGATCAAACACAATATCAGAACAACCGATGAGATTCCAGGACACACTTAAAGCTATAGATATCCATACGTTCACAGACAAGAGGTCAGAGATCAGATAGGTAAAATGCTTGAACAAAATATCATAAGACCCTCTGATTCTGCTTGGAGCTCTCCTATATGGATTGTCCCCACGAAAGCTGACGCATCAGGCAAAGTGAAATGGCGTCTTGTTGTGGACTTTAGAAGGGTAAACGAGAAGACGATTGATGATAAGTACCCCATCCCCAATATAACAGACGTACTTGACAAGTTAGGGAAATGTCAGTATTTTACTACCCTGGACTTGGCAAGCGGTTTCTATCAAGTGGAAATGGATCCCGCTGACATACATAAGACCGCTTTCAATGTTGAAAACGGCCATTATGAATTTCTTAGAATGCCCATGGGACTAAAGAATTCTCCATCCACGTTTCAGCGCGTTATGGCCAATGTACTTAAACATATACAACATCAAATCTGTCTTGTCTATCTTGATGACATCATCGTTTTTAGCACGTCCTTACAGGAGCACATAATTAATTTGGAAAAAGTATTTGTCAAATTGCGGGAATCTAACTTTAAGATCCAGATGGACAAGTCAGAATTCCTAAAATTAGAAACTAGCTTCCTTGGCCATGTCATCTGTAGCGAGGGAGTAAAGCGAAACCCGGATAAAATAGCTGCATTAGAAAAATACCCTTACCTAAGACCACAACTGACATCAAACGTTTTCTTGGTTTCCTAGGATACTATAGGAAATTCATCCCAGACTTCGCGCGAATAACAAAACCATTAACTAAATGTTTGAAAAAGGGTTCAAAAATAACACTAGATAAGGAATATGTAGATTGCTTTAATCACTGTAAGACACTCTTAACTAACGACCCTATCCTTCAGTATCCTGATTTTACTAAGGAATTTTTACTCACCACAGATGCATCTAACGTAGCTCTTGGTGCCGTTTTATCTCAAGGCATAGTAGGTTCTGATAAACCCATAGCTTACGCTTCTCGTACACTAAATTCAAGCGAACTAAATTACAGTACGATAGAAAAGGAACTCCTAGCCATTGTATGGGCAACTAAGTATTTTAGACCCTACCTCTTTGGTCGCAAGTTCAAAGTCTTAACCGACCACAAGCCCTTACAGTGGATCATGAATTTAAAAGAGCCCAATTCTAGACTAACTCGGTGGCGCTTGAAACTAAGCGAATATGATTTTTCAGTCATTTACAAACAGGGAAAGTATAATACCAACGCCGACGCGCTTTCGCGAATAGAAATCAATAACGAAGAGCTCATGTCATCTGTTAGCTAACACATCTGAAAAGGTACAGACATTAGACGATTCTAGAACTATTACGGCCCAAAATTTGTCTGACAATTCCGCAACTGCAACCGTTCACACAGATAACGAACATCCATTCTTAGAGGTTCCTATTTCAGACGACCCTCTAAACAAATTTTCCAGGCAGATCGTACTGAATGTTGTAGGTGATATTAAAGGGCGAACAATTATAACAAAACCCTTTGATACACATACCCGTATTACAGTTCAATTATCGGAGTCGAATTTAGAAACTGATGTTGCTAACGCTATTAAAGAATACGTTAATCCTAAGATTAAAACAGGTTTGCTTATTAATCCACCTTTGGCTATGTATTCCATCATTCCTATCATACAAAGAATATTTAAGAGCTCAGCAATGCAATTAGTACTAACAAAAAGGGAAGTTGAAAACGTTCGGGAATACTTAGGGCAACAGGAAATAATTAATAAATATCACGATGGGAAAACTAACCATAGGGGTATAAACGAAACTGTCTTAGCTCTATCTCACAAATACTATTGGCCGAAGATGCGAGATAGTATCACTAAATTTATAAATGAGTGTACAGTGTGCGGTCAAGCAAAATATGATCGCAACCCTGTAAAGCAACAGTTTAGAGTAGTTCCATCACCCAGTAAACCTTTTGAAATCGTGCACCTTGATTTACTTACTATTCAAAGCGAAAAGTATTTAACCATAGTTGATTCTTTTCTAAATACGCACAGGCATACTATTTGAGAGACGGAACAGCAGTTAGTGTAGTTCAAGCTTTGCTTAATTTTTGTACTCATCACGGTATACCCATTACCATCGTCACGGATAACGGACCAGAGTTTAATAATCAGCTTATTTCAGAGTTTTTAAGATTACATAGAATACAACATCATAAGGTAGCCGCGCATACGCCCAACGAAAATGGAATAGTTGAGAGATTCCATGCGACCATCCTAGAACATATCAGAATTTTAAAGGTTAATCAGAAACATGAATCGGTTTTAAATTTAATTTCTTATGCCCTTTTGGCTTATAATAATAGCATACATAGTTTTACAAAATGTAGACCCATAGAGTTAATAACAGGTCACTTTGATCCCCGTGACGCTTTTGACTTAGATCTTTCAGTTCATTTATTACAGCAATATATGACAAACCACAAAGACAAAATGACTGAAGTCTATAAATTAATTAATAACTTAAGTAATGATACTCGCGAGAACTTAATGGCAAACCGTAATAAAAATAGAGAACCGGAAATTGAATACTGTCCCGAACAACAAATATTCGTTAAAAACCCGTTAGCCTCTCGTCAAAAGGTAGCCCCACGCTTCACTCACGATACAGTTATGGCAGACCTTCCTATCCATATATATACGAAAAAAAAACGAGGTACTGTGTCAAAGCATAGGTTAAAAAGAGTACCTAAAAGTAGTAAATTGTTACAGAGCGATCCTGATAATACTTCACCTCCTGCAAACAACAATGACCCAAGAAATAAAACTTGAAAGTCTAGATAGTGGGCCTGGGATACTCCCTTTTAAGTTAGGTCCTGCTCGGATCCTTTCCCATTATCATTCCTTTTTGCAATATGTCAACTTACAGGAACTGCAGGAAAAAGTAAATTCTATTAATAACCAAATAATAAGTATTTCTCCAAATCTCAATAATAAAACACAATCTTTGTTTCAACCTCATCTAACGTATCTTAATTCTAAACTTAATATCGTTTCAGAACAGCTTCAAACGTTTGAAACAAGTCGTACTAAACGAGGGCTTATTGATGGACTTGTATCAGTCGTTAAAAAAGTATAACCGGTAATTTAGACTATACAGACGCATTACACTATGATCAGGCTATAAAGAATATTCTAAGTAACGAAAATAAATTATTAACGGAATTCAACAACCATGTTAGCTTAACTAAAGATTTATCAACGCAATATACAAAGATTATAGATAATATAGTAGAAAACCAGAATAGGATGGAAATACTAATAAATAAAATTAATGAAAGTGATGCTCATAGGGAAACCGATCTTATAAAATACGCTCACTTAGCGCAGATACTTATAATACTTAGTGATAATATAGATTCTGTGTCGCAAGAATTAACTAGGTTACAAAATACATTAGCTTTTATTAGAGTTTCAACTATGCATCATTCGCTCCTTAAGTCCCAAGAAATACGGAATATAATTAACAGATTAGGCGTCTTATACGATAGCAGTAGGTTAATAGATTTAGACATAAGGGAATATTATGATATAATTAAGTTAGGCTCGTACTATGTAGGTAATGAAATAGTTATAGTATATAAATTTCCTATTTTTATTCCCTACACATATGATTTATATAAATTATCTATAGTACCCAATAAAAATCATGAAATCCTTATCCCGGCATCCCCTTTCCTAGCTACCTACCAGAAAGATTACAAGCACATAGAGGCTGAATGCCCGAAGACCAGTAAGTGGTTTATATGCGAAGAGAAACGGAGTCTGCAGAATCGATCAGCTCAAGATTGTATACATCAGCTCATCATCACTCAACGCAAGTCATCCATCTGCAGCCCTGTCACCGTCACTCTGGATCACCCAGCATACGAAGAACTCGACGACCGACACTACGCCATCAGCTTCCCGTGTCTACAAAAGTACATCTCTCCTGTGGACAAGATTTCTACAAGGAATATCAAGGCACTTATCTCGCTATCATCCCACAAACGTGCTACCTGGAAATAGCTGAGTTTACCATTTCCAACATTAAAGATCGGATCAAGGGACAAGTACTAACCATAACCGATCTACCTAAGGAGCCGAACTACAACACATCTAAGATCTCTCTCAAGTTGAACTCATTGAACCTGGATCATCTACACGCTACCAATATGAAGATCTCTCAGTCTCCAACTGTCAAGTTAAATGAAGATTACACTACAATATACCATACCACAATCCCGGTTTATGTAGTAATGATTGGCGCCCTTACAACGATTGGAATACTATTATATCGAAAGCATTGCAGAAGATCTGCTTCGGAGGAAATTGAAGAAAAGGAAATAAGACTACAGGAGACATATCCCGTTCCGGAACCAAGATCAAGAGCAAATCAACCCCCACCTCAATTTACTGCAGAAATTCATCGGTGGTGGTTGTTCTTCGGGGAGGTGTTACGGAGCCGTAACATATGAAGACCGCTGCGCCAGGGTTGACCCAAAACACGGCACACGGAACTACGGCTCACGAGGAGCAGCATCAGCATAAACGTGCCGCCCATGACGTCTTCCGACTTTTCATTAATTGTATCAATAGTTTTGCAATCATATTTGTTTCATACTTCGATTCAGTATCACTGTTCTTAGCTAGTTATAGTTCCTATGTAATTTTTCTATTTTAATTAAATTTAGTTAAATAAAGTTTGATTTTTTTCGAACCTCGGGCTGCAGAACTCGTAATTACCCTTTGTTTGTTAGTAAACAATCGTAGTTACAACATAATTAAGTGGCCGCTAGCGATTTTGCTGGGCGCTAAATTTATTTCTTTTGCATTGTGTATCAATGGGAACTGTTGGTAACGGAAAACTGCTAAATAAATTTCACTTTTGTTTATTTATTTTTTAGTTCTCTAACTTTGATGCCAAAATGTGTTCAAGTAGTTTTTCGATGCTGTGCTTTTCACATGGAAAGCAACTAGCTTTAGCTGTTTATATTATCTAAGTGCAAACCGCCTAAACCGAAAAGGTATACCAAGTGACTTACAATCCGTAAAAGTAGTTTCATTTCATCTTGAATATTGTTTGTTATGGTAAGTTACCTTGAGGTAGGTCTTAATAGGCCGGCGCTAGGCAAAGTGTGGCGGTCGGAAGCGCGGAACTTTCGCTTGCTGCCGGGCCCTCGTTTGCATACAGAAAGCGACGTTTTGTTTAAACTTTTCCTTTTGTGTATCCGAAGTACTATTTTTTACAGCGACGCACTCACGGCTAACTCGAGCGCGCCCAACAAAAGGGAGTAAAGGGATTTTCTTTACCCTCCCGAAATTTAATAAACTGAATAAGCCCGGAACAAAATAGAACCGCTTTGGCGTACAGTCACGCACGGAGGTGTAACAGTGCTCATAGGATGTTTCATTTCCTCTTCACTTTTGCCACCACTAATTAAATGTTTCGCGAACTCGCAGCCAGATTTCATTTAAATCTCGTAAGCGGGCGAACTTGAACAGGAAATTAAAAAATGCTGGCCGTTTTATTGTGAAACTTTATCTAGTTTTGTGTTTCATTGTCCCTCCAAATTATCCAGTGTTCCAAATTCATTTCCACACTTCATCCGTGAAATGTGTATTTGTAAGTTTGTCTTGAATAAAATATATTATTGCAATATCTACATTTTATTGACAGGACTAATTTGAAATTAATATTACACAACATCAATATAATATAGATTGATTTTAAACCGTGGTAAGTAGCTTCAGCACTTATGTTACAGATATCAGTATCAACGGTGCATACAAAAATGTACTTAAAGATAATTAATACACACCCAAACACGGTACAAACACCGATGTCTGTCACACAAATATTTGTCCCGAGTGGAAATCGAACCCACGACTCTTGGAACCGTACGTAGTGAACTTGGGTCACTAACCACTGTTTCACTGAGCCAGTCAGTAAAATGGATGCGAATAACATTATTAAGTACCAAGTAATATGTGAAAAAAAACCTGCAATTACTTTTTTTCCAGAATAAAAGAAAGGTTCCACTTAGGACTTTTTAGGTGGCTTTAACTGGCTAGCTAGTTAAATATATTGTCAAACATTCTAAAAAATAAAAAGAAAATAGCTTAGCCACACGCAAGCGATAATTGAGTCCCGGCGTTTATGATGACAGTGAAGTATACAGCCCCATTTCGTGTTATGTTCGGGGCCAAAACAATTATCTATAGCGCTCGTTTCACCGACGATTATGGTAAATGGGATCGCGAGAAACTTTTATTCCGTACTGCGATTATTACTGGGCTTGCGGCAAACATGTTAGGGATGGCTGAACCTACTGCGTCAACTCATTGAGCTACCTCATTATTTATTTTTTTATTGGTATGCAAACAGATTACATAATATATAATAATACTTTATATAATATAATGAGTGTGAAACTTTTAGTGTTATTGTGAGAGACACAACGTATTATTTAGAAATTAGTTGACTCATGCCGCATTTTACTTAAAAATGTGTAGTTATTTTTTCAATTTAGTGTATCTATGGATTTTTATTTCTTTAATCATAAAATATTCTTCATGATTGAGAATAACTCAACAATTCATATAACCGACATGTTAATGACACTATTCTGTAACTCGTTTAAGCAGGCTTTTATAGAGTTCACGGTTAAGAAGAAGCTAAATTCAATAACATCTGACTACTTAATACAGTTCAATGGGCTCTCCATTAATTGCAAAGACATAACAATTTCTCAGACAGCATACAATGTTAACTGTCAAGTAGTCGAAAAATGCATCGCTCGTTGTGCAATGTTGTATTATAAGTTCTCCCAGAATCCTACACTTGAGTTAATGGGTTAACTCAAAAAAAAATCACTGCGTTACCCATCTCTAAAATGTGTTACATTGTACCAAATGGTATTCCGCTCTTGGGGCAAAAGGTAATGGAGATAATCTGCACACGTGGACGCGGGTTTACGGTACCAGTGCATTAAGATAGCCGCTGAAATATCGTTTATGTTTGCGAATATTGTCCGATGTTTATTAGATTATAGGAATTTGCATTTTTGTCTGCAAATAGTAACATCGTTATAAATAGCTACTGAATTGCTCATTGACACTTGTGATTGAAGCGAAAGTTATGCAAGCATTTTTAGTAGTAAAACAATAGATGCTTTAAATAGGTTTGATTAATCATTGCCAGAAATTGTGTGTTCAGTCACTATATTTTATATTTATTAATATTATGATGTAATAAAAAATGCTTAATATTCGGGAGCGTATGGTCTCAGAAGGTGTAAAATATTCGGTATTCGTATTAGGACGCGTTTCTTTATAAAATTGTGTAAAAATCTTTACTTAAGACATATAAAAAGCTCCGGAATAATTAAAGTGACTCAGCGTTATGATGTTTTCACTCTTAAAAGTCATAACTAGCAGTAAGACACTAATTACGTCTAGAAAACCCGGACCTTTGGTTGTATACTGACGTTCAGTTCTTAATTGCGAAAAAAAGGGTGTAATTTTTAGTATATATACCCGACTGCATGTTTGAAATGTTGATAATCGATTTAATGCTCGAATAACTGTGTTAATGTTGGCGTCCGATGGCGACAAAAACATGATCGTTTGTCGCAGCTTTCTGATGGTAATGATATTGTATTGTTGGGTTCCCTAAGGGAAAGTGCGGCAAAAAAACACTTAGTAAACATTGTCTATGAATATTATTTAAATTTTGTTTTGTCGTTTAAAAGCTCATAAAAAATTTTTTCAGCTCGAGTTTTTTTTCGAAATATAGGTACGCTGCAAGCGAAGTCTATAATTTTTATCTAATAAAACCGCACTCACGTTTTGTTTATTGCCTGCGAATTATGAAAAAAAAACCTTTTGTGGGAAATAGGTAGGTGAAACGTAGTAACTTTTGTTAATCCAATCAATGATCCTTAGTCTCCAGTCATGACACAAGAGTAAGTAAAGTAATTCATAGAACAAATAATACACCATAATATTTTTAGTGGTTGTTTACCCATACAAAAATTATTTAACTTAGTAGTAAATTAGACGTGTGCAGTTCTTTTTTTATTTAAACAAATAAATACCGGTTTATTTGCCTACCTTTATTACTTAGGGGGTAGAGCTTTTTTAGCTTTAATTATCAATTTCATGCGGAAAGCAGTACTTTATTTTGTGCCATCTCCTAAAATTACTATTAAAAGCACTACTATTGCTTCTCACGCTTTCGAGTTGGATGATTATTTTTTGAAAATTTTAGAACTATTTTATGTTTTTCAAGAAATTACTAGCATGATTCGAAAGTACTACCAAAGGTAAATCATTCTGCTACTGGAAAACAACCAATAAAAATTCACGGTGTATAGTACGGAACCGCTACCTGACAGGTATCTCTTTCATAACCAATTTTCAACTTTGGGATCGCTTGCATAAACCTTTAACGTTTTATCACTTGCGGTATATTGATAAATGGGACGTCAGCTCATTCATCACTTTCTATCAGGTACATTATGCGGACACGTGGAACGGTAAAATATTATTATCTATGTACATTTTGGCGACATAATAATAGAGCGCGTTTAAATTATCTAATCGTTTAAATTTTTTATGTAAAGCTTTCACAGTCTCATTAGAAGTACTTGTTATAAATGTGTTAGTCGAACAAACTGATTGCAAATTACTTTTTACAAGAATAAAATATATCAAAACACTGTATTTTTAAGGTTTTTATTTGATTTAAATAAATGAAATTTGTGATTACGGGTTACGGCGAAATTACTTACACTCCAGAGGCACAACGATGTGCCTCTGGAGTGTAAGTAATTTCGAAATTGAACTGTTATACTAAGACATTTTTTAACAAGCAAAGATAGACAGCCCAAAATGCCTTCATCTAAATAATGCAGGAGTGCACTATCTTTGCAAAAAAAAAACTTAAATACTTACCATGCTTTTTGCGTTTTTCTGTTCTCACAGTTTCCCCGATACTCGTTTATTTATGCAACAGCCGCGCTGCGGTTTTTGCAAATAACTTTCGAAAAACATTTTAATGAGCTCTTCGTATTTATTAGGAGACAGTTCCAATGGACGCGGGACAGGAAATTGTTTCGCATTCATACAGTTCTAACAGAAACTTGTTTACATAATTTTCATCCATCAACCAGTGTTTCTTTGTTAACTACCTCGGAAGAAATTGCTTTTAACGAGTAATTAGACTGTCGGTTTCTTTTGTTATTTACCTTTAAATAAATTGAAATGGGAACTTAAATGGGGTACGTGACGTTGTGTGTCACAACATTAAGTTTCGATTCCGATGTCAGTTGCTTAAGCACGTGTGTTATGGATATCATATATCGGATACTAAACTGTTGTACACAAAATACTTAAATAATATTATTATGATACTTATATAAAACACCCATTCACGGTTAAATTAGTCTTTATGGGTCTACACGCGATATTAGGAGTAGCAAATTACATAGCTACTTACTGCCCGACGTTTCGACTGGGTTACACCAATCGTGGTCGCGAGCGAACGGTTATTTCGAATCGAACGAACGAAATCGAACGAATTCACGGTACAAAAACTGATGTCCATGACACAAATATTGATCCCGACTGGGAATCGAACCCACGATTCTTGATGCAAGATTGAGTGCGCCATCGTGATAGCCATATTAATTGTATGTATTTATTGTTACAGGTATGTACCAGCAATGGAAAATGCGGATTTTGCCAAGTGTTGAAATGGAAACAATTCCCAAAGTGGCATTTGGCGAGTTACGATAACGTTCCTTTACAATTTGTCTAACCAGCAGATTGGCGTTTAAATCACAAATAAGCAATAAATGGACGCTCCGATAAATATGGTAATTTATGTCGGAAGAATAGCAAATTAATGCTCTGTTCTGTTTCGCATAAATTGCCAAAATATATTCGTGAAACCCTTCTGGTAAGCACTCGCAGCATAATTTTAAAGTTATATGTATTTTTTTAAAACAATTTTTTTAAATATCCAGCGGCAAAATAGGCCGTGCTATGTTTTCTTGAAATATCCATTTTCCAAGTTTGATTAAAAGTTCAGAGTGGTTTGAGCTAAAAGTAATATAAATTTTGTTATTAAAATCATTAAGAAATAACAAAAACCACTAAGATGTCTGTTTAAAGGAATATTCAAATGAGAATTATTTGCTTTGGGCTAAGTTGTCTCAAATATTATTATTATTTTTGGTAACTGTTGTATTTATTTCGAAACTTAAATAGGTTGAATTTTACGCACATGGTAGGTAAATTTAGCAAGCTGAAATATAAAGAAGAATGAATTCCAGTCTAGTGGATCTTGAATTGAATAGACCTGAAATCGTTTTACCCGTCTGCCGAATACCTATACGATTCAACATTCCACCGTTGCCGAATGGGCATTTATGGGCTGTTAATCAGCAGTCATTAGGGCGAGTAGTATCCACCACTTGTTACCGAGTAATTAAAGCAAAGCTAACAAGTTCTTCCTCCGTAAGCACGAAGAACGATCCTTTGAAAGCTTCGCGTTTGTGGAGTCGGTAACTGGAGTTGGCCCGTTGGTTCAGCATTCAACGAACCACCTGCCTTTGACTTTGGAACTTAAGTTCATTTTTCAGTTTTGTTTACATACCCTTTTCTGCTTTGCATTATTGTTGGACGCTTTGCGTCTTAACAGCTGTATTGTTCACGTTGATGTGCTTTGAATAAAGTTTTTTTTGTTTTTTACTTAGCTTCTTTCAGTTAAAGCACGTTCATGAAATAATAAGCAAGATAATCATTTGTTTTGATAAATATTCAAGGATCAATTAAAACTAAGACCAAATGCAAAACAAAACGTATCTAAAATACATTATATTGGCTACAAATATAAACCAATAAAACTAAATTCTAGTAGCCGATGAATAATACCTTCCATATATTCTCTCCGCGGCGTCAAATCAAAAAACATACTTCGTCAAGTGTCGTCTATAACTTTAAACGGCTTTTGACCGCAACACCTGTGCCACCCCGGACCGGAAACGCGGTCCATGTGATTTTCATCCTTTTATCCGTCATCCTAGAGTTCAATTGGGCTTTTTGAGGAGGTTTTAGTTTGAAACCTGGCGTCTGAGCTGAGGGTTCCGTGTTAAAATTAGGAAGGAGTCACTCGGAAGGGCCAGACGAAATTGAGTCCCTTATTGTGGGAATAATCCAATTTCGCGATACACCGATGTATCCGTGTAATTTCATTTAACGCCGCACCGAGGACGGATCAGAAAACTTCCTGAACAGATTTTATTATCTGATAGTGTTTTGGAGCCGCTCGTGTGGAACCAGTTCGACAGAAACACGACTGCGCCAAACATTATCGCGGTTGTTGCCTAGATGTTGTCGGATAACGTTTTTGGATTATGGTTTCTAATACAAATAGCTACCTAACAATTTAAAAAAGATTTGTAAGAATTGTTAGAAGTTCCACAAAAGTTACTTAACGTCAGTGGAAGATTGAATCCCTTGCTTTGATGATGCTTGGGTATTTGGGTTTTTTATTTTAATACTTTGTATATTTTGAGATTTTGAGCGTCGATGGCCGAGTGGTTAAGGTCGTTGCTCGCCATGCGAGAGGTCGCCAGTTCAAACCCCGCCAGGTACCAATGTGTTTTTAAATTTTAAATTCATATGTACCATCATTCGACGCTTTAACGGTGAAGGAAAACTACGTGAGTAAACTTGCACACCTATGAAGAAATTCTAAGGTTGTGTAGTCGACCAACCCGCACTTAGCCAGCGCCTTTTGACTATGACGAATTTAGGAATGTGTTTAAACATATCATGTTTTTTTTATTTTTGATGTTTTAGTAAATACCTACAGTGGCCGACGAAATGAAATTTTAATAAAATAACGTCAATGTTGAAGATAACGTCGTCATCGATGAAAAGATAGTAATTGGATTGTCGAAATTGAAAGTACGATAAATTGTTTATCGGCAGAGTCTTTTGTTGTATGAATTGTCTGAATCATTAGTGCAAGTGGCAAAAATATTCAACATAATAAAAAAATATTGTTTTTCTGAGTCGCTTGTATAGTCGGTATTGTTGACAGCCAATTGAATTTGGTATTTCACGTTCAAACTTCAAGCAACCGATCACGGTTCACGCGCTAGAGCCGCCACACTTTATCTATTGAATTGAATTACAATAAAGCGTTTGTTATGTTAATCAAAATAGCCAGGCATTATGAGGTTTATAGGAAATTAGGTTAGTAAGTGAAGCATGATGTTCTTCCGAATGAAAATGTTAAAATTTCCTCTAAGTTTCGTAATCCATCAACTTGATGAAACGTGATGCATCAAGTTTTGAAGGGAAAATTAGCAGTAGTTACCGTGTCTGTTGAAGCGTAAGATATATTTACTGCGTCGTTGGTCTATTGATGGCAAGCGCTGCGTTAGGACCGAGAGGTCCCCGGTTCGAGACCGGGGTCGGGCAAAGTTTGCGTGAGTATAAAAAAATTAATCAGCTCGGAGTCAGGAAGTTGGCGATTGCACGCCTGTGCTTTGGGAAGCACGTTAAGCCTATGGATCATGTCGAATTGACGTCTCACCAAACTGTGAGAGTAAGGGAACAGAAAGTGCACTTGTGTTTGTGCGCCCACTTGTGCACTGCGCACTTCGCTGATCTCAATTGAGATCAGCCGGACGCCTTATTATTTTTAACCCGACAACATCGCAATTCCGTACTCATTCAAAGTCCAACAAATGGCGTTCTTAGTCCAATATTCCAGCTTTTTCTATTCACAAGCGCAGTTGGAACTACAAAGTGATATTTTCTTAGCTCAGCAACGAGTGGAAATCTTATCCATATTTATTTATGGCTTTGGTATTGGCGCGGGCACAATTACTGGACCCGCGCTGCTGCAATTTCACAAATTGCTGATTTTACTTCTGCCATCGGCAAGACGTTTTAGATTGCATGTCGTTATGTGCATTAAGAAGCCCGTCTTCACCTCTTGAGTCCATTCAGGGCTGTCTCGGATACTGAAGGACGCACGCTAATAGGCCATCAAATTGGCGTTCCACATTATTTGATATCGATTCCAAAATGAACTGAGATTTTTTAATATTTGTAATTAGCCTTTTTTGAGTATTTGCAGGAATAGCACAAATTTTTTCTAAATTTCTTTCTTTTCATCTGAGCTTATTTCGTACATTTTTTACCAACGTCAATTATAATAATGAATAGTTATTATTATTGAAACATGACTTAAATTAACTTTTGCATGCGAGTTTTTAGATTCAGAAATTCACCGTTTCAGTACCTTTGGAAAATAAGTTAACTAACAATATTATCTTTTCACTGATCGGCTGTAGTTTGGAACGCAAAGATTATCACTATTGTTATCATTGTCATAAAATTTAGCAGCCCTGGATACAGACTATTTGGTTTTAAGAAGCTTTGTCGAAGGTTCTATTATCGTTGGTGAATGAATATGGAACGAAGTGGTACTTTCCCTTTTCAAGATAATATCACACTATCTCTACCGTTTACCATCGCACCGGTTTTCTGTTTCCCATAAAGGAATTCCTTGCGCAATTTCTTGCTTATTTTATATTAGTTTGAAAAAAGGTTGCATTTCACCACGGGAGTTTTGTTACACTAACAACTAGGTATTCACAGTTTTAAAAGAGTATTTTAATAAGAATTAACGTTTAAATTATTCGACTGGCTCGGTGGAACAGTGGTTAGTGACCATGGCTGGCGGTTCCATGAGTCGTGGGTTCGATTCCCACTCGGGACAAATATTATTTTGTGTGATGAACATCGGTGTTTGTTCCGTGTCTGGGTGTGATTATGTATTTAAGTATGTATTCAAAAATATATATGTATGTAAATCAGTCTCTGACGCCTATAGTATAAGCTCTGCTTAGTTTGGGGTCAGATGACCGTGTGGAAATGTCCCAGATATTTATTTATTTATTTATTTAAATACCCATCAAATAAGAAACATTAAAAGCGATAAACATTATTTTATAAATGGTGTCTTGTTCAGTTAAGGTTAAGTTAATGGAAGTTGACACCAAAATTATGTTAAAATTGGCCATTTGCCATTCGCTTCAATTTATCCGTTCCGAAGTTAGTACTTAAATTATAACAAATTGCAACTTGTCGGCTCGAATGGCGACTGTCAGTACGCAAGTGCGTTGTTTTTCAAACGGAGAGACGACCTTATGCATATTTGATGGAGTGTGGCAATGCTTTAAGTACCTGTCAACATTTGCTGAGCAAGCAATGAACCGGCTAAACCTGACCAGCAATTCTGTCCCTTATAATCTTTCGTATAAAGCTCAAATTTGTTAGGCTGGGTAGCTTTAAGCTCGAACAGGCCGCCGGTGGAACGCTCGGAGTATATGTCAAGGGCAACCGGACTCGGTGCATAAAACACACAAGTTGTCTTATTGCACCGGCGAATATAAAACCGAAACTAAACAAGTTCCTTTGTATTGCAGATTGGAATGTTGGCATTAGGAGAGGCCGTGGCTTTGTGAACTGTAGCCTGAATGTATGATAACAATCGTATTTTAAGAAGAACACTGCATATTATTATATACCTATCAAGTTTGTATATGTTTTGTAACAAAAAATATGATATTATTTTTTTACAGGGTTTTTGTCAGATTTTTCATCGCTCACAGTTTGTGTGCTGAAAGGTTAATTTATTGTTATCAGTAGTACAGATTTTAAGTTCATTGCGATACTTAATCATAATTTAACTACTCGCTACTCGTGGAACCGCAATGGCCTTGTTAAAACAATGCACAAGGCATAATGGCGGCGATGTGGTCCACAACCCGTCACGTCACGTTTCCCACAGAGGTGAAAAGTGGATCGCAGGAAGTGATCTCTGCCTACCCCTCTGGAAAAAAGGCGTGATTGTATGTCATGTATGTAATGTATAATTTAACTATTACTTTGTACGTTAGTGAAACTGTAAGTAAAGTTACCACCACGATATGCGCGGTACTCAATAATAATAAATTCAAACAGTAGATACCAGTTAACTGATCACCAAGCGAGAGAATATGGTATTAATCTTAGTTTCGATTGTGCAAACAGATCGGTATGCGCGCGCAGGTGCCGTGCAATTACCATACCCAATCGTAACTCAGTGTTACAAAACGAGCAATTATTATTATCAATAAGAGCGGAGCCAAGTAGCATGGTAGATAGTGATTTCTGAACACTTTAATAATTAATGACGCAACTGCAAGACTTCTGTCCGCACCCTCGTATTTGTCTGTAATGGTATTTGGTGTGGAAATTTGAACTAATTAGAAGATGGTTAAATTGTTGGAAAGCGTTAGTACAAATCTTTAAAGTTTGTTATTTTGTCAAACGTAGATAATAAAATATTAAGGTAGATCGGTACCATTTTTTAATTATCTAATGCATTATAATTATAATTTAGAATAAGCGTACCCCCAAAGAATTTCCAGGCGAGCAAATATCGCTAAGAATTCTTTATCGTCCCCTTGCAATCTCGTCTAAAATACAGCCGCAAATACGCATGGCAAATTGCTACTTGTGCACAAAAGGGCACATTATCTCGGCCTTAGTTTCCATTTCGTTCTGTCACAGTGCGGCCCAATGCGAGCCTCTAAGTCAGACGCTATTATAAGAAAACGTTTGCAGTTTATAAAAATGCCCGAGTACGTGAGACAATTTCCCCGCGTTTCGGGAACTTCTTTGCGACGTAACGAGATCTCTGTTTGTATTATCTTCGTAATGTTTCATTTTGATACTGGGTTTGAGTTCATTTAATTTTGTTGACAAATATTTGTGTGATGAACATCGGTGTTTGACCCATATCTGAGTAAGCTATTTATTTTATTTTGCAACTTATTCTGGTGTCAGTGACATATGTAAGTGTTTAAGCTAAATAGTTTGTTGGAAATCCAACACGATCAGATCATAGTGTAATAATGTCTAAAACTTTTTTGTTTATAACTTCGACAAGTTCCACAAAATGAACTGCGTTGTGAAAAAAATCATTCCACGCATTCCTTCATAAATCAAAGCTGCCTTTAACACACATTACATGATTTATTTTGAAATAACCGCACAATCTTTCTTAGTCCCTGAGCAAGTCGCTTTTTCCTGTATCTGGAGGACCAGCACTTATGTCTAATGATAAAGATTTATGAGCTGGTCTTTGCGTCAGGTGTGAGTGTCTGAAATGGCTTTGTGAATGAACGATGAATGATTGTGGGTATAATCTTGCCTTTACTCACATTGAGATTAGACGCATTTTTTGTGCCCATTTCGGTTTCTTAAAGAAATTTATCATTGTTTATTTTGTTCTTACATTCATGTTTGATCATATTTGTATTTATCAGATATAAACGACGTAAGATTTCAGTAATCGTTAGTTATTTTAACTTGTATTAGCTATGTTGTAAATAAAAAAAAAAATTCATAACATCACATACATCGATCTGATCTCGTGGTAAGTAGCTTAAGCCCTTGTGTTACGGAAATGTGTGAATGTTATATATGTTGTGTTAGTTTAAAAAACATTTTGTTTCGTTAGCGACTTATAAGATAACTATCTAATTTAAGAAAATTCTAACACTTGTCCTATTATAAAGCTCCCCCTACCCGTGTTTTTATTGTAGTCAACTACACGTTTTAACCGACTTCAAAAAAAGGAGGAGGTTCTCAATTCGTCTGTATGTATAATATATTTTTTTTTATGTAGCTCACCGATATTTTCGTCAATTATAGACGGATTTCAATTTTTTTTTTTGGTTGGATAAAGTTTACTTCAGAGGTGGTCCCATTTTCATCAGTCCCGGATCTGATGATAGGATCTAGGAGAAATCGAGGGCAACCCTCAAATTTTATAGGGACATGTATCGCGTTTTGCATATTATCTGAAGTTATATTGGCATTTGCTTTTGGCAATCATACTGTTAATGCTGAGCTGATGATGGAATATCAACTCCTTAATAGTTAGGAGTAAAAGGATAATTCTCTCAAGTCTGTATAAATATTTAGAATACTAGTTATAATGTCAGTAGTACAGGTGAGCTGAACTAATAGAGTGACCAGTCTAGGATCTGATGATGGGATCTAGGAGAAATCGAGGGCAACCCTCAAATTTTATAGGCACATGTACCGCGTTTTATATATTTTCTGAGGTTATATTGGTATTTGCTTCTGGCAATCATAATGTTATGATGCTGAGCTGATGATGGAAGGTCAAGTCCTTAATAGGTAGGAGTAAAAGGATAATTCTTTCAATACTGTATACATATCCAGACAACTAGTTTTGATATCAGTTGTATTACAGGTGAGCTGAACTAATAGGGTGAAAAAAAATTACACTATAATGTAAGAAAAAAAATTTCCGCCTTCAACAACATATACAATTCATACCCAGATGATTATAAAATATGTTCGTTTTATATTATTTTGTAATTTTTAGTGAGTCGGGTTTTTGAAGGCGGTTTTTTTTTTGTTTACAATTTTTTAACATATTCCTACTATAAAATCCCCTTACAGATAGGTAAATCGTTTCTTTTCCTTTATTCTCGAAATACAAACACTCGTAAGATATAATAATCTTGCTGTGGGTAACTGTGCGGCTAAGAATGTTCTTATCTCATTAGCATTTAAATGGGCTAGACAATAAACATGGCTAGACACAGGGATTCTAAACATACACGAATGGGTTCACAAAACCGCTGGTATAAACTGGTATTCTACAGATCATAATAATGTTTTGAACGAAAACACTTATTTCTTTTTGGTTGATGGATTTGTTTCAATTTTTTTTTGAGGATAAAACCTAAAGGCTCCTAAAATTGGAAAGACATTTGTTTAGGTTTTTTGTCCGAATGCACTAGCGTCACAAATTTATTTAATGAAACAAACGATTACCCATATTCTAAATATTAGAAACACCAAGCTTCACATGTTAAATGACAATAATTCACTTGATCAAATAACTTACCAACTTCTTTATATTTGTAACTAGCCGACCCGACAGACTTCGTTGTGTCAAAAAAATGTGAAAAAGAAAAGGGCTGTTTTTAGGGTTTTCCCGGCAATAATCCGATTCCAATAATAATAATTTTTTCTCGCCGTAAGAACCATCCTTGGACTTCAACGAACATTTCAAAAAAGAATTGGCCAAATTGGTTCATGCGTTGTTGATTTATGCGCTTATCAACACACTTTGCGATTCGTTTTTATATTATAGATGTCAAACGCACAAAATATATTATTATTAATTATCAACATTTAGATTATATTGAAAGGTTTATACTAACGAGATAAGACTATCAAGCTCACAAAGCGATCCGCGTAATAGAGTAGGTACTGGATAAACTGAGGGAAGAGGATTTCGCGAGATATCTCTACTGGATAGCTGTTCGGTTATAATAATGTTGCGATACAAAGCAGAGGTAGAAATCATCCAAAGTTTTTATTTCACTTTTTGTTGCCTGCTTCGTTTTCTGTAACATAACTATGCATTTGTTATGACAATTAACTTAATTACCACAAAAAACAAATTAAACGAAACGTAGTTATGTATTTCATCGCGAACCAATCATTATAATACAAATTGTCTGAGGTTCTGGGTATTTTCCCCTTCAATTTTGGCCGGTTGCACTTGATAATATTTAAATTAAGTGAGTTTTTCAACCGATCGTACTATTGAAGTCCTTTCGACTATATTTAAATGCGAATTGCTTATCAAAAATTCAAATTGTTGAGACTAGGGTGCATATTATAAATGGACTCACGTTTACTTGACTATTGGCATACCTTGCAAACTTTTGAGGGTGTCGATAAAATACTGAGAGGCAAACTGAGAGGAATAGAATTTACCAACCTGTATGTATTATAATTTTAAGGTCGTCACTTGCCATGCGAGAGGTCGCCAGTTCAAACCCGCCACGTACCACTGTGTTTTAAATTTGAGATTCATGTGTTCGATTATTCAACACTTTAACGGTGAAGAAAAACAACGTAAAGAAACCTACGAACCTTAGGTTGTGTAGTTGACTAAGGCCTGATCGCCCTAGTTTAGGGTAGGCCCGTGCGTCAGCAGTGAGCACTTATATGGGAATAATGATGATGATAAAGCACTCTACCGTAGATTATTAGATAGTTGGATTAATTTTGCTTAGTTAAAGTGTCAAAGCAAGTACTTTACCAACTAAGTAATGAGGTTAAGAGTAAAAAGTGCGTTCAATTAAAGACCCACTAATTTGGTTTGTTAAATGGGCTATTTGGACCTTTTAATTATACCCCATCGTCTAATAGAAGCAGTATCAGAGCTTTTGTACTCGGTGAAATCATGGTTTCGTGTTTCAGCAACAAAATTTTGTTTAGTGTTCGCGCAAATAATGTTACTACATAGTATAAAACAAAGCCGCTTACTGTGTCCCTATATCCCTATGCATGGTTAAATCTTTACAACTACACAACGGATTTTTTATAGATAGAGGAAAGAGGAAGGTTTTTATATAAAATTCACCCTCCAATTAAAGATACAAATATCTTAAAATATCGTAGCATTTAGCAATAAATAGACAGCCCGAAACAAAATTTAATAAAATGGTTAGTCTATTTCCATTCAAGTTGCTTGTATTACACCCACGAAATTAATTGGAGCTTTATTATAAAGCCACCCAAGTTTCGGTAACCGTTCAAAGTTTATCGTTTCGGCTTGGTGTAAACACGGATTCAGTTTTCCTTCATACAACTTTGCTCTGGAAATAGTCTTGTGTTTTTGGTTTTGTGTTACAATGATGGGTTTATAGTTGAGCTCTGTAATAAGTTTATTATTTGAGTAAAGCCTTGAGAACAATATAAGTTCTTGTTTATTCCCCAATTTGGGAAGTAATTATTGGGATGTGTTTGTTATCAGACTCGAGGTTCTGATCGTACGTATCTTCGCCCTACTTTGTAATTATGAGTTGTAAATGTATTAGTTACCAACTTTCAAATTCACACAAAGTCGTATTATAATCATATTGTTGTTTTTTGGAAAAAAATTAAAGTTTTGCTTCAGCTTAATAAAACTCGGTGACTTTTAATATTTTGTCCATTGGTTCCGTAGCAATTAAGTATTTATACCATACTGGTGACATGCCATTATCAGTAATCATATGCATACGAATTTTATCCAATCGATTTTGGTTATGGCGGCTGAACTCATTAAAAAACAGTCAACAGCGCGGGACAACGCAATGGTATCTATCATCATCATCATCATCTCAGCCCATTGCTGCCCACTGCTGAGCATAAGCCTCTTCCAAAGCTTTCCAGCGCGACCGGTCTGCGGCCACCTACATCCAACAAAACCCAGCGATTTTCACCAGGTCGTCCGTCGGTCCATCTGGTAGGTGGCCGTCCCACACTGCGCTTTCCTGTACGTGGCCTCCACTCCAGGATCTTTCGGCCCCAACGACCGTCCAATCTCGTGCTACATGATCTAGTAGTAGTAGTAGTATCTATTTAAAAAACTATTCCAGGTATACTCTTAGTTCTTAACTTTACGTGTTTCTAAAGCTCCGGAGTCAACCAACTTCCTGACTCCGTTCCTGTTATTTCTTCACACAAAGACACTTGGCCTGAACCGAAACTCCTCTTCACTCTGGAATAGTCTTTACACATCGTTCTGTACTGAGCGTTAGAACAACGAGCCAGCCACTACAGATTAACAAACAGCTTAACAACTAGGTATTAATTAAATGAAAGGAAAACTCAGCGACATCGCGTGTTTACACTTCCTAACTTGTTTTAAATGAGTATGACACCTCCGCGATACCATCGTGTAATTGCGGCTTCTGTTAATAATAGTGATACGATCTTGTAAGACTATTATACTAAATACTCAGAGAATTAACAGATATGCAATCCGCTTAATGAACTCAAATAACATGGTTACTTTTTTGTATATTTAAATTTTTGACATAAAAAATGATGATGTAACGTTTTTAATTAAAAGGCCAATCGAACATTCCAATGATTTTAATAACAGATAGAATTGCAGCAATATAACAAAAAATTGAAATGGAGTTCAGGATTAGAGTTAGCGATAAATGAAATAATTTTAGTACCTTTGTTTATTTTTTGTTTTATTTGAATCTGTAAAAAAATATTAAATAATTACCATTTGAAAAAGTTGAGATAAAAACGAATGGTAATTCACTGGAGTGCACTGCCGCTTTTATTTTAATGTTTTATCAATTATACTGTTCTATCCACTACATGCTCACTATTGCTCACTGTACTTACCAATCACGTATTAAAAACGAAATTGTTGAAGCAAATATTTCATTAAATCCCTTCACTCGCAGAGTTTCATGTTTCAAATGAATAAAAGCGAAACAAGCACAAATTACCCGCCGCCATAGGATCTGCAAACCTCTCGCGGCAACTTGCTTGCTACAATCTCTTTGATAAACTTATTCGAAACTTGGCCGTCGCACTATTGTTTGCAAACTTGCACTTATCTTGCAGCTTAATTGAATCGCCCAGAAGTCAATTTGATTCTTCATTGCAGCGCTTCCGAAGTAGTTTGGATCCAATATTACCATTTGGAACGTTGTTAGAAATAGTTCGGCCGGTTTGGCCAATTTGTGTTGGATACTTAGACGATTGTTCTGCGAGTTAGTGAGTTTGTATCGCCAATCTGCCGTGAGATTCGTAATTATTGTATCTGACAAACGGGTTTGAAGATAAATATCGCTTAAATAATAAAACTATCCAAATCTCGTCATTCTCAACATACAAACACAGACTCTTCGTATTATAATTTCTGACAGCTGTAGCTTGATAAGCTTGTTCAAATGTAACTAACTTCATTTAGTAGTAGAACAAGACTCGACGGATAAAATAAGACATGTTAAACTAAATAAATATTTTTTTTATGCAGCAGGAACAAAATAAAAACACTTATTTATTTATTCCTTAAAGTCCACACCCTGGTTACGAAGCGCTTTTTTAATACTGCCGATACAGCCAATTCTATTACAGACGGCAAGAGCAAAACTTTTTCTTCTTAATTTACGATAGGAGCGTAACTCGAACATAATTATGGATTAGGGTTGATTGATGCTGACAGATCGCAGTTGCGGCGTCTCTGTATCGATTAACATTAAAATTGGGACTGCCGATTCTATCTTTAAAGGTTCGACATTGAGAAAATAAAACTATCGATAGTACTTACTCGCTTTTATAAGGGGTGTGAAGATTGAATGGATGTGGATGAAGCGAAAGTGGTGTGCCAGGACCTTAGCACATGACAGGAAATCTCTGCCTACCCCTCTGGGAAAGAGGCGTAATTTTATGTATGTACTACCGGCAACGCTGGCGGTAGTACACTTTTCAAATAGATTTCTTTAAACGCCAATAGCCCCGCCCACTGGCCAATAGAAGAGCACTTATAAAAAATCTGTCAAAATCCAAGCAAAAACGTTCCAATAGTAGGAGAGCTAGCAAGAATTTTTTGGTAGGTATTTGAGGCAAGCTGAAAACTTATCCTGAACCTCTCCTTTTATATCAACTTCTACCTGTCAGGTGAACTGACAAAGTATATTTTTGGATTATAAAATATATTTTAAAATAAGAAAAATTGGGGTTTGGTTTAGCCCCGGTACTCAGCCAGGTCTGCGGTTTTGTGTTGAGTTATAATATTAAAGGTATAGGACAAGTTTTCAGCTTGCCTCATATACGTACCGAAAAATTCTTGCAGGCTCCCGGACCACAATTTGGGCGGGGCTTGCTTTGACAGACGTATAAGCGCCAAGCGATTTTCACCTTATAGGTGGTCGACCGCCAAATACTCCGATAGTATGTGAAGATTATTGCAGCGTTGTCTTGAGTGATAGCGATCTTATTTATATACCTGTAGTGTCACCTGCACTGTACCTACTTTATGGGGTTGTTCGTATTCATTAGGTGTTTTCTCGGTAAAGGTTATTGTATTGATTCAACTAAAACAACATTATCAAACTGGGACATTATTCGAGTGAATTCTAAAAGTACTAAAATATTGTAAGGCACGCTACTTATGTTTTGCAAGTATACATGACACTCGTTCAAATAAATTTAGATTCTCATTTCTCAGAAGTATGTTAAACGATATACAAAGGGCCTTCGCAATTAATTTTACAAATAATTTGAGAAGGGAAATTCATTTGCACATCATTTTACTGTTTGTACTCAGCGGTGTCAAATCCTCAAATGATCTTAGATTACAAGTGGGTACTTGTTTGAAAAATATAGATTAATAAAATGATTGCCTCTTTAAATCCTCTTTTTATTTGTTAAATAAGTTTAATTACCTTTTACCTTAGACCAAAAATCTGTAATATATTTTATTATAATATACATTCATCTATTCATGCCTAATTACTATTTCTTGCTATTTTAATGTGCTGCTGTGCACTGCGTACTCTCCCTGATAAGGTATCTGCGGAAGACCAGGTCCGCGTTGTCTCCTGATTCCTTGACATATTTTGACCAGATCCCTTTTCGGTTACCTATTTACTTTATTTTTATTTTTTGTGAATGTATGTGTTTTTAAGTTATGTAACTGAACACATTTCGTTTTTTTTATTTCTTTACTATGGAATATTATTTTTTAAGTACTAAGTAGGTAGACTGACATTCTGTCTATCGCATTCTCAATAAATTCGGAGAGCCTTTTAGTAAAACATGGAATTGTCGTCAATAAAAGAAAAACAGAAACACGAAACCGGCGGGTTCCGTAATCTTATGAAAAAAAAAAACATACCTCTACGGAAGACAAAATAGATAGTGTACATTTCTCTGTATTGTGAGAACACAGTTTCTGTTGAGGTCCGCCGTGCTCATATCTCGGGATTAATGACGGGTTTCGGATGCGAAAAAAGATATGCGCTATTAGTAGGGACTCTATGACGGTCATTTATAGTTCCGTAGCTATTTCCCATGGATGACGATAAGAATACTCAAACCTTGCAGTTTCTTGTACGAGTATGGGAGAGTTGGCTATCAAAAGGAATGTTATTTATTTATCTATACATGTACATGATGATATACCTATGATAAAAAGTATTATAGGATACCTTGATAGCAGTTTTAGGAAGTATACCCAAAACAATGTTTTTCTCTGAATTTTGTATGTTTGTATGTGTATTTGTTGATGCTAATCTCAGAAATACCTCTTCCGGTCTAGATATGGTTTTCAGTTGTACACTGTGGTAAGCTCTACTTCAAATTTGATGCTTGGTTCATGTCGAACGGTTCAAAAATTAAAAAATTAAGTTTTGCTAATGCTATCCACGGGGACGAAGTCGCGGGCACAGCTAAAATACTACATTTGGTACTAACCCAAGCTGTATGACTTGGTTGACTACAATTTGTAACAAAAGGTTAAAAGGAGTAATATTGAGTTTCCTGCCGGAGACTTCTCGGTATCGTTCGGGAGGTAGCGTTGCATTGGGGACAATCATTTTATACCGGATGAATTTAATTTTAAATTGTAGTTTGTAGGTTAATGTTCAATTAATAAGCAAAATGAGAGTCAGCGACCGTGTACGCGATACAAAAGTTGTTGAAAAAGCATCACGCATATGAACTTATCAAAAACTGTTAGGGCATAAAGTAAGGAGCAATATTTCAAGTAAATATAGTGGGTAATAAAAAAAAACCTATTTATAGAAAACTCCGTTTATGCCGTTATAGCTCCGTGTAGTAGTCTATTTGAAGCTTTATCTACGTCCGTTCAATCAGAACGCTGAATTCAAAATAAGTAGAGGATATTAAAATCTGTAGTTCGCTCCATTGAGAGAAAAAAGTAATATCTGTTGGAGATACTTATTGACACTCAGAATTTAATCCACTTGAATTTTATTTGACTTTCAATGTCTTTTAAAGTGGTCTGCTTGCTCAATTTCATTGCTGTATCTTTAATATTTACGAAACTACGAGTTAATTTCAACGAACTTGAAAAGGACTGAAAATTTTTCTTTATTGATTTGAAAGACATTTTACAGCGTTAATTATTATTCATGTAATCTCACTAGAATTTTGAATGGCAATTATTATGCAATACCCATATTACAGTAATCAATTATCCACCCAGGAGCTCAATAACTTTGATAGATTGTGATAGAACACTAATCATCTGCTCTTGAAACACATGTGAAGTTCATTAATTCCTTAAAAGCATTATAGGTTCCGTATAAACTTCCAACCACGTTACAGTAACAGTATTCAAGAGTACTACGCCGATTCCCGTACTCAGGTCGAATTTAGTTATGTTGGTAATCTGAGCAATGTTTAAGTGAACCGATGGATTAGATTAAGAGGCACGTTCGCTTTAAACCCTCGTTGATATTATTCAATCGAGGCTTGGAATACCAATGGGGATTGGCCGGATGGGTAGGTTCGTAGCGGGGCCTGGGTAAGTGATAGTTATAGCTGGCCGGGCACAGGCGGTATTTTGTTTGCCAAAGTCAACAGCGCGAGTAGCTATGTATTTTGATAGATTCGGGATCTTATTACGAAGACTTTGAACTGATAACATAACTGTTAAACTATAGTATAAAGATGACTAGGTATTGAATCGAGTTTGTCAGTTATTGATTAAGAGATTAGGAGAGAAAAAAATTCAGATGTCACATAGGTAGACGCGTAATTACGTACCTATATAATAATCTTATCGAAATTTGGATACGGAAGGCGATATTGTCTACACGCGGACGAAGGTTCAGAAAAAAACTTAGTCTGATATTAATATATATAGGTGTGAATATGGTAACAAATTTATGTTTAACTTGTAACCCTGTACTTCATTTATAAGTTTATTTTTGAAGTCGATTCCGATTTCCGTAACATAAGTGCGTGTCTCCTTACTACCGGACCAGACCAAAGTAGATGATTGTTTGATATATACTTATTTGACTGTTGTAGGTAGAAATCAGGCGACGTTTTTAACGGCCGCACGTGTGAAATACCGCGATACAACTTCACTTAGTGGTGTCTGAACGCTCTCGCTCGTCCCAACTTATCGCGAAGTTGTGAAAGTTATCGCGGAGTCGATGGACACTATCGAATGGCAACTGTCAAAACATTCGCTACTGCCGCCCGCCAATCGGTCGCTGTAGTTCTGAACTTCTGGAAAGTTTGCGCGACGCTCTGTGAGCTAATTAGTGTTCGAACCACCGTGTCTAAACTGGAAATACTGGCTGGATTTTGCTATGTTAGCAGTGGTTATGGTTAGTCGTTGAGACTATTGTGCTGTAGGTATATCGGGCGTCTATCAGAATTCAAATCGTAATTTGCTTTGTAGGTCGTTTCTCTGGTAGGTTTTTGTTTTGCCCACAATTCTCTTAGGATAAATTCTATACACCCAAAAAAATTGTTTGCCCGGATTTTTATAGTGCAAAATTTATTTAAATTTAAAAGCTTAGCTTACAGATTAAGAAATATTCTGATAAATGTTATTTTTGCCGTTAATTATTTAACCTTCATCATAATTACCAGCCTCTTATTATCTCACTGCAGGGAATAGGACTCCTTCCTAAGACACAAGTCCCTTCTTCCTTGTGATTCTCATTATTCATCATTGAGACCAACCTATAGCCAAGTCTGGGTTTTAAAATACACCCAAGATTATGCTTCGGTCAATAAAAGCTGCAATGAACCGTCGAACACAATAATGCATTATGAAACTTCACTTTGATTCCCGTAGCTACGGCGCTTTGACGCAAGTTTTTAAATTTTAAATCGGCTAACGATGCAACCAACAATATGAACTAAGGAGACGGGTAGAGTAAAAAGTTTGTTTTCACTCTCAAGTTTGTGAGAGCCTTATTAAGTGATGAATTAAAATACGTCTGCGCTTAACTGAAGCAAACAATCGGGAAATAACACGGTAATTTTTAATACCGGTTTGTATGAATTGTCTTAAGTAGATTTGAAAATACAAAATATCACAATATGGAACACATATAGGGAAGATTACCAAATACCTAAGTAGCAAAAAGCCAAATTTGACGTACATATATATAGCAAGTAATGCTGTTTTAAAATAGGGTACTATTAATAAAATAGAGCGGTTTTTATTAGTCTTGATCATTGTCTGTCTAAATGATCGTTTAATAACAGATATCTAAGAATTATCTTCAAAATCTGCTTGTTACAAAAGCATACCCCTAAAAGTAGGCGATAAAAAGCAAATTTATACACGCACCGCGCAACGCAAAGTTAAAATTTGCTAAAACAATCACCCTACATTTTCATCCCTCAAGAAAATATCTTTTTAAAACTGTCATTTGAGTATTGTTATCACTGCGGGTAGGAGCGTTCCCTGGTCCCTCCGAGTAAATTGAGCATTAGACCAAATGCCTTCAGTAATTCCGAGCTCCACTTTAAATTTAGTACGTAAGCCGCTAAGAAATTTAATCTGGAAATTATTTCTCCTTTTTGTTGACACAATATTGGGCCGCTGATATAAATCAGGAGCAGAGCCCGTTTAATTAGATTACCTACTAATAATGTAACAGTGGAGTATTTTTACGTGGAATCCGAAATATAAATTAAAGGTCTTTTCCGAGAAAGTATGTTAACATAGGTATTTTTAAATTACAATTCTCTCGGTAATTTTAGATAAAGTTTTTATTAACTAAATAATTAAATCGCAAAAGCCTTCAATCACGAATCGTACCTGCGTAATCCGTACCGTGTAATCATACCATTTCGAATTTCGATCAAACCTGCTAATGAAATCAAAATAAACCAATTTCACATAATTATAATTTGGCATCGTCCACTGTTTGAACGCGTAATACATTTGGATTCCATACGGGTTCCTGACTCGGGATATTTAATCGCGCGTGTGGTCGCCTCGCAAATACCGGAGGTTCTGGTCATAACTGAACTGCGGTGTGCACTTTAATGAGAATTAGACCACCATTAGCTGGGGCTTCATACTATGATTCTGTTACGATTACAAGCGACGCTTCCATATTGATCATGTGCCATGTCGATGTTGTGTCGCAAAGGTTGACGTGGTGGTTATGAGGTTGCTATGCTTAAAATGTTGAAGAGCAACGATAAAAAGTAATGATATACTGTTATTACTTTTTACGTTGCCCTTGCTCTGCCAGTAAAACCATCGTCATAAAAAACACATGAGATTGTGTTATTTTTATTAATTTTCATGATTCGTTTGAACTTCGGCACGGTTAACATTATACTATATAAAAGTAACCACTCGTATGAAGATTTTTTAAAACACACTTTTATTTGCACTTAATAAATAACATAGAAAGAAAGAAAGAAAAGAAAGCCTTAACTGTCATGGTTACACACATTAGAAAACCAAACCAGTTGACCCGTTGTGATCATGGCACTTGTAACAGTGCCGAAATATCGGGAGGACGATAAAATGAAATATCGTAAATATCCCAAATATACTCAGTTTTCTAACAAAGAAAGATTTTCTGTATTGCCAAAAATAAAGAAGAATATGTAATATAATATATTCTTCTTTATTTTGAAGAAAGCACAATTGTGAAGTTTAAGAAACGGAACGAAAACACACAACACATCCAGATACTACAGTAAGCCTTTTATTCCTTTTGTAACCTTATACTCTAGTTTAGTGCGCTAAGTCCGGCACGAGATAACTGCAAACACAGTAAAGGGTTCCGCTGACCTGGACGAAGTAAGTGGATAAAAGAAAGGCAAGCTTTTAGGATTGTAGTCCGGATTCGGTAACCTAACACAATCTAATCCTCGGTTCCCGGGCGGATTGAATGGCCGCCAGCACTATCATGGGATTTCTTTGGATCGCTCACGTTCTTATGGGGACTGTAACGAGAAATCGTAAGTGGAAGGATTTGGCTAATTTTGGAGATGGGTTATGAGCTTTTGTTTCTGAAAAAAGGATGAATTGTGTCGGAGGATGACATATAACAAAATGAGAGCGTAGTGACATCCACATTAGGTCGACATTCACAATAGACCATATTGAGCCTGTCGCACTCACCCTGAAGGCCTGCTTTAAATGTTTTACGCTCCGCCTGTAGAGTCCGGGATCATATGTGGGAGGCAAAATATGAACTGGAAGGGCATTCCATGCCTTGTCGTCTAGGCAAGAGAGGACATGGAACTTGGAGAAAGTTATCTATTTTTGCGACTTGTTTGAAATAACAATATCTAATTTTACAGATAAAATCCGCGTATGATGTGTGAACCGTGACTACGCTGTAAAGAGTTCTCAACATCGAGCTTTACAAATAATAACATTACCAGATTTTATGTTTCACATCTTGCTATCCGTAAAATTGATTTTGTTTCTTATAGTACGTATATGAAATATCAAACAAGAATAAAGACTGATGTGTGCTTTAGTGAGCTTATAACATGCTTTTCAATAGCAGTTTCTATTAATGCATTAGTTTGCACTGGACACAAAATACAATATCTACTATTATTATAATCAATTATTCAGCAAAATCAAATTATCTAGACAGAGGATGCCATCAGCAAATTCCCGTTACAGCAGTGACAAAGAAAGATGACGCATCTCTGTTATTTCGCGTCCATTATATTTCTAACGTAGTGTTTAATCTATTCTATTCAATAGAAACCCACGCTCGACGCATTTTACTGTCCAAGTCATTTACCGTTACCGGCTAATGAAGTAAAATTCTCTGGTTAATTCCGATTTCTCTGATTAATTTCGCTTATTGGTATCTATTAATTTCCAGTAAACATAGCGCAACATGTTTTGTTTACCTAAGTCCCGTTCAAATATTATTCTGACCAAGATAACTTGCAGGGTCTTGTTATCTTATTTGTTACAAGGAATTCTCTGAAGCTACGAGTTGTTCGAAGTAGAATGATGAAACTATCAAATTGTTTTGTCATTCCTAGTTAGGAATGCGGCCAATACCGTGCGGTCTATTCATCAATCGTCCCAGAATGAGTACGCCTGCAGAGTTCAATTATGATGCAACCTCTGTAAAAACCTAATCAAAACAACCGTAATTAATTAACAACAGAAAAGATGACAATAGGATTCATGAATAGGTACCGGACGCCGTCCCAATACGACTTTCAAAATCTAAGTGCTCGCTAATGAATGAAAAAAAAAAACTATATAACCGTACAAAGCGCATAGGTTTTATTGTTGGACAAAAAGCCCTGCGAGTTGACTTTTAATTAAAAGCCCCTGCACATTCTCCATTATACAGGACATTTTTAACAACCGCGGCTCTGGTTAACTATGCAAACGTGGCATTAAAACACTGGGCGACATTGTGAATTTGGATTGATTCAGTCCTTCCTTAATCTAGTGTTTCTACTACTCTTAGGTTCAGTCAGCCAAACATGTGGTCTACCACCCTACGGTTGAGATTCGTTTAAACGTCATGAAACAACAAGGTCAATTTTCTCTGGCAATAACATTGTGTCAGTGAATATTGTCAACCTTAGCGATCGTTATATCTCGCAGAAACTTGTGTCAAAAGTGGTAGACCACTTTCTTGGCTGACTATTCATAGTGTTTAAATGCGAATGTAACTCGTGCTTATTCGTTACAAAGGTTATATAGAGGGAGTTATCATTTAATAAACCAATATAATATTTTCAACTACCTTTTTACCAAGTTAGGAATGTCATTGTTTGAATCTGTGAATTTTGCAATGCTGTTAAAAATCGCATAATAAAGGGTTCGGTTAAATATGGGTAGGTAACGTGACATTCCATATTTTTCTCTGATCGTCATTCCAAAATAAATGACTTCTAGGCTCTCTTATGAATAATGATTTATTTATTTATTAATTATTAAAAACAACAATTTTTGACTTATTAACTAAATTATGTATGTCCTGCAAAACCGTAAAACAGTTTGACTGCAGGATACTTGCCATAAAAATCCATTGATTATTGTAAGACTTCGATTTATAGCAATTTCTGTACAATTGACTTTATCAAAAGATTTATTCTGTCATCACTAGTAGATAATGGATAGGTAATCCACAGGTTGCGATCCACATTTAGGATCACATACATCATCCCACAAGTAAAGTTTATGCATTTTGAAGATTAATGTCACAATAGAATCCGAAGCTTTAATAGTATACCCAAGTGGAAAATTCCACACGAGTGCGAATAATCTGGTAATATTTCACGACGACTAAGGCCCGATGAAACAGGGCATTTCCCGGACATATCGCTTTGATTTATGGACTAGTTAAGCACCCTTTAAAACTATGGCGAAAGAAAGTCAATTTCCCGTTACTGTTGGCCGTGGCTCTCTCGCGTAAACAATACAATTTAATATTAATGCAGCCAGTTTTTTATTCAATTTTATCAGGAAATAGTGAACTTTCGAAAATATTTCATACGCAATTTTTGTAATACGCATTGCCTGAAATAAAATATTAAAAATAACTGTAATATTTTTAACTTCGTTTCAAGTATTATTCTGCTAATATCATAAATGCGATTGTTCAAATCTGTTTGTTAATCTTTCACGCAAAAACTACATATCGGATTTTGATTAGATTTTACAATATTTTAGCCTAGATATCAGAATAACACACAGGAAACAATTCATAAAGATATATTATAACTAACTCTATGCGTATAAGAAATAAGGAAGAGAAAGCATTTCAAGACCAGTAGCGCTACCATGAGTTTAAAAGTTACGGACTCGATATCGCCTACGTAAATATGTCTCTGAAAAACTTGAACAACGCCCGCTGGTGGTTACGCTAAAAACTAAAATCGGTCGTATGAAAAAAACAACTCGATAGGTTTTTAACGTACGTAAGTTTTCGATAGCCAACTCATGGTACCGCTACTGTTACACATTGTAGCTGAATCAAAATTCAGTCAAACTACTTTGACTAGACACCAGACTATGAATTAAATTATTTACAGGCGAACGTTTTTAGTTTGCCATTGTTAATAAATGGGTAATCCGACCCGGACCACAAATGATATCCGTTAATGGTATGCCATTAAACTGTTAAAGCCAAATGAAATAATAAACGAGTGCCTAATTCGTGCCAAATTACAGATACGCAACCGCGCCGGCGACGAATGGCATCTAATTTCGAACTGATTAAACGCTACATAAGTGCAAAAAGCATTCGGAAAGTTTCATTTAGTCGAATTGGCTGACGCGGACGAGTAATACCAGCCGAGTGCCGAATACGTTACAGAGGAACGCAATTTGTCCCGGCCCACAATTTATGTCTACAACCCGCTTTATGCAAAGGACACGACGAAAAACGGAATAAGTCTTCTTACCACTTAAACCGAGTTTAATGAATGATGAAGTGACTCGCGCTCTTTAGGTTCAATATTGAAAAGATAATTAAATACCACACGTCGTATAAGCGTCTTTATACACCTCAAAAACACCTGTTAAATTCTAAATCTCGTAACTTAGTTCGGACTAAGGTTAAAGGTATACGTGTCATAGTAAGTGTGGTCCACTATTCTATAGGGTGATGGACCAAGCCTACTACACTCGAAAAATAAGATTCTTAAAAATAAAAAGTCATTTTTAGGCACTGGCCGCTAAATAATTGAACCTTCTTACAAACTACTTTTAATCGCGTAAGTAACATTAAAATATTTAATGCCTAACCTTACAGCAATGTGTAGCAAGGAAGGCTTACATTACTTTACATCATAATATTGTTAAATATGTACCCGTAAAATACGTACCGTATTATCTTTGCGTAGAAAATATTACCTAATTTTAGCCGTAGCTCTAGAGTAAATATTATTACGATGAAACCATCGTAAGTTTAAATTACGCGGCCCGCATACATTGAGGCAGTTAAAATGCTGCATAAGTTTTAGATGGTGCTTATAAATTCGTTAACTAGTAAATAAAAGCAGAGATGCAGTGAAATGTTTAGCTATTCATATGAACCTAAAGTTTTTTAAGTACCTTATCCGTACTAGTATTTTATGAAAGTTCCAGGAAATAAAACTTAGAGATGGCCTTTCTTGTGTTATTTTAGTTGTACAATACTAAACCAGTAGTGCTAATAGTAGCAATTCCAAGATTCGAACCTAGTACCACCCAGTTTAACATAGTTTGACTTTAAATAGTGCGACAACACCGAACACTGATCAAAAAGCCATCGTGACACAAACCGTATCATACACCCAAAGATAAACAGTTAAAACGGTCATAAATAACTGGAAACGATTAACAAACCGATGGCCGGTACGAGGGGACCGTAATATATTCACTAACAGATCCCAATTTGTCTGACCTAACGCAATATTGGGATCTAGCCCCATGCTATAAAGCTGTGGTGGTCAAGTAAGCGTGGAGATGCCGTAAACTATACCTTGAGCAATGCCAATTAGCTGATGTTATGCTTATGCCAGCTAACAATGAAACTTCATGTAGTTATTGCATATCGTGAACTAAACCATTTGCTGTTTGCTTCATAATCGTATTAGATACGAGTACATATCGTATGTGGACTATAAGAATGTTAACCTTTTATCACGCTTAATACTTAGTTATACAATCATATTAAAAATGTCTAAATATTAACGAACCGATTTTGATTCATATTTGATATTATCTAGAGACTGATGATTCAATACAGTGGAGAAATCTTTTGAACGTCGTTACGAGAATAAGATCGCGGGCAAAACCATAAAAATTTAAATCTAATATACATTTATTGCCAAACTAGACAACTGAGAGTATAGGAGGTATTATCATAGGTACTATTGTGTGTCCAATCAACTTAAAATAAGGTAACTAAAAACATAAGGTCAATAAACTACTCAAAACTCCAAACCAAAAACAGTAAGTTCCTGATCCATGTCAAATTGGCTTGCCGCTATCTCCGTAGCCGCAGAGTAAGTTTGCATATCTGTGTGGAATAAAGCTTTTAAATCCGCCATGGCTTATTCTAGGGTCAGTGGTTGAGCGAATAAAATATAGGCACAGAAATACGCAACTATCCCAGATTAGAGATATGGTATTTTTATGCCAATGATATGGGAAATAACGACGTACAAAGGAGAGGACGTGGAAACCGTCGTTTATCTGTCTGCTTGAATTTGTGTGAGATGTATTCAAAGTAATCTCGTAAAACTTAACACACGAAAGTTGTAAATTGTCGGGATGAACCCCAAATTTTGTGTTTTTCAAAATTTTCAACTCATATTAAGCTCAATGTAGCTTTAAGAACAAAAACAAAACAAGAAATGTAAAGCAAAAAAAAGAAAAGCTTTTTTTTTCAATTTAAATCGTAAGTATATTAAACTGTAGATAATTCGTTATGATGCTAAGCCAAATCATCGCTTCAATCATGATGATAATTTTAGAATACTACGTCTTATTTCTAACAAGATTTGGCTTAAAGAGCTTATAGTTTCGAGGGCTCATGGTCCATCCCATGAAATTGCGATCCAAAAGACAGGCTTCCAAAAGAATTTGAATGTATATTAGCCCAATTTATCTCGCGCTGTCCAGACGGATCGGTCCGGGGCATGATCCGTATTTGCTTTCCCTTAGGCGATTTTACGACATCCATAATGACACTTTGTATTACTTCATTCGTTTTTTATTGAAAAAAGACGTGTGGCACTCGGGGACTGCCGCGGTTTAGCTATTGCATAGCATCGTCCGATTTCGGAGTAGCTCGTCTCGATTCGTGCGAGTTTCGTATAGTCGTACAATACGTCTAACCGCAACCACAAACACCGTGCCGAAGTCTACCGAACTGAAACGACGTTAGACGATTGTCAGGTTTTTTCGTTATGGAATTTCTTAGTTCGGTCGCCCCCCTCAAAGCCCCCGATAAAAGCTATGCAGTAGCTCAATAAAACATCAGCAAGTATATATCATACTTACGTATCAACTAAATTACGAGTCGTTGAGATTTTCAAGCCACATCTCACGGAGATTTTACAAAACACAAATTGACACATTAGCGCTCATGCACATTGTTGCACAACTAAAGTGAGCTATGTTGAACATATAACACTGTACTACATAGTGACATACAGCTTAAGAAGTGACTGTTCTCTCGGACAGGTTAACCTAAGCCATGGGGCAGTGTTGTCAAATCAAGTTAAACTTTTACCCAATGGCGTCTCAAAACATTTCCGTGTAACTAAAGGTATTATAAGTAAAAGGGTGTGCTCGAGTGCGGTCGAACCACCATTCCCAGCGGCTCCAAGAGTTTCTGCATTAATTGTTTTCGTAGAAGCCTCTTAGCGTTCGCTGTTCCTGCCGTAATTACTTAATTTGAAACACGTATAATGGCGTTGATTGGTTTTACGCTTGTCGTTCCATTTGCGTTACAATGAACCGTTTATTTTCAATTTGTTTGCTGCCACTCCTGTTTCTTTATTAACGATATGTTAAGGTATTTTAACAGTTTTTATATCTTATAGTCGATTATCTTAGAACTTTTCTGATTGCCTGTCAAAAAGTTCGTAAGTTTATAAAACAAAATTTTAATCAATTTTATCACAGTAATAAAGTCCGATTTATTTTCTAATAATTATTTTTATTGTTTATAACGATAGAAATTTTCTAGAAACAATAATCAGAAATGCAAATTAAAAAGACACAATCAAATACAAAAAATCGATAAAAGAATAGCGGTTATCGTTTTAATTTTACATAAATTATTATGAATTTGAAATAAATATTCCGATTGTCTAGAAATATATTTCACTAGCTGTGCCAGTGACTTAGTTCGCGTTTCCCCCCGTTTTTTACACTAATTCTTTGCTCCTATTGGTCGCAGCGTGATGTTATATAGCCTAAAGCCTTCCTCGATAAATGGTCTATACAACGCAAAAAGATTTTTTCAAATCGAACCAGTAGTTCCTGAGATTAGCGCGTTCAAACAAACAAACAAACAAACTCTTCAGCTTTATAATATTAGTATAGATTGGCTAATAAATCTTTCTTCCAGTCAATGGGTTTCCCGTTGAAATAAGAGCATTGTTACTTTAAAACAAAACATGAAAACATTCCATAACCTTTTCCGCAGTTTTCATCAGTTTTAGAAGAAAATAATAGCAATCAATAGAAAAAATAGCGTTGAACAAACGACGCGAAAAAGCTTTGGGATCAGAGCAATTTTTTTGTTGTCACCCCGCCTATAAAAAGTATTGTTGCGAAACAACCGGCCGTATCTCAAAGGCTAGAAACTGAATTGTGTCAAGTAAACACTACAACAACCCATCATTTGTTATCGCCGTTAATAAATAGGTCTTTACGAGCCGGTAGTTTATAACATCCGTAGATAATATTGTCATTAATAAATTTTTCGGTGCCATCATTTGTAGCGTCTGCAATTTATAGCCGTGAAAATATGCGTGTTTATTTGTTATTTTTTTCTGTAACAAGCTCGAATTATAATATAAAGATTTCAAAAATATTGTCGAATAAATGCTTTTTTTTAAAGATTTCTAGGCGTTTACTTTACCAAAACTTTTAAATATAAGCTTATTTAATAATCTTACAAGATCTGTTTCAATCTTAAGTCGGAAATCTCAAGCCGTCATTCAAGACTCGGGCTTAGTGCATATTCATAATGAAATCACTCAGTGTCAATACTTGAGTGGGAAGGTAATACAATTAGTTAAAATGTAAAGGTAATTTAGAACCATTCCGCAAGTCCATGAAGACAAGACTTCTCCAAGCGATCATCGTTGTCAGTCAGAAAAAAAAAACATCTAGCATATCATACAAGTGCAGGCACTGAACTCAATTAAGCACAAAACAAATAAACATCGCAAAGAGGCTTTTACTGTCAATAAAAATAAAACACAAGTGGCTTCTATTTTTAAACACTTCTTGTAAGCCCATAATTGGGGCAACTGATCCTCCCTGACATTTACCTACAGTAGTAACAAGTGAAAAAGGTTCAACACCAACACAGATTCGCGATATTCCGGTATCGGCACGAACTGGCAGGATTAAGGATCGTTTCCCAGGAGCTAGTGGCTCTGCGACCGACGGAGGCTCATTAGCATTCACTTTAGGTATTAAGGTGGAATAACAGTTATTAATCTGCTACAATTTTTCACTTTGCTCGAACAAGCTTGCTTAGTAAGTGAAAATTGCGAGCTCAGCGCGGTGCTATAATTTTAACAATGTATCTAGGTCGCTGGATGATACTATTAAATACTTTTTATATCGTAGCCTGGAAGATACTTTGTGTAATGTTTTAAATCATTTTACATATCTAAAGAAAACTGGTATCTTTACTGCTACTTCAGTATTAATTTCCAGTAAAAATTGCTACTCTAAAGTACTGGTAACAAAAGGCCCGTATCACGATAAATATACGAACATTAAATGGGTTGTGCGACAAAATGATTTTAAAATACAGCTGCGAAAGTTTATTGTTTAATATATTCCTGACGGGCGTTTATCCGCGTGATTACCTCTCTGTTGATTATAACAAAAGACTCGCGAATGACTCCCGGCTAAGTTGCAATCCTCATTATTTTCCACATGGGACTTGCCCGGATCAGTGGCTACGCTTCTCAGCCTCGGGCGATGCATTACAATAATGACCTCTATAGCTTCGGGAATAAGGTTTAGATCGTTCCAGGTGTGCTTTCAGTGGCGTTTGCACGTAAGTAATCCGAATCATCGGGCAGACCACAATGAGATGGACGCTTTTAGCGGAATTAAAACGTTGTGCTGCGCAACGTATGGCTGATTGATAAATAATGGATGCCTGCGCCATGAAATAGTGAGCATTTGCACTAGGGTCTTTTTGGTGCACTCATTTGTATTGGCAATGATTTTAAAAGTAGAATAATAGAGATAGGTATTTTGTAAGCCGGCGACTGATGAATTTAGGTTAGACTTATTTTTAAATTGAATGTAAATGCGATACGATAATTATATAGTTAACGTCAATAAAAACAAGTGTTGTATTTTGACAATAAAATCGGGTTTATACGGCATATAAATCGTACCATACGAATGATGATTAGTCTTGTAACAAATTATTAATTCTAATTTCAGTTTGAAGTAGGTATAATATAATTATTCGCCCCAAAAATGTTGGTGAATAATTGTAATTGACAAAGGCAAATATCATTTTCATATTTAATACGTTTGTCAATGTTGTTAATTCGCATAATGAACACGGCCTGACTAATTTGGGGTTTTAACGTATTTGTCGCAAATTCGATTGAGCGTTCACGTCGATTCCCTGTCGGTTAATTCCGATTTCCCAATTTTGAATTGGAAACGGCAATTACAGACTAATATTAATTTTTGGCCTTAAAATATTGAGGCGGAAATGTAATTTCGGAGAGTGGTGACAATCAATGATAGATGGTTGAATACACGATATTTATATAAATAGCCTAACCTTAAGTGGTGTAACTGTGTAAGTAATTGTGTACTAAGTAGGTAGTATGTGTTATCACACGAATAGTTTACGTACGAACTACGAAATTTTCTTTTTAATATGCTTTTTAATTTATTTTCATTTGATTACAGGTATTTCGCATCTTGTTAAATCAAGAAGTGATATTACTTCGGAATTCGGTAAGAACTTACATGCTATATTATAAAAATGACTTTATCATTACAAGTTATCTTTTATTGACAAGCTTTGGTATTTTTATTCCTTTATACCTAATAATAATAAATGCAACGATAAGATAAAAAAACTCACAATAGCGGTTTAAACCAGTGTTTATATTTGGTTCAAAAAAGTTCAGCGTCTAAACATGAAAGAAAATCTGATGTTGACTTTGAAGTTCAAAACGACCTAAGTATAGAAAGGGTTAGCCGCTAAGCCACAGTATGTTAAAGCAGTGAAGTAGGTAATAATCCTTACTAATATTATAAATTCGAAAGTAACTCTGTAAGTCTGTCTGTCTGTCTGTTACGCTTTCACGCATAGTACTGGACCTATTTAAATGAAACTTGGTACAGATATAGTCCAGAACCTAGTAAAGGTTATAGGCTACTTTTTAACCGACTGCGCTATAAGGAAGTAATGTTTTATCCGTCAAACGTCTCTACGCGGACGAAGTCGCGGGCGGAAACACACTAGTGACCCGCCCTCGCTTCGCTTCGAGTAAATTTTACATAAAAAGCTTCTTCTTAAATCCCTCTATCTTTTAAAAAATCCGCATCAACATCCGTTGCGTTGTTTTAAAGATATATGTCTTATTTGTCCCTATCCTATATCCCTATGTCTATAGGGATATTATTAAAAAAATAGGTATTATGAAAAAAATAAGTCTCTTTCCCACGAAAACGAAATCTCTGGCATAGCTAGTTTTTAAAATTAGTAAGGTCATATCACACTATGTCTACCTCAACAATAACACCAACGACATTGCAATCAGCTGTTAAGACCGTGTCGGACACGCCCCACTGCCTACTCACGCAGTGTGCAGCCGCCCCAGACCGTGACGAGGCATACCCGCCAACTTGCACTTTTGCGATAGCATCGGAGCAAGAAACCGACATAAAGCTCAACTGTTTGTTTTTCTTGACAAGTTTAGAACCGTGACCGCTTTTTTAATCCTTACTATCCTTACTAATATTACAAATGCGAAAGTAACTCTGTCTGTCTGTCTGTTACGCATTCACGCGTAGAATATTGAACCGATTTAGATTAAATTTGGTACAGATATAGTCTAGAGCCTGAGAAAGGACATAGGCTAATTTTTACCCGACTACGCTATAAAAAAGTAATATGTTACCCGTTAAACGTCTCTACGCGGACGGAGTCGCAGGCGGAAAGCTAGGTATAACTATTACACAACATTACATACATTGATCTGATCCCGTGGTAAGTAGCTTTAGCATCTGTGTTACAGATATCAGAATCAACAGTGGATACACAAATATACTTAATACACTCCCAGACGCGGAACAAACACCGATGTTCGTCACACAAATATTTGTCCCGAGTGGGAATCGAACCCACGACTCTTGGAACCGTAGGTAGTGAACCTGTGTCAGTGATCATTGTTCCACTGAGCCAGTCTCCAGACCGATATGGTCAAGACTGAAGGGCACACGGGATTCAACTGGCGCAGGACCCGTCGCAGAGTAGACCGTTGAGGGAGGCCTATGTCTAGCTCTGAAATCCTTAGGCTGATATAAAGATGAGAATAGGGTCTCAATTCACATACCTATTCAGCGTTGTGATTCCATTCCATTCCATTCTAATGTCGATTGGGCTATTGAACGCAACAGTAGTTCTTTTTCATACGCATCAAATGTTTAAAATTATGTTTAGTGAGCTATTTTTTGACTACGATGTGAGAAAATTCTGAAGGTCAAGGAAAAAATACCATAAATCATTCATCGTCGGTCACGCAAGATGGGAATGGTGTTAACATTTCTTTACATGAATTAATTTATTTTTTGTTTCAATTTCGTATTAACTAAACACATTGCTGTCTGTTGAAACAATAATAATATCAACGAATACCGATAACGTAACATTGACAATATTTAGGAGGAAAGGGAAGGTTTTCAGTTCAGCAACATACATTCTCAATTACAGACAAAACTTTTCAATATTTTAGTAAAAGTAAACAGTAACTTTTTTTAATGTTTTGAGTAGACGTACGTACGTTATAACAAATTTCCTCCAATAACAAACCAAAGATTGCAAATTAAATTACTGTGAAAGGGTTACTTAGTAAGACAAACGGAAGTCTCAAGTTTATTAATTCGGAAAGAGCAGACGAGGTGCTTCCCGCAAACTTAAAGTACACGGAATTGAATCCTGCAATCATTGTGACCTTGGGGTTATCTGCTATTAAATTTTCCAGATAGATAACTTATGTAATTAATTTTCTACGGATTTACACGCGCACATTACATTAATCTTTAGTGTAAGAGATTATTATTTCTCTATAGGTTAGGAATAATCACAATCTTCTTATAAATAAAAAAATCTTTAAAAACAAGCTTTTATTTAAATGCGCTAAAAAGAAAAAATAAACTTTTACACTATAACTTTACTGTCAACTTATAACATTTCAAATTCAACATATTTGACACAATTTATATGTTTTAAAAGCTTGTCGCGAGATTTAAGTACTCGTATTTACTTTCTTAGTTTAAAATTTTTAATAGGCAGGTATTTTAAAACTTGCTTTTAAAATTACGAGTAGGTACTTAAATCTCGCGACAAGCTTTTAAAACATATAAATTGTGTCAAATATGTTGAATTTGAAATGTTATAAGTTGACAGTAAAGTTATAGTGTAAAAGTTTATTTTTTTCTTTTTAGCGCATTTAAATAAAAGCTTGTTTTTAAAGATTTTTTTACCTTAATTTATTTTATACTTTTTAGTTTTCACCTTGTAAGTTCCACCCTGGTTACCATCTAGCTCCAAAGTACTCATCTAGGCGAATCAAACGAGCCCAAACTCGATGGGGTTGTGTCGTTTAAGTACTGAGTTCCTTTGGCTGTCTTCCGGCTCCATCATCAGACCCTGGTTACCATCTAGCATCTAAGTACTCATCTAGGCGAATCAAACGAGCCCAAACTCGATGGGGTTGTGTCGTTTAAGTACTGAGTTCCTTTGGCTGTCTTCCGGCTCCATCATCAGACCCTGGTTACCATCTAGCATCTAAGTACTCATCTAGGCGAATCAAACGAGCCCAAACTCGATGGGGTTGTGTCGTTTAAGTACTGAGTTCCTTTGGCTGTCTTCCGGCTCCATCATCAGACCTTGGTTACTATCTAGCACCAAAGTACTCATCTAGTCGAATGAAATGAGCCCAAACTCGATGTGGTTATGTTATTTAATTACTGAGTTGCTATGGCTATCTTCCGACTTCATCATCAGCTGACCTCGATGTCATAATAATATTCCATTGTCATCGGATATACACGTGCATCCAAAATTTCAGCTCAATGGGTTGAGGGCAAGTGCCTTAAAATTGAGTTATAAAATTCCACCTGAACAGACAAACATACATACATTGCAAGTTAAATAAAAGCTTGTAAAAATGAATTGCTGTTCGTTAGGAGTCTGACTAAAACGCGAGAACGCCCGGACCGATTTAGGTAATTTTGGTTTTAAAATGTTCGTGATAGTCCAGGGAAGGTTTATAGTATTGGCGGTATGAAATTCGTCGGGACCACTAGTTTCTTAATATATATTTTTTAATTAACTAGAAAATTAAGTTCAAAATGATAAATATTCATTACTAGCTGTGCCAGCGACTTCGTCCGCGTTTCCCCCGTTTTTTACACATTTTCCATTGTATCTTTGCTCCTATTGGTCGCAGCGTGATGTTATATAGCCTAAAGCCTTCCTCGATAAATGGTCTATACAACGCAAAAAGATTTTTCAAATCGAACCAGTAGTAGCGGCAAGCGCCGGACCAGTGGAGTCTTAGCGGCGGTATTGTGCGGGCGGAGCGGGTCAGCCCGCCGGCCAGGGAGACCCGTAGAAACGGGGGCCCTTCCGTCCGGCGGACTGGCCAACTCCGACCCGCACAGCTCAATACCAATGCGAGACTCCACGCCTTGTCTCGTTGTTGCCGCAGCAGTGGTCTCCTTTTTCACGGCTTTCAGGGTGAGTGCGACAGGCTCAATATGGTCTATTGTGCCTGTCGACCTCATATTTGGATCTCACTACCGCTTACCATCAGGTGGAGTGAGGTCATCTTGTTAGCCTCTTTATAAAAAAAAAAAAAAAAAAAAAGTAGTTCCTGAGATTAGCGCGTTCAAACAAACAAACTCTTCAGCTTTATAATATTAGTATAGAGTATAGATTTTATTGCAGGTAATCACTGCCGTCAATACCAAAGTCTAGTCACAGAAAATGAATACTTTTATGCCTATTATTGAAACGTTCTGACGTTGTTTTCGTAATGACTTTGATTTTAACAAAACGAAGGAATAAATGGGATACCTAACAACTACAAGACAATTTCTTAAAAAAAACAATAAAAGTACGAAATAAATACAGGGGGCGTATTAAGACTCTTTAATTCCAATCAGTTTAAGAATGGGCATCGACTAACATCTTATTTAACCCCCCCCCCCCCCCATCATCTCTTCTTAGTCGTTCACTCTTAGCAGAGTAGTCGTGATTATGGTCTTTCAGTGCTCCCCCATCATCTATGTATGTTAATTAAAAAAGTAATACCGATGCCCATTTTTACTGACTGGAATTAAGAGAGGGTAATGCGCCCCCTGGTCGATTTTTTTAAACTACTCAGCCGAAACTACAGTTATTTGCAAGAAAAGTTATTAAGAACGTAATATTAGTAAAGCAATAGGCCCAAGTTCTTTGCGGGTATACCGTGGTGCTGGTTTAATCAGACGAAGTTGCTAACTGTACTTCGTGTTTGGATTAACTGCTTTTGTGCATTAATTAAAATATATTGGCCGTAGGTAACAAAGTGAAGGCATTATTTCAATACAGGATGATTTTTTACTGTATTAAATGGTTTTTTTATTGAATTTAAAAAGCAGGTACAAGTTCGTTAAGAAAAATCTAATCCAACTATAGCTAATTTATTTATAAAATGTTAATTAATACTTTCATTTGGATACGTTTGCTAGCATTTTTCCTGAAGATCGCCTTCTTAAATAAATTCAACAACTTTTGTTCCAAAATAAGTTAATGTATTAGAAAAAAGATCTAAAGAGATCGTAAAACGAAAAAAGAACATGAAATTGATCAGTCAATATTGCCCACGCAAGTACGTATACGAATGTCGAAAACTCTCTGCGAATATTTCATAAAGTAACAATACGTAAGACACAGTTACGTCCGCCATAAAGTTACACTGTGTGAGACTGGAGTCTGGTGTTTCATAAAAGTTTAATATAATACCATTAGTATACAGTACCAGTCCATTACATCCTGTATAGCGAATCCAATGGTTGTCCAGACAAAAATAGCAGAACAAAAGGGAAGTTAGAAAGTATTTGGATCACGTTTATCCTCGGCAGCTAGGGTCGGAATGGCGGAGACTTTTAATTAATTCTAAAAAAGTCTATTGTTAATTACGCCTAAAACTGCACAAACTTCCACCGCGCTTATTTGTTTTTTTTTTGTATTCGTGGCAAATAGGATGAGATACTTTGTTTAGGCACTGCGAATAACACAGCTTGATTGAACTTCTTGGTTAGATATTTTGGTCTCTTCGATTGCGTTGGCCAGGTACTGGCAAGCGTGGTGTAAATACTCAAAAACAATAAAATATAACTCAAATCACTTTGGGAAAAGGTACTTTGAGAAAAAGAAAGTTGTGCCTCTGTTTTTCGATTCCCTGGCTTGTCCTGGAGGAACTGTTCCAGATTTTCAACTGAATTTCAAGAACATTGATCTTACTAGCTTCCAGGTATAATATAAATATTGGGGCTTCGGTCAAACGTATTCCAAGAGCAATTTACTATGGTGTTAATTAGAAAACAGGATTGGATTACTCGAACACTCTTCATTAACTTAATGAAATAAGATAGCTTTTATCAAACCCAGCTTTTAAATAGGAAAATTAAGAAAATAGCTATTACATTTTGGCAACAGACCGTCCGGACTTGGGCCAATTTGTATCTAATTTACTTGTAGGTACTACTTTGAGATTAAAATTTTAATTTCAGTAATGTCTCGCTATTAACCATCCCAATTCGAGTTTAATTACATTAATTTTAATTATACTAACGCTTGTAAAATCAATTACTTCGAACAAATCACATTATGTTTGTGCCGAGTTTTCAAAGGATAAAAGTTTTACTATGAATTTCACGATGGATAAGTAACGTGAATTATAAACTTTAATATTTGGATGTCGTTTTTCAAAAGAGAAGAAAAATTTGTGGAGACTGATATTTCTCTATATTTATTTCAGGTTTTATTTAAAACACTTGTATCCCGTCCTTGCTACGCTTTGGGTAAAGGTTATTATGTAACCTTCCTCTTAAATCCCTATATTTATAAAAAAAAGGCAGGTAAATTTAATTGAGTACTCAGTAACCAACTCGATATTATTTCAATTTTCATCCTGCAGCAACATTTAGTCGCCTGACGAACTTTTGTTGAACATTTCACTATTAAATAACTGCCAAAACTACGGCAACTAAAAAAAAGCAAATATTTGCCAATAAAAAGTTAATTAATTGACGCTACTCACAGTCAGAGTGCGTTTTATCGCCGCCGCTGTCTGCGCATACGAATTATACTGATACGGATGTATCTTGTCCGCCGGTATCAAATAAATGAGTCCGCCCGGTTTGATTCATGTGAATGGGGAACGGAAAATACCCGGCAACAAATAAAACCGTCCCAACTACCGAACTACGCTGCAGTGGTACGCGAGGGTTACTTTTAACCACTCGTCCGGTTTGTTTTTCACAAAAACTGTCCCGCATTTGATGATTTCGAGCGTTATTCATTGTTTTCCTCAATCATTTACTCGTATACTTACGATTTCGCATGGTTTTTGTACATTTTTCACATGTTACATTTTGCATTTACTATTTACTTAATTTTTTTTAAAGAAAATCATTTATGTAGAGCTGTGAATGTACAAAAATACTGGCAAAGAAAAAAAAAGTAAATATGATGCAGTGATTGTCTTTTACGAAGTACTTGGTAAAATAATTAAATAATTTATGACGTTTTTAAATACGTTAATAGAAATACAAATAGAACGAAAGTTTTTGGTAACAACTATTCTAAATGAGTTAGTATCCACTCTAACTTTATTCAATCAACTTGTTTTACTATACAGGCTGCTGCAAATAGTGTAGTTTACATAGAACCTTGCTAATCAGAAATTAATCTTATAACTTTTTCTTTTGACAAAAAATTGAAGTGTATTTAGTCCACTTTTCTGGTTACCACCGATTCTGTCTAACTTCGCAATTTCCTCGAACCTCGTGAACTGTAGCCAAAAAGTAAAAAGCCGCCCCACAAAGCCGACGGCAATTAACTGCACTATTCGCCATGCACCGGCCCTACTGCATAAAGGTGGGTCTACACGGCACACGGTCGAACCACTGGCCGAGTCTCAATAGGGTAGTTGACTATATTTTATTAGTATATAGCTAGTGGACCATACAATTAAAAAGGCAATAGAATAAGAATTACTTTGATATCTCGAAAACTTGCCGAGATATAATATAAATTTTATAGTTTTGCACATTTTTGGGCGAGTACAAAAATTCTTCTTACAAATGACATAGATATGTGACGTCACTGTTCAGTATTTTGTATGCGGCGCGTAAGAACTTTGTTCGGCAGGATTTTAATTTATTTTGCTGGCTTATTCATTAATATTATTGATTTTCTAAAAAACTTCCTGCTTACTATGAAAAGGTATTTAAAATATAACGCAGTCAACAACTATGACCTTGTTTGCTTGCTTGTTTTTGATATGCTCCACGCATAAATTTGCCATAAGTGCAAACAATTATTATAATAATAATAATAATAATAGTTTATTTTTCTCATAAAGTACACTTACACAATCTACTTAAAGAAATTAAATTAAGAACTTAACCAAAATGTATACATTATTTTGTTACAATACATATTTAGATACAACTTAATAGTTTGAACAGAATATAGCAGACAATGTAGGTGTTTAAGTTAGGAACTCTTACCTCCCGTGCTAGTTTTAAACTGTGTTACGGCAAGGTAATAAAAAGCTCTCGTCTCTCGTAATGTATTTTTATAATGTATTAAGATTAAATAATAAAAAATAAAAAAAAAGATAAATAAATAAATAAATAATACCCATTAATAAAACGAATTAAAAATATAATATTTTTCACTTTCACACTTTTATTATTAGTTCAGTCTGTTCATAATCTAAATTTCTCAGAAACTCATCCAGGGTCTTTTACAAACATGTCTTGATAAGTCTTTCAAGGGTTTGCTTCTCCATAGCCGATTGTACAGCATAGGTGCTAGATAATACGAGCAACATTGTGCAAAGCTGGTCTTGCAGGAAGGAACGTCATATACCTCATGCGTTCGCCTGGCCGATGTGTTGGTCCGTTTCATACAGAAGTGCTGCCTGAGAATTATGCTCTTAATGAAAAGCTGTCGAACACTTAATACACCAAATTCCCTATATAACTTTGTAGTGGGATATCTATAGGGTTTGAAATTAACCACTTTTATAATGAGTCTTTGAGCTCTTTCAATTTTTAAAAGGGCGTATTTTCGAGCAGCACCCCAAGCCGAAATTCCATAAGAGGTTATTGACTGGCACAAGGTGAAGTATAACATTTTATTAGTTTTATCGTCTTTTAAATTACGAATTTTTTAAAGATAGGCGTTAGCTTACGAATTTTAGTTTTTAAATTTGATAGGTGTTGTTGCCAGTTTAAGTTGTTATCAATTTCTATGCCGAGATATTTAATGCTGTTAGTCGAAGTTAAAGAAGGACATTGACAAATGTTAAAATTGTCACATTCGTGAGAATGTGCTTTAAGGGCAAAATTTTGATCTGGCTGCAAATTTTTTCGTATACTAAAAGTTATATATTTAGTTTTCTTTATATTTAAAGTTAATAGATTAAAATCAAGCCATTTACTCACCTCACTAAGACCTTTTTCGGCTAGTTTTTTAACACCTGACCAAGATGTATGCTGAAATACAAGGACTGTATCATCGGCGAATGTGATGATCTTTGCTTTCGGGTATGTCAATATCACAAAGGCTATTGATATAAATTAGGAACAACGTTGGACCTAGAACGGAGCCCTGAGGTACACCAAAACTGACATCGACATTGGAACTAAGATATTCACCAATCCTAACAGCTTGTGACCTATTGCTAAGATAACTTTTAAAAAAGTCAAGTTGCACACCCCGGATACCTATAGATTCTAGTTTGCATATTAATAGGGGGATCGAAACAGTGTCGAATGCTTTTGCCAAATCTAGAAAAATTGCCAGGCACTTATTCTTATTATCCAGATTTTTTGCGACACTAGTGACGAGACTTTCAATAGCATCCTCAGTGGATTTATTCTTCCTGAAGCCAAATTGATTTTGTGAGAGAATATTATTCTTCTCTATGTAACTAATAAGTCTGACGTTAATGATTTTTTCCAGGATTTTGGCAATAATAGGCAAGAGTGATATCGGACGATAATTATCGACACTGTTTCTCTCCCCCGACTTAAAGACCGGCACTACAACGGAGGACTTTAGAACCTTGGGAAAAATTCCAGTAATTATGCATAAGTTAAATATGTAAGTTAAAGGTTTAACTAAAAAATCAATAAACTTTTTGACAAATATAGACGAAATCCCATCCCACCCTGAAGAATTTTTGCTTTTAAGTGATAACACAAATCGATAGACCTCGGACTCGTCAGTTTCTGACATAAAAAATGAATTCATAGGTACACCTTTACATTCAAATCTTTTGATAAGATCGTTCTCTTCAAGTTTAAGCCTCTTTAATATTTTATTAGATAAATCCGAACCGATATTAGAAAAAAAATTATTTGCATGATTGACAGAATCCTTAGGTGTCGATTTACTGCTTAACAATTCACACAATTCCTGGGACTTGCTAGATTTTTTCAAGTTACATACACGTTTTATTACATTCCAAGTATTTTTTATATCATTTCTATTGTTATGTAGATCTAATTTGTCATGTGCATTTTTTAAATTGTGTAAAATATTATTGCAGTGATTTCGGTAGCGTTTATATGTTATTTCAAGATCTTTATCATGAGGATTCTTTAAATGTCGATTATGCAAAGTATCCCTAAATCTCATGCATCGCAACAGTCCTGGAGTGATCCAAGGCTGGTAAGTTTGACGTCTATTTGGAACTAAAAAAGACTTAGTGCTGCATTTTATAATATCTGACAGGATTCCGATAAACATCTCAGCAGCTTTATTTGGGTCATTTGATGCCAAAACATTACTCCAGTCAGCCTGTTGTAGCAAGTTTGTAACAGTGTTATAGTCGAGTTTATGCATTATTTTTCTATTTTTTCTTCTTATTTGATGTTGCTGCCCAGTAGGTACCATAAAATAAATACAACTGTGATCTGTAACGGATGTTTTACAGACAATTGTGACCATTTCAGACTGCGCTTTTGCGAAACAGTGATCAATACACTTATTCATTCTAGTAGGGAATATGTGACTAGGTAAGAGAGAGTGAATAGCGAGAACATCCAAGTACTCATCGGACTTTGGGTCATTATTATTTTTGCCAATATCAATATTAATGTCCCCAGTCAAGTAGACGCTAGTCACTTTTTTAGATCTAGTAGGAGTTTATCCAGGGAAACAAGGAAGTTGGTAGTAGACGTAAACGACGGCGACCTGTATAAGCAGACAAAAGCATGTGTTTCTCCTAACTGAAAAACCAAGCAGTCAGCGTCGGAAAAGTTTGGCTCAAAGACTTTAACATTTTTTAGATCACTTTTATAGTATATCACCACTCCGCTATTTTGGTTGATATGTCTATTAGTGTGGAAAGTATTATATTGTTCCAATACCGGTATACTATCTGTATTTTGTAACCAGCATTCAGTAAAAATTATGACGTCAAAATCAAAATTACTTCTAGCCAGAAAAACTCGGAAGTCTTCAAAGTTTTTATTTATGCTGCGAATGTTCTGTACAATAATTTTAATAGACGTACCAGTTTCAAGTCTGTATGTAGAAAAAATCTCTGGGCCCTCCACCAAATAGGATTCACCGACATTGATGTTATTGTCAATCTCGGTGATAATCTCATTGATTGAATTAGCCATCACAACACAACAACTATGATATTATTGAGAAGTTTTGGTGGTGGGTTACAGGTTCCAAAGAAAAGATTACAGATGAACAGACCGATCATAATATTCTTAGAGACCAAAAAGGTACTCTTAGTGCAAATGAACATATAAAAAATAAAATATACATATAAATACATACCGAAACAACTATACGGAAAATAAATCACATTTTGACGTAAATAGAAAAATACTGGGCATAAATATGGTATAATATCAAAAGTAAATAGATAAATAAAGTATTGTGAGGGCGTTGTGTGAATTATAATAAGTTTGTAAAGTTTGTAATTGCTAACAGTAATAATGAACTTAAAAAAAATCTGCAAAAAAATTAAAAGTAAAAGTACGCTATTCCGATGGGTTAAGCATGTTTGATAAGGTTTGTTCTGACTTGACATGCATGTACTGAGAGTTACTATCTTTGCGAATAAGCACCCTACCCTTAGAAATCCAGCAAAATTGGTATTCGTGTTTCTTTGCAAACGAACGAGATAGAAAAAACAATTTACGTAGATTATATTGGTTGCTTTATACCTATTAACTTACCGTTTTCATCCTTCGGATACTGTAATGATTAGACTTTAATTGGGATTGTTGAGTCGTTATGAACGAGCAGTAAAATCGTAATTTACGGCCGCATCAGCTGGATAACGCTTTGAAATAATTTCTAATCAATTTGGCCAATTCATTGCCTTGTAATCTTGTGAAATGATTGGAATTTATTGTTAGTCGATGTCAGTATTGACTTAATTGTTACCTACATAATATTATAAAGGTGTGACAGGGTGGCCCGAAAGGTGACACTGAAAAATTTTGAAATTGTTTAGTGCCACTTTTCAGGCCGACCAACGTTCTTAACGACTCAACTACCCCGCCAGGCACCAATGTGTTTTTCAAATTAACGGTGAAGGAAAACGTGAGGAAACCAGCACACCTGAGATGTGTGAAGCCATGTCAGAGGCCTACGGGCGGTTTAAAAACTCTGACTCCAGGTTGTTCATCAATCATACGATAAGAAGAAGAACGACTCAACAATTCCAATTAAAGTTTAATAAACGTCGTTGAAATTTACATTAAATCTGTAAATTCTTCGTCTATTATTGTTGTGTGTAGATAGCTTAAGTTTACTCATTAGGTATGTGCAGAATGATAACTATCTATATCTATAAGTTTACAGGCTTTTTTAGCCTATAATCCATTTAACTGTGAAACATTACGCAGTAAAGAATTATTACTTTAAAAGTTACTAACATGCTATGAAGTAAAAATCAAATAGCAATAAAGTTATTACGTGGTTTAATTCGGGCAGCAATTCAAGCATTGTTTGCATGTAAATTTATTTCTGTCCAGCATAAGGCTTGAATTCTATTTCAGGAATGTTTAGCATACAGATATTCTGTATCACACATTTGTAGGAATGGGCAGAAAATCCACTTGTGAATTACTCATTGTTCATACTTTGCCTCTTCTGGTATTTTTTAATACGGGTTTAAGTATTTTCCTAATTATAAGCTTAAGGACTATACTTGTAAAAGTACCTGTTAATAATAACGCTCAATAATATCGATGAACAGTGGATGGATATAGCTTAGTAAATGGATATAGTTGAATTTAGTGGTTATTTAGACATGGTACACCAAACAGTTTCAGTGTTTGAATTTTAATTACGTCAAGTAAAAATAGAGTCACTATAAATTTTACGTTTCATATCGATTTCACACCTATTTACTACTAACGTAACTCATTTATAAATATATTGAAATGAATAATGGATTAAATAAAAAGCAACCCTATATTGCTCGCATCTTGGGACTATCCGGCCCCTAGTCATGCGTGTACGTAGTAGGTACCTACCTAACCTACCCTAGTGCCATTGATTGCTTCTCAGGGGAACGGAATTATTTGATTACATCCAGCGGGCCGACGAAATTGTCCTATTACTAAGTAAGGGTCTTATTTAACGAGCATCCCTTTACTTAATACCCTTGTTTACTCGTTGTAAAATAGCCGAAGTAATACGTTAGGAGTCATATTGGACACTTAGACTAGTCCTTGGATATGCCTAATGTGTTTGTTGAGAATTATTTCGGCCATAAAGGTTTGCCTTAGAGTAAATTAATACTCATATAAATATCCAGTGAACTGGATATTTTCCCTGGAGGTATTTCATATTGTATTGTAGCTGAAAGTCTTTAGGTATTTTCATTAATTCGTAATGAAACTAATAGTACCGGCAAGTGTTGTATTGACAATTATATTGACTAGGGGTGCCGCGGCATGTATTTTAGAATATAATGCTGCTAAATTAATAAGTAACTAGAAAACAATTTTTTTCAAGAAAATTAAATTTGAAGTATGAAATTAATTAACAAATCAGGTACAACAAATTGTAATTGGATAAAGCCATTCACACCCCAATGAAAGTAAGCCCAGACGCGTTAGACAAGCGGAGTTTCAGTCAGCTGTTGCAAGCGTTGTGGTATAAATTGTTGGAAAATTCCGTCGCCGCACGCTCCCTTCAAAGTTTGGACCACAAAGTAATACAGTTCGGGACAAATCGAGCCCGATGCCACAATCCAGAGAGGGCCAGTGAAGAATGTTCACTCCAGATGATGAAGTAAGAACCAATATATGGTTTCATTGCCTGAAGATGATTTTACAAGTTGAAGTTAGATCATCAGGCGCCATAAAGATGCTGATGATGAATGTTGAAACTATTCCATACGTTTTTGCTAGTTTAGTAAATATTCAAAACATGAACTTCATAATCACAAAAAAACTCATGTCTTCTACACACTTCACAATTTAACTATCAAGGTTTTTTGCACATCCATTATCAATAGTTTCGATTTGTCTTATAGAAAAACCGAAAATTCGTTTTTCAGTGCTAAAACTACATATTCTCTAGACTGTGTCGATTGCGACGTAGGGTTATTGCGTGTGCAAGTCGCGACACCTGTTTCTGACACCGCAGAGACTATTTTGCATCACAATATTACCTACACTCATTGCGAACATGGAGGTTGTACTCATTGTTACTCTGGCTACGGTGGAATGAGTTAATTCTAACAAGCAATCATTTAGAGGAGTCATAAAATATGCAGTTTTGTTGGGTATTACAGTATTCCTGTTATCGTGTTTGCTATTTTACTTTTTGAAGTGATACATGACGTTTGTTAATGGTCTCACAGTAGCTTTTCGGTAATCTTATTCTTGCAAACTTAAAAATAAGATCACTCGAAAGCGAAAAAGTAACTCAAACGCACTATCTCAAAATAGTGCGTTTTTTGTGAATACTAATTTTTATAAGTGATTTTTATCTGCTTAAGGATGTTCAAGAGTAAAGTTTTAATAAAAATACAACATACACAATTACTGATTACCCATACACATCCACTTGGTCATTAAATTTACACAAAATTCTCATCAACACAATGTCGCAAACATTTTCAACCAAACAGTTGTATTAAAATAGGGGATGTGTAAAGACAATGCAATGCACACATGTGACCAGGCATCTGACATATGTAATGCGGATGGGCTGTGAATGCCGTGATGCATCGAAAGCGCAGGGCAACGGGCAAATCTGTTTAGTCTGAATGGGAGGGGTGAATCATTTGCCAACGAATACGTTTTAGTTCACCGCTTAATATGTTTGGAATCGACAACGGTAATAATGTTCGCGTGTGATAGAGATTAGGCGACGTTTCGGTTTCGGTTTTGGTTGGTATCCGGTAATAATATTGTCTTTGGTTTTTCGACACAAATATCCCAGATTTCCTGGTAACACTTTGAATGTATAAAGTATGGTGGCCGCAATATTTTTTATGAGTTTTACTTTTGAACGTGGTATCTGTTTGATTATTATATACTACAAAATTTTGGTTATCAGATGATTGACAAATAATAGCAGCAGCATGTTATCTTAAGGTATTATATTCATTATTCTTTAAGATTTCCTAGCGAATACTAATAATGTTTAGTTTGGCTTAAATTTTTACCAAATTAACTAGGTTGCAAAAAGTGCAAGGTGTATGCATAATATCCGAAGGAGTAAAATAATTTGTAGTGGTTTTAACAACAATCGGTTTCGGTTTCGACTTAAGCCAACTATTTTCACGGCTTTCAGGGTGAGTGCGACAGGCTCAATATGGTCTATTGTGCCTGTCGACCTCATATTTGGATCTTACTACCGCTTACCATCAGGTGGAGTGAGGTCATCTTGTTAGCCTCTTTATAAACAAAAAAAAAAAATTTAAGGAGAGCATTACTTCGAGCAAATACAAGCTCAGTACAATATGTACGTAACATGTGCCTGTTTAACTTTGTGAAAGCATAATATAAACGTCAGTAAAGCAAGAGTATTATATTTTTGTAACGTCAATCATAATATTTCTTACTTTTTAAACTACAAACAGGATAAGGCACATTTTTGTTTACTACTAATTATTTATAATTTTATACACTTAATTTTGTGTATGATTTATTGTTTTAGATGTAATGGATAGCCATACAACCACAAAGTACCATATAATGTGAAATGAGTGTGCATGCATTTTTAATTTTCGCATATCTCTCACTGATATTAATTTTTGTGTCACAGTGTTGTTTTAGCAAACAGTTTATCGAGCAAACCTATACTTGAATGTACCGTACCTATTCGCTTGAGTCTTATTTGGTGTTTAAAAATAATTTATATCAGGTTGTTAATAGGCCCTTTCAATAATTCAATAATCGAACCCGACAATTTAATTACAGACGGGTGAAATATAACACGTTATTGAAACTATTTCCATCGCTAATCTACATGGGTCAGCGAATAAAACAATGGGCGTTCAATTAATGCAATATTGTATCAAGGGTCGTTTGACTCGAGTCAAATAGTCTGCAGGAGTGGGCATTATTGCCGGTTATTAGGCTTCGCCAGTTTATCGTCACCCAACGTTCGGAATTCCAAATAGCTAGAGCATAACAACCTACGTATGTACGATATACAACTGGTAGTGTTGAATCCGAGTATGGAACTTTCAACAAGTTAGAAAACTGAAAATGTCCGGGATATTTACCATTTTGTTTTGTTTTAATGAGCTCCCGATATTTCGGCACTGTTGCAAGCGTTTCTAATGTATGTAACCATGACAGTTTAAAATTATGTTTCAACAAGTTGTCAAAATTGATTCTCACACTTAATTATTTTGAGAACCAAGGAATCAGGTTTTTTTTACTTGCACATTGCTTAGTATAACTGTTTGCTTTTAATATTAAACAATGCAAACACTTTGAGACACTTTGTCTTAAAAAATCTAATTAATTTAAAGTTAGGTTAGGAAAATAATTGTCAAGGTCTCTTCTCGCCACAATCCATGGCTGACCTCACTTCACGCCCCGCGAGTCCCGACTCCTGCACGAAAACTGAGCTGATGGGCGTCAGCAAGCGCGGTCCGGGTGGCAGAACTCTAATCATCAGCCCATATACGTCCCCACTGCTGGGGCACGGGCCTACCCTAAACTAGGGCGATAAGGCCTTAGCCGACCACGCTGGCCAAGTGCGGGTTGGTCGACTACACAACCTTAGAATTTTTCTTTGGTGTGCAGGTTTCCTCACGATGTTTTCCTTCACCGTTAAAGCGTCGAATGATGGTACATATGAATTTCAAATTTGAAAAACACATTGGTACCTGGCGGGGTTTGAACCGGCGACCTCTCGCATGGCAAGCAACGACCTTAACCACTCGGCCATCGACGCTTTTGGAACTCGGGGTTGAAAAATTTAATCGAAGTCTTTTGTCGTCGATACGAAAAGAAGAAGAATTGTCAACCTGACTCTTGGCTGTTGTATGCTTTACACATTATTACAACTTTATCTAATAATGAAAAAAGCGACATCTGGAAAATGTGCATTTTACTTTGATGCTGAAACTTCATTCTGAACACGTTATATCTAATTGTTTTCTTCTATTAAGAAAATTACTTCCATCATCATCATCATCTCAGTCTATTGCTGCCCACTGCTGAGCATAGGCCTCTTCCAAATTTTTTCAGCGCGACCGGTCTACGGCCACTTGGATCCAAAAAAACCCAGCGATGAAATTGAAAAAATTGCTTTATTTTGTTAAATCGTTATTTGGGAAGTCAGACTTGTAATATTTCATAATCAAGAAACCAACAGGACGCCACAGCATTTAATAGATATTAACACGAAAAAGTTTATGAATAAATGTATTTTTATTTAGTCCTACTTTAATTATTATTAAAAGTGGCAAAGGAACTGCGCACACAAGAGAGATGAGTCTCTTACCGTCTGCATCTTAAATAATCACGTTTGAACGTGATGCCTATTTATTTTTGCTGTTTAATTTACCTTTGTTGTGTTCCTCTGCAGGGGTAAAATAAAAAAGGTTGACAATGCGCATCAAACATAAAAAAAAATGCAAAGCAGAAGTCCACTATACTTATGCGTGACGAAATACATAATATCATTACCATAAATATTTCGAATTCGTCAGATCCTTAAAAGTAATTTGAAGATTTTGTAAACAAATTATCCACGTTTGATCTACTTCATCTTGTTACAGTTACTGATATTGAATTTCTCGTGAAATTACGGTTGTTCCCGGCAAATGATATAAAAAGTTTTTTTACGACTCTCGAGAAAATAAAAAGAAACTTTTTACGAGAACTCTCAATTTTACTTGATGCTTACACTCGTAATGTCATTGTTGCCCCTATAATTGGGTGTCTTGATGATGTTAGATACTTAAAACATCAGATTAAGTACCATTTTATGTATTCAACGTATTTTCATATCACTACATACATAGGTAGTATTAAATAAAATCGCTTTCCCTGTCCCTTTATCTTTATGTATCCTTATATCTTACAACTACGCAACGGATTATGACGCATTTTTTTAATAGGTAGAGGGATTTAACAGGAAGGTTTTTATGTTAAATTCACCCGAAGCGTAGCGAGGGAGGGTCACTAGTATAAACACAGCAACTCTGGATTTAGCCAGTTCATTTAAAAACTTCGGAAAGTCAAACATAAAGAAACAAAAGTTGCAGTCACTATCAGTCGTAGACTCTTTTACCTTCCACCAGTCAATAAATGCACGGAAAAACTCCGGCGCCATATTGAAAATGGTTCGCACAATAACGTGGACCATCAAACGCCACAAAAATGGAAATTGAAAAATCTTTTTGGCTTTTATTCGTGTCGTCGTTTGATATTGGCCAGTTCAAATTGGCGGGTGGAGGGGCTGCGGGGGTCTACTGTATCCCCTGCAAGGCTACAGGCACAAGGGTCCATAAGGGGCCACAGGGGCCACAGGGGCCACAGTTTGTCCGCCCCGACTGCACGGGAGAGCTGAGTGGGCAGACAGTTCCGCTGCCGATTTCCTTAATTGATAAATCTTGGCTGACGCGGCTCTTTGCAATTAAGGCGGATTCTATGCATCGGACAGAATTTAATGCCCGTAGCAGTTACTCGATAGAACTGAACAGTATAAATGTTAATTAAAAGTCGTAGTCAAAGCAACAGTTTGTATTAAATTAAGCGGCTCTCGAGTACTTCAAGGTTTGTTCGAATGCAATTTGAATTGTATTGGCTCGTATTTACGGCTGCAAGACAGTAAAATCCAGTGTTTACGATTGGGTAACAATGAAGAGAGTTAATATATAAGAATACAAAGTAAGGCGCAATAAAATTGGGTTGTAAGAGATTTGTATCTACTATGGTGTAAAGAGAAGGAAAATTATGACAGATGATTTCTGATTTTCGAAACACAAGTAGCTACTTACCACCACGGGATCAGGTCAAAGTTTGTGATATTTTCTGATATTTATCATTCAGGAAGTTGTGTTTACTTTTTCGTCTTCGGATTAAAAGCTGATAAAGTAATAGAAACTTCTCTTCAATGTACAAACATAGTCCATAAACAAACTCCAATAATCATCCCACTCACGTTTCCCGTAAAGTTATTTATAGCGCCAATATCCCAATAGAAAGCCAATTAATAAAACACGAGAAATGCAATCAGAGGCGAAGCAAACATCCATGGAAGCACGTCGCGGAAGTATCAGCAAGTTATAAGCAAACATCTGTCGATAATTGATTCCACGCTGATAACGATAATGTATTGAGTGCGGGCAACCACGTCCCGGACAACTAGCCTACGTGCCCGGCATCTCGACTCGATCCGTTTCAATTACCCACGATCAATAGCCAAATTCGGTAACGCCTTGGTTAGCCAAGTTCTGACAGCTATTATGAAGGATCCGTTTGTAATGGCCAGTGGCCTCCGGAATGAGCATCTTTTCATCATATTGATTTCTATTTTATATGTATAACCAATATTTCACTCGTCTCTAATAATATTCGGATTTTTTTCCTAACTGATTTACGATGACGGTGACGAGTAGCCTCGTCGTACGGGACTTGCGGGGGAGCGGATGGCTCTCATCCCTTTAGCTTATTGAATACGTAGGTGCTCTTTCTAGGGTACATTCCCACTAATTATATTACGCAGGTTTACTGAAGTGGAACTGCATATATAATATCGAATGACATGTATTAATAATTTGTGACATTGAAATTTTATACCTAATCAAAAAAAAATATGGAACAACTTAAAATGGTAGTTACGAAAATGAATTAACGACATACGTAAGTGCCACTTACGTTAATTTGGCAGCAATTTCTTGACAAATTGGAATTTGTAACCAGTAGTATTATAAACAAAGTCGCCTTCCTTTATAACAAACCAAGCTAAATAAATGAAATCAATTTCATTACAATCAATATAACAAAGCACACAGTCGAAAGTTGTTATTTATTATCTCGTATCGTATCTACCCTATTTCATCGTTGAGTATGGAAAGTTCTTTTGCAGAATAAACGAGTTAAATCAACCATAAATTTTCCCGAAAATGGGCCTTTCGAATAAGTTATCATCGGCAGTTAGGAACGTGGAGCCGCGAATTTTATCTTCCGATAAGAACGCTCCCAGACACAATATTCTTGCAAATATTTTGATTACGTAAACACGTTATTTTTATGACGCTACTAGAGAAGAATATTCTCACATTTTTGTGCGTTTGAATCAAAATGTGATATTTTTATGTGGAGGCAGGGTGAAAATTATCTTTGATTTATACAGCTTCACTACGGGATTGAAGTAAGCATAATATTGTTGATGGTTTACAACAGCTTTAACTGTATGTTCACCACAATCCTTACTAAACCGATCGTTTAGCATTTGGCTTGTAGGCTGAATTACTTAACAAAATTATGAACCTAGCTGTTATATAATTCTATGGCCATAAGTTTGTGTAATGTAGCACTTATGCATCCCGCAATGCGCCCGCTAAAGTAAAACTCTATCCGGCTCGGCCAACGTTGAAATTTTGGAACATTATTGCTAACATTATATTTACAATATGGTTTTAGCAGCTAGTTACCGAGGAAGATAGAATCATAATACAATTAATGGTTAGTTAACTGAAAATTTTCATAATATTGCTTATAAATAATCAAGTTGCATACATTCTATGAACCAAAAGCTGTACTCTACATACATTAAACAATAAAAAATGTTAAATAATTAGTGAAATTCTTATCCCCTCCCAATAATTATCAATTCAAACGATCTCGCAACTTATAATATGCTGGATGTATTCTCTTCAAACTAATTTAATGTAATCGTCATTCCGAATAATAAAATACGACTTATAATAATAACACTTTAACATGTGTGTATCAACTATAGTAGTGTTAATATGAGTTTAAAAATATCACACTTTGTTTATAAGTCGATGTATCAGTAGTTAAAAAAAAAGTTGATTTGTAGTCAGAGATATTAAAGAATATCAATCTCAACTAGCTCTCCTTAAAAATGAAAGCACATTAAAACTAAATTAGAGTTATGAAAAACTAAAAGCATAAAATTGCTTGCGTTAGAAATACTTAAAAATAAAGTGGAACATGATAATTTCACTAAGATATTAATCTATCCGTCAACTCGTGCATGAAATATGCTGTAATAAGATTGCGAAAGTGTTACAGTTTTTATTATTACTCCAGTGGCAAATTTAAGTATATTTTTTATTGGATTATTATCGAAGACAAATAGGAGCTTTCGAAAGATTTTGTTGAATGTACTTCTTAGCAGTAATGAAGCATTAATAAAGAGTTATGTTTAGTATTAGTTAACAATTTTTGATTTAAACATCTGTTTTTTTTTTCTATGTTTATCTTATTTGAGAGCTAAGACGAAAAACAAAGCTCAGCGCTAAAATAAAATAGTAAAAAGGTAGAAGACAAAAACCCTTTAGCGAAACGCTGGACGGTGTGGTGTCATAAACGAATAATCCTAAACCACATTTGCAGGTCTCCCATTTTCAGCTGGACGAAGGAAATCAAATCTTCACCATCCTAGAAGTAGACAAAATACAAAATAGAATCCAATCCAATGGTCACAGAATATGTGGGTGGTGGGATAATGAAAATACTAAGCTTACTTTTTTTGAAGAAACTTGTCTTTGTGTGAAAAGCGTTATCACTATTTTTGTGGCCGATCGATTTTGCTGTCGACCCAAGATACAAAGCTAATAAGGCGTTCGACTGATTTCAGCCATGGCGGCTAATCTCAATTGAGATCAGCCAAGTGCGCAGGACATTTATAGTGCCGAAGTGTGAGTGCAAACACAAGTGCACTCTCTATTCCCTTACTCTCATCATTCGGTGAGACGGCAATTCGACATGACTATGAGAGATCGGGCGCAGGACCACCAGGTGCTTTCCGAGGCACGGGCGTTCAACCGCCAATTTCCTAACTCCGGGCTGAGTGATTTCTTTACAGAAAAACTCACAAATTTTGCCCGGCTCCGGACTCGAATCAGGGACCCCTCGATCCTTACGCAGAGCTCGCTACTTATATTCCAATGAGGCAGTCAGCAAGAAGGACTTAATACCATTAATGATGCAAGGTAGTTGCTGTTTCATTAAGTTGCCTGGCAACAAGGAACGTAACAGAAGTTAACGCGTATGTTTACAAGTCACAACGGAGATTTAAATCCTACTTTGCCATTGAGATGTTGAGCAAATTGCAATGGATGGTATTTACTTTAGAGAGTAAACAGCGTTCACGACTCCCAGGTAATTGCAGCGTTGGAGACGCCGTATTTCGGTTGCGAAAACTGCAACAACTATCTCCTATCCCTCTTCAATCGCTAGAAGTTGCAGCAATCGAGGATCGAGATGTCTATTTGACCTTAGGGCTGTTGCATCACCATTGTCTACTGTATTGGTAAAGCAACATTTCCATTTTATAAACTTGTTTTGAGAACATCAATCATCGAACTCAATAATGCCGTGATCGGACCAATTTGTAAAGTGGTTTTAACTTCAATGTGACTTACTCTGAATAACACGTAATGCAAACATTGAATATTGAATTTTATGACATATTTTTTGGTTTGCTTGTTGTGCAGTTGATCTATCACTGCACAAAGTTAATGATTTGTTGCCATTAGACTAGCCACATTGTAGTTTACCACGAGAAAGCGAGAACGAACATTATTATTAAAAGATTGATTATTATGACGGCTGCAAGATTGTATTTCATTACCTACGCAAGTAAGTATTTTTCATCATAAAACTGATTATAAAGTGCCGTATTGTGCCATCATCGTATTGTCCCACGTTTCTCCAAGTTCACATCTTCTGGTCGAGTTATTGTGTATAGAGCATTACTGGTTTCGCGGCACACAGGCTCACTTTCACTCAATCAGTACATTGAATTTCCTATCGAGAGTCTCAGTGTATACACGATTTCCTCATTAGCGTGCTTTTGTTAGAGATGCCGGTCTGCCACCTGTGCCAGGGTTGCGCCACATCTGCCGTCCTCTAGCTATAATGCCGTTAACTAACATTTGGTCATTTTTTACTTTTGAATACCATCCGAATAAGAAAAAATATCCGGAATCTAACCATCTTTCCCAATTTTTTATATCTTGAGTAGTTTCTGAGATAGTATGCCGTTAACTACGAGTGAGTGCCCCGTTTTTGCGAGGTTACATAGCTATAATGCAGTTACCTTAAGATTCTTAACTAAAACGCGGTTAAAGGATTTTAACTTCTGAAAATGATAAAATTTACTGAAATTACATAACTAAATTGCCGTTATTTGAATTTCCTTCTCAATAAGGCCGTTAAAGTACTTTAACGGCAATATTGTTTTGCTGTTCTTCGGAAAGCGTTTATATGGCATTTCAAGACTAAAACGCCGTTAAGTAAAATTATTAAACAAAAACGCCGTTAAAGTCCAATAACGGCGTTTTAAATTTGTTTAATAAATTTGCTGTCATTCAATTTGCACGACTTAAATGCGGTTAACCCACATTACTTAACTATAATGCGACTATGTACCAAACGTTGAAAGAAGTCGCAGTCTCAGTCCAAGGGCATGAAAGAGAGGATGTATCACAGAGCACATGAACTCGCAAAACTTGTGATGCAAACAGCACATTCATGAACGATATAAAGTTTAGCATCATATTCGGATTCTTTTTTATGAAACCAAACCTAATTTTATTGTGGGAACAGCAATTCTTTAACCATAAATATAAATATAGGAACATCTCTACGGATGAGAAGAAAAAAATTATAATAAGCTAACTACATATATCATTTTGTTTTCTTACAGCAATTTTATTGCGTCGTGCCAAATAACTATCAATGGTTTAAAGTGAGAGGTGATTTTCCCAACAGGAGCAAACGTTTCATTTAAACAGCAAGTCGTTGACATAATATTATGATAGATAAAGGTTTCCATTTTATGGTAAAACTAGCTGACCCAACAGACTTCGTCCTGTCAAAAAAATGAGAAAAAGAAAAGGGCTGTTTCTAGGGTTTTCCCGGCAATTATTAAATTTTTCTCGCCGTAAGAACCATCCTTGGACTTCAACGAACATTTTAAAAAAAAATTGGCCAAATTGGTTCATGCGTTGTTGAGTTATGCGCTTACCAAAACATTTTGCGATTCATTTTTATATTATAGATTATGAATTATGACTTTTGCAAGTTCGACATTAAAATATTTCTCAATCATTTTAAATTGATTTGTGTTCATTGTACAGTGCCCTTGCTTTTTTATATTTTTTGCGTTGTTTAGCCCAGTCAACACAAACAGCGCATTCATGAACAGTATTAAGGTTAGCATCATGTTTGGATTACTTTTTATGTAACCCAGGCTTCGCACAATTCACTCCCTTTTAGATTCATATTTTTACGTGATTTCTATAAGTTTAAAAAGATACTTTTTTATCAAGTAAGTTGGGGTTGGTAAATATCGTTCTGTAAACAGCGTCGCAATGGATCATGTTCGCCTCCGCTTTGTTTGTTAATAAATCCCGGTCAAATGGAAGCGATGTTTGATGCTTGCTGCGCTATCCATTGATAATTTTACAGAAAAATCGAAAGATTAGCGCGGCAAGCATCAACAATCGCTTCCTTTTGACCGGGATTTATTAACGCACATATAGAAACATTTAACCCATTGGCACCTCATTACAAACGCGAACGAACATCAACCACGCTGTTTGCAGAACGATTTTAATGTAAAACTCATGCATTTGCATTTTATTCAAACTTACCCGGATAAAAAGTATCTTATGAATCTAATAGAAAACTCGTAAAAAATATGAAAATAAGTCTAACTCAGCTCAGAAACGAAGAGAGTGAATTGTGCGAAGCCTATAGGGTACAAAAAAGTAATCCAAACATGATGCTAAACTTTATAATGTATTGTTTATGAATGTGCTGTTTGTGTTGACTGGGCTAAACAACGCGAAAAATATAAAGCAAGGGAACTGTACACACGTACAGTTCCCTTGCTTTTTTATATTTTTCGCGTTTTGTACACACAATGAACACAAATCAATCAACAATGATTATGAGAAATATTTTAGTGTAAATCTTGAAAAAGCCATAATGTTACCATAAAATGGAAACCTTTAATATATCCTTTTACTGTTTACTGTTTTTAATGAAACTTTTGTTCCTGTTGGAAAACCACTTCTCACTTTAAACTATTGACAGTTATTCGGCACGACGCAATTGCTGTAAAAAAAAACCAAAATTATATAGTCAGCTTTCTATAATTTTTTGCTTCTCTTCCATTGAGATGTTCCAAATATACATTTATGGTTAGATAATTTGCAGTTCTCAGAATAAAAATTGGCTTTTTATATTGATTACCATTTAAAGGAGACTGAAAATGGTGGGCCGCAATTGTAATGGATTGGTATATGGTCTAAAAAATTAGTTTCTGCGTGCTGAGAAATATGAAAAAGATTCTACTTTTTCGTAAAAAAAATCGATTATTCATATTAACCGATTTATTTACAGGAAAAAAGTATTTTGCAATAGAAAGTAAACCCAAATTGTGAGTAAATGCACGTTAAACGTTACACAACACAGTTCAAACATAGTGATGTGTCGTATCAATTGCAAAAAAACAATAATATCGGTACAATGATGATAATATAATTAATTGATTTCAATTCCAATAAATGGATCTATGGTCTATTTACCCGACTGTCTTTATTACTGACATTGACAGTAGACGGGCGTTGTGCCGGCCGGTGGAATTAGCTCACTCTTTTCGTGTTTTCCGATTCCATTAAGTATCTCATTTCTCAGATTGTCAATACTTGCAAAATTTTCTCTTAAAGCTGATAAGGTATCCTGCCTGTCGATTAATACCGATTTCGTCTTATTACAAGTTATAATTTTTTACGGCCCAAGATTGAATGAAATCGTTTCAGTCTCAGTTAAATTGATGATTAATTGATACAAATTGATCTCAATTTATTTTAAAAATGTGAAACAGTTGATTTTTAAATTAAATAGTGATTTAAAACGGTTTTATTACTTTTTACATAAATGCACTACATTGTAATTTCTAAATTATCAACTTATGAATGCTTAGTTAAAATGCCGTTACGGCAAAAGGTTTTGATTTTAGCTGCATTTTAGTCTAGTAATAAACATTAGTAAAAGATGCATAGTAAAACTTATGTAATTTATGTTGGAAATGCTCGACTTAAATGCCGTTATGAACAGTTAGCTGCACTATTGGTAAGTAATGCACAAGACACAAGAATAAGATTACCGAGCTAAAACGCCGTTATTCTATTTAACGGCATTTTAGTTAAGTAAATATATTAGATAGAAACTCATTTTACAAATGTATCAAAGTTATTCAAAATCAAACACTTAAATGCCGTTAAGGTATCTATAGCGGCATTTTAGCTATGTTTTCTATTAAGTAAATCTAAAGCAATCCTGATTTAAAACGTTTAAATTAAAATATTTTTAAAATATATGACACATAGAATTATGAGAGTTTGAGCATATTAAAGCTCTTGTAAATACCTGTGTAATGATATATATCACTTGTATATAAACCTTTTCCTTTTCGTTTAGCGATTTTTTTTCTTTCGCGCTCTTTAAACCCGTTTTTCTCCGAATGCGGTTTTGTCACATAACGGCATTATAGCTAAAGGACGGCAGACATGACGTGTAGACTGTTCATTCAGTCAAGTGTTTAACCTCTCCGGTTACGGATGCACTCAGGTAATACCGAAGCATTTGACCAATCGAATCCGATTGCCTTCTGTGGTTGCTTGAGCTTTGTTGAATTCAACAATGTCCTTAGCTACTTTATTTGTACAGGTTTTTATTCTATGTAGCAAATTACTTCATAAGCTTCTTTTTTTGCTTAAATCATATCTTTGCCATTTGCTAGGAGAGTAAGTACTTGTTTTGGGCATATTATTATGGCTTGTTAAACGCCCAATATAGATCTTTTGAATGAACTAAATGATTCATCATGCTGATTTAATGCTGGTATTTCCGCGGACTAATCATTTCTTATTATATCAATTACGTAGGTAAGGAAAAATCCATGCAAAACCGAAGTTGCGTCACCTCTCCATACATCAAGCGGTGCCCAAACTTGTAGCATCTAACATGCCAATTCACGTGGAAGTTTGACAAATACGTGGACAACCCTGAATACGTGTAAACCATGTTTGGTGCTCGGTCCCAAGAGCGATACGCAGGGATCGACGCTCTAATCAGAGCGCTGAGGTGTCTCGCCAGCCGTCAGCTTAATCTGCGCGTTGTCTCTGTTGGATACAGTACTCTGTATTACAATAGCAATGATATCTCTGCGACCTGCGTATTCAGAAATATGAAGGTTACTAGTAACAAATAAGTTTTTAATGTCGCGAAATCGCGAACTCGCGTATATCGCGAAAGAAACAGTAGCAAAAACGTAGTTAATTAATGTTCAACGCCGTTTTTACTGTACTGCACCAAACATGGTCGCTCTTTAATATTAAATGCAGGCAATCGTTCAATTGACACCCGTATTTGCAAATAATTAACAGATCACATAGAAAGCGCGGTTATTTTTAGAAGCTACACCAAAACGCATAATTTATATATTTATTGACAACCTTATCAAATAATGTACTGGGATATCATTACTAGTAAAGTGTTGAAGCTATACTTAGGAAAGTATCGTTTGCGAACACAAGTGTTAATGCATTGCTGAGGAAGCTAGACAGTACGATGACAGCGATATTATCGTTCTCAGTGTTTCTGGTAAGGACTTTCGTCGTTTCAAATGTCAAATCACAAATGTTGCATCACTTAGTTACTTACTTCATGTTCGGATTTTCCTCGCTTTTTCATGTGCTTGAGATTATTGGCACTTCACAGCAGTGCATTTAATAGAAGATTCAGGATTTAGGAGCTTAAAATAATATACATCGTGGGCATGACACATTCTAGTTTGTATTAAAAATGTTGGCATGCCAGAAACAGCTTTATTTTAGCTTAGTATCCATAGTCCCATCTCAACCGAGTATGCTAATTACTCGGTAATAGTTAAGTTGGCATTTGATAGTACTCAGTGGGACGTATTCTGGGAACGGTAACGTAATATGTGATCAGGTGCTTAATTGTCTTTGTCGTCAGCCCTGAGAAATTGGTTTATAAACCCTGTACATAATGACTAGAAATGGATTAAGTTATATTGTCGGTATTGTTACGGTTGCCACTGTGTGAGTAACTAATTATAATCATGTACTGAATTGGAACATTTGGTGTCCTTAATTGAGTAATCTATCGGGGAATAGATATTTAATATTTATGTTTTTTTATTTTATGTTCTTTGGAAATAAAACAAATTCTTAGGTCTCTTAATTTTTTCTTTATTCTGAAAACAAAGAGCGCGAATAAATAAAGATAACACGTAAATTATGAAGCGTAAGAAGTTGTAATATTAATACTTAACGGGTCGAATAAATCATTACAGAGTAATTTCTAACTCTGAAATAAAAAAAAACATTGGGTTTGTAATTTGAATATTTAGCAGCTCGTACCTTCTACATTCTCCAAATGGATCGATTTTTTTAGTTATCATCTACATATTGCAACAAATGTCTTAAAAAATATCTTGACATAGTAACATGAGATTTCGAAGTGCTTCCTAGTCTATGGCCTTCGCGTGGCAAACTCTTTTGTGTTCGAGCATGCCAATGTCGTAATTCGAAACATTTGATAAGTTGATTCGGTTCAGAAATGTTTCCGCCTCTAGTACAACATGGTTAAAGGTGACCATAATACATCAAACTCGATAATAAATCATGGTGTTATGATTAAGGTAGGAAAATATATATTTTTTTGACAACAAGCTTTGTTATAATTTTTAGAATAACATTCTGAAAACATAACTCAGTTGTCACGAGAGATTATTGAGATATTGGTCAAATATTCCTTGCAGTGTTTACTAAGAAAATACAGAATGTAATTATTGGCCTATTTTTAAATGTATGTGAAGTGTTTAATTGTGGTGTAAACCAAATAAATGAATAAGTTTTCAATGCATCTGAAAATTCAAGAGGCAGTCATCTTCCTACTTTTCATCAATAAATTTGCACAGAAAACCTGCCTATTTTAGTAAAATACCTTCTTGGACTAAAAAAGGTTGAATGCAAGGGTACATTGAATGCATAGGAACACCGCCAAGCGTTCACAAGTGTTTGCATGGGAATTATTAATGTAAACTAAGTAGACGTCGCATTTTCTTCGCATAGAAAGTAGGTCGGATCTGCGTAGTTTCTTGGAACGAAATTCACTTTCAGCAAACATCACTAGACGTGATTAATACTAGTAAGTATGGGAACTTGCGTACTTGCATGAACTTTTGTTTGTTACTACATATTATGTGTCTATGTTGTTTTCTCAGACTTTGGTACAGATATTCGTATTGTGTTGTGACTTTGTTAACAACTCTAGGTTTTAGTATAAGAGAAACTGCCCACGTATCTATTGTCTTGTTTCCCCTTCTCATCGAAGTAACTACTTTATTCTTGACTGACTGACTAGTGATTCGCCCTTGCTTCGCTTTGGGTTTATTATACATAAAAACCTTCCTCGTGAATCCCTCTACCTATTAAAAAACCCATCAGTATCCGTTGCGTAGTTTGAAAGATTTAAGTATACATACATACAGACAGACAGACGCGGGAAGCAACTTTGATTTGTATAGTACATGTACAAGTAGTAGTGATGTAAAATGTAGTTGATACGTTAAACTCAATGTTTTTATTCTGTAGCCTACATTTAACAAGGCAGGCACTATCATCGAGGGAAATAAATCAATAAGTAACAAATAATTATTATTCTGATACCCGTAACACACGTGCTTAAGCTACTTACCAAGGGATCAGATCAATGTATGTGATGTTGGGAAATATGTATGTATGTATTTATAAAAAAAAAAAAAATATCACTGATTATAACATTTTTATTAATAAAACTTTGTAGGGGATTAAACAGGATTTAATTATTTACATCGAAATGTACAGTGAAATGCATAATGGGTAATGTTCATACCTGTAATGAATCATTTCCGTTTCGAAACGAAACCTTAAATTAAAGTTTTCATGCACACAGCTTTAACAGTACCACAAATTAAAAAGTTATTTCTGCACTTTATTAACTGAGCTTGTATTTTTTTAATCATTCAATATTAAATATCGAATTGCGTATTGCATGAGTATTTCCCAAAGATTGGAGTAATTTCTCCGATTTTACGGTACGTTAAAACTTTATGACGTCATTTTAATATTGTTCCGACATAAAACTGGGAGTTAATTGAAATTTGAATGTTCACTAAAGTAGGTCCTGGCAGTTTGTTATAGCGACAAGTGCATATAAAATGAGTGATTTAATGCTGATTAGACCGGATGCTGGGTCGATTCCTGCATATTCATTAGATATTCGAGTTGGTTGCGGATAGTATTTTTCTCATAATATCAGTAACTTAGTTATGGCCGGTATTTAATTGCTTACCAAAGTTAACCTACAGAAATACTTGTATGCAAATTAAATTTTCTGTTTGCGCAAGTCAAACAATATTCAAAAAAATATTTGAAGCTTTGTAGAGTAGAATTTCATTATTTATGGTGCATTTTATTTTTTCCTATAAATGTAATTAGTTTATCGCAGTAGCGATTTTTGTTTATCTTAAAAATACTCAAGAATAGGAATATCATAGTTTACTTATTTATATGTTTTAATATCTACTCCATAGGTTTATATAAAAATGAATTAAGACTTGCCCTATCAAATACTTTGAACAACAAAACATAACTTGTTACTTTAAACATTCTTTTTTTTTTGTTATTGTTATTAGTGTTAAAATGATCAAGATCATAATTATTTTCCGATTTAGTGTGTTCAGATTAGGTACTAATTAACGGTGGAAACTTCACTGATTTGTGTGCAATTTATGTATTTTCTATCTTTATGTGCTTAGTGTAATTGTATGTTTCCCTAAAATTAATAAATAAATTAATCTTTTTTACCTATTGGGGATGCATAGGCACAATAGTAGGCACCACTCTCAAAACACAGTCAAAAAGCACAATTTATAAATCTGTATGGTTACAGTAAATATCTTACGTACGAACGAGTAGCCCCTGTCTCACTATCCTTATTCCGCGACTATGCAATAAGTCGATATATCCTGATATGATATATATTTAATTTTGCGATACCGCTGACCCTCACATCTGACGCAGCGGAAGGAATTCTGATCCCACCCTTCCAGGGCCGCTCAAAGGGAAAACAGGGCCCTTGAAATTTGCCCTTAAAAGTTGCTTGAATATTTGAATCTCTTCAGAAAGAATGCCAAGTTATTGTTATTTTGAAATGTAGTAGGGAGGTTTTAGTCTACCGATCGCGACGACCTGCAAAATTATTCATTCTTTGACGGTGGCATTTCAATAAAAATTAGTCAAACATTGTTTAAATTTATTTAATGAACATTATCAAATGCATAGCTATACTTATTGACCCATTTAATATTATTTATTCTTATGTTAAACGAAAGATCTAATATCATATTTAAGGTTTTATTGCTTATGTATATGTACACAATTCTAGGTAACAAACGATTATTGCTAAATGCAATCAGCTCAGTTGCTGTGTGCTGCTAATAAACTGTAGATATGAAAATAATGACTCGAACATGGAATGGTTAAGTGCTCGAACAGCAATTGCAAAAGACTTGGCCGGAAAATTACTGTATTTAGGAAGCGGAACATTGCTAAATTGATCGAGATTCAAGATTATTAATACCCAACATTCACTGTGTTGAATTTAGGTATTTAGGTAATCACAATTTTGTAGCTAAATCACTCAATCTACTTCTTTTGCTTAGAACAGTTTGATTCACGGAATTGCCTGGTTCAAGAATTCAACTTAATTTAAAAGAAAATTAGTGACAATATGCGTGACAAATAGTTAGTATGAAGAATTGCTACGTAGTACTACTAATTTACGCAATTACATGGTACCTAATAGTAATACTAATATTCCTTAAATTTGATATTATTGATAAGTAAAATATGTATAAAAGAATCCCTACATCCGTCTCTGTCACCTCCCTCTGCAAGTGACATGTCATTTTCACCAACTATACTTTATGGGTGTTTCGGGGCTGCCTTTCCCCATAATGAACCCCTACAACTTGCACCATAAACTTCACAATCACATGAACAATATCATAACATTTTGATTACAAAATATGTATTTCCGGTTACCTATTTATTCGTGGTTAGCCTAGAACTCTATCCACTATGAAAATTCAAATATTGATGTTTTAACAAAACCACAGACATTGATCTGTTTTCAATATAAGTCATTGAACTTATTACGTGAATAATATTAATGACTGTGAAACGTATTAAAGAAACAGGAACTAAAAATACAGTGAAAAAATATAATGTGTAAAGAAGTGAAATATTTATTCACATGAATATTTGCCATGTGTAATGATTGAACCCACTACTTTACTCAACTACCAACCAAAAGCTTTTTGTGTAGCCCCGCTGAGCGCCGTCAGTAAGATCCGACCAACACTTAAAATAAACCTCCCCATAATTTATCCGCAAACCACGAAAATATCGCGTGGCAACCACGCAATCGCGTAGCATCTAAATAATCTGTCAAGCCTGCTTAAGTTATAAATTATTGCTTATTTCAGACGGTGTATAAAGGGCGCCTCGGATACCCGGTTATCAGTCACCTTTATAGCCACTAATATTGAGTTACGGTCGCGTTTTTCGTCCGTCCCGATTCTAATGATAATTGAAGCCGACGCAGTTAGGAAGATGAGTTGCTAAACTTTGAAGCTATCGACGCCAGGTTGGGACCGATCAACTGCCAACCTGGGAATATAAAGTAGGCATTCCGGTGAAATATATACGCGATGAAATAATTTGTATTTAAGGTAAGGAAAAGGCAATTCTTTGTTTTGTTAGACTTGGCTTATAACAGCCGTGGTTAACGTAGATCGATCAATGACAATATTTCGATAATCGACAATCGATGTTTTTCCGCTGATTAATCATGAAATCTTACTAATGAGGTATTTATTTTGCGGGCGGAATCTTTGCTAAACCAATTATTTTAATGCTGTTGCCACAAAAGTGGCGGACTAAATTTATTGATTGCTGACCATTAAATTTTAATTACTTCTCATACTGTAACACACGGCATTTCAAAACCAATCATTGAGTTAGGTTATCGTGACATTTCAAAGTGTTCATGCTTAATTTATGAATCATTATGTAAGGCCCATTTTAATAAGTATATTAAAAAAAATTGTGTTTGTACTAAACAAAACACTAACCAAATAATTGTGAATATTCAAATAACAACCTAAAATAAAGCACCTAACCAATAAAAGTCACTCTCTTTTTTCGTTTCAATTTTCTTGTGGACTTGCAGTCCATTTCTACTAGTGCATTTGATACTTCCGTACCTTTGACAAAAACTGAAATGAATAAAATTGACGCGAGCGGCGAAGACCACTGTAAATATTGTCGCATACCAAACAAATTCCGTTTGAAAAGCTACGTCCGTTAGTTGCTATTCATATTATTTAATCTATTTTATTTTTAAAGGTGGAAATTTGAATACCGTGAATACACAAGTCAATTGCAGTAAAGGTACTGTTGTTTATGGTGAACTATTGTTTGAATAGTGCGGATTGTCACAAGTTTAGGTGGTCTGTTATTTTTATTTTTCATGTGATATTATCGATACATAAATCGGTGGTCATAAATGCCTTATATCGCGTTTGGTGGTTGGGTCTTTTTTCTGCATATCGTAAATTATCATTACAATAAAAAGTATTTAAGATATACATAGAATAGTTGTACGAAACCGGAATTTTCTTTCTTAATTTTTGTTACGAAACAGTTGTTTATCGGTATTATAAGTTATACGCTGTTCCTTTTGTGTTAAATAGAAACATGCATAAATGTTGAAAATTCAATAAATTACTTTTCACACGCGTGGATTTTTCAAACAGATTACGAAAGATTTATTACCAATTGTCATCGACCGCTGCAAGTCAAATAGTAATCTATCAACCAAACCTTTCTGATACTCCGTGCCCGCTCGTATTTCACCCCGTAAAAAGGCCGGACTCAATCGCCATATTGCCTATTTGACAAAACGCTTGATTAATACCGCGGATTTATTGACTAAATAAATCAATACGAGTGCGACAAACAAGTCGAAGCAGCTTGCTTACATGCGGACTACTTTTTTGTCTCCCCCACCCTTTACCCAATTTATGGGACGAGTTCGTAACTCTTGCTGTAGGAATTGATAGGTAAATTTGAGGTACTCAATAAAATGCATTTAAGTTCACCTAGATCATATCCACATATGTTTATGGTAGTTATATACTACCAATTATTTTCAGTCTAATGCCAAAGCGTGCACTACAAAGTCTATTATTATTATTATTTATTTATTTCGTAATTAATTAGTTAACCTTTTCACCTGTTGGCCAATATTTTGTTATTAGTTAATTTAGGACTAAATTAAGTTATTTCTAGAATGAACGATTATTTGAAGGTGCTGGCAAGGAAGCTGTCTAAAAAAGTTTAAATTCATTCCACCAACAAGAGAAACGCAATAAAAAATTAGACTAGGTTTATCTAGAATCATCTAAAGATACCAAGCTAAAAAGCGTGTCAAAAAGCACTAAATAGCAGTACTGAAAACAGTTTCCAATAAACCAAGGTTGGGGTATTGACGAGCTCACCTCCCGCTTTCCGTATCCGTATCCGCTAGGGTGTAGAATTCTGTCTAAGAGCCAAATTGTCGTCCGCTAGACATTTTATGACTTGATAAAAACAGGGGATTTCGTCCCTCCTTCCTGGTTTTATGGCGAGCGGAGCTGCATGCGCGAGACTTTCAAATAACTGACTCGTTAGTAAGAGCATCCTTTTGCATGTTTTATGGACATGTCCCCAGAGGAGATTTATAATTTTTTTTACTACTGGTGAGATACTTTTTTTTCCAATTACCTATGCAGCAATGATGTTATGTGTTTTTAGTTATGGATTCAAGATAAATACATACTTACAGCGCTAATCCAAGTTAATCTTATACGATGACTTTTTAAAATATTTCACACTGTCAATGACATATAATCCGATGCACTTACTTTTAATTTTACATAAAATAAACACTGCCCTTGTTTATTAATAGTTTACATTTTAATATGTGGTAGTACATTTCACTAATGAACCTAAGTAAAATAAAATAGAAGTCGGGTCATATTAAAAACCGTTACCAAACTACATCCGGCACAATCCCTCTATAATCCCAAGAGCTGGTTATCTGATTCATTATGTCCGCGTCAGCAGGACAGAGGACATTGTGGTCTGGCAGTAATAGAGGTCGCCTCTAAAGAGGTTCATAGAGGATTTCCGATTACATTCCGCTTCTTGAACCATAATTATATGAAATTAATATCTAAATCGAATCGCGAAGCACGTATCGTTAACCTTAACAAACTAGGGTTAAAATAGACTTAGTATAAAAATAATATCCATTCCCAAAAGTTTCGTTCAGCGCTGTAAGTATGCAATCGTTTAATATTTATACGTTTCTAGTAGGTAATACATAATATTGATGTGACGTCTGAATAGGAAACATCATGTTACAATAACAATAAACAACGAGATTTCCATTATTTTATGGGGAAACACACAAATTTTATTTATTATATGTAAAGGAAACTTTGGTTTCCTGCTTGTTCCCCTTTCTTATTTCTCTGTTTATTATTCCGCTATCGACAAAAACGTCAACGCGAAATTTGATTTTTCTTATATTTGACGTGACGTTATTCTGCAAAATATTTTTAGAGGTATGAAAGTTATGTTACCACCTTGAAATTAAGATACAAAAACAAGTTTTCTTGTTCATTTTATGATCGATCCTTTCATGAACTCGGTTTTACCTAACTATTGTACTTATTACCAAAAACTGCACAAATTTACATGAACACTTTCCGTTAAGTAATTCTAGTAAATATACCCGGTTTCCAAGCGATAGTATTTAAAAATCTTAGCAAATATTAAACAATCTACTAAAGGCAGTCTAACAAGTTTACGGCTAAACTGTTTGATGACTATTTGACGGCTAAAACATAGCAGCCATTGACAGACTCCACGCGATGTTATTGTTATTCACTGTCAGAGCCGCCCATAAAGTTTCCCTGTGATCCCCCATTCCGTGTGCCACTACCCAACTGGCTGGTAATAAGGACAAAATGCCGATGCGTGCTACCCGGCCCATTACGATGCAGTCGGTGTAAACAGACTCAGCGGCAGAATTCGTGATGCGACTGGCCCCTAACAAGATTAACAGAACTATATTGGATCGCTATTGTACTAAAATTGCTTTTAGGGAAACAACGCTATTAGTTGTTCGTTTTGGATATATTCCATCAGTTATCGCCAATCGGCTATGTCGATTTGCGGATCGGTGGCGTAATGTGGTCCGGATAGCACTCGGTAAATGGTGGATGAGTTGCCGTCCCATTGTTTGTCTGCACATTCCAATTACATAGGAATCCGATATGACCAGGGGCAGTATTGGTATGCTCAAAGGTAAAGTTCGTTAAATGCGGATCGCTGAATGCGTGCACCGAAAAACACATTGCACAAAATTACAACGTAGTGGCAAGATGACAAAGATTACACATGTAGTACCAGTTCATTCATCAGATCATTCACAATGTTGATTGTGACCTTAGTTTTAATGTTGAATAAGAGCTGAACAATAATAATTATAATCAATGCCTACATACTTTAATTGTCATAATGTAAAAATAAAGTTAATACTGTATGTCTATATCAGAAATATCAATAGATTTTCTCGAAAAAGAAAGTTTAGAAAGTGATGTATATTTTTTCTTTGTATATTTGTAGGATTATAAATTGCCTTAGTTTATTAGAAACAATAATGTACGATTGTCAATTTTATACAGTCAGAATTATTTCAATATTTTTCGACGTTCAAGCATTATCTGTAATGCATGCAACACCTAGGAACACAATGTATCATAGCACACCGCGTAAATTACATGCAGTTGCAGAGTACTTACAATTTAACATTTTGAGGTCTTTAAAATCAGTGCGCTAGTAAACTACATCAAAAATGCACTACGCAATAATGGACTCTATGTAATGAAACTTAAGGATCCCCCATTTACTCGGTGGAATGCGTTTCGTCTTGCAGTCAGGGCACGATGCAGTTGTAGGCGCGTCACGTCCACCTAAGCCGATTACAGTTGGCCGCTGCAAACATTTTAACACGCTTTAACACATTTCCAAAAATACAGCCTAAGGTTTTTCAGGAATCCAATTAGATTGTCTATAGATACTATGTAAAACAAGCATCAATTTACTACCTAATAACGCATTGAGTTGCGTCCTCCTAAAAATACCGAAAGTAAAATCAAATTAAATTACGTGTCCTTTGAGTGTTCCTAAATCATTATGCTGACCCAATTTCACCTTATCTTCCTTATACTCTATTATAACACAAAGTTATATGGATAAATAGATCGATAGATTTATGAGGAACGAATATTTTCCTGTTTATCAAATTTACTTGCACCCTTTTCTTCCTTAAGTAATGAGTATTTTTATCTTTACAGATCAAAACTATTGACCGCCCACCAACGCCATGCGCATCAATATTAAGTAATAAATAGGTAAGTTGTCATGAATTGGTACATAAGTATGTAGTTATGTAAGAAGAGAACTAAACGTGTGGTAATGCGATCCTATTGTGTAGGCATCTGGGCGGTTTCATCAGGGGTATGGATGTCAACCATATCATTGTACAAATAAATAGTTGTGGATTCCAGTGACCGACACATCTGGTGACAGACACATTATTGTTATTCGATTTTCATAAAGGGATCAATGTAAATAAATTTTAAAAATTCATGACTATTTTAAGGAGTTAGACACTTGGTGTGAAAATTGTATTGTGATAAAAAAAATTATACTACAAACGTTTTGATAAATATTACTAAATTTACATGAGATTTCAGGTGGCACAAAATAAAATAGCGAAAATTGGTACGCATCTTATGTAAATCCTCGATCACTCACTCACCTCTCTAATAACACTACTCGTACTTACAGAAAATTAAATGAAACAGTTGCACATAATATCAATACTGATTCGCTGCGTACCTAAATATTTATTCCGACATGACGATGACGAAATCGAATCACTAATACCAGCATTCCCTGCATGAGCGACGTGATGTTAAATCAGAGTATCGGAATATTCGAAATAGAGCATTGGTAGGGCCCCTAAATATCCTGGGAACTAGCGGACTGCGTAACGATATAAACGAATGAGGCTTAAGCCGCGGTAACAGTATTACGATAGGTGGCACAGACGGTATTGTCCGTAATTGCATTGTGTTTAATTCCATTAATGTTTGTGCGCGTTGGACGCGAGACGCGGCGCATTCGCGGGAATCCGATTAGTTTCGACGTTTGTATAAGTGATAAACAATTGTGTCTGCGCTGATTATTTACTGTTGACATCATTCTAATTCGTTTAGTTGAATCCTTTTATCTCGAGGGGTGATCCTGATAGCATGAGAATTTTGAAGTGATTCATTTTAAAGCCGTAAGCGAATTAAAATTCTGTTCAGTAAAGTTCGGCTAAAATAAAAATATTGACTTACAAGATTGGCTTCATACACTAAAATTGGTGATAAAAACAGTTATTACTGATATTTAACTCAAAAAGGCATAAACTCTTAACGAGAGATGGCATTGCTACAAACGGATCATGATGTCATAAAGCCCTCAAATAGTAGGTACATTGCACCTTCACCATACAATTTACAACGTACGCCACCACCTTGTCTTCCAAATTAAACTGTATAAACTTGCAAATACTTTTTTCAAAAGACACTACACAGCCCGGTATTCCCTCGTAAACATTCTAAAGGAACTTGGTTAGCGGGCATGTGTACCAACTATTCCACTTTAGTTAGCCGCGTCTAGAATGCAGGACTTACATTAAGTGGCAATAAATCTCACCTAAAGCTGTATCTTAAATGTCCCCGGACAAGTGCGAGGCTGCTTCTGTTATTCAGGTGTGTAAATTTACGTGTCTGTATATATAGTATTTATTGGGTGGGAAGCGTCTATGTCATTACAGACTACCCTACTTCACCGTTAGTCAAGAGTCCTTCACTAGTTTTTGAATGTGTATAAATATTCCTTTTAGAACTCAGGAAATGTTTTGACAAATTAATAAAGTAAGTTCAACAGTTAAACTACGCAAAAGTTTAAAACATAAAACAATAACACTTTATTACATCTCTACTTTTAAGACTTCTTTAAATGATGCGTGCAGATTGTTTTGCTGCAGCTCAATAATAATTTTCAAGTCCGTTTTAAACATTTTATATTATAAATAAATCAACCAAATATTTTATTCATAAACATTAAACGTCTATTATTAATTTCACAAAGTTTCGCTCCGAAATACCTACTCACCCATGCGGCAGAGTCGCCCGACCATGCAAAATAATTCCAGCGTCGGCGGTGCATAGACAAACCACCGCACAGTATATTTTCATAGACGCTGCAAACACATTACCGGCAAATATGGTTCAATATTAGGACGTGACGTGAGCTTGAGCTTTGGATACTACAGAATACTTCGGGCAGGTGTATTCAAACCGGGACGTATTCTATGCAAAGCAAACATTCTCCGAAGTTACACAGGACGTAGGTATCCACATAGAAGTTTGCATAACCGTTTAACTTCAGTGAACTGGACGGAAATTGTAGGAAGTTAAATAGGAAATAACATTTCACGTTTAGGAGCGGTGACAAATTTAAGAGGGGATAAAATGTGGTTTGGTCAGTTTGATAGTTGAGCTCGGATTTCGACGCGAGGGAGTTTAATTTTGTTATAAACGGTCACGCTAATTTCAGTTCTACTAGTGTAATATTTCCGCACGATTAGTTTGGTACAATACATGCATTATGTAAAGTAAATTTAAAAACTCTTTAGCATTCATGTGTCATAAAGATTTTGTATTGTTTTTGAGCAATGTCATAACAGATTTTCTTCAAATTCCTCTAGTTTTACATTTGACTAATATCAAAATGTTTTTATTTTAGGTAGGTATTAAATATGAATTCAAAGTTGCTACAAGTAGACCTACACTCAGTTAAGAGTTCAGACATTCCCATTTTCCAAAACATAACTTTAACCCTGCGAATTTCGTCTACAGATTTAAGGTCAGCTGTCGCCCCGATAACGTTCATTGAAATAGCAAACCGAAAACTGTTCGATTCGCCAACAGCCGAGACACGTCCGAGTTTCCGGCTGCCATTTTATTCGGTACATTATCGCCGCAATATGGCAAGACATCGCGCTAAGCCCGGCCAACGGCCACTAAAATGAGAGAAATATTTTCAGATTCCCACATGAACGTTAAACAACGTTTATTTTCAGTGTAAGCGGTTTAAGCCAGGTGGTGAAAGTAGACAGGCGAAGAGTTCACGCCCTCTAGCCCGCACTTCGTGATAAAACATACGGACGTGTTGCTAGAAGGGCTGTTACGCAACAATGAGAGACTGTATTTAGCATTCTGTACAGTCGCAGGTAGGCCTGAGTGAATATATTACGGTCTGCTCAAATGTACTAGTTGGTAGGCAACATCGTTTGCTTTATATTTGACAGTTGTAGGAATTGTAGGTCTAAATCGCGAGGACAAGACCTGAAATAAGCACATTTCCGCCACTGGATGGTTCATAAACAAATTTAGACCAGAGTTAATATTCATAAAGGACTTAATGCATGCGTGTAATTAATGAAAGTGATAAAATTATAATGTCATTTTAATTATTTCCTGCCGTTGTGTTTTGGGAGATAACGATTCAAATTATACATTTAAATTTAATTTAGGCGCTTAGTTTACATTTCAAAATATTGAGGCCATAAGCAGGTACTAGAAGAGGAAAGTGATACTGAGACAATTTTTTAAAATCTAGTTTCAATTGTTGATTGAGGGGTGAAATAGGTAATTTTCTCTAAACTTTTAAACAACCATAACTTCATTCTTATATATGAGGAAACATTCATGTTCTATTTTATCAAAGATTGACTTTAAAACTTAGAGGACAAGAAAGAAAATGTTGACATGAATAAAATATTGTGATCATATGGCTTTAATGCATTACCTATGCGACCTGACAGTTGTCTTCAGTGTCTTAAGCGCAAAGAGGTCGCAAAGTACCCAAGAAACAAAAGAATGTATCGCCAAGCACTCTGTCCGGCGCCCATTACTCCGAGTCCAACTTACGAAACCCTTCCTTCAACAAATTAAAAGTTCCAACGAAATCTGTATCCGCGGGAAGGTGTGCGAACAAGTTAACTGTTTTAAACCGAACACGAGTTTACTTTTAACTTGTTGCGCGTTACGTGTGATTAGGGAACGGTGTCTAACTTAGAATGAATGTGGACTGGGAATTATTTGTTTTCTAGTGTGTGATAGATGCAACTGTTAGACGAAGTGTGTATTGTTGCATTCATTGGGTGGCACATGTAGTTAGCTAGATAACGATGTTGCAGGATATCGCAACAATGTCACATGAGATTAGTGAATCTATGTTTTGGAATTACTGGTTCAAATGTATCAACGAGAAGAACAAAGACATTTAAAGGAATGTTGCAATTAACCTCTTTTGATGGACACTGCTTTGTTTGCACGCATCTGAAATGCATGTTTAATAAAACTATGTTCTACATTTTGTATGTCTAGTCTTGTAATGTCTACTCAATTTATGAAAGCAGATGTAAAGTCTTTAAAAACGGGATTGCGCATATGATTGTTTTTTTTAAATTTCAACTTATAAAAAGTACCCTCAGAACAAAGAACCAAATCAAAAGTAACAATCTTTCGCAGCTTTTAACTAGTGTGTAGGAACTAGAAAAACATTTGGAAAGAGCATTCTCACAGAGTCAGGCAAATTGATAGAATCTCTATAATGGTAGTCCATGAAACTGTTTTGTACGAAATGGTTCATACAAATGCAAGCTAACTACCTCGACAACCTGTATTTACTCGAGTTAAAATTCTCAGGTAATTACTAATTGGACGAATGCGTGCGAGCAGTATTTTTGACGGAATGTTAATGAATGCTTGTAGTCTATGTAGTCTAGACCACCCACAGAATATAAATAAATAGTACATACTTAGTTATAAAAATAATATGTATTTGTAAGGTACTAAGTATTTATTCATTTTTACAATTATATTTATTCTTTATATTTTTTTTGTTTATTTTTTAATCAAGATATGAATGAAATGAAACTCACAATACGAGTGATAAAACTTACGTTAGAAATGTTATTAATACATATACTTAAGGTTGTCTGGTGTAACATATTGGTGCCTGCTGTCGAATTGAGCACCCATAATAGACCGACGTTTAACATAACAGCCGAATAGGATCCGGTGAAAGTTAATCCTTGATCAGGAATTTCCATATTTTATTGCGAATTTATTGAAATATGTAGATAACATTATATTTCGATAAACATTAAAGTGTAGTTCCGAGAAATTGTTTTGCCCCCTGCCCTTTAATAATATTAATTTAGGATTTTTTGAGTAATAATAGTTAATGTCACGTTTACAATAATTCTGCTAAAAATCCGTTCGAGTGTGAATCGGACTTGGACCCTTACGGCCGAATATTGAAACAATAATTAGATACTTCAGAGAAAATTTGACGATTAGGTATGTAGGTTCCGAATTTATGACTCCCATACTTTTTAAAGCGAAATCTGTAAATTTTTTAAATTCTGAAGTTCAATTCTTTTCAGCATTCAGTCAGCCATTCCAAATTTAAATATTTTAAATTCCATTGGGATTCCAAAAAAGAAAATTAAAAATTTCTTTACTTTACGTTGGTAAACGTTACAAAATCAACCGGCAAAATAATAAAGAAATTGAAACATCGCATCGGCGAATGGCTCGCAATATCGCGTACAACAATAAACAGCGGTTAAGGCCAGTTCAGACACGTTGTTTTTTGCCTCGGGTTATCCTCTCATGATTTATGCTGTGCCTGCTCCGAATATGATTACGGTACGTGTCGGAAGTGCCCTTAATGGATATAAACGCGGTATTTAACTTGCCGGTAAACAGATGGCTTTTTGTTCTGGATTGCTAGCACAAGTGGGGACGCAGGGTTTTGCACTTGAGATTTATGCATTCATGTAACTTGTTATTAGGTTCTTTAGTTTATTTTGCTGTCCGCAATGTACAACTGGTCTTATGATTTACTCATAATTTTAGCTTGTGCTATGGATTTTGTAACATTGACATTAATTTGCAGGATTAACATAAACAAATTTTGTTCAAAATACTGAAAATAAGTATGCAGCAGAATTTCCTGTAAACAACAGTCTTTAAGAATAGTGATTTTTAACTGTTATTAACACACATTTTATAAATTACTAGTGACCCGCCATCGCTTCGTTTCGTTTGAATGTTACATAAAAACCTTTCTCTTAAATCTATCTATCCATTTAAAAAATCGCATCGATATCCGTTGCGTAGTTTTAAAGATGTTGTGATGGGTTTAAAGTAAGTCTGCAATGTGAACTTACTGCTTTCTTAAGATAATTCTTATATGGCAGGCAATACTCTACGTACTATCAGCAACGCTGGCGGTCGACCACCTATAAGGTGAAAATCGCTTGGCGCTTACGCGTCTGTAAGAGCAAGCCCCGCCAAATTATGGTCCGAGAGCCTGCAAGAATTTTTCGGTAGGTATATGAGGCAAGCTGAAAACTTGTCCTATACCTTTAATATTATAACCCAACACAACACCGCAGACCTGGCTGAGTAGCGGGGCCAAACCAAACCCCCAATTTAGTTTATTTAAAAATATATTTTATAATCCAAAAAAATATAATTTGTCAGCTCACCTGACAGGTAGAAGTTTCATCGAAATGATTTGTCTTAGTGAGTCTTATTTTTTAGTTATAAATAAAAAGATGAAAAATATTTTTGGGGGTTTGCTTTAGCCCCGCTACTCACCAGCCAGGTCTGCAGTTTCGTACTGGGATATAATAGGAGAGGTACAGGATAAGTTTTCAGCTTGCCTCAAATACCTACCAAAAAATTCTTGCTAGCTCTCCTACTATTGGAACGTTTTTGCTTGGATTTTGACAGATTTTCTTCAAGTGCTCTTCTATTTGCCAGTGGGCGGGGCTAATGGCGTTTAAAGAAATCTGTTTAAAAAGTGTACTACCGCCAAAATTTCCGGTTGTACATACCAATTTGGGCACAAAGACTCGCGTACAACCATGCGCATTATATATGATTGATTAACTGGTAGGAATGTATGTTGGTACGTTCTGGCGGGTTTTTTGCTGGTTGTCATGGAATAAAAGTGTTGTTGAAGGTCTTTGGTAAAGGTGATATATTAGAATGTTGTTTTTCCGTCACATGTCATTGCTGTTACTTATATGTTATTTTTAATCCAAATTACCATTGAAGTAAATTGCGTACCTGGTCTATATACATAATTCAGATTCCTGATTCTGAAGTCAAAAATCTAAATTGGTCAAAAGTAAATTAAGTTCTATCGTTGTCAAAAATTCCTGATATGGTCTTCTAAACCTGTAATTTCATCTAAATTCTAATTATTTTTTTCAGTTTCATTTTATTCAAATAAGACGGATAAAAGATTATGTCATGTATACTTATGCTACCAATTTTTAAAGACTTAAAAATTTTGCACACCCGTGAATTGAGAACCAATCAGAGTGCTGTGTGTTATTTTCCGTTTCATAAGAAGCGTGAAATTAAACACTCTTCTGTGATTGGGCGAACCGCTTAGAATCTTACGAAGTGAATATCCGTAAGTTTATAAGATTTACCACACGACGTCGCAAATTGATAAGCTTCCTAGAATTTATGCGTAAAATTTTTTACGCGTAACGATTTTATCTCTAGTGTAGAATCCTACGAAAGTTTATAATTTTCCTAGGAAAGTTATAAATTTATTCTTGTTATTTTCCGGTGCAACGTATATAAATAAGATAAATTAATTGATAACAAACATGTACAAATTGACTGCAACAATTTCTTCGATCGTCACACTTTAAGGCTCTATCAGGCAAGATTGTACAAATATGGCTGTATAGATATTAACCTTTATGGTATTAAGGTCAAGCGATAAAGGAACCGAGCAAACTTTCGCGATAGGCGTATCTGCTTTCGTCCGGGGCTCGAACCGGTTGCAAAGGTCGAGGTCACACAAACATAAGTTCTAGGAATTTGAACTATGACGAATAAGCGTGGCTTAACACTTCATAGTATAAAGCAAAATCGCTTCCCGCATCTGTATTTCCCTATGTATACTTAAATCTTTATAACTACACAAAAGACTTAGATGCGCTTTTTTAAAAATAGATATAGGGATTTAAGAAGAAGAAGGTTTTTATGTATAATATATAAGTAATAAATAAGTAGTAAATATCACGGATATCAGCAAATCTGAAATTATCCGGGATATTTACCATGTTTTATAATTGTATAAGCTCCGAATATTTCGGCACTGTTGCAAGCGCCATGATCACGGGTTAACTGAGTTTGAGAGTTACAACATCTAAAATATCCTGGAAAATTAAAAGAGTTTCTAATGTATGTAACCATGATAGTTATAATAATATAATATATAACTATCATGGAGTGAATTCGGGGAGACAAACACCGATGTTCAGACATCTATATTTGTGCCACTCCACAGTGGGAATCGAATCCACTACTCTTAGCGCATGAGACAAGAGGCACTATCCAACACGCTATCGGGCAAGTCAATACTCTAGATATCCTCATTAAGGACCTGCTTAGATAGCTGTTGCGATTTCCCTATGCAAATACAGCAGTTTATTTATATCTTTATTAATTTGAATTTTTTGCAAACCCACATTTATGAGAAGTGATATTTTATGCTTATAACCTTTTAGCTCCTAATTAACTGAATTAATTTATTGAACGTTTTATTTAATGTAAAGACCAGTCGCTACGTCCATAATAATTATAATATAAATTAGTATTCTATAATTTTGTAAAATTAAGGACTAATAAAATTCAAATTGATTCTGAATAACCAACATCGAGTTATTTGTATCTAGAATACCTTCATAAAAACACATGTTTTTATGTATATGCATACAAACACATTTTGTATACATACCTATACATAAAATCGAATGAAATAAACTCAATTATTAGATCTTATTATCAAACATAATATTGTTGTATCTTCATCAACAAAATTCTTAAGTTAGTAGCAGGCTAGTGCCAAGAAAAAGCTTGCGTCAAATTACAATTCTACGGTCTAAGATTACCGGTCATAATTTAATCACATAATGACGATAGTTAATTCGTACGAGACGGCGATTACGGCAAAAGATTAGTTATGCAGTTGTCAAGTTGTCAGAGGTGAACAGCCGTAAGATATCGAAGTTAAGTAAGTTAAGTTTGACATTTAAACAGCTTTCTCAAGCCGCATGTGTGCCCGGAGGCGATGAAGTAATTTAAAGACTATTCTCTTCGTTTAACTTATCTTCGAATTCTTGTTAAAGATCCTTGCCTTGCCACATCATTTATTGATGATAATCATCAAGTTTTGAATTAAAAGAAACAGCGAACACGTTATTACAAAAACCATGTTTTATACCAAAATATCAATTAAAACATAATTTTTGAAAGCCAGTTTTATCAAATGATAAATAGATTATGGTTAAATTTTACCCATAGGGTAAATTGCCGCATGATTTGATGTTATTATAATTTTTCTAGTGTTTACCTCTATTCAACATAATAAACTGACGACCATCCTACATAACGTAGGATAAACGAATGTGGCAATTAAATGGATGTCATGCACTATCACTAACTTAATGTAATAATATTACATTTATGTACTGATAGGTGAGTGAGTTTTTTTTTGTATACATGATCGTAATTTTGTAGCTTTTTTCGCTTACTTACGATTTTGTTTACTTCCGACTAGTGATAGAGATTTACATATTAGTAACTATTATGATACAAAATGTATAGGCGCACTATTGGGCATGTCACTTAAATGTTTAAAGATCTTTGCTTCCGACCCAATAAGCCCAATCGAGCTAAGTCTCGCTTTAGCTAGTAAGCTAAAGCTTTTAAACAACAACATGATAAAACTACAGATATGACATCAATCAACATAACCCAAACTCACACTAACAACACTTTTGCAAGCTCATGCCACTTCTACACACGTCTATCCCTATCTATAGGCACCGAGTCTTAGGCGATGTATCGTTCGTTAGCGCAACGGCCCCGCTAATGAGGAAAAACGCTCTTCACAATGATACCGACTGGAACACGAACTTCCCTTTGCACTAAGCAAGTTTCCCGCGCAATTAACCAGCTTGATACTCTGATTTTCCGTGATTCATGGCCCTTTGTAAGCTTAGTACTAAGCAGACGGTGTACCTAATAAATATGGCTCTTTTTAATGATTCAAGTCCAAATTAATGAGGCATGTGAGAATAATTGAAACTTTTAATGGGATTGGCAGAGCGAGGTAAACAAAATTCTGAATGGAAGCATTGGGTATTGGTACTGCAAGGGGAAATATTATTTGTTTATTGTTTACATTATGTACTTACCAATTAACGTAAAAATGATGTCATTATAATTTGGTAAAGATCTTGAGGAAACTTGTATTATTAGTAGCTGAGTGTATCGAGAAGAAGAGACACAACCATGAAGTATGGTAATAACATCGCATTCACTAATAAAATTTATAGCCATTTGAAAAAAATGCTACGATTTGATGTTTTCTTTAAATTAAAGCTGTGGCAATATTGCCATTGTATGCGTATAAATGGAATAATGTTACAATTTGGATTTTGGATATTATATCTAGTTATGAATTACATATTACGTCGTATCACTGTGGCATAATACGATACATATTTACTTGGAAGCCCTCGCAACAAAAGTGGTGCGTATTTACGCGGTTCAAACATCAAAAGTGTTTGTATAGGGTCGCTCGTATTTGTGATGTTTTTCGCGAATTCGCTGACGCGTGTGCGATATCAGCCATAAACATTCGTTATAAGCTTCAAGATCCGTGGACAAATACACTCGCGTGTACACTGCGAGTTGATTTGTCCTGTTTGAGGGGAAATACTTATTTTGAAAATGTTACGTCGGTTCGTTTATCGAACTATGAGGAAAAGGGAACAGTGAGTGCACGTGTAAAATGTTCTGCTCAGTTAGCTGATCTCCATTGATATCGGCGCCATGGTCGCAATCGGTATTTACGTCTGTCCTACCATAGGTACGGGAAAAGAGGAAAATATTTTGTTGCATTTAATACTACGGGACTAGTTTCAGACGCATTGTTTATAATTTTTATTTTATCTTATTGTCTTAACAAACATTTGGGATTTTAATTTAAATGGAGAATTCATGTCACTGCAAGAGAATGTATGAGTCTCTAGGCCAATCTCAAAGTTCAAAACTCTAGGCCTTTTTTTCTCCTCTTTATGTTAAGTACCTATCTTCTCTACATAAAATGTAATCTAAGTACTTAGGTAATTCTCTAAACCGATTTGAGTTTACAATTTAGGGTTTATGTGAAAAACTTTTACCAAAATAGCCCATTTACGGATTTTTCAATGCACGAGATAATTTTATCGAACCATTGACCCATTATGGCTACCGTAAAATTTTAAAAGCGATAACATGAACCCCGAACCCGTACTATGAAAGAAATGTCTCGCCGTAAACATTTCATTGTTTTACGAGGTTAAAACAGGCCACACACGCGCCTAGTAGCATCTGTTGACATAAAAATTCGGTATTTGCCAATTTCGGCGCGCATCATAAAAACTTAGACCACCGAGAGATGGTGGCAGCCGTCGAAGCGGGGATCTTACTTGTGTTTTTCGCCACGGCGCTAACAAGGGGCCCCTACATGACCGGAATATTTTTGTCACCAATTTCCTTAGGCGAACGGCTTAACGCCCCGGAAAAAGTTACTTAGACTTACCTGAGCTCTTCGGGGCTTGTCAAGATATCGTATATTTTATGGACCTTGCTTGCGTACGGTTGCTATATATTATTTCTTTTTGATGTAGTATTTGCTGAAATGGCCATTCCGTCTGGTGTTATAATACATTACAAATGTAATGATACATTGGCAATAAAATAGGGTACATACTTATTGTATTTCTTTTTTAAATTTTGTGGCAAGATCGGGAAATTTCGATGAAAAATTTATGAGACCCATCGCAATTTGAATTATAAGGCAGTGGCTATCACCGATAAACAGTTGCTTGAGATGTACTTCGACGTCTCGGGACGGGTGCGTTGCGGCCTATATATCACTTAAAACGACAGAGCATAAATCTATGGGGGCTGTCTGCTCGTTATTTGTGGTCGCCACGTGAACCGCCGGTTTCGGGTGAATATTAACGATATCGGCAATTTTCCGCAAGCTTAGTCGCGTCGCAATTTTTCGCCAATTGAGCAATCGCAGCGCGGGGCGTGATGCCGCCAAACAGTATTAACTGGCGTCCTTAAAAAACGTTTTACAGACATCTAAACTGCCGGTGAGTCTTACGCAACATAAAACCTGATTTTAACGACAGTTTTTCAAATTGTCGCTTTAAAAAACACGTTTATTTCTAAAATATCTACAACCCTTTCTTTTTATTCTATGATCTAGAAATATTTTTTTAATCACTAAAATATTTACGGTAGTTTTTGATTAGTTAGGTACCCGCTAATCAACAGGTAAAACAGTATAAACAAGTTCAAATGTCCACTCCCACAAAACAACATTCCGGAAGGCATAGTCTAAAAGTCGTAAAATTTAAAAAAACAGATCATAGGCTTAATGCTCATGTAAATAACGAACATCGCATTTAAGATAATGTGCTGTCACATAAAACAGGCTTGTTTTGTATGTAAACGATAGCTTGACAGACGATGTGAAAGCGGGCTCGTCCGGCCGATATTATGCGTTACGTTACAAGACAAGCTCTTTCAAGACGTTGTAGATGTAGATAGCGCACAAGAGATACTTAATGAGACAACTAGTGCATAGCATAACAATATTAGATAACAATCAAGCACTCTACACGTTTGCTACATGCGCACTAGGCGGTGTGATTGACTAAACATGTGCAAATATCAAAACAATTAGGAAATATGGTTGGAGAAACAATGGATAAAGGGATTATTTGGGGAGTTTTGACAACTTTTGACCATAAGAACTGCGAAGACATAATGTGCTCCTAATTTTTTTCCATAATTCGACAAACACTGTTAAAATTCTTCAATTTAGCAAATATCAAGTTTAGCAATTGTGCATTTTTCTAGCCAATCGTGAAATCTACCTATATTCAAAATTAGACGAACGATTCCGTTTCCGCTCCGCATTCAAATCGGTTGGAAAAGCAGTAAAAGAGGCTTTATGCCATTTTGTCTCCTTATAAAAGTGAAATTGTATTGAAATGTACGGCACGGCTAGGGGCCCACACAATGTTATGCTTTGTTGTCATGGCAATAATAGCTCCGAAGAATTCGCGTAGATTACCGTTACAGGAGCAAACGTACAATGGGCCCCTCCTTTGCTGAGTACACACAAATACGGCAAAGGTACGGGAAATTGTGGGGAAAAATAAGTTTTATGGTGCGACTCCGCGGCACGGGGACAGCCGTTTTAGAAAGCGAACGCTTAATAGAGGTTATGTCTATGAGGTTGGAAGGCGGGGTGTGTTTGTGAGCCTCTGGTTTTTGCTTTTGATTGGATGTGAAGCGAATTCTATATCCCTGGTAGTATCCGGCGAGTTGCCGCGCTTTATAACGTGTCCAATTTTGCAGCTGTCGCTCGCACGCCCCGTAATCGTGATCTCCTCCAAAACATTCGCTGTACATAATCAATTTCGTCCAAATTACACTCGGCTAGCAACTGTGTTTAGCGATTATGATTTTAAAAACGAATCTTGGTTGCGTTTTTAAATTTGATGGATTCTCTTATTAAAAATCGAAGCCTTCTACATTCTACTTTTATTAAAGGTTTCGACCAAAATGGTTGAAATCATTACGAATGAATCAAAAAATTAGGCAGGTTGTTTGAAGTTTAAGTGAAAGAATATAAATAAATGTCTTTAAATTAATGAGTAACTTTCGTAAAGTAAGTAAATGTGGGGTATAAACAACGAAAAGGCTATTTCAAATAGATTAGAAATAAAATGGATGAAGAAAGTTTCTATTTACTTCAAATAAAATTATAAGTATTGACGTAGATAATAAATATCTTAATTTCTCTTTCCATAAAACCTAATATAATGCAGGTGTTATCCCAATGTCATTCGCCCGAGGCGTGGCCAAAAAATTTGAACGGTAGCAATTAATCGATTTAACTACGTACAAAAATGTGAACTTGTAATGTTGTCTTGAATTGTCACTTTCACAACAAGATTGAAGTAGACATTTGTAAAAACATGGAAAGTAACAAGTGTGTTAATTGCGGATGCGATTGGATAATCAACTAGTTTGTACAAAAATAAATCCCGACAGGTGTAACCGGGGTTTCAGACCCACGGCTGTTATAGGTACCAGGTAGTATGGGTGTTCAAGAATCTGAATTCCATCAATACCCGTTAGCCACGTCACAACTAACCATGCAGTTGGCTTAGACAAAGTAACAATATCGAAACGATAACGGAGTTCGAAAAGAACACGCCTAACACGTCTTATGAAAATCCCAAACATTTTATTCCTGTAAGATTTTAGACTTTCGCTTCGTTCTTTAGGAGTAGCGAATTACATAGCTACTTACTGCCCGACGTGCAGACTGGGTTACACCAATCGTGGTCGCGAGCGACTTGCTACTCCTAATAACGCGTGTAGACCCATAAAGACTAATATTTAGCATTTTATTCCTTTCGAACTTCGTTATCGTTTCAATATTGTTAATCTGTATACGACACCAGGTTCGTCATTGTTTTAATGTCGTAAGAAAGAATATTTATTACCAACGATGTGGTAACAAATTCTTATTAAGATAATATTAGAGATAACACATTTTACCTATTACTGCTACGCAATAAGCCTTATATCTAGGTTAATTTAAATCACCAGTCACCTATGTAATAAATTGTATTTCTCCAATTTCAAACTTACATTAGAGCATACGGTAGCTTTTAAAGCATAATAAACACGTAGTTGTAGATTAATCAAATTACATGAAACTGCTAGTCGGATGCAACGTATTCTCGAATCCATTCTACGTCCGGATTGCATTGTTAGTACCATGTAACGCATTTCCACTGGGCATGAGTAAGTACAGTATAAAGGGAAGCAGTGAATACTCAAAGGATTGAAGCATTGTACCGTCGAATTTACTCGTACGTCCGACGGTCACTATTAAGTTGGCTTTACAAATAACCTAACATTCTGAAAGGTAATCATGTTTATAATATGATGTGTTTCTGGTACGTTTATGGTTTAACTGTTATGTTATTATTATTCTTGTCATCTGAAAAACGTAGCATGAACTTAAAGGACACCTGGCGAAAAAAACAGCCTTGATAAAAAAGGTATGATCAGGTTTCCCTAAACCTAAACTCTAAGCGTATGTAGTCTGTATGGAAGAGATAGCGAACCAGCCGTTGGTTGGCTAATATTTGCATTTAAGCGTTAATATTGCTTTTATGGGTCTATACGACATATTTGACTAGCAATATTAGCATACATATAAACATACGTTTCGACTAACGTTTCGGGCTAGACACTATTTAATGGCCAATATTTGAACCGTAAAGCAAAATCATCTGACGTATGGACGCGAAAAGAGAAATCAGCCAACCAGCATCCAATTATTCCGGACATGACGTTCTGCCATTGGCTGCAGTGCGTCGTAAACGTCCAATCTTGCAGGTGTCACACGCACGCGCCGCGGTCGAAACGCTGTGATTCAACCAAACAGCAACAATCAACGGGCACTAATGAATTTTTAGTGGGCAAATTGCATATGTTCGCGTCCAATAGGGTGCATGAGAGAAAATATAAACGTGCACCTTTTAAAAATGGAATTTGGTAGCAGACACTTTTTTATTTTTTTAAAAACGGAGGCAAATTGATTTTCTGTGCATTCGGTTTGCAAGTCGGAAACGCGTATTTTCAAAAAGAAAAGTTTGAATCAGGGTTTTAATTTTTTTTAATCAGCCAGTGCTATCGAATTCATGGCAAGGCCCGACCCTTATTCACTTCATGTTTGTCGATCAGTAGCAAACATGGCCAGTCTGCATATTGAGTGTAAATGTAAAAATATCTACGTATTTATAAAATTTGTAAGTAATAATCTCAACAATATTTTTAGGTAAATGATACGTACCTACCACATTGGTACTTTGTTATAAAAACACATTGAATGAAAGTAGTGATAAAAAATAGCTTGTCGTCGTTATTTTGATCACCTATCCAGTTATCTCGGAGTACATACCTAAAGTTGGAGCCGCATATTTTACTGGTCTTAGGCCATTTGCATTCCGTTAAGATGTTGGCCTCGCCCGTTTATAAAGTAGCGTATTCGTGACTGGATATTTGTAGGATGGAATATTACGTAGGCAGATAGGTCAAAACGTACTCAAAACAATTTGAGCTGATAAATAACGTATATACTTCGTTGCTATTCATAAAGCTGACTTATCTGCCTTGACCAGTTAATCAAATTACCATTTAACGCAATAATTTTATATTATATACCTTAAAGGAGGTTGATGAATGTGGAAAAAGCGTAAGTGGTGTGCCAGGACTGTAGCACATGTCTGGAAGGATCTCCGCGTACTAAAAAGGCGAGATTGTATGTACAGTGGGAAAACTTGGCGGTCGACCACCTATAAGGTGAAAATCGCTTGGCAATTTCACGTCTGTCAGAGCAAGCCCCGCCCCCTAGTAGTCAAGGAGCTGGCAATAATTTTTTGGTAGATATTTGAGGCATGCTGAAAACTTGTCCTGCACCTCTCCTATTATGTCCCAACACAAACCCGCAGACCTGGCTGAGTACCGGGGCTGAACCAAACCCCAATTTTTATTTTATTTAAAAATATATTTTATAATCCAAAAAAATATAATTTGTCAGTTTACCTGATAGGTAGAAGTTCCATCGAAATAATTTGTCTTTGTGAGTCTTATTTTTTAGTTATAAATAAAAAGATGAAAAATATTTTTGGGGGTTTGCTTTAGCCCCGCTACTCACCAGGCAGGTCTGCAGTTTCGTGCTGGGATATAATAGGAGAGGTACAGGATATGTTTTCAGCTTGCCTCAAATACCTACCAAAAAATTCTTGCTAGCTCTCCTACTATTGGAACGTATTCGTAAACAAAGGGTCGAAGTGCTCTTCTATTGGCGGAAATAACTAGTGGGCGGGGCTAATGGCGTTTAAAGAAATCTGTTTGAAAAGTGTACTACCGCCAAAATTCCCGACTGTATGTAGAAACATTAGCTTATGATGATCATCATTCATAGAATCAGTCAGGTCATTATTATTGATTTGAAGTCAAAAAGTTAATTTGATAAGTTGGTACCTACAGCTAAGCACAGGATATTTTTTCATTTAAATGTTAAACTCGCGGCATAGCTGCCGTTTTCAAAAGGATTGACCCGTTTTCGGACAATGAGGCTAAGTTTTTAGCATCCCGTCCCGTCCCGTTTGGGCCAAGCTAGTACAGCAAATAGCCAATACTAGTATTATCAAAGAAAAGTTTCAAACAGCTCAGTCAACAGTTGTAACGACTAGTAGAATTATTAGGTATCATTGGATAGACTCGTTGGCGAATTGAATAGTGCTCTTGTTTCTTGTTCCAAGAGTCACGGATTCAATTCCAACTTGTGATAAATAGTGCCTGGGGGTGTCATTTATATATACGCATTAAAGTACATTTTGTGTTTACCACTTTTGTTTTTGATATCCGTAACACAAGTGCTTAAGCAAATAACATAGAAATCGGAAACTCTAATGAAGTTGTGTGTAATATTCTCCCATCGGTAAGGCAACATTACGCAGCTCGGCTCGGTCAGCTCATCATATCAGCGTTTATGGACCGAAATCAATTATTAGGTAGTCTGCATCGGCTGCTCATGTCACAGGCATGGATGAATGATTGAAAACGATCCTTGCCCGATGTGCACATCAAGGGGTATTTCCCAGGAGTAATTGTGAATCTCATTACAAGCCCGTCCACACTCGACGCATCAATGATTCTGCCTCGGACCAGAGTTATTGCTTTTGGAAAGCAATGTCGCCTCCGATGCTGGTAAATTTATTTCGTTACTGTAAAACCGAATTTCACCCATATCACTAATTTATACTTCATACCAATTCATTTGTCGTACAGTCATTACAGAATATCATGATGAGATAGAAATGTTCGGCAATTCGAGAATGTTCATGATTTTAGGTAATTATGGAGCTTTGAAGTCTTTGATAAACCAAATCGATATGTGTGATTCGTTTCGACATACAACCAAAATTTTAAAAGTTATACGTGTTTAAAGTTCTGACCGTTTACACTTTTTATACAAAATCAACGTAGCGCTATGACGTCACACCGCAACATGCAGAACATTGTAAAAAATTTTTTTTGTACTTTCACGTTCTAAAATATAAATTCGTTTTACAAATATATTCATCATGCCAATACATAATGTACCATTGTAAAATTGAGACACAGCATTCTCCATTGTATCTTAACAATTTATATTTTTTGCTGCTTTGTATACAAGCAGAATCCTTAAGCAAATTTAGTTCAATAAAAATAGGTTAATGTGAAGAAGGAAAAGTTACACAAAGCAGTGTAATTTGGTTCTTGGTTCTGATATTCTTAATATTAAATCTAAAATATAAATTGGTTTTACAAATATATTCATCATGCCAATACATAATGTACCATTGTAAAATTGAGACACAGCATTCTCCATTATATCTTAACAATTTATATTTTTTGCTGCTTTGTATACAAGCAAGAATCCTTAAGCAAATTTAGTTCAATAAAAATAGGTTAATGTAAAGAAGAAGGAAAAGTTACACAAAGCAGTGTTATTTGGTTCTTGGTTCTGATATTCTTAATATTAACTTCAATAAAATTGAAGCCATATCAAATTAAAACACATTAGGTATACATTATATTTTCAACCAGAAGGTTAAATTGGCTGTCGTACGTGAGTGCCCGGCTTTTACTGTGACATCAAAGCAAATCTATTAGCAAATTAATTGTTCAAACGTTGAACCAGCATGTTTACTAAGACTGAGCAGGCAATTAGGTTTCAATCGAGTGTCCCAAGACCCAACGGAACGATAACAAATAATCGTGTTTAATATCGCTTGTCCGTAAAGTCGCTTTTGATACGGAGTAAATGTTTCACTAACATTGGTGAAATGGCAAAATGTTAGGCAACTAGCGGAATGTGCGAGAAGTGCTAGAAATAGGGTTGCTAAGTCCCAGATTAAACATTATGATTATTTATTGGATGATATATGATCGTTGATCATTTGGGTGCCATTTAATCTACCAAAAATACCTCCTAGAGAATAAATGTCAATAGAAATGAATAAGATACTTGTAGAATAACACGCAATATTGTCTGACTTTTTTATACTTAGTCTCACTTTTACCTATTTGCAGATTCTTGAAGCTACTACCGATTTTTTCTGGCAATGCTGGTTTAGAGTTAGTAACAAAAGTATTAGGTATTATCTGATCACATGATCATGTTGCATTTAGTCTTACTGACATGTAGATGTCTGACAACCCTAACCTGGGAGCTTGCTGGTAAGGTGAAATTCCTGGCATATTTTTCAAACCTTGTGCTTTACGCTTTAAACCAGCCAACCGTGGCGCAATTTAATAATGATAGTAATTATAACAATCGCGCCTGAGGCGGGTTTTATCAGCCAAACATGGACCGGATGCGATGTAAACATTATTTAGTTATTAAATTGTAGGAGAGCATGATCAAGAGATGTTTTCACATATTTACTTACTAGAAATAGCAAACCATGCGTCTATGTGACACGCACGTCAAATAAACAATACTTGAATTCGCACGGAATTTTCTTTTTTGAGGTGTAGATTTAGCACAGATGACAAAAGAATATGTAGAAAACGATTAAGATAAACTTACGTCACGTGCCTATTACTCTGACTTATTATTACCTAAAGACGCACAACATAGTCACTATAACTCCAACATGTGATGTATTCTAATAATGTTTAAAAGTAATGTAACTATTTCAAAATAGCTTAAGTTTGGTTATCACAGTCGTAGCTTGCGCCGATGCAAAGCGGTGTCTTTGCATAAAGTTTACGGTTTTTGCATAGTTAGTATTGGCCCGGATGGCGAAATAGTTACAAGTTCAACGTAGAATTTTAATTTAACAAAAATGTTAGGTTTTTGTTTAAAATCTACGATACTTTAAATAATAAATAGGTAGGTACTTTAACCGTTATTTAAGGTAGCTTTTTAGGTTTTGCTTAAAATCATTACTTGTAGTATGTTATTACTTATTTAAATTTTAAGTAACTTAACACAAACGACATGGTTTGGGCAAGGTTCACATTCCCAATTGCGTTCGCCGGAAACCAAATCTATTTGCCTATTCCGACCATGAATACCGCATCGGTATTCTATCCCTCTTAAAATACGATTTGCCAGAAAGAAACTTCGTTTCCAAGATTCAAACTCACGAGCGTCCAGAAACCAATTTCCCAGTGAGCGTCTTAGAATATGATTTTATAAGAGTTAAGAGCTCAATGCATATTCGATTTGTACCAGCAGTGCTGGAGACAAGAATACGAATATGAATATTCAGCTGCAGTATGCACTCGCATATTATTCGCGATAACAAGGTTCGTCAGCGGAACAGAGTGGTGGCCGCCAGCCGCCTCTATAAGTTCAACTATTTTGTACCACTCCTGAACTTGGCACACGGCACAGTTTGAGAAAATCCGATTGAAACTTCCGAAGAGGATTTAGTTATTTCCACCCGTTTAAATGAAATAAGTCAACGGTTAAATTGCTTTTAATTCGATAACCGTGCGGGTGAAAATATTGTGCGTTCTCATTTTGTTCTGTTCTAGCTTGGCACGGTGAACGGTCGAAATTGGCAAGGGAGAAAATCAAACACAGTTGATTGAAAATTGGTAACGTTTCAGTTCACGGAAAGGTTATTTATTTATCAATTAATACACATATTGTCTCGTGAAATTACTTCCTTTGAATATGTAGTTTGGAGTCAGGTGGGAGACATTTTGTCGACCGGTTGCTGTTACCACCATACAGTTGTGTAAAACCCGCCAAGTGACTCTGACCTCTCTTGGTCAGGTCGCGTTCCGGGATCAGCACTGTACGAACCGGAGCCAGGGGGGACCATTGTTGCGGCAAGCGGCGGACCAGTGGAGTCTTAGCGGCGGTATTGTGCGGGCGGAGCGGGTCAGCCCGCCGGCCTGGGAGACCCGTAGAAACGGGGGCCCTTCCGTCCGGCGGACTGGCCAACTCCGACCCACACAGCTCAATACCAATGCGAGACTCCACGCCTTGTCTCGTTGTTGCCGCAGCAGTGGTCTCCTTTTTCACGGCTTTCAGGGTGAGTGCGACAGGCTCAATATGGTCTATTGTGCCTGTCGACCTCATATTTGGATCTCACTACCGCTTACCATCAGGTGGAGTGAGGTCATCTTGTTAGCCTCTTTATAAAAAAAAAAAAAAATGTATTTTTGTACGTAGGCGTTCCTTTTAGCGCGATTGTGAGGCTTTTTGTTACGACATCTAACGATTGCTCGCAAATTAGTCTGGTAGCAAGAATCAAACAAAGGTGCGCATGTTGTAGAAAGCTATAAAGTTTGAAACCTGACTTAGGTGCAAAAGTGAAAACAGAGAAAACCTGTACCGGCCATCGCGTATCTTGGCTGATTTCCATTCGCGCGAGGATCCCTTTATATTACGAGGCCTCCAGCTGCTAAATCCGCATCCTACAACTTCAATCCGGGCTAAACAAGTTCCAACTGAAATAAGCAGCCGTCGCACACTTGTTTCTTTACGCCTCGGGAATACAGGAAAAGAAAGAAAAGTGTCGGGTCTTACGGTGCATATGCAGGGGTGCGGGGGTCACGGTGGAAATCTCTCTACTTCAAAATGAAGTTACGGATCCGCACAGAAATTGTGTTTTATATTTTCCCCGGCATGTGACGCGCGTAAAAACTTTCAGATAGTTTTAGACCTTTTTTTCTGGCGGAGAAAAATCTGTGAGCGAAATGTCCGCGCAGCGAGCAGACATCGGCGAGGTTAAACGCCGGTTTGACTTAAAGACAACATTTTAGGAGAGCTTTTTAATTAACATTTTTCTGACTAAAATTTTGCGTTGCATTTTTATGGCTGTCCTAGAAACGGAACGTTATAAATACTTGATATTACCCAAATTACGCTTAATTAACATCTATTAAGCAGTCTTGAGCTAGGCGGCGGGCGGGCTATGCATACGATTACTTAAGCGAGTGCATAAAGCTCTTGCGTAATTATGCAAATTTACGCTGACATCTCTCATTTAGTTAGGCATTTTGACAGCGTCTTTGACGCTATATCCACATGCAAATCACATTAATTTAGAAAGTAAAAGTTTTCGGTGGTTATTGAACATGTTCATCTTTGGTTTCGCTCGAGGGGATTATTTAATGCTTTGACAATTATGGCGTATGCCGTGGGCGGCGTTGAAAACGAAAGTGCATCTTGTCCTTATAATATCTATTGTGTTTAATGTTTGGGTGTGCGTAACACCTGTCACGCGAATTGTATGTAGGTAGCCTAATGTACACGCGGTGCAATTGTGGCATTGAAAATAAATTCGTTTCGCAAGCTCTAATACTTTCCGTCACGAACAAAGATAGTGCCTCGATTGCAGGTCATGCGTATTTTATTGTTTCGTAACTAGATCACATTTCGTTGTTTATCGTGAAAATTGACACACAAGTCTAGCATACTTGTGGTCTACTTTAAATAACACGTACATACGTAGACAATGAAAAAATATTTCAAATATAATTTCTTAATGCGAGTAAAATATCTATGAAAGCTACTTTCAAACTATTATGAAATCTCAATAGGCACAAACTGTATTATTTGTACCTCTACTTACTAAAATATTCTGAACAATTTTATTTTTCTTTGGCCGTAATCTTATGAATAAAAAAAATATCATTTAAAGCACATACTGTGAGAGTTATATGTAAACAATAAATTATTTTAATTAAATTAAATATAAAAGAAACATAAGTATAAATTAAATACCTATAAAAATCTTTAGATTTATTATTAACATTATTCTTATTTATGTCTGCCAATTATTTCTTAGTAATAAAATAAATTCATAATAAAATATTGAATAGGTGTTTTATTTGTGAAACCGTACAACCATTGAGTCGTCTGACAGTTTTTGTTGTAATTTATAGTTTGCACGATCATAACGCACAAATCGATAACGCTATTCCAATATTAATTTTAATATATAAACATTCAACGAAGTCACTGACCCAGAGGTATTTCGAAATGACCATTCGAATACCACCTTGCCCACATATCTGTGTGGATGTGTGCCTACGTAACAGTAAACAACTCGGAGAGGTTTTAACATCAGACCGTGGCAACTGGCAACCACGTAGGTAATCTTACTATCTCGGATACTACGTATTTCTAAACATCGACAGTCGTGAGACACCCGCGCTGACTGGCGGTGAGGTGACTTCACTGGCACGCTCCGCTCGCGACGCACGCCGCATCGGAACTAAACGCAACATAAACAGGTCTTTAAAAAGTTACACAAATATTTTTTTATAGGTTTTTTTTAACGGTTTTTTATCCAGCCATTTAATTCGCCTTTCTTTTGTTTCAGATGTGTTCGACAGTGAGTTTATACGCGCGAGTGATTTGACTGCCGACGTCTGTGAATTGAAATGTGAATTTTGTGAAAAAAAAAGTGTTTAATCGAACTCTTTGTTCGTGTGCAAATATTTGGGTTTTATCCCGATGAAGTTTCTCGTGTAACGTCGCTGTTTGCAATTTGGTTCACTGAAAAACTGTCGCCATGGAGACGGAGGAGCTTACGAAACTTGTCGACGGGATATACAAGGTGAGCTTTTTAAAGTTTTAGCAAGTGAAGTGTACTTTTGGTTTAAAATGTTTTCTCGTGGTTTGTCGTTAGTAATGTAGGCACTTGAACAATACAAATAGTACATATAGCTTATTCTTATAATAATTTATCTATGTTTATGCTCTTAACTTAGTATATTAACATTCATACAGAGTACAGTTGTATCGATGACAAGCATCACAAGCACAATTCGCGAATGTAAAAGTATTTTGGCAAGATCGGGCAAGTCACTGCATACTCATTTTATTTTGAATATCGGAAAGTAAAAGTATTATATAAACACGATTATTAGCTCGTTAGTATTATTACAAGTGCATAAAGTCCTGGTTATGCCATGTACACCGCTAGTTTTATTATTAATCGTTACGTAGCTACAGTTTTATTATACATGTTTTATTTTAATTACAAAACTGCACTCCGTATTAACTGCAGGTTATTTCAAGTAAGATGAATGTGTTTTATACTCAATCTTACGTGTTAGTAATCTTAATAAGGGTGTTTACATAATTATTACGATTTTTTCGCCGATTGCACGTATATTACATACAAGAAAATTAATTTAATGTATGTTCTAAACAATTAATTTTATTTCAGTTGAGCACCTAAGTTTTAGTATGTTTTTTTGAAAAGTTGACTTGCATACTTAATATTACTTACCCATACCTTTTTGTATTATGACGCTTTGGGAAAACAGAAAATCAACATTAAACATAAAGCCTCTTCCTATCGTTCATTCATCACAGTCGTAAACTCTATTACATTATGACTTGCGTAGTTATCAGAGTGAATCATTATTTTCTCAACCAGAGCGTTTCTTTACCACATTCACACAATTATCATGGATGAAACCTACATTTGGAGCCATTTAAAATTAAGTCGAGCGATTCATTAATACTCGGTACTCAGACTTTTCACAAGACTTACTAGTACAGATTAGACACTTTGTATTTAGTTTTAATTTTTTTTAATTTAAATATTGATTGGTTTAATTTAATTTTTCTTTTGTATATGTTTAAAAACATTATTTAAAAAAAACTAATTGATTAGTAGTTCTCTTTGAAAATATTATTATTATAGACAGAAAGTACCTCTTATTATTCTCGCAACAGCTAAATTATATTGACGGACGGACACTGCTAAGCATACATTGAAAGCTCTCTAAAATCAAAACTCCATTCTGTGCAATATTATTTTTAGTAATTTAGGACAGCAACCAATTATGGATCACTAAAATAGATATTATCTAGTTAGATAACCTATAAAATGTACTAGTTAGTAAATTTTATAGGCGTCTCAAAATTAAACTTATAAGGTTAATATGCCTCCAATTCCTTTATCTGATAGAATTTAGTGGTCACTAAAACTAACGGTAATCTTTAACATCATAATGGCCATATTTATAATGTTGACTTGGAAATTCATTACGATTCATGGCAAGTTCAATGTTCCCATTAGATTAACACAATTCTAACGAAGAATCCATAATATTACCATGCCGAGACTGGTATAGGGAAATGCCTTATTTAACAGTAGCTAATGACTTAGGTATGTTTTTATATATTTATTTGGCCTTAAAAGTACTAATAAAATTAATTAAAATTTTACGTTAATTATAAAGTAATACGACATTATTTATTTATTAATATATTTCAATACCTCAGAATAGATAAGAATAGAAGTAGAGTCAGCTTTACTCATCTACGCCCAAAATTATAATAGAGTTTAGTATAGGTTTGACTTTCAAAAGTCAAACAAAATGTTTATTAGATAGATATAATCTTATTTCAATCAATCATGTTTCGAAGTAATATTATAGATTCTTCGAAATGTTAAATTATTATATAACTTTAAACTACCAGACTGTAAACATTGCCACTTTTATTAGGCTACGTAACTTAATTAAAATTTGTTTGTTTGTCGTTATTACATTTTCGGGACAAAAACTGCCTTCAATACGAAATTTTATTATGATGTAAATATCTGAAATAAAAAAATATTCTATTATAGTCTATACTATTCTGATTAAATTCTCTATTATTGTAAAAAACGTTTGAATAAGTTTTATTTTTTCGACCTTTGTCAGAGTTGCTGACCAAAAATATTGCAACAATATTTTGTTCTGTAAATAACTATTATAAAGTGGTGATGTTTGCGTATTTTATCAATGCTTATTCGATAATCGATTGTGTAGCTAAATTTATAAATGTGCCTGCAAGTCGATTGTATTTTTTTATGTGTGTTACCTCAGAACTTATTGCGGTTGAATATTTAAAAAAATTATGTTCATTGAACAGGAACTGAACGCACCTGCAATATGAATGTCAAGGTCAAACGGTCAACCGATGCTCGAATCGATAACAGCATTCCAACTCGATTTCTCTAACGTGTTAATCGAATAAAATATGGCTCTTCTCGCATTCCTTACACGGACCTTAAATTCGTCGGAAAGAATGTGTATCCTACTTTCCTTTTTTGTGTTCAGTAGGTTTTTATTCAGATTGATGATATACATATCCACTTAAAAATGGCTGCCTGTAGCACAATTAACGATTGTATCTAGTTTGTTTTGTGTTAATAGTCAAATGTTTCGATTTAGAAATTTTTATTGTAAACCCTTTTTAACAACAACAGATTTAAATATACTTTACGAGTACATACATGCAATACTAGAACCGTGAAAAAAGCAAAATAAATTTTTGTTTTATACCATCCATGCGTATGGCAAATAATGTACCGAATGTGATGTCAGTTGCTCTTAGTGAAGTCTAACTACACTTGATTACGTGTAATCTTGTATAACATCAAATGAAATTGATATTGTATTTTTAAGATTAATATTCTTTTCCGGGTTCAAAATTGCATGCCTCATAAAATAGTTACTCAGACAAATACGGAAGTAATCGTTTTCAAGGTTGGTTTACGAATTTAAAATATCTAAAACATTTTGTTTTCCTCAGATACTTGCATACAAAATGCAACTTAAGTTTAAAAAAAAGTTGAACATTATGGTTCTATGAATTCATTTATATGCTAACTAAACTATGTCAAAACTAAAACATTTCCTTTATGAACCGGAATACTTTTGATAGCCATAACTTAACATAAAAGAAATATCAACATGCTATAAACGACTTTTCTCCTATTTTGAAATGCTGATTGATGTTATTGTATATGGAAACCGTCTTTGAATATTAATAATTACATCATTATGTCTGGTTTATCAGTGAAAGTTATTTATAGTCCAATTCAGCTCCAAGAAACCAGATGAATGATGTTTATTAATTTCGTAACAGCCATATACGCCTGTCTTCGTCTTATATAAATTGGTGCCTATCGTGTTTTATGTATTAATTTTCTGAATTAATTTGTAGCCATGTAAATTAGATACCGCTTTACGTAACAAGAAATTCGTTATGACTTACTGTGGCAGTAAATCACTTAAAAATGTTGATATTGCTGCTTAGAAACAGTAAGCTTACATAATTGTATTTTATGGCATTCTTACTTATTTTAATATGCACCAAATTTTTAAGGTATTCCTACTTATAACTTAACTGGAATGGTTGAGGTATTATAATATCTAGATTTTACACCTTCTCATAAATCATTAAGGTATATTAAGTGTGATGCATTATGGTGTTTTTTGATAACTTTGTAATAAATTAACCTTAAGTAGGTATTCTATTCTATTCTAAGTAAAACAGTGCTAAATCTAACATACTCATAAGTGTCAATTTCAAAACAGTCTAGGCTTTGAACGTTGCCCTAAAAAGTCCATAATAAACTAAGTGAAACAAAAATCCCCCTCAACATTCATTTGTTCCGGCGTTCCGAATCCAAAAAGTCGCGAACGTGCCTCGCGCGCCAAAAAATATGGCGGCGAACTTGAAAATCAAAATACGTTTTAATTAAAAATTACGATAACATCGTACGTGACCGTCGTAAATTTCCCAGTTTTTACTTGGTTGTCACTCGATGGGGACGTGGGGCAGGATTAGGTTCCCTGACAGCGCAATTACACGCCCCGAATTGATGAAGTTGGATAAGTGGTGAAATATTTATGGGGTCGGCGTCTCGCTTAAGAAGTTTTTACTGAGAGGCTGTTTCTAACGAGATCGAAAGTATCATGGCACTCTCCTTGCATAACGTTGGCAAACGTTAAATTCCTGATTATGGTTGCAAATAGATATTCTTTTATAGTATGACCTTCCATCAAATGTATATTCTGTACAAATTATGTTTGCACTTGCTTAATAAAGACGGGCATGTCCGATTATTTTGGGTACCGTTTATTTTTCGCAGAAGTAAATGTTAAGTTTTGATTTATGCAAATAATATTGGGCATTAGTAAAGTTGCTCTTTATAGTTTTCTTCTATGTATAATATCAATGAAATTTTAAGGTGAAGCATAAATTTATCTAATAGTTTGTCGCTCACAGATGAATCGCAGCTTAGTCGAACCGAACCAAAAACCTCGCTACGAGATTTTTAACAAAATCAAACAATCGTTGATAATCTGATATATCAAAAATATTTATTTTCACAAATCGACGGCGCCATCACAATCCAGCTAACGAGCTTTTTGTGCAGGATAAAAAGTTGCTAGAAATGTTTCATGCGAGTATGTATGGCCACGGTCGGATGATATGTTACATTGATAGAAGAAAGTAACATTTGCTTATGAATCTGATTCTTATTAAATGATTTTATTTAGCTGGACCCAACGGTGTATTTTTTAATAAATATGACTTTTTTATCTCAAAATATTAAGTAAATAACATTAAATTTTAGATCAACCAATAACCAAAACGTAAATGTTGAATCGCACAAATCTAATTCGAAACGTTTTTAATAAAACATTAAAATCACGACAACTTTACCTTTACTTCGGAATTCAATTTCCGCTTTAAAAGTATTAGTGGTTTCCTTTTTATCTGCAACGAAATTTAATTTTACTTGCGACTTTTGATAGGACTTTCGAGATTCGACATATCTTTGAAGTTCGAATCGTAACACATTACAAAAATAATGAAAAGTAAACTTAGTGTGCACAGTGAACTGCAAACACGTTTTTGAGATAAAACAATAATAAATTAGAAGCAGAGGTACAGCTGCATATAAACAAGAAGATTTGTCGCATAATAAAGAACCACTGCAATTTGCAGACATACATGTTGACTACAAAGCTTCTCAAGTGAACAAATCCTTCTTTTAACGATAACCAGATTAAAGATATTCACGTAATACCTGTTCCACTAACTGCTTCCCAGAAAATAAAAATGTCAAGGTTAGATATGAGACGGTGCTTTCAAGATACGCGGCACATTTGTCTTTGTTGCGATATCGGGCTACGCATCGTGTTACGATCCTCTGTAACCAAGAACCCATGACCTGTGGTGCTACAAAAGGGTTCTTAGACGCGGTCGATCCGCGGGGTTCAACTTGAACCGGTCGCAGGAACCCTGTTTCCTGCCTAGAATGAGATTGCTTCGCGACATTAAACCGGCCTAATGTAAATTTTCGTCGTTACTCTGTGTCTGTTTGTTTGCCGTTGCCGTGTATGGCGTGATTTCCTCCGGTCAATGGGAACAATTGAGCTGAAACACGCTCCCCAGGGATAATGTAACGGGGAACATAATGAGAGCTCTAATAGATCCATTCCGTTTTATTCAAAGAAAATTGCGTATTATTACTCCTTTCGTTAGAATTTCATTTAGAAAAGAGAGCGCGAGAATAATATGGGAACATGTGTATTACAAACTTCTAAAAGATTGCGTTGTTATTGCCTACTAAAAGCTCGTTCGTTTGTTGTAGAAAAGAGAACGTACTGGATGTAGCTAATGTAATTTTCTTTTCATTTTATAAATAACTAATGACCCGCCCTCGCTTCGCTTTGAGTGAATTTAACATAAATAAGTATCTTCCTCTTGAATCCCTCAAAACCGCATAAAAATCCGGTGCCTGGTTTTTTTCAGATATAATCATACATAGGGATAGACAGATATAGGGACAGCGCAAGGAACATAGTTTTACACAATTTAGTGATACTTAAACCATAATTTAATACTGAACAGGTACAGCCTAATTTCAACTTAAGTAATCAATTCAGAGGCAGTCTGGTAATCCTCTGACGTTACGAGGATAACAAATACAGAAACAAAGTTTCCCATTCACGTTAGGTGTGAATGGAGCGAGCATAAATCTTTAAGCGTCGTTAGCAAACCTGACGTTAGTAAGGTAGCTGACCGTAACTATTTTAGTGATGTGTCCTCCCGGGGTGAATCGTGGCTGTGCTATTTGAATAAGAATGGTCGAGGCGCCTTTGGGATCTGTGATGCCGGTCTTTACATTTCCGAGTTCTGTATATTGCTGGTGAGATGTACCTACATATAGATATGGAATACTTATCTATCGCCATTGTCATGAGATTTTCTGCACCGCAATTTCAGCGGCCTGGGGATGAGAGATAACATTAGATGTATAAAAATATATCTATCAAGCCGCAAAAGCAAAGATGAAAAACTATCAACCTCATTGTAGTTAATTTGATACCATTAATACACAGTTTAGTTGCTGGTAAATTGAGTTCTCGTTATACTAATTAACATTCAAACCTTGGGACACAATAACTCATAAAATTCTTCAATAAAACATGAACCTGTTGAGTTTTAATCGAAACATTAGAAATAGTCAAAACTTCTATTAAGAGATATTTCATCCGGTTCGAAAAAAGCGACAGTTATTTGTTTAATCCGATCGTCGATTATTCAAATTTTAAATCGTGAACGTGTGAGACATTATGATAAAGAGCTGACATTATACTCGCAATATATTATTGTGATTATAACGTTAAGCTATCAAACGTTACGATCCGGTGCTTTCACCAAGCCGTATGCGATGTAATTCAGCTATAAAATCTATAATGATAGAGTTAACTTCTGACAGTTTTGAAGTGAAAGTTAAATGACTGTTTCGTTTAACTGTTGCTACGTCAGTTATCGTTTATTTTCTTTCAAATAGTTGCTATTTGATCTTTTATAAATGAACATAGGTAAGTTTTTACTTTTTATTTAGACATGTTGCTTAGATCAATTGAAATCAAATTAGATTGATATTTAAATTTGTTGTTTTAATGCCATTAAAAGCTCTGATGTGAATTTAAAATTAGTCTCCGTTCTACGGCGGGATCAAAAATGCGTTTTTTTTCAAATTTGTTATTGTTATTTTTAACTAAGTAGGTATAATATAACAATCCAGATATCCATATTCCACAAAAGTGTATTTATAACGTAGTAAATATGTAGGTATCGTTAACTTCACATAAATAAAAATTAAAACCCATTTTTTTCATCATAATAAAATAAGTAGTCTTATCGAGAATTATATGTCTATGATTCAAGCTTTCCGCTCCACCCTGTTAGAGAGTCCTTTACAAAGTCAATATTTAAGTGCATGATCAAATCAACGTATACAGCTTTTAGATAGCTACTAAAGTTTAGCGAGCACCCTACCACTACACCCTACCCAGAAATTACATTTGATCCTTTATAATTAAGTGTGAAAAGGGAGACAACACCGCCTATCTGTCCACGATAAGAATATTGTGTAAGAGTTAACTAACCATATTAACGATCAGGTCTTAGTATTCTATAGCCCACATCATCATTTTTAAAAATGAGTAGCTTTGTTTCGACTAGGAATGAACCACACCATAATCCTTAGTTTCCTTACTATTCCTTATTCCTTACAAATATTATAAATCCGAAAGTAACTCTGTCTGTCTGTCTGTTATGCTTTCACGCAGAGTACTGAACCGATTTAAATGAAATTTGCTACAGATATAGTCCAGAGCCTGAGAAAGGACATAGACTTTTTAACCGACTGCGCTATAAAGAAGAAATGTATTACCCGTTAAACGTCTCTACGCGGACGAAGTCGCGGGCGGAAAGCTAGTTGGAATATAAACCTCAAAACTCCAATTTGATACATCTGCATTTTAGACTCTTGGTATATTAGATATCTAATATATGATTCTCGATATTAAGTTTTGAATTGGTTCGTGTGATTTTTGTTTCTGCAATCTATTTTTTTCTGTATTCCTAATACTAATGTTTGCACTTGCAACAACTATTTCTTAGTTATCTTAAAACGCTTAAACTGTCGCGATGGAAGCTATGGGAGGCTCAATTTTCCAAGTCAAACCGAGAGGACGTTTTGTGATATAAATAGGTATTTATTTTGTACTTTATCTTTTGCGATTCCGAAATGCAAATATAAGCGCCAAACATTTCAATGTTTTGCTGTATTCCGTCATAAAAGCGCGCATACTCATTTACTTCATGTTGATTCACCATCGCGCTTTATATGACACGATTTTTATGTGTTCCTATGAAAAAACTGGCAGCATAAAGCCATCAATATAAAGGCTTGTCGTAAAATGGCAGTACGTCGCCGGATCAATGGCGGAGAGAGAAAATATAAATAAAATTTGTCTTCGGGTCGCATATGTATTTAGTTTACGCGTATTCGTCCAAATACAATTTTAGGAAGGAAATTGCCTCCCGGTGGAACCCCTACAAAATGGAAGATCTGATATTAAATCTGGATGACAGTTATTAGGACTCCTCGGAGTGGCTTTCGGTGACACGCAAGAGCGGAATGTTATGAAATATTCTCTGGCGGACGTTTAACGAAACGTATCAATTTTTAACTAATCTGTTTAAATTATTTTTCATCTATCAGTGTAAATTATTTTTTTATTAGTGTAAAGTGTGCGTGTATTTTAAAATAAATTCTGAAGCCAAACGAAACTTTAAGCTCTATTTATACGTCTACAAATATTGTTGTATCATAGCGTTTTATTATTGTTTTATGTTAAAAGCTTTAATTAATTTATTAAGGTTAAGACATAATTAATTATCTTGAACATATTTTTTAGTAATTACTAGTAAACAAGATTAAGTAAACATTGTGTATGATAATTAATTTAATTGCGAATGACAAAAACTAAAAGATATGTGAAACTAATTTGAAGAACGTGAAAAGTATTTCAAAAACAGTAGATTGATCTTGTTTTTTTTTAAAACAAAAACGTCCTTTCAAGATTAAAGCAATGAGGTAGCATGCTGATTTGATATAAGTAGGACCAAATTATTCTACACCATTAGAAAAGTGCTCGTTCAGCAACAGGGTAATCTAAAAAATAACAGCCGAAAGATATCATTATCATAATTTAGCAACGAACACGTTATAACCAATGTGGTCATAGAGGCTAGATTGTATGGCTACAGAGGGCAATATGGCCCGAAGCCAGGTAGGTCGATGACATCAAGGAATGCTATTGGCGTTTTGCCAACTAATGACATGAGAGGAATAATCTGCCAACGACCTACGCTAGGATCATTATCCAATTCAAATAAAATTGTAAAACTGGACAAAAACTTGAAGATGAGTGTTATTCAAACTATTCTGAGTAAACATTATACCAACATCTAGACAGCAAAGGAATCAATATCAATATTTGTACAGAAGACAGAGAAATCGTTTGTCTAAGTTAAAGTTCTCGACAAATCCCGAGAATCCAGACACTCTTAGAGCGATTTCGCACTGATCGCCCTGTGAGCAGAGTATTTGCTAAAACACCTACACTACACTGCAAAAGATACAAAGAGAATTAGGTTTCTTTAAACTGGGTGTTTAACGTTGTTCGCTGTAAAAGGGGAACAGAACAGATGTGCGGATCCTGATCAGTAGCGATTGTCTGGAAGATTAAGCAGGAATAGACAGGAATACGCCTCGAGCCCTGCCCACTCAAGAAAATTTGTTTTATAAACGTCGTCCTGAGTCGCGCGAGGGTATTTTCTTTTGTAATAACGATGAACGTTGTTTTTCACCAAAGGCTATTCACCTTCAGTCGAATGATTGTCATACTCGGAAACTTTATTAGACTTTCTATGTTTAGGTATTCTACTTATGGTTATACGGTTGCTTACATAAGGTTACTTTATACTAAACATAGCGCATTAAGTTGCTAGTGCTTATATGTATCTTGAGCTAAAATTCAATCTTCACCCATAACAATAATATTTGTGTAAATTGGCTCAGTGAATCAGTGGTTAGCGACCCTGGCTGGCGGTTCCAAGAGTCTTGGGTTCGATTCCCACTCGGGACAAATATTTGTGTGATGAACATCAGTGTTTGTTCCGTACCTGGGTGTGAATATGTATTTAAGTATGTGTTTATAATTATATATGCATGCAAGCTTTGCTTAGTTTGAGGTCAGATGTTTAGGGTTGAGAGCCATCCGCTCCCCCGGAAGTCCGGTGATGATTACGAGGCTACTCCAAGCCATCATCGTATGTCAGTTAGGAAAAAAAAGGAAAAAAATGGGTTCATACCGTGTGTGGAATGTCCCAGATATTTAACTACCTATTCTATGTATTTTTTAAATTATAAACACACAAATTAAAATCCCTTTCACATTATTTTGTAGCTTGTCACTTTCATCAAGAAAACGTTACAATCGTCCCTTTATAATTTTTATCTGTCGCCCCCTGTGGCTGTAAACAGACGTAAATTCTTCCCGATCCGCTTAACTTTTGACTCAGCGGGTTTTAATCTTGTTAAAAATTTGAGTCAACATTATAAATTCTCAATTAGAGGCATTCGTTTGAAAGTATTACGTTTTTGTTACACCGTTATCCTTTGCACCTTTAATTGACGTTCATTAGTGTAGAAAACCGTTAAAACCCATCGTTTAGGTTGTTTTTGAGAGTGGTTGAATTTTATTTTATGCTTGCGCTTACATTAAATTACAAAACTTACTAGGAATGATTAATATTTGTTTAATTATCATAGAAAAACTTGTTGAACGTACCTATTTCAATGTTTCGTTTGTATTTCAATATTTCACAACAACATCACATACATTGATCTGATCCCGTGGTAAGTAACTTAAGCACTTGTGTTACGGGTATCAGAATCAACAGTGGATACACAAATATACTTAAATATATTTAATATTACACCCAGACACGGAACAAACACCGATGTTCGTCACACAAATATTTGTCCCAAGTGGGAATCGAACCAACGACTCTTGGAACCGTAGGTAGTAAACCTGGGTCACTAACCACTGTTCCACCCAGCTAGTCAATGATTTATAACAGACATTTTTTTCCTCTTATTTCAACATAAGTGAAAAGACAACTTAAAACACATATTAAATTACAACCAGTTCAAAGGAATCATTCGAGTCGAACTGGAAATTAGCATCGTGCAGCCATTTGATATAATTGGACGACGAAATCCTTTTAAGGGCCAACATATGCCATCGGAATACAATGTAATTATGCTCGTATGTGCTTAGGGAGGCACGGCAGCTGACGCAACTGTGACGGCAACTAATAAGGGCGAACTCTGCTGTCTTCGTGTTTGCACAAATTACATTAATCCTTATTGCCTTTATAAGAACGGCAACGCGAAAACTGGCGGGGGTACGAGTCTCTACTAAATTGATCAGCCTTAATCTATTTACGTAGGTCATTATGATTGTAATACGTGCTTATAAATCTGTTACAGTACCTATATGAAGAAGATATTTCGTATATAACAAATTTATTACTCAAATTTTTAACCGTATATAAATAATGTTGTTTAAACTACATGAATGCCGAATTAAACTCCATAACTTGGTCTTATCAGAAAATTAAAAAGGCACAAAATGGCTGGCTTACATTTAGACATGGTTAATTATCCGGGTGACATGAGGTCGATTCTGTGGTATCATAACATAACTTTGAACAACTTTCTTACATAATAAATAACTGGATTAAAGTTATTTGTCAATTCCTGATACAACAAATATATAGGCAAGCAACGCGTCTCAATCGCGAAGCTGCGCCGAATGTCGCTAACGCGGCGTATCGTTATAATTATATTACCAGACTTTCGCTTCCTGACGTCTTTGTACCGACGCCGATTGTCGTTCATGTAATTGCCGACATTCTGTACCAACATGCCTTTGGCCGTATCCCGACAGAAATTAGTTGCTACGAAATATTTTCCTAATTACCCCACGCGAAACAAAACAGCATCGTCTTCTGTGATATTTCAGGCTCTAACATGGAGTCTTTAAAGGAGTGTTTCTTGTCACAATATTTGTTTACGGACACGCTTTAATGATCACATAGAACACGGCTACGTTTGTGTAAAGCTTAGGTCACGTTAGGCGTGTATTGATGGGTGTTGTGTAATAATTGGACCTCGCCCATTGTCTCTTCGACTTTCTAAGTGGAATGGCTAGTGCGATTGCCACAAAATTAGAATTACACAAAACATTGGCTTACTTCGTTTCGTCACAGCGCGAATTTGTTCCGTTCCGTCGTCTCGGCTACTGCGGTTGGCGTGACAAATGTTTCAATGGGACTGTCCGAATTCCATTCGTTTTTGCCACAAAGAAATATTGGGACGAAAGTAAAAGTACCTTATTTTGTACTAAGGGAAGAAAGGGATTGGTATTCACTATAAATAGTTCAGTCTGGGTATCACTTACCTTTTTTTTTTCTCCCAAATAAAACATTAAGTTGCCTTTAAATCCTACTAAAGCAGGGTGTACAAATAGATCAACACATTACACACTCAACTAGCTAAACTGTAGTAGTCTATAACTCTTAATAAATTTTACTTATAAATTGCATTTGGTAGCACAAAAAATATTGTTAACCAGTAGCAAAAATCCAATGCACTTTCAAGCTCGGAACAAGAATTCCTTTACCGTCCTGCACCACCACAGGATTAAATATTACATTAATAATTTCTTGGCCAACCTTTGAGTATTTATCGGGCAAAGGAGCCAGGAGCTAGGAAGCTCAAATTAAGTGGGTATTGAAAATTCAACATGATCAACATATACCGGGTCGAATAACAGTGTGCGGCTATTACCGCCCGGGGCACGTAGGTTACCCGCTGTCGTGCAAATATTTATCCACATCGGATTTACGTGTTAACCGCTCGAATCGTAATCAGGTTTGATTGGGAAGCGGAATCAAAGGCGACCGCTGGCCGTGTTCTGGGTCTATTAGACAGGGAGTTGTTAGTACGTTACATGTCGTTAAGGTCAACATTCGTTTAGTAGTCTTTATGCGGGAACTGTACTTTAAAGTACACGTTTAAAATTCGCATTTGACGAATTAAACTCGCGTATATTTTGAATGTAACTTTATTTAGAGACCGAAAATTTCGAAACACGCTCGGGCACGTGGTCACAGGAGACCCATTCATTTGACAATCGATCTTGGTTATCTGAAATTCTTTATTGAGTGAGTTAAAAAAAATCTCTTATTTTATTTTGTTCCTAAATTTCATTTTAGGTTACTTTTTAGGAATCACCTTCTATAAGATTCAATAATATTAACCAAGTCTTAATCCGATAACAAATAGTAGCAATGGGCATTATTTTTCTCCTTAGTCCTTGTTTTTTAACTACTCAGAGTCCTATTGTGCACCAAGCAAAACCGCATACGCAATTACATAAATTTTAACCCCCATAGGGTGGGTGATATTTGAAGAATTTCATTATGGTGAACTCTTCTCGACCGTCGGAATTCATTTCGTTTCAAACGCACCAACTAAAAACTGACTTGGAATTATATTGGATTCTTAAAAAGAAAAACTTCCGTTCTCATTTCTCGTTTTTGAATTGAACTGAAACGAAGCTTTACTGTATAAATAAGTGAAAATATCATGCAAATTCACTTTAGAGTTTCAATTTACTCTTGCTAGAGTGCAAGTATCAGAAAATAAACGTACTAAGTATTTTATTACATTTATGTCACCACCAACAATGGTTTATGGGTTTATGAATCAAACAATGATCAGCTATTTGTATTGAAAGAGCCTTGTCGTGTCAATGAAGTGCTTTAAAAACAAAAGCACGGCCTACGCTCAAAGTTGCGAGGTGTGGAGTGAGGCATTCTCGGTATGCGGTAGCGAAAACACTCAATTCGTGACTTCTAGCCTGTGATTATACTACGTAATGCGCTAGTCAGAAAGGAATGGCATTCGACCTTAATAAACATTAGTTCATAGGAAGCTTCGAAGCTAATTGCTTTTAAAATCTCCGCAATAAAATTACCCGGGCATAAATCATTAAATCAATTTCGATAATTTAGGTACGTAAAACCGAAAATCACAACGAATCGTTTTAGTGCTGTGCAATAGATCAAAGTTTCCTCGGACCGGCTTTGAATTATTTTTATATCTTTCGTAAGGTATGTTTTTATGCTCGCAGCAATGGGCATATTAGTCTCACACCAGCGTCATTATAATTTCCGTGTAAAATGTTACATCGTAAGACCGCAAATTGGCAATATTCTGAAAATGTGTGCGGCCCCCGTCATCGCGTATTCAACGACATATTACGACATTTAGCAAGTGCTTTACCTCAGAGGCTCCGTTAAGTATTTACTTAAGCACCTCTGTAACTTGAAATTTTCTCTACCAATACACTATTTTTTAGCCACTTAACATTTAATGTTACAGAAAAACATGAGAAGCATTTCGAATTGAAATTCGCGGGCAGTTGTTTTAATAAAAAAATGTCGGAAGTTTACCAAATTATTTGGTACAACAGTCGCAGAAACGTATGAAATATAACATTAAATAAAAACCGTAAAATCCGGAAACAAGACCGCAAATCAGTGTAGACCACAGTGGAAATTCGCCGTGGTCGTTTCATTATAAACCACACGCGATGAGTGGATACGAATACAAATTAAACTCGATACAGACAACAGCTGAATATCATGGAATACGAACATTTCTCATTAAACTCTACGTACCCAAAATTGCTAAGCCCGTGGGTCAGCCACGTAATATAATTTCAACATGATACGAATGCTTGTGTTTTTTTTTACATACCATATCGAACACACTGTGCTCATTCGTGCCGATAACTTATTAAACAAATTAGATATGCAATTTATCTAAACTACGAAATGCAATTTCGAATTCCAATTACAACTATGTAATATTTGAACCTGAACAATACGATGTCAAAATTATTTCGTGTTCGAAACGGAATTAACATCGTATGCAGCTATCAAAATGATAGTAGAAATTAATCCTTGATAAATTAGCAAGCAGATTTAGCCGTTAAAATAAAACGTTTTTTTATTCACGGATTTAAAATGTTTCCTTATAATAGTCTACTGAAACACGTCAAAATTATTCAATGCACTAATAGAAAGTTAAAAAAAAAATTTTAAGTACAAAGTTGTAAATACCAACAGCCAATGTCGCTATTTACAAACGAGCAAGATATTACAATATGACCTGACATTGTCAGTTTATCGCATGGAATGCAGCAGTTTGTATTCTAACTTAATGACGACACGAGTGATGAATATCAACAGATTAAAGATAATCCCCCGTCCACAATTAACGGGCAAGAACACGCTTGAGTAATAGTCGGTTAGATGGGAGCGTTCCTGTGCTGTGGCTTCGTAGCAAGTGCAGAAATTATTGATAACCGCTACATGTTTATTGCCGTTCGATAACTAGATGTTAATACCATCCTTGTAGGCAGTAAACTCTGGTCTGGCGCGAGTTATGGTCAAATACGCAATGAGTTAAATGTCTAGACGTAATATATTGCTGGTGGAGTTTATGTCTAATTGTTTTTAATGCGTTACTACAAGAGTCATAGATATTTACATTAAGAGTTCATATCATAAATACTCAAAACTTTTTTATTTAAAAAATTCACATCGAATCTCATTAATAGACTTCTTTTGAAATTTTCAATAAATAACTGACTAAATAAATCACGCTTATAAAAATCTAAATTAACATTACAATCCAAAAAAGTCTGAATAAACCTTTCAAGGTTTAAAAATCAATATGGTGATTGCGAATTTCATCTAAGGAACGATCCTCAATTTAGTTTCTCAATGTCAACATTACCATAACGAGATAATTGGATGTTATGTAAACATTGTAATGTTAATAATTTAATTATTGTAGCAAATTTGATTTAGACGGTTCAAATATTAGTTAGTAGGCCTTCTCGGCACCGGTATAGGTACGGCTGGCTTCCATTTCGGGAATATAAATTTTATTAGATCAAGCTTGTTGATGGCTTGTTTACAATTAAGGAAATTGAATTGTACACTTATACTAATCAATCTACATTAATCAAGAAGGTAACAATTCCATAACTTGGTATTATTGGCGTATCTAACTACATATTTGTAATTTTATACTTCATCATCATCATCATTATCACATCATCATCATTACCATTTTCTGACCACTGCTGGACATAGGCCTCCCCAAATGCACGCCACTTTTCTCTCTCCTCGGCCACTCGCATCCAAACCCGTACCTAATTACATGAAGTTATATTATGTATTATTTTAAATCATAATACCTGATGTTTCAACCAATATTTATATTTCTATTATTATTTCTAAAAAACTCAATGCAATAAAAGAAAGTGTTGTAATAATAAAATGTATCGACGCGGACGCGGACGACGGATACCTTATTAAATTCAATTTGCATAACTACCTACTTCATATTAGCTTTTAGTATCTCATAAGTTCTTGTGAGACGCACTAAACTTAAAAGCTAAATCCTACTCAAGCAAAGTGGATACATAGTCAAGTCATATACAAAATTTCTCCAGAAGCGCGATTTCCAAGCGAAGTTTACGAAAGTTTCTTATGACAGTGAAACTCGACTCGTTCGCATTTTTGTGAAGATATTCGTGCCGGAACAATGTACGACAAAAAGAACCAATGCGGGACCAAACACGACCTTGTTGCTCTAATCGTCATACTAAACGACAGTGAATGGCAACAAATATCTACATAATAATGACAACAGACAATAGACGCTAATATCTATGCTTGAACGTTCCACATACATAAATACCAATTATTGACTCCACTTGCAAGATGTTGGCCTTGTTAAGTTACGAGATACTTGGCTATTATCAACAGCTACTAGCGAGAATTAATTAAATGGATTTCCGCTGGCAAGATCAAATAATTTGTGATTTATTACACGCTCAGTGTATTCGGATAATGAATGGAAATCGATTGAACGCAACTTTCCGCTTTCACAGTTTAAAAAGTATTCGGTGGAGTCCTGCGAATGAAACTTTGCAAAAATTGAAGTTTGTGAAGTATTGAATCGAAACGGGCGCGGTCGGCGCGCTCATTTGAATCGCGCCCGGCTCCGTCTTTTGTAGTCGACTTCATTTAGCGAACTTAAAGGGAACTCTTTTATTTTGACCGAGCAAAGAACTTAAGAGTTGCATTGTTGAATCCGTAACAAATTGCACGCCGTGATTACGTTAAGAAGTCCGCCGTCGAATAAAGGTACGGCTTAGATTGGAATTTAACAGTTAACTCCTTTCCGATTGCAATGAATTTAAAACTATTCAAAGGATTCGTATTAGCTTTGAAGAATTTGCATAGATTAAGCTTTCATGTTGTAGGGGAATCTACGAATAAGGAGAATGAAATTGAGGAGAATTGCCGATTCCTTACGTGTGTTGTTTTCGTAACATCGTTCCCGAAAACGTCATTTTTTCGGACAACTTTTATTGTTGATAGGTTCTTGAGTCAGGTATTTTAGAATGAATATTCCCATTTAAATTATCTATCCTAAATAAGTAACATTATGTAGATATTTACAACAGTACAAAACAGAGTATCCAATAAAACATTCAAAGTCAAACAGGAAACAAACATCAGGCAGCGACAAAAAACACTGACCAAACACAACATTGTTTGCAGAACTGTGCAAGCATAATATCTGCGCGATTTGTAAGCAACGCTAGTGCATAGGAGCATCCGGGATATTATTTTTTATTTCGTGGATAAAGTTTGCTCGCTGGCTCCTTGTAAACACGTAGTCATGCTATGTCCTCAGTCTAGTGGCAACAAGTGTTCTAAGTAAACATCTGTACGTTCCTCGTATCAAGCGACAGCGGGTGTTAGCCTTTTAAAATCCTTTTCGTCGCAAGATATTACTGAGGAAAAAGCTTTTTAGCACTTTTTACGTCGAAATAGGAGTGAATGACAGTGTGATTTCTTGACAAATAGTAAAAACTAAACTGATTTAAAAGCATCCATTACACTGGTACCTTCAGTTAGATCATGGTCTATTGTATTACACCGTGAAACCATGCAGTGATCATGCGGATATGATGTTATGAAAGTATGACATTTTCTTGGTTCAAATCGAGCTCTAGCCAATATTTTGTTTTCAATGTATAATTTTTAAATGTTAAACCAATACAGAATTACAGTTAAACAAATATAAACATTGTTTTGACACACAATATTTCCACACAGCTGATTATGGGTGCTGTTGAGCACATGATATGCAAAATGATTAACGCGCGGTGTTTTACCGCGCGCATTAGTTCATTAATTAATTATTATACATACACGCACTCACAAATACTACTACATACTACTGTAACTGTACTATATAATGCAACTTGTCCGAAAAATATATCATAGGTATAATTAGTGCAAATTCAGCGGAGCGGAATGTAGCGTTATTCAATTTCTGATCTAAATACCGTTTTTTATCTTTAATTACTTAAATTATTCGACCTATAGTGCTCTACTACCAATTAAATATATTATAGTATATGGTTTCTTAGTTTATTTCACACAATTCATGACCAATGTACTTTTTAGGGTTCACATATAAATACATATAAAGGCAAAACGAGTACTTGCCTTTTTATTGTTTTGTTTGTAGTACATTTCCAGTTGAATTAATTATCGTATTAACACATTCCTTCTTGATAATATAAATCTTATGAATGTGAAAATCGTGACCGTAATGTACTGATTTCGTGAGAACTTTTGAAGAGTCAAGTTATTTGACAAGAACTGCAACAAATATTGTTGACACCAGTTAAAAGTGTTCCCAAAGCTCAATAGAGAAGCGGTAGTGATAAAGGCCTTCCTATGAATTTCAATTCCATATTCTCCAGGGGTGAATAGGAAAAAAATCATACGTGTGCGTAGGACATTAGCCCGAAAGGGTTCCGTGTGGGAGTTTGGAGCGTCACGGAGTCTGCCTGAGGCAATTTGGTACCAAATGTCGTTCGCTACGTGCCCCACAAATAAAGAGGATGGGATAAAGCTGCCCGTATTACATTAGGAACTGTTAGAATACAATGTGACTTGTGTCCCTATACATATGGATGGCGCGCTGAAAACGCGGGATTCCCTGACTTATGTATGAATGATGTTGATTTACATACGACATTGTTGGCTTTCTTAATATGTAGCGTTGAGGCGGGACTCGGAGCGTTTTAACAGGGTTGTAATCCGAGAAAATGATTATCTACATACCAGGTGGGAGCTATTATGTTTTTTAAAGCCAAATACTTAAACTTTTGAGAGACTTTGGCTTTTCAAGATAATATATGTGAAGGCTACTCATCATTTATTTTTGAAACTGTTTAAACATAATTATTACTTTGTAAAAATATTTTAGGTACATAAAGTATCATATGAAATTAACTAATTACCGCTGTTTATACCGTAACGAACATTAGTACGCAACAGTAGTCAGCATTTATTTATGAATAGTTGCAAAATAATTTGTAATTAATCATTTCAGGCTACAAATGTAACACGAAAGTGTCTGTTTAATGAATATTGTCGTATTATCGGTGTCAAAATACCCGCAAAGCAGAAATGCCTAATGAGGGATGTGGTAAGCGCGGTTCAGCTGTGACAGTAAGCATACCAATCTATTACGAGTACAACAAAGATACATTTTAACTGATAAGTATCTAGAAGTGATAGGAGTGTTAAATTTTTAGTAACTTATTGTAAAGTTCCTACATATTGTTATTTAGATACCTATACGCGCGTATTTCAATAAAACATAAAATAGGTACATTTTAGGCACATAATCATTAGCGGACACGGAGTTCACTTCCGTGCAGGTGTTCCCAAAATAATTATGCGTTTCATAAACTTAATGCCGGCGTTTCCAACAATTTACTCTTCACAATCCAAATCAAACTCCCATTAAAAGTTGCATTAGAATATTTTTCAAGTCCGAACTTCCGGTAGTTAGGAAAGAATGAAATTGTCGTCGCCATTAATTCCTTCTTCCAATATCGCCGTTAGTCCCCCATTCCGTTGCCTACTTAATTTTTGTAAGTGCGTATCTATTTTTCACCCCTGGGCTGTATAGGCCCCCAAGATTTACTTCCCCGACGCGAGCAATAACCGGCCGGCTCGACACAGCCTGTTCGCTATTTTAAAAAGGTACGTCTGAATCTCGTGAAAAATTGCCTCCTTCCCACCCCTATGGCGAGGCCATATATTTCAGTCATTGAGCGAAGGAGATGGGGACAGATAACTTATTTAAAAGTGTTTATGTTAAACCAGACGTTGAATTGTAGATTTATGTTTGGGTGTCACGCGAAACGTTATTAGAACAGTGGGTAGCTAGCAGAACAAATGCGATGACGTGAGGGGTGGAAAAAAGTAACCTTGAATAAATGGAATCTGCAAATATGTTAGCATCTCTGCTACGACATGGCAACTCCCTTCTTTGACACTATGTATTGTAAATTATACTATGAATACATCTTTAAAGCACACAAAAATTTAATAAAACTCTATAAGTAATTTTCAAAGTACATTATTATTATATGAACAATTTAAATTTAAAAAATTATCTTTGAGTAATTTGCTTCTATTCATTCTTCCGATTACATTTTCACACCTATAGATAATCGTGATTTTCATGTTCAGCTTCCACAAAACAGACAGCTATTTTATAAAAATCCACTATACAGTAGGTAACATGAGCTATCGATTTTGTAACAAGTAGAAAATTGCGCAAACTCTATTACATACAATTTTATAAAATTGCCGATCGCGTTAAAGTTAATAATGTTATGAAACTACGATATGTTTTTTAAATTATAAACTATTAGTAGGCAATACGTGTAGGAAAGGTGTTAGATTCTGCCATATATATTTTTATCAAAGGATGTAAAATAATACCTGATGGTAGATAGTTTAGTTTTGTCATGGTTTATCTGATCTCTTTTTTGGTTATCATCGTTCGTTAAATAAATTTATCTCGGTATCTCATCATTCCTTTGTATTTATTTATATAACAAAACCTCCAATCGGTTGGTCATTTCACTGCGTAATAACTAGTCGCACCTACGCTCACGAGATACTATTCAAAGATGCTTCGAAAGTTTAGAAACGAGGTAGTAAAACACATTAGCACGTAGCCGCGCGGCGCCGGCCGGCGATATTGGCCGAAAAGGGAAAATGCATTGGCTTTTTGTAGCTCTCCTATAACAGGGGGATTAGGACCCACACGGCGAATATACCAATTTACTGCTCCTTGTTTACCACACCCTAGCTTGTTTGGTACAGTTGTCTGAAGTTGTGATTTCTTAATATGGGCCCTTGGACACCCTAACTGGATGGTAATGTAATGTTTTCATAATTACTGCGGACATGTTGATTTGCGAATTTGGTCTGTTGCAACATATAGGACAATTTGATTGAATATTTTGTACTATTTTATCAACGATCATCACTTTTCGATATCCGTTGCCTTCACCTACGAATTCATATCGAAATCAGTCCGATATTTTGTTGCTTATGTAAATACGAGTAAATATTCACAAAATTATGGTATCTGTCTTTTTTGTACTTATGTGAAGTGCAAAGATGGCTTAAATATACTGAAGGTGATATGTCTACCAGAGGGTGTCGTACAAGAAATAGGCAGATACTATCACCCAAGAAAATTTACGGATATTCTCAAAAGGCCCTTTAGGATGCGTTGCATATAGGTATAATAGGTTTTTTAAAGACTTAAATGCGAAATATCTTTGAAGTAATTTTTCACAGGGTTTATTTATACAAATCAAGGCATTCATACCATATGTTATGTTCATCGATATGATCATAATTGGATCAAGTAAATTAAAAGTAGTCTGAATGAATCTTATTCGCTTGCCTAATCCTAAGAAAATGTATTGAGACAATGTACACTAAATATAGATAAAGGCATTAGGCATAGAAGATAACAAAAAGGTTTATTTTCCAAGTTTAGAACAATCGCTGTCATAAAGTTTGCTCCCAAAATTATTAGTAAGATAAACCTCGGAGTATTTGGCTACGATAGAATTTTAGATTGTGGGTACATTCTTGTGACTGTTGTAATTTAAGGGTTGCTTTTGCGTTGTTGTAATATTGGTATATCTTCGTGACATTTTATGCATTTAAGTATTTATAAATATCTATCTATGTAATATCAGTCTCTGACGTCTATTGTACAAGTTTTGTTTAGTTTGGGGTCAAGTGGCCGCATGTGGAGATGTCCGAATATTATTAAATATGTACGCCAAATACTTGTTCTCTACCATGATGCCTCATGATGCAAACAAGAATCGTTTGATAATTAACTACACAACATCTCAGAAAATAACATAATCACATTATCTATTCGCAACAGCTCTGTAATACTTCATCTGTAATAGCGTTAACCTCAAAGATTTACAATTTACCAGCAATCAAGCGTCGTTTATCGAAGAAGTCACTGCAAGTTGCATTCACGAAGGAATGCAGGCCGCGGTACCTGCGACCACACCTCGCTGAGGCCGACTTGCATCCTTGAGAGGCCGCATTCCACCATCAACGTCTATTTACGGTCTAAGTCCTCATTTCTGCGGCGATTGCATACGGCCATTTATCAACCTTAAAAATCTATCAACGCATTTCGCAACAACCCACTACGGTACTTTTAGAATGTGGGCTCAACAATGATTCGTTGATCGATTGGTTTCTTAATAACTTTGGACGAAAGAAACTTTGTTGACCACAACGAAAACAAAACACAATCACAACGCAATCAACTTTTTTATATGACGTTTAAAGAACCTTAACTAAAAATCTATTGTAAATTAAAAATTGGAAAAATTCACATTCATGCCTGACTGGATGGGGACAAATTCTGGACGGGGAAAAATTCACATACATGACGTAACGCCTGGATAGTATAATTGGTAGTACGTGGGGCGCGTAATCCCAAGATCGTGGGTTCGGGTCCCCGTCCAGTCAGGCATGAATGTGAATTTTTCCAATTTTTAATTTACATTAGTGCTCTGTGTAGCACTAAAATCACAATTAAAAATAAAAATCTATTTCTATTGTTTCAGAATATCTTGGACAAATTCAATCCTGGAGCGCGGCAGATGATAACAGCAGGGAAGGCGTACTTGAAAGCTTTACATGGTAAGTAACGAACTGTTACCATGTTCCCGACAAATTTATTCAATAACCAATAAGAAATTGAAATAAAACTGTAGGTCTTCTTCCAAGTACACGGAAGCGTTACAATGCGAGTTCAAGGGAATTCAGGGAAAGTGGAGACGTCTCCAGGCTTTCGCGTCCGAATATTCGAAAAGAGTGACGCGTATTCAGTGAGACGTAGACAATTAATTTATGTACTGTAAGCCAAATGGGCGCATCTATATGCAAAACCTCAGCGTTCCACGCTTGCTTGGCTACGGAACTGGGGCGTAGTTTGTGCCAAATTGTCTCTGTTGGCTTATCTACAGTATTATGCCCGAAGCTCTAGTAGCAATAAACTTGGGCATTCTGCGCGATGTATGGCCCTTGGAGCTTGTTTCTACTTTATTTTTGGGGCTAGTTGTCGGTTAATTTGTTTCATTTTACAACACTTTAATGGCGTATGTAGAAGATTCAAACAACTTTCGCAATAATGATACTCTGCTCAGCATTATTAAATGTTGCCACTACTACTTTGTTTTGCATATCGCGTTGGAAATCAAAAGTAAATAAAGGTTGTGATAAGGATACAATTTCTAAAAATATTTTAGCTTACCTGCTAAAATTGTTTCCTTTTTGGCAAAAACATATTTGTGACCAAACAAGCAGGTTTGTTCGCAAAAAAAAATGTGTAAAGTATCACTAGGTATACGAGTACACTTGGTTTTAACAGATGAATGTGGCGTGTAAAATTCATTATTTTAACAGCCCCTGGAGAGACCATTAACATATTTTATAAATTATCTGCGCTCTCAGAGCTCGAGATTTAAAAAAGCTCTGCCCCAAATGTTTTACATTAATTTGCACAAAAACTTGTCCTTGTTACTTTAGCAATTACCTTATTTGACTTCAAATGCGTTTAGAGAATGTTGTTTGGTCTAAACTTGGCGTACGATCAAACTACCAAACGGCCTAGCTATTTGGATAATAAAATAGGCCCTTGTATAAAACATCGACTCTAGTTGTTGACTTTACTAGGAGCAATAAGTTTATAAATGAAGTTGTCTGAATCAAATTTACTGAAAAGGCAAATGGACTGAAATAATAAACACATTGCTTATTGATTTTTAATAAAGTTTTTATATCCGTTGATGTTTTATCTTGATATGATAGAAGTTCAGGTAAAGAAAATTAAATACTAGTTAAAACCTGTGCTGAATTTATGGTTTCTAATGAAATAGTTTGGGATGAGTCCATGAACATCTATATAGATAAAGGGGTTGAAGAAATTAAGTATTTATAAAAAAATATCCTTTCATTATAGTTTATCTTTTGGCTTTTAAGTCTCGAAAAAGCGATTGCAAGATGCGTGACAGATAATAAAGCTTGATCGGAAGGGAATGGCAAAAAACGATTTGTTTAAATCATGGAGTGACAGCATCGCCATCCGATCCGAGCTGATGATGACACGTCTACTCCAAGCCAAGTTCGAGTCGGCTAGGAAATTGACGACTTCGATTTTCTTTCTCCAGCTGGTGTTTTGTATTAACCTTTATTCTCTTTATAGGGGCTGCGGCAGCATCAAGACTGTACGTGGATGCGGTGGGCAAGCTGGGCAGGCAGGCCCAGCAAGGGACCTGGGGAGGGTGTGCCGATATAGGTGTGTACTGAAGATACATGAAAAATGTATAATTTTGTTTGAAGTGTCGGATTTTTTATGTTATCTGTGTAATGATGTCAAAACAAAACAAAATGGACAAAATTGTGTATTAGATATCCCCTAACACAAACATTTTTTGCGTAAATGAAATGCCCTATCATAATACAAGTACAAGTATGTACCCAAATATAAATTCATGGCGCACAAGGATAGCGGAAAACAACATGGCGGACATATACCAAAATAATCCATAGAGAATAGCTCAAACAATATGGCGGATATTATACCGAAATAATCCACAGATTCAGAATCCTCTTACCTGTTTATAGTATTAGACATTATGTTGCTACTAGTTTAATACAGCTAAAACTGGAATACTAACCATTGTGAATCCTCGCATACGATAACATACACTAGAAACATATTTACGTATCGGTGATTATATTTGATAATAGCTCAATAATAGTTCAGGTTGATTTTAATTCCCATGGAACCATTAGTATTTCAAATATTATGTAACTTTTGACGTTGTACTAGGTATACTTTATGTTTTGAAAACACGAAATTTTATATTCTCAACAATTAAATAAATTGTATAAAATGTTAATGTATGTATTTTTATTTATTAAAAACAGGTACAGCATTGATGAAAGTTGTGGAAGTCTACCGAGAAATACAAGACCAACAAATGAATATTGTAAGTAAATCTCATCAATCTTCTAACATTTAAAAGTCTAGACTTTATTCAATTTTAAAATTCGCAAAGTTTCGTTGCTAATGGAAGAACAACGCTGCAGTTGTGTTAATTAGGGTAAGGTCGCCTTAGTCGTACCAGTTCAAGGAAAATAGCTATAATTTCTATTGTAATATAAATAAAAGAAAAATCTTTGCATATATAAATTCTTCATTTATTAACTAATCAACAAAGACTAATAAGACATATAAAAATCTTTTAATAAAATGTTTTTTATAGGTTTTACTAAAACCTTCCTTCGGTACGACTTAGGCAACCGGTTGCCTTAATCGTACCACCCATGGCCTAAGTCGTACTTAGAGTAAACATATATCTTTCCAACTAGAATTCTAAGGACAATTAAAAAACTGCGTAGACTTTTATGCTACGAGATCAATTTCAGTCTTACTTATAATAATAATAATAAAAAAACGTTAGTTTCATTTCGTAATAATGAGTACCTTTAGGAAATAAAACTATCATTTTTTTAAATGCAAATATCACAAATTAGGTACGAATTAGGAAGTTTATGCAGGTACGAGTTAGGCAGCGAGGTGTACAAAGTTAAAAACCAAAATTAATAACATAACCTAGAAACCGTTTACCGTTTAACCTAGCTCATATCAACCAGAAAACACTATAAAAACAGACATGAATCAAAAAAATATTCGCTTCAACACAATCTTTTGTGAAATTGCTTATGAATGACGTAAAAATATTACTGAAAACTGTGCAAAAACCTTACTTTTTCATTATTTTTTGATCGCGAATTCCGGCAAGCCGCCGCGTGTTGCTGTTTACCCGTGGTACTGAGTAGAACCATATTGCACCGCTAGATGTCACCTTTTCATGACGGGTGCGCAGATATCGACGTGGTACGACTTAAGCGCTGGTACGACTAAAGGTACTTTACCCTACTTCTATTCAATGAGCTGTGGTGTTAATATAAACTCATGGTCATCAAATTATTAAAGTTAAATAATTCATCAACAGTTTTTAACTGAGTTAAACGGATGTAACTCAATATTCGTTAATCGATGTTTCGATTAAATTGATCCGAGTTGCTCACGTACAGTTAATGGTTTTAACCATCAAATTAGCTTTAAACCGTTTGGTTCAGTTGAATTGTATTGGCATTTTCTTTGAACAAAAAGCAGATGTCTTTAAGTTAATCAACAATTTATCCGAATGCTTTATCATAGTGCGTCGCTTTGGTGAGTTATCATGCAAGATGTTTCTAAGGCATACTCGATAAAGGTCTAGGATGTGATATTGAATTAATCTCCATTGGTATAAATGGCAATTGAAGGTAATAACCAATAACGATAATCTCTTTGTTTATCGCAGTTGAAGGCGTTCTACGTAGACTTGCTGGTCCCTCTGGAAACTAATCTCGAAAAGGATACAAAAGTAGTACAGGTCAGTCAATAAGAATTCCCACTTTCATAATCTTTTATGTGAATAGCCGGTGTTCCAGAGATTGTTTACTACTGAGGGGAAAGGCTCCGAGTTCAAATAAGCTTAGTATCTTGTAAGATAAGAATTTCTATTAAAAAAGTTTTGTCCGAAGTGAACGACCCTTCCGTAGGTATTTTTGTGTACACTGGCTATTGTCCCATTGAAGATAAATGGAACACGGGTATGGAATGAACTCTGTGTGATGTTCCAATTTAGTTAACCCTTGATCAAATACAGCATATAGAATTTTTTCATTGGTTTTCGCCGGTATTACAACTACATAAGGTTCAAAATCTGGTGGGAACTATTTTCCCTGTGTCTTATTAAGGGTTAAATAACAGACAAGTTGTTTGTGAAGATAAATACACTCAGGAATAGGAATTTTATGTTTGCATGCTTGCCCTGTTCTAATTTCATACACATAAAAAGATTATTTATTGATCTAACTGAATTCTGAGGCCAGAGATAATGATTCGATGATTTTATACAGCTAAAGATATATAAACCTGATATATTTTATCGAAAACACTTATCATTTTGATTCTGCTTAACGAAATCGTCGATATCATTCGCAACGTAGTTAATCATAGTTCAAATTAATCGAAAATATTTATCAGTGCCTGATATATATTATAAAAGCTCATTTTGTTCTTCTTAGTCGGAACAAAAAAGGTTCTTGCAACAACACAAACTCCGATCCGAGAGCTACAGTAAGGCCGCGGCGACGATCAAGAAGCAGCGCAAGAAGAAGACCAATGTCACCAAAGTTGGCTCTGCGATGGACAAGGAAATGAAGGTAAACTTATTATTATAATTTAAAAAATATTATTTGTTTTCTTACTGTTAGTATTGTTTACTACACTATTATTTAGGTTTTAAAACTCAATTGATTTGTTCAATTAGTTTAGTATCTGCGCAGGTAACTTCAAAAACTCATGTTCTCAATTTCAGATTTTGTTCTAAAGCGAATTTATTAAAATAACATCAATTTTCGTCTTTTTAAAGATTACAAAATAGTGCAATAACCAGATGTTCATAATGTTCATATTTACATAGTTCATAAGTACAACTTGCACTATTACTTCTCGTAAAGGTTCACATTGTACAAACTTAGTTTATTTTATTGGTACCTACTTACACTTGAAATTGAACTACACACAGAGCTAAACGATATCAATACTGTCTGTTCTTTGCCATCTTGCCTCGTTGGGTCTGTCTAATATCTGTTACATGTATTTTTTTGTTGCAGAACATGCAAATATTGGAAGAGGAAAAGACGAAATTGGACGCATTTTGCGAGCAAAGCTTGAAAAATGTAAGTTGGGGGAGGGAATCTTTTTTCTGTGCATGTCCTTTCGACGTTTTATTGAAACGTACCAAAGTAAGAATGTAAACAGTTATAAAGCTGAGGATATCATTTTAAATTGTATGTACGAGTAGATTTAGACGTTTTAAATGAGCTGATTTCGGTACATTTTTTTGGTAATACAAAAGTTTTTTTTTAATATTAATATTATCTTCTTCTTATCGTATGGTTCATGAACAACCTAGTGTCAGAGTTTTTAATATTATTAAATGAGGGTAATAAAATACTATAACTTGCATATTTGTATATAGCCCTTTTTTGTCACTAGCAATGTCACAGGCTTTATATACCTAGGTACAAAAGATACTTCTGGCGTACAAGTGTCGTGCGGTTTGTATTGTCAGTTTTCCTAACTGGAGTGATGCTTGGCAGCTTTATGCTAGAAATTCTAGCGAAAATAATAAACCCATGTTTGCGATGGTTGAGGTTTATCTAAAAGCTTAATTTGTACCGAAGATCCTAGACTTTATAATAATTATTATTATGGCCAACTAATAAGGTTTTCCATGATTGCCGAACTCCTTCCAATACAAAATCGACATTTTCTTTTTTATCTTCCCAGGCAATGACCCAAGAGCGTCGTCGCTACGGCTTCGTTCTGGAACGACAATGTTCTCTCGCTAAGCACTGGCTGGCCTACCACTCCGCCGGGGCTACCGCATACAACACCGGGCTTGAAGAATGGCTAGAGGTCTCCAGGACCAGGGAGTACCTTCCACCTAACGTGGAAGCCATGTTCGTTAGCCGGATGAGGGTACGTACCTACTTACTATGTATTTTATTACCTACTTTATCATCTTTATCGAACTTATGCCTACATTTATAGGAAAAGTGCGTAGGTGTGTTTCTTAGTAAATATCTATAGGTTTTATTATCGAAATGGGTAAATAATATATCGATATGCCCACTTGTGCTTAAATAGTGTAGGCGTATTCCTTAATAATAAAGCTCTGGGTATGACTCTATATCGCTTTTTGTACCTATTGATTCATAAAACTGTTCCGAGAATGCTGAATATTTCAAATGGTGTTACTACATAGGAAATAACGCACACCATTAACGTCAATTACCATATTAACTATACTTAAATATAAAATTTGATGATGAAAGACTTAACAGCTTTCCGCCCACGATGTCGTTTATACCATTAAACTTTATCCTATGTCCTATTGCATCTCAATACGGTCTGTGTTTAGTATCATCATCATCATCATCAGCCCATATACGCAGTGCCGTAACTAATGCGGTGCCAGCGGTGCCCAGGCACAGGGCGCAGACCCTGGAGGGGCGCAGAAATGACCAGACCTGTATCTAGTCTTATTTATCAAGGGCGTAATTTTTTAAAGCTCGCACCGGGCGCATAGAAGGCTAGTTCCGACACTGCATATACGTCCCCACTGCTGGGGCACGAGCCTACCCTAAACTAGGGCGATTAGGCCTTAGTCGACCACGCTGGCCAAGTGCGGGTTCGACCAACCCACTACACGACCTTAGAATTTCTTCGTAGGCGTGCAGGTTTCTTCACGATGTTTTCCTTCACCGTTAAAGCATCGAATGATGGTACATATGAATTTCAAATTTAAAAAACACATTGGTACCTGGCGGGGTTTGAACTGGCGACCTCTCCCATGGCAAGCAACGACCTTAACCACTCGGCCATCGATGCTTTTTTTAGTGTTTAGTATACATTAATCAAAATAGGTTTAGCGCGAAAGACATAATGTTTGTCCACTCTGGTCATTGGTCAACCCTTGGCTTACAAAACAAAGGCATTAACATTTGAAAAACTTACTTGTTTAGTCATTTTGACGTATATGACTCATAATCCTGCTGTGATATACCATAAAAATGTGTCTCCACTGACGTAAAATTATTTTTATGGTCGCTTTTATCGTAAACGGACCATTGAAGTCTCATATTGGACTAAAATAACCGAGGAAACAGGGTTTTGGTATCAGAATTGCATTGAGCAAATAAAAGCAAAAGGAAATCACTGAACCGACCGAACTGTTATGGTTATGGACGCGAATCGATTTCCAATTCTGTTATTCAATATTCCGATTTGTTGTTTTAGGTAAGTACCTTATATAAAGCTTACCAAAATAACGTGGTTCATTTTGTTATTGAGTTACAAATCAATCTTTGGAAACACGATTATTTTCATTACTTCTCAGAGAAATTTCTTTATACAATTTATTAGATTAAGTAAGCTAGAAATGTAAATTGAATATCTATAATACACACATAGATTATACTAAAAGCAATCAAGGTTATGATCACTAATTATATATTATAATGCTTGTTCACTAACTCTAACACCGAAACGCGTTACATAAGGGCTCAATAAAAAGCATTCCAGTCGAGTTCACCCACTCATTTACAAAAAAAAACAATTACTTACACATTGCTAAGTTAACAGCCTATCCTAAAAAATGTAACACAAAGCGGAAGTCGAATGGCACAGTATTGTTTTCGGAGCGAGATTGACTAATGGTTCCGGATGCACGGTTAGCTCTACCGGGTATGCCTTCAAAGCCAGGAGGTACTCTTGGCATTGCAATCCAAGAGAAGTGTTCGGTGGTGCATTGATGTTTGCTTGGTGTCTGTATGCGCCCATTGTGTTGGTATTTGAACGTTACGTCTCTTCATAAGGTAGTACTACGGAAAGGAAACAATGTACGCCGTGATGTACATGACCTTCCGATTCAATAGTAAATTGAAGACACTTTGTTAACCGCAGTTTTGAGGTATCGGAACTAGGTAGTGCTTTAAGTATTGACTAGTACTTACTTTTGAAATTTCGATTAAAATTCTTTTTTTTAAATTTTTATAATCGACGTTCACGTCCCACCTTAAGAGCCCGGGATCTGAAAGTGCATTCCAGACTTATGATGATGTATAATAATACGTGATAATGCGGTGGATATTTATTTTGAATTTCGTAATGCCTCGGGTATAGATAATTCCAAACACGAATAAACTCTTTGCAATGACATCATCTAATACCTACTCCAAAATTAATTCACCCATCATGCCAATTAGGTTCCGACAGGCTTTAACAACAAAACATCGTTATGCACCAGACTCAGGAATTCGTGACGTCATCAGGCTTGATTGCGGTCACCTTGGTCTATATACATAAAGGCTATAGATAAGATATGTGCTAAACGGTATACCTACTCTTTGGTCTAGGTACTGCAAACCTGTTTGTATCTTGTAGACCTCATGCGACCTCGTACCTTATTACAATAAATAGGCGCAAAGCGGTATGCCTAGTCACCTTTCAACTAGTGTACTTGTATGTAAGCTCTGTATGTATGATTGATCATAATGAACTGAAGATTACGACCTACTTTGCAGGCGTTCTAATGTATGACACTTATTGATGAACCCATCTGAACAAATTGGTACCTATTGCCCTTGATTGTAGCGTCCTCACGATTATTAGTCCAGTTCAAACCCGCCAGGTACCCAGTTCAAACCCGCCAGGTACCAATGTGTTTTTCAAATTTGAAATTCATATGTACCATCATTCGACGCTTTAACGGTGAAGGAAAACATCGTGAGGAAACCAGCACACCTGAGAAATTTTTCAACGGTGTGTGAAGCCATGTCAGAGGCCTAGGGCGGCTTAAAAACTCTGACACCAGGTTGTTCATCAACCATACGATATGAAGAAGATTAATATTAAGTAGTTTGATACGTGATAAATACAATTATTTGTTTGTAATATAGAACTTTGTGATATTTGAGGTCCAAAAATCCAAACAATTACAAGCATTTCTCTGAACCAGACGAACAAAACACAGAATTACAAACAAAACTAAGTCCTTTTAACTTACGCATTCCATTACATTAAAAATATGACCTCTCTAAAAGGAGTAGAAAATACATAGCTTCTACTTACTGCCCGACCTATCGACTACGACATAATATGATAAGTTATAAAAGTAACTTCTTCTTTTTAACCGACTTCGAAAAAGAGGAGGTTATCAATTAGTCTGAATGTTTTTATGTAATTTTAGTGTGTCGGGATTTTAAGGTGTTTTTTTTTTTGTTAATTTTTTTTATTTTTCAACAGCAAGTGTCGTTCTGGGCCGACGAAGACCTCTACGCTAGCCCAAGGGCGGGAGACGACGATGACCGCGCATCAGTTGGCTCTGCTTTGAGGAAAACTCGGTCCGTGGACGCTTCCTGCCTTGACGTGAGGTCCATAGCTGAGCTGGGCTCGCCGGCCCAGGGGCTGTCGAGGGCCAAATCTGACTTCAACTTACAGACCAGCCTGCATATGGATGAAGAAGGTTTGTTAAACGTTATGACGTTATTTCCATAGTTGCAAAATGGCTGACTGCGGTTACCCTAACGCACGCTAAAGCGCCGCGATACGCGGGGACTTGAAACGTGTGTGGAAATATTTCAGATTTTTTTTTTTATTTGTAACGCCTTGCGTTCGCGCAGGTTCGAAATTTGATAACAACCTATGCATGCAAAGGTAGGTATGTATGCATTGTACTGAAATGTTTATTATTTTTTTCTGGTTAACCGGCACGTTTATTGGCGCATTAGATAGTGCCCCGGTCTCATGCGCTAGGAGTCGTGGATTCGATTCACACTCGGAACAAATGTTAAATTTAACTATATTTGTATAAACAATTTATTTCTTTGATATAATATACACAAGTTCTTGCGTTCAGAATCTGAGCAATATATGTAATGTTGTACGATCACTGTGCTTTTTACTGAAATGACCATTCTCTCTTGTTTTCATCAGTCTTCAATAAAACTAGTTGAGTTTTGCAGCAATGGTTACCTACTCCAATTACAAAGCCACTAACTGTTATGTGGTTGTTATATGTCGGTATTACTCATCGCGTTTAAAAGTCAGAACTAATCGACATTGAGACTCTATTGTTGAAAGCCAATCTGTATCCGTGATGGGGTCGTGACTTGATATTGTCGTGTCGTGTATTGACTTCGACACATTATTACAGTTGCTCAAAGCTAGCAAATTGTTATATTGTTAGGTATTGTGAGTTTGCGTCTTTTGTCACATACCTAATATTGAGTTGAAGAAGCCTTTACGGTGGCATATTGTATGAAGTGACTAAATGAATAAGTATTTTTATTTCTTGTTACTTTGATCTTCCTACAATTACGAGGTAATAGCAAACATTTTATTCGTTATAAGATAAAAATTGTATTCAATACCTTTCTTGTACTTCTACTTTTTGAACATAAAGTATTCGTTCAGATTTTATATATTCAAAAAGAATAGAAGTGGTACCCAGTCGTTACACACTATTGCATAGATTGTCTATTGTGCGAACATTTGAAACAAAACTAATTTTATCCGGTCACGGGAAAACCACTTAAACATAATATTTATTCTAATTATGCAATAATTTATTTAAGACTCGACATTTCGAGGAGCTCGTAACGTCGCATCTTAAATAAATTTTGTTTAGATTCAAATTATTCACTAAAATCTCGTAATTTATTCAATTTAAATTGCAATTTATAAGTGCTCGCGGGTCAAGTTAAGAATGCGCCCACTTATAAACCTGTTTAACTAAAGCTGCAGTCCGTGCCGACACTGTAAGAACCATAAAGCGTCACACTGACTTCTTTTTTCTCTATTCAGATACAGACACCCGCACCGCGACCCGTCCATCATCGCTAGCGCCTCCGACCCACACTTCTCGCGACCCGCCTCTAGCCCGGGCGCTCTACGCTTACGCAGCAGCCGGAGACAACCAGCTCAGCTTCCAGCAAGGAGACATGCTAGCCCTCCTCGGAGAGAGGACCAAGGGCTGGCAGTACGGAGAGAACCTGCGCTCCCACCAAGCCGGATGGTTCCCGCTGGCTTACACAGAGCCGATTGCAAACGATGACGCCATGTGAGTTGATTCTCGATATTCGATATTCTCGTAGAGATGGTATGTCAGCGTCATATGTTAGTTGCTGTGCGAAGTACTTTTATCGGATGTCGCCACAATATTATTCTACGTCAATCTGCAACATGTCCGAGTTCCCTTCTCTCAGCAGTGGTACCCCCGGCCGCTGGAGCATGGACCCCGCGCCGTCATGGCCGAAAGCGGTCGGACGCCTTATATTATACTAGCTTTCCACCCACGACTTCGTCCGCGTGGAAACCCTATTCCCGCGGGAACGCCGGGATAAAAAGTAGCCTAGTTTGTTATTCTGGGTCTTCAGCTACCTGCATACCAAATTTCATTGTTACCGGTTTAGTAGTTTTTGCTTGAAAGAGTAACAAACATCCATCCACACATACACATACAAACTTTCACGTTTATAATATTAGTACATACATACATACATACAATCACGCCTTTTTCCCAGAGGGGTAGGCAGAGATCACTTCCAGCGATCCACTTTTCACCTCTGTGGGAAACGTGACGTGACGGGTTGTGGACCACGTCGCCGCCATTCTGCCTTGTGCATTGTTTTAACAAGGTTATTGCGTTCCCACGAGTAGCAAGGATATATGACGGGGGAAGGAAAAGGGGAGGCAGGATACTATCGCCTCGGATGATTTGGACTGAGTCGATAGTAGCTCGAGGAGCCGGGGTCGCTTACCCGTATACCGTTCACCAACCACCGGACAGATAGTTGTGACTGGTATCCCCTGACTGACATCTTCAGTCAGGGGATACCAGTCACAACAGTCACAACAGTCAGTTCAGTCAGTAAGCGACCCCGGCTCCTCGAGCTACTATAATATTAGTAGGTAGTAGGATTTTTCTATGTCAATCTGCAACATGTCTGACTCCCGTCTCTCGGCAGTGGCAGCTCCCCCGGCCGCTGGAGTATGGCGGTGACGCCGAGCGAGGCGCCGCCGCCCGCGCCATCATGGCCGAAAGTGGTCGGACGCCTTATATATTAATCTACGTCATCATCATCATCATCAGCCCATATACGTTCCCACTGCTGGGGCACGGGGCGATAATGCCTTAGTCGACCACGCTGGCCAAGTGCGGGTTGGTGACTACACAACCTTAGAATTTCTTCTTAGGTGTGCAAGTTTCCTCACGATGTTTTCCTTCACCGTTAAAGCGTGATGGTACATATGAATTTCAAATTTGATAAACACATTGGTACCTGACGGGGTTAGAACTGGCGACCTCTCGCATGGCATGCAACGATCCTAACCACTCGACCATCGACGGTTAATCTACGTCAATCTGCAACATGTCTGAGTTCCCCCGCAGTGGCAGCTCCCCCGGCCGCTGGAGCATGGCGGTGACGCCGAGCGAGGCGCCGCCGCCCGCGCCGTCGGCGCACGCGCAGACCACGCCCAGCACGCCGGCCGCCGCCGCGCCGCACCACCACGCGCACGCGCACCCGCCGCGCATGTTCGGCGATACCGTCACTGCGCATCATGTTAACAAGGTAGATAGTCAATTAAAAAAAAAAATCACATTCATGACCCCGCTTGAACGATCTATTCCGTTTTATACCAAAAAGTAATACCAATTTTTGTATTTGTAGCCTTATTCGTATGTAGAACGATTGGTATTCAAATATTTATCCTTTTTTGCCTCCGAGATCCGTAGGCAGGTATTTTTAGCTCCAAACGAAACATGATAATCTCTCGCTCTTTCCTACACCCCTTTATTATTAGGTTATAACTGACCTGGACCTTTACCTTCAGAAGAACAACATTAATTTTCAAAGCACACTTTTCATTCCGAAATTACTCGTCTGAAATGAATTAGCCATCAGAAAATCCTATACAGTTACAGCACAAAGTGTATGTTTATATTTGTATCTTTTAAGAAGCTAATAAAAGAGAATAGGTACAATATAATGGTTCAAAACACAACCGATCTCTACTTCATATCACAGGTGAAGGAAAATTAGTTACAGGAATGGGTAGAGAATATAAATAAACATGAAAGTTTTCAACATCTTCCTACGCACCAGGGTCGTCTCGGCACCGGTTCTCCAGGCCTGCCGCCGACCCTGCCCGCGCCGTCTCCGAGCGCACTCAGCTCTTCAGCCAGTGCCACCTTCCACGCCTCCACGCCAGCCGGCCCCACCAGCGCGATTAAGAACTCAACCTCCTCGGCCAGCTTCACCACCCATGCTGTTATAGAGACACGCAGCTTTGGACCACAGACTCTGCCGATGCGTTCTCAGGTAAGATGACGACCAGAATTTTTGATTTTATTTGGTTGGTAGTGGCCCATAATACTACCCTACTGAGAAGCCCACCCTAAACTAAGCCTAAGACCTAGATTAGATTCATCTCGCCTCATGGATCACGCATTCGGCCTCTTTCAACATTTCTGTCTAACCAGAATAGGTATATGAAAGGAATGAAATTTTCGAAATAGTAAAACTAGTTCCTTCATTTATTGTTGTACAAACATATTTTTTTTAGTGAATAAAGTTCAAATTACGCTATTAATATAATTGACACTTCCTGTAGTCAAAATAAGAAAGCATAACTTTATGTCTAAAGTGGAAAACACTGTACTAAACCTTCAAAAATAACAACCCATTTATCGGTTGGATAATATAAAAGTATCTTCTAGCTTCCTTTAGGGTGTGGTTGAGTCCAACTGTTTAACAAGTTCAACAAAAGAAATCCTTTCGTTTTCTCTCGAACTTTTAGGTTTGTACATGTTACCAAGTTTAGGTTGTTTTCAACTGTGTTAGAGTGAGCTTAACACATAAAAATATGCGAGGTGGGAAAGTTAACGCAGGCTTTTCTTTCCGCCATAATATATTGGATACTTTTTTTTGTGTGTTAAAATATAATTTTAATTTTCGAACAGGTGGCGCAAAACAAAGCTGGACCAGCGAAGACTGTTGTGTCCGCAGTCGGTGCTGTAGGAAACGTTTCGCTCCATAGCTCTAACGACTCGGGCTTTTCCAATGAACCTCCGCCACAACCGGATGTGGACTACAGCGATGAGGAAGCTCAAAGGCTCCGCGTGCCTATAAGGTAAACAAATATTTTTAGAAAGTTTATTTGTCTTATGCTTTCAATATTTATTTGCTATTTAGTTTGTCACATACCTGTTTTGTTTTGTAGTATAGCTAATTTTTTTTTTGTTTCATTTATATCTTTTAGTAAATCTGCTCAGCAAGCCAACGATCATAAAGCGTATTTGCTCAAAACTCAAAGTCTTAAACGCGGACCGAAGCCTTCTACAAACCCTTCTAATGGATACTTGACTGATGATCAACAATTGATGCTACGCAATATGTTGGATATGGACAAAGACTCACAGAAAGTTAAGAGAACTAAGTCGTTCTGGAAGTTTGGACGCACTACGTCTGAAGAAATAATGGAAGGCATGTCTCTCTGGCAACATAGGGATATAGTAGACACAGTGCCTGAATATAAAAAGAAACTGTTCGTTAAAATGAAGAAAGACTTAAGGCCTGCTCCAGAAATACCAGAAATGAGGAAAACGGCCAGCCCTGAAAAATCTCCACCACTTGAAAACATGTCGCCACGAACGAAAGAAACAATCGATCGAAAAGAAGTAAAAGTTACCAATGGAATTCGTCAAGCAAGAAGTTTGGGATCAATTCAAAATGAGGAAAATGCTGAAAAAAGCAGGAAAATAAATGATAATTACAGTCAGCAAAATCAAGCTGAATCAAGAATGAACATGCAAAAGAAAAGCATGTCTGAAAAGTCTATTATGGAAGAAAAACAAGAAGATTTCATTCCCAGAAATGAATCTAGACATTCTGATTTGACTAACACAAGTACCATCAAAACTAACTTCGAGAATAGTTTTTACAATGATGAAAATGGTGAAGGATTCGTAATGAAAACCGTTAAGCGCAGGGAAATTTTGCAAAGATATGACAATGACAGCAGCTCCGATGTTAATTCTGTTGCTTCAAGCACTGATCCCTACGACTGTATCATTGTAGATGATCACATGACATCCAGGAAGCAACAAGAACTTGACAGACGCCGCCAAGCACAAATGCTAGAAGATGAAGTCAAAAAACGCAAAGAAAACGCATACATGCCAGAGTTTGAAGAAATTGAAGTTACACCTATCAAACCACACGTACGTGCTACTCTTTCATCTGAGAAAACTAAAAAGTCATCTCATGAACGTAGCCCACCTAAAACCATGGAATTTAAGACCTTCAAGGACAATTCAAAAGATGTGAAGGCTTTCTCTGCTTCATCTGAAACTCTGAAAAATGATCAACATACTGACCGCTATGGTATGCCTACGGAACGCAATAACAATGAAATACGGAACGATGATCCCTACAACGGCCATGATGAGGGCACACTGAAATACAAAAAACGTACAAGCAAAGAAGAGAAGAACCGCCAGCAGAACAACATTGAAAACGGTAAAAATTACAAGAAGGATTACCCGCAGGCTGAAGCAAGAAATCAAAAGAAAGATGGCCGTCCTTACGAGACTAGAGAACCTCGTATTGATTACTCTCTGGACAGACGTCAGACGAGAAAAGAGTTTACTGATACAAAGACTAGGACGGACCCTCGTAGTAGGAGCAGGGCAAACAGAAGTTACGACGATAGTTCGTTGCCTTACAACGGGCGTAGCAGAGACGACAGGTACTACGAATCGAACATTTCATATTTCAGCGACCAGGAGCGTCGCGTGTCTCGTTACGACTACGAAACTGACTCTAAGAAGGCAGAGAAGTCAAAGATGCGTCAAGAGGAAGCTAAATTGGAAGCTAGACGTTTCATGGACCGGAGGAGCGAGGGTCCGTACAGCGAATCGGATGACCAGAAGTTCAATGAAGCTCTGAAGCAGCAGAGGCCGCAGTTGTTGCCTCGCACGAAACTGTTGAAGAGACCGGTGGAGGTGAATGACTTGCCAGAGGAAGGCCACACGTTCGGCCCTTGGTACGACCTGTGGGGAAGGGAAACGGCCGTCTACAAGTAGTTAGCCAGAACAGGTCTGTTGCATTTCGTTTTTTTCGTTTGCATTTAATTAATTTATTTGTTTTAAATCTTGTCTGTTTTTTCTTAAATATCGTTTTTTTTGCTTTTTATTTCTTGCAAGTAGGTTTGTTGTCAAGTATTTGTACAAAATAAATTGCTAGTTGTTGAAATCGATAAGGTCAAACTAATCATGCAATTCCTTGTCTTTTTTAACTCGTATAATATCATTGAAACCTTTAATTGGAAATCACTTTTATCATACTAGTTGTCGTTCTAATAAATTTCTTACATCGTTGTATGGCCTATTGTAAACTTAATCGTAATTTAAATAGTCTACAGTTTGAACACGTCCCAGTAACGAAAAACCTAAGAAAACTAAATTAACTTGAAAGGACCCGCGTTGATGTACGGCAAACAAAATTAGGTATTAATGATGTTTTTTAATAGCATTTTTTTTTCACAGGCCGCAGCAGTTTGCGACAGTGAAGCTCCGAAAAGCGCTAACAAACGACAGATCGTCGCCTGCCATCGAATAATGTTTTATATGATTATTATTATATTTTGTTAATTAATATTAATTGTAAATTAGACACACCATGTATTTTGTACAGTTAAATATTCATAGTTTAACAAAGAATATATCACAATTTTTACAATAATCTTACATGTTGTTTCTGTTTAATAATCCTATGAATTTCATTAATAAAAATAACAGGAATAACGAGATCACTCACTGCACGAAAAATCTTTATTCTTCTAATTGGTAAATATGAAATTACCTAGCTGCCGAACATATCATTCAAAAATTAAACTACCTCTTTATATGAGTATAGGATAAATCCTTACTAATATTATAAATGCGAAAGTAACTCTGTCTGTCGGTTACGCTTTCACGCAAAGAGTACTGAACCGATTTAAACGAAATTTGGTAAAGTTATAGTTCAGAGCCTAGGAAAGGCTATAGGACTTTTTAACCGACTGCACTATAAAGTAGTAATGTTTTATTTGTTAAACATCTCTACACGGACGAAGTCGTCACAGCCACTTAACGGATCGAAATGAAATTAAGCATGCAGGTAGATGTTATGACGTAGGCGTCCGTTAAGAAAGGATTTTCTGAAATTCCCACGGGAACGGGAGTAATAGGGAACAAACTTTTGTATGAAAAAATCTAAACCGCGTAAGATAGATGATTGAGATTTGGCATGCAGGTACCCTAATGAACGTAAAGCTTACTTCCAACGCGATATCACAAAATTCCCATGGGAACGGGAGTTATTGGGAAACAACTTCTGTATGTAAAATCCCTTACGGGGTTAAAATATATTATATAGACAGAGATACCCGAAGCGAAGCGAGGGCGGGTCGCTAGTAACAAATAATTATTACACAACATCACATACATCGATCTGATCCGTTACGGATATCAGAAATGACAGTAGATAAACAAATTAACTTAAATATAACATACTAATTAAAAATATAACACAACCAGAAACGGCAAACGGCAAGCACCGATGTTCACACAAATAATTGTGCCGAGTCGGAATCGAACTCACGACGAACACTAAGACTTGACTGTTCCACCGAGCCGGTCAATAATATAAATGAAATCTATGTAAATTGACATTTTATATCAAGTGAAAGATTTAACACGCAACTTGAACCTGTGGGTCGAAAGAGAGAGGTCCTAAGATATATCCTCGGTGATATGTTACACTCCTAAGGGACACTTGTAGTGTACCCTGGATTCAAATGAAGCTATAAATCATGGCTCAGTATAAAAACCTTATCTAGGGTTTATTTACTTGAATATCTTTTGATACCGGGTTCGAAAGCTGGATGAAAAATTCAATTAATAGGTCGATAGAGGTAATAAAGCACTTACTATTGTATAGTATGAAGTAAATAAAGGAACAGTCAAGTTTTTCACCGACGAAAACGAAAAATAAGAGGAACAGAAAGTCTACATATACTTTCTGTCCCTCTTATTTTTCAATCGTCTAACAAAATACTGCAAAACATTCAAACCACAAAATTAAGTCTCAAAAAGCACGAATTACAGAACGAACGAAAAATAAGCTTAAAGCTCGTACACGAATGTATGACTGTGAGTGAAAAATATGCATCATTTGACTTCTACCAGCAATGGATAATGCAAGGATGCTCCATTTCAGCTGCGTGAAATATTCCTGTCGATATGTTACGAGAGGGAAGGGGACTCGCGAATATCAGTATCAGGTACTTACCCGTTGGGAGTGAACGGGGATAAATCTCGCTAATCGAGTGCTTACCGATCCAATGAGGTTCAAAAGAACGCCTGAGATAACATACACGCATCGTCACGCAAGTTTACAAGCGCCAAGTGATTAAGGTAGGCGTTAAGTAGGTGTGCCATATATTAAGTAGCATGTCTAAGAAAAGAGGTAGGATTACTTGAGGACAAACACATATTCTTAAATAATAACTGGGCTCATATTCTTAATAGTAGTAGTAGTAATAAATTATAAAGGCACAGGGCAGTTATCGTTTTGAGCGCTCGCTCAGTCTTCATTAAAGGGAATTTTCAAAGTGGGCGAGGAAATATCGTAATAGTCTAATAAATCAATCTCGTATTAAACGTAAACAACCAAGATTACAATGGCGTGTTCGCACCAGTTGACAGATATTTTTTTTTCAAATAATGTTTAGACATCAAATCGAACACTTATTTGAATCTAAGAGGGAAATTCTATTGTAAAAATCTCAAAAATGCCATGTGGCCTCCAGCAATGTCCACATCACAGTTTCATCGTATCGCGTAGGGTAATAAATACCGCGGATTCTATAAAGGTCGGGGTCGGGAACAAGTGAATGCGACGCACATTTTTACCTCAAAAAGAAAAACTTGCACAAAAGCGTCTACGTTTTTGGCGCGGCAAAAAGTCTCCGCTTACATTTTCTTTGTGCGCGAGTGGGTAAGGCGCAAAGAGGCCGATTACAACGAGAGGAAGCCCGACCTGGAGCTTTGCTCTCAAAAGGAACAAGGCAACAGCCTAGACGGCAAAATGTCTTTGTCAACTTATGTACTTGCTAAGTATTCCAAGTACGTTAGTGTTATGAAGGAATGCAATTATACCCGCCCTTCTCGAGAAACGGTTAAGATGGTTAGCCTTTGATATCGTGTATCGCCCCCGCCACGGAAATACCTCATCAAGTGTGTATGATACTAATAAATATTTGTAGTTTACCTCATATAGTTTGGTAATAAGTTATTCTGTCATGATTCCATATTCAAGAAGTTTTGTAGGTAATAGCTGAATTTGAAAATATTATTTATAAGTAAGTAGTACAATAGGAATTTTTGAATTCGAAAAATGCTCAAATTAAATGCAACTGGATTCAGCATTGAACATTTAAAAGCTGTAGAGAAATAGTTTTTTCAACGTGTGTTTATTTGTGAACTAAGTCCGGAGCATGGTTTGGTGTTTTGGAAAAAAAAATGGTATTACGCTTTTTAATTAATAGACGAGTGAAGAGCTCTTCAAATATACGGGTAAAAATTTGTTAAAAATCCACGCTCCATAAAGCAAGCAAAAATTTTGCGTTTACAAACTAGCTGGTGGAATGAACTAGATTTGTAGCTAGGCTTTGTTTTGATAACGCGAGTTACCTTGCAATTCAATATTTTTCGTTTGCAATTTTTTACCAAACCTTTTTTAGAAACAAAGTACTCAAATATATGTTTTTTGTTTTCTTTTGTATGAAAAAAATGTTGTTGCATTTGTTAATTTGTGTGTGTTATATTATATGTGAACTAGCAAATTTGTATGTTCTATTAAGTGTCCTAATTAATAATTGCATTAACCTTAGTACTTTCAAAACAATAAAAATATATAATTTTTTTTATATGTTAAGTATTGATAGTGTTTTTTTTTTAAATAAAGCTATTGTACAGAGATATAGAGGCAAAAATAAAATTACGTATGTTGTTAATTATGAAAAAAAAACGTAAGGCCTACCACTAACAAATGTTCCACATTGCGACATAAAGCACATCCATTAAAGCTCCCCAAAGTTCATACGAGTTACGAACTTTCCGCTTTAATTCCTAGAAGAGAAACGAGCCACCAGGACGCGACCGATCGACATTAAAATCAATTTGCAGTGCAAATCGAGCGGACAACCAATGCTTTCCAAGCCAGCGGGTCCCTTAAGCCTTTTGGCCTGGAAACAACCACAATTTGTAAAAAAAATGTGATGTGACAACATTTGAAATGCATTATTGTTTTAGTGCACACATCTTATAAGCGTATGAAAAATATTTCAGTCCAACAGCTTTATAACAGGTACTACACTTTTGTCTGTGTAATCTTTTATTATACGTAAAATATCAAATATTCATTAGATAATATAAATAAAAATAAATAAATAAATATTACACAACATCACATACATTGATCTGATCCCGTGTTAAGTAGCTTAAGCACTTGTGTTACGGAAATCAGGATCAACAGTGGATACACAAATAAACTTAAATATATTTAATAATACACCCAGACACGGAACAAACACCGATGTTCGTCATACAAATATTTGTCCCGAGTGGGAATCAACCCACGACTCTTGGAACCGCAGCTTATGAACCTGATCCACTAACCACTGTTCCACCGAGCCAGTCAAAGATAAAAGAAGATAAGTAGGTAAACTTTCTTTATCTCGCTATACAACCCTTTTAATTAGTAGGTATTGTATTTATCAACGTCGTTAGAATACGAATGGGATTGACTCTTTGACGTAACCAATGTTTAGCTAAATTTACAGACAGAGTACGAATAATTATTTGCCCATTAAAATGAAATCTGTTTAATGTTGTCTCAAAATGCATTTACTATCCCTAAGTAAGAACGGCAAGACCACATTCTAACGGTTGTTATCCCTCCTGATAATCCGAGAGACTATTAAAATATAATGTTTCAATATAAACCTGTGTCCAAACCATTTGGTTAACCTAATCTCTGCATTGGGAGGACAAACGGGGATAATCTCTATTACTTTCGCATAAACCGCTATCAAAGGATGGACATCACCGAAGGTCTTTCAAAATGTCTATCCGAGGCATTGCAGTGACGTGGCATATTATGACCAGTCAGAACCATATGATATTCACTATAAATAGGGTTGGGTTTACGTCAAAAAACGATTAAACAATTGTGAACTGTTAAATAATGCGCAGTGCATTACCATTTATTGATATAATACACTATGATCTAAAGTTTGTCACAGACTTGATGATTTTATTTAATATTAGGTAAATTGAAAAACTAACAATCAAATAAAATATTAGGACATATACATAATACCTATACTAAAGTCTGGAATATTGCTAAAGGTCTAAATTATCTGATCGTCGTTTAGCCCCAGCCCGCCCTTTCAAAATTGTAATTCTAACTGGAAGTTAAAATTCACTTTCAATTAGTGTAAATCGATCTCGTAAATTTTAATATTAGTCTAAATTCACGGGTCACGAACAGCCACAGATCACAATGAAAATTAGTTAATTTTGTAGGAGCTAGCTATAATGGAGATAGTACCGACCTGCAGGTAAAAAAAGATCCTACGAAAACTTCTCTACAAGTGATATCACGAAGGGGTAACTACTCTAGGTAATTAGGTATAAAAAACTAACAATTCTTGTGTTGAAGCAGAGTAAATTCACGTCAGGCTCTCTTTCCTCCACAAATAAATATCATCTAACAACACCATGTTATGTGTGACCTAAATGAGCAAATTCGTGGTAAAAAGACAGCCCTGTGTTGTAATCCCGATGATAAGCGAACAAGGCAATTTGGCAGGCCGCGCGGCCCCGTTGCACCGACCGCGGTCGTTGCACATTGCACACAGTTCTGCCCTAATTTATGTTAAATGAACCCATTATTCTATGGCCAATATTTCTATCGTGCGTCGATTTCATTAAATAGCCTCTAAACGTGATTTATTCTCATATAGTTTAAGCGCGTTTCGTAGTATACGTATAATGCAATATGGTCTGACCAAGTGATTATTAAGCGTAGTGGGTAAAGCACAGAAATGTGATTTATTTATAAAATATTTATTGATAAATATTAGTTAAAAGCTTTAACGTTGATGGAGTTCTTAAAATAGGGCGTTTGATCAAAAGTAGAAAGTTACAATGTTGAGAAATAAAATTCGTTTAATTTTCTAGTCACGATACTCAAAATGAAGTAATAAATATTAGGGTTAGTTGCGTTATTCCCCAGTTGCGATTTCATCCGAAATCGACCAGTTGCAGTTTTACTCGAAAATCACAACTGAACTTTAGACAAAATGTTCGGGTGATATCGCTACTGGGGAATAACGCAACTAACCCAAATATTATTATTTACTTTTTGTCTGACTTATCTACTACATTATGGTACGATTATGTAAATGGGGCCCTTAAATAACCTTAAAAATATTGCTAATACCTGTACATTCATAACAATTTCGTCTAAATTTCTTTCAAACTCAATAAAGTAACGATGTCGACCAAATTGTGATAAAGAACACCACCGCAGTAATCCCCAAAACGCGTAACGTTACCAAAGTTTATTCGAGTACGCGTCACGTGTCAGTAGTGTGATATATTGTGAAACAGAGCCTTCCGCTGCCAGCAGTCGCCATCTTATACCGCGCCTCGGGATTGCCCGGAAACTTTTTGCCCCAAAATATCGCTTTGACAGATTGGAATTTGCACCGTTTTGCCTTTGCGTTGCGGAGATAATCACGTAAAAGAAAAAAATAAGGCAAAGAAGTAGAATAAGAATGCAGTGTTGTTGTGTTTTCTTCGCCATCGATAGGCAGCCTTATTGGTCCAAGATCCCAGAGCTGCCAGACATCACTTATTTTCTAATGGACAAAATATATACGATTGAGTAGTGTTGGGGTGTACTATCATCATATCGATACTTTAAATCTCAAATGGCGTAACCACCAAAATACTACTTTTCAGGAGAGCAGAAAAACAAAAAAAAAATGATTTTTTAATTTATAACTTTATCAATTTTAAAACAATGCAAATGTTTTATACATCAAATTTCTTAGAATTATGAGATAAAGGCTTCAGTAGGAACTCTTTGTACCTAAATCTTATATTTAAGAAACTAGAAGTCGGTTACGACTTGTGAAAATATTACAAAAAGGCGTTTACGCCCCATAAAAATCACGATTTTTAAGAGGTGAAGGTCGTATCTCCAATAAAAAAATGTTCTTTGTGCTTTAAACTCATTTAATAATAAAAGAAAACGTAAAATATTCACTCTGTATTACGCTTTTACAAAGTTACGCCGTTTGACACTTTTTCATAGTGACTCAACGCGTAATTTTTAGAATTGGATGAAAAATTTTGGAATATGGGAAACTTCACTAAGATTTTTACGTATCTAAATCGATTAATTTTGTCATTTGAAACCCCCGCTGATGTGTATTCACCATACATTTATCTATGTGTTCAGCCATTTGCGTACTTGTGCGCATAGATTACGTTCCTCGGTGTATTTATTATTTTTTGTGACCGTTACGTTGACTTTGGCGCGATATTTGTCTTTGATTCTGATTTGTGTTTGGACATTGATTTAAAATGCCGAAACAAGGAAAAGCAATAAATAGCCAATGTCTCCGCAATCTTAATCCCTCCGCGCATCAATACTAACAATAATAATGACAATCATGTGTTTAGCGATGTTGGGTGTAAACGCCTTTCTTTTGTATTGCAATTTCGAAAAATAGCGTGTCTTACGAGTTACGCCAGAAAATTATGTCACTTACACCCTTTTTTTTTGACATTTTTTTCACTTCACAATAATTTCTAGGGGCGTAAACACCAAGTAAATTAGACTAAGCCTTTTACGACCTGTTTACCTTATGAAAAGTGTTCAAATCTATAAAAAACATTGGGTCGTAATAACCTTTTTTTTGCGAATTTGAGGATTTTAAATATACAGATCGATAGAGAAAAAAAAACTGAATAAAACTGCATTAAAAAGTCATTTTGACCAAATTGGCGGTTACGCCATTTGAGATTTAAGGTAGCGATATGACTAGTTGCTACCTTGACCAGACGGCCATTTTTCAGATATCAACCAATCAAGGTACATAGAGACACTGCTCACCTCACTTAAATTCTGATGGCTGATTTTAACATATATTTCACACAATATCATTAAAAATCAGGATTTATTACTCCCAGACACATGCGGTCGGCGGTTTTACCTTACAGACGCTTTAAAGCTATGAAAAAAATTTTACTTTTACTTATTTTCTGATGCTTGATTTTAATATATGTTATTCAAACAACTAAAAAGTGCTCATCTGACCGCAATAATTATAGAATTGTACCTTACAAACTATTTTATTAGAAAAACTTAACTAAATTCAATTTAAAAAAAAAATCTAAAACAGTTGGGTCTGGTGAATGTTTGGCCCCTTGGATCGGTCTGTCCGTTTGCAAAACGTTTTAAAATAGTTGTTTGAATAACATATATAAAAATTAAGCATCAAAAAATAAGTAAAATTAAGTAAAAGTAAAAATTTTTTCATAGCTTTAAAGCGTCTGTAAGGTAAAACCGCCGACCGCATGTGTCTGGGAGTAATGAATCCTGATTTTTAATGATATTGTGTGAAATATATGTTAAAATCAGCCATCAGAATTTAAGTGAGGTGAGCAGTGTTTCTATGTATCTTGATTGGTTGATATCTGAAAAATGGCCGTCTGGTCAAGGTAGCAACTAGTCATATGATGATAGTACACCCCACCACTACTCAATCGTATATATTTTGTCCATTAGAAAATAAGTGATGTCTGGCGGCTCTGGGATCTTCCTCTATATAAAGGATAAATGTATTTTTAGCATAAGTATAAATAGTTGGAAGGTACAAATTGGGTCAATATTTACCCTTGTTTCCCTTTCAGTAAGCTTTATTGTAATTTAAAGATAATCTAAATTTAACATTACCTAACTTATTCGACTGAACCTCAAACTCTCTAAACAAGTGGACAAATAGGAGACAAATAAGAAAATAAATGAAAGAATAAATTTAACAACCCCTAAAAAATTTATGTATAAAAGTTTCCTAGAAACTTCGCTTACAAAGCTTATATTTTTATCGAATTAGTGTTCAAGTTCTACCTTAAATGTTTTGTTTACTTCAAACCGGTCAAATTGTGTTTCGAGCTAACACCATGGTTCATGAAAGAAAGAAATTGTATTATTCCGTTGCTCTTTTGAAATTCTAATGGCTGTTTAAGCAGATCCCACCATTGCGTCCATGCGATACTTTATAAAAATGCAACACATGGGGTCTTAATGCGTCTAGACTCGTGAAAAAGCATCTAAGACTTGCAATTGACATTTCGCTTTATGGGCTCTCCGGTTATTATTGTTCCACTTGCACCCGAGCCAAAGCCCTGCCCGGAGCCAAGTCTCGCGCCTGCCGAGTGGTCGGCAACAAAAGCACATGCAAGGAAATCTTTTTTTGACCCTTGTGGCCCACGAAATAAGAACCACTAGCTTTAGCGTTAGACACGTCTGGACTATGCTGGCTCTAGGAGAGCTGCCCGACTTGTGAGTTCATCCGTGCCACTGATTTGCTTAAATCGACCGGAGTGACTCAGCATTTGTAACCCGAGATGCCGCAGATTCAAGAAATAAGAGAGCAATATTTCCGTGAAGTCAAATAGCAAAGCGATTTACCTACTCTTCGCTGGATGTCAATAATCCCATATCCTATTTCTACGGAGAATTGATGTCCAAATCCGACCAATAAAATCTCTATTACCCAGCCATTTCAAAAGTTTTCGTTAAAAATGGATGTTACCAACTTGATTCAATTGACGTAATGAGCGCATTGCCCCAGTTTCAATGAGCAATGTATTCGAACAAATTTCTTCTAATCTCGAAGAGTACGACTCCCAGCAGAGAAATTTATTATTTCCACCGTTGACATCCATCATTCATTTCCATTTTCTCGCTGGACATCGGAAAGGGGATTTATTATTATTTATTATAGACAGTTTGATAAATGAGAAAAAAGTTTTGGTCGATGAAAATTTCGCTGCGTATAATTAAATCCAGATAAAGAGTTACGTCAGCGATTTCCGATATGCAATTATGATCCCTATTTCCTTGAGCAGAAAACTGAGGAAGGAGTACAAAGAAGGGTATTACGACCGTCAAGCGCGGCAGACAGTCACCGTCGCTATGTTTACCCTCGGAAAGTAAATGTCAATAAACTACAAGAGTACTCTCTAGAGGAAAAGTGTCCGTGAGATGGGGTAGCAAGCCAGTGTTCTAGCGGGGGAGCGGTATAATGCAAAATACACCGCCGACTTAACCGCCTACTTAAAATATTTAAGACTTAACGCTTTGCTAAGTAAGGACTGGAAGTAATGTGAAAATATTACTTTCTCGGCGTGGCGCCTTTCGGAATCTCTATCTACTTTCTTAAAACGAATAAAATTATTCTTTATAAGCAGCAACTTTGTAACTGAAATGGAAGTTGTGATGATCAAAATGCAAAAAGTTTGTTGTTATTTTTGCGAACGCAATTTGTCGTAGCAAAATTATTCTTATTTACAACACGCATTTGGTCAAATCATAATCAAAACTCATTACTTGGAATTTCATCGTGTAATCAGCCAAAGTTAAAAATGTGACAGAAGTCAGTTAAAATTTCATTAGATTTTGGGAAACAAGAAATCTCTGTAAGTTTAATAATTACAATTTTTACAAACACGTAGAAAAGGATATTTACTGACTGAAATGTGGTTATTAGGTGGCAAGGGTGCAAGGATTATAAACCCTAACACGGTTTACATACAAACTAACTCAAGCATATTATTTGAGTGCATTCAGTTTACAAGAACACTCTTGTAGACTTCTGTTAAATAGGTCCACACCTATTTAACACTGTGCGCATAACTTCATCCCGGTTCACGTCAAATACTATTTCTCCCAGGTCTTTACGTAAACCAAAGTAAACGAACTCCCTAAGTTTACCTTAGGAATTCTCCAAAACAGGCATTCGGTACTCCAAGACAAAACAAGTAGGTACAAATATCCCGGGCAAAGAAAATATTTGTTCCGAAAACTGATAATGTAAGTTAAGGAATAGGATATCTATCGAAAAGGATCTTATTTAAAGTCCCCAGGGAGCCCAGAGGTGTTTGTTGTTTCTAGTTTTATCCTGTGAGTGCAGATACATACATATTCTAGCAGCTTGCCCTGGGAAGGATTGAACTTTCAACGATTTGTATTTCACGTGGCCGAAAGTTTAAGGCTTTCCCACAAATCCCAATGACTATTCGAAAGCACTCTTAGATATATGAATAGCTTATAAGTTTTGGCTTGTCTCGTGACAAATTGGCTGGTTTACGTAAAAACTAGATCTATTGTCCAATAAATATTGCTAAGAAAAGCAATAATAGTGATTCCTTGAATAAAGTAAACTAAAATACCTATATGTATTATTTTATCAGATTGCTCAGCACCTATCCTATAGAAAAAAAACATTTAAATGTCCGTCAATGCAAATAACAGTCATTTAAACCTAAACCAAAATCCATGTTTATATCAACCCATTTAGCGCTAATCTTCTGTAACATAAAAATCCACTCTGCACCTAAAATCCATAATCTTAACGCTCTATCGCATAAAGATACCAATTATTATGGCATCAAAGTTCATTGCAGCGTCCATTAAGGCAGATAGACGTTAAAGGCTTAGAAGACTCGCCAGACAGCTGTTAAAGGTAACGAGTATAGACTCTTGCGGTAACTACGTCCAACTTTGGATTACCGATACACACTGGGCGAAAAAAAAGAAGATCGGCTTTAAAGTTCTTCATTTGATCATTATCAATCTGATGATGACTCTGGATTACTCAGGTGAGTATTAGGGGTAAGAGCTATCCGCTTCTAAGCAAGATCGAAGATACGATGATGACGAGGCTACTCAAAGCCATCATCGTATGTTAGTAAGGAAAAAAAAGAGTTAAGTAATCCAGAGTAACTACAATCATCGCGCTCAGTGCGGATAGAAGCAAATCAGTTGTAAGGATACCATGTTCCTCATAAATAGGTTCGTTTAATTATTATAAAGGAAAATTAAAGTTACGGTTCATTTAATGCGAGGAATGGAAAAGCGGAGTAAATGAAAATACTAAAGCACGCTTTTTTTCGATAAAAACCGATCTAGGCAACAAAATACTCGTATGTATTTAAATAAAAGTGTTGCTTATCGACTTTCCTTCACGCGATTGTGTTTTCAATTAAAATAGGTAGAGTCTACACTGCCAAGTACAAACAATCTTTTTCAGTCATACTTTACCTCATACCTCACAGTGGCGTCACAGTGGTGAGATAAAAACGAAAGTCCTTATTACTAGAAAGAAAAAATAGCTAAGTTATAATTGCTGCTTACGATAAATAAACGATTCACTGATAGAGAGAGAACGTCCAGTAGACCAGTGCCCATTCGGCAACATTTTCCACGGGGAAACAAACATCTAATTAACACCGAATGAGATAGGAGAGCGCTGTCGGGTAATGTAATTAATTAATGAATATATTTATGTCCCCATAAAGAGTTCTGCAGCGCCAAAGTAGATTATCGTCCTTGGTAACGATAAGTGAGGTCAAAGCAAGAGATAACTTCTGTATTATGATGACGTAGAAATATAATATATTAGTTTGGGTTTTTTTAAACATGCAAGCTGTGTTACTTTAGCTTTTGACGATAAAAATGCATTTTGACTTCAGCGTCTTGATAATAATCTCATAAAAAACCTTTTAGCATATCTACTTAGTTAAAAATGTTGTTTTTGTTAGATACGTGACGTACGAGACGTCTGCTTCGTACTATTACTATCAGTAAAAAACCTTTATGCTTTGACTCTACTTTCTACTAATACTTACATATAACCTTTGCGATTAAGTCAAAGTGGCCAAAGTTCTCGTATATGATGTTGAGAATATCCAAATTGTAATTAATGTTGTTTTCAAAATAATGTTTTATATGTTTACCAACGCAATGCAATATTGTAATATTTTAAATACTGAGATAATTGAAAAAGAATATTACGCTATCCAGTAAAGCAGATTGATTAATTATCAAGCCCATCGAATGAAACATCGGGCAGTCTCCGTTTATATCATTTCGCCGTCCATAGAAGGAGCCGGATTGCGTAACGTAGACATGACGGATCAAGTACGGTCATTAAGTCAGACTAGTTCTAATACATTGTGCCCATCTATTCTGACCTCACCTGTCCCCTAATTAATTGGACAAAGAAAAGAAACGCGCGGGTCCTGATAGACTGGTCGTCGGGTGTAATGTTGTGGAAAACGGACGCGAACCCATCGACTCTTGGAGCAATCTACGAAGTCGAACCAATTTAGCATAAGTGGCGATGACTGTGTTGATTTTCCTGCACATTTGGCAAACAACAATGATACATTACTTTGAATGTGTGCTAAGAGTATTATGATACATTACGATAACTATGTTTTACTAACTGTTTAGTATATCGAGCTAATAGAATAAGGAAATGTACAATTGTACATAGTTTCTAATGTTTAATTTATGTTCTAGAATGTAACCAAAGACAGAGTTATTTTCAGAAATAAATACGTTTTCCCCTTAAAAATAATCTAGAACACGAACAGAGAGGTAACAAATATTCTCAAAGTGACAAGCTCTCTTCATACAAGTTTCATAATGAACGCTACACCAAGTTTCAAGGATTACCGAAGACACGTAAATTTAATGGTTTCAGGTATTATCTAATGACTTTCTCGCACACAAGTGATATTGTCACAGTATGGTATAAGAAGTTATCGAAAATTCGTTTATTTTACTTTAAAAAGAATACAAAGAAAATCCCTTCATAAAACGTTTTTCTGCCATAAAACAAGAGTCGATACATCGTTGCACACAATAATAATTTGCAACGATATAGGATGAAATTAATTTATGTCACTTACAGAACTAGTATTCTTAATACTATAGATACAAAATGTCCCTACAGACGAACTGCATTAGACATGTTAAGCTACTTGTCACACTGTTTAATTATACATACACTGTGGGAGAATTTAATGGCGTCGGTAAAACGCACGCAAGAAAGTTTTAAGCTGTTCCTCGCAGGATTTTTCTCAAAGTAATTAGCTATTTTAACTCCTTTATAACGACACTCTTTTCATCTTCTCGGGACAAAAGGACAATTTAAAATTCTATCTGCTTTAATCTAAATCGGGAATGCAACTACTTGTGCAGAGCTGGTTTGTTGAGAATTTCTTCCAAGGGTTGGATTTCTAGCAAGTTTATTCATGAGGACATTAATACTTTTCAGTGCTAATGTCATCTTAACCAATTTCAGAGCAGATGGCAAAATGAAAGTATTATCGTTTTTCAAATTATAAGTTTTAAGTATCTCTATCTGTCGCGTTTTCACGCCATAACTATTGAACCGATTTGAATAAAACTTAGTCTTAGCATACGGTTCAGAAAGGACAAACAGAGCCTTAGAAAGGTCAAATGCCACTTTTTGAAAAAAAAGGATTTTTTTACGCTATCGGATTCCTAGTTACCTAATATAAATCGAAGTATGTAAGTTTGAGTGCGGCGAAGGTGGACACGGGATAATGATTTATGTTTTTTTACTCCTACTGTACAAAAAATTACAATACTATAATATCCTTATAGTATTTAGTATGACCAAAGAAAATTATGATTTATCCATAATCATTAGTAGGTAATCTTGGTCATAAGTAGACCTGGGATACAACTGCTCGGTTCTTCTTCTTCAGCAAATTTGTGTCCACTGCTGAACGTATGCCTCTTGTAGGGACTTCCAATCAGGTCTTGAAGCGGCGGTTCTGGTCCAGGTCGGCCCTGCTTTCTTTTTAATATCGTCCGATCATCTGGCTTCTGGTTTGCCAACGTTCCGTCTGCCGGTGCGAGGTCAGAGAAAGTCAGAGAGTTCTACTCCGGCTCCATCTATCGTCATCTCTGCGATAGATATGTCCAGCCCACAGCCACTTCAGGCGCGCAACTCTTAGACTACTCGGTTAAATGTGATAAAATTCCCATCTGAACGCATTCTTATGAAAGAGCACGGGATCAAAGCCTTCAAAGAGCCAACGTCTTATTTCTGAATTTCTTAAAATTTTTGAAACCGCGCATCCTTAGCAATAATATACATTGGATAGACCTAAAAAATTTCATGCTTTAACAAACTTCCCAATTTCACCTTAATAGCATACCTCAGGATGCAAATGCTGGAAAGAGTTTCCAGCATTTGCATCCGATATCTTTGCTTGCTAACCTTTTTGGTGACTGAAAAAGAGCAATATTTACTCACTACTTTTATTTGCGTCGCTTGCACTTTGTCTTGTTTCCCGCCCGCGTTTACCCTGAGCCACAGTGTAAAAAACAACATCATTATTGATAAATCAAAATAATGTAATATTAGGATCCGAAGTTGATTTATTTGGATCTAATAATATTTTCTCATAAAACATATAACAAAATGATGTTTTTATTTGTAAAGACATCTTTAAAAATACTAAACTAGACCTCATGAAGCTACAGGTATTAAAATGATACATTCCAACTATCATAATAAAATAAATAAATAAATAAAATAAAAATCAGTTTATTGCTCTAGGAATAAAACATTCGCCATCATCGCCTTCAAATGTGAAAAACAAAAATTTTGCCTTTTTCCAAAAGGGGTAGAGATCACTTCCTGCCATGTCCTGTCCGGTCTTCCACATCCATCAACCTCTTCATGCATGCTCGTCGATGACCTTTTGATTTAATTTGATTAACTTTTGATTTGACCTTTTTTCAAGATTTGACCATGTTATGGAAGGTACTTTTGGGTCTTCTTCTGTCGACATTTCCATTTATACTTTCTCTTAATACTCCTTTCGTTAATCGTCTTTCATTAACAAAAATAAATCTACTCATTATAGTGAATGGATTTCGATTAAAAGGTTTTTTTCTGGTATTCCTCCATACAAACAATATTAATTATGATCTAACAGCAGCAGGTAATCTTTTTGAATGATACAAATATGTTTGTATTTGCACAAACAAAAATGCAAAAAGAAACGCGTATAAGAAGATGCACATTATTATTCTCGATTCGACCTTTTTTTTACCTGACTGACTATGTCGGCTTGGAGTACGGTAAATATAGTAAGTTGAATAGGCCTTGTCCCCATCACCGGACTTGGATGCGTCTCACCTCTTGATCATCCGCTCATGATGTGGCGGTGGCGGTGGCGACCATGGTAGAACAAACGCCTCGTGCGACACGGTAGAAAGACTCAAGTTTGTAGGATCCGTACCACGCTGCCGCTCGGGTCCAGTTTGCAGCCTAAACGACTCGAACTCTTTACAAGGTCAATTACGGGAGTAGAATCAAATATAAAATGAGGCGTCTGACCAATTTCAGCCCTGGCGGCCGATCTCAATCGCAGCCAAGTGCGCAGGACATATTTTAGAGCACGAATGAGCGCGCAAACACAAGTGAACTCTCTATTCCCTTACTCTTATAATTCGGTGAGACGGCAAACCGACATGGCCGATGAGAGATCGGGCGCAGGACTACCGGCTTAACGTGCTTTCCGAGACCCGGGCGTTCAAGTTCAATCGCTTTCTTCCTAACTCCGAGCTGAGTAATTTCATTACAGCAAAACTCACACAAATTTTGCCCGACCCTGGACTCGAACCGGGGTCCTCTCGGTCCTTACCAATAGACCAGGGGTGGTGGCGCTTGCTACCAATAGACCAACGAGGCAATTAAAAGGAAATAGATATAGGTTGTTAATGTATCGCTTGTCATAACCAGTATTCCTCACTGGCTCTATCTTTACGGCCATGTCGCCCCACGACCTTAGCAACGCCACATATCTATATATCAATCTACGCGCGGCAGCCCCTCTTTATTACACACGCATCCCAAATCAGATGAGAACGTATTCGATTTCCTTGTTTGTTTGTTCACTGCTCGCATTGATCTCACCTTTTTTCTCCAATTTACGATTCCTGCCGTGAATCGTTTTCCATTAGTTTATGGTAACAATGCTACATAAAAACCGGGGGAACGGAATTATTAATACAAAGCGCTAGCGAGCACCGTGTAGCTGATATTATTGACCTATATCTCACGTTCAGATAATCTATGTCTGTTTTAGTTATTTATTTAGCGGAAATGCTTTTAGGCCGGACGTTATTTATCAAACTGGATAAGAAATATCTATAACTACTTACATTCATGCTTACATTAGTCTATTTATTTAATTACTTCCTCTTCATCGATCGGGTAAGTAAAACACTGAAACTTTAAAAATGTACTGTAGTATACCCACAACAACTTGGTAAAACACATACCCATTACAATTTCAAAATTTCCTAAAAAAATACATTGACGTCACCACAACACATTTTAATTAAGTTGCCTATCAATATTTTGACGTCATCTCTGATTATACAAACGGTTACTCCTAAGTAGATAATATTATATAGCCAGTATCTACGAGCATTATATTTTTTTCTCTTACTAAATGTGGGTGTGTGTGTCTCAAACAAATCAACCTACAGTAGACAGACAATAGATCAACCCGAATCAAAAGTTAGAACTAGAAAAATAATACGTTAAAACCCCTAAATTATTCATAGAGGCCATACAATTATTGCAGTTTGCCCATAAAATAAGGTAAAATGCTTCCTCAATAAGACATTTCCGTGTTCCCGCAAAATGAAACAAACATATCCCCCGGTCACTTTACTTCGAGGTGTTTTCGTTTGGTAAAAACGCTTTAGGGCCAATTTTTCAATGGCTAGATAAAACTTAACGGAGAAATAAACTATAAGCCGGCAAAAATAAGGACACGTCAGTACTGACACTCACTCTTAAAACCAAAACGCCCATAATTTGGTCTTCTTATAATTTATCTCACCTATTAGTTTTATCTGGCCATTGAAAAATCGGCCCTTAGTATACAAAAACAATAGGCCGTCTGTCAATACACATTAATTGTCCGGGCCAGCCGGACTCGCAGTCACTCAAATATTGTCCCAACCAATACTTTTCTGAAAGGAAAATGTATTTAATGATAACATGGATGTCCTCTCCTATTCTTATTTATTGACGTAGACATTGGTAAACACGTCCGTTATATTAGGATAATCCCACATTAATTGTTAGGACTAGTTAGAGTCCGGTTAAGTAATTTTGATTAGTTATAAATAATAATGATTATTATTATAATCTTGGTCGGTTATAAATAATGATATAACATAACATAACACATATCGATCCTCTTTCCAGAGTTTCAGTATGCCCAGGTATTTCAGGTCATGTTCTCTCCCTTCCTATGATCCCGGGCTCTTCAGGCGCGGTGTGAAACGGCATTTAGGCAGGTCTTCAGGGTGAGTGCGACAGACTCAATAAGGTCTATTGTGCCTGTCGACCTCATATCATATGTGGATCTCACTACGCTTGCCATAAGGTCGAGGTTATCCTGTTTGGCCTTAATGAAAAAATCAGATTCTGTTAATAAGCACTTATTTTATGGCTATCAGGTTATCAGCACCTAAATTTAATCGACGTCGTTGAAGTAACAGTGTTACTGTAACACGTAATATTATGTAGGTAGTAAATTATGTTTCGTCGTTTTAGTAAAACATTGATTAGGATAAAAATATATTAATTAAATAATTACCAACTTGATACAAGTATAGTTTTTACTTTCACTAAGTATTACGTGTGCGTCACACTATTTCTAAATTATAATAATACATACGTAATAGAGAACAACTTTTGCTATTCTAATTTAAATCATTGATGTTAAATCCACTCTTCTTCATTTAAATAAGTTTTTAAGGTATTTTATAGCTGTTCCTTGAACCGCTGACCAATGTATTTGATTTTAATTTCAACACGATACCTTCCCAAGTTTCCGAGGAAAAGGGTCTTGACAAATAGACGACAAACTGATCCTCCACGGTTTCCGCTTTCTTTTTAGGTCCGGAACCCTCAAAATAGTAATCTCAAAAGGAGATTGAAGGAAAAAATCTGTCATAATAGATTAACACGGGGAAAGAAATAAATTTCACGGAATCAAGCTAAACTCATTCAATTGTACCGGTACCAGTGGGTGATAAATCATCGTCAGGACCACCTGGCGAGGGGAGGGAAAAATATCGAACCCACTTCGTATCAACAAGTCCTGCCGGGTAAGTCACTGACCTTATGCTGTAGGCAAATAATGTGTACATACACAGAGAAATAAACCTTGTTTAGGGATAAAACTTAGTCATAAGTGGGACAATGTATGTTAACAACTGCAGATAAAGTTTGTTCAAGTGACTACGATCCCGATAGAATAGGAGCTTAAAACGGTTATCAGTTTATTGGTGCAAATATAATCGCACAAATAATGGCTATTAAATAAACGGAGATTAAACACCACTATCTAGAGATAAACTTGTATACGTAGCTAATTACGTACTTAGTGACGTCGTAAAGAAAAACTTCCAAACGATGTATGCAAAATAAACTTATTAATAAGCATTATTATAATTGATGGCTCAAACAAATAAATAAAATAATAAACATTTCGACGCTTTATTTCTAGACACGCGGTAGCGTGTCAAGCCAAGTTCAATTTTAATTTATTGAAACCCAGAACCTGTCCGATACTGAAAACTACACAATAAATTTATAGATTACAACTTAAATAGGTAGTTAAATATTTTTTTTAATTCGGTTTGATTATTTTGATTTTGTTTCACATAAAAGAAATTGGGACGATAAACTGCTTTAGAAGTTACGCATGACGTCACTAAATACTAAAATTTTTGCCTAAGTGTGAGATCACACGCTCCCATTTCAGAAGTTTAATTACCTAGTCAATATTAAATCTTCAAAAACCAAAAGACACGTGTCCAATACTTTCAATAAATGACATTTGCATCTTACGCATTAAATTCAGTTATATAGGTAATTCTAACCAAGTAGTTATCTATATGTATCATTATTATTAGAGATAACATAACAGGTATACAGTTTGTGGAGTGATATGGTGTCTTCACGGTGTTTATGGCGTTGACGTGATCTCAATTACAATTGCCATGCAGAGTAGGATAACATAGAAACAATCAGTCACCACGATTAATAGATATTCAAAGATCAAACACTGTAACGGTTCAAGGGGTAATCTAAATTAATATCCATCGGTAGGTCTAGTCAACAGTTCGGCGCGGAATACTGTAATCCACCAAGACAGGCACGTACTGGCAGACGCAATTGATGGGGGCTTAACTTGCTACTCGCTGGCTGTAAGGACTTGTTCATAGTAAGATATATAATGTCTTATAATATAACACACACTGTTACGCCTATGAACTTGCGTAACGGATGTCAGATACCATAGTGGAATACACAAATATGGTTTAGGGGTGAGAGCCATCCGCTCAACCGCAAAAAAAACAAATAAGTACAGTACCAATTTTTAGTGTTTTATTTTGTCATTTTGTTATTAGGTCAACATCTATTTAGGTGTGTACAGTGTGTACCTATACCTGGACTGGACAGACAAACAGTTACATTCACAAACATTATTTGTATAAAAATATTCCCAGCATATTAAATTTTTAAAACGACGTGGGGCGCGTAACCTCAAGATCGTGGGTTCGAGTCCCCGTCCAGATGGATTTTTTTCATTTTTAAATTTATTTTTTAAACGACCTAGTTATCATTAATTGAATGAATTTCATTTCATTTCTGAATGAATTTCATTTCATTCAATCAAGCTTTTAAAACTTTACTTTTTTACATAGCACAGCTTGTACTATGGGCGTCAGATACTGAAAGACATATTATAAATACATCCTTAAATATATATTTAAAATAAATAAATAAATAAATATTTCACAACATCACATACATTGATCTGATCCCGTGGTAAGTAGCTTAAGCACTTGTGTTACGGGTATCAGAATCAACAGTGGGTACACAAATATACTTAAATATATTTAATAATACACCCAGACACGGAACAAACACCGATGTTCGTCACACAAATATTTTTCCCGAGTGGGAATCTAACCCACGACTCTTGGAACTACCAATCAGGGTCACTAATACACTATACCCCCGAGCCAATAATTGAAATTAACTTAAATATTTTTCCTGTAACCGCAAATTATGTTTGATTTCAGTAGTTATCATAACATTATGCACAAGCATAATTTACAAATAACAATTTTAAATCTCAAATAGCGAAATATAAATCAGATACATAATACTAAATTGACCATTTCATAAATGCTTTACAAACTAAACTCAATTTCACAGCATGCTACCTACATATTCCATTCGCATAATAACCGATCCTCACTCCCAGACTACCCGTGCCTAGGTAATAAAGAGACGTCCTAATGAACCTAGCCTTACAACTAGAACTTACTGTGTGTGCATATTAGCTCCTTATGAATCATATCTAGCTAATAACTTAGTTTCCGTATTGAGATAACCAGCTCTCGTGCGGTGTTCATTACGAATGTATTTCTGTCTTCGTATGAATATTGTCGGTTTAGGTTGAAGCTTTTATTAGTTACTTAGCAAGTGTATATAACTATATACTATTAACATAGATATTCTTTGTATATCAGTTACTATGTACCTAGTATCTTGATTTATCGTTCAACACGAATTGTATTTGGGTACTTACAAGAGTAATAATTATTGATTATTATTAGCAATTAATTTGATGAAATATGAATTATGTTTAAGCAGAATTAGTGGATTAGCTCGATGGCGCGTTGAAAAGTATCTATGTACCACAAGCCGAGAGTCATGGGTTTGATTCTCACTCGGAAAAAAAATGTGTGATGAACATGAACATGTTGTATTTAAGTTATGTCTGTGTGTAAGTAAAACACTGTTTTTTTCTGATATTCACAATACTAGTGCTTAGGTAAGCTACTTTATACCGTTACAGATCAAATTATGTGAAGTCGTGTATTATTTGTTAGACTTACTCTGAGCATAGGCTGGTCATGGATCTCGAAATTGAAAAAATACTGGCCAAGTGCGAGTCGGACTTCCACTCGAAGGGTTCCGTACCAATATCGTATCTTTTTATGGGGGTAAATATTTATTGCGTTTTTAGTGTTCGTTGTTATAGCGGCAAAATAAATATAGGTATTATCTGTGAAAATTTCAACTGTTCAGCTACCATCGTTCTTGATATACAGCCTGGTGACAGACAGAAGGAGTGACGGTCGGACGGACAGCAAAGTCTTAGTGCATACACGAATTCTCTCAAAGTTAAGTCTCATTTGTAAGATTTTAGACTTTTGCGTTCCATTACACTAAACGTCGGGGAGTAAGTAACTATGTAATTTGCTACTCCTAATAACGCGTGTGGACCCATAGAGACTAATATTAAGTCTCATTTTCCGTTATACATTCTTCATTTAAAAAAAAATCATTTAAAAATAGTATCTATCTCCTGTACTCGCATCCTTACCTGCGGTGCGGTGTGATCTCCGAAGCCATCCGCGACACCGCGTGTCTAGACTTAGACCCAGCCGTAACACCCGCGCTCGCCGCAGCCGCACCGCAGAGGCTTCTATTATGTATCCACTTATAATAAGGTCTGAGTGCGGTGAGGATAGGAAGATTTTCTAACCTTGAAAATACCTAAGGCCCATAGGACACGTTGTTTGTTCTACGCGCATGCGACGAGCGTATTAGGAACGCGCGTTATCGGCGCCGTAAACGCTGATGTTGCGTTTGCATTGACGATACAAGCGCGCGCATGTAACGCGTATACGCGCAGTAGACGCACGTACAAATGAGCTATTGTACAACTGGAGAGAAGAGTCTCTGATCAAAACGCAAAGGCTACGAGTGACTACAGCTCGTATACGCGCAGTAGAAGTGCCTTTTACGACCCCAGTATGTGCTTAGGGACGCAACACTGTAAGCGTTCAAAACTCGTATGAAGCGCGTAAATACACCTTGTGCTATGGGCCTAACACCTACATAACCTAGAAGGTGGTCTCACAGTTTTGACTAATTTTATTGTGTGTACGTTTAAGTAAAATAGCGATATGATGAAGTTCAATGTCAGTTATAGTATACAACAAATTCATATCTGTCCGTGCCTATGTATGCTTAAATCTTGAAACTAAGCAACGGATTTACTTGCAGTTTTTTACGAGCGGGACACTAGTTATTTTTATTAACTAGCTGTGCCCACGACTCCGTTCGCGTACATTTCGATTTTTACAAGCTTTTTTACAATTAGGTTTGTATGGGGGCCACGTCTTATAACTGGAGCTAGAATTTAAATAGCCTATCCTGTGTCCCAGATGTCTATGTGTTTTTATACCAAATTTCATCAAATTCGGATAATTGGTTTAAGAGTTATGGAGGAACATACAAACATATACACATACAGAAAAAAAATCTAAAAATCGTGAAATTAGTATCAGTATCATATATTGAGCCTATAAACACAATATCTCTGAAAACAAACTAACTTACTCCATGACCGACCCTTACATACCCGATTTATTATTAGTAGGGGAACTAGGGGCATGATGGGGTAGCGAGGTAAGACGGGGTCACGCACATATACGAAAAACCCAACGTTCTTATGACACGGCGCATTAGCCAATTAGAAGCCGCTTTCGAACAATACTAAGTGCGGCTATCACAGTCGGGGAGAGTGTATGCGTTCTTTGTTTATAAAGAAATTTCTGCGACAGTGCATACTTGATAAAGTTTTTTGTGTTTGTGAAGAACACCAGAAAAAGGTAAAAAAAACAGTTAAACTGATTATGTTTATGAACTTTCTTTTTAAATTTTACTTGCTGTTGATATGCACATCCAAAATCATTCTAGTTTTAAGCACTTATTTTATAAATTTGATTATTTTTAAAAGTAGTGACAGGGGCAAGATGGTGCAGGTCCTACGGGGCATAATGGGGTACTACCCTATCATACCCCTGTGATTTTCGAAGAAATTAATTATATAACATTTACTACATTACTTTACTAGATAGTGTTTTTTTTTCTGAAGTTTACAGCTATATTGATTCACCAATAGATATTTATCATTACAACTTAAAATACTGACTTAATTACATACATAAACAAGAAAGAACCTACAAAAAGAAGACAAAAGGAAGGGAGTGGTCACAACAATCCAAATCATTCAAATCAATCTATCAAATGTTCAGTCAATGGACATAGAACCTCATACCGGACCTGAGCGCGATGATTCGAGTCAAAAGAGCAAATTGTTCTGCATCCCAGATATCAACAGAGACAGCACCTCATTCCATTTGTTTTTATTGTAACGATTTAAACCAGTCATATCTGAAATCAGCCTCCAACCAAAATTATACTAGAAAACTGGGTACAATGTCGGCTCTGTAGTCGATGGGCCCATACTGCATGTGCTGGGGTGAATGACGAAGATATAGAAGAAATGCTCATATGCATGTTCTGTGATGATAAATAATACTTTCATCTTGCCCCAAGACCCCATCATGCCCCAATTATCGTACCCCATCTTACCCCACATGCGGGGCAAGATGGTTTTTTTATGTGTTGTTAAAAAATAATTAATGATGAAAAGATGTGATGATATGTCCGTCAAAAGATTAGGCCAATTTGTAGTTGATTAAATAACTAATGTGCCATAAATAAATGAAAACATTATATTATTTAGTTCTGAGTATTTTTGGAGGTTTCCCTTAGCGTCCCTATCATGCCCCTAGTTCCCCTATAGATAATTGTCATAGGGAAATCTGACTTAATATTCTATAACGCAGAAAAGATTTTCAATCATAGACGATTTTGTTTTAATGTTAATGATAAAACAAACTTCTATTAAATATATAAATTCTTGAGAGAAGTACAATCTTTAACACATTACCTACCTGTGTCATCACTCCGCATTCGAAACGAAACGTAATTAAAACAGTTGTAAGCACTTCCACACAAATAAACGGATACCAACAAAGTATTTAATTAAGTAAATTACTTTCTACTTGCACATCGCAATTCCCAGTAGAAGAAGATTAAATGACACCCGACCTTGCCTTTACAATTAACATACCTAGCTAACTACATCGCAATTAAAGCGCTGCAAACATCGCGTGGATCAATTTGCTCGCCAAATACGCCGGCAAAGGACGGGGAAACAAGCAGCTGCAGCGCTGACAAGACGTTAATTCGTTATCTAATTAAACGATTCGCTTGCAGCGGACTGCACCGCTGCACTCAGTCAGCTGGGAGCAGTGAGGCAGCGGTGGATCTTGGACTTACGTGGGGGAGTTGGCTTAAGTTAAGACCCTGTTCAGTAGATGTACCATGAGTTAGCTATCGAAAACTTACGTACTACGTTAAAAACCTATCGAATTGTTTTTTTCATACCTACTACCGATTTTAGTTCCTAGCGTAACCGCTAGGGGCGCTGTACAAATTTTTCATAGGCGATATCGAGTCTGTCACTTATAAACTCATGGCAGCGCTACTGATGACGCGTTTTTACTCGCGCGTTTTGAATCACGCGTTTGTGAGATACTACCAAGTTGCGCGCGATTTAATGTGGACAAATCGTATGAACCACCAGTATCTTACCAGCGAGCTAGTAAAAACGCACCATCAGTGGGGCTACCATGAGTTTAAAACTTACGCGCTCGATATCGCCTACGTAAATATGTCTATGAAAAACATGTACAGCGCCGGCTGGTGGTTACGCGAAGAACTACAATCGGCCATAAGAAAAAAACAACTCGATAGGTTTTTAACGTACGTAAGTTTACGATAGCCAACTCATGGTAGGCCCTCTGAACAGGGTTAGACCAGAGTGACAGGAGTGTAGAGTACGCACTGAGAGCTGGGCAGGATAGATTTGCGAAGGTAGAGAAGGCAGTTTGAAATGTTCTTATTGGGTCTTAGGATAGGGTGGAATTTTTCTTGGTGGTAAAAATTTGTGGACTTCGCTAGTTTTCCACCTTTGAAATGATACTATCTTTTTTCCCCATCATTAAAAGGTGGGTGGGAAAAAAAGGTTGTATCATTACTAGCCCTTCATGAATCTCATAGTCATGTAGCATGAAGAACAACGCAAAAGATTATGGAGAAGTTCACTAATCAAATTGAAAAGCACTTAGGTACCTATATCAAGAAATATAAGAATATTCTGTACTGACATTATATTTCGTATACCTTCGTAAGAGGTGTCTTGCTTGAAGCGCTTGCAAGCTCAGGTGTAAATTGTACTAATGAACCGATAGGTGCCTGAATGTGACATTAATATAGTATGCCAGTACTAGTAGGTATATGTTCTGTCTGCAAACTGAAAGGAAACGAACTCTGCATATTATGAATATTGAAATAAAATCAAATTAGTGAATGATAATGATGTAAATCAAAGTCTATAATATCTAAGTGTAACCTCATAGAAACTTAATTATTATTATAAAGTGGCCAAGAACATTTTTAACTACATATATGGATAAGTACCAACTGAGAATCTCATGCTAAACACCTGTAATAAGAGCACCATAGAAACCCATTTTAGACCTAAAACCATAAAGTCTATTTTACTTCAAATATATTTTATTGCCTCTAACCTAACTATCACATTTATAGGACTTATTTGAACATAAGTAAACATAAACTTATTAAACATAAAACATAAAACATCTTACAAAATATATTATTTCCAGTAGGTTTGGTCTAATGTGTGCAAAGAAACACTTTTCCGCAAACAAAGAAGTCTTTTATTGATTGTTCTCGCTTTAAAAGCATAAACACGAAAACTGCTAAAGAAGTGTAAGCCACTTGAATAACAAGGGTCTTACGAAATAAAATATTCAATGACCACACAAATTAATGTCAGTCAATCTCTTCAAAGCCGGCGCCTCCAAAACGGAGCTCCGCAAATATTTTGCCGTCCCACAGACTATTATTTTCGACTTAACGAAATCACGCAATCGGCTTATCTTATAATCGGGGTTGCCATGTGATCGGTATTTTAGACCGATATTTTAGATACATTGTTCAAAGTAATGTACTTTGTTTTGGTAAAGAAAATAAGTAAATTGGTCCCATCAATTTTTTTTTAATTCAATGCGGTTTTCATACAACTATAATTAACTGTATCTAACTACTACTACTTGTATTGTTTTCTTCCAACAAGAATTATTTCATGGCCCACCAAGGAAACAAGGTAAGTATGTTCATCATCATCCTGTCAACATCAGGCCTCCCCAAATGCACGCCACTTATGTCTGTCTTCGGCTACTCGCATCCAGCTCCAGGCAAGTATGTTATCTAATTGCTAATTCTTAGCACACTTGTTAGAGTAGCAGGTATATTTAGCATATTTCAAATTCCTGACAGCCCTGCTTATAAACGGCTTATCTGACGTAGATAACGCTCGATATTTACATTACGGCAGCAGAGGAAATCGCGGCGACGCCGAACGCTAGGTGCAAAAGGAAATGATATTCTAAACAGATTATGATGCTAATTTCCCGGCAACAACAACTTGCCATTTCCTCGGCATCCGAGCGAAATAAATCGATTTTATTATTTTGAAGATTGAAACGTTCCTTCGAGTACTCGCTCCAATATCGAACAGGTATTTGAATAGCCATCTTGATAAAGCGAACTAGTGCCAATGAATCTTTTAACATTCCTAGGTGATGTATTTGTTAAACACATTATTTTAGCCATTGCAGTTCGTGACTACTGTTAATATACAACTAGAATACTTAAAGTCCCTAATTCTTCTATTACCATTTATTTTATTCACTTAAAATAGTGAGGTAAATAAAAGTTATTCACGTAAGTAATCCGTTTTGGTTACCATTGTTTAAAGTGAATATGCCTACCATTAATTATTTGGCCATCTGCAAATAATTATGCCTAATATTTCTTAAAATAAAGTATTGAGGACAAGTTTAAAATGTTCTTAATACACAAAACCTATATAATTCTAGATGATAGTTTAAGATACATTCGATGCTTGCGACATCAGAAGGATTCCACGGGATCGCTTCAAAATTCAACCCTCCCCATCCTTAAGGATAAATTGCTGAATAACTCTTTGATATTGAATCCTTCACGTCTTTACTAATATTCCAAATTTTGGCATATTTAGTAAGCTCCTGTAATGCGCTAAAGTGAAAGCAAATTCTCTATGCAGGATATCAGATTAAAGGGTATAATTTAAGCTTGCGAGAAAATAGAGAAGCTTTTGTACACACATGGTACACCTTTTATTCTAACAGAAATGTAAAAATAACCTATAGAATAAACTTATAAGAATAATAATTATTATTCTTATAAGTTAGAATTCTTATAAGTTAGTTTATTCTATAGTGTTGGGATTTGAAGAATACCTCAGCGAGCAAGACTATAAAAGCCCGCGCGGAACGCTGCACGGGCTCAGTTGCCTTCTAATCGTCTTACGGGTCGGACCAATATTATTGTCGTCGTAATTATTTAATTCGGTTGTAAAGTGTTCCATTTTTTTGCATTAAAATCATTAGAAGTAGGCGTTGTATCTTTCTTTTTAAAAAATTAACCTCGCTTGGAGTTTGCAACATCAGAAGTGGGATAGGATCAGCGTGATTCTATCTCGCTGGCCGTTCTGATTTTGTCGATTTTACGCGGGTATTTGAAAGGAAAGATAACAACTATGTCGGATCGCGATAGTCGTGAACGGCGTCGAAGTCGCTATAATGGTTCGGAGCGACGGCGTAGTAGATATCGTGAGCGTACACCGGATAGTAGTTTAAAGCGTGATATGGAAGGGTTGTTAACGCGACTTAGGACGCTTGAAAATCAGGTTGCATCGCGTAATACGCCACCGCCGCCCGTTCAACAAATAGTGCGTTCTGTTTCACCACTGCCGGTAAGACAGGGTGAGCGTCCGGGTTCTTTAGCGCGCGACTGTCGTGAACGAAATAGGCGGGTACCGTCGGTTTCACCGGGTCGGTCTGCGTCGCGGGCGCAACGTTCGGCGCGTTCGGGGACGCCTCCCCTGCTAGTGCCGCCAAGTGTATCGCGCGCGTGTGTGGTGCCTGGCGTTGAGTCGGAAGTAAATGCACCGTCTACGGTAACCGATCGCATCGTGGACGCCATTCGTTCGATTAACACTGTAGTGAGATCTAACCAACCTTATTACATTTCTAATTTTGATCCGAGTTTGCATAATATTGAAGATTGGTGTGATGAAGTTGACCGCGCAAAAGTTTTAAATAACTGGAGCGATTTTGAGTGTCTCTCTCGTATAGGCAACTGTTTAAAGGGTGACGCTAAAACGTGGTTAAATGAATGGGTAACGACTGAGCGTACGTGGGGCAGTTTTAAGAAAGAGTTTAAGCCTTTGTGCCCTAAAACACCGGATGTCGCGAATATATTATTTGAGGTAATGTGCACAAATTCTGATAACTACCCCACGTATGCCGATTATGCCCGTCGTTCGTTACTTCGTTTACGCATAGTTCGGGGGCTTAGTGACGAGTTAATTTCGGCGATTATTATACGCGGAATAACTGACCCTCAGATTCGTGCGTCTGCAACGAATGCCAAGTTAATGCCTAGCAGTTTAGTAGAATTCTTTTCCATTTATGTTAAACCAAATACTTTAAGTTCTGGTCGTGTCGTTACGGTCGCAAATAACAAACAGGTTTCTAATGACCATTTTGGTAAGCGGCGTTTCGAAGATCGAAAATGTTTTATTTGTGGTCAAATGGGACATAAGCAGACGAATTGTCACAAAAAGTCAAAGTCTAATTCAGGGGAAAGTTCTTCTTCTATTAATGGTAATAGCTTAAACCTCAAGCCTTCTTTAGTTCCAACAAAACTTGACTTGACGTGTACATTTTGTAAGAAATCGGGTCACAAAATTGAAAATTGTTTTTCGAAACAAAAGTCTGAATTGCGCAATAAAAATAATGTTAACTTCTGTCGCGAAAATGAATCTACCTGCAATAGTGACGTTATCGTGGCTGTTTAATTCTTAGTCGTACGGTAAACCATGGGTTACATTTGGTACGAAAAGTACTTTCTACATTGACTAAATCTGGGTGTTCAATAAATTTTAGAGAAATGTGCATTCCTTTGTTCGCATATTGAATACTTAGGTCGTAGTATTAGCGAGGGTCAGGTACAGCCGAGCGGTTAGATAAGGTTAGGGCTTTAGTAAATGCGGCCGAACCTAGTAATGTTAAGCAGGTTCGCCAGTTTGTGGGCTTAGCCAGCTACTTTAACGCGAAAGGGAGTAGAATTTAATAGGGGCACGGAGCAGCAGGCTGCTCGAGACGAAATTCTTCGGCACTTGACCAGTGAACCTGTGCTTGCGATTTACGACCCGTCTTTGCCGATTGAGGTGCATACAGATGCAAGCTCAGTCGGTTATGGGGCCGTTCTTCTGCAGGTGCATGAGGGTGGGTTACAAGCGAGTGGTTGCTTACTACAGTAAGCTCACGCAGGGGGCTGAGAGTAAGTACCACTCCTACGAACTCGAGACCCTTGCGGTAGTTAAGGCTTTACAACACTTTCGACACTACCTTGTGGGTGTGCACTTCACCGTGGTCACCGACTGCAATGCGTTGAAACTTACTCAACGAAAAAAAAGATTTGCTTCCTAGGGTGGCTCGGTGGTGGGTATACCTCCGCGACCTGTATACCTACCCTAAGATTATGACTTCAGCCTGGATTATCGGAAGGGCTCCCTTATGTCGCATGCCGACTATTTCGGTGGACAACTCAATATTCTGCACTCAAGCTGTTGGTGGGCATTGAAGCTGTTACACCCCTTATCCGAAGCTTAGTACGAGACATAGCACTCGAGGGTTCCAGTCCAAACAGAGAGGCTCCGTGAGATTAGCAGGCAAAGGTCGTCTGAGCGCTTACCTCAAAACCAGCGCGATCAGGACGATTACGTCAATCAGGGCAGGAAGTCGCCCCGCAATTATGAACTAAACTCTTTAGTTTTTGTTAGAAAGCAGGCGCAGTCGACAGGCAAGCTGGACTCCTGTATGCGTGGTCCATACCGCGTGGTGAAAGTTCTTCCCCACGGGCGCTACGAACTGCAACTCCTAGCCGGCTCCTACGGGAAGTCGACGCAAGCAGCGGCGGAGTACATAATCCCGTGGCGTGGAGAGTGGACTCCCGACGTGTGTGCTGCTTACTTTGATGGTGAGATGTTTGATTGAGTTGCTGGGAAGAGCTAACGTCGTGCTTACTTCCTAGTAAGGCAATCAGTGAGATAAGCTAACGTAGTGCCTCTTTCTCTTAAATAATTGTTGAAATAAGCTAACGTCGTGCCTCTATTCCAACAATTGTTATGTTAACATGCAACGTTGGGTCTATGACTCGGACGGTTGTGGGTGTCCAAGTCAAGCTAACGTCGTGCATAGGGCTTGGACACGGATCGAGTTATTGCTAACGTCGTGCCTATGTCTCGATCGACTTTATTATAGTGGTCGTATGTATAACGTTATGCGTTTGCATACGAACATAATGTTTGTTTGGATGTGTGTGTGTCTAAGTCAAGCTAACGTCGTGCATAGGGCTTAGACACGGATCGAGTTATTGCTAACGTCGCGCCTATGTCTCGATCGACTATATTTTGGTGGTCGTATGTACAATGTTATGCATTTGCATACGAACATAATTTTTTTTATGTGTCTTTTGTTTAACTTGATCAAGTTATCCCCTTATGTTTTTATTTTTGTGTTATGTTAACGTGTCTATGTCTTAACACGTCTTTTGGTTATGTTTACATAGCTAAGAGACGAAGTTTTTTTCTGGTATGTAGGTGCAGACACGGATAGCGAGGAGTCCACAACGGAGGAGTCCGTGGAGGCGGAGGAGCTGCCTCAGGCCGCAGCGCCGGCATCGCCTGCAGACGACGGGCAGCAGCCTAGCACGTCTGGGATGCAGAATGCTGCGAGCGCGTCGAGCAGTCTGCCTGCCTTAGGACCAGGATGGTCCATGCCTCTGCTGGACTTAGGAGCTGCTACTATGGATGGAGTCCGAGGACGGTCTCCTATCAGGAGAGGCCGTGTTGGGATTTGAAGAATACCTCAGCGAGCAAGACTATAAAAGCCCGCGCGGAACGCTGCACGGGCTCAGTTGCCTTCTAATCGTCTTACGGGTCGGACCAATATTATTGTCGTCGTAATTATTTAATTCGGTTGTAAAGTGTTCCATTTTTTTGCATTAAAATCATTAGAAGTAGGCGTTGTATCTTTCTTTTTAAAAAATTAACCTCGCTTGGAGTTTGCAACAATAGGTTATTTTTACATTTCTGTTAGAATAAAAGGTGTACCATGTGTGTACAAAAGCTTCTCTATTTTTTAATCAACTTTTATAATTAAAAAAATTGGTTTGTTTGGTTTTATCGAAATATGTTTAATGTGCGTAACAATAAGTAGCTAAAATAAATTTACAGTTCAAAATGATTCAAAAATGAAATTGGAATTCATTAAATTAAGTGCCTAATTCGTTCCAGTAACATTTGCCGGAGTAAACAGGGGAAACTCATCTAATCGCATAAGAGCCTAACACTGTGAAAGGTGCTTTGAAAAAAGTGGCTTAAATCGTCTCCCACTTTACATGAATAGGCGTTAACGACGTCCGAATCACGAGGGAAATTACAAGCCAGTTGAATGCCGTACCCAGATCGGGGGGGCGGTAATAGAATTTCACGCTAAACATTTACGCCTAACGAATTCGCTGACCGTATGTTTTTGCTAACGCGATCAATCAGTTTTGGGCAACTGATGGGCACTTGGTGAAGTTGTAAGTTAAATATTTACGGTGGACGGTGAGACTGATCGCTTCGTTGGCGGCCAATTACTCCGTCTCCGAGTCTAGACACAGATAGATGCATTATACAAACGTCGAGTGGTGAGAACACTAAGTTGGACTTACTACTTTCATGTAGCATGAGTCGCTAAGTATGTCTCATTTGCAATGACGTCACAGTGTATTTAGAGATACGTTTTCAACGGAACTCAGTATGACTGAAATGTCATATTTGGGCTAATAGACTCATTTCTATATCACTATTTACTAAATATAATTAATTAAATACTGTTCTGTTCAACATCTAGTAAAGTTTTTAAAAACTTTGAGCTGTCGCACACGTATTTTCTAACAATAAAAAATCCTTTAATTAATCCTTACTTAAGAATAGAAAAGAATCAGACAAGAAGTAAAGTGATCAAGATTTATAAATCTAACGTTTCAGCTACGTTTTTCAAGGAACCTTGGCTAAAACTTCAAATCCCAGTTGAATTGAAAAGCTCTGATTACCAAACTTGAAGCCGAGGGCTTACATCCTTTTTTCAGTCCCGAAATTCCAAACCGTCGAGTGCCTTCAATGGGTCCTCAGTTCTCACAAGCTATTACAAGTACTGCGAGCCGTGCAGTCTCAAATGCAGCGGGCGTAACGAGCAGATTGACTCGCGACGCTTAATCTCCAGGGGAAATACTCCTCCAGGGTACATACCCCTCCCCCGCAATCGTGTCTAGCGTATAGCTCTGTAGCGTAGGGAAAAACATGTTGCCATGTTAACGTGCTGTAAGGAATGAGTAATTACCAATTGGTAAAGGTGGGATACTAAAATATGCTTTTCAAGTTTTTGGCCATGTATTAGTCTAGGTGTCTAGGTAGATGACATTTGATTAAATTTTAGCTAGTGTGTTGCTCCCGATCTCTCATCGTTCATGTGGGATTGCCGTCTTACTGAACTATGAGAGTAAGGGAACAGAGAGAGTGCACTTGTGTATGCGCGCACACTTGTGCACTATAATATGTCCTGCGCACTAGCCTGGTCTCTATTGAGAATTGTTCTAAATACTACTAGTGTGTTGCTCGGATGTGCTTTAGTTTTATATAAACTGTGAAAAAAAAGCAAGGTTAGGAAGTATTAAATGCTAAGTATTATGACATACGTCTTTTCTACAATTATTAGAACCGCACATTTTTAATCTGTATACAAATATTTTAATCACGCAGTATTATGTAAAAATCTACGCTGTCTACTTTAGCTTTATTCTAATAAATCTAAAACTTAATTTAATGTAATGGAATAAGACACAAAACAAAAACAAAACTGAGTTTCATCTAAATTCACAAACTTTCACTGTAAATATTTGGTCTGCTATCTTGTTTACTTTCAAAGAAGATTCTCTGAAAAATCTTTAATTTAAAAAAAACATCTTCGCGCTGTTGTCAAGATCAGATAAATAACAGCTCTGTTCATATACAAACCTTATAAAAGGATTTCTTTCACACAAATTCCCCGAAGAACCAAATAAGTTATTTCTTTAAATCTAATCGTTTTCAGAAAATATTTTGTACGTAGCTCTTATTTTTCCTTTCATTCCATATATTTTCTGATTTATGGTTTCTTTGTGATTCAATGCTTTTTAAAAGCCAGTTGACTAACTGTCCATAACTACCTACTTAAGTCGATGTCAGATAATCATCATCCAGCCAATACTGACTGATTGGCTCGGTGATACAATGGTTAGTGACCCTGGCTACGGTTATAATATTTGTGGGTACGATTCCGATTCGATGCAATAAATAGAGAAAGTTAATGTCGTACGTGCCATGGAGCGCGCCATGTTAGGTGTTACCTTCGCGATCGGATTCCCAACGTCGTCATCCGGCGAAGAACAAAGGTAGTCGACGTTGGGAAGCGATGTGCAGCATTAAAATGGCAGTGGGCGGGGCACCTAGCAAGACGCGGTGACAGCAGGTGGAGCAAAGCGCTAACAGAATGGTGGCCCAGGTTCGGTAAACGTAAAAGAGGACGGCCTCCCACCAGATGGGCAACTGATATAAAGAAATCCGCGGGAAGTCTCTGGATGAGACTGGCGCAGGACCGGAGTGCATGGCGTTCTACGGAGGAGGCCTATACCCTGCAGTGGGATATAATAAAAGGCTGATGATGATGATGATGATGAATGTCGTTCATCCGGAGGTTGTACGGTAAAATTTTCTACTGCCCTAATCGTGTTATTACCCCAATGTTACTAAATGGAACGCGAAAGTTAAATCATGACTTAAATTAATATCAACCTGAACTTTTTGTGTCTAACACATTTCGTCCAAACATTTCATAACAAAAGGACTATCAAGTTCAATTTTAATACCAAACACCTTAATAGAGTGAGCCCTATACCCGCAACAGATAAATCAGCCGTAACGTGGCCTACATACTGTTATACCGAGAGGTACTGCGGACGCTGCTGAAAATATCATCCCCCGGGACGAATAACTTTAGAACGAGCTACGAGCGGAAAATTAACTAGTTTCGAGTGTTTAAATTAATTGTCGGGTGTGTTGCGTTTATCTAGCGCTTTTATAGTCGCCCCCATTACACTGTGTTAGGACTCATCATACTCTTAGTAAGAGATAGTAAACCTTTTATGCGTCTCGTACATTGAGAGCGGAGTTTAAGTCAATATAAAGGATAAGGACTGCATAGTTTATTATAGATTCCAGTCCCAAATTGTTATAATCTCTATTATGATTTTGGAAGTCATCCTCGTTATACAATAGAGAGGCTAATAAAAATATACGTTTTTTTTTAAACATTCGCTGTTCTGTTGTAGCTAGTAAACGAGTTGCTAACTGTAAGTAGAGTTTAAAAAAATTGTAAACAAAAAAAAAACCGCCTTCAAAAACAAGACTCACTAAAAATTACAAAATAATATAATACGAACATTTATAATCATCTGGGTATGAATTTTATATGTTGTTGAAGGCGGTGCCGTTTATATTTCAAACAGACAAGCACAGAGTGCTTCTTTTTCCTCAAAATTTTGATTGGCACCGCCTTCAAAAACATATAAAATTCATACCCAGATGATTATAAATGTTCGTATTATATTATTTTGTAATTTTTAGTGAGTCGGGTTTTCGAAGGCGGTTTTTTTTTTGTTTACAATTTTTTTTCATACTTTTTAGTGTTAAATCTTTTGTTACCCTATTAGTTCAGCTCACCTGTAATACTACTGATATTATAACTAGTAGTCTTAATATGTATACAGTATTGAAAGAATTATCCTTTTACTCCAAACATTTAAGGAGTTGACCTTCCATAATCAGCTCAGCATCATAACATTATGATAGCAAGAAGCAATGCCAATATCACTTCAGAAAATATATAAAACGCGGTACATGTGCCTATAAAATTTGAGGGTTGCCCTCGATTTCTCCTGGATCCCATCATCAGATCCTAGACTGGTCACCCTATTAGTTCAGCTCACCTATAATTCTACTGATATTATAACTAGTAGTCTTAATATGTATACAGTATTGAAAGAATTATCCTTTTACTCCTAAGTATTAAGAAGTTGACCTTCCATCATCAGCTCAGCATCATAAGATTATGATTTCCAGAAGCAAATGCCAATATAACTTCAGATAATATGCAAAACGCGGTACATGTCCCTATAAAATTTGAGGGTTGCCCTCGATTTCTCCTGGATCTCATCATCAGATCCGGGACTGGTGAAAATGGGACCACCTCGGAAGTAAACTGTATCCAACCAAAAAAAAAATTTTGAAATCCGTCTATAATTGACGAAAATATCGGTGAACATACATAAAAAAAAAAAAAAAAAAAAAAAAATTATACATACAGACGAATTGAGAACCTCCTCCTTTTTTTGAAGTCGGTTAAAAATAAAAAATTGTTAGACTTCTCTTTTGCAGATAGCTTAGAAGAATAAATATTATCAGAAATACTACTGGCTCCCTGTAGATTATAGTTTATTAAGTAATTTTTAAGGTCAAATATATTTTACTAATAAAATAATAACTTACTGCGGCAAAACAACCACTAAAATTTCACAGTGTAGGTATATTTATACGGGCATCATCAGATACGTTTTTGTAAATAAAGTATTCCGAATAGTGAAATTTGCAGCGCCATCGGCAAATCCTAACCGATTTTTAATATGTTGCAACATTTTTTTGTAACGCCGGCTTACGCGATACGGCGGAAAACATTTTTCAAACACACATTTTCAAATATCAGAATGCTGCAAGTTACCCGTGACAGCCAACTAACATTTGTTTTCGAATCTCGCGAGAGTTTCACGGACATTTTATATATTTCCACCGTAGGGCTCTGCCCTGGGCTGATGTCTGTCTACACAGTTTAAAAGTTTACCATATTTTTATTTCTTCCGGTGCTTTTTCATGTAACTAAATATTTATGTATTTTCTATAGGTAAGGTATGCATTTACAACACTTTTATTTTACTTGCAAGTATTTAGAAGCGGTATTTTATTTTTTGATTGGCTCGGTGGAACAGTGGTTAGTGACCCTGGCTGGTGGTTCCAAGAGTCGTGGGTTCGATTCCCACTCGGGACAAATATTTGTGTGATGAACATCGGTGTTTGTTCCTTGTCTGGGTGTGATTGTATTTAAGTATGTATTTATAAATATATATGTATGTATATCAGTCTCTGACGCCCATAGTACAAGCTCTGCTTAGTTTGGGGTCAGATGACCGTGTGTGGAAATGTCCCAGATATTTATTTATTTATTAGAAGTACAAGTATACGCTCAGGGAAGGTTGTAGTTGGAGTTTTTTTTTATACAAAGAGTCAAAATGAGACTGAAAGATTTCCTGTCTCTCACCAGGATGCATCTCATTATACTCAGTAGTCTTCTTTCTCAATTTGATATTTTTTAAATTTATTTTCAACTCTTAATTATAAAGGGTTCAACCCTTTACCTCATAAAATTACACATAATGTACAAATTGTATGAGTAAAAATGCTTTCCGTTGACGTCATTGATCCCATAACAGATTATGTACGAATATGTAACCTACTCATACCCATACTAGTTAAATGATGTAATTGTTGTTATAATCTCGTTTCATAGTCAAATGCGTCGCTAGCGTGCTCAGCGGGGCAGTATAAGCGGCCCATTAAGCTAGCTATCAGGCTAAAGTTGTAGCGACAATTGACTGCATTGTGCTATGTAGAGGCACCACTGTATAACATAGCTCATTGTTGTCAAATGTATATTTCGTTTATATTAACTGGCATAAGAAGGTTACTAGTTTAGCGTCTGCTTTTGAAACCAAAATATTAGTCTCCTTTATAGTTAATTTGTAATCAGTTCATACAAATTTGTAAAGTACCTATAATTTAAATGCCCGAACATAAAACCATCATTTATTCATCATCCTTTAATAGCATAAGTAATTTTTTTAAGTGCTACTGAGACCTCTTATGTTAATGGACCATGGGAAAGTTATCCTTATTCTTTACCGAACATGATGAATACACAAACTTATTAAAGTATTCTTCATCATTGACTTCTTCCTACTTGACTTTAACCAGTGCATTTAAAAAGAAACAACTACCAAGTAACCAAGACCATTTAGGAAGCACACTCCCTGCCCTTGACGACGTGTAAACGCACACACTAATCACACAATTTCTTGCAGTGTTAAATGATTAAATCAAGCGGGCAATCTGAGAGCGCCATTAACCCGGGCTATCAAGGCAAACTTGCCGAAACTTGCCCCCAGCTGTTCCCATCAGATCCTGAACTATTCACCCGGATGCACGCCAGGGAATGCTTGTATTATTCCGAGGCACCTCGTCACTGCTGCATAGCAGGGCATTAATAAATTTGCCGCGGCGTGAATCAATTTCGCAGTTTCTTGCCAGTTTGCAGTTTGGAACTTTGAGTGCACGCGCTGATTGAGCGATCAATAGTTTCTTTGTAAAGCTGTCGGGTTTTGTTAGCGACATTTTAATTAGGTTGATTCTATATTAAATAAACATGTTGTACATATACATTACAGTAAACATTTATAATACAATAGGATTAACAAACATTAACAGGATAAGAAACAGATCAACAACAAAAACTTAATTGAATTGTTAAACATTTTTATATCAAATTGATTGTAGTGATTGGTGCATTCCAGCCAGATCAACCTAAGTAATCGTTGATCTATTAAATCTTTGTCTTTGATTCTACCCTTTCTGATCCTGACCCAAAAACTATATAGGTCAGAGAACATCGCAAAAACTCCATCGAAGACGCCGACCGAACTTTCTTAAACGATTAATCACCGAAAACACAATCCAATTACAAGTAAGATAAGTACAATTACTGTGCTACGAACAATCTCAGCGACGTACCTCAAGGGCTCGAAGGGCCTGAGATACGGAGGTCTCGCAGGGCGTAGCTTTATGACAAGGGCCAGACATAAATCTCGAGAAGACCCTGGCATGCCGACGGAGTGTGGACCCTTGAACATATTTCCGAAACACCCTACTATGAAGACAAATGCCGGTGGGATGCCGACTTTTAGTTCTAACATTAACTAGCCATAACGTCTGTTGTGAATTGGCGGATAGCTAAAATCTCAGACTGCGTGCCCAAAACATCGAAATCGTATTACAGGTATTACACGTAACATTGATCTTCTTCAGTGCTAAGTTGCAGGACTTGTTTTACGGATCATGCATACATTTCTTAGATAATAATATTTGTGTGACACGACACAATATTGTATTTAGGTATGTAGAACAAACATCACACATTACAAATGTATGTTTCCTGACAACTATCAGAATGAAAGCATTTTAGCCTAAATCAAGTCATATATTTCACATCATTTTGATTTTAATAGAGAGCACGGTTAAAATGAGACTATTACACCATTATATTAAATACCTGTAAGTTTGTAGGTAGTTGTTTATTGTATGTACTCTAAAAAGGTCCCTGAATTTACTGAAGCGAAGTTTTAAATATCATAGCTGTTATTGTAACATTACTTCAATAATAAACATTTATAGCTAAAACTTTTTAACGTTAAGTTAACTAAGACAAGTCACCAAAAGTAGTAATAGTAGGAAAAATTACAGAATTATTAAAATTAAATCTGTGAAAGCTTTAACAAAATGGCTGAATGTCTCTCACACAGTTGAAAATTTTATAAAGATAGACAGCTTTATTAAAAATGAGTAGATATTATTAGTACCAAACCTATATGGAATTCCCGAATATTAAACAAATTTCATCCGTTTCGTGATAACTACATAACCGATGAAATGAAATGAAATGAAATGAAATAATTTATTCTGCAAATAGATTTACATGAAATACTTTTGCACGTCAAGTTGTAAATAAATTAATCACATATTACATAAAAATTCACAAGTTACATAATTCATTGATGTCCAAGCGAGCAGCTCATCATGTCCATGGATTTTTATCATTTAAGTAGTCTTCTACTTTATAATATGCTTTTTTCACAAGACACGACTTAATAAAAAGTTTGAAATTATAAAAAGGTAAATCAATAACATTTTGTGGAATCTTATTAAACAATTTTGTGCTTAAACCTAAGAACGACTTTCCAGTCTTTTGAAGCCTGAGCCTTGAAACGGCAAGCCTATGTTTATTTCTTGTGTTAAAATGGTGAGTATCCGATTTCTTATTAAATGATTGCATGTTCTTGTAAACATATAAGATACAGTCCAAAATGTACTGGGAAGCTACGGTTAAAATATCTATGTCTTTAAAAATATCTCTAAGGGAGTCACGCGATCTTAAGCCATATATGGATCGGATAGCCCTCTTCTGTAATACAAAAATAGTCTGTATATCAGAAGCAGACCCCCACAGCAGAAGACCGTATGACATAACACTATGAAAATAGCTGAAATAAACTAACCTGGCCGTTTCAACGTCAGTTAAATTCCTGATTTTTCTAACTGCATACGCAGCTGAACTAAGTCTACCCGCCAAAACAGAGATATGAGGTCCCCAGTGTAACTTAGCATCTATAGTGATTCCTAAAAATTTTGTAGATTCGGTCAATTCTACAAGTTCGCTATTTACAATAATGTTAGTATCAACTTGTTTTACATTTGGCATTGTAAATCTCATACATTTAGTTTTTTTCGCATTTAACAATAAATTATTTGTATTAAACCATTGAAGAACTTGTGAAAGGGTACTATTTACCTCGTCGTAATTATTTTTACCTCTGTCAACCTTAAAAATCAATGATGTGTCATCAGCAAACAGTACCGTCTCACATAGGTCTGCAGTGAAATACGGAAGGTCATTTATATAAATCAGAAACAGCAAAGGTCCCAGAATTGAGCCCTGGGGCACTCCCATGAGAATAGGAGCGCCACACGAATCAACTCCATTGACATTCACTGTTTGCACCCTATCTTTGAGATATGATTTCAATAAATCAATCGCTTTATCTGAGACACCATAATGATGCAATTTTAATAACAATATTTCATGATTTACACAATCAAAGGCTTTTGACAGGTCGCAAAAGATGCCTATTGCATCCTGCTTATTCTCCCAAGCGTCAAAGATATGCTTGACAAGTGCCACTCCTGCGTCAGTGGTGGATCTTCCTTTGGTAAAGCCAAATTGCTTATTATGTAAAAGCTTATTTTCATTAAAATGGGACATTAATTGAGAGAATATAATTTTTTCAAAAATTTTACTAAGTGCAGGTAGTATTGAAACAGGGCGAAAATTGGATGGGTCATTTTTATTACCTGTCTTGAATAAAGGAATTATTTTACTAAACTTCATTAAATTTGGGAAATGACCTACCTCTATACGTCGTCTTCGTCTTCTCAACCCGCGATTCACATATGTCTGTGCTACCTACCTCCCGATCTGCCACTTTCTGATCTCTTCAACTTTTATAAGGGTTATCAAAGTGTAATGCTTAATTCCAATTCAGAAGATACGTTTTTACTTCTTGGTGACTTTAATACACCTAACATTACCTGGGAAAGACGGCTTAATACTTTATTACCGACCAACCCCCAAGATCATAAAGCTGTTTTACTCTTGGAAACTATTCATATGTGCAATCTAACTCAATTTAATACTATTCCTAATCTACACAACCGTTTTTTGGATTTAGTTTTCGCTACTCTTCCAATTACCTCCATCTCTATAACCGAAACGGAACCTCTTTGCAGTGTAGATCACCATCACTTGGCATATCATATAGTAATATCTAATCTAATTAAGGACAAACCTATGAAACCAAACAAGAAAATAAAATTTAACTTTAGGAAATGCGACTACTCAAGCTTAAAGTGTGATTTAAAAGGTATCGATTGGGTGAGCCTACTTTCTAGTAACGATGTCGATGAATGTGTTAATTTGTTTTACTCGAAAATCAATGAAATTATACCTAAACACACGCCAATAGCTAAAGGTAACACCTCACTATACCCTAGTTGGTACAATCAATCATTGATACGTAGCATTAAGGAAAAGAACCGGTTTCACAAACGCTACAAAAAATATAACAACCCTCGCGACTATGACACTTTTGCATTACTTCGTACACGATGTAAAAAACTTATAAACCACTGCCATAGTCTATATTTAAACACTATAGAGGATTCCCTTAAAGATAATCCCAAAGTATTTTGGAGGTACGTCAATGGTAAGAAAGGCAATGCCACGATTCCCCAAAGAATGACGCACAACGATCACTCGGCCTCAGATGGTCAGAGTATTTGCGAGCTTTTTTCCGAATATTTTGGGTCAGTCTATACACCTGTTACTTCTCCTTCTAAAAATTTTTCTGACGCTTTGGACCTACCACCTTTAAACCACTCCACGCTCCATAACTTCTTATTTAAAGAAGCTGCAATTGTTAGCAAACTAAAAAGCTTAGATGGGCGCAAGGGATCTGGACCTGATGATGTTCCTCCCATTTTCTTAAAGAACTGTTGCGAGGTTCTCTCATTACCCTTAACGCTACTGTTTAACAAATCTCTGAGCTGTGGGGTTTTCCCTTCTCAATGGAAGATTGCCAATATAATTCCTATTCATAAGTCAGGGAAAAAAACATCCGTCTCCAATTATCGGCCGATTAGTATTTTGTCATGCATTGCCAAAATTTTCGAATCGCTAGTTTACGATCCTCTTTATCAACATTTAAGCAAACACATATCCTTTAAACAGCACGGTTTTGTTAAAAAGAGGTCAACTTTAACCAACCTATTAGAGTACAAGAACTACTTATGTCACGTTTTTGCTTCTGGAGGCCAAGTGGACTCCATATACCTGGACTTCAGCAAAGCTTTCGACAAGGTTGACCACTCTTTACTCTGTCACAAACTTGCGTACTACGGTATACATGGAAGCCTCTTGCGATGGTTAATATCCTACCTATGCAACAGAACTCAGCTGGTAACAGTTAAAGGTTTCTCATCTTCTTCTATATCGGTAACATCCGGAGTTCCACAGGGATCCCACTTAGGGCCGCTTCTATTTGTAGTTTTTATAGATGATTTAGTTGATCGTCTGTCTTGTCCTTCTTTACTGTATGCTGATGACCTCAAGCTATTCACGAACGTTACTGAAACGTCACAATCCTCAAAACTTCAAAACGATCTTGACACAATCTCTGACTGGTGCACTTCCAATAAAATGTGTCTCAATGTAAGTAAATGCTGTATCATCTCCTTCACCAGAAAGAAAAGCAGACTTAATTACCGGTACCACATTAAAAATGAGACACTTGGCAGGAAAGACTTGGTGCGTGACCTAGGGGTATATTTTGATGAACAGCTAACCTTTCGTCCACATTATGACCACATACTGGGTAAGAGTCGCAGGCTGCTCGGGTTCATAATGAGATCGACAAAAGCTTTCCGTAACCCAAAGAGTATCTTGTACCTTTTTTATAGTCTTGTTCGAAGCGTTCTGGAGTATTGCTGCCCAATCTGGTCTCCTTTCTTTAATATACATATTAATAACATAGAAAGAATACAGAAAAAATCTTGAAGTTCATCTCTTTTAAATTCAATCTTGGCCGGTCTTTTAGACAATACCGCGACTTATTGAAAAAATTTGACTTAATCAGCCTCAAGGCGCGGCGTAAAAGATACGATTTACTCTATCTGCACAAAATCGTGCACTCTGCCGTTGACGCTCCAGACCTGGTCTCATTTTTGAGCATAAACACCTGGTACAGATCCCGACACCCAAAAGCTTTCGCAATTCAGGTTTGTAAAAATAACACCTCCTTTTACAATCCGTTGGTGAGAATGTGCCGCGAATATAACGACATGGTTCAACAATATGGTGGATACGTAGACATAGACATTTTCAACGCAAATTTTCTACGTTTTAAAAACTATTTCAAATGTAATTATGACGGACATGTCCTCTTCACTCACTCAACCCACAGGATAAAAATTAATCATGATGAAATGTATGCCTCTAATTGTTTCTGTTTTACATGTACATATTATAATGTATTTATATATATATATATATATATATATATATATATATATATATATATATATATATATATATATATATATATATATATATATATATATATATATATATATATATATATATATATATATATATTTTAGTGATATCTATTTGATTTTTGGTTTTTTTTTTTGTGTTCTGCACCTTAAAACTAATATATTGTATTTGTAAGTTTATTTAATAATAAGTTCTTTTTCGTAACCATACTGAAACATGTTGTGTATGCAATCTATGGTTTACTGTCTAGCATATTTCATTTATTAAGATTTAAGTTAACATGTATCCGACTGTAATCTGTCTGCGTACCTATTATAAATAAATAAATAAATAAATAAATAAATATACACATGTTAAATATGATAGCCAAATGTGGAGCTATTGTTATGATGATTGTTTTTAATAGTTCCACAGAGATACCCCATAAATCTTCAGTCTTTTTGAAATTTAACTCTTTAAAGGCTCGTAAAATTATATTTTGGTTGACTTGGTTAAATTTAAAAGATACTAGACATTTATCTACAGTCCCTATAAGGAGGGATTGAGCTTGGTGTGGGCATGAGTTCAGTTTGCTTGTAGTAATTATAGGTATATTAGAAAAATAGGTTTCAAAAACATTTGCAACATCCTTATCAGAATCAATATGCTTATCATCAACTATGAGAGAGATCTTGCGGTCTTGTGTTTTATTTTTACAAGTCTCTTTGTTTATAATTTTCCAAGTGGCATTTATCTTATTATTTGATTTTCTAATTTTTTCTTTCAAGTAATTTGACTTGGCAATTGCACAAACTTTTTTAAATAACTTTGAATATTTTCTAACATAATTGATACTTTATTAATATCATTTGATTGTGATTTAATGTCATACAATTCATATAATCTATTTCTACTTTTGTAAATGCCTTTAGTTGCCCAGTCACTGAATTTGTACTTGGGATCTTTGATTTTTATTGATTTTTTAGTAAAAATCCCTTTAAATTCATTTAATATTAAATCAAACAGGTTTTTATAAGATTCATCAATGTTTTGATTCAGATTGTATTGAAAATGGGAAAATTTATTATTAATGTTTTTCTTAAAATTTTCTGTGCGACTGGTAGTGATAGGTCGGTATGTAAAATGCAGTGAAGGATTATTATGATTGTGTTCAAATATAGCCATCTGACCACTATGGTCAGAGTTGATAAAATTAATAATAGATTTATTATACACTTTGCAATTACAAAAAATATTATCCAAGCAAGTAGCTGTTGTTGGAGTTACCCGAGTTGGTTCAAAAAATAAATTATTAAGTCCAAAAAGAGTTAAATAAGTTAAGAATTCTAGTCGATAGTTGTGAGTCACTATCCAAAATATTAATATTGAAATCTCCACAAACAACTACTTTTTTGCTACATTTACATACCTTTTTCAAAACTTCCTCCATAGTAGATTCAAATAGTACATAGTTACCAGATGGGGGCCTATAGACACAGACAATGATGTACTGCTCGAGCTCTGCACAAGAAAGCTCAATAGTTCGCTCAATAGAGAGTGATGTCACATCCTTACGGTTTTTTGAAGTTAATGATTTATTTAATAATATAAGTGATCCACCTCTAATAACATCTTCCCTTGTGAACGAACTAACAACTTTGTAATTATCAATACTAATCAGTAACTCATACTGTCTTAACCAATGCTCAGTAAGGCATACAACATTAATATTCATTTCATTTAAATATAACTCAAGTTCTAGTTCTTTTCCAGGAAAGCCTTGAATATTTTGATGAATAAGTGTTAAGTTATTATGCTTTCCTTTTGACCTTACATTTAATTTGCTAGAGTTGTCCTCTATTGTCCTATGATATAATTTAAATTACCTGAAACATTTTCCAGGAATTGTCGCAAATGTCAATAACCTGCTCAATAGAAGCAGACTGAGTAGCCAAATTCTTGGCTGAATTACTTATTCTAATACAAAAACATAGCGATAAAGCTAACTGTCTTTTATAAAATTTTGAAAGATAAAAGTTATCTTTTGTCAACAATAGCCCTTTGCTAAGGTTAAATGTACTAACATTGCAGTCAATTAAATTAAATTTATTATTATTAAATGTGATTGTATTTAATGTCAAGTTCAATTTATACCTAATTAAGTTTTCTGATTGTGGCAAGCTATTACTGTAAGGAAGTGTAAATAATATAATTTTATTTACTTTTAAGTTGCTTAAATAATCAAAACATTTAATTAATTCTTTTTTATTTACATTTCCCCTATTCGCAATAAATATAATAATCGTTGTGTCTGTGTTAAACTTAAATTTAATAATTTTTCTAATAATATCACTATATGATGTATTTGGGAAACAATAATTACTGATCGGTTGTCCCATTATACTACTCATTAATAAGCCCATATTCTTACCTATCTCATCACTGAACATAACAATATTAGTACTATTTACTAAGGACACCTGATCGTTACATGCCTGAGGTGGATGGGTATAGGAACTGTTGGATTCCTCGGTTTGAGATAGGTTCAGCAAGCTATCACAGCGGGGTGAGCATGATGGGTCACACACTGACTGAGAACCATTTTCATTGTTAATTATGTTTACACTATGACCACTTGTCAACGAGGAGTCTAATAGGTTCTTCAAAGCCAATATGTGTTCCTCATTCTCTTTTTTGCAGCTCATATACCTACTAGTCATATTTTCTAATGATTTTGTTAAATTAATTATTTCATTTTCTAATTTTCCTATACTATCCTCATAAGTAATAATATGTTTGTCTAATGTTAATGTATATAAATCTAACTCATCACCTAAACGCTGTCTTTCTTTTATACACTTTACCTTGTTGTATGAACTGCGGTGGTTTTTTATTAACTTTTGTGTTTTTCTTATAAATCTATTTATTCTTAAATATTTTTTTAATTTATTCCGGCTGCATTTAACATTCCCAGCTGTAGGTGTAGGGCAGTTTAAAGTGTCATTTGTTAAGTCTATTGTCACAGTCGGGTTCATGTTAAATGCATCAGGAATAAGGCTGGGCGCACTGTCTATTAGCTCGTCAAATAGGGATTGGGTTTGGGTGGCAGTGAGCTCCTGCTTGGCGGTCTCCAGGTGGCTGATGTGGTGGTGGGCCTCCTGCAGCTCCTGCTCCAGCAGCGTAACGCGCCGCAGGTTGTGGACGTACTCCTGACTGCACTCACCAAACCCATCAATAATTATTTGCAATTTGTCCCGTTCCTCAACTACAGTTATATGTTGAGTATGTAATTCGGCCATATCTTTTCTTAACTTACTGTTCCTATCCAATACATCCAACAGTTCCTTCTCATTTTCATCTCTCTCTCGAATTAATTGTGTAACTTCCTCCTTGGTGGATTTTAACTCTCGCAAAGCCAGGTCCAGTTTAGTCTCTGTCGAGACGGTCCCAGACCCCGCCTGGCGAGCAGTAGCTTTGCTACGAGTCAACATGTTTATTTAAAAAGCAAAATAAAACAATCACCAGAAATCGCGGTACCAATGAGATGTTTACACAATGTTTTGGGTAATAAATGTTACTTTATCGCGTAAAAACGACTCGTAATTAACTAAAATATATTAAATAATAGTCGATAATACTTTTTATTAGCACAGATGTTAGTATTTACCTGCTTTGAGAGATAAAAACGATCACACAAAATTCAAACTTGCACTGTCATCCGCTTTGCATTTGTTGCTGTTTCACAATCACGATAGTTACTTAGTAATTAAGTTATACTTTTACACATACACATATAATAACACAGAATAAGTAATTAGTACGATTTAAATGGGCCAATTAATGAGAAAATTAAATAAAATTATAAATTAAAACCGGGAGAAACGAAATCAGCTGTCACTCGTAGTGTTGCCACAACCAAAAAAAAAATTTTCTTAACGAAACGATTCTTTAGCAAATGTCATCGAATATCACTCTAAAGCTTTGAGCGTCGAATAACTAAACCGGATACCGTTATAACAGAAAATTAGTTGCTTGTCCACTGCATCATCTACGTAGCTGAATATTAAACACGGCCAATTGCGAAATACGTGCGCCAAAACTCCGCTGCTATGACAAAGGGAATTTCCGCACACATTCCCGCACAAATTAATGCATTTGGTAAGTTGCAAGTTTCAATAACATTTGGCATCAGGCGGGAGACCTTTCAACCCAAACCTCTAAACTTACAATTAGGTATAGATCCATCCATCTCTGTGAACTTAGTGAAAACGGTTCCAATTCATTGCAGTAATTATCCCTGGAAGAGAAATTGAGGGATCTAATAACAAAAAGCAAAGCAAATTTAATGCTAATCTCTTATTTGCCACGGATTTCATTTGAGAATTCGTATTTGTAATAAGTCAATCGTCTCATTTCCTAAAGAATTAAGACTGTATGTAGGTATATTTAATTTAAGAGAATCCATAAAAAAAATAACGGAATCAGGTACTTTGATATAATTATTCAAATTTTTCTTGTAACTTGTTCCTCTCATAAGAGAGAAATTACATCGAAGAAAATTTATACCTTAGTAAGAATTACAAGTACGTAAGAGTCTCTTGATGAAAATGCTATTCAAAGGTATTACATACATTTATTTACCTTATTCGTACGTCAAATCAAATGTTCCTTTAGTGGTGGGTTAAGTTTAATTCCCGTCACGTCGCTTAGTCAACATTCGCTTCTTGTTGCACTTTGAAACTCGTACTTAGGAAGAGCTTACGTTGCTGGTTTTATGTCAGCTCATGTTAAACTCTCAATGCAGGCTTCAACATTCCTTAACCTTGGTTACTCTGTAATTAAGGAATGCTTTGGTGTCATCATCATAATCAGCCCATATACGTTCCCACTGCTGGGGCACGGGCCTATCTTAAACTAGGGTGTCTACCCTAAATAGGGCCTTAGTCAACCGCGCTGGCCAAGTGCGGCTTGATCGACTACACGATGTTTTCCTTCACCGTTAAAGCGTCGAATAACTGTACATATGAATATCAATTTTAAAAAACATAGTGGTAAGTGGCGGGGTTGGAACTAGCGACCTCTCGCATGGCAAGCAACGATCTTAACCACTCGGCCATCGACGCTTTTGCGAGCCGTCCTTTAGTTCGTAGTTTTTGCGTCCTCACAAAGGTATTCAGTGATTTAGATCTATATTTTGACGGGATGGTGCCGAACTAAGCCCAATAAATAAATTCTATAATCAACCTTTAATGTTCTATGATACCTCACCCATAATCAGTATCCCTTCATCAGCGTTGGTTACATTTTTAATGAAGTCTCATTTCAATGTATGCTTGAAGCAACAGTATTTTAACCTACCCGATCATGACTTAGCAGGCACACACAGGATTTTTTTCTATATACCACATTCACTTCCAGAGGCATATCGCTCATAATTCTCTACATCAACGTGACAAAACGTGGAAGCATTTTGATTGCGGTCCGCCCGGTCCGTAAACCGACTGCCGACATAATTAGAGCCTTCATAATGCTATCACAATGTAGTATACCCACTTCTAGCTTTTATGGAGCTACTTTTTATTGCACTTTAAGAGTTGTGGCCACAATGCATTTTATTTAAGGGATTAACGACCGTTTTAGTACCGCGCTCGGAGATCATCGTACTTTGGTAATTTGCTCCTCGCAGTAATTGTAGTATACGTCAAAAGCTCGCTCTCCCCTTTTGGCTTTTTAACAGCTTTTTTCTCAGATGAAAGAAGAATAAACAATGAAGTAAGCACTTCTATTCCGAATATTAGTACCACGTATAATATACATTCAAATGTCAAAACTAAATAAAATTACGAAAAAGCTCCGTTGCCTAAGACTTATGTTATTTGTGCTAGACAATTACTAGACTTGTGTCGTGTGCCTTTTAAACTTTAATTTTATTTGGTTTAAAATTAACCAAGCTTAACTTAATTGCAACCTTAATTTCTGGACTTTTCTAATACCTAGATCTTTAAAAGGTTATTCATACCTACTTGTAAAGACTGTCTATCCCATTTCTCAAGAAAAGCTTTAGGGAACATGCAAACAGCATGACGATTAACCAGCCAAATGTAAACACGGGAAATGCAAACCTCATCTACCGCAGATCACATAACGCGATAGTTACATGAAGGGGCTTAAAAGTGTACACTAAAAATCGCCCACCAAGCTCGCGGTAAGCACAACCTCAAATATTGTACTTGTCAAACAAACTGTGATACAGAGATAGGGAAGTCGCCACCCCCGCCTATTGCGCATTTATTATTAAACATCCGCAAATATCAGGAGGGTGCGGGGTTGTAGAGACTAGTTCGCACCTGGGGACCTAGGCGAAGATGTTTCCCGTTATCGTTTTGATATAACATAATCTTACAAAGTGCCAAGATGCCACTCCGTTTATTGCAAAATCAATTACCCAAACATCTGTTTTTTTGCATAGTGAAGAAAAGTATTTTGTACGCTATCGCGTACTACACTACACTACTTACGGGAAATTTTAAATGCTGCAAATGGGGTTCCTTTAATAAATCTCATGAATTTTACACACAGATCACTGCACTCAAATTAGTTTAAGGTTAACAAAGAAGTTATAAATTAATTTTAGTATACAATTGTTACATTTAGGGTTAGGCGTTTAGGGTAGATACCTCGCAAGTCACCGTAGAGCCTTCTTAACTATACAAATGGCCATGCACATTTGCATTCAATCACCATCTTTATTGCAATAGTTCAACCTCAGTGTTTGCATTTACACCTTACTGACCTATTACTTCCGTGCCGGGAGCTATTGAGTGAACAAACCGCACAGAGGGACATCTTGAGGCAGCCGACCGCACGCATAAAGCACGTCCCACATCGTAACTCGCGCTATGCCACCTGTGAGCCCTCGCCTTATTGCCCTCCGCACCCCAACTGAAGTGCACCCACAAACAAGCACGTATAATGTTTTATTACACCCGTTTTATAACCGCGAAAAGAATGTAATCTCCCTTATTTACTGAAGAGAGCGCAAAGTAAAACGGATTGGCGAGGAAAAAACAAAAATATTAATACAGGATCTCGGCCGTAAATCTAATGAGGGCGGCAACACTGATTCATGGCGCATTGAAATTTAAAAACAAAAGAAATTTTGCTATTTTTTAATCTATGATTTACTGTGTTATGCTTTATAACCTGCAACATGTTTTTTAGTTTAGAAATTCTTGTTAGCGTTCAAAAGAAAATACGATAATTTGTTTTTGAAAAAAATATATATTAATTAGTAAAACACGCGTATATTAAGATTCTAAAAATAATTACTTACTCAACGTTTCGAACTATTCACAACGCTCATAGTCTTCCCTTGACTATGAAGTCAAGGGAAGACGCGAGTTTAATCCGTAAAATTATTTCAAACGTTTAGTGTTCATGCTAATGATATAAAACATTAAACTATTTATCTACTCTGCGTAGTATCCAAAAAACGCAAAAATATGCATTTTTTTCCACACGCCACATATTCCTTGCAATTACGTCATTCAAAAGGAAGTGTTGATAATTAAACAACTCGGGCACGCCACTAAAAACGTGCTACCCCAAATGACATTTTCTCGCCACATCATTCCGGCCGGCATTCTCATTCAAAAGTGCAGAGTCGAGCCGACCCCGACGGCAACATGTAATTTCGCCGGAGGCTAAGCGACTCTCGTGGCGCATAGTTTCAAGTTGTCACCTACCGAGCGCCAGTCAAAAGATCATTGTTGCGAGCGACGATTGTCGCAAACGCCGCCCAAATGAAAAAAACAAGTGAAGTTCGATGCGGCTGTTTAGGTGGTATTCCGTAGAACGTATTTTCAAATTAAAAATGTTTCGATTTTTTAATGAGTGCTCCTATAGTTAGTATTATAGAGGAGGAGATAGGTAAACAAACGTAAAATACACCGTGAAATTTTAGTGGTTGTTTTCCCGCAGTAAAATGATTCTATCTTAGTAGTACAAAAGATGTGTGCAGTTCTTTTTTGGTAAAATCAATAAATGCCGGTTTTACGAAAGGTTTAGGTAACCGTAACTCGAAAGCACGTTCGAACCGCTTTATGACTTAGGGTGTAGAGCTTCTTTAGCTTTGAGCATCGATTTCATGCGGCAAGCAGTACCTGAATACGTCACATCTTCAAAAACAACGATAGCTTCTCTCGTTTTCGAGTTGGAAAATTATTATTCTGAAAAATCGAAAAAAAAAATTTTTTTTTTCGAGGAATAATTTGCATGATTCGATAGTATTACTAAAGGCAAGTCGTTCTGCCACGGGAAAACAACCACTAAAATTTCACGGTGTATACAGATTCAGGTTGGTTAATTAACTATCATCTATGGATACTGTTAAAAATCAAGAGAAGTTACTAATTATTGCTTCTCATTAAATGTTAGTAAGCTAATGTAGATTTAAAAGTACTCATAAACTTGGATTTAAAAAACTTGGTTAATTCATAAAATGTATTCCCCGTACTTACTAATAATAATAATCGCGCTTCCTGCCAAAACTGCTGGACCGATTTAATTGCGTATAAAACGATTCTTTTATATACAACATGAAATAAAATTCAATGTTACGTAAAACCATTCACCAAAAGGGACGGTGAGGTCATTAAGACTTAAAATGCTCTAAATGCACTCCTGCACCACTCAAGTAATTTCCTCGACGGTGAAAATAAACATGAAAAAGCTAATTTTTCATGGCAGCTGAAACTTCCTTAGTTAGGATAATTTTAAAAGCTAAGCAATGTTTCTAAAAGTATCTTGCTCTATAGTTTGAGCTTACGGAACGCCAAAAGCTGCGAAACGACGGATAAAATGGTAAAACATGGAATAGCTGGTAGCATTCAGGACTGGCTGAATAGTGCAGTGTTTCAAATATACTCGTACGTTCAGCATGCAGAGCTTTCGCTTATTAAATTGTGTCGTTTCATACTATGTTGGTATAATCCTAGCAAACATAATAATATTGAATTTTTAAAATCTCATACTATGCAGATCCGATTCAAAAAGTACATTATCCGCCCGGATTTAACCATTGATTAATATTCTATTCGTAATTCGACGAATGTAAATGTAAGCTTAAATCTAAATTTTTTAACAAGTACTTTTTTTATCGAAATAAATTATGCACTGTTATACCGTATTTGATACGCCGATTTGATTGTATTCATAGAAAATAGATGGGAGGTTTTATTTACATTTTTAACGCTTAATATATGTTTATGTGCGTTTTTGCAATCATCATAGCAGTCATCGAGCACTGTAGGTCTGTATAAAAATATATTCATACCAGAAAACCACACGATATGTACAATGCAGTTAAAATAAACATGTTTCCAAAACCATAAACAACCCAAGTATATTTTATGCATCTGTGTTCTGTTCATAACATAATGATGATAACAAAGTTGCATCAACTACGATCCTATTTTCACATTTCGCACTAAATGCTAACTCAACTTCGCGAATATTTAAAACGCTAAAATGTTCATAGGGTGCCGACAAAATGTGTTCGTAGTTAAAACGAGAACTGGGAAGCCGGCATCCTACTTTATTAAAACAAGACTTTAGTGCAAAGCTAATGATGAACTTGTGTTTTTCTGTCAACAGAGCGCACTTTCCGCCGAACTGAGCAAAAATCTGTGGATAAAAGTTAGCGTTTTAAAATAGGTCCGACATTTTTTGCCGACCGTGGACGCAATGTGCTCCCGACACATACGCAGCTGGGCTAAAATTTATATTTTTAAATTCACTACGCATAAATATGCGCATAAAGGGATCCGATTTGATTTCATTAAAACAACATTCAAATTCGCATTTGACTAGCTCATCACCATAAATTAGCTTTAAGGTTGTTTCACACGGGGGAGGGGTTCGTATGATTTGTTTCACCTTTTTTAAATGTGTGGTCTGACTGACAGGGCAAACCTAGTCCTTTATTTAAAACAAATGTCCATTCATACTTTACTTTTGGGTTAAAAATAAATTGTTCCGCCATTTTTTTTATTTTGTTGGTTGATTATATAATACGTACTAAAAACTTTCTTGCACTTTTCCGAAATCATCTTGTATAAAAAATATCCTTCCGTACTATTCTGGTTCACTGTATCCCTTAAGGATAAAAAACTGAGTAAATATAAGGTAATTAGAAAACAAGTTCACTTAACATAAATTCCAATGCAATTCAGATTTCTTCCACCTATAAATAAAAATAATTCTCCGAAGATATTAATACTTAAAAGGAAAATACGCTCGGCCAAAGACAGAGAACTGTAAACTGTTTATTCATAAATAATATTTGCACGGATAGAAATTATATGGAGGTCCACTTCTCTACGTTTTGCGTATTTACTGTTGTATCTTCAACCTTTCCTTAATGTTATTATAGTAAATGTTATAAACTTTTTCTTTTTTGCTTTTCTACTGCAACATACCCCAACTTTATGACATGGCAAATTTTCAACAATGATATGTGATAATCTGTTAAAAAGAGTAACTATCGAGTTTCTTGCCGGTGTCTTCTCGGTAGAATCAGCGTTCCGAACCGGTGGTATAATCACTGATCAATTGATTTATTTATTTACTGTACAGACAATTTATAGGTGCGTGTAAATGCTAATATAAATAGAGGAATTTTGACTTCGACTTGCTAAGATAGGTAAATATGCATTAGTTAGTATCCTAATCGCTTTAAAAGTAATTACCAACATTTTACGAACCCAGCTAATTACAAGATACTTTGGATCATTAAGTACATCTCGGGGCTTTTTAAATTCCATCAGCAGGTAATCTTGACTAATCTCGCCCCATCAACATCTATTAAAGAAAGTAAACGAGTCATCGTTCAAATTCGGAGAGAAAACGGAGTTAACCACGGAAATGAATATTGGGCTGGTTCCGAATTGAGACAAATTGGTTTAGTCTGCGGCAGCTACCGTTGGGGTTTGCGAGGCGGGAATACAGGTAGATACGTAGACTGTCTAAGTGGTGCGCTAATCTTTGCAGTCAACTGTATGCCTGCATAGTGCATTCAGCTTTTAGTTTTAATACTTAGGTATAGAAACATGACGTGACGCTGACGCGGGTAATTCTTCTACCAATTATGTCGAATAACATATTATTCTGTGATAATTTATTATTACATATCAAGAATTTTTCACGATACTTCCACGTCTCACTTTGAAACTAAGTTTTTGTAAATAAAAACATGTGTAGTTACTAAATAACAAATAATGAGAAAACAAGACTTAGTTTCTTCAATATTAAAAAACAAAGTTCTTTGATAAAGTTCCACAATATGTTCAATTTCCAAAAGGCCACATAGGGCTTATTCCGTCTTTTCGGTAATGTAGCAATGGCTTATACCAAGCACCTTCGCATTAACTTATGCACGCCACGGGAGCCCTTGGTGAGACTTACAACATGTATTTTATAAAGGTTCGAGTGATTTAGCAACCTACCCGTAATTATACAAATAAACTACTTCTTTTTACCATTCTATACTTCTTACTTTTGTTACGATTTTTATTCAATTGCCAATACATTTAACCGTCTAGCAAACGACTAACTCGGACGCCTGAGATGCACTTAGGTAGTCTCTACGCGATAAGAACGCTAACGCACGCACATTTCCACTCATAAGACCTACTAGAAGAAACTCATAAACCTGGACACTATCCACTGCTACCCTTAAAATAATATAACCAAAATATAGAAGAACAAGCAGGAAGATACATTTTTAGGGTACGGAACCCCCACCCAGCGTGTTAAAAAGAGACCCTATTACTAAGACTTCGCCGTCTGTCTTCAAACTGTATCTCAAGAACCACGATAGTCAATGTTTTTCGTCGCTGTAATATAACCAACAAATATAAAAAAAAATTATAATAGGCAAACAAGATGACCTCACTCCACCTGATTGTAAGCGGTAGTGAGATCCAAATATGAGGTCCACAGGCACAATACATCATATTGAGCCTGTCGCACTCACCCTGAAGGCCTAAAAAACAAAATAAATCTAATACTTAAGGGGGCTCTCATGCAATAAAATACCATATTATTACGGAACCAATCGACTTCGGTGGCGGCGACCGGTTTTTCAAACTCTGTAGCAGCTAATCTAAAACAAAATTAACAACTTAATACGATCACATGAAAGTCTAACGAAATTACATTTGAAAGCTTCTATATTAAACGGCCTCCATAAAGTCTGAACATTCACTTTGCTCAATATTCGTTTAATGCTAGGCTGTAGAAGAACCGGAAAAAATTGTCCGCTCAAACCTAAAAAAATAATGTTACCGACGCGAACTAAATTTTGCGGTTGGACGCTCCCTGCCTTGACTTTGCGAATTCTTGAGAATTCCCTTAATTTTTCTCCCGGAATTTCTGCACGAGTCCCTCTGCTTTAGATAATTTTTCATTGCTCATCAATTTTATTAACTTTCAAAGCATTCGGTGCACATTGATAACTCGGTGTATTAGTTTGGAGAAATTCAGTTTTATGCTTTCTCACCAGATTCGAAGAAGCTTTCGAATGGTCTGTATTTTGTACGTTTAGGTTAAGTTGTCAAGTACATCACTTGGTATCCATCTACGGTCCATAACATTTTTATTTAATGTAAATAATCAGCCAATTTCAAGCTCTATATGTTACAAGTCTTAATACACATTCCACTTGACTTGTGTCTTCTAGTGTCGGGTGTAAGTCTAAATAACTCTTTAAATAATCCATGTCTTCATAATATTATTGAAAAATTACGAACTAGAATCTATAAAAAGTAAAATTATTGGCAACTCTTCAAAGTACTGTCTTCATAATTGTATCGAGAAATTACGAACAAGTAACTATAATATTTATAATAATAAGAATAAAATGTATTTATCTATAAAGTATAAGTTTAAATATTTCTTAGGTTCATTACATAATAATCTGTGCTAAACTATGATACATATACACACTGCATTCAATATTTGTCAAATATGCAAGTACCTAATCACAATTTAATACATTTTCCAGATTAAATCGCCAAGCCAAGGAGTGGATCAGTTACATTTTGACACCCCCAGTCGTAAAACCCGAATAGGAAGTTTGATGGATGTGTTGACGTGCTACCTCCCCCAAGATATACCTAAATTAAGCTGCTAATGCACATTTAAATGCTTGCGTGTTTACGTTTAAACTTTACTGGTACGTTTAATGTGGAAATTAATTCAAATCACTATCAACTTTGGTTTCCAATTTAATATCTCTATGATGATGATATAAAATGAATCGCAGGTGTCGCTAAGCACAAATCTCAAGAATAATGGAACCGATTTTGCTGATATTTTTTTGGCGTGTTTGCTATAATCTATATTAATATTATTAAGCTGAAGAGTTTGTTTGTTTGAAGGCGCTTATCTTAGGAACTACTCATTCGAATTAGATAGATCATTTATCGAGGAAGGCTTTAGGCTGTATAACATCACGCTGCTAACAATAGGAGTAAAGTAACAATGATACATATTATTATGTAAAAAACGACGGAAACGCGGGCGAAGTTGCTGGCACAGCATAATAATCCTGTAAGGATCTCGAGTAGCAAAAAGAAAGTTGTGACAATAAGTCAAATATTATCTATGGACCGTGGCAAAAACAAAAAACTACCGGCCCAAGTGTAAACACAGTGACTGTCAATTCTTCAATCAAAAACCCAAACCGATCGGCTCACAGGGCCCGACCCAATCTCAAAACACCTTCCACGTGGCGAATCGATAAGAACGCAGCTCCCAGCAGTTGCATTAACACACCCCAGTGATGACTGGCCCCCTAAGATCGATGTGCCGATGTGCACCGGGGCTTGTTCGCGTCATTTATTAACTTTCGTCGAGAAATTGTATTTTGCTTTAGACACGCGTGTACAGACGTCACAATACGACTCCATTAATAACATGTTACGTTTGTGCAATCACATTTTTGTCACATTGATGTAGTTGTTAGCTTAATCGCAAATCGTCATCATTTAATATGATGATAGGTAAAGCAGCTACACTATTCGACTAGACGTACGACGTAGACTTCATTCCAAAAATTATTGTCCAATAATAGGGAAAAGCGAAAGTTATGCTTGAGTCCCGATAAAATTTCGAAATAATTTTTAAAATAAACACACTAGTTATTTATGTATTTATTACTCCACATATTTTGTAAATAAATATTTAACCAAATCTATTATTTGGAAGTCAAAGGCTGTTAAAAGATAATAACATCGAATTAGCAAATCTATTTTAGTTGTCAATTAGATTAACCTCTTTTTAAATATTTACATTACGTTAAATCCCGCTATTAAGTAATGAAGTGTAGTGAATCACGCGTTTTAATGAAACCAGTCAGTGCGAAGCTAATACGCTTTCCAGAATTGTTAATGGGATCAACAAGCCCGGAATACAGTTAAAAAGTTAATGCTTCAAAGTACGGTAACTTTGGGATCCCTAATTCACAAGTAGGCAAGGTTCCCCTATCTCAGAACAACCGAATCAAACAATTCTCTCAGCCGCATCCCGGCTTATAACGTATCCCCTCACTAAAGATTTCACCGCGAAACAGTCCCACCGGGGAAGCCATTAGAACTAAGTGGCACTTGTCGATTGGACGCAACCTGAACATAATTGAGACAAAATTGAAACCAGATACTTGGCGGGCGTTGTCAAACTTCGGCAAAAATTGCCAGGAGTATTGTGAAGTTGAGAAAAACAATTTGTTTCCATCCGCTGCGGTGCTAAGAACTTATCTTGTTTTTCTGTCAACTGTCGTTTTTGTTACTAGGCACTATATCAGTATTTTTTCTGTGTTTATATTGCAAAATAGAAATACAAAAGCGTCAAAGATTTAAAAGGGCTGGGTAAAAGAGTCTTAAAACAAGCCTTTTAGGAACATAATTTGATTTCGGGATAAAAAGTAGGCTATTACATAAAAATGTTTCCTTTTATGAAACCAAGTAAAATCCCAAAAAGCATACATAATTATTTTTGTAACAATTACAAACTAGTTCTTATGAGTAGGTAGGTTCTATCTTGGGGTTGCGTCTATTCCTGTTTAATTTTGTAACTGAAACATTAGAATCAGTAGAACTCTTTCATAAAGATGTAGCAAATGAGTAGGTAGTAGACTTAGATATAACATGTTACAGACGATTAAGAGAATCCGTATGTAGTCTACAGTACTCGTATCTAACGAGATTTTAATTTCCAAATAGCTTTGCACGCTGTGTCTTCGGAGTATGTCTACCTACATTTTACTCGTGGATTGAAAATTCCTAGAAACACGTCGTTTGAAAGCGACGCCGCGTGCTACGATTTTGATTCAGTCGCGAAACGAAATTTCAAGCGTACGTATTTGTACCGTTTAAGCCTTTTTTACGTTGAAAGAAATCCTTTTGAAATCTGTTCCATTCTTACAATATGTACTGTTCTTAGAAAGACACTTTGTGGAAGGTGTACCTATTTTCCTTCTCTACTTCTTTTATGTAAGGAGGTTTGAGTTACTGTCGTAGTAACCCGGGGAAATGGCAAAACGTTTTCATAATCAGTGAGTATGTACCTACGTTGCAGGTACATATTTCCCTCCCGTCTTTCCTGGTACTGAAATGCAAGTATACCTAATCCATTCAGTAAAATTAAATAAACTTGTTGAAACCGACAGCCACATTACTAAGCTATGTTGATTAACCATGATTATACTTGATCGTCATCGTCGATTATACCCATTATTTATTTATTTATTTATTTATTTATTATGGACAACCAACAAATCTTACACTAATTTACAACAGTTTACAGAAGGTACATAATAGGAATATAGGTAAGTGCAGATTCACTTACAGGCTGCCACGACAAGCAATGTGAGCAGAAAAAATGAAAAAGAAACCCAAATAAAACTAGTTACAAGTGACTAAGAATTAATAATATTCTAAGATACTATGACTTGAACGAGTCAAGTACAATTTTCTTGAATTTATGAGTGCTGTGTGACCAAATATCGACGTCAGCCCTCTTCAGCAATCCATTGTACTGTCGTTGAAGCCTGTTAATTAATGAATGATGACCGAGATTGCTCCTAGAACCCTCGGGCGCAAATAGAGCGTATTTTCCTTCTCTTGGCAACTTAAGTGGAACATGGAACTGAAGCTGCTCAAGGAGGCCCGGGCAATCCAGATCACCATTCACCAACTTATGCAGAAAAAGGAGATCAAGCATTTGGCGTCTGTCCTGTAAGCTTGACATATGGTATTTTGAAAGGCGGTCAGTGTACGAGGGCAGTATCTTCGCCAGACCCGATTGAAAAGTTATATGCCACAAAAATCGCTTCTGCACACGTTCTATACGTTTTACGTAAATGTCGTAGTGAGGTGTCCAGACAGGACTACAGTATTCTAGTATTGATCTCACATACGCATTATACAACAGTATTTTGGTTGGTGATTTTAGGTCCTTGCAGTTGCGAATAACAAATCCCAGCATTTTAAATGCCCTACACGTGATGTTGTCAACATGTTTGTTAAAACAAAGTTTTTTGTCCAGGATAACGCCAAGATCACGAATACAGTCGACCTCTCGGAGAGGGATACCATTTATAAAATATGTAGGCGAAGTTTGTGCTTTTGCTCTGGTAAAACGAATGAAGTGGCACTTATCTATATTAAGATCCATACGGTTTGCCCTAACCCAATGCGATAAACTATCCAGATCTTTTTGTAGAAGAAACTCGTCATTTGGCGAAGTGATCACCCTACATATCTTTAAATCGTCTGCGAATAGATAGGCTTTAGAATGTTTAAGGACAGAAACAACGTCATTTATGAAGATATTAAATAAGATCGGGCCCAGGTGGGAGCCCTGCGGCACGCCAGAGAGAACAGGCAATGGGTCAGACGTGTATCCATTAACGACAACGCTAGCAGATCGATCAGATAAGTACGATGAAAACCACCTCACCAGTCCGTCACCTAGTCCAAAGTGTGAAAGCTTGAACAACAAGATATTGTGATCAACCCTGTCGAAGGCCTTGCTGAAATCAGTATATATAGTGTCAACTTTGTATCGATTATCAACAGCCTGACTAGTGTAAGAAAAGAATTCAGCAAGGTTTGACGTCGTAGATCGATTTTTCATGAAACCGGACTGACAAGAGGTAATTGAATGCCTAACATGCCATGATAATACAGGGTAGAGAAGAGATTCAAAAAGCTTAGCCATGGTGGGAAGAAGTGAGATTGGTCTGTAGTTTTTGATCAGTTTTTCGTCCCCAGATTTAAAAACCGGAACTATAAGAGCCTTTTTCCAGACCACAGGAAACACGCACGATCTCAAAGACTCATTAAAGATGATTGAAAGCGGATATGAAACGGACTCGGCACAGCGCACCAAAAATAGGGGAGGTATCCCATCGGCTCCCGCGCCCTTAGTTATGTCCAGCTTTTTTATCGCAACCATAATTTGGCGCGGTGAAAATGATATCACTCCGACATTATTATTATAAATACGAAGTAATTTTACTGAGTACAAAAGGTATTTTCAAGGTACCTCTATTTGTAAAACTCGTGAGTCACAGCCTTAGAAGCTACATTCATCTGAAAAGTAGAGAGACGAAAATTAAGGACCAAATTAGCAATCTGTCCTTTCTTCCAAGAGACAGACGAACCATAGCGCTTTTTAATTAGTTCACGTTTCATAATACAAATGTATTTGGCAAGGCGCCAGGGCGTTTAAAAAGTAAATTAAATCGGCTGTCGAGCCACAGAACAATGGAGGTAATGAGAGCCCTGCACTTTGAATTTATAAGCTCCCTGTATTACGCGACTGCGCTTCTGATCGATGTTAACAGTAGAAAAAAACATACTTGAAAAGGAACAGGCACCTGGTTTTTCTGAAAAAAAGGAAATAAAATAATTATTCCACTGGCAACCAGGGATTTGAACACCCGTCCTTCCAGGAATCGCGCCCTGACGGGCCAAATCATTACCAAAAACTTATCGAAGCCGTCTATTTTGATTTTTTTTTCCGCATAACTGTTAGCCACATGTAGAAGTGAAGTGGGGTGGAGGAAGGACGGGTGTTCAGATCCCCGGTCAACAGTGGAGCAATTGTATTTTTTCCGTTTTTCAAAATATTAAAGCAGATACAGCAAGCTATAGCAGTTAAAAATTTTAAATTTACATTTACTATCTGGTTACTTTTTTAACGGTCGCTAATGGAAGTGTTTTAACAACCTAAAACCAACGAAAATCCTTCAAGAAAACAATAAGTTTCATTTTGAATGCACTTTTTACATATGTGTAAAGAGTGCCATATCGCTACTTTACTTACACATCAAAATGTGTCGTAACTGATAAATTACTTTCTTGGCGGACCGGAGGTACCAACCACCAAAACTGTTATAAGACGGTAAGATCACAAAGGCGGTAGTATAAACCCTTTCTTATGTGGCAGCCACACAATGCTTCGTATGTTTAATCGCCAATAGTATATGCATGTTTTACATAAAAATAAACGAAAAACCGTACATCCGAAACGAGCGAAATTGCTACGATATCAGTACTTTTTTAAATGCTCATTACTTTGAAATTCCCACCTGAGGTTGACATAGATTTATTTCAGATTATTTCTCGTATTACTTGTATTAAAAATGTTCTGTTAATACGTTAACGTTGTGAATTTATTTTACACTTCAAAAAATAAGTGGGATAATTGCATTACGATGTACCTACGACACCGTTCTGCGGTTTTAAATTAACAAGATTAATTAGTAGGGAAAATAATAATAAATGGAAGTTCCATCGAATGTAGTTTGCAGCCAGTCTTGTGTTAACATCGATTAAGAATAGGGTCGTCACTTTAGCTAGCTATTAATTAATATTACTCGTAAATATTTGATGACGTCGAATGTGAGCGAATGTTACTGGCATGAGCAAATAATTGTACTCCTTATCGTTCACATAAATTAAAATGACTGGGTGTCATTTGTTTACAGTACATTCACTAATTCATCAATGACAATTACGGCATTTAGCAGACCTTGAGGGTGAGTGCGACAGACTCAATATGGTCTGTTGTGCCTGTCGACCTCATATTATTATGTGGATCTCACTACCGCTTACCAGCAGTGGAGTGAAGTCATCTTGTTAGCTTTTATAGTTAATTAAAATAAATCTTTTTTTTAACGGTTGAGTACAATAGTCCAGAGAAAAGAGTAAATTGTCTCACATTTATAAGATCGCAGCTCTTAAATTACAAAGATGATTTTTTTCTATACGGATAAGAGACAGAGCTCCATAATATTCATGCGTGCATTGAAATGAGAATGACCCAGATTAGGTCATGGAATATCTGGATTTTCCAATTCCCCATTTAATAAATAACATTTTTTTTATATTAGTACTAGTGACCCGCCCTCGCTTCGCTTCGGTTAAATTTTACATACAAACCTTCCTTAAGAATCACTCTATCTATTAAAAAAAACCGCATCAAAATCCGTTGCGTAGTTTTAAAGATCTAAGCATACATACGGACATACAGCGAAAGCGACTTTGTTTTATACTATGTATTGATAGTATACCTACCACACACAATACTAGCTTACTATTATTGTGGCCTATGCAAGTCAGCAGATGACAGATCTAAAATATCCGTTTCGGGCCGCCCCTAGTAACCCTAGGTATTAACCTATGACGTGGCAACTTGCACAATATTTGTACTGAACGTTCGGGAACCATAACATAAAGTTGGGCGTGACAGTTCAACGATAAAATGAATTCATGCGGACGGACATTTGACATTCTCACCAGGCCCAACCACGTTACTATCGTGCTTTCATATGGGGAAAATTTATGGTGTCAATATGATACGGCCTGACTGTCTTTTTTTGGTTACAAACTATGAATACGGACGCACAAATGTTTCTTTTATGTTGTTTCTTGGTTGACTCCGGATAGAAAGGAATAAGAATCTACTGAATAAATGCATAATTGAAATATTTAACTAACTATTACAAATATGTAGAGTTTATAGCATTTAGCGCTGATTTACGCACCCTTAAACTGTACACATTTCTATAAATTAAATGTAATTATTAACAATCTACCTACCGTTCCTACATTTTTAAAATATTTTTACCCGACTACGGCAAAGCAAAAGGAGGGTTATGATTTTGACAGGCTATGTATGTATGTATGTATGTATGTATGTATGTATGTATGTATGTTTGTATGTATGTATGTATGTTCATCTGTTTCCACATAACTTCTAAATTGCTTGTCAGAATTCGACAAATGACATATCATTAGAAGCGTCTTAATTGTCCGCTGGTTATAGGCTATATAGAGTTTCACAAAATCTAATGTGGCGCCCACTAGCGGACAAAACATACAGAGTAAAAAAATAAAGTTAAGATAAATACGCCGTGTTTGGTATCATTGGAAAGCGCTTTACTTGTACATTTTAAATATATATATATTACTAGCATTTGCATGTGACTTTACGTATATTCATGGACTGATTGCATATAGTTCACATTTTTTCGTTCATAGCTTCTTTACTACTTACTAACACCAAAATAGTACAAATAATAAAAAGTTAAAAACTAAAACCCAACTACGACAAAAAACGACGCTGAAAAAGTATAAAACAAGACTTTTAGAACATACAATACTATTTTGAAGTATGCAATATTTACTATGTAGAGATAAGTTTTCATGTTTGGAAAGGCGTAGTCACACGTTCCATACACAAGTACCTACCTACCGTAGCACTTTGACAACGTGTGACTGCGGTTTTCCAAACATGAAAACTTATCTCTACATAGTAAATATTGCATACTTCAAAATAGTATTGTATGTTCTAAAAGTCTTGTTTTATACTTTTTCAGCGTCGTTTTTTGTCGTAGTTGGGTTTTATTTCAATTTGTTGCTCACACAAAAACATCAATTTACTAAGTTGATGTCGTAACCTATCTTATAGACAGAAATAAATACTCCTTTCATTTTTTTCTCAATTAATTTTATTTTTGAATTTGCCTATAATACGTTTTCGGTGCAATCGAAACAGCGGAAAACAATTAATGAACAGCGTGGTTGACTAAGACCTTACCGCCCTAGTTTAGGGTAGGCCCGTCTCCAGCACTGGGGACGTAAATGGGCTGATAAATAAATAAATAAATATCTGGGACATTTCCACACACGGTCACCTGACCCCAAACTAAGCAGAGCTTGTACTATGGGCGTCAGAGACTGATATACATACATATATATTTTTAAATACATAATCACACCCAGACACGGAACAAACACCAATGTTCATCACACAAATATTTGTCCCGAGTGGGAATCGAACCCACGACTCTTGGAACCGCCAGCCAGGGTCACTAACCACTGTTCCACCGAGCCAGTCAAAATGATGATGATGATGATGATGGGAAACAATGAACCCACCGTGATACGTAACCGGGTGCATGCCCAGTCCATCGGAGAGGAGACCGCGGAGCTGAGAAACTAGGGAATAGTGACCAATGGGATACAAGGGATCGAGATTCGGTGAAAAACTATTGAAGTAAAACTTATATTTAGATACTCAGCGTATCGAGCTTTTATAGCGTTCGTGGTCACGGACACAACTTAACTTAGTTTTATTTTTTCTATCACCGCTATTTAGATTTGTCACCAAGTTGTGCCACCTAATAAATAGATCTGTCGCCACGAAATATTTTCGTCGTCAGATAAACAAAAAGTGTTCCCAAATATGAACTATTAAAGTGTAGTGTTCGCGCAAATAGACAATACTATAAAAAACCTATTGGGTTATCTTATTCTGCCGGTGGACAGTCAGCCTAACCGGGTATTACTACAGTCCGTACTAATTGAATCGGTTGTACGTAGGCGCGTGCGCCTTAGTTTCAGCGTCCACTGGCCAATTACCGTCGCTATTCAATTCGCTTTGCGAGTTCCCGAATTCCATCGCTCAAACGTCCCCGTGTTTGCCCGTTTTTGTGACTACATAATTAAGTGCGAGCCCTGAGTGCGTGCCTGGTAACGAGGTGGCCCGATCGCATTTGGAACTTTAGGAATCGCTAATCGATGCACAGGGGTGGAAAATTAAGCAGACGATTACTATTTGAACGTATTTAATTGTTTTTTTTTTGTCTTTTAATATTTAAGAGGATGTAGGTAGGTACTAACGATACAGGGACTGGTTTGGGTTGGGTTGTGAAAAACTCTAGGTAGCGCTTTTAGTTGAAAACAATGGTAGGCTATTTGACCAAGAGGATATCACGCAGATCCTAAAATACTGGCGGTTCACGGTACCTACGTTAGGCTGTATATAGATTGCATATATACAATATACATAGGTACTTGTTTAAAACGTCCACTGGATTGTTGTATCACTACATAGAATAAAACAAATTCACTTTCTCCCTATTTCGGCAACAGATTTTGATGCGGTTTTTTTTAATAGATAGAGGGATTCAAGAGGAAGGCTTTTATGTAAAATGAATGCTACTTGAAACCAAGTCTCCATTAGGTTTTCAATTTATACTTTAATACCCAATGAGTTAACCTACAAAACAAACTTATAACCTTAATCGTGTCCTGTGTATAACACCCCTTTACTTACGTTATCGGCGGATTGTGTGACATGACATACATAAATATGAAGGTGATTCGAGCTACCCTCTTACAAACTTTGAAAATAGACGGAAAACTCATTTAACTTGCGAAGGCGTGAAGATGCAAATCACTCCACCACCTACTTATTTGTACTGTCATCTTTGCAAATTGGTATATGAAAGTATGAAGAAGGCGGGCCACTAAATATATTCTCGCTTAAATTTTAATAAATTATGTAGGTGTTCAAATATATAATCACCGCTAGGTACATTGTATAAAACACTGCTGGGGCACGAGCCTATCCTCAACTAGGTAATAAGGCCTTTTTTTTTAACGCGGAGAATACTTGATGCACCGTCATGGGCAGGGGTTTACCCAAGGTGGTGTGTGGGACTCCCGGCTGCCGGTGCTGAGATGGAAAACCGGCAGCTGCTCCTGGGCTAAGGTGCAATGCCCAGCGGTGTACCCACTATGTTTAGTGGGTACACCCCTGGGCATTGCACCATACGCCGCGGTGTTCCGCGGCGTACCTCATCGCCTTAGCGGCGTCATGGTTCCTAGCATAGCCCAACTACACGTCACACAAATATTTGCCCCGGGTGGGAATCGAACCCGACGACCCCCACGACTCTTAGAACCGTTGGTAGTAAATCTGGGTCACTAACCACTGCTCCGCCGAGCCAGTCATCATAAATTTTTATAAAAAAATATGAGTGATTACTTAATTATGTTTTGCATTTTATTTTCTTACTGCTCACAATGATTACCTATAGCAATTAATATAATTATTTTTCCTCCAGTACAGTTGTACATAGTTGTACAGTGGCAAAACTAATATTGGTCGAGGTATTGGTAATTCTTATAAATAAAAAACTTAATTATGTTGATACATATTCTTTGACGCTTATGATGACCCACATATACAGCAGTTAATATAATTTTTGCTTCATAAACGGGAATTGGCGTTCAATGGCATATATGTCAAAGTACCCAATTATACAAAAAATTATGCTGCACTGTATGCAATGTCATCATATGAATAATAAAATGAAATTAATGAATGCAGATATTTTTTTTATATACCTACCTATCGACGTTTGACTTTTTATACGGTTTAATCCGATTATGACATGTACACAACGGCAAATTTGAAATATCTTCCAAATTGAATAATCGATTCAAAATTTTGCAAAGAAAAATGAAAAATGCTTGCAGTCTAGTATGATACAAAACCGGTTAAGTGCGAGTTGGCCTCTACTACTCACACTAAGGGTTATAAGGGTAGTTCCTGTTTTAATCTTTGGGTGGGGTACCCTAAAAACACAGCTACAATACAAGCTGGCTACCAGTTGGCGTGGTAGTTTAAACAGCAAAATTTAATTATTCACAAAATAGCTATCAAATATATGGCACATGAAATAAAACGTAATATTAGGTGTGATTTTTTTTAAAATAACAAACTTTGTATGTTCAGTAAAGATAGCAATTAGATCAATTTTGCATCGGCAGAGACCTGGTGCGATCAATCGATTTATTCGATCGATATCAATGATATGTACATCCATACAACCATCATGGTCGTATTATAGGTAGGTAATTACTATACGGAAGTTTTATCAATAAGGCAATTTTACTTCGAAATATTTAAAATTTAAAATTAGATAGATAAAATTCCACACTTAAATTACGTACGGAATGGGTTCACAAATATTATAAATACAAATTGAATGAATACCTTATATTATATAGTTGTTTTATTTAAAAAGGTTTTTACTTACAGAATTGAAACCTACGAGGTGATGTCACAGCAATTAGTTAGGATGCCCCTTTACTAATATAATAGGTAGGTACTTGCCAATAAACTTGTATTTTTATGTCGTATGCACTAACATTTTATTTCGTCACACAGTTAATGGGTTCAAGCTTGTTAGACATTGTATTACCATTAAATTGATTACAAATGCAACGTAAATATGCATGTAATAATTGGAAAGTTATTTTTACTTACTGTAAAGATAGACGATACAATTGAATTGAAAATAATAATAGGAGGTATTTTTTAACGAGTTTTCACTTGAGCATTTCACTTTAATAATTATTTTTACTCTTTGTTCTAAATATAAAACAACATCCCCATATTTTTTTTAACAGTGAATGGCATTGTATTTCTATTTCAGATATTTACCTGATGTCTATAATATTTTGTTGTGTGTACCTACCCAGATATAGTATACCTATACAAGTATATAGTTATTGTTGGTAAGAGTATATTTGCGTCTACATCAAAGTCATTAAACTCCAAAGTTATGTTATATTATACATAAAGTTACATAAACCTTTGTCATTTCCTATTAATGTATTATATAACAAACAATTTTGATCTGCATCTTCCTCATGCGCAATACAAGAACGTAAAATTTCATTGTTCTTCGGTTTGCTACGACTCACATTTTTTATTCCACGAACCGCTACATTTCTAATTGTCCCATCTAAACTATTAGTCCAATCAACAACTAATTATCGGCAAATACCCACAACCAGATTTCCACCATCTTGACAATTAAGAGGGCATTACAATAACAGTGTCATTATCGCGAGATGTCATTCAGTGTGCCAGTGTTTTATTTCATTCAATTGGTAGGCAGCCATGGTAAAGTGTAGTGTCAGTGCCTGCTTAATTGTTTACACTGTAATAAACGTGGTGAATTGTGTAGCTGCAAAAGGTAAGCTATCTTTTTTGACAATCTTAAGATAAACCTTTTTAATCTATCAGTGGTAGGTACACTTGTGTAAAAGGACTATTGGAAATTTAATGAAATAAAATTTGATCCACTTTGCTGTTATGAACATTACCTTTGCTTTACATAAATATTTGACGTAGGCATGTACGCGTGAACTATATCGGTAGAAGATATATTTTTGTATCTTTTTAAATAGATCTACTTACCTCCTTCTTATAATGATTTTATTTCATTTTTATCATTCGAAATTATATTTTTTGAGTTAAGTTATCTCGAACTTGAAGTAATTAACGTGATCCATGATAACTTAACTACATATTTAAAGAATACGTCTTCACATATTTTTCTACGTAATAATAGTGGTCCCGACGACCTTCAAAACGCCAATATCCATACTATTTTATTATCTTTACGTGCATTTTTTTGCATCCATAAGAACCTTCTCACACACAATCGGTGTAGCCGATTCAGCACATTCAGTGATTATAACTACAGATACAGTAGTATCTACATAACGTAATTTCTAATTTTATTGTACATACATACATAAAATCACGCCTTTTTCCCAGAGGGGTAGGCAGAGGTCACTTCCAGCGATCCACTTTTCACCTCTGTGGGAAACGTGACGTGATGGGTTGTGTACCACGTCGCCGCCATTAAATAATAATTTTATTGTATAAGCAAAAAAAGGATTTACTCCTTTTGGCATTATATTAAGCGCGGTTAAGACTTTTTTATATACATACGTAGGTATACCTGCGTTTATCAACACTTAAGCTTAAATACATTTTGTTAAATGCAGCCTTTGTTTGTAAGTACATACATGAGTTCTGACAATACGAAAAAAACTCCTAAAATATCAGAAAATAATGTTGTACAACAAGTAATTGAAACAAGATAAGTCTTCCAATTTACATAAAATTATTAAACACGTGTTTAGACATGTTCATATAGTAATTAGTATCTTCCTGTTAAAGCATAACCAATACATTATAATGTGTAGGTTTTGTTACTTAGAGTATTTTTATTATTTAAAAAATATACAAATCTTATAAATGTTATAAATAGTACCAGCATGTGACAGCTGACTGGCTCGGTGGAAAAGTGGTTAGTAACTCCAGTTATGGTTCCAAGATTTGTGGTTTCGATTCCCACTCGGGACAAATATATATTTAGTGATGAACATCGGTGTATGTTTCGGGTCTGGGTGTGATTATAAATTTAAGTAGGGTCTAAACATAATTTGGTCAGAGAAGTATTATATTTGATGTACATTATGTAATACATTGGTGACTTTAGGAGCTTTAGGCATTTTAAATTGTCCTTCTAACTGTAATGTATAAGTTAAGAAACAGTAAAATTAATGTAACTAACTCCAAATGTCTTCATGTATCCTAATTACATATTCTGTGACGTCAGCACCATTATCTACCTCATAAGACAAGCCTCTTTAACAATTATTTTGAGAAAGATACAAATAATTACAGGCGATTGTAAAATTTATAATTAGCCAAAAATTTCCAAGTTCTTATTGCGAACTAGGTGTACGTAGTGTAAAGGTTTTCGTTGTATCCTAATATTATGTGTTCTTTCAGAACCATGTGAAAGCAGTTGCATTCCGGCTGCAGATTGTCAGTTCTTCGGGAATCTGAAGAACGATGATCAAAGAAGCTGGATAGACAGATATTCCTGTGAAGATCGTTCGAAGAACAGTCGATTGGTAAGAATATTATTAAAAATGTTAATTACTCACCAAAAGCTACAACGAGATCATTTTAATTTAACAAAAAAAAATCACTTGCTTTGCACAATATAAACACGTTTGATTTGAACAAAATTAAAATTATTATTGGAACACCCAAATAACTTAATTAGAATATAATTCAAACAGGGAAAAAATATTCTCATTAATTTGCTCTAGATAAATAACAGTCCAATTTCCTTTTATCTCGCAAAAACATGTCAGTATATGCGTCATGTACCTATATGTACCTGTTATTTGTACTTGATAAACATTCAAATAAAAAGACATACCTGCGCCCCATAGTATTATAAATCCTAATAAAGAATGAATTTTTAAAAAAATATCCTTGTGCAACGTTACTATTGAAATATTTCGTTTCTCAACTATTGTTATTAAAAGTTCTTAGAATAAAACTTACCTAATACAACATCCCGTTTCTAATATTAAAAAGTATTATAGGTACCAAAGTAAACAATGTGCTAAGAATATAATCCTATGACATTTATTACGTGGGTACACTGCACCAAACTCATAGTAAACACATATTATTAAACGCAGAGCAGAAATCCTATATTCATATCCGTCACTACAAGAACGGAAATTAAACTAAGCCGTGTTTACATAAGCCGGTAACCTTTAGACTCCAAACACTCGAACAAGCTCCAATGAAGTTGGAACTCGCATACAGCACTAATCTAAAATCGACGCGTACGTAATCCAAAGTTCAGCGTATCGCTTACAGACTTTTCACGTGGAGCGAACGTACTAAAACACCATTCAACTTTCATGGTTCCATTAATTTCTGTTTGCAATGTAAATTGCTTTTAAACACTGTTTAAATTTGCTCACTTTTGTATTAAAACTGCAATTTCGTTGCATTGTGGCGATTTATCGCAAAATGAACGTGTCATTTGTACATCGTTCGGCTGAATGCCGCATGATAAACGACTTTCATAAATAAACCGGCCGACTCGAATACGGGCGAAACTCACGGCGTTCAAGAGTGGCTCGCTCGTACGTTGTATTTTTTTAAACCAAAAAAAAACAATTGATTTCCTTATCTAATAAAAAGGTCTTTCTTTTTGTATAGGCGCTGAAGTTTCTACTTATATAATAACAAAATATCCACTCATTTCACAAAGTATAAAACATGTTTACATAATTAACTGAAAACATAAACAAAGAATAGGTTATTTCAAAAAACGTAAAATTTTATAATATAAATAAGTTCTTTAAACAACTCATTAGCAATTTAATACTTAACGCACAACATTCTTGTTATTTTTGCAAAATTAAAATAAATTACCAGTTCAACCATAAAATATGAAACTAACATGAAATGATTCACTAGAAAACTGTGAGACAAGCTTTTAAAGCCACTTTATAACATGATAAAACATGCAGTGACAGTTTAACGAGTTCTGCAAGATTTAAATTGTCAGCTTTTCCGAGCAAGACTTTCATTTGCATAAAGAAACATAACACTATGTTATCGTGCTTCTTGTTCATGAAGTCAGTTTTATATACGCTAACGCCATTTTGTTTCTTATACAGGTATGCTGCCCAGAAAACGTATGGCAAATAGACAACGCGGGAAAATCCGAACCCAATAATACTAAAAATGGAACTCCCAACATAGATGGAGTTACAATTGAGAAAAAAAGTAATTTCCCGTTCATGACAACTCTACCGCAATTAGACGGTATGAAACTCTTCCCAGACAATTGGGATCCGTTTCAAGATATGTTTGGGAGTACTACTGACCCGTTCGGTGATGACAAGATGGGCGATCCGTTCGCAAACTTCGACGACATGTTCGGGGAGAAAAAAGATGCTGGAATAGAAAAAGAAAATACTAGGTTATGGCAGAGTCGTCAGAGGCCGATGGCGACGACAGCGAATCCTTACTTTTTGCCAGCGAATCAGAACCAGGGGTCGTTTAATTCATTCAACAGGCGTATGGGTGGCCAGTGTCAAATAACGAGTCTCCCTCCCGATCCAGAGTCGGGATGTTGTGGCCTCGAAGCAGGAGACAGCGGAGCGGCTACGGGTAAGTCCCTGCTCTCTAAAGCTCATCTCAAATTTAATACACCTAAACAAATCACGCCCGTGCACCGCTGCTAATGCGAGCTATGAATTTTGATGTGACTCACTTCTCGTTTCGTTTACATTTCATTTTGTTTGTTGTCGCTATGGTGTTGAGTGGATTAGAGTGTTCCATTAAATAAAAGAGGAGGTCAACTATTAACTGGTTAGTTTCATAGTAAGATGTAATAAAACCAGTCGATTATACTCTTAGAGCCTTATTCCTTATAATTAATAATGATTACAGTGAAGAGATAAAAGAATATTAAATAATTTATCGGGTAAGAAGTTTATTAATGTAACCAGAAACGAATAGTCTAATTGATTCTAAATTAGCTATTAATAAAATCAACTTGATAGGCATTTCAGACTCACTAACTTTACTTTTTTTTCACAGCTGCCCAATACCCTCAAAGTAACCAAATGTCGCAAAACAGCTGGATGCCGCAAGTTAGACAACCAATGATGAGTTGGCCGTCCTGGATGTCTTTCTCTGACACAGCAGACAGGAAAAAGCGGGAAGCTGAAACACCGGAAGTAACAATTGACAACCGTATAGCAGGTAAGAAGGCAATTATTTTTTATATGATTTTTTTTTTTCGTATTTCACTAGGATGTAGAAAGGGAAAAAACAGGTAGTTAAACTCTGGGACTTTAATATAGGACTTCTACCGAAAGGAATATATAGAGGAAGTATAAATGGAAATGTCGACAGGGGAAGGCAAAGAAAGACCTTCCATGACCAAATAGGTCAAATTCTGAAGAAGGGCCAAATCAAAAGTACCTACCCGTAATCGACTAGCATGCATGAAAATATTGATGGATGTGAGAGAAGCGAAAGTGGTGTGCCAGGATCGTGGTATATGGCAGGATGTGGTCTCTGCCTACAGACTCCTCTGCCTACCCCTCTGGGAAAAGGCGTGATTTTGTGTATTACCTCATTACACAATAGAAAATGTATTTCGACTGTCGATGTTTTTTGTGGATACTGTATTAAAGGTGCAAGATTTTCATGGAAAATGCATTTGCGCTTGCGCACATGTTCATGCCCGAAAATGTTCGCGTACAAAATAATGTAATGTAATTACCCTCCGTAATCTTTCAGCTCAAAGAAGATGATATCACTAATGATCATTTGATTAGTTACATCAAGGACCTTTGACGACGCAATTAATTATTGGATTAGGGCTCAAACGTCGAATTAGTTCACAGAGGACATTGGACTTATCTAATGGAATATGTTTGGCCTTTTGCTCATAAAATATAAGTAAATGTCCCCTTCAATTCCTCTAACACTAAAAGACAGAAAAGGGTCCCGATATTAACATATTACTTGTAAGTCGGGTCTTACTGTAATGAGATTCGTTGGGATCTCCAGAATTTTCGGCTTCCTTTTGACACTTTGATGTTGCTTATTTATTTTTATTGGCATGAATTAGGTATATATGTTTCGACTGGAAATTTTATTCGGTACACGTTTTCAAAGTCGTTCCTCTTACATTTCTCTTCATAGAACCTGTGCTGATTTTAATGATACGAATCTTTACGATTACGGCTTAATTTATTCTAAGATAAGTGGTACTAGTACTTTATTCATATCAGGATATATATTTTTAAACACCATGTTACTTAGTAAAATCTCGAAATCTGACATAAATAATATTTTACGTATACCTACAGAGTAGTCACTCATTTTATGAAAAATCAAAGTTAGATGGAAGGTATTCCAATCAATATCAAGCATCAATGTCTTATGCCCCTGTCCCCCACCCAGTATTGTTGTACACTTAAGTACATTTATTATACTGATAATTTTACAACAGGTGGGCGTGACACTGACCTCGAGCAGTTCCCCTGGACCGTCCTGCTGAAGACCACCTTCTCCTACCCTGACAAGGAGGCAGCCTTCTCCTGCGGGGGATCGCTGGTCAGCTCCCGCTACGTTCTGACTGCTGGCCACTGCGTGTACGACCAAAAGGGAACTATTAAAGAGTACGTAAACTTTTATCATATAGCACGAAACAAGCAATACATAACATTTTTTTTAAAATTTACTAGGTACAATGTCTTGGTGTAATCTTGCCATTATCGGGGTGATAATGGCAAGATTACACCAAGACATTCGACTTCCGGGATAGCGGATAACTCTCCTTTAAATATGAGAATTATATTTAAGTATTTACTATAATGGATTGGAGTAACCTTGTCATCATCACCGAACTGACGGAGAGCAGATGGCTTTGTCCCTAAAAAATAGGAATAGGGAAAGCATTAGGGGCACCTAGTGTTTCAGTGAATCTGCAAAAAATGGACAAAACTGCGCTATGTAAGTAAAGAATCCGATGAATTTCTAACATGGCGACCATGTCATATTTATCTCCGTGAAACGACAGTCTTTATTGTTGTGACCACTGTGTATTTACTGGCTGTTCCGCTAGACAGTGCAATGTTGTATGAGACAACAAACTACAAACATCATTAACCTAGCTCAACAAAGCGTTATCCCAACGGAGTCTTATTTTCTTGTCCAGACCTAATGTAGTCTAGAAGGACCGTAATGGTTCCACATAGTATTTTAAACTTTTAGTATGTCAAACTTCACTCGTGTTTAGGCTCTGCTATTCCGTTGGATTTAAATCTGACGAGTAGATATTAAAATTAATTCTTGGGTTTTTTTTATATTAGCTAACAAGATGACCTCACTCCACCTAATGGTGGTAAGCGGTAGTGAGATCCAAATAATTTAAAATGGCAATAATATCAAATACGGACTTTGTGAACATTTCACGTCGACTAATTGGAATCTTGTGTATGACATGTACCTATATCTTAAACCTACGATTCTCCCTACAGGTATTAACAATAATATCTTATTTACTGCTAACATATCATATGAATCATGTATCATACTAGGCTGGCTAAATACTGACATAGCCAATCGAGAGATATTAATGATTTTAGACTATAACATTAGAGACAAATTAATTGATATCATGGTTTATTTGATCTATTATTATTAGCAATGTTATTGCCTATTTACCTAAGGTACGTTAACGGGCTGAGCTCAAGTTACAGCTAAGCATTATGTGAAGATTAACAGGTTAAATCATAGTTACGGCGATATCTACTGGCTACTAACTATGTCGTCAATCTTATAAATTCTTTAAGTGATTGTGTCGTTATTTAACTACATTTTAAACGGTTTATGATTAACTTAATCGTGCCCAAGACTTTATTATGTATCTTATTTTCCTTGTATATAATACTAGTGAGCCGCTCTCACTTCGCTTCGGCTACATTATACATGAAACCTCCTTCTTGAATCCCTCTACCCATTAAAAACCCATCAAAATCAAGAAAATAAGATTAAAGCATAAAGACCGATGCGGGAAGCGACTTTGCTTTATACTATGTCGTGATTATTATTTAGTTTTTCGGTTAGGTAGGCTTATTTAAGACGTACCATTAATGAGCATTTAAAACTAAAATTTACTAACTTAGAAACATAAGAAGCCAAGAAATAATCGCCTGAATATGTCTTCATTTTGACGTAGTTAAATATAAATGTAAAAAAGGCTTATGTTATTATTCTGACAAAACTTGATAGTATGTATTGACTGGCTCGGTGGAACAGTGGTTAGTGACCCAGGTTTATTAGCTACGGTTCCAAGAGTCGTGGGTTCGATTCCCACTCGGGACAAATATTTGTGTGACGAACATCGGTATTTGTTCCGTGTCTGGGTGTATTATTAAATATATTTAAGTATATTTGTGTATCCACTGTTGATTCTGATATCTGTAACACAAGTGCTTAAGCTACTTACCACGGGATCAGATCAATGTATGTGATGTTGTGAAATATTTATTTATTTATTTATTTATCATTTCAGAGTGGAGGTCTACCTAGCGGAGTACGACAAACGCACTTTCCCTACCGACTGCAAGAATGTGCTGGGACAAGGGCAGAAGTGTGTCGAGAACATCGTGATGAAAGCCGAGAGCGTGCATATACACCCCCGATACGACGACAACCGACTTCACAACGACATCGCCTTGTTGAGGCTTAAAGGCGACGCACCGTACACAGGTCAGTCTAGCACTGCATAGTATAATAAAACCGATATTTGGGCAACTTATTATTAAGTGGTACCTTACTTAGTCGATAATTTAAAAATAATTAAGATTATTATTTCGTGTATGTTGTATTCGCCTGTAATAGACATATCTTTTATATATAGCTAGTATATAAGTATAATTTAAATGTATAAAGATAGTGTTGTTGGCGAGTCTTTTTAAATAAATAAATAAATAAGCGCCATGATCATAGTAATCATGGCGGTTGCAACAGTGCCGAAATATCGGGAGCTCATTAAAACGAAACAATATCCCGGAGATTCTCAGTTTTCTAAAGTGTGTAACCATGACAGCTTAAAATTAAAACCTTTAACGATGATTTACTTTGTAAGTGTAGATAACATATAGGTGAAATACAGTTAAGGCACTTACAACTTAGTACAAAGTCGTTTCCGCTGCCTGTTTGTCCCTATGTCCCATAAAACGAAGCAACGAATTAAGATAACTTTATCTTCTTTAATTAAAAAGAAGATAAATTCATCTTAATTCATCATCAATAAATCAATAGTACCAACACCAACGTGCTGTGCAGGAAAAATTGCTGCAAAAACTGTAAAACAACACATTTTTATCTAAAACTCGATCAAAAACGGTAGTTACTTCCCCTGTGGCTTGCAAATAAGTTAAAATACTTATGTCCAGTATAAATAATTATAATTTTATAGTAGTCGATTTAAACAATTCAAAGGAAAACTCTTACCATGTTATACTCATAGTAAAATAAAAATAAAAAGTATTCCATTTATAAGAAATGTCCTTCGCAAGGCACATTCACTAAGACAGCACGATATAAGGCTTCACGGAAATGCGCTTTACCCAGCTCAGCCGAGACTGTGGTCGAGTATAATAAGATTTCCTCAATAATCACTGTACAAAGTACCAGCCTGTTAAGTAACGTAATACTTTATAAATACATGTAAACATGAAATCACTTCCAAATATCGTATTTCGGTGGATGCCTCGTGTTGAATGCCTAAACAACAATATTAATAAAACTAATAAATTGAAAATTCATACGCATATTTTTTACCTAAACCACATTATCTTAGGTATGACCAAGACATTATCAACCAAACCATATATTCATTTATATTTTTACAAAAAAAGAACTATTAAAAACTACACCTTACTATTGTTTTCCATTTCCGAACGTGATAAAGTTATTCCACTTTAATGCCGACTGCTCTAAGAAATCTAGATAAAACAAGCTTCAAATATACAGCCTTAATTGTTTTGCATTCAGGAGACTTTATCAAAGAATTAGAATGTCTAGGAAGGTAGTGGGAGCGTTCTCAAGTTAGCATAAGAAAGCCAATTAGTGTGCAGCTAAGTGGCTTAGTCAAAGCACAAGTAGATTTGTGCCGTGTAGTGTGGCTTTTGAGCATTGCTGCAGCTCTAGTGGTTTGCGGGGGATTAGAAGGTATAAGCGTAATCTGCTCGGTACGCCATAATCTCGAACGTATGTACGCTGTTAATAACCCAATATCAATATTGGAATGTAAGTCCAATTGATACAAGTACGATTGATTTAGCTGGATGATTTAGTTAGAATTGGCCTAGAAACTGATGATTCTTAATCAGGAAAAGTGAATTTGATATACAGTGTAGGTAAACTCTTTATAACGAAAACCAAGTAGCGAAGACATTTACCGCTTAAAAGATTTATTTTACGACTGTTTAATGCCAGAGTCATCAAGATCAGAAACTTTATAGATCTCTACAAATCATAGATTTGAAGGGTGATGGCCATACGCTTCCCCACAAGTCCATTCACGATAACAAGGCTGCTTCAGCCATCATTGTAGTCAAAAAATTAGAGACCTTCCACTAATCATACATGTTTTATTTTGTCTAGACTACATCCGTCCAATCTGCCTGCCGCCCCTGAACGTGGACAGTCCGGACCTGTCGCATCTGCGCCTTGCGGTAGCCGGATGGGGCCGCATCGGCCGCTTCAAGTCCAACGTCAAGCAATCCACTGTAGTTAACCTGGTCCCGAATGAGGAATGCGGGTGAGAACATTGTCCACTTTGTCCTGAGTACCTCCGTCCTGCCTGCCTGCCGATGCTGAATGTGGAAAGGCGGATTCATTAGCTTGAAAAATTAATCTTATCTTAAATTAGTACCTTCACAACTATGTTATGTTTATCTTTGTCCGGACTCATAACACCAGTTGAAATTAATATCAACTCTTCCTAAAGTTTAGTTGAATGTCGTCTCACCTGGACTGCAATAAAGCTTTCAACCATTCAAAAAAGCAGTATAAATATTTAGAGGTGAGAGGCAACCGCTCCCCCGTAAGTCCGGTGATGATGACAAGGCTGATCACTGTAATCTATAAACTTTAAAAAAACCGTACCTACATATTGATTTCATTTCTAGGCAGTTGGTCCCTACTAATATTTTCTTATTTAGTTGGTAACTCGTTTCAAAAGAGCATTCATTCTCTTCACAGACGATCCTACCCTGGAATAACGAAGAAGCAGATGTGTGCAGCCGGCTACTCCGGTGAGGATACATGCAAGGGGGACTCTGGAGGACCTCTGATGATGGTCTACGGAGGGAAGTACTACGTCTCCGGCGTAGTGAGCGGGAAGAGGGCGGACGCTCCATGCGGCACGTCCGTTCCCTCCCTATACACCAACGTCTACACATACCTACGCTGGATAAGGAGTATTATCAAACCGTGATTGTACTAAATACACACTTGTGACGTCATTGTGTTCGTTTAGTTTGTCTTTATACTATATCATGAGTTCTCAAACTTTTTAATATAAGTCCCTAGATTTATAGATTGGGATTTGTAACAAATTGACCGTTGAATATTTGAAATGTTTAAAATGTTACTAAACTTACATTAACGACCATTGCTCAAACATATTTAGAACAAGTTAGCTATACATAAAAGTCCATCCTACCGTTTACACGACCCTATTCACTATTATTTAGGTACATTAATACGAAGACCAACTAAATGAAAACATAAATATCCTTGTTATATTAACAGTGGTTTCAGGGTTATGTTAAAAATCTAGTCTATATTAACGTTTATAGTTTTGTATAATCAGAAGACGGAATAAAAACAATAAAATTATCAAGTTGTTTTATTACCAAACAGTAAATACAGCAAAAAGCATCATCCTCCCATCTTGCCGCAGCTGCATACTCTGGGTAACTCTTATATTTTTCGCCTTTCTGTAAAATTCTTATAGCATTACCAACATAAATACCACAGAGATAACAGTTTTATATTACGTCATTCTCAAACAAACGTAACCAAACATACGCTACGAAATATTCTATTATTACCTGTAAGATATATTGCTAAACGAATATGCAAAGTCACAGTTTCAGATTCGCGATATCATTTTGTCCGGACCATGCGGTGTTGGCAGCTCTGCTTTGTTGCACCATAAATTGCCGCATTCGATACTGCCAACTGCAGATGCAATAGAATAAAAATTATACTGCACCGCATTATGTAAAAAACAGTGATGCAGCTGGCAACACTAGAAATTGAACGGTAAAAAATTGCTGCTGTTTTTGTTGGCATAGAAATATATATTTTTTGTTCAATAGGTACACATCTGTTAAATAAACAGTAAAAGCTTATGATGTTGAAGCTATATCTTGCAACTCCTAAATGTATTTTTGAATTATATTTAAAGTTTTAGAGAAATGAAAAAAATAATGCAACAAAATTGGATCATAATTTGAGATTCATTATGAACTACCTATTACAAAAATGATCCAGTAATGGAATTAAGGATTCAAAAAGTTGGAGAAGAAATGTAACAAAATGTCCATGAGAAAATAGGCGCAGTACTTATACAAAAGTACCTTCCAACAAAAAATAAATGTGTCATATAAATGACGTAATACATTAGCAACTAGTCCGGTCAATTTAGACATTCGAAGTTACATAAATTCCCACCAAGCTGAAAATCGGTAAGATTGCTTAAAATATCATTAAAAACAAAATTTGAAAGTTCCCCATCTTTCCCCTGTAAGGAAAAAATGTTATTCAAGGTCAAAGGTAAAAAAAATTAGTTTTTCGCGATTTTTAGCAAAACGGTAAGTTTTATCATAAAAATATGTATGACAAAATTACTTATCATCTAATTATCTATAAAAATTGTCTTTACACTTTGTTCCTAAGATTCACCATTTCAGAGGTACAGCCATGCACAAACTTGAAATGTTGTATTTTCAAATGTTTAGCCCCGTGATATTGTGCTAGACAGATAATTTTTTTACGAATGATGGATTTCAGTTGCCTCTATTATCGCTAATACTAAATACAACATAAAACCATCACTTAAGGTGGGCTCTCATACTAACGCTTTTTTTATTTGCTCGCACTTGGACGGTTTTTATCGTGGTTACCCTAGTAAACCTATTCCACATTAACGTGGTGACCATGGCTTAACGTGGTTACCACGTTAAAAACCGGCCAAGTGCGAGCAAATAAAAAAAAAGCTTTCGTAGAGAAAAGAAAAAGAGCCCACCTTGAGTGATAGTTTAATGTTGTATTTAGTATTAGATGTTATAGAGCCAACTGAAATACATCATTCGTGAAAATTTTAACTGTCTAGCACAATCGCACGGGGGCCTGGCAGCATTTGAAAATACAACTTTTTCAACTTTGTGCATCGCTTTATCTCTGAAATGGTGAATCTTAGGAATAAAGTGTAAGACAATTTTTATAGATAATTAGGTGATAAGTAATTTTGTCATACATACTTTTATGATAAAACTTACCGTTTCGCTCAAAAGTGCATAAAACTGATATTTGTGACATTTGACCATGAATATTTTTTTTTGCACACGTCGGATCGATGGGGACTTTTGACATATCATTTGTAATGACGTATTCAAGGCCTGCACAAAAATCCAGCTTGTTGGGAATTAATGCAACCTTACCCATAATTTAGATGCTAATTTGACTGGACTAAACAGTCCATTTAGAGTTATTAGTGAGTGGCGCGTAATTGTTACCCTGCTGTTACGTTACTTTATAAGGTTTTCTTCAAACGATGCAAAAAAAAGGGTCGATGGCCGAGTGGTTAAGGTCGTTGCTTGCCATGCGAGACGTCGCCAGTTCAAAACCCGCCAGGTACCAATGTGTTTTTCAAATTTGAAATTCATATGTACCATCATTCGACGCTTTAGCGGTAATGGAAAACATCGTGAGGAAACCAGCACCCCTGAGAGATTTTTCAATGGTGTCTGAAGCCATGTCAGAGGCCTACGGGCGGTTTAAACTCTGACACCAGGTTGTTCATCAACCATACGATAAGAAGAAGAACGATGCACAGTTTGCTGATACATTTTACCAAGTGGAGACAACCGGATTTTACAAAAACCAGATTTTTTTTGTCTACCAAAGCTTTTTTGATTTCAACGGAAAACTGGGGGTGAGGAAACTTCAATAGAAGGCTCATGTCCTGACTCAAAAATATTTTGTATCTTCAACGTTTCCACAGGTGTGGCGGTATAAGGAACATTTTATGTGTTACTAGTGACCCGCCCTCGCTTCGCTTCCGGTAAATTTTATTACATAAAAACCTTCCTCTTGAATCACTCTGTCTATTGGAAAAAACCGCATCAAAATCCGTTGTTTATTTTTAAAGATTGAAGCGCACATAGGGATATAGGGACAGAAAAGGCGACTTTGTTATGTAGTGATATATTTTTTGTATTCTAATCTATTCCTAAATACAGGTACTTAGGTACTTTAAGTTCCAAATGAACTCACTCATTCTGGACACACAACACTAAAGTTCGAATCTATATGAAATAAATAGTGTGTGACTAATAAAATAAGAGTATATACCGACTAACTCGAATAATCGATGGATTTAAAAAAAAAATCATGTGAAGTCCGCCTTAAGGGCCAGTCCCCCGCTCCATTAAGCAGCCGAACACAATCCGGTAGAAGCACACTCAAATGAGCAAACACTATTATCAGACAGGGGGTGTGCAGATTTCCCAGGAGGGCCCTTCTCCTTAAAAGTGTCGGCCGAATGACCGCTATTCGCCGCACGAACTGTGAACGGATTTTTCCTTAAAAAGATGTGACGGGAAAGACAAAATCTCCGGCTGGGACCATACAGAATGCAATATGAGTCGGTGGCCGCGACGTGAGCCCATACTTTTGTTAATATTGTCACAAGATGAGCATATTGGTGCCTATAGGTTATGTACGGTGACTCATTACTGAATACACAATTGCTTATTGCTTTGTAATTTCTCATAATTTTCAAATGCAGATACACATGTGTACACATGTTTTAGGATAACATCTAGTCCATAAGTTTTGCATTTGTAATTTAGAAGCTACACCGATGTTGTTCTGTTTTGTGAACCTAAATAAATAAAAAATAAAATAAATAAACGATAATAGTAGGAGAGCTGGCAAGAATTTTGGGTAGGTATTTGAGGCAAGGTGAAAACTGGTCCTGTACCTCTCCTTTTATATCCCAACACGAAACTGCACACCTGGATGGTGAGTAGCGGGGCAAAATCAACCCCCATTTTGTTTTTATCCATTTATGTGTACTTATTGCAACTTGACAAGCTAGTAAAAAAAGTTTTATTATTTCTTGTAGTAGTAATCTGTTACTTGAAATAATCTTGTCAGCTGATTACGGTTTAATAAAGACTCAAATAACGAGTTAGTAAAAAAAAACATTTGAAACGATATAAACACGGCTTTAAAAGCTCAACATTATCACTAAAAAGACGAAACAGCAAAATAAATGTTACTTTAAAAAAACATGAACGTAATTACATTATCAGCCACACACGATACGCGCCGTGATTCTGAAAAAGAAATAAAATTTGTCAGATGCCGTAGTCATAAGCATGAAACCAATATCTGTGTCCTATTTAAAATGAGTGTTGCCATATGCATTTTAAATAGGACACAGATGATATGAGTGCAGTTCATTTAAATAAAAAAAAATCAGAAACCGTTATAATACGTTTTTGACGTGACAACGTCTTAAATTAGGTTGCGGCTGGGAGTCACTTATGAAAAAGTGTAACGCTCGGTAACGTTACGATGAGTCACCGAACGAGAGAGAGGCCCGCCGAATGCCTTGCGTCTCTCTCCCACTCAACTATGATCGGTCTGCCGCGCGCGCAGCACTAGAGAATTAGACGTTGTCACGTAAAATCTTCGCCCGTAAAACCGACTTTACAGGCAACAATTTTTTTTATTTTAAATTATTTAATAGTTAGTTTTACAATAGATATTAAAAAAGAAAAATAAAAGTAAGAAAAAATAGAAATTGAATGTTATATGTATCTACTTGTGATTTTTATCTTAAACGACCATTAAAGACGATTCAAAAATAGGTACTTACTTAATACGCTGGGTAAGGTAAGGTAACCTTACCTAATAATAAGATACTAGCGACCCGCCCTCGCTTCGCTTCGGGGATATCTCTATGTAATATATTTTAACCCCGTAAGAGAAATCTATTATTTTTTTATCAAAAAAAAGTTAGCCAATGACACTCAGGGATAGTGTAGCTTTCCAACAGTGAAAGATTTTTTCAAATCGATGCATTAGTTTCGGAGCCTATTCGAAACAAATAAAAAATAAAACCTTTCCTCTTTATAATATTATATTACATATTAAATTGACTCCCCCGTACCCCAGTGACGCTTACATGGAGCCTACATCGCATGCTGGTTAGCTGAGCGCGGTTGCGGCAAACCACGCGACTTTTTTCTAATACTTGCATTTTTAAACTCGTGATATCTTCCGAATTAAATGTCCGAATTGAATAATTCAAAAAGTTATAAAAAGGTATTGAAGCCGTCTTGAATACAAAGTAATTTATTTTGATAAGGATTAATACCAAGGTACAAATAAAGAGCCCTTTCAAGCGGCGGCATATAAATTAAATTTTTAGAATAAAAAACCGCTTGCTGTGACATGACTATAATATTTAGACATATGCTGTCGCGACACTTTTTGTAGATAATGATGAGTTCTGCAAAGTCTTAGTAAATGGTTTTGTTCTATCTTCAATAGTTTTCGCAGCGCACGCGACGTAAGGAATTTTACAGGTCTATTTTTTACACCTTGGGTTACATTATTAGAGTTTTAGTAAGGATACCTAATTTTTTTTAAAATATAATATAGCCTATGTTACTTCTGAATAATGCAGCTTTCTAATGGTGAAAAAATTATTGCAATCGGTCCAGTAGTTTTTGAGTTTATTCATTACAAACATACAAAAATACAAAAATACAAAAATACAAAAATACAAAAATACAAATCTTTCCTCTTTATAATATTAGTATTAGAATAAAAAAAAAAAATATTTCTAAGCGAACGTTACGCCACCACTGACTCACTACTGCCTATAAAAGGACGGCGCGTGCCGACTGTAAGTCAGTTGCTTGCTGGCGCTCGTACGGTACGGACGGATCGTTCTCGGTGTGCTCCTCGGAATTGTCGTGAGTCTTATAAAATTTAATGTGAATCCGGTTAGCTATTTTGTGATAATAATAACGTGGCTATTGGTGTTTCGTTTTATGGCTAATTTAGTGATTTTGATTGTTTAAAGGTTAAAATATTTTGTTAGAATTGTCTCTTGTTCATAATAAACCTTTAAAAGTTGTAATAACGTTTTATTTTATTTCTTACCTACCTCTGAAGCTTATATCAGAAGTGGGATTATTAAAGCACCTAGGCCCTAGTGTAACGTTTTTGTACAATCTATGTAGCGAGGCACCAATAACACTAAGTGAATAACGTTGCTATTTGATAAATTCTCTTAACCGTTGTAAACATGTCCGATCGATCTCGGACACCAATTGAGAGGAGGCACCGAGGCGACCGTACTCGTGGGTCGCGTAGTAGGAAACGTGAATGCAAAAGTTCTCGTATAACGCGGGGAGAAACGCGCGGGCGCGGCCTCATGCGTGGATCGAATGATGTGTCGCGTGGACACGTGAATGGGTCGCTCGAGGGGGCTGATTGTGGGTCGCGTGGTGCGTCCCGCGGGCGAAACTTTGTGCGATCGTCCTGTGATGGGTTGCGCGATGGGTCGCACGGTCATGGCGGTCACGTTCGGAGCGGGGTGGTTCGCGTGGATTGGATTGCGCCTATGGGTCGCGTGATCGGGTGTGTGCGCCGCCGGTATTACAGGCGCCTCAAAGTGGTGACTTGCGCATGCAGCGGACCCTCGTATCCATTTTATCTCGCCTGGGTGACCTTGAGAGCAGCCAGACGGCTGGTTCTTTGTCTCAGATCAGTGAATCGGGTTCTCACGGTGACGCCCTTTTAATGCCACGTCCAAGTGATGGCCATGGCCTTCAATCAAGTGGCAAGCCGCACGTTGTCGGTGCTCCGACTGTGGACGCGATGGATGTCTCACGGATTGGTTGCGGCACTGCGCGGGGGACACGGGTCTCCGAGCCGGCGCGTATTTCGGTCGAGGCTATTAAATCCTTGGGTTCATCCTCGCGAACACAAAATTGTTTTGATTCGGGTTTTGACCCTGCCGTGCATGATGTCGAGTCATGGTGTGAAGAGGTAGATCGAGCTAAGTTGGCCAATGACTGGCAGGATGCAGAATGTTTGTCACGCGTATCCAAATGTCTCAAGGGCGGCGCGCGTGTGTGGCTGAGCGAGTGGGTTGCTAATGATCGTACGTGGTCGAGCTTCGTGCGAGAGTTCAAGCCACTGTGTCCGCGAAGGCTGGACTATGCTGGTATTCTTTACGAGGCCATGCACGCGGCCTCGGATAGATGTTCATCGTGTGCCGGGTGTGCGCGCCGCACCCTTTTGCGGTTGCGTGTGGTCAGGGGTCTCAGCACACAGTTGATGGTCTTAATGGTTGTTCGGGGGATTACTGACCCTCGGGTCCGAGCGGCGGCAGCGGACGCTGATCTTACCACTGATGATTTGGTTTCCTTTCTGTCTATTTGTGCCAGGCCTGTTCGCGCCAGACTGGATGGTCGACCGAGTGTTGGGTCGAATGAGAGGAGCTATATACCGGGTGGTGGTTTGAGGTGTTATGGTTGCGGACAGACTGGGTATAGGCAAGCTCGGTTTACGGAAGGGCCTGAAACTGATTTGTTTTTGTTAAAAGATGATTCTGATGTAAATAACAGTGAGACCAGCAAAAATATACCGCACTGTGGTTTTTGCAAGAAGCCTGGTCGTAATGAGGATGGTTGCTTTGCCAAAGATCGATCTCAACCCCGGGACAAGCGTGGTGTAAATTTGTGTACTGAGCCCTTAACTAATGCTCCCACGAATAGCGATGTGATTACGGCGGTTGTTCAGGGTATTCATGTTGATGTATTGATTGACGGTGGTGCCTTGAAAGTTTCATTGATATTCGAAGAAGTTCTAAAGTATTTCGTGCATAATGGAAAACCAACTTCTTGTGTTTTGAAGGGGATTGGTGGTAGCGTGATTAGAGCAGATTCGTTAGTTACTCTGACACTCGAATTTAGCGAAATATCTATTGAGGCAGACTTGATTGTAGTACCGGGATCTTCTTTATGCTATCCCATTCTAATAGGCACTGGTGTTCTCAATCGCGACGGTGTTACTTATGTACGCACAAAAGACTAACAGTATTTAAATCGTTCATTTCGACATCGGGGTCAGGTTGGACCGAGCGCACGAGGGGTCGAAGCGCTGGTTGGTGATTCGACTCCCGCTAACGCAGAACAGGTCGGGCAGTTCTTGGGCTTGGCTGGATATTTTAGACGTTGCATCCCAAATTGCGCAACTGCGACTCTTTGCATCTCACAATTAACAAAGAGTGGTGTCGAATTTTGTTGGGGATTGGAGCGGGAGCAGGCTCGACGGAGCATGGTTTCTCGTCTGACTGGTGAACCGGTTTTGACTATTTCTGACCCCACTCTTGCCACCGAACTTCACACAGATGCCAGTGGCGAGGGATGCGGTGCAGTCTTAGTGCAGACTCATGCTGATGGTCTTAAGCGTGTGGTGGTTTATTTTAGCGAGGCCACACGGGGTGCGGAAGGCAGATGTCGCTCTTACGAATTGGAAGCACTGGCGGTCGTCGGAGCATTGCAGCATTTTCGTCACTACTTAATTAGAATAAAATTTAAAGTTGTCACCGACTGCAACGCTCTTAAGTCTACTGAAAGAAGGAAGGATCTGCTTCCACGCGTCGCCCGGTGGAGGATCTGCCTACAAGGTTTCTCTTTCGAAATTGTGTATTGCAGGGGTGGTGTGATGTCTCATGCCGACTATTTTAGTCGAAGTCCACCTTGCCTGGATCATCAAGTGTCTGGACCTCGCAATTGGGCACAAGTGGCTCAGAATGCTGACCACGAAACCCAAGGTTTACTGGAACAATTGCAAAATGGTCAATCGGATTCCCACCGGTATGTGCAAATAAACGGAGTTTTGTGCTACCGCTATATGAAAGGCGGCGAGGGGCCCAAGACCATGTGCTGCGTTCCGGGGGGGCGCGGGTTGAGTCTGCTCGGAGTCTTCCATGGCGGGCTTGAGCATGTCGGGGCGGATAGGACGGTGGACCTCATCCTGAGACATTTTTGGTTTCCTGGACTTCGACAGTTTGTGGCGAGGTGCATTGGTCATTGCTTAATTTGTATCGCTCAGGGGCGGGTTCCCAGAGCTCTGGTGCGGCCGATATCTTCTTGGGAGGGACCTGAAGTGCCGTTCCACGCTCTTCATCTAGATGCCTTGGGACTTCTTCCGGAATCCGTGGGTTTTTTGTTCGTGTTGGTGGTAGTCGACGCTTGCACGGAGTTTTGTCTCCTCTATCCGATCTATAGACGGGACGTGAGTGAACTAAGGCGTGCCTTCGCGAACGCTGTTTCTTTGTTTGGTGTTCCCAAACTTGTAGTGGCTGATCGCGGACGCATGTCCGAATCAGCTGAGTTCACTAGGATGTTGTCAGACATAGGCTGTGATATCCATTGCATGCACCCGAGATGCGCAGCGCCAACGGACGGGTCGAGGGATGCGTGCGAGCCGTTCTTAATATGATTCGAATGGAGGCCAGCCACAGGAGCGCTTCCTGGTTCAAGGAGATGTGGAGACTGCAACTTGTGCTGAACATAGCGAAGCGGAGGACCACGCAGGCGTCGCCTTTAGGCGATATCAATGCCCACCAATAAGTCACTCGTACGTGATGTTGCTATTGATTGTGCACGGAGCCGAGGCATGGCGAGAGCTGTGCCGGGGCCGGGCTGGCGAGCTACTGCGGAGGAATCGGTCCAAGTGGGACACTCGCGTTGGTCGAGACCGGGGAGCGCCTCGTGGATTCGCTGTCGGTGATTTTTGTCTTTGTAATAAAGTGTTCTCAGACAGCGGATCAGCTGGACTCCGGTGTGCGCGGGCCTTGCCGAGTGGTGGGGAGCCTGCCGAGTGGTGGGGAGCCTGCCGAGTGGTGGGGAGCCTGCCGAGTGGTGGGGAGCCTGCCGAGTGGTGGGGAGCCTGCCGAGTGGTGGGGAGCCTGCCGAGTGGTGGGGAGCCTGCCGAGTGGTGGGGAGCCTGCCGAGTGGTGGGGAGCCTGCCGAGTGGCCGTTGCGGGCTGAGGCTGCTCGGTGCCGGAGGACCGCTCAAGCAGCGGCTCGGTGCATGGTGCCCTGGCGTGGAGAGTGGTGCCCCGAGACCTGCGCTGCGTTCTTTGAGCGTGGGTTGGGCTGGCTGAAGTGCAGGGCGGTAATTTGGCTTACCATTATTAAATATTCCGAGCTCAGTAGGTAGGTAATTACACATATATACATGGTCAGGTACACCTTAACAATAAAAACTACTCTTTAAAAAAAAATACATTTTTGAATACACAGTTTTTCACTATTCTCTTTGTTAATTATTGTCACTTACTCAACTCGGTAAGCCCAATTATTCGCTCGGCAAAGTTAGTATGTGCTTGTTTAATAAGTATTCTTATGCCGATACTGAGACACGCGGACTCTATGCCTCTGTCACCCTGAGACACGCGGACTCTATGCCTCTGTCACCCTGAGACACGCGGACTCTATGCCTCTGTCACCCTGAGACACGCGGACTCTATGCCTCTGTCAACCTGAGACACGCGGACTCTATGCCTCTGTCAATCTAAGACACGCGGACTCCATGCCTCTGTCTAATTGAGACATGCGGACTTTATGCCTCTGTCTAAACGAGATATGTGTTGACGGTTGTGGGGACGCCTACAGCCATTTGTTGTGTTCACAGGTCGTGTTCATAAACGTCGAACCAGGCCCGAGGTTCGCGTACATAGAAGATGAAAACAGACTTAGTTTGATAAAACTAGGACTTTATTTAATTAACTGACTCATATAACATTCGGTGTGAAAGAGACGTATGAAAGAGATTGCTTTCGTCAAATAGGGTGCCTGTTTGTTATTTCAGACGACACGACGCACGATTCTGATGAGGATCAGTCTTCCATGTCAAATGAAGAGGTCGAGCCTGTCAGGGGACCGTCTTCAGCAGCACCACACGCTTCGGGCTTGGAAGTATCTCAAGCTACACGAGTCCGAGATGTCGTCGAGGACGACTCCACGTCAGGAGAGGCCGTATTAGAATAAAAAAAAAAAATATTTCTAAGCGAACGTTACGCCACCACTGACTCACTACTGCCTATAAAAGGACGGCGCGTGCCGACTGTAAGTCAGTTGCTTGCTGGCGCTCGTACGGTACGGACGGATCGTTCTCGGTGTGCTCCTCGGAATTGTCGTGAGTCTTATAAAATTTAATGTGAATCCGGTTAGCTATTTTGTGATAATAATAACGTGGCTATTGGTGTTTCGTTTTATGGCTAATTTAGTGATTTTGATTGTTTAAAGGTTAAAATATTTTGTTAGAATTGTCTCTTGTTCATAATAAACCTTTAAAAGTTGTAATAACGTTTTATTTTATTTCTTACCTACCTCTGAAGCTTATATTAGTATAGATATAGAAGTATAGATTTAGGAAATGAGCTCTTGTTATTGTGTACCAAAAGTGCTTATCCTAAAATCTGAAGACCTATGATGTACCTACGCTATACAAATACTGGAACACTTTGATTCAAAATGTATTTTTAGAATCTTGTTAATCGTAGAAATATTCAAAATAATTTATTCATTCACGTTACACCATACGCTGCAAAAACGATATATAAAAAAAATACTCTTCTTTACCTAACACCATTCGATGAACCAAAACACATTCCAGTCACACTTTAGCCGCATAACATCCTAACCGTCTGACGTTTTTTCGTCTCGAAAACTGACAACACCGTTCACAATACAGCTCGCCCCCAGTGGGTCGGAAATTTATGTAAAATCAATGCAACAAATAAAGAACGATGCGACGGTAAATATCCACGCCACGTCACAATTAGTGCGGCCCCGACGGGAGCGACACAATTTTGTTATTTGCCAATCTTTTCGCGTCCCTGCCCTTTATAACTAGGCGTTTTATTTTGACACACGATCAAATGATATGATTTTATTTTGATGGGTGGTATATTGGTATTGAACTTATTTGTGAGATATGTTGATTTTATTGTGAGGAATATCAAGATAGTAACACTATTTTTGATTATACCTAATCTTACCTAGGTAATACAGTAACCTACTCAGGTTTTTTATTAGAAAGATAGGTAAGCTATTAACACTGATCATGTTCCAGGTATAAGTTATGAAAATTGCGACAGCAAAGCTTGTCTAAAAATAAGTACTAGAGACTGAGATTAATCAAAACAAACATGTTATTATTATAGATAATAATCAGGTCAAAAATAAACAACCAAAACGTTCATTATAAAATTACTCAAAAGAAAAATAACGTATCTAACCTTTTCTCGATTCGGAATGCTGAACTCCCTTGTGATTCCCGTTAATCTTTGATCCGACGAATTCCCGAATGATCGCCGGATAAAACGACGTTTTATCCAGAAACAGAAGCATCCGCTAGATATTTACTGAAGAAATCCATCTGAAAAATAGCGAAGGTGATTCAAGGCGATAGCGTATTTACAAATATTTGCTTCAACTTCAAGTTCACCGTCATATTCATCGAGCAATTTATGCGTAATTGGAAAACTTTTTCGTGCCAATGATTGGAGTCCCAATTTAATGAAAGGATTTCACGTTTCAGTTTGGCCTACTAGTAGGATTCGATTTATCCATATTTAACTAGTAAACACGGATCGGAGACCATTATTTTGATAACATTTGTTCCATTACGCATGTCAGCGAACCTTTTGCGATTCATGAAAATATTTGTTCAATCTGCGGTGCGAGTATGCTTGCATTTAAAATTCAGAATTTTATATGCACTATGTGTGTATGGTTCCGGAAAATTATTAATACCGTTAGATTACGAAATCTCGCAATATTACACACCTGAAATAGACATGAAAATCAAATCGTCTAGTATGATGCCACTTGGCAGTAAAGATTTTTCTTCGACAGACTAATCTCGCGAGACAGATTATGATCTTTAAGATACATGATTTATAACTCAAGAAGAACCGATTAGGCTAATGAAACTGGCTGAGAAGTAGCTAAGAACCAAGAGAATGGTTTTCACAGTTTTTTTCTTTCATAAAAAGATCTTCCAGCTTCTAGATAGAGTGAGGTCATCTCACTCCACCTAATAAAGTAAGCGGTAGTAAGGTCCACATGAGGGGAGTAATTTACCAACCTCGGTTTAAGGGAATGATGTCTTATGCCATAAACGACTGCATGCGGACAGAGTCACGGTCAGAAGGTTAGTAAGTACATAAATATAGGAAATGAGCTTAATTTTATTTGTGGTTGTTTTCACGCCACACTTTGAGCCTCGCTGATCGGATCCCGAATTAAGTCAACCAGAAATACAAGATTGTTTCCGTCCAATAGGTCTAATCTCTCAGATGGGTATTCGTGCTGAAACGATTCTCTTTTATTGGCGTCTCTTTGTCGAAGTATTCGACATTTTCATCGCGATGCTGCCCCAATTTTAATGGTTAACGAAACTTCGTTGATTTTACTGATTCTTTACTTACTAAATATACCTAAATAAACTTAATTTGTTCAGAGAGTAGCGGTTGAAACAAAACTGTTTTTAAGGAAGAAACTTGCGCTTGAAAAGCTGTTCAACATTGTAAACGTATATTTAGTGTTCGCAACAAATAATAGATAATATAATAAAACTTGTATACCTTCAATAATTATAATTGAAATAGGATCAATAACATTTTAACACAAAGCAATATCCACATTTAAGGCAGATCGGGAAGTGTACGTTAAAGTGTAATTAAACTAACCCAACCCCGAGTGTAAGCTACCCGTGCAAGGCAATAACTCTTAGCCTGCCCATTTTATTAGGATACTAGACTATAAAAACCTGTATACTTCACAAACACATTCAAAACACCAACCAACATAGCACGTCATTCGTCAAATACTCTCCCGTACTTTATATTCCCCGCCCTTCGGACCGAATCTCCTAAGCCCATCAAAGTTTTTACGACAGGAATGGCATTAGAACAAAATGTTCTTGACCGTAAACCGTGATAAAAATAAACATGAAATTCGTTGTAAATATGCAACGAAATCCGAAACCCGTTTCATATGCAACAAGTCAGCCGGGATCGTATTCACAACGGTCAGTTTGAAACAGACTTAGCTGATACTTGCACCGGAATCAAAACATTAAAGTGTGATAAAGTTATAATAAACATCTCTCGCGGATATTGCAGGTATGTTATATTCTTGACTTCAAGTGTAAATAGCTCAAAAGTTCAAGATCCTCCGAGTAACGTTCTTCCAGTTAAAAATTGTATTTGATGATTTAAAGCATGTTATGGGCACTAGCCTTGACCTGGCATGGCAGTCATCAGCCCTGCATGTCATGAGCCGCTTTATTTGTCAAATTGTAAAAAAAAATTCAATACATTTCCATAGCATGTTATAAATCATTTATGTACAAATGTTTACAGGAAGACCGTTACTTACTCTCGAACTTACCAACTCTCGGGCTATATCTAGATGTTATAATCTATTCTTTATTGAAGACCCAATAAAACGCTACTCGTACATTCCGCGCGAACCTATCTGCGCTCTTTTTTCAGGACATAATAATTCAGTCGACTATGTGGTTAGATATAAGAAATGTATCTGATGAATATGCAGAAAAGGTATGTCAACGTTATCGCTATACCTTGCTCTAAGTATCTGCATATTTGTAATTTACACGGTCGTATTAATTAGAGGGAATTCATCATAGAGACTTGTTTTATTTCAAAATTCTTTGCAACGTCTGTTTGATATTTTCGTGCTTCTAGAATTTCTATAGTAAGTACATACTTACTAAGGAACCCTAAAGTTATGATGGATGTAATTATTTTAAAAGCATCGATGGCCGAGTGGTTATGTTCGTTGCTTGCCATGCGAGAGGTCGCCAGTTCAATAACCCGCCACGTAACATTGTGTTTCCTTTGAAATTCATTTACAACGACGCTTTAATGGCGAAGGAAAAACCATCGTAAGGAAACTGCACGCCTATGAAGAAATTCTAAGGGTGTGTGTGTAGTCGACCAACCCGCACTTAGCCAGCGTGGTTGTCTAAGGCCTTATAGCCTTAGTTTAGGATAGGCCCGTGTCCCAGCAACGGGAACGTATATAGGTTGATGATGATGATGATGTAACTTTTGTAATACCGCATTTTAGCATCAATTTTTTTTTTCAAAGAATAAAAATTGCATAGTTTACTGAAATCCTTATAGTAGTACCTAAGTAGATTTTTTTAAAATTGTGTTTATAGCAGTTTCGTACTATGTTGTAAACTCAACAGCGATGTCGCTAACTCGAGTGGTGGCCATCACGGGATGCGACAGCGGGCTCGGCTGGGCGATCGCGGCTAGAGCAGCCCGAGAAGGCCTAGTCACGGTCGCTGGCATGCTGCAGGGGACTGACACACAAGCTGCCCAGGCGTTGAAGAAGCTCTGCGCCCACCCCTGCCCTTTAGACGTGACTGACCAGACCAGCGTCACTGCCTTTAAGGACTACGTCACTAATTTGATCAAGGAAAACCCTAATTACAGTGAGTACCTAAATGTAGTCGATGGTGGCTAGGTCAGATCGCGAAGGCCTGGTCACCGTCGCTGGCATGCTGCAGGGGACTGACACACAAGCTGCCCAGGCGTTGAAGAAGCTCTGCGCCCACCCCTGCCCTTTGGACGTAACTGACCAGACCAGCGTCACTGCCTTTAAGGACTTCGTCTCTAATTTGATCAAGGAAAACCCTAATTACAGTGAGTACCTAAATGTAGTCGATGGTGGCTAGGTCAGATCGCGAAGGCCTGGTCACCGTCGCTAGCATGCTGCAGGGGACTGACACACAAGCTGCCCAGGCATTGAAGAAGCTCTGCGCCCACCCCTGCCCTTTGGACGTAACTGACCAGACCAGCGTAACTGCCTTTAAGGACTACGTCTCTAATTTGATTAAGGAAAACCCTAATTACAGTGAGTACCTAAATGGAGTCGATGGTGGCTAGGTCAGATCGCGAAGGCCTGGTCACCGTCGCTAGCATGCTGTAGGGAACTGACACACAAGCTGCCCAGGCGTTAAAGAAGCTCTGCGCCCTTGCCCTTTAGACGTAACTGACCAAACCAGCGTCACTGCCTTTAAGGACTACGTCACTAATTTGATCAAGGAAAACCCTAATTACAGTGAGTACCTAAATGTAGTCGATGGTGGCTAGGTCAGATCGCGAAGGCCTGGTCACCGTCGCTAGCATGCTGTAGGGAACCGACACACAAGCTGCCCAGGCGTTGAAGAAGCTCTGCGCCCACCCTTGCCCTTTGGACGTAACTGACCAGACCAGCGTCACTGCCTTTAAGGACTACGTCACTAATTTGATCAAGGAAAACCCTAATTACAGTGAGTACCTAAATTTTGGCCATGGCGGCTAAAGCAGCTCGCAAAGGCCTGGTCACCGTCGCTAGCATGCTGTAGGGAACTGACACACAAGCTGCCCAGGCGTTGAAGAAGCTCTGCGCCCACCCCTGCCCTTTAGACGTGACTGACCAGACCAGCGTCACTGCCTTTAAGGACTACGTCACTAATTTGATCAAGGAAAACCCTAATTACAGTAAGTACCAAAATTTTTGTAGTAATGCGCAACGAACCAACGTTTCACTCACTCGCTCCCCGCATCGCCCGGCTCCTTGCGTATATACTTACATACTTAACACAAATGATGCCTAAACTAAACTTCAAATGATGTCCTGAAACACCAACGTACTTAATATGAAAAACAAAATTTTTTAAAATAATATTACACAACATCACATGAAAAAAAAAACAATATGAAAAAAATACATAAAAAAATAACCAAAAATAACTTCTAATAAAATATTAGAAGTAAGACAAAAAACGCTCTTAAATTCCACTGTATTTACCTACTAAAACAAAACAAATATTTTTCATTAAAATTTCACGTACATTGGTATCAAGCTTCAAAGTACATACTTCGCAATCTACTCTCTATAATAGCTTTGTTTTTAAATTAATTTGTCCTTAGGTTTTCTTTGACTTTATTTTTACGTAATAAAACCCATTTTCCTCTGTTTTTTCCCTGCCCCAGATTTATTGGCACCTCAAGGCAAGTACCTAAATTAAATTAGAAAACATCCTTCATACGGAGCTCAAGTGGCAAATTTCCTCTTATTCGTGCTATTTTCTCAAAATTACTTTTGTATTTTAACGAATCAGTGAACTGAATAATTGGGGCAGCTGGATTTGATTCCCGTGAAACTAAGATACATCTCAAAGATGCCTCCTAGGGTTCAAAGAAATATTAAACTACATAGACGCTAATGAATATCCTAAACAGAACTTCAGATTTCAATTTCATTAACCTAATGACCTAGGAAGATACTAGATAAGTAGATATTAATTCGTTTTAATTAGCTTTTTAGTAAGTCTTGTAGTAACTACAACCATACCAGTACTATTTCCAGATAGGTACGGTTAGAAAGAAATTTAAAAGCCTGCGCGTATTTTTAATGCTGAAACTGTTTGATTTAAAAACTTAGAAACTATTGTACGAGTAGTACCTACCTACTTGTATCCTAATTAATTAAACCTAAAAGCTTTCACGCGTTTCACAGAAAAGGGTATTGACTAAAGGACGGACGAAATTTAAAGACAAACGAATCCTTACATTCGCAAAGTATCGATTGGATTTTAAGGTTTTTTTTTTATTTTGCAGCACTACACGCGGTGGTAAACAATGCAGGCGTAATGAGCATTGGAGACTACGAATGGCAACGACCGAACATGATCGAGAAGACAATCGATGTTAACCTGTTGGGTGCCATGAGGGTAGCCTCCGCTTTCCTTCCGGACCTTAGGAGAACCGCTTCAAAGGTAGAGGAAAGGGAAAATGGTTTTTCTTGGTGTGCACCCACAAAATTATGCAACCCTGGTAGATAGATACACGTGACCTCACAGCAGATACTGTACCTATATTGTAGATTTATTTATGCTTGCTGTTTGAATTATATTCCGCTTTGACTATTTCACTTTTTTCTATGTTCTGTTCTATTTCAAGCCGATTTTAGGTGCAATTTTATAGCAATATTAAATGCTATAAAATTGCACTTGAAATCGGTTTGGTCATAGTTTACTGCTTAATACTATATTTTTACTTGCAATGCAAGTAATTAATTATTCTACATTATATTATATGTTGGGACTTTACGCATATAAGATGTCCTACTTGTCTTCTCGTCAATCATATTTCTCATCTCGATCAAACGTTAAAAAATCATGTCAATTCAATATTATACTTTTAATATAGCGTATTATTTTATTTATTGAACATTAAGGGAAAATGTCCACCCCTGGAGATACCTACTCGCCAATTTTAAATTAATTGGAATCGAATGATCGTGCCAATTATGATTGAACGAACCAAAAATTGAGTTCTTCATTTTGTTTCCAATTCTCGAATAAATTGCCGAATGTAAAGATTTTTGTGGCAGATTACGAGGCTACATTAACTTTGACCAACAGGAAAAAAACATGGAACTTTGACTAAATGAAGATAAAAAGAACACGAAATAAATCAGTTAAAACTCGGCCTCTGATTGAAAAGTTTCAACTTGTAAATAGAACCCCCTTTTGTGTGGTAGCGGTCGATTTTACAAAAAGACTTCTGAAGATAGCAACACTTTGATGCTGAGTTGGACACTTTTCTTCTCTTTGAATAAAACAAATGAATAATTATAACGGTTTTAAGAAAATACTTTAAAGATTGTTTTGGACAATTGTTTAAAGCAGACCAGACCTTTCAGCCTATTTCAATAATTAAAACATTAATATTTCAAGGGGTTATAACTCGTTGGGTCCCAAAAACTATCATTGTTTTAATAAAAGATTTAGGTATATTGTAGGTACAAAGCCATGTTAATTTTTTTTTATCTCCCGTACCTATGTATAACACCGTAGGCCGTCTTGCATGCTATGAAACTATCCCTTTAAGGCCAGCGCTACACATGACGGAAACTGCATCGCGTAAGATCCAATACTATTTCTTGTATTTTACAAATACCAACGTAGTGTGGGCTCACACACTACGATGAAGATCGGTCGCAATCATTAGTAAACAATAACATGACTTCACATTCTGTCGCGAAAGAAGATCGACAAGTACCTAATTAGTGAATAAGATTAATATTAAATTTGGACACACAATTATTATTGGTAACTCCACAGTCCACACTATAGAATGGCAATACATGTGTTTTCCTTCCCTCCTATAATCCCGGACTCTTCAGGCGGGGCGTAAACGGCATTTAAGCAGGCCTTCAGGGTGAGTGCGACAGGCTCAATATGGTCTATTGTGCCTGTCCATCTCATATGTGGATCTCGCTTCCGCTTACCATCAGGTAAAGTACGATCATCTTGTTAGCCTTAAAAAAAACATTTAAATTATAGCGCCCGACCTTCCGCGCAGTGTGCCTGCTATTTGTAATTTATGCAACTACATGTATTGACGTTCCATCGAGAAAGAACCGCAAAGGCGTTGCCTTCAAGTGTAGTGCTGACCCAAGTGTACCGTTCAGTTTCAGGACGCGAGACCGCGCGTAATCAACGTAGCTAGCCACTGCGGTGTGCAACCCCTGCCCGGCTTCGGCGTTTACGGCGCGAGCAAAGCCGGCCTGGTCTCCTGGACCAGCTGTCTGCGGCTGGAATATGCCACAAAGGGCGTAGCCGCCGTCTCTTTTATACCCGGTAACAGATTTTTTTTTACACTACTTTTATTGTTTAATTCAACACTTTTGAGGGACGCAAGAATGCTTCGTGCGTACAATATGATAATATCATGCTTGATAATAATAGTATAGAGTGATCTCTGCCTACCCCTCTGGTAAAAAGGCGTGATTGTATGTATGTATGTATGTATGTATAATAATATGCTTGTGGATTATGGCTGTATATCTGAGATTGATAATGTGGTGCCATAGTCGTACATAGTTTTTTATTACGAACAATGTACAAAGGTAACTCAGTGGATCTACTCTTTATTATTTTGAATAGAGATATGTACGTGCCAGGAACATTGATTGTTTACCTTTATAGAAACAGCTATAACTCGCCTAATATACTAACCTAAATTGTGTTTTGCAGGTGGATTCATCGGATCCAGTAATCTTCTAGCCAAGCAAGGTGTTTACGGAAGCTGTATGCTGAAACACTTAGACGAAGAACAAAAGGCCTTCTATGCGAAAAGAATCAACGCTCTAAATGACTATCTAAGTGCAGTGTCTCAAGAAGCTAGTTATGATTCAATGAAAGATGAAAATATTATAGAAACTTTCATGAGAGCTTTAACAGATAACCAACCCAAAGAGTTTTACAAAGTAGAATCATGGAGATACATGCTTTTTTATAATTTATTGAAATTACCTTTGACTGAGAGTTTAAGATTGCGTCTATTAAAGAAGTTTGTAAGTTTCCCTGAAGAATAAAATAAAGCGAACTCTACACGCATTTTCTTTATTTGTACACTAGCCATTCCTTTGGATTGACTAATTATTGCTGTCGAGTGTTGTAAAACGATGTTAAATTTAAAGTTCCGTATATTGAATGACCCCAGGAACATGCACATATCTAAAAAATACAAATGTTTGTGGTTTTTGCATATCTTAAATTCTAGTATGTAGCTAACAAGAAAAAACAACTTACATTTTCTCGATTTTAAGGAAATTGGCATACATCTGGAGTTATTTAAAATATTTTTTATAAAATTATCGTTAACTGACATCGATTAACATAAAAATTACTACCATAGTAGGAAAACTGGGCCCGTTTGTATGATAAATTGTTGGTGGCCCGGTTTTGCGGCCCAGTGTATTTCGGCGATCCTTGCACATTAAACTCGAGACCTATGTAATATTTTCTCCACGACTACAGACAGTCAGCTGCTAGTGCTGGTATAGGCGTCGAGTAATAATACTGTTGCTGTTATACTTCTATTAATTTAATTATTTTGAACTTTTGTTTTTTTATTAGAGACCTATGTATTTTTTTCTCCACGACTTCAGATAGTCTGTCGGTACAGTCGTCGAATAATAATACACTTGCTGTCACTTCTCTACTCTACTATTTTGAACTTTTTATTTTTTTACATAACTTTTTCAATAAATAAAGGCGTCCGACCGATTTCAGCCATGGCGGCCGATCTCAATTGAGATCAGCTAAGTGCGCAGGGCATATTATACTGCCGTCCTTTAGCTATAATGCCGTTATGTGACAAAACCGCATTCGGAGAAAAACGGGTTTAAAGAGCGCGAAAGAAAAAAAATCGCTAAACGAAAAGGAAAAGGTTTATATACAAGTGATATATATCATTACACAGGTATTTACAAGAGCTTTAATATGCTCAAACTCTCATAATTCTATGTGTTATATATTTTAAAATATTTTAATTTAAACGTTTTAAATCAGGATTGCTTTAGATTTACTTAATAGAAAACATAGCTAAAATGCCGCTATAGATACCTTAACGGCATTTAAGTGTTTGATTTTGAATAACTTTGATAAAGTTGTAAAATGAGTTTCTATCTAATATATTTACTAAACTTAAATGCCGTTAAATGGAATAACGGCGTTTTAGCTCGGTAATCTTATTCTTGTGTCTTGTGCATTACTTACCAATAGTGCAGCTAACTGTTCATAACGGCATTTAAGTCGAGCATTTCCAACATAAATTACATAAGTTTTACTATGCATCTTTTACTAATGTTTATTACTAGACTAAAATGCAGCTAAAATCAAAACCTTTTGCCGTAACGGCATTTTAACTAAGCATTCATAAGTTGATAATTTAGAAATTACAATGTAGTGCATTTATGTAAAAAGTAATAAAACCGTTTTAAATCACTATTTAATTTAAAAATCAACTGTTTCACATTTTTAAAATAAATTGAGATCAATTTGTATCAATTAATCATCAATTTAACTGAGATTGAAACGATTTCATTCAATCTTGGGCCGTAAAAAATTATAACTTGTAATAAGACGAAATCGGTATTAATCGATAGGCAGGATACCTTATCAGCTTTAAGAGAAAATTTTGCAAGTATTGACATACGAGAAATGAGATAATGGAATCGGAAAACACGAAAAGAGTGAGCTAATTCCACCGGCCGGCACAACGCCCGTCAACTGTCAATGTCAGTAATAAAGACAGTCGGGTAAATAGACCATAGATCCATTTATTGGAATTGAAATCAATTAATTATATTATCATCATTGTACCGATATTATTGCTTTTTGCAATTGATACGACACATCACTATGTTTGAACTGTGTTGTGTAACGTTTAACGTGCATTTACTCACAATTTGGGTTTACTTTCTATTGCAAAATACTTTTTTCCTGTAAATAAATCGATTAATATGAATAATCGATTTTTTTACGAAAAGTAGAATCTTTTTCATATTTCTCAGCACGCAGAAACTAATTTTTTAGACCATATACCAATCCATTACAATTGCGGCCCACCATTTTCAGTCTCCTTTAAAAGGTAATCAATATAAAAAGCCAATTTTTATTCTGAGAACTGCAATTATTATCTAACCATAAATGTATATTTGGAACATCTCAATGGAAGAGAAGCAAAAAATTATAGAAAGCTGACTATATAATTTTGTTTTTTTTTACAGCAATTGCGTCGTGCCAAATAACTGTCAATAGTTTAAAGTGAGAAGTGGTTTTCCCAACAGGAACAAAAGTTTCATTAAAAACAGTAAACAGTAAAAGGATATATTTAAAGGTTTCCATTTTATGGTAACATTATGGCTTTTTCAAGATTTACACTAAAATATTTCTCATAATCATTGTTGATTGATTTGTGTTCATTGTACACGTACAGTTCCCTTGCTTTTTTATATTTTTCGCGTTGTTTAGCCCAGTCAACACAAACAGCACATTCATAAACAATACATTATAAAATTTAGCATCATGTTTGGATTACTTTTTTGTACCCTATAGGCTTCGCACAATTCACTCTCTTCGTTTCTGAGCTGAGTAAGACTTATTTTCATATTTTTTACGTGTTTTCTATTAAATTCATAAGATACTTTTTATCTGGGTAAGTTTGAATAAAATGCAAATGCATGAGTTTTACATTAAAATCGTTCTGTAAACAGCGTGGTTGATGTTCGTTGGCGTTTGTAATGAGGTGCCAATGGGTTAAATGTTCCTATATATTTGTTAATAAATCCCGGTCAAATGGAAGCGATGTTTGATGCTTGCTGCGCTAATCTTTCGATTTTTCGGTAAAATTATCATGCAAAGGTTTGTCATTCGTTTTTTCACAGACTGAAGATGTTTGTTATTTCTTTAGGCATTTGCTTGATAATTTTATAGAAAAATCCAAAGACGCGGCAAGCATCAACAATCGCTTCCTTTTGACCGGGATTTATTAACGCACATATAGAAACATTTAACCCATTGGCACCTCATTACAGAGGCGAACATGATCCATTGCGACGCTGTTTACAGAACGATATTTACCAACCCCCAACTTACCCTGATAAAAAAGTATCTTTTTAAACTTATAGAAATCACGTAAAAATATGAATCTAAAAGAGTGAATTGTGCGAAGCCTGGGTTACATAAAAAGTAATCCAAACATGATGCTAACCTTAATACTGTATAAAAAAGCAAGGGCACTGTACAATGAACACAAATCAATTTAAAATGATTGAGAAATATTTTAATGTCGATCTTGCAAAAGTCATAATCTATAATATAAAAATGAATCGCAAAATGTGTTGGTAAGCGCATAACTCAACAACGCATGAACCAATTTGGCCAATTCTTTTTTTTAAATGTTCGTTGAAGTCCAAGGATGGTTCTTACGGCGAGAAAAAATTTAATAATTGCCGGGAAAACCCTAGAAACAGCCCTTTTCTTTTTCTCATTTTTTTGACAGGACGAAGTCTGTTGGGTCAGCTAGTTTTACCATAAAATGGAAACCTTTAAAACTATCATAATAATATTATGTCAACGACTTGCTGTTTAAATGAAATGTTTGCTCTGTTGGGAAAATCACCTCTCACTTTAAACCATTGATAGTTATTTGGCACGACGCAATAAAATTGCTGTAAGAAAACAAAATGATATATATGTAGTTAGCTTATTATAATTTTTTTCTTCTCATCCGTAGAGATGTTCCATATTTATATTTATGGTTAAAGAATTGCTGTTCCCACAATAAAATTAGGTTTGGTTTCATAAAAAAGAATCCGAATATGATGCTAAACTTTATATCGTTCATGAATGTGCTGTTTGCATCACAAGTTTTGCGAGTTCATGTGCTCTGTGATACTTCTTTCAACGTTTGGTACATAGTCGCATTATAGTTAAGTAATGTGGGTTAACCGCATTTAAGTCGTGCAAATTGAATGACAGCAAATTTATTAAACAAATTTAAAACGCCGTTATTGGACTTTAACGGCGTTTTTGTTTAATAATTTTACTTAACGGCGTTTTAGTCTTGAAATGCCATATAAACGCTTTCCGAAGAACAGCAAAACAATATTGCCGTTAAAGTACTTTAACGGCCTTATTGAGAAGGAAATTCAAATAACGGCAATTTAGTTATGTAATTTCAGTAAATTTTTATCATTTTCAGAAGTTAAAATCCTTTAACCGCGTTTTAGTTAAGAATCTTAAGGTAACTGCATTATAGCTATGTAACCTCGCAAAAACGGGGCACTCACTCGTAGTTAACGGCATACTATCTCAGAAACTACTCAAGATATAAAAAATTGGGAAAGATGGTTAGATTCCGCATATTTTTCTTATTCAGATAGTATTCAAAAGTCAAAAATGACCAAATGTTAGTTAACGGCGTTATAGCTAGAGGACGGCAGTATAGTGCACAAGTGTGCGCGCAAACACAAGTGCACTCTCTATTCCCTTACTCTCATAGTTCGGTGAGACGGCAATCCGACATGACCGATGAGAGATCGGGCGCAGGACCACCGGCTTAACGTGCTTTCCGAGGCACGGGCGTTCAACCGCCAACTTTCTAACTCCGGGTTGAGTAATTTCCAGTGGCGTAACTACAGGGTGGCAAGTCGGCAAAATGCCACGGGCCCCCACCCGGTAGGGGGCCCCAGCCAGTGGCGTAACTATACCCGTTGAATTCCGTGGCAAAATTCATCGGTTGGGGCCCCGTGCACCCCCCGTTCTTTTTTTTTATCTTAATGTGTATGTGGGTTGGCAGATGAGATTCTCCTATGACCGGGGACCCCTTTCGGCTGGGGCCCCCTACGGGGTGGGGGCCCGTGGCATTTTGCCGACTTGCCACCCTGTAGTTACGCCACTGGCCCCAGCCGAAAGGGGTAGGAGAATGCACTTGCTACCAATAGACCATCGAGGCAGTTTCAATAATAGAAATTTGAAAGTATGTCCAAGTACCCAAGCCATAATACATTTATAAAAAAAAACTAGGGCTGTATCTAAACATGCTTTAATTTTGGTCGATAATTTAATAATTTATTATACCTACTGTAAAGTAGGAATGACAAAACACTGAAAATTTGAAATTGATATTGTTAATGATCTGTATAATGTTAGAGGATAATTTAATATTATTTATTCAGGAAAAAATAGGAGTCCGTAAAATATTTGGGTTTTACCGAGGACACACGGATGAAAAAATCAACCAGAATGTTACTTATTTTGCGTACCCGCTGCCTAAACTATAAAATGTAGAAATATAAAATGCTTTAAATAATCGTAGATCTTATAAATATCAATAAAAAAAACCTATCTATCTCGAGTGAGGCACAATAACCAATTTTTTTATTTAAAAACCTTGAGCTTTTATTTGGATTGAATTAAAAACCTTTTATTTTACTCATGCCTTGTCAAAATAATTACCATCCTTATGTCTACATAAGGATGACATGCAACCAAATGCTATCTATAGCATTTGGTTTTTGAATAATCAAAATTGGACGTTCAAAAGTTGCTGATTGAGTTGATGATGTCAATGTTTTTTCAAATTTCCGTCCGTCTGTCTGTTCCTTCGGCTAACTCCTTAAATGACTGGACCGATTTTGATGGGGCTTTTATTGACAGTTAGCTAATGAAATGAGTAACTTTGGCTCATCTTTTGTTAGAAAAAAAAAATCAAAAATCCTGTAGTCCACGCCATGCGTAAGAAGTTGCGGGAACAGCTAGTCTATACTATCTATACTAATATTATAAAGAGGAAAGATTTGTATTTTTGTATTTTTGTATTTTTGTATTTTTGTATTTTTGTATGTTTGTAATGAATAAACTCAAAAACTACTGAACCGATTGCAATATTTTTTTCACCATTAGAAAGCTGCATTATTCAGAAGTAACATGGGCTATATAATATTTTTAAAAAAATTAGGGATCCTTACTAAAACTCCAATAATGTAACCCAAGGTGTAAAAAATTTACCTGAAAAATTCCTTACGTCGCGTACGCTGCGAAAACTATTGATGATAGAACAAAATCATTTACTGCGACTTTGTAGAACTTATCATTATCTATAAAAAGTGTCGCGACAGCATATGTCTAAATATTATAGTTATGTCACAGTAAGCGGTTTTTTATTCGAAAAATTTAATTTATATGCCGCCACATGAAAAGGCTCTTTATTTGTACCTTGGTATTAATCCTTATCAAAATAAATTACTTTATATGCAAGACGGTTTCAATACCTATTTATGACTTTTTGAATTATTCAATTCGGACATTTCATTCGGAAGATATCACGAGTTTAAAAATGCAAGTATTAGAAAAAAGTCGCGTGGTTGCCGCCACCGCGCTCAGTTAGCCAGCATGCGATGTAGGCTCCATGTAAGCATCACTGGGGTACGGGGGAGTCAATGTAATATGTAATATAATATATTTATATATAATAATATAATATTATAAAGAGGAAAGGTTTGATTTTTTGTTTGTTTGTTTGTTGCGAATAGGCTCCGAAACTACTGCACCGATTTGAAAAAATCTTTCACTGTTGGAAAGCTACACTATCCCTGAGTGTCATAGGCTTTTTTTAGATAAAAAAATAGATTTCTCTTACGGGGTTAAAATATATTACATAGAGATAGAGATATCCCCGAAGCGAAGCGAGGGCGGGTCGCTAGTATGTGATAAAATGAACAGCTAGTTGGATATAACAAAGTATCTTTCTCTGTCTCTATATCTCTATGTATGGTTGTTGGGTGGCAAGAGGGTGGGTCACTACGTTATCGATAAAATAGTGTTCCCTAATTTTGTCATAATTATGTCAGAACAAAACGCTTGACACTGACTTTGACAGATGGCGCATAATAGTCGTTTTGACGTTTTGCACGTTCGCCGCTCGCGTTTTACTGAGAAGTATTTTCAGTAAATTATTTTCGTCTTTTTTGGCTTTTCAATCTTCATTAGAATCATTTACCAAAATATTTATGTAAAAACATCTGTGTTTATTGGATTGGAATACAAAATTAGCCATCTGCTATCAAAATGGAGGTGCAATTTGGCCCTAACTCAGTGGACGAACCGGTATGTTTGAACAGCTTCACACATTCTAAAAATATTATTAATTGCGTTCAAAATAAAGTTAATAATAAGACCTCAAATTGAAAGATGCATACTTGTTAGAATCTTAATGTAACTGAATCATGGAAGAGGTTATTTTTGAGCTATGTCCTTTCAGAATTTGCTGTACAAATTTCAAAGGAAAATCAAAGTGTTTAACACTCAAGATGCATTACCAAACCGAGGGTACAACTTAGTGGCGAGTAGCTCTAAGTATGGGATTGTATTTGTAGGGTCCCCTGATGGTTCTTTGTCTGGTAAGTTCAATTATTTATTATGAAAGTACAGTAATACCCCGCTTTACGCGAGAGATGCGTTCCAGAAAAAATCGCGTTAACTGAAATTCGCGTATATCGAGGTTTATGATTAAACATAGCCAAAATTTAATTCGACATTTTTGACGAAGCTTTAAATTATGTACCTATGTATGTATCTCCAATAAATGTTAAAACATGACTGCCAGCCGAACTAAACATGACGGAACAAACGAAACGAACGAGGGAATCCCCATAGAACAAAGTCGAAGGACGGGCAATTCCCTATTCTTCAAACAGAATGCTCAGAGGAAGCGGGAATTCCGCGACCATAGAGACGTTGATGACTACATTATGTTTATACGCACTTTTTCGCGTAATGCGAGGCATTTGAGCGCAAAATTTGAAATTCGCGTTATAGTGAAACCGCGCATAATGGGGTCGCGTAAAGCGGGGTATTACTGTAAGTGTAATCTTCACTTTTCTTTTCACCCTTGAAAGGAATTTACAATAAACCTCAATCCGTAATCTAATGTTATAGTTCCAAATTATGAATATAATGTACAAATATAGAACCTGGTATGAATATTTAATTAATAATACATATTTCAAACCTTGCTAGTGCCTTTAATCACAAATAGTTGCATCATATTATTACATGCTTTTCAGTGTATCAAATGCCACAGCTTGTTGAGAATGAATGTGAACCTAAACATTTGAATGTGAAGCTCCAGGAGAAACCAACTCATATTGCTGTGAGCTGTGACCAAGAACTGTTGGCTGTGACTGGCGGCCAGCTACTGTGTATTTATAAAGTCACTGACTTTCAAAACCAAGTAAGTGTGAAAATTACTTCCTTAAATTCCGTTAATTTAATTACATTGTGAGGAAACTTGCATATATGAAGAAATTTTACCAGCAAACACATGGCCAGTGTAGTTGACTAAGGCATTTATCACAGTAACCTCCTAAACCTAGTTTAACCTCTCACATACTGCTAACCTACTCCTAGGTCAGACGAAAGTGTGCCATTTTACAGTCAGGACATGAAAGGTTAAGGCAGACAATAAGATGCTCCAGCGGTGGGGCACTGGTCTACATAACAAGTCTTAAATCATAACAATATTTCCAATAATTTACTTTGCATTTTAATTACAGTCACTTGCTCTGATTTTCCAGTGTTACATGGTGAATGAATTCTATTGAAAATGTATGATCTTATTAAAGGATTTCTTTGAAATCTAAAGAAGAAATATAATATTATTTTTATTTCATGTCAAGGTTTTTGATTTCAGAATGTTTCACCATCACTATCCCTTAGATGTGATGCAAATCCATCAACATTTGTGTCAGCAATGCAATGGAACCCATGTATCCCAGATTCCATTGTAATTGTATACTATGACGGGACGTTAGTCGCCTGTCAAGCCAGCACATCACAAATAAAGAAGGCTGCCTCTAAGGGAAGGTTAGTATTGTACCTTGCAAGTCTTGCTTAGGTCTACATGAGTGCCAAATAGAAGGCGGTAGAATTAATACTAATTTAATTGTTCTACCAACAACTAATACTGATTATTTATGTCTGGCTAAACACAGTGTGGGATGTGAGTTTTGGATGTGAGTAGCCGTAGCATTTAGGAAGGCCTTTGTCCAGAAGTGAACTGTGATGGGCTGATGATGATGATGAATAATAAATTACCATAACAACCAATGACATAATATGAAAAAACAAAATTACACAAAAAAAGGAATATAAAAAGGGTTCATATAAAACTTAAATTCCAATGTGCAAAGTTAATATTGGCTTGTAAATTATTTAAAAAGTCAACAACTTTATAAATCTCGACAGGTGTCTCTGCTGGAGTCCAAAGGGCAAGCAGTTTGTGACCGGGAACAGCGATGGCACCCTCACTCAATACAAGCCGGACCTCACTCCGGCCAAGTCAGTCCCACCGCCAAACCTCTTTGAGAGTGCTCCCACTGAAGCGCTGGCTGTGTATTGGATCTCAACCTTCCAGTTTGCTGTTGTTTACAAGAATGCCACTGACAGCAGTCGCCCTGGTAAGTTTACATAAACTTTTTTTAATCATGATGGTAAGTGACCATGAGGTCCGCATTTGAGTTCGACAGGCACAATAAACCTAGGATCCTATTGATTTAATCACTATTGATTTGCTCATCATTCAATTGTCTTGAGTACTTACATTTATTCAATTTTGAATGATAGCTAGTTGGGCTACCAAACCTCAGACCTTGAAATGTTTTGATGATTCAATACCAGATCTACTATTAATAACATGGAAACTCCACTTTCAGCTGTGACCATCATAAACACTCCAAAAGCAGGACAACCAAACTGCTTAAATTATGAAGACATCTGCTACAGTATGGGAGCCAACAGGCCATGGTTTTATTATCTGCAAGGAATCGCGCCTTGGTATGTTTTATATTCATAATTTGTACGCAGGTTTGCCTATAGAGAGGTCTCTTCTAATTTTCCTTAATTTTCAGGAATATTATAATGTCTTCATCATCAAATAGTATGGAAATTGCAACATTGGGGTCTGCTGATGGCAGTAATTGGAAGCAATGGTGTCAGGTATAAAAAATAACTTAAATATCCTTTACTGGTCCACTGCTACACTCAAAATATATCCACTGTATAAACAGACATTATAAAAGTATAAAAAAAAATTGAACTGTGATGAAAACTGTTTTTATATTACAGACAGATGAAGCCAGACCAGAATTGCCGCTGACAGACAAGAAACAAGAAAATTATCCAGTTGGAATGTGGATTGATACCAGCGCTGTACATCAATTGCCATGGGGTTAGTTTGGTCACTATGCTTATTGATGATTGAACTACAACAATGCAAGTGCTAAAATACATAGCATGGCATGCGGAGCAATGTCTGATGTATTTTTATAAATACATAGTAAACTTACAAAAAAGGAAATTTAAGACTAACCCCAGACGCAAACCAGAAGCAATTAGCATTTGCTTTTTAACCAATAAGAATTAAAACATTGTTATCTAATTATTTGTGTATATTACATGTCATCTTATTTTTCTTATGTTTGAGTTGCGAGAATCAATACACATGACACATCATCACTGTCAATCATTTAGGTTAAACAAGAGACTGAGCATTGTTTCCTAAATATAATCTTCTTCCAACACATTATGAATAAGTAAGTAGATCTGCGTCATTAACGAATGTTTCCTTTGCAGGCGAAAACGAGACATTACCTCACATGCCGCTCCTACTAGTCGTGTCCCAAACGGGTTTACTAACTCTCTTCAACATCATCAACTTGAACAAGCAAGGCGCAAGTGTGCTCGCCGCCGCAACAGATGGCGCTGCCGGCTCACGCTCTGACCACCGACGTGCCGGGGGAGGCTCCGGCGGCCCCGCAGCCAGTTGTAGCTGCTGTTCCAAAGGTGAGTGTGAATACAATAACAATACAATTATATGTGTCTACTCTGTTCAACTGATCAACTTCAACAAGCAAGCGGCGCAGGTGTGCTCGCCGTCGCAACAGATGGCGCTGCCGGTTCACGCTCTGACCACCGACGTGCCGGGGGAGGCTCCGGCGGCCCCGCAGCCTGTAGCTACTGTTCCAAAGGTGAGTGTGAATACAATAACAATACAATTATATGTGTCTACTCTGTTCAACTGATCAACTTGAACAAGCAAGCGGCGCAGGTGTGCTCGCCGCCGCAACAGATGGCGCTGCCGGCTCACGCTCCGTCCACCGACGTGCCGGAGGAGCCGAGCCTGTAGCTACTGTTCCAAAGGTGAGTGTGAATACAATAACAATACAATTATAATATGTGTCTACTCTGTTCAACTGATCAACTTCAACAAGCAAGCGGCGCAGGTGTGCTTGCCGTCGCAACAGATGGCGCTGCCGGTTCACGCTCTGTCCACGGATGTGCCGGGGGAGGCTCCGGCGGCCCCGCAGCCTGTAGCTACTGTTCCAAAGGTGAGTGTGAATTCAATAACAATACAATTATATGTGTCTACTCTGTTCAACTGATCAACTTCAACAAGCAAGCGGCGCAAGTGTGCTCGCCGCCGCAACAGATGGCGCTGCCGGCTCACGCTCTGTCCACGGATGTGCCGGGGGAGGCTCCGGCGGCCCCGCAGCCTGTAGCTACTGTTCCAAAGGTGAGCGTGAATACAATAACAATACAATTATATGTGTCTACTCTGTTCAACTGATCAACTTCAACAAGCAAGCGGCGCAGGTGTGCTCGCCGCCGCAACAGATGGCGCTGCCGGCTCACGCTCTGACCACCGACGTGCCGGGGGCAGCCAGTTGTAGCTGCTGTTCCGAAGGTTAGTTAGTTAGTTAAATATAATGGTCCCACCAAATCGTCCCACTGAAAGCAATCATTCACTTTAATAGGGCTTCTTGGTGGGGCAAAGGGGATCCAGAATGGCAATGTAAAGTTATTTTTATTCATTAAAAACCTATTCTTATCTACAAACCAAGTGGGTTAGGTAAGGTTACTCAACTCAAAATAAACAAGTATGTAGTAAAATTGTTCTGGGAATTCATTAAATATTTTATGGTCTCCCCATTTTAACGATATGTTCAGATGTGGATGACCAGATCTAAATCTAAACGTTTGTCGTTTAATGATTAGGTTACCATTAGTACCACTTCATGAAACGTGAACACTTCACGAAATGCTCAACCATTACATGAAATGATCGATCGAGCGATTTGGCCACGACATATAACATGTTTAGTAAACGTGTAAAACTCTATAATAATTGTTTCTGTTTGTTCGTAGCCGCAACCGATACCGCAGCAGTACCAACCGCCGCCGCAAGCGCAGCCGCCGCCGCCCGCCGCACCGGCCTTCGGGTCCACGAGCGCGGCACCGCCTGCCTTTGGAGGCTTCGGGGGCTTGCAGCTCACGCAGCAAAAGACGCCGGCTGTTAGCGCTAGTATGTATTTAAGTTGTTATAGGTTATGTTGGGCCTTCAGGTATCGATGCGGGGACCTCCGATACCGGCATTGCACAGGCCCGCGCGCAGTAGAGACGCCTTTTATCTTCCCAAGGTGTCTCTCGTTGTGTGAGGCCAAATAGCCAAACCGCAGGGAAGACAGTGAAGAATGCGTCAGTGTACCACTGTCCCCTTACCACCAGCGGAGAGCAGGAAGATCCCGGAGGTTTTAGCCGGTAAAAGTCCGGCATAACCACAGCGTTGCCCCAGCGCTATGGTATCCATGAGGATTTCCCCCGGGTGAAAAAAAAAAAAAAGGTTATGTTGGGCCGGCGGTTTTGTGAGTGAAGGCTATGCCAGGTACCACGACACCGCCAATAGGCGATGAGGTACACTCCGGTGTTTTAGTCGGTATACCCCCTGGGCATTGCAGTCCGTCCAGGAGTCGCGGCTGGCATTTACCATCTCTTCGCCAGTCGCTGGGGAGTCCGACACACCACCCGGAGAGAACCCCCTCTCAGGGTAAAGGTGCGCAAGAGCAGCAGGGTCCATGACCGCGGTACCCCCTGCCTTTGGAGGCTTCGGGGGCTTGCAGCTCACGCAGCAAAAGACGCCGGCTGTTAGCGCTAGTATGTGTACTTGAGTTAAGCTAGGTTATGTTATAAGAACTTATTATTATAATGAAGTAATAAACAAAAGTGACAAGTTATTCCTAATTATATTTTAAGTGTATGAATAGATAAATCAAGTAAATGAAACAGTTTCAAACATTTGTACATTTTACAGTGTAGAACTAGCAATGTCAAATGTCAAGTCAAGGTATCTTCCAATTTCTGAATGTTCTGAAATAATGTATGAAATATTCCAGGTATTATACCTCAACCGGTGGAACAGAAACCGATAGAAGTAAAACCGACGCCACCAGCTCAACCGGCCCCAGTGGCGGTAAGTAATAAGTATTTATTTTAGTTATTACAAATTTTCCTAAGGTCTGAAATTAAGGATTAATTAACTAATTTTAAGGATCAAACGCGCGTGTAAAGAGCGCTGTAAACGTCGGATCTCTAAATAATGGTTATCTATTGTTTGCCCGAAAGACATATGCCATAATATTCATATGCCAGAATTTCAATTGCCCGAATATTTTGTTTACCATAAAAGACACGTGACATATTGCCCGAACATTAGATTCCATAATGATTCGAATGCCATACGTATTGTTATCAATATTTTAATTGCGATAATAGTAAGTAACAGAATTTGCAAACGCCATACTCTAACGCCAAATCTTTGTCCTAAAAAGCGATTGGCTTTCTGGCACTTCGCCGGCCGCTGCCGCGGCACGCTCGATCGCTCGGCTCGTGCGTTGTCTTTCATGTTCTAAACTAACCTAACCAATTTTTTTTATCATTCGTTAAACCTATTTTACAAGCTATTGCAGTGGGAAATAATGTAATGGCACTTGATAATTTAGGCTTACAATGATTATAATATCATGATTATAATATGATTATATTTGATATTATGGAAATTGATTTTATGGGAAACAATGATTATAACAAATGATGTTATGAAAATTAACTTTACGGGAAATAAAGTTTCTAGCACGTGACTAATAATAATATGGTAAACAATGAGTATGACATATAAAATTATCAGACACAACAAAGCAAATAAAATTCGGGCAAATGAAATTCTGGCAAGTGGGGGTATACCCAAAATAATATGTTTAGAATAACAATACACGCGAGTTTAATCCGTAAAATTACGTTTTATTTCACATGTGTAGTGTTCGCGCACATAATAGACAGTACTTACTATGTGTTATGTGTCATTCATTGTCTACACTACAAACAAACCCAGGTGCCGAAGCCAACTGCCGCCGCGCCACCGCCAAACGCGCAGTCTCAAGAAGCTTACGCAGCGGCCAAGGCAGAACAGGACCGGCTGAAGGCGATCAAAGCGCAGCAAGAGTTGAAGAACATGCTGGTCAAGGAGGTGAACGACTTCCAGATGGAACTGTACAAGTTCACTATGAAGACTAAGGAGACACAGGTGAAGGTGAGTAGACAAGCTACCATTTTGCCATATAGATACACAAAACATTATCATCTCATAGTCGACCAACCCGCACTTGTCCAGCGTGGTCGACTAAGGCCTTATCGCCCTAGTTTAGTGTAGGCCCGTGCCCCAGCAGTGGGGACGTATATGGGCTGATAATGATGATGAATGATGATTATCATCTGCTTTATGATGTAACTTTGGTAATGAATTTATTTCTTGTTCTTGAGTGTTGATGCTGGAATAATGTCAATGGCTCAGATGGGAATTCACTGTCGTATTAGGTCTGGCCTGCGTATTCGGTTTCTTGCCTGAGTTCATGTGCCATTTATATCATTTCTTGCTTGTCCGGAAACCTTCTCGCTGAGCTGCTTGATGGGTGCCTCAGATAACGCGATTCGTGTGGCCGAATACTGAGCCAATTACGTTTGATTATCCCATCGACTCGATAAGAAGAAGAAGAATATCAATCTCGCTCTATGTCCCTCTCAATTTTCTCTCTCCTTCCTTCTCTTGTACTCCCTGTCTTTCTATTATCTCTTATTGTCTCACTCCCTCTCTTTCGATTTCTCTCTCTGTTAAATATCGTTTAATTTCAGAGATTTTCCGTATTATAGGTTGTGTTTCATTTCTTTTATAAAAGGACCTCACTCCACCTCATGGTAAGCGGTAGTGTGATCCACATAACCCTGTTCCTACACTGAACTATCTTCAACAGATGATGCAAGAGATCGACGCGATAAAGCTAAACTTCGACGCGCAAGGCATCGACGCGGAGGAGCTGAGGAAGGAGTGTTCGCTGGAGGAGCTTCGCGGCGCGGTCGTGCAGCTCAAGCTGGAGCTGGTGCGTGCATGCGCCGTGCTCGCTGAAGCTAGGAGCCATGCCGAGTGAGTGACCCACTGCAATATGCAAGTACTGACGCAACAGATGATGCAAGGGATCGACGCGCAAGGCATCGACGCGGAGGAGCTGAGGAAGGAGTGTTCGCTGGAGGAGCTTCGCGGCGCGGTCGTGCAGCTCAAGCTGGAGCTGGTGCGGGCCTGCGCCGTGCTCGCTGAAGCTAGGAGCCATGCCGAGTGAGTGACCCACTGCAATATGCAAGTACTGACACAACAGATGATGCAAGGGATCGCTGAACTTCGACGCGCAAGGCATCGACGCGGAGGAGCTGAGGAAGGAGTGTTCGCTGGAGGAGCTTCGCGGCGCGGTCGTGCAGCTCAAGCTGGAGCTGGTGCGGGCGTGCGCCGTGCTGGCTGAAGCTAGGAGCCATGCCGAGTGAGTGCAATATGCAAGTACTGACTCATGAGATGTCGTGTCATGGAGGTCGTTGCTTGCCATGCGAGAGGTCGTCAGTTCAATCCCCGCCACGTACCACTGTGTTTTTCAAATTTGAGATTCATGTGTACGATTATTCGACGCTTTAACGGTCAACTTACACACCTACGAAGAAATTCTAAGGTTGTGTATTCGACCAACCCGCACTTAGCCAGCGTGGTTGACTAAGGCCTCATCACCCTAGATTAGTGCCTCAGCAGTGGGGATATACCTATATGGGTTGATGATGAGACAGGTAAATTTCTAAACATATATGGTATCTAATATTATTTCAACAATACACATTTATCTTTACTCCAGAGCCAAAGACATCCACCAGTGGACGCAAGCGGACCCGCTGACGATGAAACGCGTGTCCTCGGTGAAGAAGTTGGCGTACTACGTGCAGAACCAGGTGGAGCAGGCGTACAAGGCGCTCGACCACAAGTGGAACCAGATGGGGGCGAACGACCCGGCCGGCTCCAAGTGAGTTCACGTGATACATCCATATACATACAAACATAAAATCACGCCTTTTACCCAGAGGGGTAGGCAGAGATCACTTCCTGCCATATGCTACGGACTGGCACACCACTTTCGCTTCATCCATCAATCTCTTCATGCATGCTCGTCGATTACGGGTACTTCTAATTTGACCTCTCTTTAAGATTTGACCTATTTGGTATACATCCATATTAGACTATGTAACACGAAATATTGACGATGAAATAAATTTAATTGATAGCCCTATACCTTTTAAGAGATATACTGGCAAATTGGGGCTACCTTATGATCTTAACAATCTATGTGCTTTTCGCAGCAACATGTGCCTTGAACTACATATGTAATACATTTTTAAGGTGTATGATCTTGTCGGTTGTTCAAATAAATAGTTTGGGGATCTTTATAGGAATAAGTATAGGGATTTAACATCTCCATGTTTATGTCCGAAGGATAGACATTTAGACAGCCTTATTAAGTTATATCAACAATATGATTACCTTAGAGTATACCATTGCTCAAATGAAGGTAGTCAACTTTTGGAAGAACTTCTAATATCTTCATTGCTAACTCATTGTTCAGAAGGGTTGGTTATACAGTGTATTGACAAATATTCTCCATTTGTTTCAGGCCTGGACAACGCATGATCCGGCCAATACTGGACGACGTTTACCAACCCCTAGTGAAACAGCAAGAGATATTGTGCAGACAAGAAGCTGTTCTGAGAACCTTGAAGAACGCTCTCAAAGAGGTCGATTCTATTCCTAAATCCACTTCTCTGCTGAGAAGTACACCATTTAGAAATAAGTAAGTTACTTGACTTAATTTTTTACTTGTGTACTCCAAAACGATTTTGTCCAGCTATCAAAGAAGTCCTAGCCGTAGATAAAGAACAGTGGACAGGTTTGATGAAGACATTTGCACAAAGGTGTAAAATAAACTTTTAAAAACATCTGAAAATTTCTGAAATCTGTAAGTTTTATGAATTCGTTTAATTTTTTAAAGTTTTAATGAAAATCAAAGTGATGAAAAATTTAACGCAAAATCGGCAAGCAAAGCAAAAACTATTTTTATCTTTATTTTCGCATGCAAACCATCACCATTTAAAACCGAAACATTTTTACAGGGATCCTCTGTCAAAACTGACGAAGAACATCCTCAACATGAGCATAGAGACTCAGACAAAGCCGAAAGAGCTGCTCAACCCTCAAAAGCTAGACGCATTAAGAGACATGCTCTCGAACCACAAGACGATCAAAGTGAAACCGGTGAACGTAGACTTGCGTCAGCAGTTGAGTGCGATGCGATCTCGGTACGAGAAGAGTGTGGAAGAGAGAGCGGCGATGGTGAAGGAGAAGCAAGAGAGCGTTATGAGAGAGATCGTGGAGGCTAAGCCGAGAGTGGACGCGGCTCGGCCGATCGCTGTGCCTAAGGGTGTTAAACATGGTAGGTTCCAAAATCAAAATCATTTATTAAACCCTTCATAAATTAGGTCCTTAAAAGTAAACTTATTCTATTATATTGACTTACAAAGTGTGCCCGAAAAAGGTTACAAAACAGTAACATGGGAATGCTGGTCAACAGGCCCCACCCGGACCGTGAGGTTTTTTTTTATTTGGGTTTTTCTTATACTCTTAGCTAGTAGGGGAGTATTGACTTGACTATTCACATGATTGACAAACTTCCCAAGATAATGCCATAAATCTAATTTATAGGATCTTTAAATTTTTAAGCTTTTTTATATTCTGATGTTAATATTATGTCATGTACCGAATTATTGTGCCAATTTTATTAAGTAATGAGCTGTAACTAAGAACGATGCATATAGGATATATTTTTCGTCGCGCCTTTTAAACGTCTACAAATTATATACGAATTTCGAAATTCAGAAGCGTCGTAAGTAAACCCTATTGAAATATTGTACACGCCTCTGCAAGCTTAGAGTGTCCATAGATAGTCACTCAAAAATATTCTAAAAACCCCTCATTAACAGTTCCCACACTATTTAGTTACATCCCAACCAGACATCATAAAAGTGGAGCCCAAACCGGACGTCCCCTCTCCGGCGCCTGTCAGCGCGCCAACCTTCTCCATGTTCGGAGCTAACGCCATCAAACCGACTGCGCCTGGAATCAATAATGTAGCGAGGACACTGTTCGCCGATGGTAATTTGTTTTTTTTTTTTTGTGGCTATCGAAACTTTTTTATTTGTTTTTTTTAGCGATACATCAAGGTCTAAAGTAAATTTGAAATTAGAATTGAAAACTTAAATTGCTGAAGAAACTATTTCAGCTACCGGCTAGATTTGTACGTCAGAACGCGGAAACGGTGAAATCTTATAACCTATTTGTTGAATTCGTTTCTGATTGACTTTGAAAATTACAATAATTATAACCAGTTTTCGTGTAGTAACTACCTCTCAGATTGTGGTGACTGATTATAGTTGGCCTTTTGATGCATTTTGAAATACCTATTTGTAACATTTAGAAAAACGGAAAAAAAATAAACAGCAACTTTAGCACTTCCTTTTTCTTTTTAAATTGACCTATCTGTAATGTTTAGATCCAAAGCCGGACCCGCCGAAGTCAGTAGAAGCGCAACCAAAGCCGGCGCCCACCCAAGGCCTCTTCAGCATCAAGCCGCAGGCCTTCGCCCCCCAACAGCCCGCTCCCACCCCCCAGGCTGCCGCCCCCACTTCAGCCCCCGCGGCAGACAGTGGCCGCAGCGTACTGAAAGATCTTCTACAGAAGAAGCAAGCCAGCGTGCCTTCGCCGCCCAGTGATGCCAACACGTTCATGGGACAGAAAATTTGCTCGCCCACTGCTTTCTCTTGTAAGTAATCGATTGTTTTACTAAGACGCTGTTAGTCTGTCAGACGTCAGGCTGTCTACACTAATAGTATAAAGAGGAAATATTTGTATTTTTGTATGTTTGTAATGAATAAACTCAAAAACTACTGGACCAATTGCAATAATTCTTACACCATTAGAAAGCTGCATTATTCAGAAGTAACATAGGCTATATTTTATCCCGGAACGGGAAGTAGTTCCCTCGGGACGCGGGTGAAACCGCGTGAAACAGCTAGTATCATATATACTGCGATAGTCGCGATGTCGCTATCACGACTAATACTAAAAGAAGAGAAAAAAATATGGGTCAGTCAATGTGTTAAGTTGCAAAAAATTTTATGGTTTTAAATCAATATTTTATTTGAAAGTTACTCAAATATAGACGTGATATTATATCTCTAAGCTTATCCATCAGCTAACCTATACACATTTTTTCTTCACAGTCGGCACTGCAAGTTCTGAAACGTCCGAACCTCCCGCTTTCTCAGCTACCAAACCCCCAGTCCGCGTACTAGACACCAAAAGTATGTTTAGCAACTTCCAACCTCAAGCATTCGCCACAGATTCTAAACCCCAAAAATCATCCGAAACAGGCGAGACAGACACACCTAAACCGATAGACTTGAAAAAAGAAGATAAACCGATTACTAACCTCTTTGGTGTCAAACCTGCAGCCAAAGAGGATAAACCACTAACTAACCTATTTGGAACAAAATCGATGAACATTACCAAAGAAACCGTGAAACCACCTGAAGTTCCGAAAGTCGAAACAAAAGCTCCTGTTAAAGTGGTACCGAAGGCGGCCGAGAAGTCTAAGGAGAATATACCGGAGAAAGTAGCGGAGAAGGTACCTGAAGAACCGCAGAAGGTAGAAAAGAAAGAGCCTGAGGTTAAACCGTTGGGGTCTTTCAATTTCGGATCTGGTCTCTCCATTACGCCGGCTGTGAGCGCTGCCAGTGTACCTACAAGTAAGTCATTTTACCATGCTGAAAATTGACATGTCTGTCAATGTCATGTCAAAAATAACCAATCTCGCTGCAGTTGGAACTCACGCCTATGCCATCTAGTGATTTGCTCATACGCGTTACTCCATACATACCTCATACAAGCGAAATTGTCACTTCTCGAATGTGGGCTGCAGAACTGTAAGAGTTGTTAAGTCACAGTTATCACCAAGTTTTTATTTAATTACTAGACCTGCCTCCAAGGCAGTCCTTAGTGATTTCACCCGCATTTATAGCCGTAGCGTACCTTATAGGCGACAGAATGTTGTAAATTTTCTTGAAAATTTACTATATGACATGTCAATTCCGGTAGTCTCTATCTCACATAATACTTACTGAAGTAATATTTGTACTTAATATTTAGTTATTTCTGACTAAATGAAGGACCGATAAACTTTTATTTAAATCATAATTTGCTTTATCAACAGCCGAACCTCCGAAACCAGCGGAAGTGAAACCTGAAGCGAAGCCAGAAGAAGCGAAAGTGGAAGAAAAGACTGAATCGACTGCGCCAAACTTAGTTACATCAAGTGCATCTTCGTTATTCGCCGCCGCTAATGCTTCCTCTCCGACCGGTATGTTACCAATAGTACTTCTATCATTGTTAGACCAAATGTTGTGAATATTAACACAACATACAATTTTGTGGAAAATCTATTGAAAAGATTTATTTATTAATGTGAATAAATTGATTTCTGAAACACTTTAGATGTATAAAAAAATAGAACAGTCCAAGTCAAAACACTATGACAACAATAAAATCAACATAACGAATTCTTATCCATTGCCCAAACAATAATTTTACTTGAGTGTACTTTTTATATCTTGCCTCTTTTTTCATTATTGCAGCTATAAAACCACAACCACTTTTCGGGTCTCCCACGAGCCAAAGTTCGACACCAACTCCTGCATCATCTGCCACCAGTACTGAAACGACTGAAAAGCCATCAATATTCGCTTCTACGGCCGCATCATCAGCCTCCTCTATATTCAGCACAGCGGTAGCGTCCCAAGCATCTAAGACGACTCAGTCAGGCTCAATCTTCAATACGTCAACTGCAAGCGTGTTCAGTCCAACCAGCGGTTCACTATTCGGATCTGGGTCGCCTACAACGACTGCCTCTTTGTTTGGAACTACGACAACGCCATCTGTGTTCGGCGGTGAAACAAAATCGTCCGTATTCAACACGACGACTACGCCTAGCAGTCCGACGACTGCTTTCGCCACGCCATCCACAGCTCAATCCGTCTTCTCGTCTACTCCTTCAGTGTTCGCGCAAGCTACGACAGCGCAGTCTGTATTTGCATCGGCTACGACAGGTTCCATATTCGGAACGGCGTCAACGCAATCACCGACATTCGGCACATCGACTACAACAACTAGCGTGTTCGGAACACCGTCGACACAAGCGTCAGTATTCGGTACGCCGGCTACAACGGCAACGAGTGTATTCGGATCGCCTGCGACGACAGCAGCGAGTGTATTCGGTACTCCGACGACGACGGCAGCAAGTGTATTCGGATCGCCGGCGACATCGACATCAAGTGTATTCGGATCGCCGGCGACTACTCAAGCTTCCGTATTCGGTAGTACCACGCCGACGCCGCAAAGTGTATTCGGTGGCGCTGCCGCGACGACTCAAGCGTCTGTGTTTGGTGGGGCGGGTCAGTCTGTGTTTGGGTCTACGCCGAGTACTCAAGCGTCGATATTCGGTTCTCCGTCGACTCAGTCGTCGGTCTTCGGGACGCCGACGCCGTCGACTCAAGCGTCGGTGTTTGGGACTCCGACGTCTACAACGCAGTCGGTGTTTGGGTCGACGCCCACTGCAACTACGCAGTCCGGATCGCTGTTCGGTGGAGGCGAGGCGAATCTGTTCGCTGCTGCGAGCATATCGACCACGAGTGCATCGACGCCGAGTAGCGGTGGAAGCATATTTGGTGGCAGGTAAGCAATCTAAATAATATAATTTTTAATACATCAATAGTTTTTTTTTACTTTCCCCCACAACATACACTTGAATGTATGAATCAATACATTATTAATAAATAAGACTTATTTATACTTTTAAAAGTAAACACATAATTAATACCAATGATGTTGAAATATGACGTCTCAGTCCATTTTTTGATTTCAAAACAAAAGTGCAAGCGGATAGAACTTTAAACACGTCTAAATTGGCCGTGTCGTGTATCACGATTTATTACACAGATCGAATCAGTTTATCAAATAATACCTAATAATACCTACACAATAACCCACCTGTATTATGGACATAGATATCTTACTTGTATTATTGTTCCTAGTCCATCCGGGTCGGTCTTCGGCGGCGGATCCAGCAACGTATTTGGAGGCAAAGCTTCATTCAGTCAGTCCAACCCTACGGCCGCCGCCATTTTTGGTGGCGCTGGCGCTACCGCGTTCGGCCAGAAGCCGGCGCAACCCGCCAACAATTTCTGGTCCGGCGGCGCTAGCAATACTGCTACTACTGGATTCGGATCCGGATTTGGTAAGTACCCTATCGACTGAATACTGAAATGTAATAAGAACGTAGACGTAAGTATGTTATGTTTTAGGGTGTATTCAAATTACCCGCAATGTACCCCCGAATGTATGAACGAGCAGCGTTCGAAAGGGCTAACTTGAGTGCGCCCTAAAACTGTTTAATTTTTTAATTACGAATTTTGAATTTAATTTTGATGCGGCGTTTAAACCGTCGGAGATTTATATGAAAACCAACGCCTAATATTATCTAATCCTGAAGGCTCAACACATTCTTCACTTGCACTCAAATGTTAATGGTCCAAGACAGGGCTGTCCAAACCAAGGCCCGCGGGCCGTATGCGGAACGCATCTCCTATTTTTGTGGCATGCAGAATTTTTGATAATGTTCATGCAGCAAAAATAACAGAAATAGATTGAATCTGTTGAATCAAAATAAATAAGCAATGATACCTATTACCCGCCACATTTTTTAATAAATATTTTGCGGCCCCTAAACTTATTTAGTATTTCTTACTGGCTCTGGGCTCATTTTGTTTAGACAGCCCTGGTCCAAGACAAGGCCATTATAGTCACGTTGAAGTATTGAGAACTCCTGCTTTATACCACTAATTATTTGTAGGCCAACAAGCTCAAGCCAGCCAAACTTCATCCATATTCGGTGGCGGCGCAGCCTCAGGCGGCAGCTTCAGCACTCCCGCGGCGCCGGCGCAGGGCTTCGGCAGTCCGCAGCAGCAGGCCGGTGAGTGTTGACTGGTTTAGTTTAATGGCGGTAGCCGTGGATTCGATTCTGGTCTGAAACAAAAAAAATTGCGATGAGCATACGTTTTTGAATGGGTGTGTATTTTAGTATAATTGTGTAAGTATAAATATATACTTTTGTTTCTGATATTTGTAACACGAAAAATTAGTCACTTAGCTTGATTCAACAAACAAATCAGAACAATATAATGATTTCTTATGTGTAAAAATTAATGAAACAAATAAATGGCCAGGCCCGCCAGGAGCGGGCGTGCAGGGCGTGCACCGCACAAGGGCGCCATTGTCAAGGGGGCGGCAAGACCAGATATGGAAACTAAGACATCCTCATAATTTGCATGATGTCCAATATCTTTTTATTGTGACATAATAACGACATCTATTGATCTGTTCTGTTACGAAAATAGCCGTGAGCATGAAACATTTGTGGGACTCCCAGTAGGGCTACCATGAGTTTAAAACTTACGCACTCGATATCGCCTACATAAATATGTCTATGAAAAACTTGTACAGCGCCGCTGGTGGTTACGCGAAGAACTAAAATCGGCCGTATGAAAAAAACAACTCGATAGGTTTTTAACGTACGTAAGTTTTCTATAGCCAACTCATGGTAGGCCCTATGATTTTCTTTACCAATAGTTTTACGTTACACGTTTAGTGTTACGTTAGTCCCCTAAGGGAATCCCCGCGACACCGCTGACCCGTATCATGTAGCGTGGCGTAGCGTCTTGCACTTGTTTTCACAGCGCCCTCGTTCGTATTATGTTCTTACCAATGGAGATGTGATTATATTAATTACTGGTCTTCTATTTAACTACTCAAACGACCAAGAGAGACAGCTGTCATTGGCTTGTTCGCCCGCCCACGCGATCGCAATTGAAGTGCCTGTTCACACCTTGCGATTTCGCCGCGTGCTGCGATGATATTTCCAACATGAACGGACCTGCGCGGTAGAATGCGGCGCATGCGCTAAGTGGGTAGGTTGGATGAGGCGTAGCCGCGCGTAATCGCGGCGGAATCGTGGCGATATCGCGGCGATTTCTCGGCAATTATTTAATCGCGGCGATATCGCGGCGTGCACGCTGCGAGCTCGCGGCGAAATCGCGGCTACATCGCCGCGATCGAAATCGCCCAAAAATCGCTAGGTGTGAACACGCTGGAACTCCGTTGAGCGCGCTATGCCGTAGCTGATTTAAAATGTTATTTCTAGCAAACTACTGCAACTACATATATCAAAATAAAAATACCCCTGCAAAGCTGAAACTATAGGGCATCTTTACATATATGAAACAAAGTAACAACTATCCCAAAATAATAAAAAGTATAAAGAAATTGACTTTTACGTTAAATTTGATATAACTTTCATAGCTTATTTTATCAATTAAAAGTCATTAAATAAATTCAATATTTATTTAAGTAAATTAATCAACCTTTATTTTAATACCAACATATCAAGTCAACAATGCACCAGCAAAAATTAAGTAATTTAGCTAAGGTGTCCATGGAATAGGAAATTTTGGACAGTTTGGTTGGACACAAAAAGTTGATATCAGATTTTGCAAACACAAAAGCAAGAAGAGTTTAATTTTATGTAGAATATTTAAGTACATGGTTTTGTCTTGTGTAACAAATCATTTAAGTGAGTAATACACACAGTGTTCAAATTATAAACAATTTATGTAGGTTTACGACGACGACATTTCAATTGATTTACAGATTTTGTGGTCTTAATCATATATAGTATTTTTTTGTAAAATATTTCTTTTTTTTCTCATGCTGCTGTTGCATGCTGGTTTTAGACCAAAACGGTTGAGGGGTGATCTTCTAGCGTCCGTTTTACACCTCTGGGAGGCTATGGAGAAGCATGGTGAATCTATGGCAGTTAGTCTCGATATCGCTAAAGCGTTTGACCATGTGTGGCATCGTTCGCTTTTCTCCAAGCTCCCGGCATACGGTCTGACACCTCGCTTATGCGATTGGATTGCGGGATTTTTGGAAGGCCACAGGATTCGTGTCCTTTGTGACGGACGCTTTTTTTGTTTTCACCCTATAAATTCCGGTGTTCCTCAAGGTTCCGTTCTGTCGCCGACTTTGTTTCTTCTGTATATCAATGACATGTTGTCATTAGGCAATATCCATTGCTATGCAGACGACAGCACTGTACATGCACGTTATTTCCGAAGACCTGGGATAAAGCAGACCGAAACCAAGGAGAAGAGTTGGACCGCATTTCAATGCCAAGAATACACAGGTGTGTGTATTTTATGGCAAAGTGTCCTCTTTCCCATCCTACTCTTCAGAGCACCCCCTTACGAATACAGGATAGACTTAGCATCCTTGGTATCGATGTTCGCCGCAACCTGAACCAGCGGGATTACATCGAGAGCGTCATTAGAATCATCCCGTAAACTAGGGATCCTGAACAGAGTGCGGCCATTTTTCACACCGGTGCAGCTCTGTCTTCGGTATAAGGCATAAGTTCGCCCATGTGTAGAATATTGCTCTCACCTCTGGGATAGCTCCGCAAAATACTTACTCGATGCCTTTAATAGGTTGCAGCGACGTGCTATCCGTATTGTCGGTATGTAGAGGTGTCCGAAATCCTGGAGCTTTTACAATTTCGTAGAGACATTGCCGGTCTAACTGTTCTCTACCGTCTCTATATTGGGGAATGCTCTGAAGACCTATTTTAGCTAGTCCTTCTCTACCCTTTCCACTCCCGAAGAACACGTGCTGGGCAGCGCTGCCATCCACATACAATGCTTCCTCTTTTTTGCCACGTGTCATTAAGGCATGGAACCCCCTTCCAGCTCATGTTTTCTCTCCCTCCTATGATCCCGGGCTCTTTAGACGGGGCGTGAAACGACTTTTAAGCAGGCCTCCAGGGGGAGTGCGACAGGCTCAATATGGTATATTGTGCCTGTCGACCTCATATTTGGATCTCACTACCATCAGGTGGAGTGAAGTCATCTTGTTAGCCTAATATAAAAAAAAGGAAAACGGTTCTTAATCGAAATATTTTCTATATAAAAATTATATATATGGGGCGGCTTAATCGGTATTGCACGCGGGCGTTCGACGAGCTAGTGGCGGGCCTGTAAATGGCATGCTCAAAATAATTAATTTAGCCCCGAATAATTGTATCAATACGATTAAGTGCAAGTGTGTGTACAAAATTAATATTCATCTTTTGTTTATAGCCCCTGCCTTCGGTGGATCTCCAGTCTTCGGATCAAAACCCGTCTTCGGTCAATCATCTGGGTGAGTAACAACACCTCATAATGAAACAAGTAGTCATAATAGTGTAAATATAATAAAATCAGGATAGCCCAGTCAAAGTCTATTAGGTTACAAACTGAAACAGAACATTTGTTATATAAACATCTAACTGACGAAAGAAACGAACGTCAGAAACTGGAAACGTTGGTCAGTGATCTCAAAGATCAAATAGAGCAACTTAAAAGCCACTTGAAACATCTTCAGGAGCAAAGTAATGTTGCTCCAATAAAGGAAAACAACGAGGAACCTCCCAAACCGGTTCAATATGACACCGACGAGGAGGAACTCGCCCGAGAAACAGAGTGGGTACGCCAGAAAAGCAGGAAGAAAAGGAAACTGAACCTGTCACTGTCCCCGCCGTCTCAAGAACTTGGTGAAACCAACCAGGTAACTAAAGATAAGCCTAATGTCAAGAAGGCACCGCAACCACCACCTATCATAGTTGAAAATGTCAAGAACTACCAAAAGTTCTATGATTTTTTACTGGGTGGGGAAATTGACAAAAACTCATTTGCGGTTAAAATGATAAATGGGGAAAATGTCAAAATAAACGCCCGTAATGGGGATTCGTATAGGGCGATTACCAAACTCTTGTTGCAAAACAATTGCCTCTGGTACTCCTATGAAAATAAACAGGACAGGCCTATTAGAGTCATGGCAAAAAACTTACATTCGTCTTGCTTGCCTGATAGGATAGTTGATGACTTAATAGCTCAGGGCTACAAAATTGAAAATGCCGTCAACAAGCTCAGTTGGAAGACCAAGGAGCCCCTCAACATGTTTATGCTCTCGTTCCAAAAGGACGAAGACATTAACAAGATATATGCAATTAAATGTGTCCTGGGCTGTAAAATAGAAATACAGCCCCTTAAATCATCAAAGCTGATTCCTCAGTGTAAACGGTGCCAAGCATATGGGCACACACAGAGATACTGCTCTAAGGAACCCCGGTGTGTAAAGTGCACTGGAAAACACCTTAGTAGAGACTGCAATAAATCGGCAGAGGATAAGCCTAAATGCATCCACTGTGGGGAACCACATCCTGCCAGCTACAGAGGATGTTTAGTAGCAAAAGAGTTGCAAAACATCAAAAACAACCGAAATAAAAAGACTGCACCACAAAATGCTCCAGCTCCCAACAAAAAGACCGTGTCGTACAAAAGTGTGTCAGAGAATATATCTTATGCACAAATGACTAAACCGCCTCAGTCATCGTCAATTGCTCATAAAAAGATGTTGCAATGCCAGCTAAAGAAACTGAACAAACGAATACAAAGTTGACTACAAATTCTAAAATAGACACAATCTTGAGTCTCCTGACATCGTTTGATCAAAGACTAAAACATTTAGAACAACGTAGCAACAAAACTGCTACATCTCAAAAAGCCAAATCAAAATGAATAGCGTTAAAATTATGGCTTGGAACGCTAATGGACTCTTACAGCATCGAGATGAACTGCAAGTAGTCCTAAATACAGAAAAAATTGACGTGTGCCTTATCTCTGAAACACACTTCACAAGAGAATCTCACATTCAGTTTAGTGGGTATAAAACTTACCATGCACTACATCCTGATAACAAAGCTAGAGGGGGTAGCGCCGTCATAATCAAAGATAGCATCTCCCATTTTGAGCTACATAAGTGCGAAGAACAATGTATTCAGGCTGTAGCAGTCTGTATTAAAACAAAAAGTTATCCTGTTACGATATCTTCTATCTACTGTCCACCAAGATACTCATTGAAAACTGAACAATATACAGAGTTATTCGAAAAACTTGGCAACAGGTTTGTGCTTGGAGGCGACTTTAATGCCAAAAATACATTATGGGGTTCTAGACTTACAACAACAAAAGGCAGAGAACTGATGAATGCTATTAAAGAAATGAAATGTAACACGATTTCTACAGGAAAACCTACTTATTGGCCAACAGACCCACAGAAGATACCAGATTTGATTGATTTCTTCATATATAAAAACTTCTCATCAGTGTTTCTTCATATTGAGGAAGGTTTTGACATGAGCTCGGATCATTCGCCTATTATATTAACTCTTAGTGACTCTATAGTACAAAGAAAAGAAAACCCCACTCTAGTAAATAACAAAACTGATTGGGAAGGTTTTCAAAAAGATCTAGACGCCTGCATTAACCTTAAAGTTTCACTGAAAACCCCTGAGCAATTAGACCTGGATGTTTTTAAACTCACAAGAGATATACAGCAAAGTGCATGGAAAAATACACCTGAATTAAAACAAAGACCTAAAGGCAACTGCTACCCGAGAGAAATAAGAAATCTGATCGCTGAAAAGAGGCAACAGAGACGACGATGGCAACAGTCTAGATTCCCAGAAGATAAAACTCTGTTAAACAACCTCACCCAAAAACTTAAAAGAACTATTAAGAAATACAATAGTGAGCGCATGACTACCTATCTCAGTGACTTAACAAGCGATAAGTCTACAAATTACTCCTTATGGAGAGCAACAAAAAATCTAAAGAAACCTACTACAATGATCCCTCCAATAAAGGACATTAACGGACAGTGGGCAGTAAATAATAAGCAAAAAGCTAAACGATTTGCTCTTCATTTGGAACAAATATTTAAACCCAACGAAATAACTACCAGTATCACTTTAAGTCCAAAATCTCATAATGACCTAGAAATAAGACTAGTTACTCCAAGAGAAGTCTGTAATGAGATCAAACGACTGAGTAAAAAGAAAACGCCTGGGTATGACCTTATTACTGGGGAAGTACTTCAAAACCTTCCACGTAAAGCCATCGTTAAACTGACCACGCTTATAAATGCAGCATTTAGATTAAAACACGTTCCTGATATGTGGAAAGTAGCCGAAGTCATTATGATTCTGAAACCAGGAAAACCACCCCATGAAGCAACTTCTTACCGACCAATTTCGCTTTTGCCGGTCATGTCCAAGCTTTTCGAAAAACTATTTTTAAAGCGATTAAACTTGATCATTGAAGAAAGAAAGTTAATTCCCGACTATCAATTCGGTTTTCGAGAAAAACATTATACTATAGACCAAGTACATAGGATTACCAACATCATTGAAAAGGCCCTAGAAGAAAAGAAAGTTTGTAGTACAGTCTTTTTGGATGTCGCGCAGGCTTTTGACAAAGTGTGGCATGAAGGCCTTATTACAAAACTTAGAAACTTGCTTCCGAACCAATTTTCGGACTTAGTAAAGTCTTATCTAACTGACAGAATGTTCAGAGTGAGACAAGAAGATACTTACTCAGACCTTATGTCAATTAAGGCTGGAGTGCCACAGGGAAGTGTATTGGGCCCGGTCCTGTACTTATTATACACTTGTGACATACCAGAACTGGAAGATAACACTATTGCGACTTTTGCAGATGACACGGCTATTATGGCTATAGGAATTACCCACCAGGAAGCTGTAACAAAGGTTCAATCCGCTATAACTACTGTCTTTAACTGGACACAGAAATGGCGCATTAAACTGAATGAATCAAAATCAGTCCACATAGATTTTACGAATAAAAATTCGAATTATCAACCGGTTTACTTCAATTATCATATTGTACCTTACGAAAATACAGCCAAATATCTTGGCATGACACTAGACGCAAAGCTTCGCTGGAAGGCTCATGTCAAGAAAAACGGGACGAATTAGAATTTCGGTATAAAAAGATGTATTGGCTGCTTGGGAGACATTCCTCGTTGTCAGTTGAGAACAAAATTATTTTATATAAACAAGTCCTCATGCCTGTGTGGACCTATGGTATACAGCTATGGGGCTGTACCAAATATAGTAATATGCAGATCATTCAACGTTTCCAGAATAAAGTACTCAGAGGTGTCGTTGATGCACCCTGGTACGTCAGAAATGAAGACCTACACCGGGACCTTAAAGTAGACTTTGTCAAAGACATTATTAAGAAATTCGCCGAAGCTCATGAACATCGACTTCATCATCACGTGAATGTCCAGGCTATCCAGCTCCTCGACAACACGGACACAGTGAGGAGACTCAAAAGGACAAAACCTTTTGAGTTAGTGTAAATTAGTGACAAAAAGTGAAGTGTGTGCCACTCATTATGAACACAAGAACAAAGTGTCTTCCCCTTAATAGAGACAATAAGAAAAGTGCTAATGGACACATTCTTAGACATTACTTTATTTTAGCAGCTTAAGTTAGACATAAATTACTTATTAGTCTTTTAAGACTAGATTGTAATTTTAATGGCGTATTTATCCATAAGGAAATACATCATAAGGGAAAAAAAAAAAAAAAAAAAAAAAAAGGATAGCCCAGTCATTTAAGGCATTTCAAATCCATATCTGCGGAAGAAATCCTAGTGTGCTCAATTTTTGTATACAACTTCATTACGGCGTTATAATGAAATTGTGAAAAATCGACTTCATAAAATTATTAAGGTCAAAACGTCACGCAAATCGTTTTTCTCGCGACCATATTGCTCGGAGGTCAATAGACGTCAGAATAAAAATTGTTTTTGTTGAAATTCTCTACAAAAAATGTCTTGTAACATCAACCCACGTACTCTATTGTATACCGTACATCAAAGCATAGGTACCCTCTATTGCTTTCATGTTTATAAATTCAGCTCACTAGAAATTTTACCGCATATAAAATCATAAATGCCTGGACTAGTAAGGAACCGATGTTTTATTTAAATGAGACTGCAATATTTAAAGCTATAAAACAATGTTTAACAGTTTCGGCTCCCCCACACCCACGGGCAGCGGTTTCGGCTCCGGTTTCGGCTTCAACAAGAGCCCTTCGGGCGGGTTCGGCGCGCCGGCCGCGTTCGGCGGCGGCGCTTCCTTCGGCGGAGCGCCCGCCTTCGGGAACACCTCGCCAGGGAAGATGTTTGGGGGATCACCGCAAGGTAAATCTTAACTAATATTATAAAGCTGAAGAGCTTGTTTGTTTGAACGCGCTAAATCAGGAACTACTGGTTCAAATTACTGGTACAATTATAAAAAAAAAAATTGAAAAAATATGTTTGTGTTGTACCTATAGACCATTTATCGAGGAAGGCTATAGGCTATATAACATCATGCTGCGACTTATAAGAGAAGACAATGGAAAATGTGTAAAACACAAGGAAAACGCGAATGAAGTCGTTGGCACAGCTAGTGAATGAAATAAAAGGTGTCCGGCAGAATGTGGCTATGACGACCTATCCCAATAGAGAGCAATCAACTAAATAGGAATTTGTACACAAATATGCGCGCCAACATAGGTGCATTACCTATCTGTTATCTAACTCATAGTTTGTGGGATGGTAATACGATGTGATCGATGAGCGATCAGGCGCAGGACCATATTTTACTTGACAAAAAAACTTACTCAAACAATTTAGCCCGACCCCGGACTGAAACCCGGGACCTCTCAGTCTGTACGCAGCACTTGCTACCAATAGACCAACGAGGCTGTTATTTGAGTAATACTATGCCACTTATCGCCCTAGTTTAGGGTAGGCCCGTGCCCCAGCAGTGGGGACGTATATGGGCTGATGATGATGATGATGCCACAAAATCTGTTTTATAAGCTTACAGCTTAGTCGCATCGCATTACAATTAGGCTGATTTGATATATTTAATCGAGTGGTTAAAGTCGTTGCTTGCCATGCGAGAGTTGGTAAGTTCAACCCCCGCCACGTACCCCTGTGTTTTTCAAATTTGAATTTCATATGTACGGTTATTCGACGCTATAACGTTGAAGGAAAACATCATGAGGAAACCTACGAAGAAATTCTTAGGTTGTGTAATCAACCAACCCGCATTTGGCCAGCGTGGTTCACTAAGAAATCAAAAAAATCAAAATCAAAATGTCTTTATTCATATAGGCAATTTCGATCTATCGAGAAGACTCTCTAAGACCTGATCGCCCTAGTTGAATATGGTAAACAAACTTCTGTATTAAAAATCCAATCTTTCCACAGGTTTCGGATCCCCGACCCAGTCGAACGCTACGTTCGAGAGCCTAGCCACCCAGAACACGCTGACATTCGGCAACCTAGCGCAACAGTCCGGCCAGCCCTCCGCCGCCGCGCCTAGCTTCAGCGCGTAAGTCACCAATAGCAACCACACACGATTAGGGGTGAGAGCCATCCGCTCCCCCGCAAGCCCGGTGATGATGACAAGGCTCCCCCAAGCCATCATCGTTAGTCAGTTAGGAAAAAAAAAAGTATAAGTGGCTCCGGCCGCAATAACAAAGAAACTACTTAAGACTAGGCTGTACGGGCTAAGATCCCTTTGCCTTTCCCTGATGGGATAAATTGGATTAAAAAACAAATACAGTATACTTTCGCAAGTCTGTAATCCCCTGGTACACGCAATTACAAGCTTAAAAGGGGGCTCCAACAACTGTTATGTAAAATGTCCTGAAAACGAATAAACAATTTGAGATTTTTTTTTATTGATTTTTGTACTTGTACAAATTCACGTTTCGGAGCTGACCACAAACGGCTCAAGCATGATTGCACAAATATTTAATTTTTTTAAAGTGAGCTACCTGGTTGTGATGTATTGTGCTATGGATGATGCCGTGGAAATAGTGGATTTTATTTTAGCTACAATAAAACTGAAAACTCACAAGAGAAATCAAACAGTATGTTATTTATTTATTTTTGTAATAATAAAAAAAATCCATAATATCACGAACCCCCAGTCGCTCGCAAGACTCTTGAGTCGGTTAAGAATTTCAATTATTTAAGTTCAATACTTGTTAGTTGTTCACGCATTGTAGTTTTTTTTACTAACTGACATATGATGATGACTTGTAGTATCCTCGTCATCATCACCGGACTTGCGGGGGAGCGGATGGCTCTCACCTCTTAGTCGCATTATTATTAAGTCTGTTTTTTTTAAAGCCACTGTATGTTTCACTTGCATCAAGTTATATTTGTATAAGTCATATTGTAATAATAACCATTGTACCTACATTCATGACATTTTCATCCAGGTCACCGGCATTCACGGGTTGGCGCGGCTGATGACAGCATTTCAAGGAGCGTGCCATGAAGATGAAGCAGAACAATGCAAAATAATGGACACATTGTGTGCTCGTTTTCACAAACATCCGATACTGAAGGACAATTCAATTAATTATATAAATAACACAGTGACATACCCAGTGACTTATTAATCAGTAATTTATATTAATCAAACATTCAATTAATCAAAGTATTTAATAACCAGTGTAATCATAACCGCATAATTATATCCACCTACGTAAAATGTTTGTCATAAACTTGTAACCAATGTATTTATTATTAGTGATGTGATTAATAAACCATATTTATGCTCGAAATCCAATTTGTTTTTTCAATCACCTTTAGTTAGAATAGAGATTTCAAAAAGATATCTAGTCGCCAACCGTTTTTATTTTAAAGTATGTGGCGAAATGAAAAAAAAACACCTTTAACAAATTGATAACTAACGGTGCAGATGCAAAATTTACACACATACCTACTGTAATTTAATTTTACATGAAAGAGATGGTCTTAAATATCATATAGGTATCAGTAAAATGTTTTGTCTGAAAACAAACGTCTTCCATCTTTGAACTATCATGGTTACAAATTAGAAAACTGAAAATAAGTATCCGGAGCATTTACCATATTATTCTCTTATTTAGACGAGTTCCCGATATTTTAGGTACTGTTGCAAGCGCCATGATCACTGCGATAGTTGACCCGTACATTTCCGGTTTTCTAATGATTTCCATCTTTTTGTATTTTGTATGCAAAAAATTTTGCCTATCTGCTCTTTGCAAATTTAATTAGATAGGTATTATAACCTTGAATTAAAAGTACGTTACTTATTAAATAACTTTGAGATGTCAAAAGACGACAGAAGTAGGTCATCAACGGACGTCCTAGCCAAGAGAGCACTAACTTATACACCTACATAGTTCCAAATTATTCGACAACTTCTCGTCTTCAACAACTAAGTGCGACTGCATTTTGAATATGGACAAAGTTATTCGCGACCATTCTTCATTCGATTAGGACCGGAACGATCGACTCGCAAGAAAGTTGATTCGTTAGACGGCGTCCGGAGGAGACTGTAATAGATCCCACGGTTTGTTAGCGAGTTATCTGAATGTATAATGAGTCCGTGTCGAGTTGAAAAACTTGGACACTGCGAAGTTCAACGTCTCAATAATGAGCGAGTGTCGGAATTTTTGAAAAGCCAAGTGGGACTTCAAGTTATCGGGGATTCGTGCCTTTGAATAGTAATCATCCCACTCCATATGCTGTTGGACTGCGGTGGAAAGAAATTTAGTTCGTGCCGGTTTTTAAGTAGACCTATGTAAGTAAGGGTGCAGTGGTAGGTAACAAAGAATTGACCAAAGAGTTGCTAGGTAAGTCATTTGTTTTTTTTATTAATTTACGTTAAATAAAACTTACAGTGACTATTTTTTAAATTATGTTGTAGAAAAGGACAGTTAGCGTCGCATTAGCAATGAAGATGAAATCATAATAGCGTTTACTTTATACAATTTTGTCAATGTTGTTCAATTACCGTAACACCTGGTTAAAACGCCTCGTTAAAATAATTACGTTTTCATTTAGGCATTTTAAGTTCAGATGTGTTCCTACAGTTCGAGTAACAAATGTCGCGCGTATCGCAATAAGGCGGACGACTCCTAGAGGGAAGTAAACACAACTTATCGTTAGCGGAATGGCACATTAGTCCCGGCACAATTAAGCCACCCCGGTTGCTTCTTACGCCAAGACTACACTAGCGCGCTATTTGGGCATACGCTGAGCCTTCTAGGGGAGAGTGAGAGCCGTCCGCTTTCCCGAAAGTCCAGTGATGATGCCTATACAAGGCTGGCTAGCCTTGTATAGGCATTCAGTATCTTCAGATACTGATACAGATTCTTTCTTGTATAGGTATTCAGTATAGGCATTCAGTATCTAGCGCCTCGGGCGGCTGCCCGAGGCGCGCTAGATACTGAAAGGGCGTCATGGCATAATACCTATTTTATTTTGCATCTATAATATGAGTTGTAGGAGAGAAGGGACGACACAGATGTTCGCCCAGGGCGCAAGTAGGCGCTAATACGGGTTGCAGACCAAGATCTGACGCATTTCCATACTTACTGCTTAGCATGAAGTCTCCACACGAGTATGGAAAACTGCGTCAGCTATGAGAGCTAAGCTAAAGTAACTTAGCTTAGCTCTTGGTCTACAACCCGCTTAAATCTCCTGCAGTTAGCCATACGTGTGTCTGCAATCTGCACCCTAAAATAGTTTCAATAACTTCAGACGTTGTTTTGCCATATAATAAATAGGAAAATATTTATTTTATATTCGCTGTACCCGCTTATGTAGCCTCAGCGTTACCAAAAAGGCCGGCCAGGGCCGGACTCCGTTCCCGTGTGATGACACATTACTAAAGCCAAGGAATGAACCAAAAACACATTTCTACTTAACGTAGTCTCATTCTATAAAAGAGTGTTTATGTGGAGTCCCAAGCTTTTTAATTAATCAAACCTTGACAACCGGTTAGATACTTAATTGTAGTCAAGTGTCTGTCGACTGCGAGTTATTATTAACCTACTATAGTATACTGCCTCGTTGGTCTATTGGTAGCAAGTGCTGCGTTAGGACCGAGAGGTCCCCGGTTCGAGTCCGGGGTCGGGCAAAATTTGTGTGAGTTTTTCTGTAATGAAATTACTCAGCCCGGAGTTAGGAAGTTGGCGGTTGAACGCCCGTGCCTCGGAAAGCACGTTAAGCCGGTGGTCCTGCGCCCGATCTCTCATCGGTCATGTCGGATTGCCGTCTCACCGAATTATGAGAGTAAGGGAATAGAGAGTGCACTTGTGTTTGCGCGTACACTTGTGCACTATAATATGTCCTGCGCACTTGGCTGATCTCAATTGAGATCGGCCGCCATGGCTGAAATCGGTCGGACGCCTTATTTTTACTATAGTCTTATAAGCAATTCACGTAAATTATTACAATTTAATTATAGGACAGCTTGAGAAAATTACACTACATAGTCGGTACTTATTAATTACCTTAAACAATTGAACAATAACCTTTGTAAACAACTGCTTTCATACTTATTTAATTTTATTTTAAAGGCTGTCTAGAATAAATTAATGAAAAATACCTTTCTAGAATAAATTAATGAAAAATATCTACCTAGTAGGTACGTTCGAACATACATTTTCATATGCAGGTACCTAGATAATCTGTATGATGGATAGGATAGTTGTTTATTGGCCTTAGAGGTCCTACAACGATGCAGCCAACGCGCTCCTGCGACGACAAAGCTACTTTTTACCGTTCAAAAATACCGTGTAGTAATACTATTTCTAACCCAGTTACGAAGGTCGAAGAAGTGTTATATGGACGACTTCTGGCGGTCGTTTTGGTGTCAGCGATTTAGTAATAGTGACGCGGCGTTCCGAAGGCCACTCCTAGGCACGTACATAAATATGCTAAACATCACACACTTTGGTACCTACATTGTTCTGATTTCGAAATAAGTAGCTGAATGTCGGAAACTACAATTGAATACACAAATAAGTATGTGTACTAAAATTGATAACGAATACACTTTACAATTCGGTACAACTACTATTGTTTGTGACATAAAGTATTTGTCCCGAGTGGGGATCAAACCTTCAAAGCAAGCAACAGACAGAGTCCATACTTGGTCCATACCAAATGCGTGATCGAGTAATATAAGATCATATAGCTGGTTTTTTCCGTTATTTATTAAATCCCAATTCAGTCGGGCATGTAGGTATGTTTTTTTTGTATTAATTTTTTTTTTCATTACAGCTATAAAAATAAAACAATTGTCACCTGGCGCCCTTATCCGGCCCTGGCGTACGGCGCAGCTTGCCAGATTGAGCACATTACGAGGCGGGCACCTTAATTGGCCCTTTTTCAGTGTCAAAATTGCAACAAAAAACTTCAAGTGAGGAAGAGCAATTTGTTTTTGGGTCGCGTTCTAATTTTTGACGAGACAGGTTTGCCCGAAATCTTGAGGGAACGGAATAATTGTATCACGTACCGCACAAAAGTTAAAGTAACAAAGTATTGTCTATTCGTGCAAACACTACAAATCTTATCTTCTTCTTTTTTCTTATTTAAATAAAAATTAATAGCTGTTCGTTAGTCTGACTAAAACTCAAGAACGCCCGGACTGATTTAGGTAATTTTGGTTTTAAAATGTTCGTGATAGTCCAGGGAAGGTTTATTTATAGTATTGGCGGTATGAAATTCGCCGGGACCACTAGTCTTCTTATAAATAAAAATGAATTGCTGTTCGTTAGTCTGACTAAAACTCGAGAACGCCCGGACCGATTTAGGTAATTTTGGTTTTAAAATGTTCGTGATAGTCCAGGGAAGGTTTATAGTATTGGCGGTATGAAATTCGCCGGGACCACTAGTCTTCTTATAAATAAAAATGAATTGCTGTTCGTTAGTCTGACTAAAACTCGAGAACGCCCGGACCGATTTAGGTAATTTTGGTTTTAAAATGTTCGTGATAGTCCAGGGAAGGTTTATAGTATTGGCGGTATGAAATTCACCGGAACCACTAGTTTGAAATAATACTTATTTTATTAAACTCGCTTATATTGTTATTCTAACGATATAATGACGTTACCAGCTCTTAACAGCGCTCGTGGTCAAGGACAAGACCTGATGTCTTAACGTCATACTTAATATGGTTCAAATAACAATGCATGCGAGTTTAATCCGTATATTACATAGTTTTATTTCTAAAGCTACAAATTAAAAAATGTTTTCATTTAAAAAATAACAATAACATTTCATATAGCTATTTTAAGCATAAATGATTGTAAGCTGCCTGTGTCTTTAGTGTAAGTTAATCAACTTAGGTTCTTGCCTACTAATCAAAACGTTTATAAATACCACTTAGGGAGGTATTTCGATATTATTCATTCCTGTTGATGTAATACATACCTATTTAATTTTTGAGTAACCTTTGAGTAAGTGTTAATTAGTGACAAAAGGTGAAGTGCATGTCACTCATTTACACAAGAACAAAGTGTTTTTCCCAATTATAGACAATAAGAAAAGTGCTAAGGGACACATTCTTAGACGTACTACATATTATTTTAGCAGCTAAAGTTAAACATAAATTAGGGGAGACTGGGTACGGTTGTGCCAATTGTGATTTGATCGTGTATAGTTTTGTCTGTATGCAATTCAGAAAGACGATAGTTACTGATTAGATTAGTGTATACATTTCGCTTCATATAAATACTTAAATGTTGTCTCTAGGTATTATAGTTATGTCACAAAGTAGTTGCAAAAAATATCTAGACACGCGGTAGCGTGTCAAGCCAAGGTTCAAGAAACAGAACTGGCGAGCCGCACCGTGTGTAATATTACACGAACCATTTGGAACCACTTTTGAACCCCTCATAAATCAAAAACTATTTCACATAAACGTATCAAATTTGGCTCATATATTGTGACTTGCGAGATAAATATGTGTTCTAAATTTCATAAGCTTATCTCAAACAGTTATTTAGATATTAATGTCCAAAAATCCTCATTTTTATCATTGACTGACTGACAGATCAAAATTCTAACCCAGTTCCAAATGACCTAGAGAGTTAAAATTTGGTATGCAGATAGGTAATTACATGAATACAAAGGAAAAAATAAAAAACTGGCAATTTTTTAATAATTAGGTTAGGTTCTAGTACGAACGCTTAACATAAATACCTAATTAGTGCCTAATCACGCCTATATACCGGGGAAGGCAGAGTACTAAGTATATATTTAGGTATACTTACTTATTTACAATTAAAAGTAGGTGCTTATAGTCGGTTCATATTTATTACTTAGGGTAGGTACCTACTTTATTAGCTGGGATTAATTATTATTTTTATATTTAGCGCCCATCAATAGTATAAAATTATTACCTACTCATAATATTTCAAAGGTACAAGAAAATATAGAAAATAACACTCAGAAGAAAATTATACCCCGTAAACGTAGGAAAATACAGTAACTGATTCAATTGTTTTATATTTATAAAGTCTAGTTTTAGTTTTGAATTTGTCCTTTTCAAAGGACCCACGGCGTTACGATGATATATACTTTTCTACAAAAAGTAATGATATCCAATCAAAAACATAAATGTGAAATGAGAGCCAAGTTCAATATTATGATAATTGCCTTGGTTGTTGACTTCAGCGACAAAAGAAGTGAGATCTAAATGGGTGCCAAGTTCAATGGTCAACCCTGAAATTTATTTATAAGTAACACTATAACATACCTATCATATCTTCTTATAACATAAGATAATATATGGTGGTAGCCTATGAAGGTCTGTCTTGGCTAGTTTTCTTTAGTTAGTTAGTTAGTTAGTAGTCTAGTTAGTTGTCGGTTTTTAATTTTATAATTCCGAAAATTTGGATTGTTGGTAGAAACTAGCGAGCGAACATAATAATACGTTGGTAGGTTTATAGAAACTAGCCAAGACAGACCTTCATAGGCTACCACCATATATTATCTTATGTTATAAGAAGATATGATAGGTATGTTATAGTGTTACTTATAAATAAATTTCAGGGTTGACCATTGAACTTGGCACCCATTTAGATCTCACTTCTTTTGTCGCTGAAGTCAACAACCAAGGCAATTATCATAATATTGAACTTGGCTCTCATTTCACATTTATGTTTTTGATTGGATAAGAATTTTGTCACATCCGACTTGTGACAGTGTATGGGGACAGTAGTGACATACAAAAATAATACTCAAATATGGTTTAAAATTGTGCTGAATCTTTATTTAAATGAAAGTTTTGTATGAAGGCATTTTGACATTATTTTAATTATAGTTATATAATTCTACAGCATTTATTATTTCAATTATTGTTATAACATTCTTCAAGATGTTCTACTTATTTATTTTAATTATTGTTATAACATTTTTAACAAAATTAACGTTACAAAAGATCTTAACACATAATCACGAACAAAGAGAAACAAAAACATACCTTGATATCAATCAAAATTATTAAAATAATAAAATAAAATATTGTGATCCTAGGTTCACCTAGGATCACATATGTGTTAAATATAAAAATATAAGAGTTATCATAGTAATCAACATTACAAATTATCTTTCTGCACCTAATTATTAAAATAGTAACAAAAATAGATCTTGAGATCTTACAACCTAATTAAAATAATTTAAAATAATCCTTAGGTATCTCAACAACGACATGCGATTCACTCCATGTTTTTCTGAAGCTCCACGTAGAGAATTACCCCGTGTAACCTCTTCGTAAGCAGCTGCATAAAGTCGCCCTGACCTCTCTCAGTCTTTCTCACTCGTTTCCTAGGCATCTAAAAGTATAAAAACAAGCTTTAAATGATGTCACAACCGTACCCACGAAATATGTCACAACCGTCCCCTCACTATCTTTCAAAACATAATCTAGCATTAAGACAGTATGAACTAATTGTTTTAAATAAAAACTGCTTTTATTTTATCGACTAAAGTCTAGCTTATACTAAAAAAAAACAACACTCAACAATTAAAGTGTAAATAAAGACACAATTCACCAAGAAAAACAATCAAAAATACTTACTTTTGGTCTCCAAAATACAATATGGGTCACTGCAAGCGTTATTTTTGCGCGACGGCTGACGCAATACCGTGAGACGTGTTCAAACCTGCAAGGCGCACTTCCCACCCCTTGGGCCCCTCGACCGTCAATTGATAGTTTCGGAGATATGTGTCACAACCGTACCCTGTCACTTTCGTACCCAGTCTCCCCTACTTATTGGTCTTTTAAAACTAGAAAGATAAGGTTTTTTTTTCTTTTAAATAAAGCATTTTCTTATGCATAAACACGCCATTGAAATTACAATCTAGTAGTAACAGAGCCCACGACCAAAATTTTTGTCTCATAGCAATACGGCCAAAACCGCATCAAATCGATAGATAAGATTATTCTGAACTCGAAAATACCAATATCAGACATTTTCCGCGTAGCGTTTGATCTGACCGAATTTTCAAAATTGTCAAAGAATTTTACCGAACTGCATCATAGCAATATGTCTGATTTGCAGACTGTAGTTAAATGATGATTCTGAGATACCGGAAACATATTTTTCAGACGTTAGTGGTGTAGCGCAAACCCGTAAAATCACTTAAAAAGATTAAAAATGAGACAAAAAAAATGTCTCATAGCAATACGTCTGAAAATCTTTTTTATTAGTAAATTTTGGTTATTTGATGCGAACAAAACAATTTTCAGACGGAAATGTGGACGCATAAAATTTTGAGACCGTTTTGAAAATGTTAACAAATTTTACCGATCGGTATCATAGCAATATGTCTGAAAATTGCTAGACATGATAGAATAAGTTGTCCACATGTGCAAAAAATTTATATCAGACAAATGAAGTGTAGCATCTTCTCTATCAGACAACTTTTCGATACTCAGATATCATTTAAGAATCGTATTGAGGTATCTTGAATGAAACCAATGAATAATAGTAAGAAAGGGGCAGGGGCGTAACAAGCGATGAGGCTGTTGAAATTAAATACTGATTGATTTGATAGTTTTGGTTTTATTTAAAGCACACTTGTTATTTTCGTTTTAGCATATACTCCATATGCTACACTTAAAGTGTCTGAAAACAGGTTTTTGGTAATCAAGGCAGCAAAACGAAAAGTTAAAAAAAAAATTATCCGTATTGCTATGATACAGGTCGGCTAAATTTGTTGACATTTTCAAAAATGCGCTCAGGCTATGTGCTACGCACAAAATGTCTGAAAACAAACTTTTTCGTAATACAATTATAAAATCTATGTACATTATCACTATCAGACGTATTGCTATAATACCGACTGCCTTTTTTTTTTGACACAGCAGAAATGGCCTCCCACGCAGTTGCTACACTTTCGACCGTTACTATATACCTAGTCGGGTTCAGAATCATACAATCTAAAGATTTTATAGGGTTTTTGCCGTATTGCTATGAGTCATGGTTTTGGTCGTGGGCTCTGTTACTATAGTAACTAGATTGAAAAAAACCTTATCTTATCACTACTAGTGACCCGCCCTCGCTTCGCTTCGGGTATTTTATACATGAAAACCTTCCTCTTTAATCCCTCAATCTATTAAAGAATCCGCATCAAAATCCGTTGTATAGTGTTAAACATTTACCTAAGAATACATAGGGTCAGACATATGCAGGAAGCGACTTTGCTTTATACTATGTAGTCCCACTTGATGATTATTATATGCACCTGTCATAAAACTTATAATCGGTAACCGACGAAAAAATTGGACGTTACAAATGTGTCGAAACGGGCGTTTGAGGACTTTCGATCAAATTGAGTGGGACAGCAAAAGTGCCAGTTTATAACAGTGCAAAAGACTCTTAAAAATCACCCTCTTTATAAATTTAACGACTCCTCGTTGATGGACAAGCGCATACTTTATACGTACGAGTATTTTAATAGTGGCGTGTTTTTGAATGCACCTAGATAAATTTGTGGATATGTTACGGTTAATGTGGATAGAGCGGTTATTATCATTATAATAATAGGTAACTAGTTATAAAATAAACTAGTCAAGAATCTAGAAACCAAACTTAATGTTTGGTTTTTAAAAAAATATAATCATATAAAAATAAAGTTTAATAAAATTAACAAATTGGCAGGCAATTAATAGTGGAACTCTTAAAATTCTTTCTGGTCAATATATTTTTGCAGTGTGAGATTTGTGACATTTGAAATTGCAGAGTACTTGTGATTTTTGTCAGCAATGTCAACACTTACCACAGTCACGCGGGAGTTTTATATAATTACCGGTAAATTTGAATAATTCACTACATTTGCCATGTGCGTCGGTAATTATCTATAATTACCGGTGATTATAGATTATTACCGATTGCTCACATTGACCGTAACAGATATATATCTACAGATGTTTTTTTCTGTAATTATTTATCCTATCATATCCCTAAAAGTTTAAGGGCTTTTTTTAAGCTGTTGCATCAAAATAAAATAAAAATATTATACCTACCTATTACATCGATATATTTTCTTTTAATTATTTTGTGGCCTCAAATTTATTAAGAAGTTTTTATTGGCCGATCTGAGTCCGATCTAGTTTGGACAGCCCTGTTTTAGCTAATCCCCACTAAAATGTATGCCGTTATTGCCGTTAGCTACGTTAGTGTGGGTACACTAGCGAGCATTTAGAATAACGTATCCATCGTGGTAGCCGATTCTAACCATCGTGGTAGCGTTATCTACAACCTAGTCGTAATAAGTTTAATAACAATGAATAAATTGGACTTAGTCGTTCTTGGAGCCACTGGGTTCACCGGAAATTATGTTGTGAAGAATTTAGTGAATATTTTGAAAAAGACGGATAACTTTAAATTTACTTGGGGAATATCGGGCAGATCAAAGGAGAAAATACAAAATCTACTGCTTCAGTTAAAGGATATTGGTAAGTTCTGAGTTTTATTATTCGCGTCGGATTCATTTAATTATGCATTATTAAGTACCTACGAACTTATGACTACGTCCCTACCTTGCAAAAAGTTAGCAAGATGATAACTAGAGATATTTATGATACATTTTTCCACTTTAAATAAATATGGACAAATTATTTCGTAAAATGTTAAAAAAAAGAATTATACCGACAAATAGATCCTTGAAAATTTACAGTTGAGTTGAATGAGTTCATGACTTTTTTATTTATCAAAAGTTGTAGATAATTTACTGTGCGATGAAAAATGTTAAAATTTTTTATGGGATCAATAGTTTACGAGATGAGTAAAAACCCCGTTCTATATGGTGGCCGTCGGAGTGGCGACCCCGCAATCTTGGCATTAACCTTACCCTTTAACACTAAGCTGCATACTTGTTGGTATGTTGGGTTATAAGTTTCGAAGGGACTTAATAGGTCCTATTCATATTATTTCGTTTATCGCTACTCGCAATCTGAAAAAATCAATTAAATACTATTTTGTTCTCTATTAAATAATGATTGTATAATTTATTGTTTAAAATTATTTGTATGATAATTACTAATAGATGGAACAAATATTTTTAGCTATTTATATTGCGAACTTGCCAAAATCAGTGACTTGACGTAGATAAAAGATTATCTGGTAGAATCTTATTATTAGTAATGTGACGATTTATAAGTGCATGTAAATTGCCTATATAAATAAAGACATTTTTGATTTTTTTTATTTTTTGATCTAAAACCTAGGTATTTATTTACCTTCGTCTTATTAGACGAAAGTGTATTTTGTATTAGGTTTAATATTATTATATTTACAACGACCTCCAAATGTACACAAGACTTCCTTCAAACCATCAGAAAACAAAAATATATTAATTAATAACTAAGACGAATTAAACTAACTAAATAAATTACATTGCTATAAATAAAAAATATGCCCCAGGTCGCTGTCCATAGGCATAGTGCCCAAGAGGCTGGTCGAGTTTCCTCTTTGGATGGCGAGGCTTATCCGCTGGCCCAGAAATTGTCAAACCGATTTCGGCCATGGCCATCGATGTTACTCAACTGATAAATAAGTGTTACTCAACATCAAGCGTTTGTAAACAAACGGCGCCATTTGTATCATACACGCGATTTTCTATTCTATTTAACTTTTGTAGACGTTCTTCTCGTGATATCATAGATAAATAAAAGGAATCTTAGAGCTGTATGTTATGTCACCGTAAAATTGTAAATAACGTTATTATTTTAACATTTTGATAACATTTTTTTTGCGTTGATGACCATGTGATGTCAAATTTATTGATTACCTACAACATAATTAATTAAATACTTTTTGATGTCACAATTCTTGAAGTGCAAGCATTTATTATATTTTTATGTCACCTGTGTTTAATTCCTAACTGCATGGACACAGATCGGTCTACTGTTTTAATACGGTCTATTTTAAATTTTACATCGCCAATGATAGGAGCGTTTTAATAACCAATTGCAGATAACAGTGACTTAAGGCAATGCCGTAGAGAGAGTAGTGGCTCGACTGCATGCTTCTCCTCTTGGGCAGAGGCCCAAGATTATTTAAATAATTGATCAACTCACGAGTCCGACTCCCTCAGACGCGAAATCTCATACCTACTGTTTTTCTAATTTTAGGAGAAGACAAAATCATTGTACCAGTTTTGGAATGTGATGTTATGAAAGATGATATCAGGGAGGTAACACGCAAAGCTAAAATCCTAGTCAACTGTACAGGACCAAACACGATTCTAAGTGAATCTATTGTGAGAGCGTGTATCGAAACAAAAACGCATTATGTCGATATTTCCGCTGAGCTATTTGTAAGTAAATTTGCGGGTTGTGTAAAGTATCTACTTACTAATGATTGGGCAGTATATTGTGTGTTGAACAGCGCACTTTTAGGCTGACTGACGATTCGGACACAATTTATTCTGTGTCCGAATCAACATTGAGCCCACTTTTCATTTAAGTTAACCGATTGAGACACGGAGTATTTCAACATTAAGTGCACAGTCCAAACCACAGCTAATTTCCATTGTATTTTTTTGGATTCAATGATTCTCCTGCTTTGATACAGTTTACCGACTACTCAATTTTAACCTCTGTAAGATCTAAATGTATGTTCATCTAATTTTCAGCACATTATCAACCTGTATAGAATATTTCATAAAAGCGCCGAGGATGCGAACGTTTTAATAGTTCCTGCTTGCGGATTCGCTGTTGTCCCCACCGCCACGGGCTTGATGCAATTAGAAAAAAACTTTGACGGTATGTCTGTGACGAATTATTGAATACAGTATTTAATCACTGACAATAATCGTTAATAAGTTATGATCAAACATAAAGCGTAAGTAGAACCTATAGAAAAGTTCAAGGTTACATTATTAGGTAAACCGCGCCGGTTACACAATTTGCAAAACGGCAAGCGTTTGTAAATTGACAGCGCCTTATGTGATATGCGAATCATCAAATTTGTCTGTGAAATTCATAACAATAATAACTAGCTGTGCCCACGACTTCCCCGCGTGAGCCACCCTTGTCACTGAGGGGTATGAAAAATAGATGTTGGCCTATTCTCAGACCTACTCAATATGCTCACAAAATTTCATGAGAATCGGTCAAGTCGTTTGGGAGGAGTATGGGAACGAAAATTGTGACACGAGAATTTCATATACATATAAGATAAGGCTGCCCACCCACGTCCGATAATCGGTGACTGATTTTTGCCGGAGAAAACTGGAACGTACTGTAGCGGTAACATGAGTAGGCTATCGAAAACTTAAGTAGGTACGTTAAAAACCTATCGAGTTGTTTTTTTATACGACCGATTTTAGTTCTTAGCGTAACCACCAGAGACGCTGTCTCTGTTTTTCATAGACATATTTACGTAGGCGATATCGAGTCCGTAACTTTTAAACTCATGGTAGCGCTACTGATAACAATAGAGCAACGCATACCTACGCTGTAGGGCGTATGCGTTCGGAAGTCTAGAGCGTATGCGTTCGGAAGTCGGTCGAAATAGGTACCATGCATGATTAAGTCGGCTGGAATACCTGTCCTACAAAAAGTCGGACGAAGGTGGGCAGCTTTTAATGTACTTATTTTTGTGGTTTGTAAATTTTAACTTAAAATTTTCAGGCGATTTGAACACAGTCGAGTGCTATGCTAATTTGATGTTACCAAAGAGTGTATACTTACCTATCAAACGAGACCACTGTTTGGTGCACTACGGTACATGGGCTTCGCTAGTTCACGAGTTTAAGAACAGGAAAGCTTATGAACGTTTGAAAATGGAAACATTCACTGAACAGATTTACCCCGCAATACCAGACAGCCTCAAAAAGTGAGTTAAAAAATGTGCGACACGTTCGATCCAAGGTTTCAACCAGTTTTCAAAAAAACACATTTCTATGTATACTATCCTGTTTTAAAACTGGTTTCGATAAAATAATGTTAGACCGATGTAAACACTAACGTTACAGAGCACGAGTAAACAAGTTAATAGCTAGATTCATTATAATTTTAATATCATTATCATTCTACAGTCAAGACCTCGTCGTTCCTAATTGTTCTTAGAATAATATTTATGTTTGTACCGTTCTTATGTTAGGGAAGAAGCGCTCTTATTGACTTTTCAGTTCAACGTGCTATTTAAATTTTAAATTTGAAAAGCTATAATATTTGAATAATATTATATATCTACCTACAACTATTGTACACCTTGTTGGTACCGAGGTACTAGATATTGAAACAATTGTATAATTTTTCAGATCCACTTTCCACAAAAATAATGGAAAAGTATGGTTTATGTACCCTGGCCCTGACGAAGATGTCGTAGATATGACGCAGAGATATCTCCATGAAAAACAACAGAAAAAACCGTTCCATTTTAAAATGTACACTACGACGCCTAAATGGTATCATTTAATATGTGTGTTCGTCTTCCTTTTATACTATATGTTAAGTTCCCTGGCATGCTTCAGGCATTTACTTTGGAAGTATCCAGGATTTTTCAGCCTGGGATATATGACACGCAAAGGGCCATCACGTGAAATGGCAATGGACACAAAATTTGAGTTCGCGTTAATTGGCAAAGGCTTTGATAAGAATAATCGCGAAAAGTCTTTGACGGTCAAGGTATGTTGTCAATTGATAAACTACTTGTAAGGCGTACCTATATCCAAATTAAACCATTTTATTTACTTTTTCATGTTTTTTTTTTCAGGTGTCTGGATGTGACCCGGGCTATGAAACTACGTCTTTAACATTAATCATTGCGGCGTTAACAATATTAACTGAAAGCGATAAAATGCCTAAGTACGTGGAAATAATGATATTACTATAGTCTAAGATGATTCCTGTGACACATCCATTTTGACAATTGTAGAGATGTCCTACAATGAAATAATTTCAATTATTTCTTCTTCTTGGTCGTATCCATCATGACTGATGATCGTGGTTGAAGTTCTTCATATGAGTGCGGATGCATTTCCGCCATCGATTGCGGTCCATTGCACACCTCACTACCTCGTGGAATTTGTGAGAAGGGTTTATGTTTTGGAGTTGGTCGGTCCATCGTGCTGGTGATCGGCCACGTGATCTTTTGCCTTCAGTGTTGCCAACAACGATTAACTTCTCCAAGTTTTCACCACCTCTTCTCATAACATGGCCAAAATAACGCATGAAACAATTATTTCTAGTACCTAATCGATAATGTTTTATATGGAAACGATATCGATTTTATTAAACTACCAAAACTTAAAGCATGATTTGTCTTTATGTATTATATTGAAAGTTTATTGTTCATATATGTATGCTTTAGATAGTGCTATTCGATAAAGTGAAATAATAAGAATAAAGTATTTTTTTATTCAGTATCTGCAAAATCACTGACAGAAGAATGGCATGATGAGTCGTCGTCCTCTAAATTTATTTGTATTTTATGTCTTTTCGACTACTTTCGTCCAATATTCACGAGTGTCTGAAGCGATTGTCCAGTGATCGCAATATTGCACCTGATTATGTTAGTCCCAGCTCTATGCTCTTACTACGTTCAGTTCTACGTATACGAATATTTTTTTCAATTTCCTATTACATTAAATTAAACTAAACGATACTGTTTTCCTTTAAAAAGTTTAATATTATTTATTTTAATATTTTTCCTAATGACCCGGCAATAAAATGAAAAAAGTGTGCAATAAAATTATTTTCGTTTGTCAAACATAAAATGCGTAATTCAGAACACAATGAAGTGTCACAGGGATCATGTTAGCTGAAATGGGGTATAGATATAATAATATACAGGGTGACTTGAAGATGGGTGCAAAGCTTGGAGGCGAAGGTAGTGTAGACCATTTAGAACCATTTGAGCCATGGTTGTCTTAAAAGACGTTTCACTATTTCTTGACATCACATGAATGCTTAGAACATGTTTTATTAGATTGCTTACACATTACTTTAATTAATCAAAATGAAAAAATACTCACTTATCAATAAAATTGGCCGTTATTAGCAATAAATTGTAAAATTTAGGGTTTTTTTTATGAAAAAACACATTATAAGTATTTAAAACAAAAAATTGTAAACAAAAAAAAACCTCCTTCAAAAACCCGACTCACTAAAAACTACAAAATAATATAATACGAACATTTATAATCATCTGGGTATGAATTTTATATGTTGTTGAAGGCGGTGCCGTTTATATTTCATACAGACAAGCACAGAGTGCTTCGTTTTCCTCAAAATTTTGATTGGCACCGCCTTCAACAACATATAAATTCATACCCAGATGATTATAAATGTTCGTATTATATTATTTTGTAGTTTTTAGTGAGTCGGGTTTTTGAAGGCGGTTTTTTTTTTTACAATTTTTTTTCGTACTTTTTAGTGTTACATTTTTTTTTTCACCCTATTAGTTCAGCTCACCTGTAATACTACTGATATTATAACTAGTAGTCTTAATATGTATACAGTATTGAAAGAATTATCCTTTTACTCCAAACAATTAAGGAGTTGACCTTCCATCATCAGCTCAACATCATAACATTATGATTGCAAAAAGCAATGCCAATATAACTTCAGAATATATGTAAAACGCGGTATATGTGCCTATGAAATTTGAGGGTTGCCCTCGATTTCTCCTGGATCCCATCATCAGATCCTAGACTGGTCAACCTAATAGTTTAGCTCACCTGTAATGCTACTGATATTATTTATAACTAGTAGTCTTAATATGTATACAGTATTGAAAGGATTATCCTTTTACTCCTAACTATTAAGGAGTTGACCTTCCATAATCAGCCCAGCATCATAAGATTATGATAGCCAGAAGCAAATGCCAATATAACTTCAGACAATATGCAAAACGCGGTACATGTCCCTATAAAATTTGAGGGTTGCCCTCGATTTCTCCTAGATCCCATCATCAGATCCGGGACTAATGAAAATGGGACCACCTCGGAAGTGAACTCTATCCAACCAAAAATTTTTTTTTTAAATCCGTCTTTAATGACGAAAATATCGGTGAACATACATAAAAAAAAATATTATACATACAGACGAATTGAGAACCTCCTCCTTTTTTGAAGTCGGTTAATAATAGTGAAACTTCGTCTAAGACAACCGTGGCTCAAATGGTTCCAAATAGTCTATACTACGTTCGCCTCCAAGCTTTGCACCCATCTTCAAAATACCCTGTATTTTTGTTTTCTTTTTCATTTAGAATAGATTCTCAGACTTCTTTTTTTGTTTGAAATCCGAAATAGTATTATCTCTATTTTATTGGACAACTTCTCCTGAAATACATAGTTCAATAATAGTTTTTTTTTTTTCAGAGGAGGTGTTCTTGGTGTTGGTGCAGCCTTTCAAGATACGCAAATAGTTGACAATCTAATTAAAAATAATGGTCTTACCTATGAAATAATAAATGACTAATATTGATGTAGGTAAAACCAAAATAGGTTTATAGAACTTACTTGTCATTCGCGACTTCGTCCGCGTGGAATAGTAAGTTTTGGCAGCAATGAATATAGCCCTTAGCCCTTAGTAGGTATTATCTTTACTTATATTATAAAGCTGAAGAGTTTGTTTGTTTGTTTGAACGCGCTAATCTAGGAACAGCTGGTCCGATTTAAAAAATTCTTTCAGTGTTGGATAGTCCATTTGATCAACGATTTTATTTTTTACTTTGTATTCGCTTTGTGCGAAGTAGGTGGTGAGGAATGGCAAATCGATCATAGCGCACGATGTGGAAAAAATGTGAATGAACTATGTGCTGTCATGTGTAAAATTAAATGAGATTTCACAAAAAACACTGTCTATTATTTAAACTCTATAGAGTGAAATAAAAAAAGTATTCACTGACTTACAGAAATGACACACACACACACAAACAAACAACCATTTCATTGCAAACGGGTTAATGATTAGGAGTTGGGAGACAGTAGGTACAGAGCTGATGGTAAAGCTACAGAACTATTTAATGGTTAGTTTCCAGTTAAACCGATAAAAAAAAGTTGAACAAAGTAAAACAATAACAAATGCATAAGCGCGCTGAATATTCTCTATACAAAAGCGACCGTCATCGACTTCTGCCCATGCATTAGTTAGACTACGTTTAGTTAAGTAAACTATAAATGATAATTGCTTTTAGCAATGCTGTGTATGTAAGTCCAGATATTTATATATATATAGCTGTGCCCGCAACTTCGTCTGCGTGGAATCGTAACTTTCGCCAGCATTTTGATTTTAGGAAGCATTTTTTAAACTAATTACAGGTGAAATAAATAAAGCCACATACATTTTAAAAACTATTAGAAAATAAAATATTATTAAACTTAGTTATTGATTAGATTAATACCCAGGAAAGAACCTAAAATTGTTTACTGATTAATAGGTGATAAACAACATACAAAATTTTTCATTACATATCGGCCAACTAAAAGAGGATTCACTCGCCCAATTTTTTTTTGTCTAAGCAATGCTCAAGCCAAATGAGGAGAGTGGTAGCTAGGACTCACAAAATTATTTTTCACATTTTAGAACTATAAAACCAAAATGTATTTGATTTGACAGAAACAGGTTTCAATGGTTGCAAACAGCGTACTGTACCTATGTAGATAGTACACAAAACTGATGTTTGATATCAGGATGACTTCCAAAGGTAAAAATACAAACTACCGATCCACTGCCTTAATGTATCTATAAAGGACGTGTGTCGCCATGTGACGAATTACATTAGTATTTGCTTTGCTAGTTTGTTATGTGCCACTTTTGTAGATTGTTTTGTATTCGTAATGAAACAATGAGATAATAACTTTTATCGTTATTATCTCATTGTTTCATCATCGTAAGTTTAATGAAATGGAAACTTTTAATTATTTTAAGCAATATTGCGAAGTAATAGAGCACAGTGACATCTCTTGAACTTACGAAGAACTAAACACTCATATCAAATCTGACAATATTTGACATGACTTGCCAGCTAAAAACGTGATAGTTGGGGAGCCCAACGGGGGTTTTGCAGTCTTGATCAGACACAGACTCTGTCTTGTAAGATTTTTAAATGGAATTTTATAATATCCAACAATTTTACGTGAATATTTATAAATTCCCCTCTATATGCTTAGAATAGCGATATCCCTCTATTTGAAATTAAAAAAAAATCAAACCAACAATGCAAGCCAGTAAGCAAATATTGGACAACTGACTACCTCCATACCGAAAACCAGATAAAAGAGAAATGTAGCGAATTTCATAAACTTTTCTGACTGGTCTCCCACATCAACCCAATTAGCTTTCTCTTCTTCAGCAAAACGTCGAAACCACATACATAAAACTTCTCCAAATCATTTACCAAAAAAGCACAGCCGATATCAAACTGCACACTGAACGCTTGACATTCAAAATACAAAAAAAAAAATAGTTAAACAGGGTGACTCCCTATCACCAAAGCTTTTCAGTAGCACGCTTCAAGAAGTCTTCAGGTTACTATGATATTATAGGCAACAAAAGAAATTGGTGTATGGGATAGATGACTCACAAACTTTCGCCTAGCAGATGCCATTTTCCTCATCGCAAATAAGTATACCTCGACAGAACTTAAGTTGATTCTCGAACAACTAAGTGCAGAAAGCTTTGAGGTTAGACTGACGATGAATAGACCCAAAACCAAGGTCGCGACCAACAGCACCAATGATAGGATAGCAGTCAACAGGCAGTTAAAGCAATATGTAGAGGAGTATAAACTTGGGCTATGCAGTCTCCTTCGAATAAAGGCAGGACAAAGAAATACTCCGTAGAGCAGACAACGCCTGGAAAAGCTTCTGGTCTATGAATGGGTATATCAAGGGTGACCTTCTTATATCACTGAACCGCAAACTCATCGACATTTTCATACTGCCTATCCTAACATATGGGGCAGAATCTTGGTCCTTCACCGAAAATCAGAAATCCAAACTCAAGGTTTTTCAAAGCGCTATAGAGCGGAGTATCATAGATATTAGGTAAAAAGATAAAATAAAATATACCACCATCCACTCCCGTACTGCTGTTGTTTTTGGTCAAAACTGATGTGGCAATGGGCGCGGAATGTCTGCAGGATAAAAAACAATAGATGGACCAGAATTCGCGTGCCTGAAGACGATTTTCGCCGAAGAGGGAGACTCAAGAAAAGGTGGTATGAAGATCTGGTCCATGTATCAAAGAACTGGCAAGTCCTAGGCTTGGATGAGAGCAATGGATGGGTTTGAAGGAGACCTTTGCCCAGCAGTGAGATGATACATGTTAAGAAAAAAAAATTACAGATTATTGTACAGGAGGACTTTGATATCAACTTGAACCTCCTGCATAAAATTGTAACGCGCTAAAGTATCTCAAGATTATGATTTTGTGTTTTTCAACAGACACAAACATTAATTATGACTTTATGCCATATCCAAATCGTTACAATTTTTTTAGGGATTATTTAACACGCACTTTGAATGACTGACACGATCAAATAACTTTTTTCTTTCTACCGCTTGTTACCAGGCAGCCCCCTTGTATTAATCGCTGACCCCCCACTTATAAAGAAAGTGTAATAAACTTTTTTCTGATTTAGCGTAGTCTTTCGATTCAGATTCCATGTCGTTTAAGTAAGTGCAAATCCAGCTATTTACCTCCCCTACTATGACGCTTTTCTTAATAAAGTAGTCCGTATAGTCCTAGTCAGAAGGTTGATTTTGGTCGATATACTTTTACTATTTTTGTACGTGATCTAATAAAGTTAGATTTTTAACGATCCTACAGGAATTTCTGTGACTAAAAGTATTTAAGATCTTGACCGGGGATATAAGGTACCACCATGCAAAATTTCATTTAAATCGGTGTAACAGTTTCAGAGATCAGTCAAATATTTGGGTTTTTTTAATATCCCACGGGAACCAGTTAACTGTCAGTGATTTCAAGTATCCTATGTATTTTTCCGGAATTTAAGTTACCTTCGTGCAAACTTTCATTTAAATTGGTTCAGCCGTTTAGGCGGTCAGTCGAAACAAACAAACAAACAGACAGAGAAAAAAAATTTTTTTGAGTATGGGGATGTGTTCTACTACTCTCAAAACATATCCCTGGCTCGTTTTTTTTGCGTTTTTCAAAAAAGTACAAGAATTTATACCTCTACGTTTTTATTATAGTATAGATATAATGGTTCATTTACATCTTAAAGTAAGTGGCAGAAATTGTAAAAATGCCGTTATTATCGATAAAGCCACCTTGATAGTACTAGGTACTATCGTTGTACCTGTACATCGAAGACGTTATAACATCTAGACACGCGGTAGCGTGTCAAGCCAAGTTCAAGAAACAGAACTGGCGAGCCGCACCGTGTGTAATATTACACGAACCATTTGGAACCACTTTTGAACCCCTCATCAATCAAAAACTATTTCACATAAACGTATCAAATTTAGCCAAGACAGACCTTCATAGGCTACCACCATACATTATCATATGTTATAAGAAGATATGATAGGTACTACCGGCAACCCTGGCGGTAGTACACTTTTCAAATAGATTTCTTTAAACACCAATAGCCCCGCCCACTGGCGAATAGAAGAGCACTTAAAGAAAATCTGTCAAAATCCAAGCAAAAACGTTCCAATAGTAGGAGAGCTAGCAAGAATTTTTTGGTAGGTATTTGAGGCAAGCTGAAAACTTATCCTGAACCTCTCCTATTATATCCCTGCACGACACTGCAGACCTGGCTGGTGAGTAGCGGGGCTAAAGCAAACCCCCAAAAATATTTTTCATCTTTTTATTTATAACTAAAAAATAAGACTCACGTTGTAAGACAAATTATTTCGATGGAACTTCTACCTGTCAGGTGAACTGACACAGTATATTTTTTTGGATTATAAAATATATTTTAAAATAAGAAAAATTGGGGGTTTGGTTTAGCCCCGGTACTCAGCCAGGTCTGCGGTTTTGTGTTGAGTTATAATATTAAAGGTATAGGACAAGTTTTCAGCTTGCCTCATATACCTACCGAGAAATTCTTGCAGGCTCTCGGGCCACAATTTGGACGGGGCTTGCTTTGACAGACGTATAAGCGCCAAGCGATTTTCACCTTATAGGTGGTCGACCGCCAAATACTCCGATAGTACATACCTATCATATCTTCTTATACGATATAACATTATAGTGTTACTTATAAATAAATTTCAGGGTTGACCATTGAACTTGGCACCCATTTAGATCTCACTTCTTTTGTCGTTGAAGTCAACAACCAAGGCAATTATCATAATATTGAACTTGGCTCTCATTTCACATTTATGTTTTTGATTGGATTTTAACTTACGTCGCATTTTTTAGAATCTTCTTCTGAAGATGACGATGATGATGAAGACGAGGAAACGTCACAGTCCTTGCTCTGGGACATTTAAAAAAAATAGAATCAATTCATGTAGGTAATATTTACAGATTTTAAGGCTGAGTAAACAGTTCTGTTTTTTATTTTAAGGACTAAGGTAGAAATCACTAGCCTTTTGTAAATGTTGATCAGAATTAGACAGAGCTACACCGCCGCATTAGGCAATTATAATATTTATAGCTAATATAAACTAAGGGTACTTGAAGTACATACATTACATACACACGTAATAATTATAATCATCGAATATCTCAACCTTTAGTCTGTTCTAAATTCTCTATCTTTTGTTATTGAAAGATTCCTAGAACGTCTGATGGTTAATGCATTGATAACGGTCTGAATAGTAATCAATTATAGTCCAAATAACAATAACAATATACACATCATTACATATTACAAAAATAACTTATTTTAATTAATCTAACTAACTAAATAATTCATTCATATCGATGTTATAGGCAATGTGTATAATCCGGTATTGTATAGATTACCTAGGTATTATATACAATGCCTAAAACGTTCAGGCAATGTGAAGGTATAATACAATTAGTATTAGTATAATACAAAGAGTAGCAGAACACATCCCCATACTTAAAAAAAATTGTGTCTCTGTCTGTTTGTTTGTTTGTTTCGACTGACCTCCTAAATGGCTGAACCAATTTAAATGAAAGTTTACACGAAGGTATTTTAAATTCCGGAAAAATGCATAGGATACTTTAAATCACTGACAGTTAACTGGTTCCCGTGGGATATTCAAAAAACCGAAATAAATGACTGATCTCTGAAACTATTACACCGATTCAAATGAAATTTTGCATGGTGGTACCATACATCCCCGGTCAAGATCTTAAATACTTTTAGTCACAGAAATTCCTGTAGGATAGTTAAAAATCTAACTTTATTAGATCACGTACAAAAATGGTAAAAGTATATCGACCAAAATGAACCTTCTGACTAGGACTATACGGACTACTTTATTGAGCAAAATGTCATAGTAGGGGAGGTAAATGGCTAGATTTGCAGTTACTCGAACGACATGGAATCGGAATAGAAAGATAACGAAAAGTATATTACACTTTCTTTATAAGTGGGGGGACAGCGATTAATGCAGGAGGGCTACCTGGTAACAAGCTGTTGAAAAAAAAAAGTTATTTGACCGTGTCAGTCATTCAAAGTGCATGTTAAATAATCCCTAAAAAGTGACATTGTAACGATTTGGACCACAAAGTTATAATTAATCTTTGTGTCTGTTGAAAAACACATAATCTTGAGTTACTTCAGCGCGTTACATTTTTATGCATGAGGTTCAAGTTGATATCGAAGTCCTGCTGTATAATAATCTGTAATTTTTTTTCTTAACCTGTATCACCTCACTGCTGGGCAAAGATCCTTCAAACTCATCTACTGCTCTCTGTCCAATGCTAGGACTTGCCAGTTCTTTGATACATGGACCAGATCGTCATACCACCTTTTCTCAGGTCTTCTCCGGCGAAAATCGTCTTCAGGCACGCGATGTGTAACAAGTCTGGTCCATCTATTGTTCTTCATCCTCGCACATTTCATATCACATTCCCCGCCCATTGATACATCAGTTTTAACCAACAACAATACCAGTACGGGAGTGGATGGTGGTATATTTTGTTTTAACTTAATACCTACGATACTCCGCTTCATAGCTTTTTGTAAAACCTTGAGTTTGGACTTCTGATTTTCGGTGGGGGACCAAGATGTGTTAGGATAGACAGTATGAAAACGTCGATGAGTTTGCGGTTCAGTGATATAAGAAGATCACTCTTCATATACCCGTTCATGGACCAGAAGCTTTTCCAGGCGTTGTCTGCTCTACGGATTATTTCATTGTCCTGCCTGTCTTCGAAGGAGACTGCCTAGCTCAAGTATGCTCCTCTACATATTGCTTCACCTGCCTGTTGACTGCAATCCACCAAATCAGTGATGCTGTTGGTCATGACCTTGGTTTTGGATATATTCATCGTCAGTCTAACGTCAACGCTTTCTGCACTCAGTTGTTCGAGCATTTATTCAATTTCTGTCGATGTATACGTATTTCGTCTAGGAAAATGTCATCTGCAAAGCGAAAGTTTATCAGTCGCCTAACCTCTACACCAATTCCTTTTGTTTCCTAAGAATATCATAGTGACCTGAAGACTTCTTGGAGCATGCTACTGAAAGCGTTGGTGATAGGGAATCAGCCTGTTTAACTCTTTTTTGTATTTTGAATGTCAGGCCTTCAGTGTGCAGTTTGATATCGGCTGTGCTTTGTTGTTAAATGATTTGGAGAAGTTTTTCTATATGTGGGTTCGATGTTTTGCTGTAGAAGAGAAAGCTAAATGGGTTGATGTGGGTGATACCGTCGAAACCTTTGAATAATCCACAAAGGCCAGGTTCAAAGGTTTATTGAATTCGCTACATTTCTCTATTACCTGGTTTTCGGTATGGAGGTGGTCAGTTGTCCGATATTTGCTTGCTGGCTTACATTGGTGGGTTGTGTTGTTCCAATTGATAGACTGTTCGATATTATCTGAATGTTTATATACATAGAGGGATATCGCTATTCTAAGCAAATAAAGGGAAATTTATAAACATTCACGGAAAAATGTTGGACATTATAAAATTAAAGAAAATTATCGTATATACAGATCGTTACAAATAAAATCACATAGATCATTAGAAAACTGGTCAAGTGCCCCTTGGATCTTTGTTGTGTCAAAGGTTTTAGTAATTGTTGTTATAGGCGCGATTCTACGGTCATCGCCCCATGGAAACCATCAGAGATTATTAGTTCTTCATAATTCTGCCCAATTCTTTTAACAGTGTCTTTGTAATTAGCATCAGCAGCTATCCTATTTACGACCACGCACCCAATTCCTCCCGTATGAAGTGTACATACACGGCAGAGGTACATGAAAGGGTGCAAGGAGTCTCCCATTTAAAAATCTTACAAGACAGAGTCTGAGTCTGATCAATACTCCAAAAACTCCCGTTGGGCTCCCCAACTATCACGTTCTTAGCTGGCAAGTCATGTCAAATGCTGTCAGATTTGATATGACGTGATGAGTGTTTAGTTCTTGGTTAGTTAAAGAGATGTCACTATGCTCTATTATTTCGATTGTTTCAAATACAAAAAGTAATTCATAAGTTATATTTTATTGCGCTTTACGTTATTATCTCAGTGTTTTATTACGAATACAATACAATCTACGAGAAATATACAAAAACAATGCGCAAAAGTGGCACAAAACAAAGTAGCAAAGCAAATACTGATAAATTCGTCACAAGGCGACACACATTCTTTATAGATATTTTGAGACAGTGGATCGGTAGTTTTGTATTTTTTACCTTTTGAAGTTATCCTGATATCAAACATCACTACATAGGTACAGTATGCTGTTTGCAACCATTGAACCCTGTTCCTGTCAAATAAATTAAAGTTTTTATCGTGGTTTTAGTACTAAAATGCGTAAATTTATTTTGTGAGTCCTAGCTACCACTCTCCTCTCAGGCTAGATTATTGCTTAGACAAAAAAAATGTATTGTGCGAGTGAATTTTATCTTTTAGTTGGCCGATTTGTAATGAAAAATGTGATATGTATGTTGTTTATCACCTATTAATCTGTAAACAATTTCAGGTTCTTTAATGGATATTTATCAAATCAATGACAAAGTTTAATTATATTTTATTTTGTAATAGTTTTTATAATTTTTGTATCTTTATTTATTTTTCCTGTAATTTCTTAAAAACAATCTTCCTGAAATTAAAAATGCAGGCAAAAGTTACTATTCTACGCAGACGAAGTTGCGGGCACAGCTAGTTCTAAATATTTATATAGTAAAATACTTTAGATCACAGATAACATAACTATACTTTAGATATAATGTCTCGTTAAAACATAACGAGATTATCTGTTGAAGTTACGAGATATTTAGCAACCCTGGTACGAGAAGAAAATTCTATCATCTGGCAACCCTTTTTGACAGTCAGTACTGCTTATGTTCCTATCCCGTCAAAAACATATTGCAAGACCACAGGATGTCGGTTCTGTGTCATCGTATTTTCTTCAGTCTTCCTGTGACCACGAGGTCTGAGACGAACTCGAAACGCCGTCACTAAATAATTTAATTCGTAGAACTACACCTATTTCAAACGGTCTCACCCACGCGCCAAAATACCCTTGTCTCACTATACTTTAAAAGTATTTTAGGAGTGAGAGCCATTCGCGCCCCTGCTAGTCCGGTGATGATGACAAGACTACTTCAAGCCATCATCATAAGTAATTTAGGAAAAAAAAAACTTCAAAACTATTATGTTGTCAGTTTTTTGACACTGACGTTTCATGTGTTGCACTTCAGTTCAACAGTCATTCAGTTGACAGTTCATTCACTCACACACGACTTCGCAGAACATGATAAATTTAGCGAATGCGAGTTTTATTTGCGAAATAGGTTGTAATGTTCTGTTTTTCTTATTAACAGAGTTCAGAAGTTTCCATTTCAAGAGAATAAAATGAAGTGCACCACTGCTTTGATGTAAATTAACGGGATTTCACCATGTCTGGTTTTACAAAGTGTTCCTTCATCAAAGTCGTTGTTCTGCTCATTATTTCTTTTGTGAGTGCATCAGACGAGGCTAAAAGTGATAAGACTGAGTATGTTGACTGCAGCACATTGAGGCTAGGGCAGTTCATATGCCCGGATCCTAGTATTAACCCTATAGATCCTGATACACAGCAGTATCGTGGCTGTATGAAAGGAGAAAAGGTTCCATCTGAGGGTGAAGCAGAAGGTATCTAGTGTCAATCTATTTGCAGAATATTAATAGGCGATTTATTTTGTAGTAACCTTATTTATCTGTAACATATTTTTTTTGTCTTGCTTTCAGTGCAGTGCATAGCAGCTGATGGAATAACATGTAAAGAAACAAACAGCTCTACATTCAAAAGGAAGCTCCCTTGCAAATGGACGTAAGTTAACAGTTCTATTTTATTAGTAATAGCTGAATTCTAATTAGATTTAATTAAAATTTACTAAAAATTCATTCATGCATTGAAAATAGGTTCCTTAAACTTAAATTTACTAAGTACCTATTTTTGGAATCTTTGGTAAGCTTGACATTTATGCCTCCTCAACTTAAGAAAATAATGGTTTTCCTGAAAAAAATATTGCGATGAACCAAATATTTGTCATTGAAATATCCAATACTATTATTTTATAATTATGTAACTTGTTTTTCAGAAATGGTTATTCCTTAGAAATAGCACTGCTATTGTCTGTCTTCCTGGGAATGTTTGGCCTGGATAGATTCTATCTAGGCTATCCAGGAATTGGACTGGCTAAACTCTGCACTTTGGGCTTCATGTTCATTGGCCAACTTTTGGATATTATTCTGATAGCCGCTCAGGTATGTTCAATTTTTGTTCACATAATATCATAAAGAGAGGTCAAACTAATTAATCCCCGTAATCTACGAGCATGCATGATGAGGTTGATGATTGTTGATGATGATGATGTTGATGTGGTGTGCCAGGACGGTAGCACATGGCAGAAAGTGATCTCTGCCTGTCCCTTTGGGAAATAGGCGTGATTTTATGTATGTATGTATGTATGCATAGTTTCCAATCTGTAATTTTTATTTAAGAGCTGTGGATTTTGAATAAACAAATAAAAAAGAAAACACACAATTTTTACTATTTTATTCTTAACTATAATTTACCACAGACCAACTTTTTTCTCCTTCAGGTTGTCGGACCATCAGATGGCTCAGCATATGTCATACCCTACTATGGGGCTGGAGTATCAGTGATCCGCAGCGACAATGAGACCTACCTACTACCACAGGCTGACTGGCACAACATCACTTGACAGTGGGGCACCATATCCTTTGATGTGGATGAGGATTATGAGTGGACATAAACTAAAGAGTACCACCAGATTGATGAACTGTGTTCTCCTAAATGTATATTTTAGAATAGATCATAATATTTGGCTTAAGTTGTAACACTTGATAGATCAATTTGAATGTCAATATGTATATTTATTTCTTGTAAAATGAGGTAGGATAGTTTATTTTACCAACTTCAACAACTATTTCAAATACAAAGAAATCTAATGACATATGAATATGAATAAAATTGATAAATCAGAAAAGTGTAAAAAATCATGAACTGATCATGAAGTTAACCCATTTACGCCCAAATCAAACCCAGTGGTAAATGTACATATTTTTTATTGTGAATAGCTGGAAACAAGCATAAAGAACACGAATATATGAAAAAAATAAAAATATATGTATATTATATGTATATGTATATTGCCTCCCAATATTTAACAGCTCTCTCATTCGGACTATTAAAATATTATGAAGTGTCTTAGTATTCGAATATTTTTCATTTAAGCACACTACGCATATCATAATATTACATAACTTTAATTATTCAAATGCCCAAACACACAAGACAAGCACACACACACACACAAAACACACACACACACACACACACACACACACACACACACACACACACACACACACAAAACACACACACACACACACACACACACACACACACACACACACACACACACAAAACACACACACACATACATACACAAATCCACCCAAAAAGGTTCATTTCATGCTATTGTCATAATAAAAATAATTATTAAGTTTTATATTTGCTTAGCTCGTCAAAATTAGGTTTAAAGTAAATACTATTAGTTGGCAATTCTCTCTGTTAGTTGACATTAGTCGCATATTGTAATGTGAATTAATTGTAACCGGTGTTAAATGATTATCTACTTGACAGGCTTAGCCTAGTGTAGAAATCATAGCAACTTGAGCACAAGACTCGCTTTTCGCTACAACTTTACCTAAAATGTATCGAACCAATAATATTGTAACCCATTTTGCTATTTGTTAAAGTTGTTCAATAAACTATTTTATTTTATTTTTTTTTTTTTTTTTTTTATTATATATCTAAAAAAAAGCCGTCCTCAAATGGGGCCAATGGGCGCATGTAGTATAGAAAAATTCGACATATAGGAATTCCAACACACAGTGTTTTCAAACATGTTTATGTTGCCAATGCGTTTTTTTATGGTACACGCATCACAGCTGTTAAGACAGCTTTTAGATACAGTATCCTACACCATCATCCAGCAAATTTTGGTTGTGCAATGATTTTAGGAGTTTTTGAACCGTAAATAATGATGGGCAATATAGTGTCAAAACTGAAATTTATCTACCTTTTTATCATTGGCCAGGAAAGAACACCTCATGTATTGGAAACTGCCAAATCCAGCATGTTTCCCACAGGGTGGACAGCACCAGAATTGGAGCCCATAGTGCGCACAAGCCATCAAACAAAAAAATATTTTGTTGACAGGCTTGACAGTTTCAAATCTGTATTCCGAAGGCATACATGATATCCAGTCAAGATAATAATGTTATCATTTCTTCAATAGACAACTAGAAGTTGGTTATACATAAGTAATAGTGAAGAATCAGTCATCTTCAGCATAGGTAACCAACATTATGATGGTTCACAGTTTCACCAAACATGGTTTGTCGATTGACGACTGAAGATTGTCTCTTGGATGCTGGAGGCTCCTCATTACTGTCACTCCAATTTCATCTCTTCGAACAATCAATTATATGTTACCCGGTAGGTATATTTCAAGGCATGTTACTTCTTTGGATGTCGTCATCATGCCCTTCTTCCTCCTCGATAAAGACCCTTGGTTCAAGAAGCAGCATCACTAAATCTACCTCCGTTTCATAATTTTCTTCACCTAACTCAGCCTCCACAGTTTCTTGAATCTCCTGGTATGCATTGACAACGCCGAATGTCGTTCACGTCTTCTTTTACATGAAATTCACTTTTTTTTAAATACGAAAATATTAGGTCTTATGTGCCCATTGGCCCCAATTGGGGACACCGCTATAAATAGTAAAATATAAGTACCAAAATACTATAAAATATTGATTATTATGCAATATATATAAAGAATATAATTTAAACTAATATTTATAAAAGAAAAAACTGTCATCGTAAGTTAAATAAATAAATTATATAATATTCAGTTTTGTTGAAAACTCCAAAAAAATAAGTCCCACAAAACAGTTAAAAAAATTACAATAATATGCTTGTGAACGATAAGTTATATTTTTTATTATTGAGATGCACTATTATACTGTACAAATTCGCAGTGTTAAATGCAATTTTTTTTTAAATTTTAAAATTAAAAATCATTTATTTGGCGTCCTCATTTGGGGCCGGAGGGCGTAAATGGGTTAAAAGCAAGTGATCTCTTGTACATAAAAATTGTAAATTTGTTTATGTAAATATAAAAGTGATATTAAGGCTGAAAATAAATATCATAAGTAAATTAATAAGTATCATAAGTTGTTTTATTGTTGTTTAGGTAGATTGTAAAAAAAAACCAACAGTTAATTACTATATAACAAAAACAATTTATTTACTATAAACATTATAAATACATTTTTGTATTAACATTTATTATTATGTTGTACTGGTTTCCTCTCTGACACTTGGCTGGGTTTCCTGTAACGCCAGATCTGAGGGTGGTGCAGTTAATGTGAATATTACAGGTATTCTTGATAACACTGGATTCCCGTTTTTCTCCAGTAACCTTATCCATGACAACAGAGAATCCCTTGATGAAGTTCCTGCAATAAGATACATACAATCTTAGAGATATTTTGTGTAAAATTTGTGTGGATTGATTTCTTGTATTTAAATCTGAGAGTGTTATCATATAACTTAAATAAATATTATGAAATTGAATTGAAATTGAACCTGTAGCGCATGCTGCAAGTATTGTGCCATCATCCTGTTCATGCACAGTACACTTTACTGCAGGTAACTTTGTGTTGCCTATGTAGCCAGGTATGCCAGGTGGTTTCTCTATATTTGATACATCTGGAATTGGAAAGAACTTATTATTACACAAAAAGTTTTAATATATCACCTGTGTTTCATTCCTGATGCATCATCTATACAACTAAATAAAATTTAAGTGTGTAACATAAAGATAGCAAGTTTTTACTAAATGGGGTAACAATAACAAAAACACAATTAAAAACCTTTCTGAACATTGTCTGTCTGTTTATAAGTAGGCGGCTGCTAGTAAGATAATAGTAGGGGTGAGAGCCATCCACACCCCTACAAGTCTGGTGATGTCTACAAGGCATGAAGATAAGAGTATAGGGAAAGGGAAAATTAAAGGAGAGCAGGAGGAGGATATTATAGGTTTACTGTCATTATAGACTTACCATCAGGGTCTGTGTCATCTTTTATTTCTGGCCTGATTTTACCGAGGAGAATGAAGTAAGTGACAAGTTGATCTCTTAAATGCAAATCAAAGGGCCCTTTGATTACGAGAGGCTCATCGGGTGGTTGCTCTTCAAGGAGGACTTTTTGCATTGAGCTTTGTCCAGTCACAATCCATGTTTTGTCCAATGATGCTTCTATTTCTTCTGTCTAACAAAAACGAAATTTTGCATCAATTATCACATATAAAGATTGGAGTTCCTATTTATTGTGGAATGTGCTTATCATCTCATTACTGTCAATGCAGTACAGGGAAGCACCATTTTAGCTTTCAGTATGTCTTGAGGTAACATCTTAAGATATATAAAATGTGAAGGCGAAGGAAGGACTGACTGACATAGTGATCTATCAACTCACAGCCCAAACCACTGAATGGATTGGGCTGAAATTTGGCAGGCAGGTAGAGTAGTTATACAGTAGGCATCTGCTAAGAAATTATTACTCATACCGAAGCAAGGGTGTGTCACTATTTGTCATAAAATAAACATTTGTATTACTGACAAATTTAAAATACAGGAAAATATCTATAATATATGATTAAACACAATTAATACAGAAACGAACTAATGTTACATGTCAATTTTAGATCTATAATTTGGATTAAAAACTTCACCTGCCACACATCAACCACAGTTGCAGGGTCCACTGATGTGATCCTCTGTATGGCCAACTTCGCCAACTCCATTGTGTCTTGTGGTAGTTCTGGTGGCAGGTACCAAGGTGTCAAGTTCTTGAATTTGGGCATCCAGTACAGCATCCGCCAGAACTTCCGCAGTGGGATACCACGCCGGCCAAAGATGTTCAATAACATTTGCTCCATTTCACTGTCGGGCATTACTCCTACAAGTAATTTTCAATTATTTATAATTTGTTGTAGTACCATCAGTACAATAGCAAGCTTAGACGAGACCATGTATCAACAAAATTAGTATGGCAAAATGAAAAGTATAGAACCTACATACTCACACATTGAACACACTATAATTAAGTACACATTCACTCACCATTATCTTCCATTTGCTCTAACAAGTCAACAGCACACTGCTGTTGTTTTGGATAATGCATGAATTCAGCTTGAAAAATATTTGAAGGTATAAACTTCCCTTTGGGCAACACATCCACTAAAGCCTTATACACCTCTAAGTCTTTCTGCACTCCAAACTCCTTCATTCGGCCTAAAGCAGCATAAATAAACTCTACATGGCCCCTTCGTCTGGTATCTCTATCTTCAAATAGTTTTATCACTTGTAAATAAGTTTTCTTATCCTTAAGTGGTTTGGTTGCAAAGGGGTCATAGGTAGCTACTCTTTTTTCATTACTCTCCCATCTCTTCATCATTAAATTAGAGGGTTTTGTACGTAAGAATGTCCTTAGAATCTTAGTAGCCATTTTGAGGTTATATTAAATATTATGACTGCAAGCCGCTAAAACCGCACACTAACAATTAATTTGTATGAACCGCGAAAATGTTTAACATTGTTCATACATGTATGTAAGCATTTTATATCTAGGTATTTGTTACACTTTGAAGTAATTTCGGTTCCAAGTATTTCGGAAACAGAATTGACAGTAAGTTTAGTTCACCAGCTGACATTGACAGGGACGGGTGTATCGTTCATTCATTCTTTCCATTCACTTTACAGTTCTCCCTCCATTTTCTTCCACTCATTCATTTTCGGTAATGTAAGCCCATTCATTCACTTCAAAATAGTCCGGTTTAGCAAGTAAGGAGGGATAGACGTCTGCTTGCAGAAACTTTGTTTACGTGTTCAAATACGAAAGTTACGGATAATTAACAGCAACTGTGAGAAGAAACTAACTTAAAGTGATGTAATATAGATTATAATAAGTTCTTAAACGATTGATATTATAAATTGCTTGTGATTTCATAGAAAACATTAATAGAAAGTGTAGTGTGGGGAAAAATGTGTAAATTCATAGTTTCTGGTTTTGTTGTTGTGTTTATGCTAAATTTAAGCGGTAAGTCAAACGTCTTTACTTTTGATTTTATTTTGCTAGTATGTAAATGTATAAGAGATACAAAATAGGAAGATAATACCTGTAAGAAATAAATACCCACGTACAAAAACAAACACATAACGTAAAATAAAAAAATATAAGTACCCACATTATTTCAAAAACTGTGTTTTGATCTCGAACCGCTTGAACAAGTGGGACCTTTATGTCCGATTACTTTTCTTATTTACTTAATTGATTGTAATAAACTTTGTGACAAGTGTGACGCAGATATAGCCTACATAATAAAATGAAACACAAGGTTATGGAGTCTCACGTCATTCAGTGTGTACAGGCGGTCGCAACAGCGGTTGCACGTGTTTAAAAAACAACCAGTGTTAGTGGCCAAGGTGTTCGCGTATTCTTATCAATACTTACTAGGTATTTATTTACATAGGTATTATATTGCGTACGATAATTCTCGTTTAAGCGAAACTATGAAGTAGTTGTCATACACTCAGGACTTGCTTAGTTATTTCTTATCAGTACATTCTTAAGAGAATGTTGTACCCAGTTCACGGCAGTCGATTAACTTAGTTTGCTAAAGTATTAAATTACTACAATAAGGAGATGCTAAATATTGAAATGTAGATAATTATGATTTCATTTTTAATTCGAGGGTATAAAATATGATATGATATGATAAAATGTTTTGGTATTATGGAGATATTGTAACTAGCGTATGCACTTATTTTTTTTATTGAATTGCATTCTTGAGCAAATACTGAGATGATTGAGAACATATACATACCTATAGCTATCCTCTTGCACCTGGGCAAGAAGTACCAAGATACAGGTTTTGGTCTATCAATAAAATATGGACTGAGCACGACCTACAACTTAGGTATTTCATTACTTCAAAATAAAGTTGAAAGAAGAATTTTTTTTCCTAACTGATACGAAGCCGATGGCTTGGAATAACCTCGTCATCATCATCGGACTTGCGGGGGAGCGCATGGCTCTCACCCCTAAAAGAAGACCTATCTCAAGATCATTAAACATTATACTTTTTAAGTTGTTTTGATGAAGACAAAATTTGTACACGACTCAACTGACAGTAGCGTACCTACAATAATAAATCATTGGCTCCGATGTCGTCGCGTGAGTTTGTTTGCTTACAATCTTCACGGTTGTGACGCCATGCAATTTTTCTGGGTTCAATCGTAGTGCTATGAAATAGTAAATCATTTTCGTTCTTGACTAATATTCAATTGTTTTAAACTTATATATATATCTAAAATAATCCGTCTTAAGTTATGAATAATAGTAGATAGAAATGTATGACTTTGTAATCACGTCATGGCTAACAATATACGTTTTATAAAGTTTCCACGCTTGCTGAAAACATGAGTCCCAAAGTCGTTATGACTCTAATCTTCGCACACTTCATGGCACAGCGTAGCAATTAGCACAGAAATGATAATGGCCAAGATGCGGTGATCTGAGGCAAAAAGTTGATGCTAGCTACTATTTATTCGGAACCTACCATTATAGTATATGGATAGGATTTTTTATTCAGTGGATTCAGGGCTTCAACATTTATTCATGAATCCTCATTCCGTACTCACGACAATAACGTGTGGTAATTGACACATTGAGATAACAAATCTCAATTTCTAACTATTACCTGTTGTTACTCTTTTATATTTGCAAGTCGTGTGTAGACTCTTTGTCGCACTACTAGCAATTTATTTTGCAATGTATGTGTGTGTACCTAAGCGCAATGACTCAGGCATAATATGGAGATGATTTAGTATTTTATACAAAATGCACGTTTAATAGAGCCTTTTGAAATACAGGGTGGCCAATGAAAACTGTACACATTTTCTGATTACGTAGGTCCGTCCAGCGAACGTATTAAGTTGCTATGAAACGGCTCATTAGTACTACGATCTTCAGTTGAATTATCTGTAATATTTTAAAATTTCACACAAAATTTTCAGCTGAATAGCGATCTTATGAATAGACAAAAAGAAATAAAACAGTACAAGTAGGCATTTTCTAAAGAAGCACACGATTATTTTTTATTGTCATTTAGGTAAGTGCAATCATAGCTTATCTGTTATGTGAAAGTGTAAATAATTCACGTTCATTGAAATAAAGATAAGTTTTGAAATAAAAGTAATTTTACGGATTAAACTCGCGTGTAATGCTATTCTAAAAATTTTAAGACTCACTCGACTAAGGCCTTATCGCCCTAGTTTAGGGTAGGCCCGTGCCCCAGCAGTGGGGACGTATATGGGCTGATGATGATGATGATGAAAAATTTTAAAAGATCCGAAGTTTCGAACTCTTTACAGCGCCCGTGGTCACGGGCAAGACTTGAATAATGTTTAGAGTAGGTAATACACGCGAGTATAATTCGTAAAATTAGTTTTATTTCAAGATTAGAAATTTCGTCAGTGCTACTATTTCCCGAATACGTATGTTAGCGTAGGCGAGGTCGTCTGACATAAAATCTAAAATATTAACGAAAATGTACGTGTAATAACGTAAATTATGGCACTTATATTTGCTTTGGTCATGTCGGGTTATCGTTTCGCAGGACTATAACTTCTAGGGAATAGAGAATGCACCTGCAATGCATGAGTAGGCATAACCACATTGGTTACGATACTTTTCTGTCTCTCGGGTTACGGCCACGGCTGCACCGTGGCCGTAATCTGAAAGTCAATTAACAGATTGGTAAATTACGAGTGCAATTGCAAGTTTTCCTGTGATTTTACGGCACCCAGTATTGCGGGCTCGTCTCAGTCTTGGCCAGTTTATTTACGTGTTGTTTATAGGTTGAGGCGTGGCATCACTGGGCTGGTAGCCAAACACCCACGACTTACGTAGCTCTCATTGATGTTATATTCGGCGAAAACACAACTGTGCGACAAAAACACCAGAAAGGTGACTGACTGAGATTAATCGTGATAGTTAGTAGAGTTTCAGCAATACAACTTTATTGTCTATACTTGAAACCACGCACTGAACAAAGAGTTGTTGCTGAAATTGAGATGGCTATGAATTATTCAAGGTTTTCTAAAGAAACAAGCAAACATCTGGTTAATTTTCATGAATCTTGTTAAAGTTTCGTTATTTCTCATTCGAGTGACAATGAGAGTTATGAGGGATACGTGTGCTTTGTCTACGTGAGAAGCTGTTGGTTGAAATGTTGGTCAATACAGGTACTTATAATTTTTAAATACCCACCGGCCAGCGTTATGTCGTATCAATCAGTAATCAGTATTATTCATTGTTGACATCGTCTATTTGTTGAATTAATATTCAATTAATGTAATAATTTTGGAGTTGATGGATTTAGTAATTAAGAACGCGGGTATGTGTAGGCAGATGTATTATGTTGGGAATTAATTCACAGCCTTTAGCATTACACTACACTGTAGTCATCGCGAATGATTAGATACGCGTGTCTATTGCCGTATTAGCCATATCAATTATTCGGGGCTGCCGGGCTACGGGGCCCTACAAACGTTCAAAGTGAATAAGTTTAGTTCAAAATGAAAGACCTATATTTTATACCGTCTTTCATTTTGGACTAAACTTATTTTTTGTACAGCGCCTCACCAAAGCATGTACGCCACTGACTGTCATTTAGTTATTCGACTGACGTTACAAAAAACTTAAATTGTTACAATGGGAAGAAATGTTGTGGGACCAATCAGGAAAGATGTAATTTTGTAATATTTATCACAAATATAAATAGAATTAAGAATGGGTTAATGTACTTGTGTTTATTGATCTATTTGTTTATGTTTTCTCGATGATTTTCCTCTAGTGCCTACGTACACTTACACAACAGACGCAACGGGTTCAATTAACAACCAATTTTATTGAACAGAACGGCAATGAATGGCCATCATGACAATTTTAAGTGCTTTAAGAGCGTTCCGCACCATGTTACTTGACCATTCGCTTGGATTCGTTTAGTAGTAATTTAACGAAACATACTGCGTTAAATTATAATTAAAATAGCCAAATAAGTTGATTGTGCACCGAAATGTATTTTCTTTTAATTTTCCAATATATTACAATGGTACAAGTAATGGTTATACAAAATTATGGTCATCCGGCCATAAAGCTAATTTGATATCAGTTTTCAGTGTTTCCGTAATTCGCGGAATTTTAGATAATAATGGAGTAGTAGATAATGACATTGTATCACCTAACAATAATAATTACATGAAATAATAGTTGACCTTAACGCATCGGAATGAGCACAGGCTTGATACTTGTTTTCCTTTTTAGTAATCAGATGAGCATTACTAGAGGTGGTCTAGAATACTTAAATTATACTATGTGGAATTTAAATAAATTACCTATATATTAATCATCATATTGCTCTGATAAATAAGTATCTATTAGCTAACTAAGCCTTTAAAATCCCCCTACCTTATAAATCACATAAAACCCGCTATTTCTTGTCTACAGTTTTTTAATTAAAGTAGATAAAGAAATCCAAAAAAAGTTCTTTCATTTTCGTTTCGAGAATTTGAATATTATTTAAATTGCGTATAATACTATACTTCTTACTAAGTACAAGCCCTCATATTGCATTACCCGACAAGGGTAACTAAGTATTTAAGATCCTGTAAAACAATAACACCTGTAACAACACTTAGTTCGCAATAAAAACTTTGACTTTGACTTACAAAGTGTGAGAAATGGGGTATGTTTTAAAAGTACTCAACGGTACTAAATTATGATGCAGTTTTTTCTATAGAGGGAGGGATTTAAGAGGAAGTTTTTTTTATAAATAATACCATAAACGAAGCAAGACCGTAGCGTTACTGAATTATAATGGATAGCCATTATAAATAGTTATAGGTATATACGAGTGTCTACCTAATTAGGGCTCTTTTGTGTTTTTCCAAAAGCGACAATGCCATCGACAACTCATAAATTTAAAAAAAGAATGTTTAAAGTTACATTCATCGCGGCCATTCATTAATTTTATCTGTGTTTTTTTTCCAGCGAAAGGCTCCGTTCAATTATGGCCCTCTTTGATTCAATAGCCTCCCGATGAATATCGATGATGCCCCGTTTGAAATGCACTGGAGCACTCATTTCGCCACAGAAATATTCAATACTTACTTAACTGCTTTCAATTTATGTCCACGAAGTTGCTTGTACGTGAGGGCGACTTAGCGTTTTGTGTTTTATTTTTCATCGTAGAAAATACAGCCGTTACCGTGACAGCCTATTATGAGCTGCTCGATTTTTAATTTTTATATTAAACTGGTGTAGACTGCAGAGAACTAGGTAAAATTGACATTTTAAACATCATTGTATTTAGTAGAAATATAAGCGCAATAATTGTATTATGATAAAAAAACTTCATGAAATAGAAATGTTTATAATTATCAAAAAAAGCGTCGATGGCCGAGTGGTTAAGGTCGTTGCTTGCCATGCGAGAGATCGCCAGTTCAAACCCCGCCAGGTACCAATGTGTTTTTCAAATTTGAAATTCATATGTACCATCATTCCACACTTTAACGGTGAAGGAAAACATCGTGAGGAAACCAGCACACCTGAGAGATTTTTCTACGGTGTGTGAAGCCATGTCAGAGGCCTAGGGGCGGTTTAAACTCTGACACCAGGTTGTTCATCAACCATACGATAAGAAGAAGAATTATCAAATTTATTATTAGCTGATTGAACTCATTCTATTCTGAACAGGTATATCTGCCCACTGCAATATTGCATTAATTATAAACGCAAAAGAAGTGTACCTTTCCATTTATTCTCGATACTGTTCACAAATGCGGGCACACAATTTTATACAATTCGTAGGTGTAGTATTTGGGTTAGTGGTTAATTTCGCATGTTGAAGTCTCAACTTAATTAACTGTTGCATGCACTGTGGAACCGGAAAGCCGTGTGCTGCTACAGTAGTTGATACGTCCATTAAAACATGCATTATAAAGTTAAGTTTGCTAAGGACACATGTTTAACTGTGTCCTACTTAACTGTTCCTTTATTTCAATTTTACTGTATTGTTTTAAGAGGTTAAAGGCGATAATAATGTGTTTAAGCATTGACTGTAAGAAATGATATGATTTAATGATCTTAAAATCAGGAAAAATTGTTTTTAATCTGACGAAATATGTGTAGCATAAGTCAATATGAATGCTATATTGCACTATAAAATCAGTGAGCAAATAAAATGTAGACAAATTACGTAAAAGGAATATAAATTGAGGATAATTCACTGAATAATTAAAACACTCTTACGTCAAGTAAGTGATAAAGGATACAACAAAACGTGGTAGGTGTAAAAGAAAAAATCCAAAGCTTCAATTACAAAATAGCAGTCTCCATTACCGAGAAATGTGCCCCTAGCTATTTGTTCAATAAACATTATTGGCGATAATCTATTGATTCATTCTTTCAGCCGAAGGCTAATCGGGATTTATGAGGTAAGCCGCATAGTTTGGGGTGCGATTCCACTCGGATGAAATTGTTTTATCCAAATTTATCGCCCGCAAGAGGACGGCTTAAATATTTCCCGAATGAAATCTGTAACGTATAAACAAAATATAAATATAAACGTATGAAACTATTCCCACGGGTGATGTGCCTTTGTATCGGTGATCAATACGGTTACGTTTTCATGCATTGGAGCTAACATCATCGATTTAGGAGTTTCAGTGAATGGTACACCCATCCCGTACCGAAGACAAAGACAGCCCTTGATTGATATTTGGTCTAGCATAATACTTGTCATTGAGCTGTACCTAGAATGTAGGTTTATAAGTAGGGTTTGCAATTAAATAGATACCTTTTTTCATGCCTGTAACAACAATAAGGTAGGTAAGTAGGTATTTATGGAGTTATTTGAATCATTTTTAAGCAAAATGAGTTTGAATGAGTAGAGAAGTGAAACCATACAAATGGATAGCTCCTTGCGTAATTTAATGTATAACATGAATTTAAATGGGTGTATTATTTAGATCCTAGGATATTATTGAATACAAGTTCGACTTAGGTTTTTTTACCTATAGATAATTTTTTTTCTACGCCATAATATCTTGTCATTTTAAAATACATGTCCTTCAAATCTTTAAAATAACAAATTTTATAACAACTTCCTGTACCTTCGAATAATCTATCAAAGATAAAGTGCCCACTATCAAGATTAACCAATATTTTCTCAAAGATTTGGCAAACGAAGCAAGGTTATAAAAGGTAAATGTAGATGTATAAATAATTAAATTGGTGATTTCATATAAAAACAACATCAGACTTGTACTTAAAATACTTGTACTAACACTTACCTACCCAGAAAAGTCATGTAGATACGCTTAAGATTATGTCTGATTGATAGCACTTATCTACTTCTATGCGCCCTCCCCCAAAATTCCCATAGAATTTATGCGCAAATGAGATGATTAGTGGTTACAGTAAAGATCGCATTAGTGTCGGACGCGATAATGAGCCTCGATTTCCTTACAAAAGTTGCGATGGAGTCAGCGGTCCGTACAAAAAGTTATCCCATCTGAGAGCGATGACAAATGACGGCGCGCCAGCGTCGAGACATCAGTAAAATGGCCGATTTGCTTCGTGATCATTCAGTATTTTAGGATGACTATACACAGGAGGTACATTTTTCCACTGTTTTTTTTTTTTCGATATACACCGTGAAATTTTAGTGGTTGTTTTCCCGCAGTAAAATGATTCTATCTTAGTAGTACAATAGATTTGTGCAGTTCTTTTTTGTTAAAATCAATAAATGCCGGTTTTACGAAAGGTTGAACCGAAACTCAAAAGCACGTTCGAACCGCTTTATGACTTAGGGTGTCGAGCTTCTTCAGCTTTAAGCATCGATTTCATGCGGCAAGCAGTACCTTATTACGTCACATCTTATAAAAGAACGATAGCTTCTCTCGTTTTCGAGTTGGAAAATTATTATTTTGAAAATTTGAAAAAAAAAAAAATTATTTCGAGGAATTATTTGCATGATTCGATAGTATTACTAAAGGCAAATCGTTCTGCCACGGGAAAACAACCACTAAAATTTCACGGTGTATATTAATTTAAGCTAAAATTAGTCTTTATGGGTCTACACGCGATATTAGGAGTAGCAAATTACAAAAAGACTAATTTTAGTGTAATGGAACGCGAAAGTCTAAAATCTTATATATTCATTTAAGGTTATTTAGGAGAGTAATCTTATACGCCGTGGTAATTGACGTCTCTTCAGTCATTTGTTAAAAATCCATTCAGGCATTTTATTTAGGTTTCACACAAAATTAATTTCTATATAATCTCTACTCACACAATGCAAACATCTCTAACTTGTGGATTAGCTCTAAGCAATACGATTTTATTTGTTATATAAAACGTACATAACCAATTCACACGAGTACATGAAAAGAACGTCGTGTAGTACTAGTAAAATATTCATAAATCACATAAGGTAAATGGGTAATAATGCAAATTATTTGCATCATTACACATTTACCTTATAGGTATGTCAGTAGTTAGCTCTTTAGTGCAGAGTTAGCAGTATAGATCATTGTAATTTTCTTATTAATGAAAATACCTACACAAAAGTAAAAGTTATCATATAAGAACTATTGTTAATCTGTAACTATAGTTCTACTAAGAAAATCCAGTTAATCTGTAACTCTTCTCTGTTTACCACGAAACTCAAACACAATAGTCAAAGCGTGGCTGGTATGCATCCACCCTTACGACCTCTCCCCCGGGCCGGTTACATAGAGTCGTTTGGGACGGGGACATCAAGCCCATTTTTCGCCACGTCTTCCCAGAACAACGAGCTATCCCGATATTGACTATAAATCTATTGTTTTCGTTAAACAAGCGCAGCCGTTTTATGCGGATCGTAACTTCGGTTAACAGCGGGCGTAAAGTTTTGAATACGTGAGAAAGTTGAATGATCTGCATCTGGTAACTGGCAATGAAAGTCCGTTTAACGACATTGACTAATTAAAATTTAATATCAGCTAGAAGTGGCTGAGGAATGAGCCATTAGTACTTCCTAATGGCGAATTTGCTATCATATCATTTTCCCTTTTTGTTTTACTTATTCCGTTAGTACTTTTCAATGCAAGTAGTCCTATTGTTAATGTTGTGTTATGAGTACCTACAATTATTTAAAATAGTTTACAATTCACATGGAAAGGGCTCCCTCGCAAAACGTTTATGCATTCGTTGATCTATTACATGGTTTGCGTATCAATTAATATGTATTTAGTGACAAATTATATCACAGTTAGTGTGGTGCGCTGTAAGATAACATCGGCTAGCGTGCGTCTAGATAATGTATGTTTAGAGCCCAATTCGGATCACTTCGGTAGATAACGTATCATATCATATCGACCGAGGAAGTTTCCTTAAACACGCCGTTAATTGTTTGTTTATCAAACGAACGACACGAAAGGAAACAAATAAACTTCTAAATTAATCTTGTTGAGATGCGCGTAGGTGTAACTTATGATGAACTTTTTAATTTCATTATTCAGTATGTTTTAATGTCATTGTTCAAAATAGCCTGTTTCCATAGAGAAGCGTACTCATATAGGTCATATATTCTACTGTTAAGAGGTGTTGCTTACTTTTAGTTATTTACTCGATTTGATGAACTGTAATTTACTGATTTTCATATGTGTGACCATAGTAAATGGTAATCTATAATATAAAAACGAATCGCAAAATGTATTGGTAAGCGCATGACTCAACAACGCCTGAACCAATTTGGCCAATTCTTTTTTTTAAATGTTCGTTGAAACTTGAAGTCCAAAGATGGTTTTTACGGCGAGAAAAATCGAATAACTGCCGGGAAAACCCTAAAAACAGCCCTTTTCTTTTTCACATTTTTTTTACAGGACGAAGTCTGTCGGCTCAGCTAGTAATTAAATAATAACTGTTCATTTGGGATAAACAACCTGTATACATCCCAAATTAGATCAGTTTTATTTGTATAGCAGATTTCCAAGTTGATTTTCTGTGCGATTTGCAACAAGATTAAAATGTTTGAAAAGTGACACTGTGATGGGAACATTCACAGATATGATATCTCGACAATCGGCAAAATTCAAACAGACTTATAGGTACTGTGTCATTCAATAAATTAACTGTCTAGAACTTATAGTTATCGAGTCAACGGACTGTGGCGTGGAAGAGTGATAAACTTGATAAATATTACGGGATCACGCCACCGCTGATTTAAAGCGCGGAAATTCACTGCTTGTCTTACATTTGATATAAACGTTCTTTCGTTATCATCATCATCAGCTCATATACGTCCCCACTGCTGGCACGAGTCTGTACTAAACTAGGGTGATCAGACCTTAGTCAACCACACTGGCCAAGTGCGTGTTAGTCGACTACACACACAACCTTAGAATTTCTTCATAGGTGTGCAGGTTTCTCACGATGATTTTCCTTCACCGTTAAGGCGTCGAATAATCGTACATATGAATTTCAAATTCGAAAATACAATGGTACGTGGTGGTTTGTACTGGCGACTTCTAGCAAAAATGATCTTTACCATTTGGCCTTACAAGATCTAACTGTCTTATTAATAGCAAAGCAAAACTTACGCTGACAAAATGATTTATCGATGCAGAGAGAAATGTAATCATGAAAATGGATTCATTTTAATTATTTCGATAGGACTTTAATATTGTGGTCGATTAAGGTCAGGGGGAAAATTGTTTGCAGATTAAAAATGTTCCGATTTCACAAGTTAAATTAATTTTGAAAGTAGGTAAACGACAACTTTAATCTCCGTCATTTTGTGAACGTTTCATTATCAATTTATTTCTGTTCGGTATTGTACCGAATAAATGTCCCGTTAATATGAAATTCTTCTCTAGCCATTAATTGTATAATCTTTTTTTACCGCAGAATTTTGACTAAGGAGTTTTAAATTTTATGGAAAAGTCATTCAGATTAATATGAATTCCGGCCAAGGCAACTGAATCTTCGAGGTGCAACCTTCATAATTAAATTATAATAAAATACAATGAAAACTAACTAACTAACCAAGCTGTGCCTACCCTCTATGAATACTGAGAATTTCAAAGGCATTAGCAATCATATAGACTTATTTGAACTTTGAATTTCCGTAGTCAAAATAAGTATTCGACAATAGAAAACTGAAACTGTCCGGGATATTTACCATGTTGTTTTCTTTTAATGAGCTCCCTAATCCCGATATTTCGGCACTGTTGCAAGCGCCATAATCACGAGTTCACCCATAACAAAACAACATGGTAAATATCCCGGACAGTTTCAGTTTTCTAATGTGTGTAACCATGACAGTTTAAAATTATATATTCGACAATATTATGTTAGAACGTGGGTTGTTAAGGGTTTGACAGAATTTACTGGAGCCCTGCATTGCCTCAATCCGGCACTGGATACTCAATAAAAGTGACATGGCAAGTGCCACCGACTGTGTGTGGAGGATGCCGGGAATGGCGATTGTTGTGTGACCTTGTAATACCTGTTCCATCGGCGAATGTGCGCATGCATTTATAATGAAGAGTGTTTCATTTTTAATCGAATCGGCAAACTATAAAATAAATTGATTTCGGGTTTGGCAGCGCCAAATTTGTTTTATGATAGATTAATATTGCTTTTCATAGAATATTCTGTTAGGTGGGTAAGTGAGTATGATTTTTTCAGACACTATCTACATTTTTAAACCAGTAGGGAACGTAATAAATATTATGTAGGTAATTATAAGATAGTTTTAGCTCAAAATTTGATAATAATAGTTGAGAAAAGAAATCCTTACGTATGGATGTATGGATGTATGTATGTATGGATGTTCGTTACTCTTTCACGCTCAAACTTCTGTACCGATTTTCATGGATGGGATGATGGTAGCTGGCACTCTGGAATAACATATAGGCTACTTTTTTCGTTTATAGATTTTTATAAAACGTGGTAGCTGGCTATTTTAATACATCATTGCTACTAAAACCCATTAATACGCGTACAAAGTCGCGGGCAGCCGCTAGTACATAATATTTATGCTGTAATGTATGTAAGTACACATTTTTTGGGACTAATTACTAGATTTCAGGCAAGTACCTAATGCCAGAAAAAAGTAAGCTTTTGATTTGCATACCTATGTTATTCCGATTGCCTAAATGTCGGAAGCCGTGAACATATTTCTATTTCACTTCATTTCCATTTAAAATAAATTTAGGCCCTCTAAAAGGTGATCGTTTTTTAAATAAAAGGTAGACCTTTTCCAATTACGTCTGGCCAGAGCGTAAAAGGCTTACAATAAAAACAAAGGACTTTTTGGAAATTGATCTGGCAAATGTACTTTCACCTGAGTAGTATAAACAGGAATGTTTTGAAAGGACATGTGATTTTAGTGAGTCTAGTGTAGAAATATTGTTAATGGGTGAAGATAATAACGTTAAAAAAACTTTAATAACGTTATAAACAAAAATTTAAAAACACTTTAGTGTTTTCTAGATCTTGATAGCATAAAAGTTCCTGCGTTTCAAGCAGGAACTTTTATGCTTTTTGGTATTTAGAATAATTAGCATCTACCCAAAAACATTTTATTTTTGTTTTGGTAACTACTAAAAATAATTACTTTTTTAAACGGCCAGTTAAGTCCTAGACTAAAAAACCAGGATTGATTCATCAATTGAGAATTGTCCCTTTGCTTCTAAAAGCATGTTGAGTCAAACCATGTCGAAACGGTCTTCTTACAAGCTTTTATTTTATGATAACATGAGCCACCGTCATCGCAAGTCATTTTTGTCCAAAAAATCTACATTTGACTTTCAATCGTTTCAACTTCAAGTACCTAAATCTCGCTTCGAATGCAAGAAACAATAACTGCCGCCATTACTGCACCAGTTGTAGCGTTGCAGCGCATTTTGCGCAGTGACATCGCACAATACTCCATCTCGCATTGTACAATACGTCCTCCATGTTCGTTTTGTTAGATTTAACCCCAGAGCGTTCATTAGTCGGCTGTTCTAATCAGAGTTCCATTTGATGCCTTGTTAGGGCCATGGCGAGGGTATCGTTATAGTAAATAAGTGTTAGCCGAGACTACTTTATCACTAGGTTATATATTTCTTACAGTGGCTAAAGGTTTAGACATGGAAAATTTGCATTGAACGATACTTTAAGGAAAATGTTGATAATGCTTAGTATTAAAATTGATTCATTTTACGGGACTGGTCAATTATACTGCCTCTTATTTCTTATTTATCGATTTTAGCTAATAATTGGGTAGATACGAATATGTTTTATTTTCAGTACGCATATATAAACAGCTACTTACAAATTTAGATACTTATACTAAACTTTAGTGCTAAAAGTATCTAATATTACTTGGCTTCAATATTCAAGCCAGTCCAATAATGGACATTACTATAAGATAAAACAGCGAAGTGCAATTCGTAGGTAAAGGTACGATATATAAAGACTGCAGTTGTGTGCAGCTGTACTGACCGAGTAGACTGTTCTAGAAAATTTACTTTGCAAGATTGGATCGAGCTTGATTGTTTTAGTGCTACGAATTGGTACAGTCAATTCCACAGAGGATTTTACATAAGGATCAGAGTTGAATACATTTTTAGTGCATGGATTTCATAGTGTACCTAACCTACCTGTTGTAGTAGTTTTGAAAGTTTGTAAGTGTCAATTAGTAAATGGCTTTCAGAAATAAATTTCCATGTAAGGTTTATTAAAAATACCTGAAAACTATAAAAATATAGATAACAAATCAGACGTATATACAGTGAAACCTGATTAAGTGGGACCTGGATAAGTGAGAAACCTCCATATCTAGTACTCAATCTGAGGTCCCAACACTTTGGCACTGCTATACCTCTGTTAGTGAGACGAAGCAAACCTCTATATCTGGGATTCGTTCTTTCGATTTATCTTTCTTATTTACCTCTGTTACTAAGACAGCGAGTGTATTTCATATGTACAAACCTCTGTTACTGGGATAATATCGAATTACTATCATACAGATGTTTGTTTGAAAAACGTCGGATAAAAATATCCGTTTATGAAAGTGGAACAATGAAGTTTGTGCGGAATTTAATGTGCCAAAATGTACTCTTTGTAGAATAATTCAGAATAAAAATTAAATTCAATCACAGTGTTCAGAAGGACAAGGAAAACTGAAATGTGTACGTTTATCAGAATATCCTGAACTTGAACAGTGTTTGCTAGCTTGGGTTAAGCAAGTTCGTAACAAACGCGTTCCCATAAGTGCACCGATGATGATTAAAGCTGATTTGGAACATTTACGTAACACATTTTTAATAATCGCACCTCTATGTCTGAAATAACCGTTTTTCTGACCTCTGTTAATGGAACCCTCTGTTATTGAGACAGATATTTATTTATACCTGGATATCTGAGACACTGGGTAAGTGGAATACCTCTATAAGTGAAACAATATTGCTGGTCCTTGGCTGTCTCACTTAACCAGGTTTCACTGTATTTCTCTTTTTTTCTGGAGTAAATACATACATTTTCAAAAAATATATCGCAGTCAGCTGCTACTTCTAAAGATGTACCTAAACTCGACCTTGTCGGATTTTATGGTCCGTGTAATAGCATAGTTATGAATTGATAAAGTGCTATATTGCCACTATCAAGATACTACTCGAAGCAACAGAACGGATCGATACAGTTTATAAGTGTATCATTCATCATTTTCATTCTATAATTTCAGGCAGGAAGCCTCAATAGCAGTCAATTCGATGATTTGATTGTCGTTATTGTATTATTATTTATATCTCTGACCCCGATGTCAGTATTAGACGTGGCATAGGTGCCAAGTTATTTTCGGGCGAGTCAATCCTACAATTTATCTGTTAATTGGCTTCTCTTACGTATTACTTACAACAAAAAAAACCTAAATTTTTAACGTCAAATCAGGAGATATTGATTATTTTAATGATGTTACGTAGACATTGTAACTACTTGCTAGGCAATCATTTTAGTTGCTTATTTAGTAAAAGGTTAACGATCAATCAAAACAAATGAAGTGGAAGCACGCAACGTCACAGCATCAAGGCGAGTGCAGACTTCCTATGGCTTGGAGCAATCAAATCAGTGAATTGTTCCTCTTAAACAATGCTCGGTATATTGGTACTAGATTATGTTTCGATTGAGCGAGAGTGTGTGGTTTATTCATACGGCACCCATACATCTAAAGAGATCGTACGATTCGCGTCGACCAATGGCGAGTGGCGACGTTGTGGGCTCGTCACCCCACCACGCAGCGTTGGAATGCATGGTTCTTAGAACGGCACTGTTAAAAATAACTACCTGTTTGTCGAGACGCACACGTGGTGACAACGGGTGACATCTGCGGGTCCGATCCGCGGCTTTCAGCGCTGAATAATTTAGTAGATTCTGTGAAAATTAGCGCAATCTTGGATATTTTCAGGTTGCATATACTGAAAATATCGATACATATGAATGTGTTGTATGATATACGTACATTTTAAATCTGTTTCAGAATTCTGTTTTGTTTTAAAATGGACGATTATTTCATTCATTTTTTGTGATTGTGGCCGTACCGTACCGTCGCTGTAATATGTTTTTTGTACGTATGGACATCGCAAATATTTTGTAATATTAATCGTTATTCGCGCATAACTAGCTTGTTTAGTCAAGACTTCGCAGGGGGTTTTTCCTCCGATTAAACTATTTTGCTTATTACCGTATCATATTCTATTCTATAATCTGATTTTAATTTTTTATTCTTGCACGTGAAATATATCTCGGAACAGATCCGCGGATCGGATCCCACCTAACCGTACTGTCATATCTTTCCCGTCCCCTCTCGTGTGCGAACAGCTGTTCGCGTGTCGCCCACGTGACTGCGCTTGTGACGCGTGCGCAGCCGTCTGTGGCGACTAGCGCCACTGAGATAGGGTTGCCAGATGTGGTTGCCAAACCTATTAGCTGGACAGAACTGTCAGTTTAGGCTTTTTTTTGTTCCTAACTGACATGCGATGATGGTTTGGAGTAGCCTCGTAATCATCACCGGCATTGCGGGGGAGCGGATGGCTCTCAAATCATATTAGGCGCACTTTTGGGCAGAGGCATGACACAAATAGTTTAATACGTGTTACACGTTATTAGAAGTAGCAAATACACAGGTAAGGTAGTGGGTTTCATCAGTTATCGATGCGGAAGAACATTAAAACCAACCTTTAAATGTAACGTTAAAGTTTACTGTTACAGTATATCATAAAAATTTGTTTAGATTTGAAGCTCTGATAGGGCACGATTGTATAAGAATAAGTGTAAAAAATATTTATTAACTTCAAAAGAGAAAAAGATTCAACATTGACGGAGAAGAATTATTCGCTCATTTTACAATTTTACTTAATACATAGGTATCTATAAAAGTAACATTATTGAGAATTTTGTGTCTGGATGAACACAGAAATTATACAGTTAGTTAAATTTAAAACTTAACAATACATTTTAGAAATCTAATAAATCCGGAGGCTAAGCAACCCTAAACACAGATAGCATGATATCATTAGGGCGGGTACCACTATCAACGTCTTGTTTTTCCATGGTGTGCGTATAACATGGTGTTTACCGATTGAAATCTTCCACATGCGTGATTACGTAGATAGAATGAATTAGGGACTTGAATCTAGTGTGTGTCATCATTTTGAAATGCGGTTAAATGAATTGTATAATTATTTTAATTTGTTATTAATATACAACGATTTTTAATTTGAAGAACTGGTCCTTTCCTTGATTTCGAAGGTTAGTTTAATATTATTCATATTATTTTTTAATACGGTGAGGTAAACCAGTAGATAGGTATGTTTAAACAATTCCTGGTGTGTTTGGAAACTAGTATGAATTTAATTACTAAATGAAGTAGTGAAGCTCGCTTTTTTGTCGACCTTAACAAAGTAAGAGGTACTGAGTGCGACTATATTTGTTACGAGATATAGTAGGAAAAAATGGAGCAGCGTTGTTTATTTTTTCCTAAAGGACACGTGTTTTTGAAGTCGGTTTAATTTTTTAAAATTATTAGCTTAAAATAAGTCTGTTCCAAGAGCACTCCCTAAATTTTCCCTTAAATAAAGTGAATCTCATCAAAGGTGTTTGAAGTATCACGGGCCTGACTTTGTACTCTTTGACGAGGAGACGTGAGGGCGTCTTGAGGAAGTACTCACTTTAACAGACGGGAAACTTTCGAAAGGTTAGATGTAATATTGAAATTGAGACTCGGCTACTCAATCCGTTGTAGAGGTTACAAATCAAAGTTTAGTGTAATAACCAGGCTACTCAATCCGTTGTAGAGATCACAAATCAAAGTGTAATAACACACTTGCACATAGTACATTTTGCCGGACTTACACACTACAACACTTACTAATTTCGATATTGAAAATAATAATAAATGTATTTAGATATTTTTAGTTCCATTACTTAATATATAGATTTGCAGTAAATAGAAAACGTTACACGTGCATATACAATACACACATAAATTGTGTGGGGACAACGGTTTTATATTAAGATTAACATTGTTGGTTTTCAATAAATTCTTTAAAAAAAATTGAGTGATTCTAATAGTATTAATCTGAAACTAGATTAGAATTTTGTTATGAGATAATTTTACTACTAGACACCAGACTAAACACCATTTGAGCTACATTCAATCGATAGATATTAGATCACCAGTAAACTTATTAGTTACGTTCAATAAGGGGTTTTCTTTGAAATTCATATTATAAGAGAATTTTTTGTTAAAATGTGATTTTCTTTGTCAACAGATGCCGTCAAGGAGCGCTGTAACCAACAAGAAGATCTTCTGCAAAGGTGTTCAATGGCATTACCAGTGTTGAGTTCACGAGAAATATCCTTCGCGCTCACACAGGCAGAACTAAATAAGAGTTGCATGTAAGTAAATAAAAAAAGACGTGTGGCACTCGGGGACTGCCGCGATAGCTATTGCATAGCATCGTCCGATTTCCGAGCAGCTCGTCTCGATTCGTGCGAGTTTCGTAGAGTCGTACAATAGGTCTAACCGCACGCACACAAACACCGTGCCGAAGTCTACCGAACTGAAACGACGTTAGACGATTGTGAGGTTTTCTTCGTTACGGAATTTCTTGGTTCGGTCGCCGCGCTCAAAGCCCGCGATAAAAGCTATGCAATAGCTAAAAAAAATTTACTGTTATCATATTTAAGATATCTGTACCGAATAAACGATTATTCCATTCTATTAAAAAACCTACTCTTTAACATCATACCGCATTAAAATAATTATTAACTACTAAGTGATCCACACTCGCTTCGCTTTGGGAAAAGTACACATAAATCCTTCTTTAATTATTTTTATCTATTAAAAAACTATCAATTCAAAATTCATTACGTAGTTTAGAACATAATAGCATTCCTAAAGACAGTAAGGAGGAGATGAAGCTTTTTTGTATCCTAAATGTAGTTAAGTTACGTGCGAAACAAAGTGAAAAGAAACAAAATGGATGCTGAAAAATTTATAGATAGCTGAAATTGCAGCTTTCCAGGCTTACAAGCCACTAACCAGCTAATTTAATAAGATAGTATCGAGTAACGCTTGTTCAACTTACATTTTGCGGCAAAACATAACGCTCGTACAAAGTTAGCTATTTGTTTCACTTGTGAAGGTAGAACTTGTGAAGCGTACTTCGCTACTCCGTTTGAAACTTCCCTCAATACAAACGAACATTTTGATTGTAAATATCTGAAAGTGGATCTTATGTTTTTATTCGTCTCGTTCGGTTAAGCCTTATCAACATGTTTGTTGATTTGTTTACGTTAATTAATTTTCGATTCTAATTATTATACCACTTGTATCTACTTGATACTTTTGAAGAGTTGGTACTCAACACCCGAAAATTAATTTGGATTCACACGTAATATAGATTTTGAAATGATGATTGCAAAATATGAATAGGTACAGCATTTTGAATATTGCCTACAATCGTCGATTGATCATGCATTGTTTACACATCATTAATGACAGTAGCGTTCAATGGTCCAGTCTAATCGAGTTCCCAGGTTCTAACAATTACATATAATTAGTAGCTAATTGATAATGGATACGATTAAATCCTATTAGTAGGATGTAGATATCTGATAATTGCATTTCGCGAAACCGTGTAAAATTATATTTTGGTTTTTAGAATAATATATACGTATATAGGAACAATAAGTAAATAATGTTTATAATGTCACATCATTTAACTTTTACAAAGGGAAAGAAGGTACTTTTCAGAGATTTCGTAGCATTTCTATTGTAGTACCTAGGTAACCGCGAAACAAAACCAAATGCATTCTGTGTGCTATGACTTTACTAAGGATTAAATAGTTACAGAGAAGAGCTTACAGTGCAACAAAATCTTTACATCCTTTTTTGCTTTATAAAACAGTCCTCTTTGCCATATTATTATCTCTCAGATCCCACATTTTTTGTATCTTTGCCTATCAGGCATAAACAACCCTTTTTACCAGTTGCTACCAATAATTTATTTTTATATTATGTCATAATTCATATGTTCAGGTATCTTAGAACATATATTTATTAACAAACAAAATGTTTGTTTATATGTAATGACATATTATAAAAAAAATAATGGTAGCAACTGGTAAAAAGGGTTGTTTATGTACTTTTACGAAATAAGTACGTACTAATTTCGTAAAAGAAAGAAATAAAATTGCGCACTCACTCAGTTCAGTCAGAAGATTACATTGATGTTAGGTATACTAAGCAAATCTGCCAGCTATCATAAAAGCGGTTCAGATAAGTTTATAGCAACTCCAAAGTTTGATCGAGCATTGTCTGCTGAGAACATCCGACGGGAAAATGTAGACTGAATATTTAGTCTGAAACCTACCTGTAGAAATAAATTATCACGATAGGTATGTCATGTCATGCATTAAATATCATGTAGTTTGATTCATTGAAGACTTAACATTTTAGTGCTATGACGAATCCTATTTTCATCATCATCATCAGCCCATATACGTCCCCACTGCTGGGGCACGGGCCTACCCTAAACTAGGGCGATAAGGCCTTAGTCGACCACTTAGTTTATCTAAATAGCAGTAGTATCGATATAAATTGGAAAACAACTCAGTCACTCAGTCTGCTTATTGTGCTTTCACGGAAAATATACTGAACCGATTAAAATTTTTGGTACGCACACAGGTACACGTAGTATAGAGCCTTTAAAGGGATATGTTATATTTTTAGCCGAAGCGCTACAAGGCAGTAATGTTTCCCCGAAAAACGATCGCGGTCGGAAAGCTAGCTTGGATTATTAATAATAACATTTCGCAAATCAGATTTTTGCCCAACCATAGTCTACTAAGTCTCTCAATTTGGTGCACTTGTCGGCGATAAATAGCCATTTGAAAGTCCCCAGCTGAGTCGAGTCGAATGGCCGCGGACACTTAATAGCGTGAATGGGGAATCAACGAGTCGTAGACGATTTAAGGGCAGTGTTGCGTACGCCGGTGAATACGAATGCGGTTGGGAATTACTTGCTCATCTTACTGTTCGCTTTATGTGAGTTAGTGGCCGGCTTGAGCAGGCTGTGGGTGGAATTGAAACCTATTTAGTTTTCATATACGTACATAGAACCCGCAAAAATACTCACCTGAGTAACTTCAGCTTCACATTTTTAACTTCAGATCCAATCGTCACATCAAAAACTCACAAACTCAATCATGATCATCAGTCTATCATTAATAACTATGAGAAGACCAATTTAAACAAACTTGAGTTTCAATTATCTAAAAAAAATATTATAGTAAATAACCTAATTTTTTCAGCGATTCGATTTTTTTTTCTATATTTACCGTAATCCTATATTTGTACAATGAACATAAATATGCGATTGGCTCCTAAAGATACCAGACCAACCTTGTATCATAGTTAAATAAGATCCATCACTACGACTACGGTACTAAAATGACGCACATACAACTACATTCGATTAGAGCAAGTGAATGACGCCACCCGTAATGTGAATCGTTTGTTGCAGCGAGCTGAATGCCGGGATCAAATGCATAGATAACTACACGAGCGTCTGTATGGAGAAACATCAGCAGAGGATGTTCAAGACGGTTTACTCTGGGATAGCGAACGTCGTCGCTGATCTATGCAACCCTGGTTCGTACCAGGACGAGTATTTGAAGCATGCGACGTGTGTGAAGCACGTGAGGCCTGAGTATGAGAAGTGCAGCAAGCGGTATGAGGTCACGCTGACCACACTCAGCGATTATCACAAGACGGAGCAGTACCAGACCGATGATGTTGGCGCCAGCCACGATGATTACATGCGGACTGTTTGCTGGTAAGTTTACATATTTGATCTTGACTTTTTTACCTTTAATACTATGGTTGAATAGTTTTGAAAATACTTTTTTGCGAATACTGGTAAGTAGATAAATACGTTAAATTCTAATTAAGACGGACTTCCTTACCCATATTATAAACTAGTGACCCACACTCGCTTAGTTTCGGGTGTATATTATACACAAAAACCTTCCTCTTGAATTCATATTTTTATTAAAATAACACCATCAAAATCCATTGCGTTGTTTTAAAGATTTAGCATACGTACAGACAGACGCGCGAAGCGACTTTGCTTTATACTATGTAGTGATGCGAAAGTTACTTGTGTCTGCCTGTAGCGCATGAACAAAAAACTGCTGAACTGATTTAAATGAAATAATGCGAATGGTAAGTACCTAGATAGAGCCTGAGAAAAAGCATAGGTTACTTTTTAACGACCTCGCTATGAGAGGGTAATGTTTTACACGATAAGGCAAGCGGAGTCGCAAGCGGAAAGCTAGTGATACTTAAAATCTTGTTACATGCTAGTTTTAGCTGTGAATAATAAGACAATACTATGTCGATCACTGGTATTTTAAGGTCGTGATGGGGGGGGCTTGAGTGGAGCCCATGAAGGCTGACCGCCGGCGGTGTTGTGAGTGGAGGCTATGCCAGGTACCACGACACCGCCTATAGGTGACGAGGTACACCCCGGTGTTTTAGTCGGTATACCCCCTGGGCATTGCAGTCCGCCCAGGAGTCGCGGCTGGCATTTATCATCTCTTCGCCAGTCGCTGGGGAGTCCGACACACCACCCGGGGAGAACCCCCTCTCTGGGTGACGGTGCGCAACGCATTTCACCGGGTTAAAAAAAAAAAAAAGGTCGTGATGTAATTCTGGAACCTGTGTACAATACGGCGAACGCTCGTGCACTTTAAGCACATGACTCTAGTTCTACCGGCACTGCCATTTCATTGCACGCGACATTACCTGACGTGATAGCGTTCTAATTGAGCCTACCGGAAAGCGTACTCTGTACTTCCCTGGCTTCAACGGACTGCTCAAATTAGTTTTCCATGAAAATATTCATAATAGTAAAGGTACCAAAAAACCTTGATCGGTAATAATACCAATAATTTTCCATTTCAATGAATATAGAAAGGTATTCAATCATTGTCTTGACGATTATTTTGATGATACCGGTACTCGATAAAAAATGTACTTGACATAATAAAGTTGCAGTAAATCATTTTACCAATTTGATAACTGCATTGATATATGGAATCGTAAATATCTTCGTCATCTCTGAGATAATTCTCTAAAATAAGGGAAAAATAAGTTGATGAATGAGAAATACATTCTTGGGTATGTTATTTAATTCATAACCGCAATGTTGATATCGTCTGTCCCTACTGTTTTAAGCATTGTAAATGTATAATTAGCGTACAGCACTTTCCCAGCTTGATTGACTAAGGCCTTGTCGCCCTAGTTTAGGGTAAGCTCGGGCCCCAGCATAGGGGACGTATATGGGCCGATGATGATGATGATAATATAATTAGCATGACATAAAGTCCTACTATTCCGTTCTTTGCCCTCAATATTATTGTCAAACTAAGAAAAAAACATATCAATAAAGTGTTTGGTTACATTGCCATAATATTGGACTTTAAGCTTACGTAAGAAAATTAACAATTCCTTTATTTTCAATTCATCTGTATCTGTTCCCACTTTACCCTTTATTAATAATGTAAGGAATATAAATCATCAAATTACGCAAGTCAATTAAACTCCCCAACTATTTAGTCATCCTCTTAAGACAAGTGGTCTCCGGATTCGCGTTTCGCAAATTAAACTGTCATGGAAGGAAGGAATTCATCTCTATGTCCTGCAGAGTACGAAACGGCCGTACTCAAAAGACTCGGGCAAACTCTTGAATATTGAATAGTCTCGTTAATAAAATATTCAACAAATCGAACCCGCTTCCCGACACTAATTACTCGTCCCAGATTTCCGACCAGAGATATCTTCCGGGGAACTTGTAATATTAATATTATGCTTATTTTATCACGTAAGTACCATTCAGCTGTCGATTCATGATTTACTCTTATTGAAATGTACTTTTGATTGCTTTATGTCTCGTTGTTAATTGTTCAACTTGTACTAAAAGTTAAAACTGCGATAGTAACTTTATTTACGTACACGTTTTGTATTACATTTCATTACTTCAACTTATTACGTGATAAATGCACATAAACAGAGTCGCGTCTTGAACCTAGTTTAAAGTATTACATTTTAGAACGTACCAATTTATGTACTTGTAGGTAAACTTTTAAAAATTCTACAACCATGCTTAGTTAAAAAAAATGCTATAAAATATAATAAATGATAATATCAAACAGACTTTACAAATATAAATATAATATTATGTATATTGCCTTGATTAAATTATGTACGCTTATCTAATTCAGTCATTTACATAAGTGGTTTAGTGATTGTGTGAGTTAATTCTATTGGTTTGCATAAATACCCCAAAACCGGCCATTTTACCATTTTTCGGCGTTCCGTTCGTACGGCCCAGGCTTCATTTTGCCCTCATTTAAACCATTAAGCTCTGTTTAAGATTCAGCTTGGATTCCATCAGATTAAGAGGAGCACTTAAGGTTTTTCCGACGTGTTAACGACTTACTTATCCCAGTTTTTTGCAATTGATTTCATAATTTGGCAATACTTAAGTGTGTCTATTTAGATAATTATTCAATTTGTTAAAAATATTTTCGCTAAATAATTTTGGGCATGTTAAACATCAATACATAGTATAAATCGCTTTCGCTGTATGTCCGTATGTATGCTTAGATCTTTAAAACTACGCATCGGATTTTGATGCGGTTTTTTTTAATAGATAGAGTGATTCTCAAGGAAGGTTTTTATGTAAAATTTACCCAATGCGAAGCAAGGGCGGGTCACTAGTGTTAAATATATCATTAAGCACATCTTTTTATTGCTGCAGGTAGGTACTATATCTTGTTGTATAATTAAAACCAATATTTGTTTATAAATTCAACGAATTTTAAGTATTAGATTTAGATAATACTCTGATCTATTCGGTTTGTGTTTACATATATAATAGCAAACTATGTTAATACTTGTCATATTATCATACTATGTTAGTTTTAATAAACTGAAATAACAAACAACTCTTCGGCCAACATACCTTTTCATTAAAAATGCCTAGTAATATTTGAAGTACCTTATACCTGTAGGGTACCTACCAACCAAGTATCATTATTATCGTTTCTCCCTAATTTATGAAATAAAATCATTTATTCATAATAGTAAATTAAGATGAGTTGAGAGATGAGTTTACTTACGAAAAAGCTTGTAAAATATGTAGGTATTTTGGCGTACATCTTCAGCAAAACCTCTAGTAAACAATTGAATAAGAGCGTTGACCTGATCCGAAGTATCTAGAACGAACATTCAGACGATGAGGATCAAATAAATAATATCATTACGCGCTTCCGAGGCCTTATCGCCGTGATTAAGTTAGAGTACCTATTAAGCCCTAATCGCAGGGTCGCACCAGCACTTCAGAGAGACGATTGTTGCATTGTGAGAGACAAAAACGCCACGGCACCGGTCATGTTTCATACTTGTATGAGCACGAACAAATTATAGCCCTTCATTTAACCCCTGACATTGCTTTATAGAGTCAATTGCGTAGTCGTTTCAAGTATGGAGGAGCTACCTACGCTCAATATTTCGGCGGTTATAAAAAGTTGCGACGATTAAAATTGGGGACTGAAATGTTTGGGATTATCTAGACCTTTCAGTCTTCAGTTGAGGAATTGTTGTTTTGTTTTCAGAAACTTTTGTGGAATAGGTTAAAAATATTGTTTGTAGTTTTATATACCATGTTGCTGGCGATATGGAACGTACGTATATATCTAGCTGTGTCACAAGCGTACCCTAAAACCATTTCACTACATGAGTGCACGATGCGCTAATTGTTTGCGTTTCAAAATTGATCATTTAATTTTTCACACGACCGAGCAAACGAAACGGCAGCCGCTATCTCTTTATTTACGAAACCGTTTCTGCGCTATGAAATAATATTTGCATTGTTAACGTTAGTGCACCCGGTCAGTTTTCTAGTTAAAAATATTTGTGCGCTATCACAGGATTCATACATCGCTGGCCATGCACAGACACAATGGAAAGATGAACAAAAACACAGCTATTTGCTCCGGAAAAAACACGGTGCGCTGACGTGAATTGTAACTACAGAAACGAACTTTTAATTCGAAATAAGCTCATCGGGTTCACTCGCAAGCTTTAATTCGATATTTTTGGTGTCCTCCTTAAATAAATGAACGTTATTCCAATGAGTTTTATGTTTCAATACAATTTGTAGCCATATGAAACTCGCTGGTTTCGATCCTTTTGGCGGTTTGAGGTGGTTAATTTTGTGTTGATATATTTTATTGAGAATTGGAATTATCTTTACTTTCTGAAAATTGTTTACAGCCAAAATGAAAAATTAACTACCAATTAACGGGACAAACGAGATGTGTTAGATGCACCAAAGTATGATCGTACTGAGTAAAACGAGTTGGCTTTAAAATATGTTCCAAACTCAAACTTGACTGGCTCGGTGGAACAGTGGTTAGTGACCCAGGTTTACTACCTACGGTTCCAAGAGTCGTGGGTTCGATTCCCACTCGGGACAAATATTTGTGTGACGAACATCGGTGTTTGTTCCGTGTCTGGGTGTGTTATTAAATATATTTAAGTATATTTGTGTATCCACTGTCGTTTCTGATTTCCGTAACACAAGTGCTTAAGCTACTTACCATGGGATCAGATCGATGTATGTGATGTTGTGAAATATTTATTTATTTATTTATTTATTTATTTAATACAAGTCCAAGACAACGACTGTTAATAGTCCTCGATTTTCCTTTATCAGTACTTTAGTGATTAAAATGCAATATTATTACATCACATTCAAAGAGTTATTGCGTTCAAACACATAATATTGAAACGACAAATCAATATACGCTATGTAGCCTCAATGACAGATCTCACAGTGACAGGGCTTATTATGCACAAGTGCACTTAATTATGGTGCTTTAAGGCTAACACATTACATAATTATAATTATTTCAGATCATTGAACGTACGTTGTACGTGTCGCGATTATTATCTTGCAACATTACATTATTATAGTTTTTATGTTTTGATTACAATAGAGTTAAGTGCTGGATTAATCTAAATAAGTTTTATAATATAGTATTGTCTATTATTTGCGCAAACACTACACATTTGAAATACAACTAAGTTTACGGATTCAACTCGCGTGTATTGCTATTCTAAACATTTTATTTAGAGACCTGACGTTTAGAGCTCTTTACAGTGCTCGTGGTCACTGGCAAGGCTGTCTTGCCCTTACTTAGTTTTATTTCAATGTATTATAATAGTCACTCTACCACTGAATAAAAGAGGCTTGGATTTTTTATTAACAATTCCGTGACGGTCAAAACATGTTGTGGTTTGAACCAACTCATGACCACAACGCACCTGTTTTACTTACATGCACTTGTTCAACCTTCATTGACTGATTATTTTATTTACTTTACTTGATAAGTACTTTACTGGAATACTCTCTAAACGTGGAATTAACGTTGGGAGTGGCCGTAGGCAAGCATTATGATTATACTTAGGGGATGTTACAAATAATTAGTATATGTATATACTTTGTAGGTATATAGGCAGTAGTGCAAAATTGATAAAGGTGCTTAGGTACTTAATGACACAATTGTTTCGCCCCTTTTGTATACCACGCCTTTAGGATAATGAACCACGACCAACCACTAGATGTTGCAGCTAGGGCATCCGGTCCAGCTGAACTACCATTGGTTCATTGTCATCCATCCATCCATTTGACGTTTCTTGTTTAAACCAACCAATGGCAGTTTAGTCGTACCGGACGTCTACGTCACGTCAACTGGTGTATGTCGTCATATTAGAATTTAGTTCACTGCTAGACATAAACTTCTCCAAATGCTCGCCAATCTCGCCTGTTTTGGGCTACTCGGATGGGACGCCCTTAAGACAGGTAGAGACAATCTGCGCAGTACTGCTAGTGAGAGTTGGAGCTACTTTTGACGAGACAGACTGAGGCACGAGACTTGTGTGTGGTTTGATCGAGATATCCTCATTATGAAATGAAAATCTTTATTTTCAGAATGCACAGATTCCATAAAATGTTAGTAGAATTTAAATAAAGAGAAATAAAGTAAAAATAAAAATAAAAACAATGTTAGTAAAACTTAATTATTGGGTTGGATATGGATGGACCTCCAGTGATTAATCATTGGACTGTCCATCTTGTCTGCAACCACCTTCAGTAGAGTGTTGGAGCTGTCCCGCACCCTTTCCCACAGAGAAGCCACTCGCTTGCGCAAAACGGCATGGAACCCATCCGTGTTACAGGTGGCGGACATTCCTGAGACACTGCAGCGCCAGGGCAATCCCAACAACCCCCTAAAGGCGTTATTATACTGGACACGCAGAGCACTGAAGGTTTTTTTGGTGTAATTGCTCCAAAGGTTGCAAGAGAGTGATTTTAACTTCACTCGAGCAACGTGCAAACCTACGTGACAGCATATTACCTCTTACTGACAGTGCTCTACGCTCCCTCTCCATATCAGTGTCGTCTTTTAGGTTATCTGGTTATTAAGAGACTACTGGTGTGATTGCAGTTCGTTCCAAGAGTACCTGAAGTGTTCGGAGCAGACGGTGCAGGCTTCGTGCGGGGACGAGGCTGCGCTCTTTACCAGCGCCTTCTTGAAGAGGATGGCATCTAACATTATTACGGTATGTTGTTATCATTAGGTCTTTTATGGCTTACAGCCTTGTAAAGTTTAGTTTTGTTATGTTTCTACGTTAAGGAAAATATTCGTGCAACTATCCTACTCAGCAGAACGTATACTGACAGAGACACACGGGTAAAACTTCGCCGTTGCCCGCTAATTAATTCGAATGAGCCAAATGTAAAGTAAAAAAGCGTCGATGGCCGAGTGGTTAAGGTTAAGGTTGTTGCTTGCCATGCGAGAGGTCGCCAGTTCACACCCCGCCAGGTACCAATGTGTTTTAGAAATTTGAAATTCATATGTACCATCATTCGACGCTTTAACGGTGAAGGAAAACATCGTGAGGAAACCTACACACCTAAGAAGAAATTCTAAGGTTGTGTAGTCGACCAACCCGCACTTAGCCAGCGTGGTCGACTAAGGCCTTATCGCCCTAGTTTAGGGTAGGCCCGTGCCCCAGCAGTGGTATATGGGCTAATGATGATGATGAAATGTAAAGTAATTAATTAAATATTTTATTAAACACATTTAAATCATCAGACTCAGGTTTCTGGTTTGAGCCACTATTACGAAATCGTGTCTAATAAAAGCATCATAAAAAGCAGCATAAAAGCAAGACTATGTGTTACCATGACAACGGTCAAATCTGGTCTATCATCTGACTATAGCTAAAAGGTACCAGGTCAATACCGAATAGAGATTGAACGTCCGTTTATTTTGTTCGTAAACCAATCTAGTAAACAATGGCTACGGGCTTTTCGCTAGGATTGCTCTTTTGATTATTCAACACAATAGCATTCAGTTATTCGTCAAATGCTATAAAGTATTTGTCGTAGTCGCGTTTACTTTCTCGTCCATTTACTAGTTCCAAAGTTTACTCTCGAAACACATCGATAGGTGACATATCCACACATGTCACATGCATCCGTACATTATTCGTAAATATGTATTACTTAGATTAATAGTCGTTGAGTTATGATAACAGCTGTAATTTCCGGTTTATCGACAACTTTATAGTCTTCCGTGATAGCAATGCACTGGCGGAGTTATGCTTTTGCCTTTTGCTTATTTATTTGTACAAGACTTGTATTTTACTAGTTAGTGTCGTCCTTAAATGTTTCTTCCATCCTGTGTTCCATCATTTTCCAATAACCAGAACAAAATCCTCATTTTTATTTCCATTAACCATCCCGTGAATCAATTACGAGTGAAATTAAAAAATAATATCGTATCCTTCCCATATTTTTGGCTGTCCAAATGGATAATAAAAGTCTGTTAAACAGTAACAAATCTGTATTGTAGTGCGGAGCAATAAATACTGATACCGGTTTAATGTGTACTTATGTGTATTTTCATTTGCAGAGCTTTTGTTTGGAGTACCGAGGTCATGAATGCGGATTGCCCGACAAGGCGGCGGGGACGGACCACAGTGTAGTTATGATCAGTATTGCACTGTTGGCGAATCTTGCGGCGTACATGCAAAACGCGTTAGTTCCCACATAAATTAATAATCGAGTGTAGGAAAAGTAGAACGCTGTCTGTAGCGGGTAAAAACTTAATAATCGTTCCAGAACTTTGTTGCGTGGCGCAACGAGCGCTGAACTGTAAATAATGAATGCGGTTGAGTTACAGTTCCTCTAGAAGACTTTAATTTATTGTAGTTGCATGGTGATTATTACGTGTTTGAATGTTTGTGTTTTGTATGCGGCATGATCAAGTGAACGGATTAATTTTGTTTAAACGGTTGATGCGCCATTGTTTTTTAGATTCGGTCATGGTTTTCGTTATTTAAACATTATAAGATCAAAAAGCATGAATTAATAAATATTTTATCTTGATTTAAAAAGTAAAGGAGATATTCAGTTCAGCTGCGCATATGCATTTTGATACCAGTTGTGTATAAAATATCAAGCCAACCGTTTATAACGTGTACAATATGCTAGTTTCGTAAGATTGTATAAATTAGGTATAATGATGAAGAATGCCTGTTGAAAATATTGTTTTTATGTTAATGCATAATTTCTATCGAATTTCCTGATAATGAGATTTCTACTTTTTTATTAAGTCTGTATTTTGCTTACATTTGTAGCTATAAGTATTAGAAGTCTTTATGCAGATACGAAAATGCAACGAAATAATCCATTATTGTCATTATTTTGGAAAATTATGTAGGGGGCATGCAACGAAAATACCTATACGTCTTTATTTACAATGATAGAATGTGTTTTATGTAAGTACAGTTTTGTTTAATTCATTTTGTATACTGCAGTTAATTATGCTGTATTGGGAGTTACTGGAAGATTTATAAATTACATTGGTATGAAGCAGAACATTTGGATAAAGCCTATTCGTTATTATTGTAATTACTAATGTGCTCATACAAAAGCGGTGAATTTGTAAATAGTTTTTTTATTTTGCTGACCTAAGGTTTTTTTTCATATAAATAACAACGTATTTAATAATCATCGACATCTTAAAATCAAATCTAATTAATACAACTTCTGCAATACTTTGTTGCATTTACTGTGTCAAATTTTGAGGATTGGTAATTTACCCTAAAACATGATTGGTTTTTGTTGATAATAAAAAACTGCAATTAATACACATACGAGTTAAAGAATTAAAAAAAAACATAATAATTATTTTGTGTTGAAAAAGACATTCAATGATTTTTGCAACAAATAATTGGTCTTAATGCTGCTCAATTTATTGGTAAATAGATAAACACATCTTTTAACTAATTACTATTATATATGTATACAATTTATAAATTAAATAAATTATTTGTGATTTAACTTGTATTATATTTGTTTTATATTAATTTTATATATTGTTTTGAAAGAGGATCACAATTCTCCATTAAGCTCAGAATATCCTGTGATAGCTTACGAAGAATTAGAGCTATGTATAAAATAAAAGCATTGTGACATAAATCATTAATATATCGATCTTTTTTTACTCTTCAGAAACTTAAAATTGACACTTTTATGTAAAATAATGTTTATCTGCTAAGTAAAATTTTTCTTTAAGTATTAAGGCATATTACGTCAATATATTGTGTTATTATAATAATATTACTAGTCTTAGTAATGCCAATAAAATACAAAATTTTAGTAAAAAATATCGAACTCAGGTATACAAGAAATTTCTTGGTAGTCCAATTTCTACTTAAGTGATAAAGTACCTATATTTTTGTTAAATTGTTTAATTTTTGAATCAATCAATTTAATGTTGAAATTAATTAATTGTTATTTACATTTGTGATAAGTTGCCACCTAGTGGGCTTGAAAGCCATCTTATTATGTTATACTACATTATTATACTTGATAGTTAACAATCTTAGGCTTATTTCTTGATCATACGAATATTTTATTGCTTGTTATTTTATATCTTCTATTCAATGTTCTAAAACGAATAGCCAATTACTGAAAATATAACTGTGACTTTTACTTAGTCTATAAAACTTCTAAATTCCGAACTTGCAAGTATTTTTTCTTGTCTAACTGAAAATAAATATTGATTATAATCATTTTAGTAATGGACCGTAGTTCTCATAATTATTATTAATAGGTGAGTCCTAATCGTAAAATAAAAACAAAACGTTAAATCATTATGCTTATGAACTAAAATTGTAACGTAAATAAACTCAACAATATGTCTTGGCTAAATGAACGCCTCGTTTCAGAAATTTTTATATTCCTTGTATCATTCACTTTAACGATATAACAGCGTAAAAATAATTAATTTAACTTGTGATAGAGCAAGACCTAAGATTACCGTAATGTAACTAAACGTAACTTTTACAATTACATATCATTATTGTAGATATTTAAATATTTCACCACATAACCAGACGTTGATCAAGTACAATCACTGAAATTGATTCAATTCAAATTCAATTAAATTCTCTCTGCGTCATTTTAATATTTGTCATAAAAATAATTTAAATGTCCGTCTTCATAAATTCATGGGTAATTTTCAAATCATTTTAAGTTATGTTTACTATGAGATTTTTAATTAACTACTTATATTACAAGAATAAAGATGAACGAGGTTTAAGATTCTTTTGTTACTTGGCTTCCAGGAATAATCTTTTGATCCAAATTGTAGAAGACAAGAGTGCTTTATCAACGTCCACGATAAATTAAGTTAATTCACATTATGTAATTAGTTAGATACTATTGTAGTCAATCCGTATCCATTAACATTTAATGAATTTTAAAGACATAGTCTTTTTTAGAGATTATTCAGTTGAAAATAAAAATATTACGTATCGAAATTATATTGTTAATTTTTATTTGTCTACACACTTTTTAAAAACACTAACACCGTTTGTGGTTCTGGGGTACTCGCGCTTGTCCGGTGAGGTGTAAAAATATATTTTAAGGTAACCGCGGTCAGGTCAAAAAACAAAACTGCCTGTAGGTTATACACAACAGGTAGTTAGTAGGTTACATACCAGCATATTCATCATAATTATGCAATTAAAATGTACTCCGTAGAGTTGCTTGACTGAATAAAATATTGCTTAATTGTTCAGTCCCTATTATTATTAATATGTATAGCTAAATTAATGTAAACCGAGAAGATTATAATAGATACATTTTACGGACTTCAGTCAATAAAATGAGAAAAAAATCTTTATCATTTTATTGATATCTCACTCTTTTTAAGGGCTACAATAAATTTTATAAAATAATACATATCACACAACATCACATAGATTGATCTGTTCCCTACTGTGTAAGTAGTATAAGCACTTGTGTTACTGATATCAAAATCAACAGTGTATACACAAATATACCTTAATAAATTTAATAACGCACTCAGACACGGAACAAACACCGATGTTGTTCACACAAATATAATAATACCAATCTTTAAATTGCAAATAAATAGCTATGACTATTTTTCTAAAGAATATGAGGTGTAGATCAAAAGGTTTTAAAACTACATATTTACATGTGATATAAAAAAAAATATCGTCGACAGAGAGCTTTCAGAAAATAATGCCTTGTAGGTATTATACTGAAAATGAAAACACGTTAAAAGCGGCTCAGAGAGTATGATATATTGGACGAAAACAATTACTAGAAACTAAGCAGGCGAAGGGTCTAGAGGGTCTAGAACATGAGTATAATAAGTAATGATATAAGTAATTACTTGTACACTCCCTTATGAAATGAAAAACTCATCGTCTCTTCGAGACAAATATGATCCTAAGAAAATAACAGCTCGGCACAAAATACAGAATTAATTATTTCAAGACACATATGATACCTTTATTTATTTATATTAAAAATATGAGTTTTGAATATTACTAGAGCCTGTATTTCACAATGACTTCAGATTTTGCCATGATGCGTAAAGATTATAAGATACTCCCAAATACACATATCCGTACAAAACATGTCGTAAATAAAAACTCCGAATAAGGAGAATTTACCAAAAGTTTTAACATCGACAGGTATTTTATAAAAAAAAATATAAAGCGTGAGCACTCAAACAGCTCATATCGCACAGGGGGCTTTGAACGATGAAAAGTCTTTAATGAGACTAAAACTAACACACTGGCAGCTAATGAAATGTGCTAGGAAAAGTCAAAGTAGTATCTATATACCTTTGAGCGCTTGCGATGTTCGCAGCAAAGGAAACTCGGTCGGAAGCCAAAAAGTTTCTCTTTTTAAGTTCCCGAAGGTACGGAAAAACCTCTTCCGGAAGCGGCGGCTTTGTCACTGATACTCTCCATTATCGACGTGGTTTTTTAATACTTACATTGGCAATATAATGTTTCTAAGTGATCAGCCTTTTACTCATTGATATAGGTACTTTTCGTAAGCGAACGTCTATGCTAGTTTTGAAACCGTTTTTGAGAATGAGATTGATAAGTTTTTCAATAAATTAAGAATTTTAGATGTATTTGGTAAATGCAATGAAATACGATTTTTTGCGTTAATAGGTACTCATTTTTGCAATATTGACAAATAAAGACGCAAAATTGATCGATGAGTTATATAGAAAAATTGGTTCTAGTTTTTTTTAAAGAACTGTTCAAACTATATTTATGATCGAGTGAAAAAAAAAACTATTATACACGCACGGTATGGCCGATGGCAACACTGGCAGTCTTAAATTAATCGGATAAAGTGCTCGCCAGCCATGAAACTTTTCCTTTTGGCTACTTTTTCGGGTAGTCGTTTCGCAAGCACGAAGTTGCAGCTTTTTGTCCCACAGCTGATGTCGGCGCTGAGGAGTTTGGCTACATAGAAGGTAATTAATTTTTGCCAATGTACGTGTTTTAAGGGGACTATCTGGGACATGTGTGCGCGTATGTTAGAGATACTTATCAAAAGTTTTTTTATGCTACTTTATAATAGAGCCTATAGAGTATCATTCGATCGATTTAGAGGAGAGCACGATTATGGATATAGTAGGAATGGATGGAATAAAAATGAGTCGAGTTAACTTACTGAGTCTATAATCCAATTATATAGTTAAGTATATGGCTCGGCTTGACTGGCTCGGTGGAGTAATAGTTGGTGGCTACGGAGTCAAAGAGTTGTGGGTTCGATTCCCACTTGGGACAAATATTTGTGTGATGATCGGTGTTTGTTCCGTGTCTGGGTGTTATTATGTATTCATACATATCTTTGTATCATCAATATCTGATCACCATAGTACAAGCTCTGCTTAGTCACGGGTCAGGTGGCTGTGTGTGAAGATGTCCTAAAATATTAAACATATTATTTTATTTATTATTTATATACTACTATTAGGTATCAAGACTGCTTTGTAAATTCAGAATATGATTTGAAAAAGATACCGTAGTTTGTTGAGAAAGATGAAATAACTTCATTTCGTATTCGTCTTTACATGTAGGCTAACTACAAAATCTGTCAAGTATCATATTAGGTAGGTACACCTAATACTTTCAAACTCATTTAATACGGTGTCTTTCGTTGCATGTGTGAGTTCCAAATTAATCAAAACGGGGTGTAGAAGCTTGGCAGCTTAATCGATAAAACTCTTTTTAAACCTTCATCGAACCCGTAAGCCGGTCGATCTCCTCGGAGAATCGCTCCGAGGACTAATGAAAGCCGATTATTCACCATTCGATCGCGCGCAGAACATCGATGAGCTAAATCCTATCGAATAAAAAGGCATTCTACTTTAACTTGGAAGAAGAATCGGCTTTATGTATGATGGACAATAAGTTAGTATCACAAAGGTATTCTATTGGATAGGCCTAAACAAGCAAATCAACGTAGCCATTTGTAATATATTATAGAAATTTAATAAAAATGATGAATAAAAATCTAGAGGTGGGTATAACAGTCCTTGATATTAAATTATTTCACAATTTGAATGATCATCAGGTAGTAAAAATTGATGCTATTTTATATTTTGAGCATTAACTCTGAATTAGAAGTTGAACTAAATGAGGAGAATCCAAAAAACTAGAAGTATCACCATTAATAAAAATAAAGCTAAGCCACTATTTATTCCTTGTAACATTTACAATACATAATTCCATTTATTGCCAGCTACAATGCTTACTTAGGAAACAGGTACCTGTAGCGGTACCATGAGTTAGCTATTGAAAACTTAGTTAGGTACGTTAAAAACCTATCAAATTGATTTTTTAATACTACCGATTTTTGTTTTTAGCGTAACCGCTAGGGGCGCTGTAAAAGTTTTTCATAGACATATTTACATAGGCGATATCGAGTCTGGCACTTTAAAACTCATGGTAGCCCCACTGATCTAAACTATCTCTCACAAACTCATACTTAACTGAACCATTAGAATATGAACTTTTTATGATTGACATTCAAGATGACGTTGCCCTATTTAATGGAGTAACGTCTATCTCACAAGTGGGCCTCACGAGCAAGGGTCCACATATGAGGCCGGCAGGCACAATAGACTATTGGGCCTGACGCCCTCATCCTGAAGACCTGCTTAGATGCCATTTCACGCCCCGCCTGAAGAGCCCGGGATTATACCTTCTCGTAGGATGGAGAGAAAACAGGAGCTGTAAGGGTATTGCATACCTTAATAACACTTTTTGAGCCGATCGTTTATGTTAACATACTTTGGTAACATTTACGGTTAGTTACATTAATCATGATAGGTATTTTATATAATCTAATAGAAAATAAGTATTCTATAAGGAACAACAGGATGCGAAATTTTTGGTGAAAAGGATTGGATGGACGCATTTACCACCTGTCTGTCGACGAAAAAAACTTTGTTGACAACGGATTTTGTGTTTTATTTAAAGTTTCTAGTACCAGCCGTGGTAAAAATACGTTCCATATAGAAGTGATATTTTTGTGGTGGTTCAAAACGTGAAGCACAAACGGAACAAAAAAAATATTATACAGTAGGAGATCAGATACCGTACCTTGTGAAAAATTTCCGAACTGTTATCTGTACTGAGTTCACATTTATAAAATTTCGAAAACTACGTGTCCTACTATGACGTCAATAATAGAGTATATCGTAGGAGTTGATACATACATACATACATAAAATCACGCCTTTTTCCCAGAGGGGTAAGCAGAGATCACTTCCAGCGATCCACTTTTCACCTCTGTTGGTCTCCTTTCATGTTACAAGTAGTAGATAAACATTGTAGAATCGCACCTTACATTCGAATGGAATAATTTCTGTGCAAACAGTATAAGGTAGAAAGCACTTAAAATTAACGATGTGTACGATGCAAATACCATAAAAGCACATACGGTTCTTTATTGGCTTAATCGCCTTAGCTGTGGATTTGTTGAAAGTTAAACATTTAACGTTTCGGCTGCTGTAAGTTTATAACGAGACTGCAGGGAGAATCCTTACTAAACTAAGTAATAGATATAAAAGCGGCTCAGTCAGTCTAAAACCTATTGTGCTTAAAGCGCTAAACTGATTTGGTTGAGGCATAACCTTTACTATAAGGGTAAAGCCCTGCATGCCAGGTACTAAATTGGATCGGATAATGGCGTGAGTTATGTCTTTTGAATTCAGGACAAAACTTCCTTTCTATCCGACAGCAAACGTAATGTTCAACGCGATTACGATCATAGTCATCTAGAGATCCCAGTCAAACTTAAAAAATCCCGGTAAGTGTTCAAAAATTATCACCAGGGCACATTAAAAGTAGAAAATCTCTCTAAAAACATAACCTTCTTTTTCTGGTGTCGTCGGGTAAAAATAGGCTATCTTAAACAAAGGAACCTCTGCGTGAAACGACGTGAATTTGGCATTTCAAGCCTTTAAGTCTCAAGCCCCTACCATCAAAGCACTACCTACAATACCAATTAAATGGCATATATGCCGAAGCGCTATGCATTATGGAATGCAAATGACAATTTCATCAACGGCATACAGTGGTTACATACACAACGGCTAACATGCTAGCTTAATATATCAATCTACGCCTATTTCAACCCAGTCAGTGGCATCACTTCTATGGCATAATAGTATGGGTAATATGGATATACCTGCTCCACTGCCTCGGTACACTAATGGTTGAAAGCGCTGTGTAAAGTTCTGAGATAGAGACGGAGCAAAATTTGTAAGAGTTTTTGTTAAGCAAAGTACGCCGGTGCCTCGGTAAACACGTTAATCCGACGTTCCTGCGCCTAATAATTCCATCGGCCGTGTCGGACTATAAGAGTATCTCTATTAAGGTCGACTGCCATGGCCGAAATCGGTCGGTCTCCGTATTAATTCCACTTATTTTTAGGATTCCGCTACAGCCGACCAAAGGGTAAAACGGAACGTAACTGTATCTCAGTATTTATCGTTATCAGCCTAGTAGATTTCCCAAAAAATATCAGATCACATCACATTAATTGAGATAAGTTTATCAACAGAATGGCCGTTTAAATTTCAGTAATAGCACAATGAATCAAAGAAAATAATCCCCAGTGCATGAAGAGGATTTACACAAGATACCCTATGACCTACGACGGCGTTTGCAACAATAAACTGCAAAGTTCCGTTCTGAACGAGCTTGGTTATTACAAGCCACTGTCTGCTGTATAGATACGTATCTATGGGATTTATGGGGGTTGTTAATATCCTCGGAGGGCCTGCACTAGGCTCTCAGCGGCTAATCAATTACAAACACCTGGATTTACTTTCTTTCCACTTCGTTTGTTCGAGATTTTGGGGCTAGAATTGATAACCGAGCGAACTGTGATTCTGAATAACAGGGACTTAGCTTTGTAGAGCTGTGTTTTTGACCACGAGGTTTAAAACTCATTTAACGACAAGTTTAGTAACTATTTCTCGAGGATCTAGGAAGTAACAAGTTTTATGTTAACCTATTAAGAAAAATAAAAGAAATACTACAACTATCCATTATAATCATATGTTTGAATAATTGTAATATTCGTAAAAGTGAAGTTTAATGTGTGACGTGGCATGGATTAATGTGTACAGAAGTGCTTATAATTAGCAGTCAGTAGCTACGAGGTAAGACATTTATATTTGGAAATGTGAGTAGGTATTTAAGTACATTATTTTGTGTTAAAGCTAATTATGTACCACACTGGTGAATCCTTTAAAGGCTTCTCACCGTTTCAATCCTTTTAAAAACATTTTTAATAGCTAAGCTGGCTTTGAGCTGATGATTTTATCATTAGGTAAGTTGGAACTTATCCAACTGATTCTGAGATACCCACGTAGCTTTTGCACTTCCTTTTTTCTAACTGAGTACTATGATGGCTCGGAGTAGCCTTGTTATCATAGCCGGACTTACGGGGGAGCTTGCTCTTGTGTATTAAAGAACAAAATGTTGTATGAGTTCAATTACTTAACAGGTACTTCGAAAAAAATGTTTGTGGCATTTTATCAACTGCAGATATTTTCATAAGTACAGCAATTTAATTTAAAGGAACATATTTTAAAACCGCAAATGATAATATGAACAGATATTGCCTGAGTTCATTGCGACTCGCTTCGTTTCTAGGGAATCGTGGGATTTTTTAAAGATACTTTTAATTACATTATTTTACATTTCAAGGACATTATTAAGCCCATCTTTCAGTCTGCTATTGTTTGAAGATGCTCCGGTTATGCTATGACCATCATTATTCCTGGAAGAAAAGTTTATTAAAACCTTTTTGTAGGAGACTAGCTTCCAGCCCGCGACTTCGACCGCAAGGAGTCATTAAACATTACTTCTTTATAGCGCAGTTAATAAGAGCCTAAGTCATTTCCCTGGCTCTTGAGTCTAGACTATAATAATATTACCTGTTTATTTAAATGGCTTAAATAGTTTAGGCGTTAAATAGTAATGCAAACACACAGTCAGAAAGTTACTTTCACATTTATAATATTAGTAAGGATATAATCTTTTTTTATTTGACTGCACCACAATTTTGTCCGCAATTACGCCGCTTGTTAAGATGGTGTATTTAATCTATCAAGTATTTAACCGACAGTTTTTTCTGAGGGCTGATATTATACTTTAATGATTAAAATACCCTCTACCTAATTGGTCTTCAAATATATACCCCAACCAAGTCAATCCACATCCCTTGCGTGAGTTAAGGATATCTTATTCTTCTTATTAGTAAGGTAGGTATGAACATTGTTATAAAATCCATTTAACATTTTTTTATTTTCACAACACAATAGCGACTGGAAGTCTTAATAAACTTCAAACAACTGTGATGAAAGGATTTGAAATTTCGCAAAAGTTTCCGAACTGATATTATAATTTACTGTTGTGCCTTTGTGATGAGAGAGATCGCGATATCGGAAGTAGCAGACTTTGTTATGAATTACTTGTTTAATTGTTTGCGATGAGAGATTCGCGACCAAAAAATTGTCACACCTAGCCATGATGACATAATAAACTTTTTTTTTCGCAATGGTAAATTTTCTGTGCGACTAAGTTCTCAAACGGCAGGTAATAAGTTCTAAATTTTTGGTCAATATACAATGATTTTAAGCGATTAAGGTAAATCTGATGTATTTTATTTCCATTAAGTGGTATTAATATTATTCGACACAATAAATCAATGTAAAATATTACGTAAAAACACAATAGTTTTATTCCACCCAGTATTAGGGTATTTTCCTATTTTTTATTTTTGTATAGATGGATGGACCACACAATTGCAAAGGTGCTGTTAAAAGAATGATTTGATATTTGGAAAACTCCCGGAGATATTACAGTTTCAATAGCACATTATTTGGGCGAGCTCAAAACGCTTCATATAAATGTAAGCTTCATATAAGCAAATAAATTATTTGATTAGATTTGAATGTCGCATCGAGCTATGACGTCACCACTCGATATACTGTATGCATATCGTAAGAACTTTGTTCAGCAGCTATAGCAAATGTTGCGTTTACGAATATGTTTTCATAGTGACTACTAATTCTGTAATTTATAAGATGGCGTAGAGTTTTAATTGAATTTTCGCACTTTAGAAATGGACTTTCCCACCTAACTTCAAATGCCTATTATTGTATCATTTAATTTTTAAATTTAAATTTAAATTTCACTTATAGATTTACACATATAATACTGTTAATTGTGAAATTTTATCTAAAATCAGACTTAGGAAACTACCCTTTTAAGCACGCTCTTTATTTGCAATTATTTAATCAGTCCATCTTAATTTTGACCTTTTAATATCAATGTAAGTGTGTGAGATGACGGATCGTTTCTTGTTTCATTTGGCCGATGGCAGCGAGGGGAGGGCGGCCACAATTTACAGCGGGCATGCGTTGAGTTAGCCACCATTGGGAAAGTTAACTAATTTCCTTGAAAAACTCCTTTTGTTGCAAACACTCCGCCGCGTCACGTCCCTCGTTTTCCGGGAACTTTGAGTAATATTAGGAACATTTCCTCTCTGTAATTAGATTTGCAAATATTTTTGTTTGTAACGCCTTAATATATCTTTTATGCTTGTCTTCACGGGACCGCTCTGGTCTAAATTGCTGACATGGAAGGGCGAGTTGCTAGTTGGGATGAAAAATTGGGGGCGGTAAAAAGTTTGGTTGGTATTCGGTTCATTGAATATTATTGCTTACAATTTTGTGTATTATAAGAAAACTTCAACACAACCTGGCTAGTAAATCAAGATTTCTTTTCTTACCTATCTCTGAAACATGAAGTTTTTTACGAATATTTTTCAAGTAGAGAAGTTTTATAAGTTTACCTTGCCTTTAAGCAATAGGTAAAACATGTGGTGTTCAGGTTTTCGGAGAAACGCTTTATAGCTTATCCCTTATAGGATAGCGTGTTCATTTAGTATTGTGATGAGTCTTAAGTACGTGCTCTCATAAGATTACCATTTTAGATAGGACTTGATTAGTTAGGTGACCTACTAAATGTTATCTAAATCGTACTGTTTGGAAGAAAAACTGCACTAGTTCTTTCTCTACTATGCTAATGTTATGTTCAAGCAGCGTGCCATGTTCATAGTTTCATGACCACCCACTTTACCGTAGTGCTTCCTACGTAAGCCGTGTTTTCTATGATCACTAACTTTTTCCATTAAAATGATGTATAAATTTCGCCACAATGCCCGCAAACGTTGTTACCAGTTTAATAATAAAAGTCAGAGTTCACGATAAAAGTTACACGTAGCTAGATATGGAATAATATTTCATTTCACTCAGTAACATAATATTCAGGCTGCGTACTTCTGTGTCACAATCTAGTATGTGTAGCAGGTAGCTTATTTCAGAACTTTAAAAGTTTCAAGTGTTTCACGGCATGCCGTTGGGATTTATGTGTGTTCCGTTTATTGCAACACTGCGGAAAAACCCGGCTGGCAGCCGACCCGCCTCACCGTACATTTTAGGGTTGACATACGAATCAAACCTATCTAAAACTCAAGTATGGATAGCGGAGAAGGAAGATGGTTCAAAGAAACCTGCACATCCTTTTGAGTCTGAATGAGTAAATATGATTGAATGATATAGCGTTGGCAAGAACAGAGAGATTATTGCTTACTGTGTAGAAAAATTTAGTTCATGTTTATTGTTACACCGATCATTTCGTACGTGTTTAAATCATAAACATGTACAAAACCGCTTATTAACATTAAACTGCTGTCAATGTAGCCATGGTCATGGTAGATAAACGCCACACTAATTTAAATGCGAGTCTTTGTTATTTTTGTCCCGGTTTCAATACTTTCGTCTACTGGGATTCCTCAAGATATTTAATATTAAAATTCATGAACTTGCACGAACTATGATTCCCGTAGGCATCCCTACTACCAGACCGGGTGTCGACGGCCTAACTACTGGTAAGGGAATTGTTTTATAAAGATATTAATACGGCGCGACACGACTGCGAAACTGAGGCTCAGGGGTTTTAAGAAGCAAATACCAAGGTTTAATGATACATGCTTATAATACAAAGATTATTTATCATCGTTTTTTACAAATATTTGTACAAACGACATTAGTTCTGGTTCGATGGCGGATTTAGAAATTCACAGCAGCTACGGCAAACAAAGACGGGCGGGCGCGAATTCGCTCGCAACTATGATTGGTAAACTAGTCGAAACGTCTGGCAGTAAGTAGCTGTGTATTTGCTACTTCTAATATCGCGTGTAGACCCATAAATACTAATATTTAGTATAGTGGCATTGTAACTTATCATCTATGAATGAAAAAAAGTAAAAGCATTTTTAACCGTAGTAGTCGAAAGATTTACGAGTCACAATTGGTGGTGTTCATTACGATAGTGCTCTACTATTATAAGACTTGGTGCGTTCGCTGCCAGTTACCAGACCGCAGATATTAAGGGGAGTACATCTATAAAAAGTGGTACAAAATTTAATTCAACAAAGTAAGTACGAATAAATAAACCTTACATCGTTTTAGTGCTTCTTGCATTGTGAATTTTTTTCTGACTGACTATGATGATTGCTTGGTGTAGCCTTATCATAATCACCGAATTTGCTGGGAATGGATGGCTCTTATCCCTAACATATAATGCAATTTTGGTCATGTGAAAACAAAATAGTCTTTCAAAAATATTTTTTTATAAAAGCTCCCATTAGAAAATAATGTATTGTAAGTATTTGCAAAATTAATAATAATAATAATAATAATTTTAATACCAGCTCTCAAGCTGAGAAACAAAAAACTAAAGTGAAAATAATAATAATAATAATAATAAAAGGCGTAGGGATGTGACGACCCCACCGCCCCCTGGTGAGAGTCGCTGATTTTCGCACCATGAAAGTCAGCGACTCTCTACCAGTGCAACCAGTCTCCCCAGGGCAGCTTGTGGCGGGCTGAATGGGATTGACATCCCTTGGGACCCGTGCCTCTGAGAGTCGACCAGGCCCCTCTCTCCGCTTGCCTTAGTTGGCCGGTAGGAGTGGACCCCACGGGGGCCGCAGGACTCTCACCTCTGCCTTGCCTTAGCCGGCCGGACAGAGTGGGGCGTCAGAGCTATATGCTCGCAGGGTGGAAGTGAAACATGCATAAGTCGCGAGTTGGCACAGTGGCGTTACGCCACTGGGTATAAAGCGGTGTACACCTCTCGGCACCCTGAGCCGCTCACAATAATGTTGCCCCCCGTCGCTCCTGCCTCGTGCCTTGTGCGTTCGACCAATGGGGGGCCCATGACAGTGAGTGGCGAGTCACCACCTGCCCATTTTATTCGTGTTTTTAACATAGATCGGGGCAGGTGCCATAGTCCTTCCCATAGTCCCGGTTACCCAGTCCATCAGCACCTCAACCCAATAGCCCAGATGCTTTGTTTTTCCACTCCATTCCATAGTCCTGCACTGACCGGGGGTTGTCCTTGGCTGCATTTTATAGTGTATACAGGGATAATCGTCGGCTGGTGCCACATTACATATTAAGATCATACAAGTCATTAAAGGGCCTCTACGTGTTGGCTTTGGCCCCACGCACGCCTCCCAAAAATCCGGGACTCTGTAGTCCCGACCGAGCATTGGAAATGACTGATAATAATAAAAACTTTATTTGTTCTCTCACATAGTAGGTACAAATGCGTAAAATATACAGGAACAATATGCTTAGGCAAATTTAAACTATGTGAGAGACTGGTGTCTGTACTAGGAGACCTGTATGACAGATTACCAGCCTCTCCTACACCGGACCAGTGAAGCAAATTACAAAAGCTTAAAGTTTCCAATAGTATGAGCTTGACTGTGAGAGTTATGTGTGTGTTTGTGTGTGTGTGTGTGTGTGTGTGTGTGTGTGTGTGTGTGTGTGTGTGTGTGTGTGTGTGTGTGTGTGTGTGTGTCTGTGTGTGTGTGTGTTTCGTGTGTGTGTGTTGTGTGTGTGTGTGTGTGTGTGTGTGTGTGTGTGTGTGTGTGTGTGTGTGTGTGTGCGTGTATGTGTGTGTGTGTGTGCGCGTGTGTGTGTGTGTGTGTGTGTGTGTGTGTGTGTGTGTGTGTGTGTTTTGTGTGTGTGTGTTGTATGTTAAAATTCCCAGTGAAGAGTATAAAGCGGCAGAAACTTTAACACCTTTTTTTTTTTATTTCAAAATATTGTGTCTATATTTAATTGGTTTATATAGCTAAGGATACCACAAACCACGTTGCACCACGATATCAATTCAGATGACTCGGATAAACAGCTGTTCCCTCGATGTTTTCCTTTACCTCTGCTTTGCGTTAAGTCTCTTTGTTTATTGCATTCCAGAATGCAAACCACCATAAAATAAAGTACCTAAATCCTCGCCACTAACTACCACAGCAACACATTTTCTCGTAATTTCTTCTTATCTAATTATTCGGCGCAGCTAATTAGCTAGCTTTCCATTAAGATTTGAGGTGATGGTGAATTGGGACGGTCAATTTCCGCGAGAGAAACGAAAAAGTCTGTGATAAATTTATTTTTACTGAGAAAGCCTTTCTATGTAATAAAAATAATATACAAGAGAAAAACATACAGAGAGAGGGAAAATAGAGGGAGTTTTTGTGTTTGTTAAAGTTATTAAAAACAGAGTTATTATTTTTTTACTCTGGACTCAGTCGGCTGGTCCTTAACTGTAATCGTGCAAATCGTTTGGAAATATTCCCAGCGCTCGAGTATCGAGAAATTTTGATGTATTTTTGTTAGTAGTCATAACTCGCTTTTATGACCACCATTAAACATTCGGATATTCTGACCAATAAGCAGAACCCAAATAAAGTGGAATGAAACAAGCTGCTCAATAATTAACGATTACTTGGCAATTATGAAAAATGCTTGGAAACTTACTTGCATTCAGAAGATATTGGCGTTAAAATACTTGTCAAATTTATGTATGTACATACAAAAGGTAAAAAAAAATTACGACAGATAATTTAAAAGGACGATGAGTACATATGTAGAACTCACTTGCATTCAGAAGATATTGTCGTTAAAATACTTGTTAAATTTATGTACATACAAAAGGTAAAAAAAAAATAACGACAGATAATTTAAAGGACGATGAGTATTTAGCATTGTTTCATGATTTATGTCACCAAATGATGTCCGGAATGATTTATTTCTATTTGCTTATTTCAAAATAATAATGATATCATTCAATAAAGCAAAGAAAATTATTTATTCGGTATTTATATTCAGGTTGAGAAAAAAAATCATATACAACTTAGCAACACTTACAATGAATGGAACTCGTCAGTAAAAAATTCCAGCAATTTGAGATTCGTAGCAATGTAGCTACGAACGCTACGAAACTCCAAACGTACTTGTATACGGATACACGTAAAAATTAAATGTCCACTAATTAAGCCAGTGGTTCCCAAACTTATTTTGTCTACTGCCCACTTTGAGAATAAATATTTTTTTAGCGCCCCCATTTTTTCACCTATTAAAAAACGACTAAAATTTCAAATTAATATAATTAATTATTGTGACCTATATATGTATATTAACGAAAAATTCTAAACGAAACTTTTACTATAACCCACAACTTCGCGCAGTAGGTAACATACAACGGCGCTTAGGTCTCAAGTAAACTCTTACGGGCTACACCTGCCAATGAGAATGATTATTGAAACGCAACTTTATAGTATTCAAACAGAGTATCTTTTATTAAAAATAAAACTAAAATAATCGATCTTGTATAAAAACTAATGTGAAGGATGAATTTGATGCTGTTTAATAAGTTTGTTGATATCAGGTTCCAATTTACTCAAGAACAGTCGCAAGTCGCCACGTTCGGTAACAAGCAAACGATTTCTCTTTTTAGTAAGCAGTGTTGTCACAGCACTAAATCCACGTTCACACAGATATGACGATGGGAATGCTATCAAGAATCGTTGAACAATTGACCACAATCCAGGGTACAATTGCGGGATAGGTTTTTGTAGCCAAAATTCTTGGTAACCATTTTTAAACTTGATTTTTACTTCCTCGTTTGTTGTCAATTCTATAAGTTCTTCTTCCAGCTGAGGTGACATTGCTGTGTTGACATTTGAAAACGGATCCAACACCCAGTCTGGTATTTCCAAGTTCAAAATATCCTGGTATCGTTCGGTGAAGTCAATGTGGAGGTTTTCCAAATGTTGGCAGTAGGCAAACAATTCGTCGTTACTGCATGATACTGATAAATTCGTAAAATTGTGAAACTCACGTCTGCCCAGATTCTTTTTGTGTAGAAGCAGTTTAGCTGCGAAAGCAGCAACGACGTTTTTTGTTTTAATTAAATTTAGTTTATCGCCTTGCAGTTGAAGATTCATGTCGTTGAACAATTTATACAGGTCTGTCATGTAAGCTATATCATTGTTTGCTGTTGTGGGATTTTTCAATGAATCCGAATTTAATATATTCCGCACAGTATTGCCGTCTCTTCTTTTTTACTTCCGACATTGTTTTGTTTTGGGAAATACGTAAGTTAGTGTTGAACTTAAGTACTGCTTATCTATTGCGCGCGAAACCACAAATGAAAATAAAATAAATATTACATTGTTTATATAGGAATGCTTAAGCAACATGCACCGACAGGAATAAAACAAACATGCATAAACTCGTTTATCTCATTCGACGCTCAATTGTACACAACAAGTCCGAACAAGTATTCTATGAACCTGCCGACTGATACAGGAATGCACAATTCGGGTTATTTAACAAAAACTTGTTAAAACATGATAGATATCTACGAGTACTATTAACTATTAAAATGCGAAAGTGTCTGTTACCTTTTCATTTGTTTGTTTGTGTCTATTTTCATTACGAAACGGAGCGACCGATTGACATGATTTTATTATTTTCTTATTCAATAAAATATATATATATATATATATATATGTTACGGTAAAAGTGGATAGAGTGGTTGTTATGTATAATTACCGGTAACTATGCATAATTACTAGTGTTCGTGGTAAAAGTGTTGAAAACTATCGAATTAATCACATTTACCGGTAAATATATAAAATTACCACACCCTTTGTGTAAATGTGGCAAATAATAAAATAAAACTGACTGGCTCGGTGAAACAATGGTTTTGTTAGTGACCCAGGCTGGCGATTCCAAGAGTCGTGGGTTCGATTCCCACTCGGGACAAATATTTGTGTGGTGAATATCGGTGTTTGTTCCGTGTCTAGGTGTGATTATGTAGTTAAGTATGTAAAATATATTATCTTATAAAAATAAAGTTAAATAAAATTAGCAAATTGGCATTAGCATAGCATTGGATGCTGCGCTGGATGTCGGGAGTTACGCGAGCAGATCGCGTAAAGAACTCCCGTATTCGCGGCAGCCTTCATGTCCGAGACATCGCTGATAAACTGCAAGAGTGCCGCCTACGTTGGTACGGTCATGTTTTACGGAAACCGGCAAACTACGTAGGGAACAAGTGTCTAGCCATGTCGCTACCGCCGGGTCCCGGCAGAAGGGGAAGGCCCAAGAAGGCCTGGCTTGACGTCGTAGTGGATGACATGCGTGCCAACAAACTCTCCGTAAAGGATGCCGAAGACCGTGCGAAGAGGGGAGCTGGATGTAGGAAAGAGGACCCCGGGCTCCGCAAGGATGCAACCGGGAAATCGCGAAGATGATGATGATGAAAATTAGCAAATTGGCAGGGAATTTTCAGTGGAACTCTTAAAATTCTTTCTCGTCAATATATTTTTGAGATTTTTGACATTTGGAATTGCAGAGTACTTGTGATATTTGTCAGCAATGTCAACATTTACCACAGTCGAGCGGGAGCTTTATATAATTACCGGTAAATTTGAATAATTCACTACATTTACCATGTGCGTCGGGGATTATCTATATTTACCGGTGATTATAGATAATTACCGATTGCTCACATTGACCGTAACATATATATATAACTACGCAGAGAGAAATATAGAACCGAGTTTGAGCAATCTTTTAATTCATATTAGTTGATGTTCACAAGTTGTTGTTGAGAGTCGACAGCTCACGCAGTCGTTGTCTAAGAGACCTCCTAGCTAAATTAAATTACAAATAACCCCCAGGCCTCTACACAACGCCCCATTTTTTCTAGGTCTCATACCGCCCCCTTTGAGATTCCTGCAGCGCTCACATGGGCGTTATCGCCCACTTTGGGAAAGACTGAATTAAGTGATCGAAATCGACGAACGCTCCGAATAAGGTGTCACTTTTTCAATAATTATAGTCATGATACGTGCAAGCGTAAAGGTCTGTTTACGGGGATTAAAATCCCTTCAAATGCCGTTCAGAATTGGAGCACGGCCGTAATAATTGATTGGATTATACCTTCCATGGACGGTCGTTCTACGTGATCTCCGTTCGTGATTGGTGCCGAACGAATTTATTTACTAACTGTGACAATAAAACGTGTTATCTACGTCATACAAATTCATCGAATCGCGAGGCCCGTGTTACGGCATGAATAAAATATATTTGTAGTTCAAAGTTTTCAGTGCAACGTAGCCGGTTAATCCTACGCTGATGGGTTGTTATCGGTGCAACTAAAGGCATATTGATATTCATATTAAATTTCCCAAGGGGAGGTGGATGGTGGGTCGTAAATAATATTAGTGACGTAGGTGCTCGTGGGATATGCATAATTTTTACCTTTTTATTTTTATGCGACCTCGGCATTTATAAATAGGTAGGTTGTTTTCGTTTTCATTTGACTTTTATTTTGATTAATATTGTATAAGTAATATTTTGCTTTGATTTTGGCTTATTTATTGGGGTTTAAAAATTACTAAGCTATTTTTAAAAAAGTGAAAAGTTTTTAAAATTATTACAATATACATTTAAATACTCTTAATAATTGTGAATTTGGATTAAGTGATCAAATGGGTAGACATGACAAAATATGAGCTAAATAAAACCATTTAAAAATTCAGTTGTACTGTTGCGTCTGACGAAATTTTTGTATCGCAAAACAAAAGCATTGGGATACTTTTTAGGGGCCACTCGACCCAAAAGTCAATTTCTGTGCTTGCCTCGCCCGGCTGCCGTGAGAAGGGTTAAGGCCAAGAATAGTAAATGTTGCTTACCAATGACGGCCAACATCGGCATTGACGCGGGTAGACGTCCGCAGACAGCCTTTCTTTCAGATTTGCGCAACGAACGACAACCACTACAGTATTATTTCTGTGATACAAAGGACACTGATTTGGTTTCCATTCAATGAAAAGGTTAGCTGGCTCAAGTGAAGTGGTTAGCGTTTGTAATATTTGATAACTTTTACGCGGGTTCCGCATATAAATAGTGCAATTAGAGGACTGCTTTAAAAGTGGTCATGTATGAGTTGGATTGGAGCACGAGTACTAGAAATTTACTACTAATTTGTGAATTTAGACTTTTGCATTCCATTCAATTTATATTTATTACGGGCCTACTACAAGCGATAAAATAGTATCACAAAAAAGGTAGTAAGCTGTGGCAATAAGAAGCTAATAGCTATGTATCTGCTACTGTTTTTTACATGTGTGTAAACCGTCATAAATTCTATTTATTTTATTAACTATTTAACAAACATTATTACCTAAAGCATCTTCTTGTTGGTGATAGGATTTTACATTAGGGTACATAGCCCAAAAAATATAAAGCCAAATCAACAGACACTGATTTGGAGACATGTCACAGCCTAGTTAAAAATAACGTCCGAATTGTCTCTCAGTTGGCAAAACTAGCAATGCCTATCGATTTGATCACTATTTTAGACGAAACTGTAGTCATCTACAGGATACAGGCATTTTGTACAGAGAGTATTTTAAGGTACCTATAGGACAGATACGGGTAAATTATAATGTTTTCATGATTGCGCCGTGATTTGGAGATATCGGTAAGGGGTTGAAAAAATTATCAAAAATTTAATTTTGATAAATATTATAAATTATGAATACATTACATGTGACGTGTACTATTTCAATCGTCAACTTTTTAATTTCACTTTCAGCTGGCAATTAGGTGCTCTTAAATTATAATAATCAGGAAAGTCTTATCTTTTTTAAACATCTCGGTATGCAATTTAGCTCGCACTTCGACATACACTGTGTCGACAAAACGTGTAAGAATTTTATCGACCTAGCGTTAAATAGAGCGCTCATATTCTAACAAAATGGTACTTATATTTATTTACGTGGAATCTGTAGGTTCTGTCTCTGTTGTGTCAATCTTGTTCTGCTCCCAGAGTCCCCGTGTCTTTAGCTACAAGAACACGGCATCCGCATTTCCAGTTAGAATAATTAATAATATTATCACGTAATTGTCTGCGAGAAATGATATCGTTATTACAAGTTCGACTCGGTAATTGGATCCAAAGCCTGCGGCGATGCTCAACCACAAACAACTTGACTAAATATTATTTTGATCCGCTGACATTTTGTAAGTTTATTTATAGCATTCCGTCCGCGTTGAGACGTTTAACAGGTGAAACATTACTTCTTTATAGCGCAGTCGGTTAAAAAGTAGCCTATGTCCTTTCTCAGGCTCCGGACTATATCTATATTACCATACCAAATTACTATTTTATTATATCTATACCAATCTCTATGCGTGATTGCGTAACAGACAGAGTTACTTTAGCATTTATATTATTAGTAAGGATAAGGATAAGGATATCAATAAGTTATTTATTTGGCACCAATGATTTATATGGCAATGAAAACTAGATGATAAAACATAGTGTTGAGCATCGCTTTTGGCCATCGGATTTGCATCCAATTACCGAGTCGAACTTATATCAACTTTTTATCATATATTTATTTAAACAAATCATGAAAAATATATACTTATATTGTCTTTTATTTGCGCGAACACTACACATTTGAAATTAAAGTAATTTTACGCATTTAACTCGCCTGTATTATTATTCTAAACACAGTGTGTTAAGTGTTATTTACACACCCGAAGAGCTCGAAACGTCGGGTCGATAAATAATACGTTTAGAAAACAAAACATGCGAGTTTAATCCGTAAAATCAGTTTTATATGAAAACATTAAAAGTGACAAATTCGCGAGTACTTCGTTCCACATATACCTTTAGATATGTATGATTTAAGAATAAACATTCTTCTCTTCACGAAGAAATGGAGCCATACAATTTAAACTAATATCCCTTAAATAAAATTCAGTGTAACCCGAGAGTTTCTATTCAATAGAAAATATACCGTAATCCTTTGAACATGTTGCGATAAATACAATGTACTGACTTAGTTATTTTTAAAATACTGCAGCTGTTACAACTAAAGTAAGCTTTAAGTTATAGGAGGATAGTGACACCAAAAAATTTTTTCTACTTTGTACATGGGAAATTATATGAGAATAATGTCGATGAAACAATTTATATAGGTACTACATACCCAATCTTTCAACCGCTTGATGCGACTAAAAAAAAGTACTAAATCTTTGTTACTACCTGTGCTGTCTCTCTTTATGCTAGTTACATGGGTACCACAATCAAATAGATATAATAATGGGTAAATGAAACTACACAATTTGGTTCAGATCGCAATGCACCTGCGATCCGTGCGCTGGCGCATTGCGATCAGTGGTGCTACCATGAGTTTAAAACTTACGCACTCGATGTCGCCTACGATAATATGTCTATGAAAAACTTGTACAGCGCCGCTGGTTACGCGAAGAACTAAAATCGGCCGTATGAAAAAAACAACTCGATAGGTTTTTTACGTAAGTAAGTTTTCGATAGCCAACTCATGGTAGGCCCTCAGAACCAAATTGTGTAGCTCTGCGCCTTCTAACGGAGTGGGACAGTGAGTGAGTGAATGACAGCGAGGCAAGCGCACGGGTCACAGTATGTCTTTAATTCAGTATAACAAGACACTGTGCAATGACATTACAGTACGGCACACTACCTACGACTTTTCTAAGGGCTCAATTAAAATTTACCCTTCACGTGGTATCTTATCGTCCACTTAGCGCTTGGCCCTAATAATAATAATGCATTACTGTTTCCATTCGTTTAAAAAGTAAGCGCCAAATTTCATCTTCACCATCATCATGGAAAGTGTCTATGGCCAAGTGGGATCGTTGCTTGCTCATGTAAAAGTTAAGAGATAAACTTACTTAATTCTAAAGTCTTCTGCTATCGTCTTGGATTATGTTCGACTATCTTTCTAACCAATTCTATGAATACTAAAGCAATATCTTTTATCACAACTGCATCTTCTGCCTTGCCGTCGTACAGTCAGTAATACGGACCGGCAGTTACGTTCTGTGAAAGCCGATTATGACGTTGTAAGGCCACTCCACAATGTCCTCTCGCGTATGGCACGTGCGACCGTTTGGAAACATTGTTACCGGTTACCGGTTACCGTTTACACCGGATCGTCCCTAGAGCGAGCCATGTATCACCGGTACTTAAAAATAAAGAGAAGTTTCCAAATGGAATTGTTGTACGTGATGCGTCTTGCGATATTATAAAATTAATATCTGTGACATTTTCCACACATGGTCATGTCTGACCTTAAACTTAGCAGAGTTTGTACTATGGGTGTCAGAGACTGATATACATAGATATATATTTATAAATACATTCACACCAAGACACGGAATAAACACCGATTTTCATCACACAAATATTTGTCCCGAGTGGGTGTCGAACCCACGACTACTGGAACCACCAGTCAGGGTCACTTATCACTGTTCCACCGAGCCAGTAAAATTTTAAATATTGGCACAGAGCTATTTTCTAGTTTTCCACTTTTTTGATTAGGTTTACCGAGTGAACGCGGTTCCATTGACACCTAAGATGTTTGTCTTGTATTACTGACAATTGATTTTATGTTACATCGTAGTACCAGTCGCTATTCAACACAAAAATAACGTTCAAAGATTAAATAGCCTGAAACGCAATATCATCCAGTACACAAAATCGTACGACGCGTCATGAAAACAATTCGCTTCATTTTCTAATAAAATCAGTATCTGCTCACGTAAAACGGGTTGTTTAAACAATCCGAACAACAAATCGCAATCAAAGGGGTTAAAAATCAATAGCTTTCAATCCACTTCAATTAACTTGTCTTCGACGGTAAACAAGGGGCCACTCTTTGCGTTTAGAATTGGAAGCCGCGGTGGGAACAGCTACATTTTATTTGCGTCGTTACAAACTGTTAAGGGAATGTATGTGAAGTTTTTCTTATGCTTGTACAAAGAGTACTAAGGACTTCTTATTATAGAAGTAACTGCAAGTAAAATATACTCAACGATATTAATAACTGATATATAAAATTGTTTTTAATCTAATGAGGTATTCAGGACATATCATGAATATTTATAATGATGATTTTGAATTATGAAAGCGTTAACTTTTACTGTATGCATTTGAATAAAATCTGATTTGAATATAAACAAAAGTCAACCTGTCACGTTTGAAATAACTGACGAATAGGTAATAAACGCTAATGAATATTATGATTAATTATTCACACAAGAGTTCCCCTTAAGAATATGTCTAGTGTTAGGTGACGGAAATAAGCTAATGAAGCCTCGGCACGTCTTCCTGGGGGTTCGATTGTTAAAGTACTGAGACGGTATAAGTACGCCAGTTTAACCTGTTTCAATTTAGTTAGGCATACGCACACAAAGCATTGAGTTATCCTTGAAACCGTTACAATGAGGGAGCACTTGCTCAGTAGAAGCACTATATATAAATTTTACAAAACATCACATACATTGATCTTAAGATCTTAAGATCTCCCGTGTTAAGTAGGTTAAGCACTTGTGTATTAGATATCAGAATCAACAGGTAAACAATAAAAATCTCTAATAACACATCCAGACACGGAACTAACACCGATATTCGTCAGACAAATATTTGTCCCGGGTGGGAATCGAATCGAATCCCACGACTCTTAGGACCGTAGTTAGTGACTCTGGTCACTGTTGCATCGAGCCAGTCGTTTAATTCGATATCGTGTGCAACGCTAATGGTACGAGTAAAAATGCAAGAGGGTTTCGTTAAAGTTACTATTTAAAGGGTGTCTGTAAGACATAAGAGGTTTTTTTTACAATTTTCTTAGCTAAAAGCACTTGGCGAGGTATTGAAAAATATGTCATGTTTATATTAAACAGATAAGTTTTTTTTTAGTGACTTCTGCACTAGGCTCTGGCAGGCCTGTGTCGATGAGCGAGTACAGTAAAAATAATTTACAATGAAGCTTAAAGCACCAGCATTATCTTTTGCAACATTTGAATGGTTGGATGTGTAAGTACGTTTTGATATAATATTACTTTCCAGTACATTTATCACCGTGATATGAAGTAATTGATTTGGCAAATTATGATATCTCTCACTGCTGAGAAATGGTCTGCTCCAATACTGTCCACTGCTTTCAATGTAAGGCTCGGACTTGTTAGTTCTGTGATAGCTGGACAATCGACCATACACCATTTTTTGTGCCTTTCTCTTAGGTGTCTTCAGGTACCTACCCGTTGCACAATGGGTATTGTGTAGTTGTGTAGCGATTTTAGCTCATTTTTTATCTTTCAGCCTGCATACTAAGATAATAGTAGACAAAAATGTACATTATTAGATTAATTGAGCTTAATCAGACGGGATCAGATCTCAAAGACCTCAGTAATTGAATTCGATTTCTAGCTCGAATTACGCTAATTAGAACGGGGAATAGCTACAGCATTGAACATTTTGGAATTTATTTCAATAGTTTTTTTTCCAAAATGCGAAGTCGTCGCATTGTCTTGTATTTTCGGTTATATGCGTGAACACAAGACTATTGTCATTTAAAAAAAATACCTCTTTAAGATTTAAGTTTTGTCGAATTTTTATCTTCCCTACTTATACTTGAACCTTTTTTGAACGATTTAAGGTTTAACCTGAACCAAGGTGCGTTGAGAAATTAAGGTACCGTAACCAAATAAAATTATTCATTACGGCTTAATTTTGATGAATCACGTGATTTCAAGAACGCTGATTGCGTAAATTAAAAGTTTCAGCGATTTCAGCGACTAACGATCTTCTTGTTAGTTTCTTAGCTAGAGATGGGCAACGGCGTGCGTCAACTCATCGAATTTTTTCACATCGTAAGAGTATTTAGGATGCACAATTTTAAAATATCACGGCGTGCAGCGCATCCGTAATTAAACATTAATATTCGCAATACAAATAATTTTCGTCAGGTAGGCCTGGGTAGGAATCGTAATTAGAAAAATCGATAAGGTTTCAACTTTAATAAACCTTATACTGCGCCAGCGTTGCATTGATTCTGGAAAAATCGTTAAACCCATCCCTAGTAATAAATCGCAATTAAAGAAGATTTAGAGAGCTTAACGAGAGACATTCAACCGTCTAACCATGTTTGCTAAAGCTAAGTTTCGTTCGTTAGATCCCCGTAATGTTAATACTTGTAAATAGGCGCCAACTTTATTTAATTACTGTGTTTAATTGAATGTAAGTTGGGATAATTGGTGTAGTGAAATGGGTTAAGTTGTTCGAGAGACTGTAATGGAATTTTGGACATTCTTCCGGTTTAACAATGGAAAATATAAAATTTACTATCCTTATTATTAGTGTCCCTAAATGCAATAGGTCACTTTTATCTGGTGTTATCACTCGGAAAACCTAGATAGAAGTTTTTATGCGATAGAGTTCGTATCCGACTAACTATATTAGTAGGAAATTGGTCCCTGTTTCTGCCTCAGATATACAGCACACAGCAGGAATTATTACCCGTGTGGACACTAATTCTACTGTTGGCTCCATTTTTTGTTCCGAAACTTCAGTTTACAGAAAGAGATGATTCTCTTTCTGTTGTAAATTGGGGCAGGAGTTATTAGATAGTAAGGTACAGTCGCCAAATTTCGTCCCCCAACCTAATTCCGTCCCCCTTGGTTTCTTTTTTTGTATTTAACGCCACCTAGTTTTTTTGGTCCAAATCAAAAGTTCGAACTGTCAATCGGCCATGGCGAACAATTCTTGGTGAGATATTGCTCCTGTCACAAAATATTTAAAAAAGTAAAAAATTGTTGATGGTGAGTTTTGGATCCAAATATTGTCTCAATAGTTTTACTTTCGAAAGGATTGACATACTGTGATATTTTCTTTTTCAAAATTTATTTTTATTTCATAGATTTATTCGGATAGAACAACATTTGGGTCACGAGACATGTTTCTTGATGAAATTCATGTTTTAAATACAAGTAGCATATTCCTAATTTCGTCCCCCCGCTTGACCCTAATATCGTCCCCGGGGCCAATACTTACAACTTAATTTATTTAATTAGTTTAGTGTGTAATTATTTTCAATATTTATTTGTTTCCATTATTTAATGCCAGAATCGATATCAAGTGCTAGAATTCAAGATTTTAATGCAGAGACTCCATATTAATTTATAGTTCCTTCTGATTTGCAGCCAATTTGCACAATTTGACTTGAAAATTTATTTATTTCAAGCTATACTAATGGGAGTTTAATTAGATATCAGGAATATAATTATTAGCGTTGATTATTGTTAGAATATAATTTAAATTCAAGTACTGCATATATGTTACGCCTAATAATGTACCGGGGACGATATTAGGCGCCAAAATTTACGTTCCTAAAATTCCTAGTTTATTGTAAAAGTTATGATTGTAGAAATATTAACAAAGTTATAGATCTGTTGATTATTTTTATTAATAAAGAAGTAATCTGCCTAGTGTTTGGCGTTTCATTTATAGTTTTAGCTATAATATTCTATTTTTACCGTATTTTTTACAAAAAGGGGACGATATTTGGCGACTGTACCTTACGTTGTGTTCGTTGTAGGTACGATATATCTCTGTTATAGTATACGCAGGACTAAGAAGGATGGCAGCCATTTAGGTATCCTGGCCATAGATTTTAGATACTAGTATTTATGTGAGGAAGTCACCTCAATACACAGCATGCTCTATGAATCTGATTTAGTCAAATGTAAAAAAAAACAGTCAACTTGTCAGCTCCTCCTTTTTTGAAATCGGTTAAAAAGTAGATAAGATGGAATCCCCGTAAGCCAGACACAATTAAAAATTCAGGTTTGACGAATAGGCTAGGTTAGGTTTTTTTATTAACCTGTGTCATCCCACTGGACAAATGACTACTACAAACTTGTCCACAGCTCTGTAGGTTAGATTACCAATTATATTACATAATAGATTATGTACTCAACTTAGATATCAAATATAACCTAAGGTATCAAATTATACATTAACTATACGCCTATGAGCGTTGCGCATTACACCGGATAATTGAATTAATAGATAATCAATCACTTTACACAAATTAAAGCAATGGCAGCTTTGTAATAAATTAGGCACTGCGTAAGTAGACACGTCTGCCGCTTACCTAGAATTAATACTGAATTCATGGAGAACGTTTGATTTAATACTTAGTTCTTAGTGGGTAATAAGTTCTCGTAGTTAAATATTAAATTTAAGCCATTTATTGATTATCATGGAGGTTACAGGTGATAAAATTAAAATATAAGTACATCATGGTGCCCTTTTAGGCGGAGCAATTTAAGTTACAGTTTATTTTAACTAATTACTTAGAAATATTAATTGACCTTTTGCAAAGAAAAGATATTTTTATTGACTGGCTCGGTGGAACAGTGGTTAGTGACCCAGGTTTACTACCTACGGTTCCAAGAGTCGTGGGTTCGATTCCCACTCGGGACAAATATTTGTGTGACGAACATCGGTGTTTGTTCCGTGTCTGGGTGTATTATTAAATATATTTAAGTATATTTGTGTATCCACTGTTGATTCTGATACCTGTAACACAAGTGCTTAAGCTACTTACCACGGGATCAGATCAATGTATGTGATGTTGTGAAATATTTATTTATTTTTATTTATATCTAAACATATTCACCACATATGAACGCCGTATCAGAAGTGCAGATTTGCAAAAGCTGGCCAAATAATTGAGCTGCTGTATTGAGGAATATTTATCATTACTTCGCAAAGTGTAAGAGCCAGACTTAGAGAAGCATCTATTGTGAATGTGGGTGGCACTGTTGTTATTTTATGCGATTGTCTCTACGAGTATACTATGGTATTGTGTGTCGAGTATACTATACTAATGGTTGTGTATTAGACTGATGAGAGAGGCGCAGGGCCACCGGCTTAACGTGATTTCCGGGGTACAGGCGTGCAACCGCCGACTTCCTAACTCCGGGCTGAGTAATTTCTTTACAGAAAAACTCAAACAAATTTTGCCCGACCCCAGACTCGAACCGGGGAGTCTCGGTCTTTATGCAGCGCTTGCTACCAATAGACCATCGAGGCAGTTTATTCCCGTACCATTTATTGAATAGACTTCAGTAGTAACAAAATCTAGTCATTATTTCCGGAAAAGCCATGCTGTGTGTGCCTATTAAATGCCAAACTGATAAAACTCTTCACATCATTTAAATGTTGGGTACGGATGAAAAAAATGTGCTTGTAGACGGTAAATGATTCTGTTTTATTGATACAAAACTACTTCGATCCATTTGGATCGAAGTAGTTGATACAATAAAAACCAACTAAACTTTAGAGTTTAGTTGGTTTTTATTTTATTTTTTTGTTGTACGCATCGATTTACGTGTAGTAGTGCTGTATATTGTAGTAATGCTTGTGTTATGCAAATGTAAAACTTCCATACTTTTCTCATGTAACTGAATAATGCGTATTGACTTATGAGAACACAAAAAAAAGAACAGTGCCCAAGGAAAGAAAGCGCAATGGCCGTTTTCCGTACAGTGAACTTAAAGCTCAAAGCAGAACCGCAATAATAGAAGTGACATTTAAATTTAATATCGAAATCTAATTCCGAGCGGGCTGTAGGTATCGCGTGCGGCCAAAGCCACAATTTACTTACAGGATTATCGTCAGCCAGCGACCGGGCCTGTTTGCGGCATTGCAATGCAATTTTAAAATTGCTAGAAAAACTCAAACTTGTTTCCTATTATGGAGAGGAAATGTGAAGCTATTTAGATTCGTGTCAACCGGTAATGAGCGGGAAAGCTTTTCCTTCTATATCCTGGTTTGGACGTTTCGTTTAGTAATAGACTTTAGGTTAATCTAGAAATAAATGCTGGCAGGTATTTTCTTAGAAAATGAATGTATGTGATAAAGTGACAATAAATTGCTGTTTCTGTATTTTTTGAATTACATATTTATTTGTCATCTCTATTCCTAAACTATTTGTAATCCTACTTGTTGCAAATAAATATTTTTGCATTCGCGATTTTATGTTAAATTTATTTAGTAAATAAATTGTGTGCCTACATAGTGTGTTCACAAAATTTAACAAAGCTTTTGTGTATCCTTGTGTAAGCACATTTCATTAAATGTATTCTTGCAAATATCCGGAGATTGAAAGCCACAAAGCAAATACAATTTGATATGAAGTGGCGTTTCGATTTAATTATAATCGTGTCCACCAGGGTGCGCAGGGCTGCCTTCATACATATTTTTTGTCAGTTTTATAACCGCTATTGAGAAAAAAAAAGGATTCAAGATTCGACTGTAAACTATTAATGTCGAATTTACAGATATTTAACACAGTAAGTCGTTTTCAGCCCTTGACAAACAGCAGTCAAGAATTTTCCACGAATACTATTTTACCTGAAATCCTAAGCCATGATCGTTGTAAAATATTTAAAATAAGGTTCAAAATATAAAAATGTCACAAATACTTTTTTTTCACCTAGCCTACACTGTCCCACTGCTGGGCAAAGGTCTTCCCGAATTCACTCCAAAAACTTATATGTGAAGTATATTCAATTTTTTTTCCAAATAATATATTTAATGCAAACAAAAAGCCCGTTGCTTTATCAACAAGTCGTCTGGCTGGACGGACTTAACAAGCTTGATAATTAAAGTGTTAACAAGCTCCAACTTGTTCAGTTCCCGCCAGCCCTGCCCTATGCGTTGTCAGAGGCATATATCGTGTCCACTCGAAACCGCAATTTAGTTTGCGGTGTGTTACCGGCGTGAATGTTGTTTGTTGTCTAACTTCAACGGAAAACTTCGGTGACCTGTTCAACTAGCGATAGGTGGGGCGAGCTGGTCAATCGGAAACTTGAAAGAGATAAATGTTAATGGTAGAATATTATCACGATTTAGATGCCATAATGTATTGATGAATAAATAAATTTAGTATTGTACTACCTAAGCGAATGCTGCCAGTTGAATTGGGGCAAGTATATAAGGATGAAATTTTATCGCCATCTGAACTAAGACATATTTTATGAAAACTTTCTAAGTAAAAAGTTTTATTGTTTTTTTTTATTTTTGGTATTCGTTGACTATAGGTAAAATTAATTATTAAGATAATATTAACCTAAGGTCCGAACAACAATGAAGTTATGTAAGTCGAAGCCTTGACGACAGGGTACATATACCCTTAAGGGTACACAAGCTACGGTTACATGCTTAAGCATGTTCTAAACCAATGTATGTCAACCCTAGTCGAAAGCACAATATGTTGTTAAACCACATATCGTGTCCAGTCAAAACCGCAATTTAGTTTGCGGCCCGCGGAATGTTGCTCGTTGTCTAATTATAACACTTAACACGCATCAAAAACTTCATATTTTCATATCCAATATTGCTAAGTCAATTTGTCGCTAGCGGTTTCAATCCGCCAGTTATGAGCCAACGTCCATTTTAGGGTTAAAGTTCATTTGGAAATTCGAATGCGTTAAATTTACGGTAGCATATATCTAAATTTTGCTCCAGTACAATAGTTTAATCTAGTCTGTTGACGAAACTTCCGCAATAATAAAAAGCGTCGATGGCCGAGTGATTAAGGTCGTTGCTTGCCATGCGAGAGGTCGCCAGTTCAATCCCCGCCAGGTACCAATGTGTTTTTCAAATTTGAAATTCCTATGTACCATCATTCGACGCTTTAACGGTGAAGGAAATCATCGTTAGGAAACCACACCTGAGAGATTTTTCAACGGTGTGTGAAGCCATGTCAGAGGCCTACAGGCGGTTTAAACTCTGACACCAGGTTGTTCATCAACCATACGATAAGAAGAAGAAGTAGACTTCCACAATTCATTTATTCATTCAGAAATAAGGACATATATTTAAAAAAAAAAATAAGAATTGTAATTTATATTCAAAGTTAATATTTGCAAATTCACACCTTATGTAAGACGCGACCAAACAGCAATAATTCTTTTGAACAGTTTAGATGGTTGTGACTATTTTCACGAGTACACATTTGAAACTTTTTAGAGTTCAGTTGAAATTCAAAATAATTTTAAAGTTTGGGAGATTCGAGATGGGATTCGTAAAGGTTGCGTACAACCCGATCGCAGTTCCCAATAACAGTCAAATTGGGAGTGTTTTTTGCAAACTTGATCTTTAACTTTCTTTAGAGCTTAATTACTTCTGTCAATGGCTTTATTGATGCGGAAACAGATCAAAGAAGTTCTCGTTATCATGATATTTAGGGTAATATACTTTTTAAATTCTTACGACTTATAAAGATTACCTACTTAATATTATGTGTCCTACAAGTGTTATTCAATACTTACCTTCGTTTTATGTTAAGTTGCAAATAAACTGTTTTTGTAAACATCGCATCAATGTAAACCCCATGCACGAAACCAAGACATGCCCGTGATCACGAGCGCTGTAAAGAGCTCCAAATGTCGGGTCTTCACTACATAGAATAAAGCAAAGTAGCTTTGCGCGTCTGTCTGTATCTATGTAGGTATGCTTACATCTTTTAAACTATGCAACGGATATTTTGTATTTTTTTAATAGATAGAGCGATGCAAGTGTAATGTTTTATGTATTATATACTTGAAACGAAGCGAGGGCGGGTCACTAGTAAATAATATGTTTAGAATAATAATACACGCGAGTATCATCTGTAAAATAAGGTTTTCAATTGTATAGTGTTCGCGCAAATAATAGACAATTCCATTTATGACCTTTGAAGTGTTTGATACACTGTATCTTAGAAGGCCCATAAGGCAAGTTGTGAAGTGGCTACAAGAGTCCATACGGCAGTCCTCGTGGGGTTACCCAACGGCCTTATGATTTCACGATTTCATATGAAACTTGAGACAACAACTAAGTCCTTGTATCGTCTTTATTGGCGGTCCTTGCGCAGGGCCGTTGCAAGGGTAGAATTCAAGACACGATATTACTTTTAAGGATTTCCTTACTTTTTTATCTAAAGAGTTAGATATTCTTTATCACAAATAAAAATGAAAAGTTATATTTTACATAGAAAGAACAAAAAATATCACCGTAACACAATATTGCTCAATGCACCTCAACTATGTTAGATACTATAATTAAAAACACTAAAAATAAAATAAAAAATATTTTATTAACATATAACAAACATGATTTTTTACAATATTGGAACGGAACCTTTGGTGCAAGAGTCTATATCGTTATTAGGCGGTTTTATTTCCGCTTTTAGTATAGTACATTTCAGTGAGTGGCCAATATTTTGCAGTATCCTGTACATTAATAGTACACTACGAGATAATATTTAAACTTGTTTTCTCAGTTAAACATCCTAATTAAACTTAAAAAAAACTAAACTTAAGGCACTGAGCCTTATATAATTTATGGTATTATTTCAGCCAATCAAGTGGGACATTATTTCTTATGCCCCTCCCCTATCCCTAGCTACGGTCCTGTCCTTACCCCACAGCCCGAAGTTGGCCGATTAAGCCCGGGCGCTGAAGTTAACTTGGCCGCGTCTTGCATTAGCCCCTTAATAGGTTATTTTGCTCTTTCCGAATATTCATATGTGCATAGCGACGTAAACATCTCTGGAGTGTTCCGGAAGTTGGGGATTTTGTTTATCCCGTTACGAGTGCAATCAATCTTTCAGTTTGGTTTTACGTAATGAACAGCTAATTACAGTTGAACGACTGGTTTAAGACGGGTATCACGCAAAATAACTTGTCTTCACGCTGCACGTGACTATTTTCTAAAAAAAAAGCGTCGATGGCCGAGTGGTTAAGGTCGTTGCTTGCCATGCGAGACGTCGCCAGTTTAAACCCCGCCACGTACTATCGGCAACGCTGGCGGTAGTACACTTTTCAAATAGATTTCTTTAAACGCCAATAGCTCCCGCCCACTGGCCAATAGAAGAGCACTTAAGGAAAATCTGTCAAAATCCAAGCAAAAACTAAAGCGTTATTAAAAAATGTAATATTGAAGTAAAGGTGGAAAAGATGAATATGAAGATGGAAAAAGAATATGAATCTTTCAAAATATTTGTGCCTAAACATAAATTGAAATATTTATGTCTGACGACTTTTGGCCTGAAGGAGTGGCGTACAGGCGTTTTATTGATTTCAAAAAACGAGAAAATGGGGTGGTCGTTAAGGCCAATGATAAAAATCAATGTCCACAATGAATGATACAGTAAATATAGTAAGTTTTAATTGTAAGAATGTAGTACGATCGATGGAATGTGTGCGGCGATTATGTCGCTCAGCGGACGTGATTGCGCTGCAAGAGACCTGGCTGCTACCTCACGACTTGGCGTGCTTGGGGACAGTGGACGACAGCTTTGCCTACACGGGCACCTCTGCGGTGGATACATCGGCTGGTGTGCTGCGCGGAAGGCCGCACGGCGGTGTGGCCTTACTATGGAAGAAATCTGTGTTCCCTGTGGTTACCGTCGTGAAGTGCAGTAGTGTGCGTCTGGCAGCAATAAAAGTTGCGTTAGATGATCGGTGCATTATGATATTTTCTGTATACATGCCTACGGATTGCAGTGATAATTTGGTGGAGTGCACGGAATGTCTCAGTGAAATAACGGCCGTAATTGAGAGTCACAATGTGGAGTCAGTTTTTATAGTGGGGACTTCAACGCACACCCTGGTGAGTCGTTTTCTAATGAACTTTTGACTTTTTGTGCCGAACAGTCGTGGAGCTGTGTAGACATGGAACTATTACCGACCGATAGTTATACGTTTGTTAGTGATGCACACGGCTGCCGACGCTGGCTTGATCACTGTGTAGTGACTAGCTGCGCGGCAGTCGGTACTTTCCGCGTCAGTGCTGTATGATACGTACTACTCTGATCACCATCCAATTTCTATTGTGTGTAATTTTAATTTAATTAAGTCAAAGATCACGACGCCGGGCTTGTGTATAAATAAGGTTATATGGGGTGAGCGTGATGCTACGCAAATAGAAAAATATCATGAAATCTGTCATTCTAAACTGCGTAACTTAGACTTTCCTTTAGAACTTCTTGACTGCTGCGACGGTATGTGTAACGACAAAAGTCATTATAGGGTGATCGATGAAATGTACGATAATATAGTTCATATACTGTCTGAAGCCGCTGTGTGTAGCTGTAATGTTCGGAAGAAACCTATTTGTAAATACGTTACAGGGTGGAATAAGCACGTTCGTTGCGCTCACGGGCGGGCTCGACTGTGTTTTCAAAAATGGATGAATTGTGGGAAACCCGGAACTGGCCGAGTTTACGATGAAATGTGTGAATCGAGACGAATTTTCAAATCTAAATTAAAATGGTGCCAGAATAACGAAGTCCAAATAAAAATGAATATTATTGCTGAAAATCATGCTAAAAAGAATTTTAGTCAGTTATGGAAAAACACCAATAAAATAAATCCTAAGTCAAGCCTGCCCGTGAGCGTAGCGGGGGCGCATGAGCCCGGAGAGATAGCCGATTTGTTCCGGCGGCACTTTGAGGTGAAGTCCCCACTGGGGCCAGCGAGCCAGGTGCCTGATTCTGGGGCTGGAGGTCCAGAGCGCAGCGTTAAATTTACCGCGAAGCAAGTGGCGGCGGTTATTAAACGCATGGTAAGGGGTAAATCGCATGGGCATGACAGCCTGAGTATCGAGCACCTGCAACACGCAGGAGTCCATCTGCCTAGAGTGATGTCTATGCTGTACACGTTCTGTTTAGGTCATTCATACCTACCCGATAAATTAATGCGTACTATAGTTGCTCCAATTATTAAAAATAAAACGGGTGACTCATCAGACATACACAACTATAGGCCGATATCTCTTGCGACGGTGATCGCGAAAGTACTAGACAGTCTGCTTGGTCAGCACTTAGATAAGCACGTCTCGCTGAACGACGCACAGTTCGGTTTCAGGCCCAACCTTTCCACCGAGAGTGCTATCATGTGCCTCAAGCAGACTGTGCACTACTATACCGCAAGAAGGACCCCAGTATATGCATGCTATCTCGATCTGTCAAAAGCGTTTGATCTCGTGTCATACGATATACTGTGGGATAAAATGAAAGCAGAAGCTAATAGTCTTCCTAAAGAGATTGTGTCGCTGCTGATGCATTGGTATAGTAATCAGAAAAATTATGTAAGATGGGCAGGTTCTCTATCGGGGGAGTACATGTTGGAGTGCGGGGTGAGGCAGGGGGGGTTAACCTCGCCTACGCTCTTCAACCTGTACATGAACCGTCTGATTGATGAGCTCAGCAGCACCGGCATCGGATGTCATATAGACGGAGTCTGCATCAATAACATAAGTTATGCAGACGATATGGTCCTTCTGAGCCCTTCGATTGGTGCCTTGCAAAGGCTGCTTAAAATCTGTGAGTCCTATGCGGAGGCCCAGGGACTTAAGTACAATGCAAAAAAGTGAAATCATGGTTTTCAGACCGGACAAAGTTCGATACCAAACTGTACCAAATTTTTCACTTTCGGGTAGTCCCTTAAAAAAGGTCGAGCAGTTTAAGTACTTAGGTCACTGGGTCACCGAGGACCTCAAAGACAATGTGGATGTTGAGAGGGAACGCAGAGCTCTGTCTGTCCGATGCAATATGTTGGCCCGCAGGTTTGCACGATGTACTAAACAAGTTAAGATAACGCTTTTCAAAGCATACTGCCAATCTTTTACACGTGCAGCCTATGGGTGAACTATACGCGGAGGGCATACGAGGACCTGCGTGTCCAGTACAACAACGCGTTCAGGGTGCTGGTGGGGCTGCCGCGATACTGTAGCGCCTCCGGCATGTTTGCTGAGGCGCGCACTGATGGCTTTGCCGCCATCATGCGCAAACGCTGCGCCTCGATGCTGCGCCGCACTCGTGACAGCCCCAACACCATCGTGGGCGTGTTGGCGGACAGGTGGGACTCCCGATGGTGGGTCGCTGGATACGGCTACACGCTGTCAAGTAGACATGCTTCCCGCCAGCGAACGGGTGAGCCTGTCTGTCCCATTGTTTGTTTATTTTATTTATTGTCTTTCTGTATGCTACTAACATTAGATTTAAGGTTACAATGTTACTAACAAAATATGGATACCTTATCTGAAATAAATTATTATTATTATTTGTTGTCTCCGTTGGGATTAGCACGGGAAGGGTTACCTCCCCGGCCCCTTTGGAAGGCTTGCGTGGGGGCACAGGCCCAACACGTAGAGGCCCCTTGAGACGTTTAATATAAGTTTGGGATGGATATGCTACCCGGATATCACTCCTAAATGCACAAAATGATGCACTCAGCAGTTATACCCGGTGAGCATATAATACTATTGTGTAAAAATGGATTCTAAAAATTTGGGTCTCTGGTGATATAATATGTGGACTATATATCTGGGCTATGGGATGAGATATCGTCACCTGCCATTCCAATATCTCACAAATTGTTTTAAGTTGGCAGGCAGTGACTCGCCAACCACTAGGTGGGCCCCCAAAATCAGCCACCATTGTAGGCGGCAAGGGCGGCAACACTGGCGTGGTCAGCTAAGGGTGCCGAGAGGTGTGCACCGGTTTCTGGATCGCGGTGTTCCGGTCAGCCGTTCCCCGCTATTACGCAGATTGAGCACTTCCACCCTTTCAAGCATATAGATCTTGCGCTCCACTCTGGCCGGTCAATGAAGGCAAGCCAGAGGTGGGGGAGAAGATGGTAGGTTCCCCCGGGAGGTCTCGGGTCCGTGGTGTCGCCGCGCACCAGCAGCCCGCCACTGGCTGCCCTGCGGAGACTGACTGCACTGGTAGGAGTTGTTGCCTCTCTTGGTGCGAGACGCACCAACTCTCACCAGCGGGCGATGGGGTCGTCACATCCCTACGCCTTTATTATTATTATTATTATTATTAAAAACGTTCCAATAGTAGGAGAGCTAGCAAGAATTTTTTGGTAGGTATTTAAGGCAAGCTGAAAACTTATCCTGAACCTCTCCTATTATATCCCAGCACGACACTGCAGACCTGGCTGGTGAGTAGCGGGGCCAAAAATATTTTTCATCTTTTTATTTATAACTAAAAAATAAGACTCACGTTGTAAGACAAATTATTTTGATGGAACTTCTACCTGTCAGGTGAACTGACAAAGTATATTTTTTTGGATTATAAAATATATTTTAAAATAAGAAAAATTGGGGGTTTGGTTTAGCCCCGGTACTCAGCCAGGTCTGCGGTTTTGTGTTGAGTTATAATATTAAAGGTATAGGACAAGTTTTCAGCTTGCCTCATATACCTACCGGAAAATTCTTGCAGGCTCTCGGACCACAATTTGGGCGGGGCTTGCTTTGACAGACGTATAAGCGCCAAGCGATTTTCACCTTATAGGTGGTCGACCGCCAAATACTCCGATAGTACGACTGTGTTTTTCAAATTTGAAATTCATAATATGTACAATTATTCGACGCTTTGACGGCAAAGGAAAACATCGTGAGAAAACCTGCACGCTTACGAAGAAATTCTAAGGTTGTGTTATCGCCCTAGTTTAGGGTAGGCCGCAGCAGTGGGGATGTGTGTGTATGGGCTGATGATGATGATAACGTGACAATTTTTTTATATATGTATATATTGTGGGGTTCTATTTACTTAGTTTTAAATCGATCATAATAAATAAATATACAATAAGGATAAGTTCGACGAAATTTTGGGCTGTTTTAGATCTCTATTCATTTCAGGACGGATAAAAAAAGTTTTAGCCGTTAAATCGTTATTTTATTTAAAAATAATAAAAATGAATTTTAGTTAATGGAATTATTCATTGAATAGCAAACACTAACCACTCACAGCTTAAACGTGAAACTGTAAAGTTCGAAACAGAAATGTAACGCAATCATATAAAACAGTTTGTTAAAATTTTATTATGATAGCTTTTAGCCCGCGGCTTCACAGTGTGTTTTTTAAAGGTTATGACTCCTTTACAAATTTATGTTAAATATTTTAATCTCTTCATTTTATATTTTCTGTTTTTTGATATTCTGCGGATTTTTTCTTAAAGAAAGATTTTTAAATCTTTATTTAATAAGCATTATTATTTATCATTTAATTTTTATTTTTTATAATGATTATGTCTTGACAAATATTTTATTTTCATTCCAATTTACCAGTATAATGTAGTAATCTATCTATCTATACTATAATAAAAACGTAGAGGCAAAAATTCTTGTACTTTTTTGAAAAACGCAAAAAACAAGTCAGGGATATGTTTTGAGAGTAGTAGAACACATCCCCATACTTAAAAAAATTGTGTCTCTGTCTGTTTGTTTGTTTGTTTCGACTGACCTCTAAACGGCTGAACCAATTTAAATGAAAGTTTACACGAAGGTATTTTAAATTCCGGAAAAATGCATAGGATACTTGAAATCACTGACAGTTAACTGGTTCCCGCGGGATATTCAAAAAACCTCAATAAATGACTGATCTCTGAAACTATTACATCGATTTAAATGAAATTTTGCATGGTGGTACCATACATCCCCGGTCAAGATTTTAAATACTTTTAGTCACAGAAATTCCTGTAGGATAGTTAAAAATCTAACTTTATTAGATCACGTACAAAAATGGTAAAAGTATATCTACCAAAATGAACCTTCTGACTAGGACAATACGGACTACTTTATTGAGCAAAACGTCATAGTAGGGGAGGTAAATGGCTAGATTTGCAGTTACTCGAACGACAAGGAATCGAAATAGAAAGATTACGCTAAATAAGAAAAAAGTTTAAGTACGATTAATACAGGAGGGCTACCTGGTTACAAGCTGTTGAAAGACAAAAGTTAAATTTGACCGTGTCAGTCATTCAAAGTGCATGTTAAATAATCCCTAAAAAGTGTCATTGTAACGATTTGGACCACAAAGTTATAATTAATCTTTGTCTGTTGAAAAACACATAATCATGAGATACTTCAGCGCGTTACATTTTTATGAAGGAGGTTCAAGTTTATATCAAAGTCCTGCTGTATAATAATCTGTCATTTTTTTCTTAACCTGTATCATCTCACTGCTGGGTAAAGTATCCTTCAAACTCATCTACTGCTCTCTGTCCAATGCTAGGACTTGCCAGTTCTTTGATACATGGACAAGATTGTCATCATACCACATTTTCTTGGGTCTTTCTCTTCGGCGAAAATCGTCTTCAGGCACGCGATGTGTAACGATTCTGGTCCATCTATTGTTCTTTATCCTGCAAAAATTCCCTGCCCATAGCCACTTCAGTTTTGACTAAAAACAACAACAGTACGGGAGTGGATGGTGTTATATTTAATTTTATCTTTTAAGCTATGATGCTCTACTCCATAGCTCTTTGAGAAACCTTGAATTTAAACTTCTGATTTTCGGTGAGGGACCATGATTCTGCCCAATATGTTAGGCTGCCTATCCTAAGTGAGAATGTCGATGAGTTTGTGGTTCAGTGATATAAGAAGTTCACCCTTCATATACCCATTCATAGACCAGAGACTTTTCCAGGCGTTGTCTGCTCTACGGAGTATTTATTTGTCCTGCCTGTTTTCGAAGGAGGCTGCCTAGCCCAAGTATATACTCCTCTATATATTGCTTTACCTGCCTGTTGACTGCTATCCACAAATCAGTGGTGCTGTTGGTCATGACCTTGGTTTTGATCTATTCATCGTCAGTCTAACGTCAACGCTTTTTGTGCTCAGTAGTTCGAGCATGAACTCAAGTTCTGTCGATGTATACGTATTTCGACTAGGAAAATGTCATCTGCAAAGCGAAAGTTTATCAGTCGCTTATCCTCTACACCAATTCCTTTTGTTGCCTAAGAATATCATAGTGACCTGAGGACTTCTTGGAGCGTGCTACTGAAAGCTTTGGTGATAGGGAGTCACCCTGTTTAAGTCTTTTTTGTATTTTGAATGTCAGGCCTTCAGTGTGCAGTTTGATATCGGCTGTGCTTTGTTGGTAAATGATTTGGAGATTTTTTATGTATGTGTGTTCGACGTTTTGCTGAAGAAGAGAAAGCTAATTGGGTTGATGTGGGTGATACCGTCAAAGACTTTTGAAATATCCACGAAGACCAGGTACAAAAGTTTATTAAATTCGCTAAATTTCTCTTTTATCTGCTTTTAGGTATGGAGGTGGTCAGTTGTCCTATATTTGCTTGCTGGCTTGCATTGCTGGTTTGTGTTTTTCCAATTGATAGGCTGTTCAGTTTTATCTGAATGTTCATATAGAGGGATATCGCTATTCCAAGCATATAAAGGGGAATTTATAAACATTCACGTAAAAATGTTGGATATTATAAAATTCCATTTAAAAATCTTACAAGACAGAGTCTGTGTCTGATCAAGACTGCAAAACCCCCGTTGGGCTCCCCAACTATCACGTTTTTAGCTGGCAAGTCATGTCAAATATTGTCAGATTTGATATGACATGAGTGTTTAGTTCTTGGTTAGTTCAAGAGATGTCACTGTGCTTTATTACTTCGCAATATTGCTTCAAATACTAAAAGTAATTAATAAGTTCCATTTTATTAAACTTGCGTTTTAATGTTATTATCTCATTGTTTCATTACGAGTACAATACAATCTACGAGAAATAAAGTAGCAAAGCAAATACTAATATAATTCGTCACATGGCGACACACATCCTTTATAGATACTTTAAGGCAGTGGATCGGTAGTTTGTATTTTTTACCTTTTGAAGTCATCCTGATATCAAACATCAGTTTTGTGTACTAACTACATAGGTACAGTATGCTGTTTGCAACCATTGAAACCTGTTTCTGTCAAATAAAATAATTTTTTAACGTGGTTTTATAGTTCTAAAATGTGAAAAATATTTTGTGACTCCTAGTAGCTAGCTACCAAATATTGGACGACTGAATCCTCTTTTAGTTGGCCGATTTGTAATGAAAATGTAGTATGTTGTTTATCACCTATTAATCAGTACACAATTTTAGGTTCTTTCCTGGATATTAATCTTATCAATGACAAAGTTTATTATATTTTCTTTTCTAATAGGTATAAATATCTTATATAATTTATGTGAATTTATTTATTTTACCTGCAATTACTTTAAAAATGCTTCCTAAAATCAAAATGCTGGCGAAAGTTACTATTCCACGCAGACGAAGTTGCGGGCACAGCTAGTCATGTTTAAGTAGAGACTTGTATTAACGGCATTATTAGGAATTGGTCTGTAAGCACTAGCTTATAATTTTGCTTAAGTTATTTGTTAATGTAAATCCTTTGGCCGACCTGCTTGTAGGAAGTATCAAAAACACATGTATTTACACCTATTACCTTATTTTACACGATTAATTAAACAATTTCTCATCGCTTTAAAAAACACTAAACTGTTCCTTAAGAACAAAATCTATATAACAAGGCTTAAAACTAAATAACTACAATTTATTTATTATTCAAAAGGATTTCAGTGGCGGAGCCAGTTCTGAAACCTTTAGCTGCTATCAAAATAAACGCTTGAGCTTATCCAGCTTATTATTTACTTAGCTTAACTTCAAGATTCGTAATAATATTACAGCTAAACAGTTAAGTAAGCCTCTACCAGATGAAAGTTCAAAATCGTAGGCACACCTAGGTTAATGTTTTCGTTTTTTTGGCTTGGTGCATTATTAGTTTTAAAGATATAGACCCATTGTTATCGTATACACTTATTGTTTAGTAGTAGCATTTAGTAGGTACATTAGACAACTGAACATGTCCGGGAGCATCAAAACAAAACAACATGGTAAATATTCCGGACATATTCAGTTTTATGAGGATTCAGTTAAGTAGCCAAATCAAAAATAACGTATATCTGCGGTGAATTATTTATAAAGCGTGGGGACGCAATAGATATTCGACAAAACGAAACGTTATAAAGCACATGTAAAGAAAATAATACGGAAGACTAAAACAAAGTAACCTTTCGTCCTTTTCTACTGCAAACATGATTTACCTTAAAGTTTGATCTAAACAACGCTCATAGACCATTGCTTACAAACTTGCAACACATCTCAGTCCCACTCTACCGTCCCTAGACCAGTCTACACTTCCTTAGCGGGCATACGATGCGCACGCAGACGCGCGGTCAGTTACAAACGACGCCGGACTGCCCAGGTCACATCGTTCAATTAGATTGAGCCGTTTGTCAACGTCGACAGTGAACTATGCTCTGTTGAGCTACTTACCTTACCTTATCATACTATCACACATAAGCCCCGGTATAGTTTTGGTGGCTTGCGCCTCTGGTAGAGCCCTTGTTTCTAGCGCCAGTAGTGGGTTCGATGCCCACTCGGACCAAAATTTGTGTGATTTACATATCGATGTCTCCTTTAATATGTTTAAGTCAGTGTCTGAACCAGTGTGTTACTTATATATGTTACGGCTAATACCCGAAGTGCGGCTACACCTAGGTTTAGCCGGCTAGAACTAGGTGTAGCCACTTACTCTTGGCTAAACCTAGGTGTAGCCGATTGTTTTCGGCTAAAACTAGGTCTAGCCTTCATCATGCCGGCTACAACTAGGTCCAGCCATTCCATGTCGGCTAATACTAGGTTCAGAGAATCCCGGTTTCTAATTATTGGATGTTTTTGTAATATCTAAAAAAGCTCTGCCGATAGCATGCCGGCTATAACTATGTAAGATAAGGCGTCCGACCGATTTCAGCCATGGCAGCCGATCTCAATTGAGATCAGCCAAGTGCGCAGGACATATTATAGTGCACAAGTGTGCGCGCAAACACAAGTGCACTCTCTTTTCCCCTACTCTCATAATTTGGTGAGTCGGCAATCCGACATGACCGATGAGAGATCGGGCGAAGGACCACCGGCTTAACGTGCTTTCCGAGGCACGGGCGTTCAACCGCCAACTTCCTAACTCCGGGCTAAGTAATTTCATTACAAAAAAACTCACACAAATTTTCACCGACCGCATACTCGAACCGGGGACCTCTCGGTCCTTACGCAGCGCTTGCTGCCAATAGATCAACGAGGCAGTTACAACTATGTACAGGCCTGTACATCTATAATAGATGATTTATGCAGCATCTCGCGGTCTATCACGGCAGCTGCGCTCGTGGCTGTACAAGCGGATACGAGACTGGATGTTACATCCGCATTTGCAGCAGGAGACATACATACATAAAATCATGCCTTTTCCCAGAGGGGTAGGCAGAGATCACTTCCTGCCATATGGTACTCGTATCTGATATCAAAGTAAATGACAAATTTATTATAAAGTAGTTAGTCGGTTGCCTATGCGTGAAGAAAATATAAGTATTTATCTCCTTACCTGCACGTCGCAATGAGCCTATTATTACCTATCTGCGGACTGCATGCGCGCGCAAGCTTTCGTCAATTGACGATTGCAAGACGAATGCTAGCGTCCTTGTGGATAATAAATAAGACGTGGAAAACAGGCCTTAGGCGCTCAAAACGACATTTTTCACCCATATGTTTGTAGCCTAGGCCTTGACATTTCAATATATTCTCGAATTTACATGCCATCTGATTTTATTACCGGCTAAATGGATTCCAAGTAGATCACATAGCGTTTAACTTAGTCCTTCCACGTATGTTATTCTGATTGATTTTCCGACGTTCATACAAAATACATATCAGCTACGCTCAAAGGTCAACTGACTCTACTATTTCAGGAGGGCTTTATTTCCCTACCTGTCTGCAATGATGGCTTGAAGTAGCCTTTTGGTGTTGGATTAGCCATATAGCAAGAGTAGCTAATGCTACGGCCCCGTGCTTTGGTGGGCTCCGCACACTAACCACCTCATCATCAGCCCGATCGGCGATCAGTCAATCACGCTGCCAAGTGAGGGTTTGTCGACTTCATACAACTATGCAATTTCTCCGCAGTTGTGCAGGATTCCTCACGATGTTTTCCTTCACTGTGTAGGAGCGTAGAATAAACGCACATATGATTTTAAAATTTGAAAATCACATTGGTACGTGGGGGATTGTTTGATATGACTACTCCGCCATCGACGATCATAACTCATGGTGTTAAGGTCCCATTGACAGAATTTGCTACGGGCCTCACACTGGCTTAATGCGGCACAGAGTAAGCTCTGTATGACTAAGGTCATCACCACCGAAATTGCGGTGGAGCGCCCCACACTAAGTTTCAGGTATGCTCTTAGGCTCTGTCACATTAGGTTGCCTAACTCTCACCACGCAAAGCGGTTTGTCGTAGATTACTCTGAACCAAGACCGATCTGTGTCCAGGTGACATAATTCAATTAGACCGACGGCTATTTGTTATCTCTGAACGGACAGTGAAGTATGCCCGCTCAGCTGATGTTAATTAGTGCACTTGCGATCCTTTATCTAATAGTGAGCCGGTTAAATATAACGTGATTAGCACTCGCTGTGAAAATAGCGAGGAAATAAATTTTCGTGCAGAGTAAGCTTCATTATAAAGCTCTGTTGTTTGCTGTAAATAACAGCAAGGTGCAGCATTTCAGTTATCTTACCTGTGATAGTGTTCAAGCTATTCGTTTTACAGTTTGTTCATTAATAATTGAACCCGATAGAAAATATAACACCAATAGTGGGGATTTTATACACGTAAATATCACATTTAGACACATTATAAACAATTCCATCACACAAATAATGGGTAGGAATCGACCTCCCTACTCTTGACGCAAGAGATAGAGACATTACCAAAGCTTAGTGTGGTTTCGAAGGCACGGGCGGGCAATAGCCGACTTCCCGAGCCCGAGCTAAGTAATTTCTTAATTAAATAAAATTTCACACAAATTTGTCCCACGCGCGGCTCGAACCTAGTATCTCGAGGTAGGTACCTCTCAGTCCTAATGCGACGTTTGCCACCAAAAGACCAACAGGGGAGTTACACCTAAGTAGGTAGGTATACCTACCAATTAACCGTGGCGGACGAGATGGTGTTGCCATTAATAAGTTGTATTAGAGCAATTAAACCGTCAAGTAGGTACAATCACGACCGCATTGCCAGCAATATTTCCCACGCCCTCAAACGCATACGAAATGTGATCTAATTTGAGTGAGTAAACACACACTTTCACTCGCCGGTGGCGCGGCAAATTGTATATTAATGACTCGGTTGAGGTTATTCCCAGTTATAAAACGAATCCAAGTCCCCTCTCATCTGGATTTCCCTGTAATTACGAATGCGCGTCACGACCCTCCGCCATTACGGGGTATTTAAAATGTTAATCACAACACATTATGTACCGTCAATTACTTTATTCATGAATTCGGATTTTAAACTTGACAGGAATTGAAAATGGTTTATGTTCTGGTTTTTTATTGATTTCGATATGTATCGGATTTTTTACGAAAAAAGTGCTGACGTAGTACCTAAAAAGAAACCTCAAAACATGCAAGCCCTGATCGTCATAAGGTATTTCATTCTTATATGTCTTACTCATCTGCTCTCTGATCGCTCCTTCGTCCATATGCAACAATCATCCTCCCATTACTAACAAGTATTGTAATCGAAAGATGTGTACCTAATCTCTCTTACGGATATAGTTAGTAGGTACATTACCTACTACATGTAGTTTTTCCAATACAGGCTAAACATTTTAATCTCAGAACGGTAATCCCAAAGTAATCTATTGGAACAATATCAAAATACCGCTAGGTTATCTGTGCGGGATTTAACGTTTAAACAATAGAGTTGGTACCGATAAATGACCAGTCGCCGCGCGCGATCCCATTCCAAGGCTTTGCATTTAAATCAGAGAATCAAGCCAGCTGCACTTTCCGATTTTTCCGAAATTTTCATATGAAAATAGCCATAAATATTCGCTGCCGTGATTTGATTTGGTTCTTCCGTTAAACCAATCCGAGTTGCATTAGCATTCACAGGTTAGAAAGGATAAACCGAAATTTCTATTTTAGAGACATCTCAGAGATAACTACGCTAATCTAATCTAATTATAAACAAGACAGCGATATGAGATATTACGTAGTACAAAATATATAACAGGAAAGTAGATTTTCTCTCTTAAGTAGAAAACGTAGGCATAAAAGAAATTTAAAAAATTAAGAAAATCAATAACTTAACGAGACTAGAATCATGTAAATCACAAATCCTGACATAATAACCATTAGCCACTCTACCGTAATTATATACCTCTAAGGAAAAACTTATACCGACGTATCTCAGTCGCAAAATAAGTTCAGCGATTTCCTAGAAATTCCTAGCCTTCTCGTAGCCAAAAATGCATAAATTACAAAATCAATAACGCCAAGCTATCGATCATATCTGGCACATTTGAAATGTTTTCCCACTTTTTCTTTTAATTACGTCATCAATGGAAAAGTTAGAAAATGGGAAGAGTATTTAAACAAATTGGTAGTTGTAAACACGGCCGTTCCAGCTGATTAGCTAAACGGGAGGCTATCAATCAATAAGTGTTCGAAGAAGAATGATTAATGAGTTTGTAGCTCGAACAAGTAGGCCCATATTTTCTCAACTTATGATGTAGGTTGGGAGTTGTTGATGTTCAACATCAAAGGGAACACCTGGGTCCTGTGAAGTGTCGTCCGCATTTAACGTTCGGTTCGTTTAAGGATTTTTATTCTAAGAAATAATGCCTACTATATCGTTTCCAGGCGAATTTAGGACGAGATTTTACAACGGAAGATTTTTGTGTAGGCCATTTATTTGTAGGTCTGTATGCGACCTTGATAGTATAGCTTAGAATTTGATAGAATATAAGCTTCTAAACATTTTTCTGTAACAGTGTGTACAAACTTAATAACTTACCGTAATTGAGATCTATTTTGTTTAGTGATTTATATGTATTGTAGTATTATTAATAAATAATTGAATTTTGAAAATAATTTGAACGGTATTGTACCCTAATGTTAACTAATAGTATCTAATTGACCATTTACTTACGATAATGACTATCGTATTAATAGGCTATTTTGTCAAAATGGAGAGCCTAAGAAATGATGGACTTTGGTCTTTTCAATTAATTCAAATGAAAGCAGAAAAATAATAGTATTTCCTTACAGCTATTTTCCAAGAAAATTAAATTATCCATTTTAAGATATTCATTTCATTGACATACCTACAAAAATCACATTGTTATTTTTATTACAACGAGTTTTTTTATAATACTCCCTGAATACCTTAAAATTTATAAAGGACGCGTAAATCTTCCAACTGACAGTGATGATGAATGTAAATGAACCGAGTTGTCCAGATTATAACAATGTATTTGTGAGGGTCTCGGAAGCGATGAGACGTGAATGGGAAATTTTGAATTTATTTTTTGTCTATTCATAAAGTTCGTCTATTATTTGCGTTTAACAAATGTAATTTAAAATTCGGAGTTACTACTTACAGAAAAAAGAACTTCCTCCGATTCTTCTTCTTTTTTTTCAAAATAATATTGAAGTAAAAATATATAATTTTTACTTCACATTGAAGGAAAAAAAATCTACTGTTAAAATGATTTTGATCTTTCCCTTGATTTCTAATCAAGGCCTATTTAAGGCTTGAAAATTAAAAAAAACTTGAATTACTTTAAATAAACGGCAATTCTAATGGCAAATACTGGATTTGAGAATATGTGTGAAATAGTAATGAAAAAATAAAAGGATTACTTAGATTAAAAGGATATTCAAGACTTAGGTGTTGTCCTAGGTCTTGAATCCAACAATGTATTTACATACGTATATAGTAATATAACTGTTCAATATCACTGATCAGTGATGAAGACACAATAAAGCAACGAACAGTACCCAAAAACATTGCGCCTTGTTGGCAGTTCGCGCGCGAGCGGTTTACATTTCATTAAATGTGGTAACACACTGAACCAAATACACGCTAACAGTCTACAAACTACACTGAAGTAAGACCGGCAAAATAGGTCTGAGCTTCCTAGGTACCTATCGAAGTTCGTTGTTGTTTAATTTTACTTACGTATTCCCGGCTCCGTCCACCAGTTGTTTTGGCAGGAGTTCGTAATAAATGTGCCTTGTTTTCCTTACGAATGCTTAGTCAGACCGCACCTGTACTAGGGTTCAGTAGTGTTGTGTGCTCGCTCCTTGTCATATGGCGGCATGAATAAATCACAAGTAGCGCGGACAGCATACGGAATAATACATTGAAAAGGTCCGAATTTAGTTTGGGAGGCGATCTATTTTATAAGAACGTTTGATGGCTCTATGTTTGATACAAATTGCGTTTAATTTTCGATTCTTTCGATAGTTTGCGGTACACATACATCATCATCATCATCATCAGCCCATATAAATCCCCACAGCTGGGGCACGAGCCTACCCTTACGCACACCATCACTATCAGCCCATATACATCCCCACTGGTGGAGGGATCTCCACCCTTAACTACTATCCTAAACTAGGGCGATCAGGCCTTAGTAAAATATTCATATACTTACACACACAGTTAACACACAGGAATTGATTTTCAGCTTTCCACATCAAAATATCATATTTATTTGACTACTGGACCTTTGCAGATTAATAATATCATTATAATAACATGCAACATACAAATTCATGAGAATGACCAATGGGATTTGGTTTCGAGGAACTATTCGGTTAGTATATATTATTTCCCGACATGTATGCCGCGGGCTAAATGTAATGATTCCATCATTACTATTCCAAGTAAACGATACACCACACCAAAATAATTAGCAATGTTGTATGTAGGCTCGTCTCATATGTCAAGAAATATTAATCAAGATCACTTGCATCGATGTGGTTCTGAGATAAGCAGCTTAAGCACTCGTGTTACGGAAATAGATGTACTGTCTCAATGCTATTATCAGGATATATTATGGATCTGAAATTAAGACCTGTATAATGAACAAATACAACATATACCTACCTTATTAGAATGCAAGGTGAAGGGGCCTTCTGATCAAAAGTCATCACCAAAGGCGTCTCTAAACTATTTACCTACCTTGATGACAGAATTTGTTTATAACATACTTTACGGGAACTTACACCCCGGATTTCTACTTGCGAATTTCTCAATAGAAACAGGAGACAGGAGACCTCTCCAAGACGGTATCAGTTTCACCAATAAATCTTCCTCTTGAGTGGTAATTAGAATCTGAAACCTTTAAGGGCCGATTTGGAACGTGATGAACCGTGACCTGATATTGCTCTACCTTCAGGTTCTATTTTATTTTATTTATCTATTTATTGGACAGCCAGAGAAAAATACATTAAATAGATCTTAAAATTAACTCAAACAATAGTGACACAAGCAAAAAGTATGTAAAATTATTCGCGCTTTGTTTTAGATATGAGCGCTTTATTCGTTTATTATGTAGTTTAGTAGCGTATATTTTTTTTGAGACTAAGGTATTATATGTATGTAGTTAGTAAATAGGACAGATTGGTGTTGGTCTTATATATCCTATAATTAAACAAATAATGTGGTTGGATGTAAAAGTCAACTTTTTAAATGATTTATTTAATTTTACAGTTGATATTCTCCAATTTATTAAAACACTGATTGACATTGTATTTAAAAGATTTATCTTCTTAAGTACTAATCGTCTGGGCATGGTAATGCATAATTATGCATTTATGTGGGTAATATTCAGTTCTCCATTACTGATTCTGATATCCATATCAGAAGTGCTTAAGCTACTTATCTCGGATTCAGAACAATTTATTTAATATTGCGTTACAGAGAAATATTTTAATGTTAGTAAAGAAGAAAAATTATGTCCTTTCGCTACCCTGATCTTTCTTTTAATATTGGCTGTTTATGAAATTTGATTTGAATTATATTAACTTCTTCGTAAACAGTATGAATAAAATAATAGTATCTAGTAGCATTCTTTTACTACATCATTTCAATATAAATGAGATAATAATTATGTTGTATTTTTAAGACCACTTCATCACTTTCGCCGCTGAAAAATCTCTGTAAAACACACCTAAGTAGCGATGACCTGTTAACTTATTCAAAGTACCTACACACAAGGGGCCAACGGAACCGCGGAATTATTTAATTACCTACCTGCTTGCTTTCTCATCTGGATTTGGACTATCAAAGCCTCTTTGACCCTAAGGACGTTAAAACTTAATTCTACTTGTTTCCTCTGTAATTTACCGAATTGAAGGTTCTAAGCTGGAAGCTTTTCCATTTTTCAACGTGGCTCTCTCATAAAGATCAGTTTATGTAAAATGGACGTTGTGTAAATCTCAGTTTGAGAGTCTGTTTCCTTGGATTACGACGTGCAATTTTGAGAAAAATACTGCGAGGTTTACATTAAACCGCTGATGTTTTAGTAATCGTTGTTATGCGAACAGGTATCTAGTTTATGTTTAAATTTTTTTTATTTGTAACAAGAGATAGGGTTGGTTTTATTTATGGGTACTTTGTTATACATTTCCTTGACTTAAAAGTTTTAAGATATGTAATAGACCATTGTGTTTGATAAGAACAGAAGTTAAACGAATAAAAAGCTTTTCAATTGTTTTTCTAAGGAACAAAATATTTTTTTTATAAATACAAAAAAAAAAAATCCATCGAATTTAATACAAGCTTTGTATTACATTTCTATTAAAAGGCGATAGAATTACCTCCTTTCACAATACATTTCAACATCCAATATCTAAGTCGGACGGAAACGGAATCGATAAATAAGCCGGTGTAGTAAGTCTACTAGACGTTTCCCATTAGGTACTAAATCTTGCAGATGCTCCTTCATTATTAACGTCTATCGACAACAAGACAATCGGTCTCCGATGCAGTTGGAGCAGCGCCCCAATTACGTCGGAAGTTGCCAAGTTTATTACTGGCAGCAAGATCTTAAAGTTAACGAAAAGTTTTTCAGGATGGTATGCTGCTGAGTTATGAATGATCAGGATGTTAGGAGGGAGTCTATAGAAATTCATATACATATACACCGTGAAATTTTAGTGGTTGTTTTGCGCAGTAAAATGATTCTATCTTAGTAGTACAAAAGATGTGTGCAGTTCTTTTTTGGTAAAATCAATAAATGCCGGTTTTACGAAAGGTTTAACCGTAACTCGAAAACACGTTCGAACCGCTTTATGACTTAGGGTGTAGAGCTTCTTTAGCTTAAGCATCGATTTCATGACACAAGCAGTACTTGAATACGTCACATCTTCAAAAACAACGATAGCTTCTCTCGTTTTCGAGTTGGAAAATTATTATTCTTAAAAACCGAAAAAAAATTTTTTTTCGAGGAATAATTTGCATGATTCGATAGTATTACTAAAGGCAAGTCGTTCTGCCACGGGAAAACAACCACTAAAATTTCACGGTGTATAATATACCTACAGAATTTCTATTCATATTATTTCTAAAAGTAATCTTCCATTTTAGGGCCAATGCTGATGCACATGAGAGGCCCGGTTTCACAAATATCAAAATGACCCGTCATGGATCTTTACTATTTTGGTTTCTTTGGTTGGTACCAATAATTTATACTGCACAAAGGAATTCAACTGTTCACGTTTGTAAACTGATGACATCTCAAAACCTGTCCCTTTTTACCAGGAACGCGATTATGCAAATCGAGTATCCTTTATAATGAAAAATGCACAAGCGTAGCCCGACTAAAAAGAAGGTTATTAACATGTTAATTGTATGAGAAAGAGTAAAGATTTTACGTGAAAAAAAATTTCGTTTCGTAGAATGTGAGAGACCATTCCATTTCTGTAGGTAGTTTAAATTTTGATTACGTAGCCGGTAATCTAGCATAGTCCTGGGTATTTTAAATTTCCATTATACAAAATAGCACACGTGGCCTAAAGTGTTATAGTTTTTTGCTAACGACTCGTTGGTCGATGGTAATTCGGTTGGCAGAAACTACCTCATGCATTTTGTTGCGCTTTTTGCATCTATTAATTAAACTGGTCTCTGGGACCAACAAAGCATTAGTGTAACATTATGGTTAATACTCTGGAATGTTCAGTAGCTGTGACTGAAATTAGGTAGGATATGTGTTATTATTCCTAAAATGTACTCGTAAGATTAGTTTTAGGTATAGGTAATATACTGTCAGGTGGACTTCAAAGTTAACAATACTTTTTACCCTTTAGGATCTAAAAAAACAAAGTAATTAGCCGTGTACTTAGATTTTGATGTTACTGACAAATGTTTTGGATTTAATTTTGATTAAAAATGTAAATTAAATGTTTGCTTTTCATATGGAAATATTGAAGAACTAGAACAACAATTTTCGTAACGTGCTTTTGTATTTCACTTACATTTTCCTGAACATTATACCTTAATTGGTTTTGCTATAGTTCCATAAACTAATTAAAAAGCCAGTTTTAGTTACCCGGTTCTTTATTTTGTTTGTACAGTACTTTACTCGCTAAGTACTAAAATAAATGATCTGTCACCAAGGCCATTAAGAACTCGTCTCACTAGCAAAAGTCCAAAAACGGATAAGTTAACTTTCCGTCTGGTTAACTGTTAACTTGGATTCTAAACTTTTCCCCTTTTATTTTAGGTAGTGAAATTGTCAAAGGGAAAACTTTTGCATTTTGTACGTTTTCAAGGTATGATTCAAACAAAAAAATCTAAGCTTGTAAAGTTCACAAATTGATGATCAAAGCTGTTGGGTGGTACTTTTATCAGACTTGCTCAAATAATTAAACAATTAGATACGGTTTTTTATGATTATCTGAATAAGCGCCTAAGATAAGTATTAGAGTTGCGTTTATACTCACAGATTCATATCTTGCACATATGTTCATATTATGTAGGTACAAAAGGATCAAAGTGATATAAAATAATATGGTAATAATTAATTTTATTATATAAAATGAAAACAAAAAGAACGTTCACTAGTGGATCTTGGTGGTTGGTGGGGTACATCATTATTGTAACCGACTTAAGTTGAAGTCAATTAGCAAACACAAAAGTACAGGTGTGAAAATTACTTAAAAAGTATAAATATATTATTGTAGTATCTGTAAACGAAAGTTAAGAGGAAATAACTACTTTAGTTGTGTACTCGGAATCAAATTTTTAAACATAAATATAAGATGTAAACATTTATTTATCTTCACAATGGCAAGCTTAAAATAATACTTAATAATTCGTTTACAACTATTATGGGTGCAAACATAAATTGGCCACAGTGAAGTAACGGAACCTGTACTAGGATTTCCTGTGTTAGTATTCCGGCCCCTTCACAGAGGTCTTAACCTATGTTATTTAGGTAGATAGTGTGAAGTATATGTGCAAAGTGCATGTATATTCAATTAATTCGTCCAGAACGTAACCTGAGACCTAAAATTAGTCAAGCTGAGCTAAACACGTAGAAACACGTCCCTGCACTTATGCGACAACTGCCAAAAATAGAACGAAATTAGTCCAAGGAATACTCGAACTGACAATATACCTATGTTACACCTATCGATGTTTCAAATGACTGAGTTGAGTATACATGTTTCATTGTGTAGATATCTAAAGTATACCGTGTGCAACTCTATTTGTTGTTTTCCGGTACCAGAATGATTACCTTTAGGTAGTACTATCGAATCATGCTGGTGATGTCTTTCTAGTTCTAAAATTATTATTTTTTTGTTAAAATCGGTGTTTATTCTATGTCTGGTGTGTTGTTTATATTTTTAAGTTTACTTTCATATAATAATATCACTGTTCTTCAAATATCGGTAACACAGTGTTTAAGCTACTCATCACGGGATCAGATCAATGTTTCTGATTTTATTTTATTTTTATTTTAATGTGATGTTGTGTAGTAATTTAAAAAGATATCTATGCAGATGTCTAAAGTATGCTTTACTATGTTAGATTTATAAGCACTATCTACCACAGTCACTTACACTTTCACGAAACAGACAAGTAAACTTAAAAAGTAAGTAAATATTACGTTGAAAAAGTTGTCAGTCCCGAATAAAGAACATGCCATGATTGTAAATAATATACAAGTGGCAGAGCAAAAGCACTTATCGTTGAAGCTTTTTACCCGGCAAAACATGAATAGTCCCAAAAGTGCGGTCATCATTAGCATATTCTGAGCAAACATAAAATTAAGTAATACACCTTCGCTCCTCGTTGTGAAAGGCAATTGGGATAAAGCTGAGAATTCACGCAACGGTTTCATTTGAGATAAATATTTAAGTGTACATTTCAGGACTCGCATTTACAAATGTTTGTCGAGCTTGCCAGTGGAGGAGAAGTATGGGAAAACATAATAGATACAAATGGTTCCTATCCACTGCTGGGGTAGGAGGGGTCAGACGGCATTCAGTCTTCTATAATTAGTTTCCTCGGCTTGATAGAAATTAAATGAAAGTTAAGACAACAATATAAATAGTAATAATAAATGTTGTACTCTCGAGGCTTCATCGGTGAAGAAAACCTCGTGAGGAAACCAGCACCCTCTGAAGAAATTTTAAGGTTGTGTAGTCAACCAACCCGCATTTGGCCAGCGTGCTTGACTAAGGCCTAATCGCCCTAGTTTAAGGTGGGCACGTGGGGACGTATATGGGTTGATAATAGGCACCTAAGTACATTCAAGAGTGAAGTATTTCAGAATAGTCTAACAATTATTTACCTTATCCTAAACAAATAAAAGAAAAGTCTTTGTACTGTTTCGTCTTTTCTGTATCGCGAGGAAGCAGAAAGCAATACGTGTATGTATTTTGCGTTCTCAACAAGATTCTGTTGCCGTTTTGGCCTCCTCGAGATCGCCCTGTGAATGCTCGTTTTGTCTTTATATTTCGCTAGACGGCAAGATGTAAAGCTTGACTACGATTGTAAGTACAAATTTGTAAGCATTTCAAGAGTCAAACACATAAATACTTGCTCTTTCATTTGCTTCTGAGGGAATCGTTACATTTGAATTTTTTATCGCTTTCCAGCAATTCTCTATATTTCGTGGTGGAGTAAAAGTAGAATATAATTTAAGAGGTTTAAGTCTATACTATACCAGAGCCGCTCTAAGTTGGCCGATTTGCTACATGTCAGACTGACTGCACTAGTCTTTGAGTATAAAGCCACTGGAGATGCCTTACACTGGCGACCCCCTCCGACAAAGTGCATCGGTAAACTGTTCAAACACGTTTAATAAAACTACTTGTCGCTGCACCACCGACATTCTGCATTGATCCCTGTCGCGTGACGTTACTCTTGAAAAATGGTTAGTTGTGCAGTATTCTCATGTAAAAGGCGATCGAGAGCTCAAATTCGCAACAAGAGCGAGTTTAGTATCATATCTAAGTGTTTTTATTAACTTTTAAACGTGTATTTAAGAAGAATTGCCATTTAAATAAAAGTCGTTGCGATACGTAAACGACAGAAAAAAATAAACAAGAATACAGTGGTACGGGGGCTAGTGATGTCACAAAGTCAAAAAGCGACTCGACATTTGAATGAATCATTCACTCCCTGCAGTCAGTTGTATAATCCGTTTTTACTTTAATTTTGAATTAAATAAAAGGTCTAAACATATGTTATATTTAAATCTTGTAAGATGAATTAGAAAAATTACTTTTCTTTCCTCTGGTCATACGATATTGAAATTTAGTCTGAAAATGAAAAGAAATTCTGTGACTCCCTTAGAGATATTTTTAAAGACATAGATATTTTAACCGTATCCTCTCAGTACATTTTGGACTGTATCTTATATGTTTACAAGAACAAACAATCATTTAATATCGGATCCTCACCATTTTAACACCAGTAATAAACATAAGTTTGCCGTTTCAAGGCTCAGGCTTCAAAAAGACTGGAAAGTCGTTCTTGGGTTTAAGCACAAAATTGTTTAATAAGATCCCACAAAATGTTATTGAATTACAATAATCAGTACAAGATAGTTCAGTTCATTCACCAAACTGATTTTATTTTATTCTTTGTGTCATCACTATTTTTTCGTATGTGTGTTGCGTAGTTACGTGAAAACTTTGTTTGTGTGCGTGTATTGTTTGAAGTGTTGAACATTTTTGTAGTGTGCGTTTATCGTTACAGCAAAATTTGTGTCTGTTGAGTTATTAATTTTTTGGTGGTGTGCTGTACGTGTTTACCTCGCCCCCGCTAAAAGTGGCGAAAAAATTTGTTAGAAGCGTTGACGTTATGGCATCTCCAGTGGCTTTATACTCAAAGGCACTAGTGAGGGACAACGGTAAAATTGCCGAAGTATATAAGGGTCAATTTCAACAAGTCCATATTTTTAACATTTCGGTGAACTTTTTATTTGTTACTTTTTTGAAAATACAACCATGTAGAATTGTTATTTACGCTATCGTTATAATTAATTTTAACACGACATTAAATTAAATTCATATACTTAAGAGATATAGTACTTTGAAATTTTGGTGTCACCGAAATGAAAGAAGAGTTCACCGAAATGAAACTTCTCATCACCGAAATGAGAAACGCAATACACCGAAATGAAATTACTTATGTAGTCACCGAAAAAAGTAAACTGTTACCAAGTATACAGCCTACAACCTACGTTTTGAAGAGTGTATTCATCACACAGTAACAGATTTTTTCTTACTAAAATTAAAACTTCGGCCTTATCAATAAAAATGCATCTCCGTTAATCGTTTAACAGTGGTCGATGGAAACGTGGATACAACCCAGTCTTGATCTTTGTCAGTTCCAGATTCAGCTCTCAATGCATAAAGTCCATCTGCCAATCAATACCCCTAACCTTACATAGACCGATTAAGTGCAATATGCAGTAGTGCAATAATTCGTTAAACAATTGACAAAGCCATTATAAAGCTAGCTTCATTACCGAACTACGAACGATTCGTAGGTATCATCTGGAAATCGTCGTGCCAACATATCCCAAGAGGCTGTCGTACTTCCAACGTCCCGGGTTTGACTCAAGAGTCATCTGCGCCGTTTAAAATTATGAATCCGCCTATAATGCCGATCCATTTTCACAAGACACATGTGATGCTTGTGAAATCTTAATGCTGTCTATCCATGCAAACCAGCGAACCAAATGGATTAATACAGTCACCAGCATTGACATGACCCACAATAGTAAAAAGGCCTAGACCACAATCCGTAAATGGACCGGTGAGCCCTCTCCTCCAAAGTTCCAAGTAAAGTTACTGCAAACAAAATTGCTCATCAACTGTTGCTGAATAAGAAATCGTACACTCGCCTTCCCAGAATTCAACTTGTACAATGCCTTCCGAAAGAGAATTTACTGAGCCAGCCTTTTGACGATATCATTTTTAGTGTTAGATACTTGAAATCTGGTAAAGCATCGAGTGTTGATAACATTTCCACAGAACAACTTAAAAACTTGGATCCTATGACTATTTGCTGGTTACAACCGAAGTTCAATGATTGTCTACAATCTGCGAAATTATCACGTCTATGGATCTTGATATTGCCATTCCAAAACCGGAAAAGTTCTAGATGACCCTAAAAACCTTCCGCCCATTATCCTTGCTCAGTCACACATACAAATTATCTCAACGACTTTTGCTTAACCGCCTATCACCTATTAGATCAGCACTTAATTCCAGAACAGGTAGGATTCAGACCTAAAAATCATGTTGTAACCAGACGTTAAACCTCACCCAACACATGCCATTTTATCATAAACGTCTAGTCCATAAGATTTGTATTTGTAATTCAGAAGCTACACTGATGTTATTCTGTTTTGTGAACCAAAATAAATAACACAAAGAGGATAGTTTTGAAATGGGAATGATTACAGCGCTGTATGCGTGGATCTGACAGCAGCTTATGATACAGTGAACCTGAAGCGTCTCTTGTGGAAAGTCTACTCGATGGTCAATGACTAGAAATTTATAAAAATACTTGGTGAGCTGCTCCGCAACCGTAGCTTTCAGGTCCATTTGTCTGAAGAAATAAGCAGATGGCGATCCCAAAAAAACGGTAATCCCCAGGGTCTCTACCCTGGGGATGACCGTTTTGTTGGAATCACTACTTTTCAACATCTACACAAAAGACCGACCATGTTGCCGATGACCTGGCGCTCATATCACAAACACAATCCTGTGAAAACATAGAAATAAACCTCACTTCAGCCTTAGGGTTCAGACACTCTCAGACTAAATATAACATGGCAGGGACAACCACAGAAGTTAAAGTCGGCATAGCTTTATATTTAGATTTAGAAAGTACCGAATCTTGACACAGATCCACCTTCTGCTCGTCTTAACCTCTGGTCTAACACGTTTGCTCCACCCGTCCCCTTGGTTCTACCTTCAGAAAGCCTTCCAACAGGACACGATTTGCCATGGTTAACCTGAAGGTCTCTGGACAGACTCCGTAGCCAGGTTGGCCAATGCAAAGATAATATGTTTAGGTGGGGGTTTCCTGGACAGGAGGATATCGCGTGCCTATGTGGTCTCTCACCATTGTCCATGGCTCACCTCACTTCATGCCCCGCCTGTCCCGACTCCTGTACACAAATTGAGCTGATAGAAGGGTCAACAACCGCGGTCCGGGTGGCGGAATTATCCAAAATAATTTTAAGTGTTTTGCCATCGACACGAAAAGAAGAAGAAGAAGAATAACTTACCATTTTGAACTTCATCATTTGACTTTAGATGCTGTTGACAAACATTTCAAGTTAATCTGTTATTACTTTAATCCAGAGTCTTAAATATATAAAAGAAGAATCACTGACTGACATATCGATGCACAGTCTAAACGGCTAAACGTAGGCACTTGAAATTTGGTAAGGACGTAGTTTAGGTACCGTAGAGGTGCATTAAGAAAGGAATTTCGAAATTCTCACGGGAACGGGAATAATCCGGAAAATCCTTTTGTATGAAAAATCGCCCACGCAAACGAAGTCGCGGGCACAGCTAGTGAAAAATAAAGGTATTGATTACAACCACACATAGATTTTAATAATTTAATCTGAAATTCATTTGGGAACATGTAAGAATAAATCAACAAATATATTGTAATTATCAACAATAGAAATCCAACTATATACCTATCGAAATTACGATGTAACAAAATAAATTAAGGTCTTTATTCACCGAAATGAAGTAATTTGACACCGGAATGACAAAAGAAATCACCGAAATGAAGATAATAATCACCGAAATTACCAAATTCACACCGAAATGAAAAAGTCACTGGAATGATATTTTTCTCATTCCGGTGGTCAATTTAGGTCACCGAATTCACCGGAATGAGGTCACCGATATTATATACAGCCCATAAAAATAGGCACAACAAAGGAAAATATAAATAAAAAGAAATAAATTGATACGACCTACTTAATTGAGCGACATTTAGTAATAGTACATAGATTTTATAGACATACCGAATGATTGGATCACAACTTATATCCATTCACGTGAATGACAAAAAACGGTACGCAGTCACCGAAACCGACTTACTTACGTTTTTGGCGGGAACTGCAAACAGCAACACACGTCCTCTTACGTTAAGCGCTTAGGCGGCACTGATGCGCAGATTTACTGCGCAGTGGCAAGAAGCTAGTGTTTTTCGATGCCTAGATATTCGCGTACAACGAAAATTCACCGCGATGACATATCTCATTTGGACACGTGAATTTGTACTTACCATTCATTAAATATAACAGATTTTGTATTGAACTTTCCGCAATAAGGTACTGTCATTATTAAGGATTTAAATAAAAAAGGTAAATCCTAAAAAATCAACTGTTTTTAAAATATGATTAAAAGTATACTGAAAAACAAATTGTGCCGCGTCACCGATATGATACAATTGGGGGTTTAAGATTTTTTACCTAATTAGCGATAATCATAATTTAAAAATATTTATAGTCACCTATAGGAGACAACACCTTTTATCTAAAAAAAATATTACAAGTTAAAAGTGCCATCCTGCACTAGCAGTTTCAGCCGTGCCGTTTACGATTTGGTGTCGGGAAATTCACCCATAAGTAACAGTTATTTCCACTTTATAACCAAGCAAGGTCTAATTATAACAAATTTTTATTAAAAACATTAATTCACATCCAAAAGATTGAATTTAAGTTCCTTATTTATAAATATATTTATTTTTAGAATACAATACTTATTAAATCCTTCATCCTATTTTTAAAAATACCTGGTGAGTATTACCCACTATGTCACTATGAAAACGTGTCAAACGGCGTAACCTTGTAAAAGCGTAATACAGAGTGGAAATTTTACGTTTTCTTTTTATAATTCAATTATTTTAGGTAATCAAAGACAAATAACTAGATAATTATACCGGAGCCGCTCATAGAAGACTGATTTGACACTTTTTATTTTATATTTTGCATTTATCCTTGTTAAGAGGAACATATTTACGCGAATCATAAAGAACAACTTTTAAAAATAATACGTTATTTCAAAATTTCAAATGCACATAATTATATAATTACTAGCTGTGCCCGCGACTTCGTTCGCGTGGACTACAGGATTTAACATATAAAAGTTTATCCTGCTAACTCTCGTTCCCGTAAGAATTTTTCAATATCCTGTTCCAACTAAGCTTTAAGTTTACTATGGTACCTGCATGCCAAATTTACAGCATCAAAAGGATTTTCCCGATTATTCCCGTTCCCGTGAGAATTTCGAGAATTCCTTTCTTAGTGCACCTCTACGGTACCTAAGCTACGTCCAGTCCAAATTTCAAGTGCCTACGTTTAGCCGTTTAGGCTGTGCGTCGATATGTCAGTCAGTCAGTCAGTCAGTTTCTCCTTTTATATATTTAGATAAGAACTCGGCTTGGCTCGGGTAAGATGTGATTCATAATAAACATCGAGGAGCAAAATATAGGTAAATATTTCCGTAGTCATCGGTTCTTCAAGGAATACTAAAGGATTAAACAGGACATAGATTCTTTCATTGAGTTTAATAAATCTAGTGAATAAAAATTGCAAAAGTTTTTATACAATAAATTTTTAACATTTAAAATTAAGGAACATTAATCAACAAAACAAATTGCAATGAGTACTAATCCTAGAATTTGGCAAAGGTCCTTATAAAATTATATTATCTATTCTTCATCAGTATCTGTTATCGCCCTGAAAGAGTATATCATAAAAAATGTGTCAAAAACAATGTTTCCGCGAAACGTCAATGACTGAAGAAAAATAGTTTTGATAATATTCACTCAATTCCGGCAAGATGGTGACTGTGATTCGTCTGTGAACACATTTTGAATTTAGCAAAATACTCGACAATCCGAATTTTGCGGATATATGTTGTCGACTCGAAATCATTATTTTTGATGTTTTATTATTCATGTAAGGTTTTAATCGAGTCTACCGTACCCCTTGACGAAATTATTAATATAGAAGATTACTTTGGAGCAAACATCTAAATCATTAAAACGATTGTTATGGGTAAACTATAAAAAGTAGACATATGCTCTTGCAGACTTTTTTAAAGATAATGTTAAGATGAACAATTCATCTATAGAGCATTTTTGTATAACTTTAACTATAAGCTCAGCGCACGTCACGAAAAGCCTCAGAAACGATACTTTTCCCCCGTTTTTGAAACATTTTCGGTTACTGCTCCACAACGATAGGAGCTAGCGTGATACTATATAGCCTATGTAACTTCTGAATAATGCAGCTTTCTAATGGTGAAAAAAATATTGCAATCGGTCCAGTAGTTTTGAGTTTATTCATTACAAACATACAAAAAATACAAATCTTTCCTCTTTAAAATATTAATAAAGATATAGATTTGTCTTTAATTACCTAAAATAATTGAATTATAAAAAGAAAACGTAAAATTCTGACTCTGTATTACGCTTTTACAAGGTTACGCAGTTTGATACGTTTTCATAGTGACGTAGTGGGTAATACTCACCAGGTATTTTTTAAAATAGGATGAAGGATTTAATAAGTATTGTATTTTAAAAATAAATATATTTATAAATAAGGAGCTTAAATTCAATCTTTTGGATGTGAATTAATGTTTTTAATAAAAATTTGTTATAATTAGACCTTGCTTGGTTATAAAGTGGAAATAACTGTTACTTATATACTTCGGCAATTTTACCGTTGTCCCTCACTAGTGCAGTCAGTCTGACATGTAGCAAATCGGCCAACTTAGAGCGGCTTTGGTATAATCAATTCCAGATATAGGTATTTTACAGTTAAGAGTTATTGATGGTTTTATTGCATCGATGTAACGTAGTACGTTATTTTTCTAATATTTTTTATTATTTAATTTCAATATATAAATTTAATAATAAAAATCAATAAATAAAATTCAAAGGATACCAAATAGCTGAAAGGCTGTCCATAGCTTTATTCTTTTGCCGCATGCAATTAGTTGCACGACAAAAGAAATGTCAGTTCAAAATTCAAATGTCAAAACCGACCGTCTAGATAGCGGCGCAGACAAAAAAATATATTTAAATTTTTTTAGCATAATTACGACCTAAGAATGCAACCTATTAGTCTATTGCAACACACTCACCCGATCTGGGGTATCACTGAGTTTATAAAAATGTGAACGTAGAAAGTTAACGTGGCAATGGGAGCCGCAAATTCTCGTTAAATTACGATAAGTTGCAAAAAGAATGATCAGGAGCAAAGAGGAAGCCCCGGCGTCTGCGCCGCTATTTATACGGTCGGTTTTGACATTTGAATTTTGAACTGACATTTCTTTGTCGTGCACAATTGCATGCGGCAAAAGAATAAAGCTATGGACAGCCTTCAACTATTTGGTATCCATTGAATTTTATTTATTGATTTTATTATTCAATTTATATATTGAAATTAAATAATAAAAAATATTAGAAAAATAACGTACTACGTTACATCGAGGAAGAGCCTTTTCAAATCTGATATTGTAAAAGTTTTTAAGAGGTTCCCGCGTATTGACAATTTGCCACATGTAGTGTATGGACGGACGCATCAAATTAGCCACGCGGCCGCAGCGTTACTGCATAGCTTCAACCGCGCGGCACTGTCATTCCCATCATCATCGCCAACCCATATGTGTCCCCACCTCTGGGGGATGGGCCTACCCTAAACTAGAGCGATAAAGCCTTAGTCAACCACGCTGGCCAAGTGTGGGTTGGTCCACTTCAGAATTTCATCGTAGGTGTGCAGGTAGATGCGGCACTGTATTCCTATGTTATAAAAAAAATGCGTCCGTATCGCAGCAGTCACGAGTTTTTACGTTACTATGGGAAAACAGTGCCACGCAGCATTTTGCGGCTAATTTGAATCAGTTCTATACTGTTTGTAAAAATGTTTAACCGCCATGGGAAAATTCTAAATAGCAGTAAGGCAGCACCATTGCACTAAGTGCACCAGGTACTTGATGTGTTAAATTAAGAAACTTGTCGGCTGGGAGCAGTTAGTTCCAGTGAAGCTGAAGGCTGTAGTTTATAGGTTAACTTATACAGAATGCTCAAAGCTCGAAGTTCAGATTATGAAATAAGGTAAGACTTCACTTGCAGGGTTTACTGCTTAAGCTGTTTTATGGTAACTAGATAGTTCAATAGTTAGTTAGTAATTTTATTAGGAAATTTATTTAAAAGTTTAGTTATTATTTATGTGTGTTATGGAATTTATAATCTTATCTAATATAATTATTCTAGATAATAAAGTACTTGACTAAAAAACACGAGTCTACTACTTTTTAAGTATACGCGCAAAATAAACGCTAGTATGAGACCAGCTAAGTTTCTCGCCAGTAAGTTGTCAATATCTTATTATCATTGAACTCTATTCTTTCAGCCAAGCATACTTGAGCAAATGATGGTGCTACATTACATTAAGCACAAAAGGTGCCAATATCGCTATTTTACTTAACAAATAACCAAGTACAGTTCAGCAGCAGTCAATTGAATGTAACACCCGCCGACATTATGTAAACCATTCTCCTTTCGCATCCTCCCATAAATATGTAAAGTCGTACTTCAAAAAGCTTATCCCGTTGCAACAGTGGCCAATATCCTCAGATCGCGCAAAACGACTGCAGGGAGCTAGCGCCGTCGCACTCAGCAAAACAAACTGCTCGCATAAATAAGGAAATTGCATTCATACATAATTTTCATTTATTCTTCAAGTTGTTGAAAACTTGCGCAACTTCGCCAATAATAGTGGAACGTAAATCTCACGCGTTAAATTGAAGTGGGGAACTGTGGAATTACAAAGAAACATCTCTGTAATTTCGGAGGGTAGGCAGAAGTTACCTTTGCTGCCCTGTTTCGCGATATTCGGGAGGCCGCAAAAGTAAACACGTATTAGGTAACCTCGCACTCAAACTGTGTGGGTGCAAAGGGGAAACACGTGACCATTTATTGTTATTTCTACAAATAACACATTTGCTAAGGGCTCGTGATATAATGGACAAGGGTGCCTATTCAAACAGTTCTGTTATGTTCACCGCATATCGTAAAGTAAGTAGGTTGCTAATTTATGAAAATAGTAAAAATCGACAAACAAAAGTAGATAAAGATGACTATCTTGATCGCATTTTTAAATTAAGAATGTATGTACCGGCAAATGTACAAATATGTACCTGCGTATACACATGAAACATTTCTACAAAGAAACACTAACTCAATAAAGTAAATTCTTTATTTTTTTCAATCCCAATACTACATATTTGAATGGTCTACGTTGTACTGTACAATATCATATCATGAGGTGCTTCCTGTCTGCCTATAGCGCCTGTACATCTGGTTCTACGTATATTGGAGGGCCAATTTCGAGTGAGTCAACATAAACATCTGCCCATCCTATGATAACCACTGTATGTAGATTCAGCAGTTACGCAGGTTCAAAATCAATTTAGTAAATTGGCTACATTTTTAATAAAATCATGCTTCAGCCTTTGATAATAAATTTAAAAGACTCTTTTTTTTAACCAGTTTATGTGCAAACATAATCTGTTGGTAACGTTTACGTTTAGAGGGAGACCGATAATATCTATTCACTATTTAAAAGAAGTATTTAATGCCGTTAAGGTTACGTAATTAATAAAGATTATCTAGACACGCGGTAGCGTGTCAAGCCAAGGTTCAAAAAACAGAACTGGCGAGCCGCACCGTGTGTAATATTACACGAACCATTTGGAACCACTTTTGAACACCTCATAAATCAAAAACTATTTCACATAAACGTATCAAATTTGGCTCATATATTGTGACTTGCGAGATAAATATGTGTTCTAAATTTCATAAGCTTATCTCAAACAGTTATTTAGATATTAATGTCCAAAAATCCTCATTTTTATCATTGACTGACTGACAGATCAAAATTCTAACCCAGTTCCAAATGACCTAGAGAGTTAAAATTTGGTATGCAGATAGGTAATTACATGAATACAAAGGAAAAAATAAAAAACTGGCAATTTTTTAATAATTAGGTTAGGTTCTATTATGAACGCTTAACATAAATACCTAGTTAGTGCCTAATAACGCCTATATACCGGGGAAGGCAGAGCACTAAGTATATATTTAGGTATACTTACTTATTTACAATTAAGAGTAGGTACTTATAGTCGATTTTCATATTTATTACTTAGGGTAGGTACCTACATAAAGTCTAGTTTTAGTTTTGAATTTTTCCTTTTCAAAGGACCCACGGCGTTACGATGATATATACTTTTCTACAAAAAGTAATGATATCCAATCAAAAACATAAATGTGAAATGAGAGCCAAGTTCAATATTGCCTTGGTTGTTGACTTCAGCGACAAAGAAGTGAGATCTAAATAGGTGCCAAGTTCAATGGTCAACCCAGAAATTTATTTATAAGTAACACTATAACATACCTATCATATCTTCTTATAACATAAGATAATGTATGGTGGTAGCCTATGAAGGTCTGTCTTGGCTAGTTTTCATAAATGAATTATAGCCGTCGCAAGTTCTAAGCCTACAAGTATTTGTCGGTTTTTATTTTATAATTCCGAAAATTTGGATTGTTGGTAGAAACTAGCGAGCGAACATAATAATACGTTGGTAGGTTTATAGAAACTAGCCAAGACAGACCTTCATAGGCTACCACCATACATTATCTTATGTTATAAGAAGATATGATAGGTATGTTATAGTGTTACTTATAAATAAATTTCTGGGTTGACCATTGAACTTGGCACCTATTTAGATCTCACTTCTTTTGTCGCTGAAGTCAACAACCAAGGCAATATTGAACTTGGCTCTCATTTCACATTTATGTTTTTGATTGGATGATTTATTTCGGATATATTTTAAAGTAATTTTGTATAACACAATAACACATATTCTGTTTTGATTTAGAATAGAATGAATAGAAAACGTTTATTGACCACATAACATCCACAAGTAGGTCTACAACACATTATATGAAAACAAAACACAAAACATAAGCAAAAACACACATATATTTATTTATTTAGGGGTTTCTTCAGTTCATGTTTTACGTATATTAGAAACGCCAGTGGTATATAAAAATACACATACCCAGACACGGAACAAATACAACACACATCACTCATCACACATATATTTTAGTCCCAAGTGGGAATTGATGCCAGATACAAGGTCCTCTTTGTGACCGAGCCAGTCATATATTGTACATTGCATTTGAACGAATTTATATTTACCTTACCTCCAATAGTTCACTCAATTCCTGGTGGCCCTAACCAAGAGGCTCAATAGGGTATATTGTCCTATTAACCTCATAATATGTGGACTATTGTGAACTTCACGACCGCTCACCATCAGGTGGAGCTAGGCGATCTTGAGAGTATTTTAATAAAAATAAAGAAAAATTCCCTGCTCTATCTCAGCCACTTAGAAACACAAGGCAAAGTAAATTCCATTAATTCTCTTTAAACATAACGAATTCTCAATACAGATTCCTCTCAATAAATACTTGTTTACAATGTGAACTCAACGGAACAAGAATAAATATTGTTAGATAAAATTGTATGTTTGATTGTATCGCGTATCCGTTTCGCGGTGAACTCACAACGAATGTTTTACTTGTGATTCAATTGAAAATGTTACATTATTATTTTCATCTTACAGTGGATGGTTTACTGTTGTTTATACTGTGATTGATTTTGTTACAAGATTGGTTGGAATGTCCATGAGAAATAGAGATCTCTAACGAGTACCATGTTTGAGAAATAACTCATAGGAAGTGTTGGCTGCTACTATTGTAAATTAATTGCATCAATAATATCAGGATACATTGCTATATATTTTTCATTTATAAACAGCAATTGATATGAACTGAACTGATTTACAAAGAGATACGTCGTATATTTACAAAAGTTCAATTCTCTTCGCCTCTCATATGCCATCGACTGCATTAATGCAAGTACTTCGTTAAACCAGGGAAGCAAATGGTTCCCGCCAAGGCGCTCTTCCGAACCCATTTATAGATTTTAAATCCAATCGTTCGTAGGGTTCAGTTTTCCGATCACATATCGACAGGAGGTAATTTGATTTGGTCTCCATTTGCTTTGCCCTTAGTACCGGTGTGTGCATTCGATGTGTGCTAACTTGAAACTGTAAAAACGGTGACTGTCGGTAACATCGTTAGGATCAGTAGTTCTTTATGTACTTGCTCAGGTCGATGAACTCCCGTTAAAGCGAGTAAATTGAAGTCTAGAAGAGAAACCGAGAAATATCTGTTCGATCGATCACGCGAGTGCGAGTTTCAGTAGCAATGCCAGCTGATAATATATTATGTCGGTGATAAAAGTTTGGGTTCTTCACAATATTTTTACAAAGAAAAAAACTGAGGAAAAATTTGTCTCGCGAACTGAGAATTCTGGGCAATGTACCTAAATTATCATATTAAATATTTTACCGTACAATCAAAAATGTTACGATACTTTCAAAATACCTATTTAAAAATAACTAATAACACAGTAATGACGCATTATAGTAATTTACTATTGTTCTTTGCAACCCAGCAAATTTTAATACTTTTTTTTAGTTCGCTCGCAACCATGACTGGTGAGAAACGTCTAAACGTCGGGCAGGAATTAGTTATATATTGTTTTCTACCCCTAATTGCGTTTAAACTATTAAATGAAAATACTTGATCTACTCGTAACAAAGAAACATAAATTCGAGAGTAGGTAATTTAGGAAACAAAGCTTCCAATACGCTGACATTATTGAAAACCGATCTTGACCTCGCTCACAAGAAACATGTGAGTACTAACGGGAACATTCCATAGATTACGAAGATTTAGCTCCCTCGCGAACACCGATGCAATCTGCGATCACATTTGAATAAAATAAAGGTGCTTTAAAACACAAATAGCGTCGTATCCCACATTAATTCAACCGAACAACTGTCAGCTATATTAACTGGTTGGCGATTTCACATTAGTGGTCATAATGATCGTGTTTCGAACATAAAATTTCCATTTGCAGGAACAACGGTTTAATTGAAAATAATAATGAAAATACGGGTCCGGTACTCGTAGCCAGGTAAAGGCTTTTACTTAGAGGCAATACAAAGCCCCTTGCAATATTACGGGATGAAACAATAATTTCAACCCATTCATTTTCAAAGTTAAGCTGTGAATTGAGTATTATGGGAGGAAGTATTTTGAAGGTACGATAGCTGAACGATTAGTAAAAGAAAACAAGTGTCTATTACAAAATAATTTTAAGTTGGCTAAACTTACTCATCGAGTTTATTTAATTAAAATCAGAAGAATAAGGCTCTCTTTCCCCAAGAGTCGTGGATTCAATGCTCACTCGTGTCAAAAGATTTCTGTTATGAGCATCGGTTTGTAACAAGTCTGGATGTATTATCTAAATTTATGTATATTTGTACCGCAAGTATTTCTGATTTCTGTAACACAATGCAAAGAGCTCAAGCAACATATCACGTAATCTGATGCTTGTGTGTGAAAAAGTATTTGTTTAATGTGTTAAAGAACTTAAAGGGGTCTATTTAAGTTGTGGAAATAACATGGCGTTTGCTTCATTACGCTCTACACGAAACTTTTCTTTACAACCACAGTTACCTTTGTTCACAAAGAAACAAGTAGGGACACTACTGTAAAATAAATCTACAGAGACAAAACGCGGTAGCCTATATTTTTACCGGCATTTTTAACTTGTCGTTACCGGGATTTCCGGCTCAGGAAAACCAGAAACTTTTGCAAAATACACGTAATATTTTGATCCGCGTACTAAAAAATAGGAATAAATCGGGATTCGACGGTGCTACGCCTCGGAACGTGTATTAGTATGGATACGGCAGGGCTGGCACCGGAAAAATCGGTAAAAGGGATACGCGCATATTTTGTTGAGGCCCCCCGGGACGGGCCCGTATGAACGATGCGAGTTTGATATTCTGAACACTTGCTCCGTGAGATTTATGCTCGCAAAATGATAGGTGGCAACCCTGTTTGCTTTTTTTTACATATTTTTTTCATCGGCATATGCATGCACCGAAGTACTTTTAATTAGCTTGCGATTATCGATATGTTACGGTTAATGTGGATAGAGCGGTTATTATGTATAATTACCGGTAACTATGCATAATTATCAGTGCTCGTGGTAACGGTGGTAAAAACTATGGAATTAATCACATTTACCGGTAATTATATAAAATTACAATACCCTTTTTGTAAATGTGGTAAATAATAAAATCAAACTGACTTGACTGGCTCGGTGAAACAAACAAAGAGTCCTGGGTTCGATTCCCACTCGGAGCAAATAAATATTTGTGATGTACATCGGTGTTTGTTTCGTGTCTTGATGAGTTTGTGGAAATGTCCCAAATATTTATTTATTTATGTAAACATCTGAATCAAATGTTTATTAGGATACAAACAATTCTAGTCCTAATTATAATAAAATTTGCTTACAAACATCGGACAATCAAAAATATTCCTCGAATATCAAGAGACCAAACCTTCTGTTCGGTTAAGCAAAACATAAAATATATTCTCATTAAATTAACAAATAATATATGGGGGTAAGTTTGTATGAAACTTTGTCAACTTTGAACGCTGGAACGTAAGATTTTGAAGGGACGTAGGTTAGGTACTGTAAAGGTGCAATAAGAAAGGATTTCCCGAAATTCTAACCGGAAACAGGAATTAGCAGGAAAATATTAAAACTGCTTAAGTTAGATGCTTGAAATTTGGCATGCAGGTACCTTATTAAACTTAAAGCTTAATCGCAACAGGATATTGCAAAATTTCCACGGGAACGGGAGTTCGCGGGAAAAAACTTTTGTATGAAAACCGCGTAAACGTGTGAAACCGCGTGTTGTATCTAAACCGCGTAAGATAGATGATTGAAATTTGGCATGCAGGTACCCTAATAGACGTAAAGCTTACTTGCAACGCGATATTGCAAAATTCTTACGGGATCGGGAGTTACTGGGAAAAAACTTTTGTTTGTAAAATCCTGTAGTCCACGCGAACGAAGTCGCGGGCACAGCTAGTTATAAAATAAACAAGACATATCTAGAAACCAAACTTCAAGTTTGGTTTTAAAAAAAATATAATCTTATAAAAATAAAGTTAAATAAAATTAACAAATTAGCAGGCAATTATCAGTGGAACTCTTAAAATTCTTTCTCGTTAATATTATTTTTGCAGGTTTGAGTTTTGTGACATTTGGAATTGCAGAGTACTTGTGATTTTTGTCAGCAATGTCAACATTTACCTCAGTCGCGAGAGAGTTTTGTATAATTACCGGTAAATTTGAATAATTCACTACATTTACCATGTGCGGCGGTATTTATCTATAATTACCGGTGATTATAGATAATTACCGATTGCTCACATTGACCGTAACATATATATCGTATTACTAAGTGATTTCCGCATGTGACAGGCAGCGTCCAAGATGGAGTTTGTCGATTAAACCATTACTTTCTAATATCGAAGTTAGATATAAAGTAGCCTATGTCCTTTCTCAATCTCTACATACATACATACAATTACGCCTTAGAGGGGAATGCAGAGATCACTTCCAGCGATCCACTTTTCACCTCTGTGGGAAACGTGACATGACGGGTTGTGGACCACGTCGCCGCCGTTCTGCCTTGTGCATTGTTTTAACAAGGTCATTGCGTCCCCACGAGTAGCAAGGATATATGACGGGGGAAGGAAAAGGGGAGGAAGATCTAACCAGGGGATACCAGTCACTACTATCTGTCCAGTGGTTGGTGAACGCTATACGGGTAAGCGACCCCGGCTCCTCGAGCTACTATCGACTCAGTCCAAATCATCCGAGGCGATAGTATCCTTCCTCAATCCCCAGCTAGAATATAAGTGTACCTAACTACTGTATGTACACAATAGCCTGTCCAGCTTGTCTTGTTATAAAATACGGTTCAGTAGTTTTAGTTTGTGCGTTTTAACCGCGACTAACAGAGTTATCTACTTAGTAGGTAAAGACTGGGTACAAAGTGCCTAAAGAGGGAACACATCGTATCAGTTTCATCATTAAATGATAATTGATATTAATTAGTAAAATATTATATTATGTACTATATTACAAAAGTATAAATGTGACTTTTAAATTCCATTCACAACTTTATAAACACATAGCAAAACAAATAGCAAAATTAAGCAGTTTGGACAAGTAATGTCGTAAAGTTCGAGGACATCAAAGCTCAGTACCGGGTACTTAGCCACAAGCGAAGTGCTTGTAATGGCCTAATGAATATCATTAATAAATTTACGATAAAGTTTGCGGGCGGAATAAGCTGGAAAGCAATTAAAATTTACAGGGAAGAATCTGTATTAGAAAAACATCGTTTATCGGTATTAAACGTTCAGTTTATCACTGAAAACGAAAGAAAAACATTTAAAATTAACCTGGACTACATTCTGAATCCTTAGATACTGAGATAATTAATTATTTAATTTTGAAGACAGTACTAAGTGAGTTGTTTTTAAAGAAACTGAAAATTGTTAAAGTTTTATTTAGGTATCATTACTATTACAGCAACCGACGCGATATCGGGAGGTCCGGTGGTTCAAGTCCCCGTTCAGGAGTGGTCATGAATGCGATTTTTTCAAATTTTAAATTTACATTAAGCTATAAAAAGCATTAAAAAAAAAACAACAAATAAAAATATCATTACTATTGTTAGTTTTGTTTACAATATCATTATCAAAGTCAGATAACCATGAAATTGGAAGCTTGTTGATTGATATTTATAGAAAACTATATTGGTTATTAAGTAAGTAAATGTTGGAGTGTGTGTTTGGTAAATTGGAATGTGAAAAGTTTATTTCAAGCTTCCGGGTACGTAACTCAAGCTTCCGCGTAACTACTACACTACGTATATTATTGTCCGTTCGATTTTCATTCCTTGAGCCTACTAAGATAAAAAAAAATACTAAAGAGTATTCCTACAGAAAATAAAATAGCTTTCCTGCCAGTGTCGTTAAGGATTAAAAAAAACATCAATCAGACCGTTTCTCATCTGCCAGCATCTAAAAAAACAAATTGATATAAATGAACAAATTACTCCGCGATAGTCATTTGAGGAAATAAACAAAAAACGTCGCCTCGTCAGTCGTCAGTTATATATCGGTCCCGTTCCCGCACAATGATGGATTCCAGCTCTCGTGATTAAGTCCCGAGGGATGAAAGCTGAGCCGGCCACGGTTACTAAGGCATTAATACCGGTATTAGATTCGTATCCCCAGATTTTGGGGGCCTCTTTATTATCTGACAATTTCCCTGATTAAGTGCGAACCAATCTCAATCACATTCAATTTGGGTAAGTACCAATAATAGATGCGTACCAATATAAAGTCAAGAGTTTAAAGTAAAATAATTTCAAGTTTCATTAAATGTGGAGATATTTAAATTAGACTTACCTACATGATATTTTTTATGGACTAATGCAACCTAGTTAATGAAAAAGCATTTCTAGCAATCCAAAATCTCTCAAGCCATGGTACATAATTAATATTTTAATACCCAAATAAATGTGTAAAATATTATCATAATTCGTGCATGCACGTGTATTCTAACAGTAAGTAGACGATAAGAATGATAACAAAAATCATTTTTACTTTCCGAATTCAATACCTCACGATGATTACATTGAATAAACATACCTCAAAACTTCAAGAATTAATTTCAAAGCGCCCAAATTAGCTTAATAAGAACGTCAAATGAGCCGGTGCACTGCAGGGTTTACGTCTCGGAGTTTAATTAACGAAGAGTTATAATTCAAGGCTTACAGTGATCCCCTGCAGCATTGTTTTTGGATCAAATTTTAAATTGCACTGGTGTTTTGCAGATGCCCGCGCTCGCGAAGGATAAGCTTAATCCGCACATAGCGTTGTATGTTTTAATTTATTTATGTAAGTTTAGCACTTTTAGTTATTTCGTGCAAGGAACGGCGAGAGATTTACCTTTTAGTTGGACCATGTTTCAAAGAGCGGCCAAGTGTGAGTTGGACTCCTCGAAAACTTCCGTAGCAGCAGGTTACACAATCCAAAGGTATTACAAAGAACTACTTTCAAAAAATTCTTTTTTGAAGTAGTTTCAAATGTTTGCATAATATTTTTTTATGATTGTCATAATATAATTATTCTTTTTTTTAGAAGTTACACCCACATATATGAATACGATTTTAAAAAAAACCTACAGAACCCTAAAAACTTTGGTCTAGTGTGGACAAAAGGGCGATTAAAAAGGATATTTAAAAATGCATACAGCCTTATACGAGTATGTTTTCCCGCTATAAACAAAAGCTTGTTTTTAAGGTTCCGTACTCAAAGGGAAAAAACGGGACCCTATTACTTCAGACTTTTCTGCCCGTCCGACCATCACTGGCCAGGCTGTATCTCAAGAACTGTGATAGGTAGACAGTTGAAAATTTTAAAACGACGTATTTACAAATATTCAAGGTATATTGGGACCGTGCGAAGTGGGTGGAGGGCGCTGGGCGATGGCGCTGATTGTCAAAAACGCATGTAACCTTATGAGATGTCCGTTGTTATTGCTAGCGGCGGCTGTTGGTACTAATTTCACTCCATAAGATTTAACAGAAAGAAACGCCACCAATGAGGGCAGCACCGTCGTGCACGCTCCTAATTCGCTATGTGCGGAGTGGGTGGTGGGGGACGGCAAATCACGATGTGACAGAAATGTGATATAATTCTGAGCTTTCATGTGTCAAATTGCTTTAATTTCATAAATTCCCTTGTATTTGTAAGTAAAAACGTTACGTACGTAACGTAAACGATGCAAATTCAATACTTATAATAATATTCATATTTTTGTGAAGTAAGAAAATCACTTGGTATAATATACACACTCACTTTATACAATTTTTATTTATTTTGTGTTGAAAAACTAGTCGAAAATCTTTATTGATAAACATCTAGTTGCTATGATATGACATATCAAAACATCTGGTTGCTATGATATGACAGATCTCAAGTCCAGAATAGTTGTCGCCACTAGGGGCGCTATCATCGCGCACATAGCGATTTTTTCGTGAAATAATACTTCAATGTTTTATTGGCAATGCTCTATGATTATTAAAAATTTATTTCTACAAAATATTATTACGCAAACCATTCTTTTGAATGGTCCGAAAAAAAAATATAATATTTATAGTTTAAAGTAAACTGACTATCAAATCGAAAATGTTTCTTTTTTATTTTATTAAATAATGTTATTTTGAATATTTTAAACAGACATTTTTACCTATGAAACATGTATCTGTGTAAATGAAAAATGTATAATCAATATGCATGATATTTTTATTTGTTTTTTTAATGCTATTAAAGCTCAATGTAAATTTAAAATTTGAAAAAAATTTAGAGCAACCGACGCGACATAGGGAGTTCCGATGGTTCAAATCCCCGTTCAGGCAGGGTCATGAATGCGAATTTTGAAAATTTTAAATTAACAATAATATTATGCATGATGTTACAAATAAGTTATTAAGAGCTACTCTATACGTCTATTTGATTCACGAGTATTACCTAGGTTTAAAAATATTTTTGATATAACTACTTAGGTACTATTCCTTATCAATTGCACGGCAACTATTTGTCCTCCCGCATATTCTGCAACCTAATCACTGAATGACTTGAAGGGTACTTACACTTACATTTGATTTTGTCACCGACTCGAAAAAAGAAGAAAGCGGAGCCATGATTATCTAAACAACTAACAACAAATCATCATCATTGTCTTCTTAACCCCTTATACATTTCCCACTGCTGGGGCTCGGGCCTACCCTAAACGAAGGCGATAAGGCCTTAGTCACCCACGCTGGCCGAGTGCGGGTTGGTTGACTAGACAATAAATTGGAATTCGTTATAAAGACATTTGTCTCAGTTCAGTCCGAACGTCTAAATACAGAAGCTGCGTAGACGTATTCGTCTACACAGATTGTAGCCACATTGAATGATAACCATTCTTAAACAAGCCTACATAATTGTATTTATTATAACACAACATGATATACATTGATCTGATCCCTTGGTAAGTAGCTTAAGAACTTGAGTTACAGATATCAGAATTAAAAAGTGGTTGCACAAATATATGAAATAGCACGGAACAAGCACCTATGTTCGTCACACAAATATTTGTCCCGGATGGAAATCGAACCCGACTCTTGGATCCCGTAGGTAGCGAGGCTGGGTCACTAATCACTGTTCCTCCGAGCTAGTCAAATGTAGCCAGTCAATATTGTAAAGAGAATACCCATTATTTTTCTACATCCATTTAATGATACTCTATGTAATAATTAATTAAGTACATGACATAATTTGAGTTCAGTTTGTCTTAGAAACAAAAGTGGACCAAATCTCCCTCCGCACATACAAAACAGTATTTACAGATAGGTACTCCGCACACAGGAATAATAAACATTCCTCCATTTTATGAAGAACGTAGATTCTATTTGTCGAGCGTATTTACGCCGCGCCAATAAACCTGTATTGTACTGTATAAAGTGCCCATAAATTTTAAATTATCGTGTTTACTTAATTCGTGAACCCTCGAGCACTGGAGTCACTTAAGCATTATGTGTCGAGTGATCATGGAATTCCGCAAGGGATAGCTGGAAGAGCTTCTGAATTTTATTTGTTGTTTTTTTGCTATATAGAGCTTTCATGTAGACGTGAAATTGGATAGATGCATTTTGCACACAGACTTAATGTATTTTTAAGTGTACTATAATCCGTTGATAGTGTGAGAATGGTTCATCATCAGCCCATATGCGTCTCTCACTGCTGGGGCACGGGCCTACCCTAAATTAGGGCGATCAGGCCTAAGTCAACCATGCTGGCCAAGTGCGGGTTGCGGGTGCGGGTCGACTATACAATCTTAGAATTTCTTCATAGATGTGCAGGTTTTCCTCACCTTGCATGGTTACGTTCCATTAAAATTCTTGCGTTACTATCTCGTTTGAATATTAGTGGTAAGCAGCATACATAAGAAATTGATAATGGTTAAATTTTAAATTCGCTACGAGTCAATATTTTTCACGAAATAAACAAAATGTTATTATGTTGGGTTGATACCTGAACTGGGATAACTCTTGTATCTCAATAGGGATTCACTCGACGGGAATTTATACTTTAGTTATGAGTTGAGAACAAACTTCTGTGTGTTCGTACATCGTACGATCGTTCAAGCCAAAAACCCCGCTGGTTCTGTGTTCCATGCTTTATGAGCTTTTAGATGCTCGAGGGTATGAGACCATTTATAACTTCACTACTCCGGGCGCCTACCTCATTTGTAAGCCAAAATTTTAGTCGACTCAAGATTTATTTAGAAAATTACCTAATATAAAAGTAGGTCATACACTATGACTTACTTAACTAACTAAACGACGTCTGTTGTATAAAATTAACTAATCCTTGAAATCTCAGTAAATCTCTACCCGTTTTGCACAGCTACGTCTTGTGAACAGTTATCTTGTTTAACTGCCTTTGTTTAAACAGCTAATCTGTGTGATGAGACTACTCACACGCCTGGTTTTGCACCAACTGTATAGACAAGAGAGTTGAAAAAGTCTTGTTCTGTGAATGATAAATCTGATTGGGTTGCATATGTACTTCAGTATCCAGTTATTGAGAAAGCATGTTTACCTGATTTTTACTTTGGTTTCTTTAATATATTTCATTACAAACTCTTTAACTCATGTAACCGTAGTTGTAACACTCAAAGTCAGTTGAAATGTTTGCACAATTTAATATGACGAGCCATAACCTTCACGGGAACAGTGCCAACTCAAAAATATAACATTGGTGTCTATTACACTCAACAAAAGACTTTCACTGCAAGAAAAAGTCGTAAAAGATACAAAGAAACACCCCACATAATATTAAATAGAGACCTCGCCTTGTCACACTACGCCGCGCGCAACCTCTCGAATGAATACAATGTTCTCAAATAAAACATTCTAGCCTGGAAGTTAATAATACGCGGTTGGGCTTCTGACATCCGAACCGAATCCACAACGACAGTTTCAACTTTAAAGCCGCGCAGTAAATTCCATTATTATTTCACATAACTTGCCCAACAAATACGTCTTTGTTGGCACACACCTCTGTTTGTTCAATTCGGAGTCCTGCTTAAACGATTAAATTTAATGACACAGCGCTTGGCAGCGCCGGGGATTTAAAGTATTTATTTGGGCGTTAAACTGCAGCAAGTTTGTAAGTCGTGAAATATTCGTCCGTTTTGCATGCTGTATGGAATGCACTTTGCGCGGGGTGAATACGGTGGAGCCATGCATCACAGTGCATCAAGATAGCCTTCGAGCAGCTCGCTAACTTAAAAGTGGCTTCAGTACATTTTAAATCACCTATCTCCGTACTTAAGGTAAATGACACAACTCGAAGTAAGTAAAAGAGCAACGGGAAATTCTGTTTGCAAGCAAAAAGTTCGGCTATAAAGGTGACTACACAACGAGGTTGATAAGAATAGGGGAGACGACTGCGTTCAATTTCGTATGTGGCTTCATGCTCGTGTAACACTAAGCATTATCTGTAGCATTTTTTTTTACTACGTAGTGAAGATTTTTAAAGTTAAAATAAAGTGAAAATGATTGAAAACATACGATTGCGTACTCAGAATGCGGCCGAGTTTATTGATCAACTACACTGATATTTAATTGATCCACAATTACCTGTTTGAATGTTTGCAAAAAGTGTACATATCCCTCAGCACTGATTTTAAGACATTATAAAAAATATGATCACTATAATTTATGGTACAATTGGTCATACAATTAAAAAAAGAACACCATCCCTTTTGAATTCTTAAAGCTCAATCGCAAGCCTGCACACAACATTCAGTCGTTTACACTTTGTAACTGCTCATTCGACGAAGTTGCGGTAAAATCCGCAACTGAACTGAAACTTGATGTCTGCGAAAGCATATCGTTGCAACAGTACGTTGAAATGCAGAGTTGAAATCAACAAAAACGTTCGTCGAACCAGACTAACTAAATAACAGTGTAGTTGATCAAATAACTCGACCCCATTCTCACTGCCAGTGTTGCACTTTTCAAAAGCTAAAAGTTTCCATTCAAAAATGAAAATAGCTCTGTTGTAATTTAACGGTTTGTCAGAATAAATGTTACTCCAGTAACCATTTCGTGTTATTTCAGTGCGATCCCTTTCAGCTTAAACTTTTTAAATATGATGGATGAGTGTTGGAACACATTGTATTTTGGGTTGGGCCATTTTAATTAAAACGTACTATAAGGTAGGATTAGTTAAATTCAGCTAATTAGACCTAACATACCTATATTCCAAAACATATTCAGTTGAGAATTATAAAAAAATATATCAACTTGTCAATCAATAAAAGTATTATTGAAAACAGTATATTACTCGTAATATTTTACTGGCTACAAATAAAAGGTTCGAAATTTGAAATAAATAGATTGAGTTATTGTTTTATAACACTTCGATTAAAAATTTTGGTACCTATTTCGTTCATTGATACGATGTACCAGTCGATGAGCGTTTACGATTAAAACGATCTTTGTAATTCGTTCCACGTTTTTAAACTCTACTCTTTCGTTTAGGGCAAACTTTAAATTTGATTGCAAAGTTTAAACTTTAACATGGATACGCGTTTAAAAATGTATAAAGACAGTCTGTAGCCTACTGGCAAGGTAGCTAACTAGATTACTATACATGAAAACTAGGGGTTTAAAATGCTGCCCTGGAACTCTTTTAATTATTCTCTAGCTCGCTTAAATTTGATAAAACTTTTCGTATAGCGCTAATGAAATTTGAAGCCTAAAATTTTCAAAGCTGTCTTTGCACTATGCCTAGGGACACCGAAAGTATACTGTGACTTGTTTTGAACCTGAAAACTTAAGTAAGTACTGTGATGTATTTTAAAATGAGGAATACTCCGTCTATGTAGGGATTGTAGGGTTACCTGAGTACGAGTTTTATATTCATAGAATTTTTAAAGAAAAGCCTTCTGCAAACATATTGTCAATATCGACAATGGCCTTACGTTGTGTTTCAGCTCCACAATGAAGATAAAGTATAGGTTGGCTTTTAAAAAAATAAAAAGACAGAATTTTAATTTATGGTGTTCAAACTACCTAAATACCTCATAAACTATACTCGTTTAATGTTTAAAATATTATTTCTAACGTAGAATCGACGTATTATATTTATTGTGGAGTTAACAAAAGAAGAATTACAAATAGTTTCCAATACGTTCCGTCTTCGCAACAATCTTGTTGTAGTTTTCACTTTCGACAGCTATACCGTTCGTTTCTGTTTCCGGGAATGTCGACTTTGAAGTTATACCTTTAAGGTTTAAAGAGAAACCTTGGAAATGTGAGCGTGCACACAATACATCAGTTGGTAAGCCTTTACAGGCGCTTGTGGACGGACGGACCGCGATATTTATTGCAGTTAACAGCCATAAAAATGTAGGGAACACACATTAGTAAGACTAACTGGTCGCACGCGGGCCGAATGCTACTATGACGGTACGGGCTACAGAAAAACATCTATTTACAACGGAGGTATGAATGATTGGCTTTTAGCCTGTTATTCCTTCTAACAAACACTGTAAAGGATGTTGCTTAATAAACATTAATAAATTCTTAATCCCTGATCGGATGCTTCAGTAACATTCATTTCGTTAGTTTTACTTACTTTCATCATCAGCCCATATACGTCCCCACTGCTGGGGCACCGGCCTACCCTTAACTAATGCGATCTACTTCTATACGATATTTACTTTACCTTATTATATTATTCAATAGTAGAGTGAACTAACATCCTAGTTGGAAGTCCAGGAAACTGGACAAGTTGTTAGATAACCGTGTCTACGTACTTGCATAAGCTTCTTAAAACTTATTCTATGGTTCCTAGAATTCCATGATTGAAAATTCAAAGCATTATATTAAATTTCATATTATAGGTATAGGTAGGAAATCAAGAGAGAACTCTTTTTGTAGTCTATTCGTAAATTAAGTAATTTAAAACACCAGTCCTTTATTTTTTGTCAGATGCAAGACTCATTTAAGCTACGGTATTTCATTAAATAACTATTAATCATGATAATTGACAGCTAAATCTATTAATTACTACAAAATTGAAGTCAAATGTGACTCAAGGCATACTTTTTTTTATATCAATAAAAAGTGTGCTCAGCTACTTAATCAATTGAAACAATAAAATAACATCGTGACAACAAACGCGAATAAAATTCATACAAATTCGCGTTATATTTACCCAATCAACATCTGAAATCGGTGTGCAAACGTTGTCACATAACTCAAACACGCTTCGTATCGCAAGCCTAGGTGGAACTTTTAAAAGGTCCACATGCAAGCCTAAAAACTGGCACTTTGCAGTTTTGTATATTCACTCAAAGCGTCTGAAACGCGCCAGATCGTCATAAACAAGCAAAAAGTTGCAGTAGTAAAAACAACACGAAAATGTTCTCTGCGAGAATTTCAAATAAAACTTCTAAGGCTTATTTGTGCAGCGGAGTGACGAGGCATGTATCACAGGTGATATTACCTTTGAGCTCTAATTTTTACGTGGACCCTTTTGAAATGGTAAAAAGTTTGCTTAGGCACCTACAATTTTTTTCGGCCGTTTTTGTTGGGGCGCTTCTTAATCGTCAAAGCTGAGGTCGGCCGCCATTTGAAGCTACGAGCGTTTTTTATTATGGCAAAATACAGTTACGATTTAGATTCGTTTCGATTTTGACTAACCTACATTTTGAAAGTTTTAAGGATCTCAGTTTACGAATAATACTAATAATAATAGCAAATAACATAATTTTTTTATTGTACTTTTAGATTTTTTTGAAAAAAATGTGTTTTAGGTATGTGTAGCATGTTGTAGGTGGGGCGGCATGTTGTTATTATTATTGGAATTGTTGGGTGATGTAATTTCACTATTTTTATTTTCATCCTTCTCAATTCATGTAGAAAAAAAATCTGAATGATTTGCCCACCCCAACCTCTCGTATTATAACAAGTCTACCTAGTTTTGTTTTATTATTCTTCACTGTATTAAAACCCTAAAATGGAACTTTCTTTTACACTTTTACATTATATAATTTCACAAGATCGTACTTGAAGATTTTATTCTCTTGAGTACGAAACTTGCTTCTCACCACTACCACCCGAAAGTTAGGGAAACTTTTGAGAGGGTACCCTTCCACGTCACTTTTAGCCCTTTTTCTACTTGACAATGGCCGCAATTTTACACAATTGAATGGAATATGTGTTACAATAGGCATTGTGTTTCCCGTATTCCATTTTTAACGGTCCATTTTGAAGAGTTTTGGTTTATTTATGGGTTAAAATGCAAACTGCAGTGCCAAAATAACCATTATTATGATGAAATGTTTATATATCATTGAGGGCAGAGGTTTACAATACAAATAATATTCAAATCTAAAGCAATTTGGTATACACCTGATACAAGTAGAATGTTGTATACCTATTTTGATAGAAACTTCTTTGCTTTAAGTCTTATAACGAGACGTAGGTATTTGTCTTAAACGTGGCACACATGTAACATTACGTGTTCAAAATACAACAATGTTAGAGCTTGATGTTATACAAGAAGAGAGCTAGTTCATAAACTTAATCTCTGTATGTAATTTATACACCCCGGAAAGCGCAACAAAGAAGAACAACACACGATGTATTCTACTTCACGCTTAATGACCTAACAGAGTTTTTACGAGGCAACTCAAATATTTTATATAACCGTCCCGCTCAACCCAGTTACATTAAGTCTAACAAGACCGAGTTTATCGTTACACAAAGCAATTTCTCAGCAAATATGCAAACTTGTGGTTGTTACTTCATCTATGTTTTCAAAAGTCCCTTTTCAAAGCATCTAGGAACTTAAAATTATGTCCCACTCACATGTAAATGGGTGAACTTTCTCACAATACTATGTATATTGGGGGTGGGAGCCTGTCTAATAATACCTTCGGGCCTCCTTGGAGATTATATTAGTGCCGTGTTGGTCGTATACCTACATAAAACAAAAGACGGTGTACCACTTCGACCGGAGTTTCGCCTGAACTATGCGCGTTTTGACGTGAATTAAGATTTAGTACGAGCCATGTTTTTTTTGGTCGATCCGTTGAAACTTTTTATTTCTCTCAAGGAGATCGTTACGGTAAAGTACAAAACATTCGTACATCCTAGTGAAAGATTTAAGAGTGAAAAGTGTCCGTAATGACCGTAAAAAGTATCTAATACGAGCAACGTTATTTAATATTTTATTTTGAAAACTTATTTGGATCTACCCACGCTTGATTACACCCAAACTTATTTTATTATTCCATTTTATAGGGAAATTTAAAATGAATTATGAAGGAAGCAAAGTTTACTTAAACATTAGAAATATAAGATTGTTTATTTTAAATCAAAGTAAAAGTCTAACTTGTCATTTTTATGGTTGACAAGTTTGTAGGTAGAGTCGACAAATTTGTGATTTAGCTCCTTAAAATTAATTTTCGTGTACAAAGATAACCAAACAAATAAATTATCGTGACATGATTGTTCTCTTATAATAAGACACAGAAACCAAAAGAGGTACATAAATAAAGAGTATTTTGCCTTCATAACAACAGTAAATTAAAAAGCTGTAATTTATACACAAACCCAACTTATACAGTAAATATAAATACAACTTTTGCCCTTTCCTTAGTACACAATAGGTACAAGAGCCTTGAATGAAGGTTATTTATAACATTTTTCCTTTGGTATGTAATAACGCCGTTAAGATTTTTTGCTGCCCTCTCAACGAGCTATATACTTCTTGTACCTCAATAATATTATTGGCCCTTTTATTATTCTTGACTTGACTCGTTGTTTCATTAATGTTAAGATTCAATCTCGTGTATTGGTTAAAATGTTCGTCCACGCTATTCCGTATTTCATACTTGAAATAATTATTGTGTTATCCGGTAGTCGTAGCAGGTTCCTATCTAAAATTAATAGAACCTACCTGTCTAAAGATTTCATAATTGAGTTTATATTTATTTTTATTTTATGAACATTTATAAGTCTATATTTAGAATTTCGGCTTTAAAATTAATATTATTATTTTTAATAAGCTAAGCTGTTTTCGAACATTTAGGGAACACAAATTCGCGTGCAAAATGAAATTTCACGATTCCCTGATTCCATCCAATTAAAACAACTTGTCCTTTTATCTGTTTTACGCTTGCTCGTTACAAAATCTCCGCCTCAACATAATGTGATTAGGTGCCTAATTTACAAGAGGTTAATTACTCCACGCGATGTTACTGGCTTTTAACGTCTTGGATTATTAAGCTTTGAGTGCCTAATGAAGACACGTCATAGTACTTACAGTAGCTGCCTTTGAGGAAATTGAAATTCGTGTGAGCGCTGTAAGAGTGGATTAATTTTCTGTTAGGTTAGCAATCTGTGACACTGAAAACATTTTTAGGTGTGGGGCGTTGATTTTCTTTGATACTCTTGAAACAGGATGCGTATTGACACAGAGTTTAATGATTCAAACAGTCAATGGAGCTAAATTAACCGAGCGAAATGTGTTATTAATTATAATGAATAGTAACTAATTATGTCCCTTTCATATTCGACTGAATATGCGCGCATAACATGTATCAAATGAAAATTGATCTCTTATTTCCTGATTATGTATATCAACATTATTAATTTATGGCAATAGGTACATAATTATAATTATTTCCTTTATTTTCCTCGATTTTAAAGTTTTCAATTTTACACTTAATCCGATTGATCAAAGTAAACGGGAGCTTAATAAAATAAGAAAATGTGATGATCAAGCAATTACAATACAAAATTATTACAGCTAAATTAATTTGCTGAGCTTCGAAACGGATTTAACCTGTAATCATCATGTTTGATGTTGTGCCGCTGTGACACTCTGAACTGTAACAACTTACATGAATTATTAGCTAAGATAATACGAGTACATTGGAGAGCTCTGTAAATAAGGGCTTCGCTTATGGCAGATACCTACTAGTATACGAGTATGCTGTGGGTATGGCAATCTAAACACACAGTTTACGTTCTAAACTTTCATGCAATTTCACCTTATCTATTCTTATCTTAGTCAAAGTTAGGTATTCAAGAGATTTGCTCTTATCACTTTTAGATTTAAGTCTATTTATTTCAAACCAAAAAAAGATATTGTTAGAAACATGTGAGCTCTTATCAGTAGAACACAAAGTTCTAGTAAACTATTTCGTTTATAGTGCTTTATCTACTACACAATTTATCTAATCGGCCAAATTGCAACGGAACGTAACAGGGAACAAACGTAGATAGAAATATACTCTTTGAAAGACTCTTGGGCAAACATAGGATTTCTGTCTCTCATTTGTTCTGTCAAAGAAAGTGGATACGAGTCTTTTGTATGGTAGGTACTGACAGCTTTTCCATTGTACGAGGTTTTTTTTTATAAATTTTGTATTATTTTTAATGATATCAAAAATCTGGCATCATCTAATCTCATTATGTGTGAACTACTCGTTTGGTCAACGTTACATTTAATGAAAATAGTCATCGTGACCCATTATATATTTATAACTTTTAACGGTTCAATTGTATAACACTAAGATATTATATACCTACTTAAACGCGCCCTGAGGTTTCAATGTGTTTGTTAATTTGGTGAAGGTGTGAAAGATCACATATAATTCAAGTATAACTTAGTCTTGTTCAAATTGCTAAAATCACAGACGCTTAGTCCGTTAACAATTTGCTTAAGACTCGACAGCAACAGTACTGAAGCTACGGAAGGAATAGTCTCGTGGGAATCTATTATGCACTTACACTAGCTACACACTCGTGTTCTATTGTAACTTATGACAAATATACTGGTCTACATAAGCACCAATGAGCCTTACATAGAGGCTATACAGTCAGCTTTAACTAGCCACACACTCTTTGTTTGTATGCACCGCAATATTATTGTCTGCAGTGTTCTTAGGTTACATATTTCATTCGCTTGCTACGAAATTTCGTAGCAACGACTAGGAGAGACGACTCTGTATTTTCAATGGCTTGCGGCTTTCAAACCGGGGACTATATTAATTCATGAGTAGATATAATGAGTACCTCTTTCTTAAGGACAGAGCTATATCCATTAATTATCCTCTTTAATGATCAATTTATTCATTATTGAGTCCACGATCCGCCACCGTCTTTGGGATCCCTTTCATGGGTTCAAAATTATTCAATGAATCGATCCAATCATGAACACATCATTAAGCTATCTAAATATAGATCAGCAACCCTGTTTTTCTTAGCTATCTAATTTTCCTTAATCTTTGGTGTCAATATCATAATAATAATAATAAAATGTTTCAGATACTTTTTGGTCAAATAATACAGCTAGTGTATTTAATAAAGAATAATAATTTAAAAGTAATAGGTATCAGTAATTCAAACAGAATAATGTATTGTTTTTTGTATCAAAATCGCATATTAAAACATCAAGGGATCTAATATGAAAACAATGATTTAAAAAAAAATCGAGTTTACATTCAAGGTACCGAATGATATTAAAAAGCGTACCACTGTATATTTGAACTGTTTCAATTGTAAATATTTCTCTAACAGGTCTATTCATCAATAATATTTAGTAATGGGAAAAACAGAACAATGCTCCATGAATTGTGAATGTGAAATTGCGATATTGAATAAAACATATTAAAATACAGCATGAATTATTAATTTGCCGGTGTAGTACCAAAAGTATGCAAATGATGGCGATCAACGCTAATCGTTCGTTATTATTTATCATGGTTGGCTGTCCAATAAAACAAACTAACCGGGGTTGAGACCTAAGCCCATATAGTTACCTAGTACTTGTTACTTATAACTGGTGAGACTCACTATACGGGTGCCATTAGGATTTTAATTCATGTGGGAACATCTATAGGTTTTTTACATTTTTGCAACCTAAATATAAAGTAACTCCTTATAAAGACAACTGTCATCTTTAGTCTTGCCAGTGACTACGAGCGCTGTAAAGAGCTCGAAACGCAACTCTAAATAATATGTCTGGAATCATAATACTTACACGTGAGTTTAATCCATAACATTAGTTAAAGTGTTTAACGTCAAATAAATATAAACGTAAAAGAAAAAGTTATAAACTCCATTTTAAGCTATTATCTTCATCGGCTATATTTTATATGGCCTTTAGATAATATAATTAATAAGCCTTAGTGTACCTATCTATGTACGAGTAAGTACTCGTAAGGTATATTATGTACCATAGAGTGGCTTCAATCGTGATTGATCGTATTTTTATATAATATAATGGCGTTTATAACGTGATCAAGTATATTAAGTATGCTTTTAATTCTCGAATATTGATTTACTAAAAAAAGTTGAGGTCGTCAATTTAGCATTGTTTCAGTTATAATTCTGTTTATTATTTATTATTCAATTATACATTTCAGTTTTGTAGTGGTTTGTTTGTAACGCTACAATTTGTGGTTTCCATGCATTAAATAATTGCTGAATTCGCATAAATTATGCGGTTCTCACGGAATATTTATTTGTATTTCACAAATTAATGGCATTCTTTGAATATCACTGCTTTGTTTTTGTTCTAACTTTTAGTTAAGCCAACTTGTTTGTCGCTGATACAATAGTTGATAAAATAGTGATCTTTGAAGTTTTAATTTTGACATAAAAAAGAACTCTATACAAAAAAATATCACCAGTATTCATGCATGTGCACGGTTACCAAATTTATTTAAAAGGTTTTTGTGTGTTTACACGCAAAACAAATATACATATAGATATGTTTATATCATGAAAAAAAATAAGACAGAAAAAGTTCACGGGGTGACCTAGAATGATAAAAGAAAATATGGATATACCAGATTCCAATTTAAGGATGTATTAGGTAGGTAATTGGGTCTATCTAAAGTAAATTGATATAAGTACTATTATCATGTCCATTCATACTAAAAAAATAAATTATTACCTTTATGTTTGTTATCTACTTTAGCACTTGTTTACGATCAACCTCCGCTTATAGTCTGGATACGGCTTTGGCACGATCAGGGATCCTAAGCTCGCCGACCGCCCTTTGAGCACGTTTTTACTTAAACTCCTATTTTTCTAAAACGCTACAAAAACAACTAGACTCTCTCGCCAGCAAATACTTCAAACGTAATATGATAGGAGTGCATAATAATTAGCTAAACTTGTTCTAGGTACACGGCTATTTTTATATCACTGCCAACGGTTTTGTCTAGGTTATTTACACGTAAGTGCAATGACGTGCATAGTTTAAAGCGCTGAGAAAAAAAAAAGAACCTAATTCGTAAGTTTCAGATTCAAGAAGTCAGAATATATTTTATAGATGAGTTTCTACATCTAGATAAACAAAAATGGCTATCTCACGATAGATAGCTAGTCAATCCAATCGTGCATTACTTGAAGCCATATTTATTACTGTAGCCATTTATAAACGTAGCCTGAAGGTCGTAGAGCCTACTATACTTCAATTTGCCGGCTCACTCGAGCGTGTATAGAACCATCTAACAGAGATGGTACTTGAAAAGTTACCAAAATAATAGACATAAAGACGATAGTATCAATGTATGTAGTGTAGTGTACACTTAGTTGGCAAATAAATGATTTGGTTTGATTTGATGTTTATGAATTATAGTTAATTTTCATCAAAATCTGTTGTATAGCTGCGTGAAAGACTAACAAACACGCGTACACCCAAGCAACACCTTACAGCCGTCTTACAGCGTTTATATCCATATATCCACGTACAAACTGTCACATTTGTTATATTTTATTTTAGTAATAGTAGGAAAGCAGGATTTTTCTTAAGAAGAGCATTACAATATTAATATTTTCCATAATAACACGAGTAAACATGCTTCGGAGTCCGCTGGGCCCACATTACTTCAATTTACTGGCCCACCCGAGCGAACCGGTACAATCCAACGGATGTACGCCGATAAATAGTTGTAATCCTATTAGTGAAATTAGTTCGCAGTTTGCCCGCGAAGCGGCTGACCCCCTATCTTGTGTTTGACTATATACAGCCCTTATAACAATTAGCCCCACATTCCTTCACTGTTAAAAGATCTTATTTCTAGGCATGTAAGAGTCAATGTGTGCTAAAAGTGTACATAAACTTTTGTTCCTGACTGGACCTGCGTAAATAACTACCTACTGCTTGTGGATTCTTATGAGCATGCAATTCGTGATCGTATAGATCATGTGAGAAACTAAACTTTTTATTTCATCGTACTCGTATTTAATGTACCTCAAAAACAAAACTTGTAAATTATATTTAGAACCAATTTAGCTATAGAAAGAAATAAAAAGATGAAAGACTAGCTGTGCCCGCGACTTCGTTCGCGTGGACTACAGGATCTTACATACAAAAGTGTTTCCCCGCCTACTACCGTTTGCGGGGAAATTTTGCAATATCCTGTTGCTAGTTGCAGCTTTAAGTTTACTAAGGTACCTTAAAGCAATACAATACCTACATGCCAAATTTCAAGCGTCTTACTTAAGCGGTTTAGATTTTTCAAATACTTTTTAACAAAAGGTTTTTCCCGCTAATTCCCGTTCCCGTGGAAATTTCGGGAATTACTTTCTTAGTGTACTTCTACGGTATCTAAGCTAAGTCTCTTCGAAATTGTAAGTGACTACGTTTAGCCGTTTAGGCTCAGCGTTTACATGTCAATCAATCAGTTTCTCCTTTTATATTTAAGATAGCTGTGCCCGCGACTTCGTCCGCGTGGACTACAGGAACTTTACAGTTAGCAGGATAAACTTTTATTTTAACATATAAAAGTTTATCCTGCTAACTCTCGTTCCCGTAAGATTTTTTCAATATCCTGTTCCAACTAAGCTTTAAGTTTACTGTACCTGCATGCCAAATTTACAGCATCTAACTTCAGCGGTTTAGATTTTTCATACAAAAGGATTTTCCCGATTATTCCCGTTTCCGTGAGAATTTCGAGAATTCCTTTCTTAGTGCACCTCTATGGTACCTAAGCTACGTCCGGTCCAAATTTCAAGTGCCTACGTTTAGCCGTTTAGGCTGTGCGTCGATAGGTCAGTCAATCCTAGAATTTGGCAAAGGTCCTTATAAAATTATATTATCTATTCTTCATCAGTATCTGTTATCGCCCTGAAAGAGTATATCATCATCATCATCATTCTCCTGCCCTTGTCCCACACTAAGTGGGGTCGGCGCAACATGTATATTTCTTCCACTCGGGCCTGTCATTCGTCATCTCTGCGTGTACTCCTTTCACTCCCATATCATCTCTCACGCAATCCATCCATGTCTTCTTCGGCCTTCCTCTACTATTACGTCCATTGACATTCATACTCATCGCTCTTCTAGTCACATGGCTTTCTTCCCTCCTCATAACATGCCCGTACCAAGCTAACCTTGCACTTCTCACCTTTTCTAAAATTGGTGCAACTTTCAGACTTCCCCTTATATATTCATTCCTAATCCTGTCCAACCTTGTAACTCCACACATCCATCTCAACATACGCATCTCATTTGCATGCATCTTCCTCTCTTCAGTCTTTTTCATTGCCCAGCACTCTGATCCATACATCGCGACAGGTCTGATGACCGTTTTGTAAATTTTCCCTTAAGTTTAAGGGGCATTTGTGGGTCACAAGTTGTTCCCGAGACCTGTCGCCACTTCATCCAACCAGCATTCATTCTATTCTTAACGTCTCGATCAATATTGCCGTCGTTTTGGAAAAGTGAGCCTAAGTACTTAAAGTCGGAGCAGACCGGTAGGGTTACACCATCTAAGGCAATTGGAGAAAAACTGGAGGAGTCACCAAAGCCGCAGAACAGATGCTCTGTTTTGGTGCGACTTATTTTCAATCCAACTCAACAGTATATAATCATAAAAAATGTGTCAAAAACAATGTTTCCGCGAAACGTCAATGACTGAAGAAAATTAGTTTTGACACAATATTCACTCAATAATTCCGGCAAGATGGTGACTTTGATTCGTCTGTCAACACATTTTGAATTTAACAAAATACTCGACAATCCGAAATTTGCGGATATATGTTGTCGACTCGAAAACATTATTTTTTGATGTTTTATTATTCATGTAAGGTTTTAATCGAGTCTACCGTACCCCTTGACAAAATCTATATCTATACTAATATTATAAAGAGGAAAGATTTGTATTTTTGTATTTTTGTATGTTTGTAATGAATAAACTCAAAAACTACTGGACCGATTGCAATATGTTTTTCACCATAAGAAAGCTGCATTATTCAGAAGTAACATAGGCTATATTATATATTTTTTTTAATTAGGGATCCTTACTCAAACTCCAATAATGCAACCCAAGGTGTAAAAAATAGACCTGAAAAATTCCTTACGTCGCCTGCGCTGCGAAAACTATTGAAGATAGAACAAAACCATTTACTAAGACTTTGCAGAACTCATCATTATCTACAAAAAGTGTCGCGACAGCATATGTCTAAATATTATAGTTATGTCACAGCAAGCGGTTTTATATTCTAAAAATTTAATTTATATGCCGCCGCTTGAAAGGGCTCTTTATTTGTACCTTGGTATTAATCCTTAAAAAAACAAGTGACTTAATATTCAAGACGGCTTCAATACCTTTTTATAACTTTTTGAATTATTCAATTCGGACATTTAATTCGGAAGATATCACGAGTTTAAAAATGCAAGTATTAGAAAAAAGTCGAGTGGTTGCCGCCACCGCGCTCAGCTAGCCAGCATGCGATGTAGGCTCCATGTAAGCGTCACTGGGGTACGGGGGAGTCAATTATAATAATATAATATTATAAAGAGGAAAGGTTTGATTTTTTGTTTGTTTGTTTGTTGCGAATAGGCTCCGAAACTACTGCAACGATTTGAAAAAATCTTTCACTGTTGGACAGCTACAGTATCCCTGAGTGTCATAGGCTTTTTTTAGATAAAATTTATAATAATATTATAAACTGGAAAGGTTTGATTTTTTGTTTGTTTGTTTGTTTCGAATAGGCTCCGAAACTACTGCACCGATTTGAAAACAATCTTTCACTGTTGGACAGCTACACTATCCCTGAGTGTCATAGGCTTTTTTTAAAATAGATTTCTCTTACGGGGTTAAAATATATTACATAGAGATAGAGATATTCCCGAAGCGAAGCGAGGGCGGGTCGCTAGTTATTAATATAGAAGATTACTTTGGAGCAAACATCTAAATCATTAAAACGATTGTTATGGGTAAACTATAAAAGGTAGACATATGCTCTCGCGGAGTTTTTTAAAGATGATGTTAAGATGAACAATTCATATATAGAGCATTTTTGTATAACTTTAACTATATGCTCAGCGCACGCCACGGAAGGCCTCGGAAACGATACTTTCCCCCGTTTTTGAAACATTTTCGGTTACTGCTCCACAACTATAGGACCTAGCGCGATATTATATAGCCTACGTTACTTCTGAATAATGCAGCTTTCTAATGGTGAAAAAAATATTGCAATCGGTCGTGTAGTTTTTGAGTTTATTCATTACAAACATACAAAAATACACAAATACAAAAATACAAATCTTTCCTCTTTATAATATTAGTATAGAAGAACAAAAACTGACCAAATCAGATAGCGTTAACGCTAGTATTCTAGCAAACCTTTGTGATAACTAAACAATAAGGGTTTAGTAGTAGTTAGCTACAACATGGGATGCCTTTCAGGTTTTAGTCCACAAAATGTATGTAATATGTTCATAAATTTTATTTTCGACACCAAACACTACTTTTTTTGACTAAGCTTCTGTGATTGTATTTGTGTTTTACATTTACCTAACAAGAATATTAATAGCCTCGAAAGAGATTTTTTGCTCTTATCTACAAAAGTAATATGAGCAGTTTAACGATAACAATGGACGTCTTTTTAATTTTTCACTGTTCAACTACAAACTAGATACCATTGTGCTTTTAATAATTCAGCGACTTGTAAGCTCCTCTTTTTACAAAGTCACTCGACTTTGAAGTCCACAATCATCTCGTAGCTTTGATAATAAGAATATATAAAGTTTAACTCTAATTTATGTGTCTGACTTGTTTATTTGTATTTAAAGTTGGCTTGTTAAAAATAACAATAACAAAGAGTTATCGGAAAATTAATATGAGAGTCTCCAGACTTTCCATCTACTAAGAACAACACAGATAAAGATCTGACTTTTTCTGAGAAAGTGGACTAACTGGAGATTTTTTTATTTTGATGATGAATGTTCAATCGTTTAATTTTACTTAGGTATTTGTTTTATATGTGTAGCATTGTAAATATCTAAAATCAGCTACTAACATTTAAAAATTACATCGTTAAGGCGAAATTGCGGTTGATGACAGTCATGTGCACCTTTAAATAAAAAATGTGCTTTGAAATAAAGTTTCATCCACAATGTCAGTTGTGAATATTGTATTGGTTGCATACATATACATATATCTCCATAAATAGTACCTACCTGATACAAGAAATATCTAGCGATATATTTTCTTGAATCGGTCTGAAGTCGCGTTAACCGCGTGAATGAATCAGAAAGAAGTCGGTTAGAATCGGTCGGTTACGCTTCGCGTGACGGCGGCTGATTTGCAATTCCAGAGTTACTTTGTCACGTCAATTGTAGGTAAGTTGATTGTCAGTCTTTGAACTGTCTTACTTTTGCTAAAATCATTCGTAAACTTACCCGTACTTTTTGTTTAATTTATGACTTTTGCCCTTGGTTTTGAATTGAACTCATCAAGTCATTTTGTAATGTCGGTATAAAAATGTTTCGTGAAAAAGGGCCTACGGAAAATTATCAAAACATAGAAACGAAGTAAGTCCATTTGAGCTGAAGCAATGGTGAACATGCAGTATGAAGCAGTGTGTGGTATTCTTTCTACAATTTCCTAGCTACGACAGGCTACGATGACGCATCGCAACGTCAAGACTACGAGCAGCGTCGTAGCGGTAGCACGTAGCATTCTCGCCGTAGTAGGTACAGTGACCGCTAATTGTGACGCAATTGAGCCCATTCTAGGCACATGTTGTGGGCGCCGAGAATTTGTGTAATGATGCGGATTAATGCCTTGTGGTCTGGGCGGAGCTGGCCATGTCGGGCATCGATGACGGATGTAACACGTAATTATGATAAAGTCGTATTCAATGTTCTACCTACAGGGTACCTAAAAACAAGTTGTCACTTTCTTAAACGGAACTACGATTTCGAAAAAATCTGTAGACTTATATTTTTCTAAATATCATAATGGTTAAAGCAATTTATGTTCGATATTATTTTTTGCATCAAAATTAACAAATAAGTAGGTACTATTTCATTTAACAGCATTCTATATTCTCTTTAGCATTAGATAGGGGAATACCTATATTAGGGTTCACTAAATTTAAAATGTAATATGATGCTAGTCTAAATCTAACTTACGTATACAAGCATAAAATTATCTCATTAACAGAATAAGTGATCACTTTTAGGTAGACGCCCCTACATACACCCACGTAAAGATTTAGTGCCTACCTACATATTGTAGTAGTTGTACAAACCAAGCCTACTTAGCTGCTGGCTAACTACGGATATGACGCATTCCGGGTACATATTAATGAACCCTGACAAAGTCCATTAGGTTAGGTCCATACCCTCGCTTACGAATCCTCTTGTATTTTACGAGAACAACCGTTTCATAATAACTATAATCCGGGTTCCTACACCCATTTGATATGTACGCGAGGGCCATAGAACAGGTTTATGCGTAACTTAATTTACGAAAGCCATTCAGTTTTATATTTTATTACCGGCATAATACGCTATAATCCGGTGCTTCCATAGCCGCCGTAGAGTGTTGTTCCAACGACAATTAGTTGGGAACTGCGGGGATACTTCGGTAATGCGAGTTTGCGTGGACAGACGAGTTGGACAATACGCTGCCGGGTATTGTACTCGTAATATCTTATTTCAGTTGTTCCCGGTTTTCGGAACATAGAAGCCGAAACGTACCCAAGTTTAAATGTCTTACATTGACTTAGGCTAGATACTCATATTTAATTGTATAGGTACGTGTGTGTATATGAAATTAGGACATTTAATAAGTACATATCCTAGAACTAAATTTAAGTAATACTTGATAAAAACAAATTACAAATCTAAGTAAATTAATTACTTTCTCACCAATAATTTACTTTTTACATTACTACAACTTAATATGAACTTGAACAATATAGTATTTTTTGAAGTATAAGTATCATAATATAAAGCCAATGTTTTTGAAGCTTTTAAAGACTAAGTACACATAGGTAGTACTAGCTAAGTAAATTACCAACTCTGTAACCCTTTGAGTCTGTGTACCTATCGCGTATATTGACGATTAATTATCCTCCTACCTGTTTAATACTCAAAAGCAAAGATTGATTTACGCTGAGAGCTTCATGGGCTGTATGGAGAGGAACATTTATAAAGCAAAAGGTCAAGGCTTAAAAAATATCACAAAGTAAGTCTACATAATATTTTAATAGTAAAATGGAACTTAGCCTACTATTTAGTGCATGCACTGCAACTAATGCAAATACTTAACAAAAGAAACTAATCTCACGCACAGACCTAGGACACGATCGCTGTCTAAGTTTCAAAATCGAACAAACTTAAAGGCAAGCCCCTGACGCCAAGCAGCCAAACAGCGAACATATTTGACTTTCCCGTATGATGTGCTTAACCCGAATTACGGAACTATTTACCGCAGTTCCCAGCTAATAGTTCGGTAACTCGAGTTTACGCGGGCGGGAGTTGGACAATGAGCCCCGGGCGGGCCGGTAATACTCGGTGCACCACTATTGTTTTGTCTTTACGCCGGCCGTACCTAAGGGAGTAAAGTGGACGCACGGTGTGACGGTAGTGATCGCGGTAGAACAGACGGTTCGCGGGTAGACAAGTTTGTATCAGCCGCCGCCACCGCATGCATCCAGTTTGCAGCCTGAGGCCAGCGAGAGCCAGTGGAGATTCCGTCGCGATTCGTTCTTGGCGGAACCTCAATACGTGTCATTGCATATAATAACAATAGCGGGCCTACTACGGGGAAGATCTGTCGCTGGTTCCATTCCGTAACGGAGGACCCGCGATGGAGTTTATACGCTTAGTGTGGAGCTGGCCTAAGAGTGGAAGCTGGACGCACGTATTTTTTTTTCACCCCTCACCGCTGTGCGCGCTCAAACACTACCGTGTCCGTGCCGAGCCGTCTTCCGTCCTGCCGTTCTACCGTGGTCGCCACCGCATATACAGTTTTCAGCCTAAAGGCTTTCATGTTACCTAATAGTAACATATTTTTTATCTTATAACACACCTAGTTACCTACTTATTAGTGGTGTCATTCATTGTCTTTGTAGGTTGTACAATAATCAATTTGAGATCATGTTAAGACTAATTAACAAATCGTGATATTACCGCGAAATAGAAAAGTTGAAACTGTGGTAAAATAATTTATACTTGCCTATTTGTTCCCAAGTCAATATCTTCCTGTCTTATGTTAGTGCCTTACGTCATACCTATTCAATCAATCACATAATAGGTACTATAATAGTATAAAGGTAGGTATTATTATTAATGTTAAAAAATGCTTGCTCCTGCTTGATTAATTATAAAAAGTAAACAAGTTGTTAATACACATTATTAGTAATAGTAACTGGATAGCCAATTAAATTATTTGCTACAATACCTTTTCCCGACCCTACATCCTTCCACGAAATATCTACGCTTTGTTCTTGTAACTGCACAGATCCGTATCCGATATTAAGGCACTAGTGATTATCAATTAATATCCCACCACAAATAAAAAAAACCTATGAATAGAAACTAGCGATCCGCCCCGGCTCCGCACGGGTAATTTTATTATTCAAAGGTAAGTACAATCAGAGCTTTGATGAATGGCATTAAAGTTTACTCTATTGTTGTTAAATAACGGTTTAACGGCCTTGATTTTAAAATCATACGGCCAAATCTTCATTTAATGAGTTTTACCAATTTTGACTTTCACACACACATGCACACACTCACACCCAGATTCACACTCAAAGTTTACTCTACATTTTAGTTGGAAAACGTCTGTATGGGAAAAAATGTAAGGGATATTTTTTAGAACATTCCCGACGACAATGATTCGATTTTTTAAAGTCACCATATAAAAAACCATCCATGGACTTCTACGAACTAAACAAAATAATTGCTCTGATTGGTCCAGGCGTTGTTTAGATGCAACGGTGGATGCAAAGGATTCACAATAAGATTGTGACATTATGACTAAGGGTCGCTAACGCTGCGAATGCTGCGATACGGTGACATAATGCGCGATATCATAATTTTTTTTTATGATCTACAGAACAGTTACAAATTTTCAACCAAAGTCAGTTTCTAATAAATGCCTTTGCTTTGCAAGTCCTAACTTCAGAAACTTTACCTACATCCTATCCAATAAAAGCTTTTATAAGTATGCAGTGCGAAAAAGCAAATAAAATTAAAGCTTGGCCCATTAACAAAACATTTTTAATTGAAAAATTACCTTATCATTATTTTTATTCGATTGTGAAGCAAACATTGACGTGTTAGAAGTTTGGCAGAAAGTACCTAGCTCTCCCTGCACTGACCCCCAGTTATTATATAATAGTAAATAACGGTTTAACGGCTTTGATTAATAAAAATCCAATCCAGGCCAAATTACTAATTTTAACTAGCACATACACATGCACACATACGCGCGCACACCCAAATTCACACTCGACCCCTAGTTATTAAAAAGTTAAAGTTTTTGAAATACGCGCCTAGTCTATGGTTTGTCATGTTTTTTTTTTCGAAGTGTAAGCGGGGTGTATAACATTGGAAATAACAATGCGATTTCGGTTTGTTGCGTAGTGAATGGCCAGCATTATTTTTAGTTTGTGCAAAAACTAAGATGGCGCCTTGATTACTTGTCAAAAAATGTCACTCATGTCAGTGTCAGTCAACAACAGCACCAGCGCATTCTGAAGCAAGCTCTGTGGTGTAATCGTTTAGAGTTTTGCATTATAATTTTATTTTTAATTTGTTAGTTCGGATGAAAACTAAAACAAATGTCTCTCTAAACTAAAATAGTCATTCTGCAATATCTGACATTGAAAAATGTGTGATAGCGACGATCCCGGTGATAATGCCAGCAAGGGCTTGGACTTGACCGGATTTCTGTTTGGAAACATCGACGAAAGAGGCCAGCTCGAAGATGACGGGCTTCTGGATGGAGAATCCAAGCGTATGTTGTCGTCCCTCACTCGGTTAGGCCTGGGATCGCTGTTGTCTGAAGTACTTGATGAAGCTGAACCATCAAAGGATGAAGAAGAGAAAGGTTTGTTTATTTTGTGGTTTCATAGATTGGAAAACAACTAACTTCTGCTCTACATTTGTTTTTTTAGTAGGCTAAATAATAAAACCAGCTATCAATGGTTCACAAGACACAAGATACCTAACTTCTCATCATGAATCCATTCAGTGTAGTTAGTTCTAAAATTTTCAAAAATGTGCCTTACAGAAAAGTAATTTAACCTCTGGTATGCGGGAAGGGTGCGGAAATCTGTACCCGTCGTCTGCGGCAATATGGCGCGGGTTACAAACGCGAGAGTAAAGGTTTCGAATTTATTGATTTGCTATAATAAAATGTTCCGTGGACACTAATGTAACGATTTTATTTGATAGTATGATAACCAACGAACCTTATTAATATTAAATTGTATCATAAAAACCTCATTATCATTATCATTTTCCACAGGGAAGCGAAAAGCAATGAAATTTTCGCCATCACTTTATAAAAATATTTATTTATAATACATTTTGTAACATATATTATGTTTTATTGTTACCCATCTAAAGTTAGATATTCAGGCTGTATCAAAATACAGAAAACACCACATTATTTGCAAAAATTCACTCATATTTTACATTACGAAAATCATTTATCACTTTAGCAAAATCGCCATATTGCACAAATTTTAATCTGACTTCATTGTCGGTTTTATGATGTAAGCAAAAGATATCTTTTGGAGAAAACCGCATTTTTATGAAAAACAACTATTCGTTTCTATAATAAAACAACAAAATAAGTATAAATTACTAAATTAACCTCTTTTTTTCGATAAAATAAAAGATAACTCGCGATTTCATAGGCTAGTTTTCATTTAGCAATTCGGGGGACTATAGGTGATTATACTCTTTGGATGTTATTGTAAAATGGAATAGACAAAATGGGCTTTCGACGTACATCATAAATTGCATACGGCCAATACTAAATAAATTAGAAAAACGTAATGGAAAACCGAGATCGGCGCGCGAATGTCGTTTATGGTTTGTGTACATGTGTGCGTAAACCGCGCGGTCCTTACACTGCGGTAGCGCTGATCAGGGATCTGTGAGCGATGCGCCATTTGCGCAAGCTCTGATCAGCGTCCTGGCAGCGAGGCGTAGTTTGCGCCAGCGCTGATCAGCGCAACTATACAGGTGGTTCACTTTTCTAGTAACTGGTGAATTCTTATTATAATATGAATAAATAGAAAGTAGATATATGATGGGAATATTATAAAATCATTGCATCTTTTAAATTAACTCTGTAATCAAATAAAATGCAATATATTGTAAATAAAACAAAAAACGATGGTGTAAAATTATTTATTTACATTTTATTTTAGAAATCGCTACTCTTCTGTGAAATTATTTATCATATAAAGTACATAAAACGAGCTTACTTACGTTATGTACAACAATACATTATAATATTGAGCTACCCAGTCAAAATTAAATATAATTTAAAAATCAGGTTAGTTGTGCAAATTAATTTTTATTCGAAAATATTCGGTAATATCTAGCCATTAGTAGAATTAACAATAAATTTACAAAACAAATAAATTTACAAAACATGTAATTTCCTTCAAGCACTGATCAGTGCATCCCGCATAATAGCGGCAATTATCTATCTGGAAAAAATAATATCACCCTATAAACAGCAACGGTGGCTCCATATACATACACGTATAACCGCCATTTTGACCTTTGGATGTGTGCGTGAGCTGCGCCTATCGTTAGAAAAAAATGCGTTTTTTATATATATTTAGTACTTTCTGGCTAGTATGCGATATTATTTTATATTCTCAATGAAATTACCTGTGAAATAAATACCACCATTCATTACGTGCAATGTTTTATACCTGGAAAAACAATAACTTCATGAAACCGTTACACCGTTCGGAACTTTCAAAGATATATAATTCAAAATTAGTGATTTATTTTTCATTTATTTGTACATATAAGTGATCTTTATAACATAAAGAATAATAAAATGTATCAATAACTTACCGTTTTTTGGAAAATCACTGAATAAACACAGAACTCGCGAACCACTAATCGGCAGGTCGGCATCCAAATTTGAGGCGGTAATTATAACGTTTCCTTGATCTCTGAATGATGAGTAAAGTTCACGATCATTCGGTCAATATTATAGGAAAAGGAAAATAAAACAATAAAGACCGTATTTCAAGTGCATATATACCAAAATTGGCTTGAAAGTGTCGCAGGTCACATGAACGCTGATCAGCGCTACCGCAGTTTGATACCATATCCCTGATCAGCGCTAAAGCAGCTGAGAGGTTAAAACACTTTGTAATAGCTACTTTTGTTTGTTAATTTCAGATTACAGAGAAAAGAGTCCATCAGCAATTGATTTTTTTGATATTGATGATGCTGCAGAAGATCTTAGAGTAAGATTCTTATTGTATTAATAATTCAAAAATCACCACCATTGTGCACTTAATTTACCAAATTTTTATGTTAAATATCACTAAGTATATTTATTAGATACTAGCGACCCGCCCTCGCTTCGCTTCGGGGATATCTCTATCTCTATGTAATATATTTTAACCCCGTAAGAGAAATCTATTTTTTTATCTAAAAAAAGCCTATGACACTCAGGGATAGTGTAGCTTTCCAACAGTGAAAGATTTTTTCAAATCAGTGCAGTAGTTTCGGAGCCTATTCGAAACAAACAAACAAACAAAAAATCAAACCTTTCCTCTTTATAATATTATTATATTACATATTACATTGACTCCCCCGTACCCCAGTGACGCTTACATGGAGCCTACATCGCATGCTGGCTAGCTGAGCGCGCGATGTCGGCAACCACGCGACTTTTTTCTAATACTTGCATTTTTAAACTCGTGATATCTTCCGAATTAAATAATTCAAAAAGTTATAAAAAGGTATTGAAGCCGTCTTCTTGAATATAATGTAACTTATTTTTTAAGGATTAATACCAACATACAAATAAGGAGCCCTTTCAAGCGGCGGCATATAAATTAAATTTTTAGAATAAAAACCGCTTGCTGAGACATAACTATAATATTTAGACATATGCTGTCGCGACACTTTTTGTAGATAATGATGAGTTCTGCAAAGTCTTAGTAAATGATTTTGTTCTATCTTCAATAGTTTTCACAGCGCAGGCGACGTAAGGAATTTTTCAGGTCTATTTTTTACACCTTGGGTTACATTATTGGAGTTTTAGTAAAGATCCTTAATTTTTTTAAGAATATTATATAGCCTATGTTACTTCTGAATAATGCAGCTTTCTAGTGGTGAAAAATTATTGCAATTGGTCCAGTAGTTTTTGAGTTTATTCATAACAAACATACAAAAAATACAAAAATACAAAAATACAATTCTTTCCTCTTTATAATATTAGTAGAGATGAGCCAAATAGTTTCACCGAAACCGAATACTATTGGGTTCAAACTTTGCCGAACCAAATATTTAGCCGAATTATTCGGTTTCTTATTTAAATGACTTTCTCGGTCAAATTTCAAGCAATAATTTGACACCATAATACACTTTGTATTCGGCAATAATAATACTCACCATTTTAACACCAGAAATAAACATTGGCTTGCTGTTTCAAGGCTCAGGCTTCAAAAGACTGGAAAGTCGTTCATCGTTCAGGTTTAAGCACAAGATTTTTTAATAAGATCCCACAAAATGTAATTGAATTACCTTTTTATAATTTCAAACTTTTTATTAAGTTGTGTCTTGTAAAAGGAAAATAAAGTAGAAGACTACTTAAATGATAAAAATCCATGGACATGATGAGCTGCTCGCTTGGACATCAATGAATTATGTAACTTGTGAATTTTTATGTAATATGTGATTAATTTATTTAAAACTTGATGTGCAAAAGTATTTCATGTAAATCTAAATTGCAGAATAAATTATTTAATTTCATTCAGTGGAAATAATGCTGAATTTGCCAAATACCAAATACCAACTGAATATTCGGCGCATCTCTAATATTTATGGCAATAAAATCAAGAAATTTGTATAATTCATTGTTTGTTGTTGCTTTTCTATGTCAAATATAATAAGTACCTATATTTTTTTTTTAACTTTAGAGTATGTTATTAAACTTATCAAGATGAAGTTATCAGTTTATCCTTTTGTATAATATTATTTGTTAATATAATTGTAATTGTGCTAATTCCTGTTTGTTATTTATATAATCATGCAATTATTGTGTCACTAGATTCACTGGTGTAATGTTATGTGGTAACTAATTTGTGTGTTCCAATAATTTTAGCATTACATACTCAAATTAATAGTAAACCCCATGATTTTAAATGCATTATATGCAGTCTAATGTTTCTTAACAGCCCAATAATATTTTAATGGCTATCCTAAGAAGAAGATGCTAAAAGTATTGATTCTATGTTCTAACCAATAGTTTGTTATGACTAATAGGATGTAGACAATAGCACTAACCAAGATGCACAAGAGACACCTGGCACGGAGGAGGTTCAGGGCACTGACATGAAAGTAGATAGCGCAAAAAACCCTGTAAGCGATTTTCCTCAGCCGGAACCGAAGAAAGAAAGTGACCATGATGACTGGACCAAAAAGGAAAGCCGAAATGCTGATGACGAACAACAATCTACCAATGATGAAGGGTATGACGGAGATATGGAAGGCGATGGAGGTCTTATGCCCCCGCCATCGGTTATTCCGTAAGTTATTTTGGTTATATTTATATTACCGCAGTTAACATGACTCGGGGCTTTGTACACAAGTCAAGTACACAATTGATTCTTGTTCGCACATAACCAGGAATATATTTTTTCATCAATTGCTAAATGCCTTATGTGAAACGATATAGACATCAATATCAATTATATTAGTATTTTAATACATAGGTGTATTTTGTAGGAAACTACAAAGAGGTGAAAAACCAAAAAGGCTGGAGACGCCATTGGCTGCTATGTTACCTTCCAAGTATGCCAACACTGATGTGACTGAGTTGTTTCCTGACTTTAGACCAGACAAAGTAAGTACTCGCCTTATGTGTATGCTTTGTATATGTCACCGGAAAACAAGAATGATATTTCATGAACTTTCTAGTTAAAGTAGATGATTAAAAAATAAATTAACGGTATTTATTTATTATTAAAGTCTTTAACACTTGCTGAGTATGAATTTAGTTCATACAATATGTGATCATCAAAAATGTATATTATTTAGGGGTAAGAAAAAAGCCTTTCGCTCCCCTGCAAGTCAAATGACAATGACAAGGCTACTCATACTCAAGTTGAGTTATAATCATAAAAAGTAAAGCCATTATTTTCCATACCTGTGTAAAACAACAAGTGTCCTCTAAAAAAGTTTCACAGTGTTCTCAATGTCTTTCGGCGACCAGTATGCTAAATGAACATCTCTTCCTTCCCCCAGGTTTTGTTATTCTCCCGCCTCTTCGGGCCAGGCAAGTTGTCGAGCCTACCGCAGATATGGCGCGGTGTGAAGAAGCGTCGCCGCCGCAAGCGAAGCGGCAGTACCGGTAGTGATACGCCACCCGCGCCCGACACACAGGAGCTGCAGTGTGCTAGCGATGATGAGGAGAAGTTCCTCAAGTGAGTTTGTTTACCTAAGATGGATAGTAGCGTTTAAAAGAAAACAACGGTTAAAACTATTTTAACATATATGATGAGATTTTAAACATAATTCTGTAGAGACCTGAAGGTTCTAGCCATTTACATGGCTAATAGTCATGGCATACTACATTCATTCAGTGAGAGGATTTTAAATATTTCCCATAGATTTTGCAGATGTTTCCAAAACGAAAGTAAATTTAAAGTAAACTTTTTTATCGAACAGTGTACATTTTGCTTGGATGGAATGGATCTTGTTTCAGTATTGACTGCACTTTTGATTAAAATGTTACCAAAAAATTCTGTATTTCAAAATACCACTATTTACTTCCAGACCCATGGAAGAATCTCAACAAACAAGCACGGACAACAATGCAGCAAACTCCAGTGATAAGTCCCAAAGGCCTACCCCTGCCCACTGGCGCTTCGGGCCCGCGCAGGTGTGGTACGACATGCTGAACGTGCCAGAGACTGGGGAGGGCTTTGACTATGGGTTCAAGTTGAAGGTAATAAAGACCTAATATTATATTATTAACATACCTTTTTGTGGTCTGTTTATCAATTAAAAGAAATGAGGAACTTTTATTGGTATCAAATTCAAAATCACAAAATGATAAATTGAGGTTTGTATTGCATATTGACTATGTTGTAGTCTGTACTGTGTACATGCACCACAAACATTATTGAAACAACAAGTGCACAAATGGAGTCTGTGTCCAGTTCTTAATAGAACTTTTTTGGACAACATAGTTAAACCATATTTCATTACATATAATTCTATTAATGTATCAGGATATTATGCAGGAGATTGTTATACCTTTCAAATTCGGTTAGTATACTAAAATTTTACCCAGTAAGTATATGTTTACCATATCTGACATGGTCCAGGCACTAATAATAAAAAAAAAACTATACATTCGCAGGCACCATCACCGGAACGTGAAGAGAAGCCAAAGGAATCCGAGGAGCCGGTAGAAGAAGCAATAGAGAACACTGACAGCCCCGACAGCGGGTTCCCGGACGACTCTTTCCTCATGGTGTCCCAGCTGCAATGGGAAGACGATGTCATATGGGACGGCAGTGAGATAAAACAAAAGGTATCGTACATTGTTTAGGTACTTAACCCTTCTCAGCGTCATGTGTATCTTTTTTTCACACAAAAAAGATACAAATGGTGCTGAGGGTGTTAAGAGTTTCTTTGAAATGTTTGAGTGGAATGTATGTATGGTATAATGTAGTTAGGTTTTATGAATTCGTCATTTAATATCAATATAACTTTATGGGTATCGCCATTGCTCTAATAAATTTTAAATTGAAAAAAGCCACATTTCGCCTGTGGACAGGCGCAATGTGCCTTTATCATCCATCATCATCATCAGACCATACTACATCCCAATTGTTAGGGCACGAGCTTCCGCTAAACTAGACTGACCGTGCCTTAGTCAACCACACTGTTCAAGTGCGGGTTGGTCGACTTCCCAGGCTACCTCTCGCATGGAAAGCGACTGCTTGACCACTCGGCCAACGACGCTCTCGATGGCCCTTGTTCGAAAATATTTCTTTTTTATAACTTGCTTTAGAAAGGGTTTTCGTACCATCAAGCCAGTTTTCCATTTCCATTACTAGGTATGGGAGCGTTCAAGTATTACGCAACGCAATTTTAAGATTTTTGACCCCACCCTACCCCTGTAACGCTCCGTAACGTTTAACTGTAACCCCGTTACGTTCTGTAACGTTATACGCGACCCCTCCCCCAAATGCGTTACGTAATACTTGAAAGCTATCTATACAATATAATCCTATATCTGTTTGTAGGTGCTAGCGCGTCTGAACAGCAAGAGCAACGCGGCGGGCTGGGTGCCGACGTCGGTGAGCCGCACGGCGCAGCAGTTCTCGCACCCGCGCCCGCAGCCGCCCCCGCCCCTACAGCCCAAGCCGTCCAAGTGAGTACTTGTGCTCCCCTCGGTGCTAGCGCGGCTGAACAGCAAGAGCAACGCGGCGGGCTGGGTGCCGACGTCGGTGAGCCACACGGCGCAGCAGTTCTCGCACCCGCGCCCGCAGCCGCCCCCGCCCCTACAGCCCAAGCCGTCCAAGTGAGTACTTGTGCTCCCCTTGGCGCTAGCGCGGCTGAACACTGAACATCAAGAGCAACGCGGCGCAACTAGTACATTAACGGAATGATACAGGATGTTATTGACGCTACTATAAAATCCTACTTAGACATTAGACGGTAATTAGACTTATATTATCCCGTTAACCTATTAATTTGCTACTTGGGTGTACTTTAATATCTATGGCACCAAAATTTTTTTTCATGAGGTCATTAATTCGTTCAGTTGCTCATTTCCCTTTTCCATTATACGGTTTTCCTTTTTCATGGAGCAAGGGAAAAAATAATCTCTAAGTTAGCTGTGACGTTCAACTAGGTCCTGACGTCATCACGTTAACATCATTAGGCAAATAATAGTTTCATTTCCAACGAGTAATTTATTTTCAAGATATTTTATTCACATTATGTTAAGTCGTAAATTCATTTAAATATTTCATACGCTACGTACTCGTACGCAACTCCAAATTGCATTCGGCCAGTTTTTAAATATGCAGTTTTAATGTTTACTTTTCCACAGTTCAAACGCATCCGGTTCCAACTCCCAATCGGGCGGTGTGTCCGGCGACGGCGAAGACAACACGTGGTACAGTATATTCCCCGTCGAAAACGAGGAGTTGGTCTACGGCACTTGGGAAGATGAGGTGATCTGGGACGCGGAGAACATGCCCAAGATACCGAAGCCGAAGATACTGACGCTGGATCCTAACGATGAGAACATTATACTGGGGATACCTGATGATGTGGACCCGTCGAAGATTACGAGAGGTAAGGCTCGATATGTTTCTAATTTGATTACAACTTCGTTCTAAAAAGTATAAATTTAGATTTAAAAATCTATAGCTGTTATTAGTAAGATTCACTTTAATCTATGCCGTTATAAGACAAAAATAGAAAAGTCACACAAAACTTGTTGTAACATCGTCACTATTCATTATGAAATGTATTGTAATTGCATTGAAATGTGGTCGCCAGTTGCTTAAAAATACATGTCTACGCTTTCTATTCCTCCGTATGCTAACCATGTTTGTTTCTTGTAGAAAGAGGACCAGCGCCAAAGGTGAAGATCCCACACCCCCACGTGAAGAAGTCGAAGATTCTACTCGGCAAGGCTGGTGTCATCAACGTGCTCCAAGAAGACGCGCCGCCGCCGCCGCCCAAGTCGCCCGACCGGGACCCCTTCAACATCTCCAACGATGTGTAAGTCAACCTTACAATATTGTGAGGCTCCTCCTTGGTCTATTGGTAGCAAGCGCTGCGTAAGGACCGAGAGGTCCAAATAATTTGTGTGAGTTTTTCTATTGAAATGACTCTTGCCTGGAGTTAGGAAATTGTTACACGCCCGTGCCTCGGAAAACACGTTAAGCCGGTGGTCCTGCGCCTGATCTCTAAGGTCATTTCGGATTGTCGTCTCACTGAACTATGATTTGTGCACTATAATACGTCCTGCGCACTTAGCTGATCGGTCGCCATGGCCGAAATCGGTCGGATGCCTTATTTTTTTGTGGAGGCTAACCGATACTGAAACGAGATTTATTTGATCTGAAAATCGGCGTATGTGTCGTGGCTGGATCTGTTATTTAGGTATGTATATTAGGGTATTCAATTGTTGTTTTGGTAAAACATTAATTATTTTTTGTGTGCTCATACCAGGTTCTACCAAGCTAAATCGGCGAATCCCCGTCTCAAAGTCGGCGGCGGTCAGCTCATCCAGCACAGCACGCCAGTGGTCGAACTCCGCGCTCCCTTCATCCAGACTCACATGGGTCCGGCCCGGCTAAGAGCCTTCCACCGTCCTGCAATGCGCAAGCTATCGTACGGGCCGCTGGCCGCGCCCGGCCCGCACCCCGTGCAGCCGCTGCTCAAGCACATCCGCAAGAAGGCGAAGGTACCGTCCTCTGTACTACTGTACTATCAAACGACATTCATGAACGACATGCCCTACTCACGACTCCAACGACTTGACACTTACTCAGACGAACAGTCAGATTGACGATCAACCTTCAAACTTCACTTCAGTGAAATCCTCGACACAAAACATTGTTCTACTATGTAATATCACTTTCGTGCGCGAAAAGTTAGTCAAAACTGGACTATTGGCATATAGCAGTAACACTACAATGGTTGCAACGCCATTTTGTTCATAAAATACTTTTGTAACTAATCTAAATCTTAAAAAATACATGTCACATTGAATTAATATTACAACACTGTATCCTATGATTGTTGTGTCCTATAATTATTATCTTTGTTTACTCTTCAGCAACGCGAGGCCGAGCGGTTAGCGTCGGGCGGCGGCGACGTGTTCTTCATGCGCACTCCCGAAGACCTGAGCGGTCGCGACGGAGAGATCATCCTGGTGGAGTTCTGCGAGGAGCACCCGCCGCTGCTCAGCCAGGTCGGCATGTGCTCCAAGATCAAGAACTACTACAAGCGGACTACTAGCAAGGTGAGATATGGGGGTGGAAATTGGTATTTTTTTTATAAATTACACATCATTGCATTACATTGATCTGATCCCGTGGTAAGTAGCTTAAGCAATTGTGTTACGGATACCAGAATACCAGAAACCACCAGAACAGTGCTAACAGACTAAGCGCTTGGGTAACGAATCGGTAGAGTGTTGTGGCTAAATTTCTTACGTCGTGGTATAACGTGGTTTCGAATGTCCCTTCAACAGCGATAGTAGGTAATTTGTCTTTTTTCCAATTGTAAATTCTAATACTTTTCTTAAATTGTCTAGTAGTTATCACTAATTTAACACCGTAAAACCAAATAAGAGAGCCCACTAGTAATCAATAGTTGTTGTTAGCCTTTCAAGGGTTAGCTATTCTGTAGGAATTATTATATTATGTTACACTTAAAACCCAAATCTTCCAGGACAACGGCCCCAAACCGCTCAAGTACGGCGAGACAGCGTACGCGCACACTTCACCCTTCCTCGGCATCCTAGCGCCGGGCGCGACCCAACCCGTGGTCGAGAACAACATGTACCGCGCGCCCATATACGAGCACCTGCTGCCGCAGAGCGACTTCCTCGTCATCAGGACCCGGTGAGAACACACTGACCAATAGAGCACTCTCCAGCCGACATCCACTCAGCCATTGACCCGCGGCATCCCAGCGCCGGGCGCGACCCAACCCGTGGTCGAGAACAACATGTACCGCGCGCCCATATACGAGCACCTGCTGCCGCAGAGCGACTTCCTCGTCATCAGGACCCGGTGAGAACACACTGACCAATAGAGCACTCTCCAGCCGACATCCACTCAGCCATTGACCCTCGGCATCCTAGCGCCGGGCGCGACCCAACCCGTGGTCGAGAACAACATGTACCGCGCGCCCATATACGAGCACCTGCTGCCGCAGAGCGACTTCCTCGTCATCAGGACCCGGTGAGAACACACTGACCAATAGAGCACTCTCCAGCCGACATCCACTCAGCCATTGACCCTCGGCATCCTAGCGCCGGGCGCGACCCAACCCGTGGTCGAGAACAACATGTACCGCGCGCCCATATACGAGCACCTGCTGCCGCAGAGCGACTTCCTCGTCATCAGGACCCGGTGAGAACACACTGACCAATAGAGCACTCTCCAGCCGACATCCACTCAGCCATTGACCCTCGGCATCCCAGCGCCGGGCGCGACCCAACCCGTGGTCGAGAACAACATGTACCGCGCGCCCATACGAGCACCTCCTGCCGCAGAGCGACTTCCTCGTCATCAGGACCCGGTGAGAACACACTGACCAATAGAGCACTCTCCGGCCGACATCCACTCAGCCATTGACCCTCGGCATCCTAGCGCCGGGCGCGACCCAACCCGTGGTCGAGAACAACATGTACCGCGCGCCCATATACGAGCACCTGCTGCCGCAGAGCGACTTCCTCGTCATCAGGACCCGGTGAGAACACACTGACCAATAGAGCACTCTCCAGCCGACATCCACTCAGCCATTGACCCTCGGCATCCTAGCGCCGGGCGCCGGGCGCGCCTATACTGACAAATAACCATATCAAAATAATATATAATTAGTTATAGTTCTACCGATAAAAATCTCTCTAGCTGATGAAATTCAGCGTGATCGCTTAAAAGTGTTCATCAAACTGCGGGTTTCTATAGAAATGCATTTACATGAGAGGCTTTTTACATAAAATTTGTTAATTTTATTTTGTAAACGCTTTTTTCGATAATCCATTTTACTGATATTTTTTTTATTTCATACTATCTACAAGTAAGATAAAAAAAATGCAACAGTTCATCTTATACGAGTGTGTTTTGATTCCAGGCAAGCATACTATGTTCGGGAGGTGGATGCCTTGTATGTTGCCGGCCAAGAATGTCCCCTCTACGAAGTGCCGGGCCCTAACTCAAAGAGGGCTAACAACTTCGTCAGGGATTTTCTACAGGTAAAAAAAATACATTCTTGTCAATTTTATTCCATCCTCATTCCATTTTTTAATAAAGGCACAAAGCGAAACTGTTAGTGAGATCCAAATATGAGGTTGACAAGCACAAGAGACCTTATTAAGCCTGTCGCACTCACCCTGTAGGCCTGCTTAAATGCCGTTTCACGCCACGCCTGAAGAGCCCGGGATCATAGGAGGGAGGGAAAACATGAGCTGGAATGGCATTCCATGTCTTAATGGCACGGGGCACAAAAAACCTCCCCGACTGAATCCTCCCCAGGGTTTAAAATGTGTGTGTTGGAAATAACGTATAAAAGTAGTGTACAGTTTTGAGTGTCAAAAGCAGTTATAGAGATTATTATAATCGCTATTTTATTCTTATTTTTCCAGGTCTACATATACCGGTTGTTCTGGAAATCAACACATGATCCGCGGCGAATCAAGATGGATGACATCAAGAGGGCTTTCCCCTCCCACTCTGAAAGTTCTATAAGAAAACGTCTGAAGCTTTGCGCCGATTTCAAACGTACCGGACTGGATTCAAATTGGTAAGATTTTTGTTAGTTTGTTAACGTTTCAGTTTCTACGATCAGTTAGTAGACAACTAAGAATCGTCCAATCGAATACATTGAATTTTCGTATCTATCGAAGTCTATCTAATAGAAGAAAATAAAAATAAACGCTAAGTGTTTTATTTTTTAAGATTTAGAAAACTGTAACTGTCCGGGATATTTACCATGTTGTTTTGTTTTTTAAGATTTACCTATCTTCAAATAAAATAGTTACAAGCATCTTTAATGTTTTGAATTTATTTCTGTTTACATTTGTGGTCATTTATTTTAAAGTGGACAATGTCTCTTCTTGACTTTCTCACTTGCACACATCAAGTTTCGTATGTATTAGAAACTATTTACGTCGCGCACGTATTTTATTCAAACGAAATGTATTATTTCTAAAGGTGGGTGATAAAGCCAGACTTCCGCCTCCCGTCTGAAGAGGAAATCCGGGCAATGGTTTCCCCTGAGCAATGCTGCGCATACTTCAGTATGGCGGCGGCCGAACAGCGACTAAAGGACGCCGGCTACGGAGAGAAGTTCATCTTCACCCCTCAGGAGGATGATGACGAAGAGATGCAGCTCAAGATGGATGACGAGGTCAGTTAGTTTTCTTACGGAACTTTTTAAGACATAAATATCGTTGAGAGTTCGCATTGTAACTTGCCATTGAATATAGACTTTGAATAAGTTTTATAATGTAATTCTTCCTTATTTATAAAGTAAATACCGGGTGTCATGTTCGGAGTGGATAAATGCATGCTCTTCTTCACATTGAATATCCGAGGTAGAAAAGAGTCTGTATTGTTAAAAATAATTCCTCACTAAAATATTGAAATAACTACAAAAGCAATAGGGGTAGGTATAAGAGCAACATAACTAAACTTCCTTACAAGGAATCTCCTAATCATTAAATTATAATAGATATTATCAAAATGATCCGCAATGGCACAAATTACCATTGCAAAGTGGCTCGATTGCCATGAACTAAAAGAAAATGCGTTACTAACCCGTTTACATTACTTGACAGGTCAAAGTAGCCCCATGGAACACAACCCGCGCCTACATCCAAGCTATGCGGGGCAAGTGCCTACTCCAGCTAACCGGGCCGGCCGACCCCACAGGTTGCGGGGAAGGTTTCTCTTACGTCCGCATCCCGAACAAGCCGACGCAGCAACCGAACGACGAACAACAGCCGAAAAGAACTGTGACCGGAACGGATGCTGATCTGAGAAGGCTCAGCTTGAACAATGCTAAGGCGTTGCTCAGGAAGTTTGGTGTGCCTGAGGAGGAGGTGAGTGATTGCCGGTTGCTTTACGTTAGTTTAGCTATGCTTGGAACCATGACGCCGCTAAGGGGATGAGGTACATCGCGGTGTTTTTGCCGGTATACCCCTGGACATTGCACTCCGCCTTGGAGCAGCGATTGGCATTTATCATCTTCGGGTCAGTCGCCGGGGAGTCCAACACACCACCGAGAGAGAACCTCATCTCCCGGTGACGGTGCGTCAAGCATTTCACCGCGTTATAAAAAAGAAGGCTAGTGGTTAGGTAGGTGGCATGATTTAATACATGCGTGCGTATCAGTTATAATGTATGATATTTTATATTACAGTGAACTACTTCACTGTTACGTCTTTTGAGATATTAAATGTTTTTACCCCAATTTTATTTATATATAAATTAGATCGGTAGAAAACGAAAGACAGATCTGAGACAAATTTTTGTTCACTCGAAATTTAACATTAGTTTTTCATAAGAAAAAGTATTACGTATTTTACACTGTGTATAATTTTAATTCGTAAGCAACTTAAATTTTATTGGAAAAATGTCTTTAAAAAGTTGAATAAAGTTTCTAAACACTTCACTGTATTCCACAGATCAAAAAGTTATCCCGTTGGGAGGTCATAGACGTCGTCAGAACGTTGTCTACCGAAAAGGCGAAGGCTGGAGAGGAAGGCATGACTAAGTTCTCGAGAGGAAACAGATTCTCTATTGCTGAGCATCAAGAGAGGTAAATGCGTTGTATTGAGTCGATAGTATTTGATTTATAAAGGAACCTTTTCACTACCGCTTACCATCAACGATGGTAAGCGGTAGCAACTTGTTAGCCTTCTAAATAAATACTTCACTGTACTGTAACTTATATTCAAAGTTTTACTAATTGATAGTAGTACTCACTATTTAATTTGTGTGTAACCGACGATATAAGAAAATTGGTCGATTTGTTATAGGTATAAAGAGGAGTGTCAACGTATATTCGAACTTCAGAACAGAGTGCTACAAAGCACAGAGGTTCTAAGTACAGACGAGGCAGAAAGCTCTGTCAGTGAGGAATCTGACTTGGAAGAGATGGGTAAAAATATTGAAAACATGCTGGCCAATAAGAAGACCACAGAGCAGGTAATAAGCGGATTTTGTGAATAAATAAGTATTATCGATATTATGTTTACTTTAAAAAGGTCTAAAAAACATTTAAAATGTTTTTAGTTGTCTCTCGAAAGAGAAGAGGCAGAGCGAGCGGAACTGAGAAAGATGATATTAGGACAATCTGAGAAGAAACCACAAATAAATCAAAATGAACAACAATCTTCTAATCAAGGTAAACTAATAATTCTTGATGACAAAAAAGGTTTTAGCCTATTTCTATTCATGTATTTTTTAAGGTTCGCCTCCACAATATATATAATGATAATAACAAGTCTACTCCAATCCGTCATTGTTGTCAGTTAGGAAAAAAAAACTTGCTGCAAAGTGCACAGTATTTATTGTTTTTTTTTAAAACTCTTTTCTTGTTTATTTTCATTGGTTTAATTCAATTTCACTGAATTTTATTTCATTTTCGATTGACCAAGAAGGTAAGTGCGTCAATACTTTCAAAAAAAAACCTTATCCACTAGTAATACGGTCGAAATTCATTCTCAACCCTCAGGTCGCGTGCTCCGTATCATGCGTACATTCCGAAACGCGTCGGGCCAGCGGTACACCCGCGTAGAGTTGGTACGGAAGTCGGCCGTCATAGAAGCTTATACGAAGATCAGGTCTACCAAGGACGATGCGTTCATCCGCCAGTTCGCTACCATGGATGAGACGCAGAAGGAAGAGATGAAGAGGGAGAAGAGAAGGATACAGGTTCGGTTTATGTCTCCTTCTGTTTATATTTACCTATTTTAGTATTAAAGATTCTTGCTTGTATTAAAAAACTGAAAATGTCCGGGTGAACGGGTGATCTTGAGGTTCACCCTTGAGCATGGCGCTTGCAACAGTGCAGATATATCGGGAGCTCATTAAAACAAAACGACATAGTAAATATCCCGGAAATTTTCAGTTTTCTAATGTGTGTAACCATGAGAGTTCAAAATTATATACTTGCTTGTATGTTAAACTAAGCTAAAATGAGGGGAGGTAACGTTCCCTTACTCGCCTCATAATATCTATAAAGAAATATAATACACATGTTGAAAACTTGTCCTACACCACCTGAAAATAATGTGTCATATTAAAATCTACATTTTTTTCCGCGGTTTATAAATATTGAAAATACTTCAATTAGAATGCACATAAATGCACATGTATAATCATAAGTTGATTGTGGTTTTGTTTTTAGGAACAACTTAGGCGCATCAAGAGGAACCAGGAGAGAGAAAGACTGGCGGGCAATGTTACTGTGCCCGGATCATTCCCTAGCGATAGTAAGTCCACGATTCTTAATTGATTACTTGAAATAAAAAATAAGCTAAGTGTGTTCTTAGTAATTGTTTTCCAAGCTTAAACCGTATGACAGGGCTAACTTTCGACAATGTTATGTGATAATCGGTTAAAAAGAGTATCTATCGAGTTTCTCGCCGGTGTTTTCTCGGTAGAATCACAAATCTATTACTTATTTTTTTACTGTACCGACGATTTATAAGTGTGTGTTGGGCATTAACACGCATATGATAAAGGAATTTTAACATCGACTTGACTTTGACAAGGCACTGTTCTGAGCTTAAATTTTTTTAATAAGCGGTCGATGTAATACCGAAGGAAAATATGAAACATGTAAATATCATCCAGGTATGAATATGTCTTCGTCGAGCATGGACTTGGGGTCCCCATCTCCGGGGCTGATCCCTCTGGGCCAGATCAAGCAGGAGCCAGACCTGCACACGCCTTCCCGCCGCCGTGCGAAGCTGAAGCCCGACTTGAAGCTGAAGGTATGATACTTATGGCGAATACTCAGAATACAAACAGCTATTTTTCACGTCACTTAGAAAGGTAGTATGTAAGTACCTACATATTACCTTTTTTTTTATAAAACTATTTTCGCAGAAATAAATAGCTAGTTTACAAAACGAATGGATTAGACTGTCATTGATCGATATATCGATAATAATAAATGGGTAGAGAACATTCTGATATTACCTTTTTTAAACTAAAACTTTAGCAAGTATTATTTTCTGAAACGTGAACAGTTTTACTTTGTTGTTGCGTCATAGTAATAGTAACTCCAAGTCGATGTAGAATAAATGTCACTTCATCATATTTCGTTCGTTAACTAACAAACTCTTTACCAGTGCGGTGCGTGCGGCCAAGTCGGTCACATGCGCACCAACAAGTCGTGTCCGCTGTACACTGGCTCGATGGGGGGCGGACCCTCATCCCCACCGGAGGTGGACGTGGAACTGCCCCCGGATCCGGACGATGATGACATGGGATACGTCGATGGCACCAAGCTGACGCTGTCGTCGAAGCTTATCAAGGTATAGTAGATTCTTTTTCCTAATTGATACGTGATGGCTTGGAGTAGCCTCGTCATCGTCACCGGACTTGCGGGGGAGCGAATGGCTCTTACCCCTATTCGTTTAAAAAAGGACTGGCCACTACTTTTTGTAATTAAGAAAATGTATGTACCCATCAAAATTACTTAATGGAGACATTTAACGAGTAATACATTACTTTTATATAGCGCAGTCGGTTAAAAAGTAGCCTATGTCCTATGGCCGATCCGCCCCTGGTTCTGCGGCTGATACGGCTAGCCTACTGCCACTGTTTCTGTATTATGTAGACGTGATAAGTATGTTCTATATGTGCCATCAATCGTCGGAGGACATCGCATTTATAATTTAGTAAGGATTCCAGAACACGTTTAATCTAGCGTTAGTCGGTTCTGCGGCTGATACGGCCAGCCCTCTGTCACTGTGTTATATAGACGTGATAAGTATGTTGTACGTCCCCAGCAATCGTCGGAGGACATCCGGCGCCGCGGGCGCGGGCGGCCGGGCGAGGCGCGCGCGGCGGGGCGGCGGGCGCGGCGCGGCACGGCGTCCGAGTCGTGCGACTACCTCGTGAAGCGGCCCGCCGAACGCCGCCGCACCGACCCGCTCGTCACGCTCTCCTCGCTGCTCGAGGAGGTGCTCAACCACATGCGGCACCTGCCCGACGTGCAGCCGTTCCTGTTCCCCGTCAACCCGAAGGTAGGTACTAACATAGAGATAGACAAGGAGCGATAGAGAATGAGAGTAATGAATGATACAAAGAGAGAATAAGAGTAAGAAAGAATGGGAGTAAGAAAGAATGAGAGTAAGAAAGATACAAATAAATAATAAGAGTAAGAAAGCATGATAGAGAGAGAGAGAATGAGAGTAAGAAATAATGATACTAAGAGGGAATGAGAGTAAGAAAGAATGATGCAAAGAGAGAATAAGAGTAAGAAATATTGATACAAAGAGAGAATGAGAGTAAGAAATAATGATACTAAGAGGGAATGAGAGTAAGAAAGAATGATGCAAAGAGAGAAAGTAAAATGAAATTAAAATTGATGCGAGTAAGTAACAAAAAGTGAAAGAAAGAAAGATAAAGTACGGAAAGTAGGAACTGAAGGAAAAATAGAAAGCAACTAACAAGAATTACTAACTAAACAAAACGATTTATTTTTCTCATAAAGGTAACAACTACACAATAAAAACGTAATATAACAAGTTTAATATACAATTGCTCGTTCATCTTAAATTAGTAACTTCTGCATCAAGAGTTTAGGATATGTAAGCCAATTCAAATGTAGACCAGCCGACTACAACATAATATGACTTCATAACTCGGCACTCAAACACAGGTGCATTATATTCTTACCCTTCAAAATTCGATGAGGCTAACCAGAGATAAGACGCAGATTAATTGTTTTTTCTAATACTTTTTTTTCTCAAGCAACTAGACCTAAAAAAGCAGTTGTTCGAACATAATGTTGTGTGGTTCTCGCTCAGCTGGTGGCCGACTACTACCGCATCGTGTCTCGCCCGATGGACCTGCAGACGATAAGGGACAACCTCCGTCAGAAACACTACCAGAGTCGGGAGGACTTCTTGGCCGACGTCAACCAGATTGTAGAGAACTCGACCCTTTATAACGGTGAGGAACGATGGAAGGGTGCTGGCGGGTCAAGGCGCTTTGGTGGCTGTTAACGGGCTAAACGTTAAACAATTTATCGCAAGACGAAACAAAATGTCATTTTGACATTTCCGTTTGTAAGATGGCCATGGGTTTGATTGTCTAACTTTTGTTTACTTCCTTTGTAGTGTCTGTGTGGTTTTGTAGTTTGGTACCGTAATTATAGTATTCTAGTTTCGTATGATGCACGTAGCATGAGTTTATATTCTACCGTCAAATAAAAATAACATTTGCAATTAACTTTAGCTGAAAAAATAATAGTTTACAATTCGTTGACTCATAAAAGCTCTAATTTATAAAGCTTTTGTTTATTTTGTTAGCATGTTACTTTGCTTTGGTGCTGCTTGTTTGTGCGTATTTTTGCATAATATTGTTTTTTATAACTAATGCATTATTTATTTAATTTTGTAAAGGACCTACAAGCAGTTTAACTGTCGCCGCCCAACGGATGCTGCAAAGATGCGTAGAAAAATTGGCTGAAAAGGAGGAGCAAATTATCAAACTTGAAAAGCAGATCAACCCATTGCTTGATGATAACGATCAGGTAAACGTCTATTTAAGAATATTTAGTATCGTTTAGGTCGAGTAACTCAAGATTATGCTAGGAATATAATCGTCGACATATGGCTATATCGTAATACAAAAATGCCTACGTATTGCCATCTAGTGAATTTCTCATATGCGTTTAGCCTCATTTGGTCAAGTAGTAATTATCTTGATTTGAGAGGTATGCTGACCATAAGATCTCTTTTATAGGTGGCCCTATCGTTTATATTTGACAACCTGCTCACTACCAAGCTGAAAGTGATGCCTGAGGCATGGCCGTTCCTGAAACCGGTCAACAAGAAGCAAGTCAAGGATTACTACAGCGTCATCAAGAAGCCGATCGATATGGAGACTATGGGCAAGAAAATACAAGGTATGTTTTATTTATACAATTAAGATGGCAGTCAGTGTCAGTTATTCACATTGTATGTCCAAGCCAATTCTATTGAATAATTTGTAATAATTAACATTCTTCACCCTCACTTAGTATCGTATCGTCATGTATTCCAGCATAAATATTTGCTTAATTACATATATATTTCTATAAGTAATTTATACTATAAGTAATTTACTGGCGCTTTGGGAAACTGTAAGCCAGTATGTGATCAACATTTGAATGAATGAATAAATAAATAAATAAATAAATAAATATTATCATGTTAGAAAACGATTTAAATTTTTGAACTAATAATATAAGGTTCCGTTTAATAAAATCAGATTTACTAAAACAGCTATGCGTTGCATACGCATTAACAATACATAAAATAAGATTTTATTTTATGTATTGTTAACGCCTTTTCCCAGAGTGGTAGGCAGAGATCACTTCTAGCGATCCACTTTCCACCTCTGTGGGAATCGTGACGTGACGGGTTGTGGACCACGTCGCCGCCATTCTGCCTTGTGCATTGTTTTAACAACAAACATAAGCATAAGCATTAAGCATAAAAAATAAGCATTAACAATTAACCTTCGATATGCTTCACAAAAATAGTTATGAGACCTTTTGCAATAAACGGGAATATATAATAATAACTGAAAAGTTCGATCGTCATAAAATACCTACTCAAACATAACACATTCTTACACATGATCGGCGACTTGTCCAAAATATTGTGTCGCGTGCCATTGGTTCGCCTACCCTGGCATTTTTGTATAACTAGACCAATACTTACAGCCCACAAGTACCACAGCCGTGACGAGTTTCTTCGGGACGTTCAGCTGTTGGTGGACAACTGTCGCGCGTACAACGGCGTCAACTCGCAGTTCACGCGGCAAGCCGAGGCGATACTGAAGGTCACCCAAGATGCCCTTGAACAGGTGAGATAGACTAACACATACTACTTCTTAAGTTGCTGATTAAATTAGGAGTAGGGTCACCGGAACAAATGACTTGTTCAATGAGATAACATATCAGTTTAAAAGTCTTAATGGGAATCTAAACTTATATTATTCAACTCTCAGCCCCTAATGTGTGGATTAAATAAATACTACATTCAACAATACCAGTTTCCTTAGGATGCCACTTTTCGTCCTCTATCTTTTTCTGCTTGTATGTTAACCTAAGGTATTATAAGAGATTTGATATTTTAGGATATTTTAGTGCTAGGTGAGGTGAATGGCTTCTAGCTTGATTCTAATTAGTAGCAGGGCTTCAGCGAGGTGGCAAAATGAAAGGCAGGTTCAGCGATGTGTCTTGATCGGAAGTCCGAGACGATGTGTATTTAAATTTGGAAAAATGAGACCTTAAGTACTATTTTATTACTTACAACTAGCGATGGATAAAGGGATCTATATTTACAAACAGTATTAACTAAAATGACGGTAGAGGGCGCGCGTGCGCGCGTCGGTTACGTTTAAGAGGCGAACGGGCCTCGCGCGCGAGCCATTTTAGGGGTGAGAGCCATCCGCTCCCCCGCAAGCCCGGTGAAGTTGTAGAAGCCATTTTAGGCTAACAGCTTTGTCCTTTCGAAAATAAAAAAAAAGCACGATCCATTTGGGCGCGGCCCGCGCGAGCAACGGACGGGCGTGGCGCAACGCGCGGCGTTGGCGCGCGCGATATATTTCATGTCTTGCAGGCAGCTACAATATCAAGATTCGTCTGTTACCTGGAAAAGATATATCTGGTACGAAGGACCATTTTCATCACTATGTGTAAATAAAAATACTTTTTCTCTGGAGCTTAGAAAATAATGTGGCCTCTACTTAACGCATGGTTTCTCCGTAAATAAAATACAATATTATGTTGTCTACGTTAGTTTGGGGAGCACGTGAGCCAGCTAGAAGCGAACATAGCTCGCGTCCAGCAGAAGATGCTAGAAGATGCAGAGCATTCAGACCTTGAGCCGGAGGAGGTGGCGGCGCCACCGTCGTCTGACGAGAAGAGAGGCAGAGGAAGACCGAGGAAGCATAAGCCTTCCACATCTGCTTCTGGGGATGGTATGGAATCTTATTTTATGTAGATAAATATTCTCTAATGTAGGTATAATTCTTTATCTTTTTAGGCATGATGTGTACGAGACACTAAAGATTGCTTTCATCACTAAACAACAAATTCAAATGATATTATCATATATTTTGTTTTTTTCCTAACTGACTTACGTTCATGGCTTGGAGTAGCCTTGTCCTCATCGGACACCGGACTTGTAGGGGAACAGATGGCTCTCACCCCTAAAACCAGATATCTGGAATATGTGAAAGCGTTCTCTAGTTCTAGAATCGTCATGTCTCGGCATCTCTAAGTTCACTCAGTATACTGAGTGAATTAGGAGAATAAAAAAATATCTGTGTATGAATGCTTTTACATTATTTGTTTTGTTATCAGGTGCAACACCTAGAAAACGTGGCAGACCACGAAAGGACCAGCATAGTTTAGCAGAAGGTAAGATAAATTAACGAAATGATAAGCTAAAGGGCTAAATAAGATTGGATAAGTTGAATTAAATCCCTGACCCACTGAGTTTATGAGTCATATCCCATTTTTATGGTCTTGCAATAATTTTTCATACGGCTTGTGATAACAATGCTCTTTCTCTTGTAGATCTTCAATATTCTGATAGCGGCAGTTCGGAGCTCGAAGAAGTGGAACAGAAGGAAGCTGTTGAAGGCTTGGTACAGCTTTCCGTCAAACCTGGTACGTAAAATCTGAGGAATAAAATCATATACTTACTTATTTCGGAATATTATAAATTTAGTTAGGTTTCGCAAATCTTTTTACAGTTTCTGATTTTTACGTGTTATCTAAGTTTTACGTTTTATGTTTGTACGCGGGAGGCAGAACACACTCACGTACCAACGTTATATTCATATTTGAAATACCAAAATGTATTTAAATGTTTGTATCATGAGTACACCTGCACACCTATAAAATCTTTTAAGGCTGTGTGGAGTCAACCAACATTCACACAGACCAAGGACCTATTTATTCTGATTAAGTTTGGGACATTTACAATGTTTCTTTATTTTATCGAGTTCCCAATATTTCGGCGGTATTGTAAATATCCCGTAACATTTTCATTTTTATAATGTGTGTAACCATGATAGTTTACAGTTATAGAAGTTAATAAGTTAAGTTCTACAAACATCACTATTATAAAATCTTTAACCCATAATTTTGTCTTGTCGCCGTAGAAGACGACATAATCCCGCTCGGCGAGCCGAGTTTCGACACGTCGGAGTTCCTGATCAAGCGCGAGGTGCCGGACGAGCCGCCGCCGCCCGCCGACGACCTCGTGGACCTCGACCACACCGCGGACTACGCCTACCCGCCGACATTCCCGCCGGTGGTCAAGGTAACGTACAACTGTGTTATTAACCTTTGTGTGTGATGAATTTTTGTTCCATATTCAACCATAGATGGCGCCACGATCACCACTGACTATAGGTATTATGAAGTCTTCCGTGCAACATTGATACCGAATTATTATTTTCAATCGTACTCAAATTAAATGAAGTAGTAGACTCTCATTTTAATTTGTTGATAGGTATGTATTTTACTCGTAATTTTAAAGGAGATAAATATCAAAGATCACATATACAAAGTTAAGTACATTCACTGATTCCGAAGTATTATTCTTCAATTACTTGATATCAGAAACAAAAGTGTACTACAGAGGACATAAATTAACTTTTGAACGAATACTGCAATTATTTATTTTTATTTTTCTTTTGTATTCTGCCTTATTTCAAAGAATATTCAAATAATCAATCTATCTATGATTTAGTTGAGCAACCCTCACCCTAAAATTTATGAAAACAAACGATAATAATGTAACAATGTATTTGTGATTACTAGGAGGAGCCAATAGAACCAGACATGCATATGGAACCGCCGATGATGGAGGGCGCTCCCATTATGGACCCGCCACAGTTCAAGGAGGAACCGCCGGAGAACTGGCAGGTTAGTACATTGAGCCATTCGTATAGGCACATCATTGTTAACAAGGCGCAAGGAATCCTTTGTAATGTTCATATAGTTTTTATCAGCGGTGACAGTGGCTCGCGCCTTGCCGGCTCATACAAACTCAAGCATTTGTCCCATGTGTGTGGTATCGCGCGAACCATTCGTTCAATCGCGCGAGCCGCTATAGTTTGCGTCTTATAGTAGTGCAGCAGCCATTTTTTTGTCGCGGTGAAATTCTTTTCGCTCCGTCACTGGGAGAAGGGTCTCTCTCTCAGTGATGTGTCGGAACCCCTAGCGGCTGGCCAGGAGATGGTAAATGCCAGCCGCGGCAACTAGGCGGTGTGCAATACCCAAGGGGTCATAAGATGTCATGGGACTCTGACCTAGTCTCCTACTGCCACGAGTAGTGCAGCAACTTAAAAAATAATGAATGAAAGATGATGGATACTTTTAAGTTTAATGTTTATAATAATGGTATTTGCTTACAATGACAATATCACCATCAATCACACTGATTTTTATCTATCTAGCAATCGCAACTGCCAAAGAGGTGTAAGAAACTCTTTTTATAATGTTAATTTTGCGTGCGGATCTTTAAAGCAGATTAAATGGTCAAAGTTTGGCAATTTTATATATAATTTCGCGAACAAAACACTCTTCTAATTAACTGCAGAGGCAGATTTGTTAATTTAAAATGCTTAATTTTTAAAATATATATTTTCCGTGGACATCTCCTAGGATAGGAGTTGTAAGCTACCATAGATTGTCTAAATCGACCAATAATAATGATCCCAAAATTTCTATTTTTCTCTTTACCGGAGGATTTAACCACCAAAATAATTAAAAATAAAAAATAATACTTTGCAGCCGGACCCCGTCATCCAAGACGATCTTCAAGTGACGGACAGCGAGGAAGAAGCAGAAGACGGACTATGGTTCTAAGTGCACTATTATTCATATACTTACAACTATGGACTAACTAAATCTGTGCTCTGAATGAAATATCAAATCATTTTATTTTGTACAGAGGATTATAATAGGTATTGTAATGTAAGGTTGAAATATCGGTGTTAAGAGAATTTTTATTGCTTATTTGTTACAATTAATAAATCATTTTAATATTATGTTTATTTTTTACTGACCTATACGATCTCTTTGTTACAATTTGATGACTGACAAAAAAATTAACAAAAAAAGAAAAACCGTCTTCAAAAAGTCAACACAGTAAATTTGTATTATATTATTTTGTAATTTTTAGTGTGTCGGGTTTTGACTTCTAACTAGGTATTAATTAGTTGACCTTCCATCATTCATGGATGCCATTGTCAGAACTGAACCAAATTAGGAGACCAAACGGGAAGCACCAGCTTTCAAATAAAACAAAAAACATCCAAATCGGTGCACCCAGGCGGAAGTAAATATAATAATAATATAATAATAAATTCATTTATTAAGACAACAGAGTCCATTAAATTGTTAGTAAACTTAACCTATGTTAGTTTTATATCACCAGCCCCACCCAGTGTTTTAGAATGGGGCAGTCCATTTTTTGCGCAATGACCTGTAGCATACTGTTGGCGCTACCCCGAACCCTGCTCAACAGCGACGCAACTCGTTTACGTCTTATGTAAAGAGGTAACAAACATAAAAAATAGACGAATAAAGAACCTTCTCCTTTTTATGAAGTCGATTAAAAACATTAACTCTTAGATAGTTTTGTTACTATAAAATCGTTTTTTTTTGGTGTTAAACATAATTTAAGTTAATTCCTTATTTTAAGTGCTACGTGGTGGAATGCACAAAGAAAATATTTTGTTTTACTCACATACCTATTATCAAAACACTTGATTTATATTTTCTTAACCATTAATTCAATAACTCCTTCAAATAGTTAGAAAATACAACAATCGGCTAGCGAAAAAACTAAACGAATTTTTTAGATGTTAGCTTAGATAATAATTCCTCGCCAATATTTGCTTCGGCACCGAAATATTCATAGTAACGGAACCAGTTCTGGATTTATTTACACTGGCCCTCAGCTATCGGAAACGAACAGATTTTCTCAATTTGGAAATCTCCGAGCTGTAGAATTGGCGCATTGCATTGAATAATAAATGAGATGGGTGGATCGTACGTGCGGATTGCATATTCATAGATTTGGAATATCCCAAACCGCGCCATCATGACGTCGATTGAGTTCCGAGTCGGAGTTCTAGGATCTGCCTTTAGGGTAATTATTAGTGCTTTGTGTTTGAAGACCGATCTAATGATTAAGTTCTTAGTACCATAGGTCAAATCAAAATACTCTACTACTATTCATATAGGCATTTAACTGACATTTTGACTGGCTAGGAACAGTGCTTAGTGATCCAGGTTCGCTACCTACGGTCTCAGTCGTGGGTTCGATTCCTACCCAGGACAAATATTCGTGTAACGCACATCGGTGTTTGTTCCATGTCTGGGTGTGTCATTAAATATATTTAAGTATATTTGTGTATTCACTGTTGATTCTGATACCTATCCGTAACACAGGTGCTTAAGCACCTACCACGGGATCAGATCAATGTAGGTATTTTATGTTGTGTAATATTAATTAATTAATTAATTACTTAACATGCATTTGTAAATCATCAGTAACTACTATCAACACATTCAATATCAATGTACCTGGTATTCAATAATAGTCAATCCTACCTACATTAAATGCCCCTGGGCTACAATTTTCATATTGCCTTCGGCGGTTCTGACTGCAATTGATTTAAAATTGGCGGATTTTAACACGGGCTTGCTAGGCGAGTTGCTGGTACTGAAGTAAATTTTCAGTAAAACTCGTGAAGTCATGCGTTATTTCATTCCATTATGAACGATTTATACTCAAAGTATTATTATCTATTTAGTGATTTTATTTTGCTTAGATAGGTATGTGGACACAGGACAATGGAGATCGCATTTCGACAAAGTATTAAATCCCTAATTCTTTACTTATGTAAGTATTAAGTATTTCTAATATTATGTGTATCCACTAGCTGTGCCCGCGACTTCGTTCGCGTGGACTACAGGATTTTACATACAAATGTTTTTTCCTATAACTCCCGTTCCTGTGGGAATTTTACTATATCGCATTGCAAGTAAGCTTTACGTTCATTAGATTACCTACATGCCAAATTTCAATGATCTATCTTAAGTAGTTTAGATTTTTTCATACAATTATTCCCGTGGTAATTTTTCAATATCCTGTTGCAACTAAGCTTTAAGTTACTAAGGCACATGCCAAATTTGGATGTATGAGAATTCCCCATTTTAGTTTTAATATCTATAATGTAGGCGAGACCGAGGGGAGTTGAAACATGTTGTACCTACCTACAGACATACCTAAGGTTTTTATAATTTTAACATATTATACATTTATCATAGGATATACGATGATTACCCTTCTTTACTAATATTACAAATGGGAGTGTAACTCTGTCACGCTAAAATTACTAATTCATTTGATATGTGTTTCAAGGAGATTGAGAAAACGCATTAGGCTAGGAGGTACTTTCAATAGGCTGTACTATAAGAAAGTAAATGTAATGTATTACGAGGGCAAAGAAAAATAAATTCACGAGGGCGAAAAGCTAAGCTAAACTAGTCGCTTATTATTAATACCTACATGTTGGTCAACTTCTGCATGCCTTCTTAGAAATGCACTTTAAATTTTGGAGTAAGTTCGTAACGTGCTTAGGTATGAATGTACCCTGTGCTAAGTACCCAGATTGGTCTTTGCATATTTAGATGACGTGTTCAAAGAGATAGTCCTATTTTAATAAGTGCTACGAAATGATACATTCCTTATGAAACTTAGTGTATACTAGTGACCCGCCCACGCTTCGCTTCGGGTATTGTTATACATAAAAATATTCTTCTTGAAACCCTCTATCTAATTAAATAAAAGCTTGTAAAAAAACACGATCAAATCGTTGCGTAGTTTTAAAGATAAGCCTACATTTTTAAATACCAGGTACGCAGGAAGTGACTTTTTTTTAGTGCTTAGTTGATGTTGTTGTGTTGAAGAAAATAATAGATATTATAATGATAAATGATGACTTATGAAACTTAACATAGCGCAGTAGATTATTTTTTGCAACTGTTAAATCATTTCAATCTTACTATTCCCGATCCCGCAGGCTGAAACTGGCAGAATGATAATTGAATTCTGCACCCAATTGTAAAATTTAATATTTATTACATGAAGATTGCCTTTGCCAAATCTGAGGCCAAACTACCTATCTACCGAGTTAAATTTTTATTAGCAGCCTAAGTAAATATTAAAGAGAATAATTCTAAACTTGGAACATAATTTCATGAAAATTCTCGCATTAAGTTGAAATTCAATTTCAACAAATCCTTGAAATTACGTCCTACTTGCCAATACGGCATTTTGTACCGGGAAACTTTTGTGAATAAATTTTAAAGTATGTTTTATATGTATAACCCGAATAGGCCAGAGTTAAATTAGTTAACCACACTTCTATTCCTATTATAAATGATTCATTTCAGGAATGAAGAAATAACTCCTGAACGATTTATATTTACGCAATCTATCAACGAATGATAGGATGTTTTATTTTTATTTGTACAAAAAATACAGCCTACCTTTTAATTACGAAACTTATTTTAAACGTTCACATTCAAGCTTTCCAAATGGAATTTACCCTGGAACATGAAGTAATAAATACAACATTCATAAAAATTCTTCAAACCGTTGCTGTTTCGATGAAAAATAATATAATGGGGGATATTCGGTATAACATTTTGTTTTAAATTATATTAGGTACTCTTAATTTATATACCTACTTAATAATAGTATCGTTAACCCATTAGAATAAACGTATGTTCCAGGTAAATCAAACATTGATTGCACTTTATTAAATTTAATTTAAATAATTACGATAATAGCTAAAGATATTTTGTTTGTTTTCGAAATAGGTTCAGACCAAAGAAGATCGATTAATGGTGTTTTTGCATTGATAAAGCTCTACAAATATGGACGGATCTGGGATACGAATAGATATAGGCTTTATAGCCGACAGCACTGTAAAAAAGACTGATGTTCTGTTCTATGCGATAAACGACTTACTTCACGCGGACAGAGTTGCGAGTATAATGCTAGTAGGTACCTACGTATAAGCTTATACACCGTGAAATTTTAGTTGTCGCTTAGTTGCTTTCCCGAATCAGAATTATTTACCTTTAGGGGCATTATCGAATCATGATAGTAATATCTTAAAAATAGTAAAATAAAAGTCAATTATTCAAAGCAATAATAATTTAACCCGAAACCGTGAGAAACGGTAGTCGTTTTATAAGATGTGACGTAATCAGGTACAGCGTGCCACACGGAATCGATGATTAAAGCAAAAGAAGCTCTACGCACTGATTAAAACCGTGATTCGAGCTTGTTTTCGAGTTTCGTTTATCACTTTCGTAAAACTGTTATTTTTTGATATAAATAAACAAAATCTGCACAAATATTTTGTACAACTAAGACATCAAATTTCACGATGTATTACTTATTATGTACCATTATACACTTAAGAACATTATCTCATTTGGAGTTCAAACGTATCCATCCAGTCCTCATAAATAAACCTCACATTGTTAAGTAAAGGAATTAAAATTAAAAAGGGTCTATGTGCCCACATACTTATTTCAGCTTGTTTTTCTTGTGTTATCTCCCTTTTGTGCCGTATTTTCTATTATGAAAGAACCCTGTTCGGGGAAAGTATTACCACGACCCCTTCTCCTGACCACAAAAGGTTATTAGTGTACATGAAGAGGTCCGTTCTCATGTTGTGTTGAAGAAAAGAAAACAAAGTTATATTTAGAACCAACCGTTTTGAATAAGTTTTACTTTGATGACAGTTGATGACGAACTTGAGTACTAGGTTTTTAAGTAAAGCCATTTTCAGCCGTAATTAAAAATATCAACTTATAAGTCATTCAATTGAATATTTACTACTCACTCAAACGTAAAGAAAGACGAGAAATTGATGAATCGATTACCGAACTAGAATTTTTACTAGCTGTGCGAACGTTTTTTACACATTTTCCATTCGTTTTTTGCTTTCATTGGTCACAGCGAGATGTTATATAGCCTAAAGCCATCCTCGATGAATGGTTTTTCAATTCGAACCAGTAATTCCTGAGATTAGTACGTTCAAACAGACAAACAAAAATACTCTTCAGCTTTGTAATATTAGTAATAGATAAACTTGGAAAATCTAAGCGATGCAGTTTGATGCCTAACATTTTTGTCTTGAAACAAAAAAAAACAAATAAGTCCAACTTTATCTTTAAAACAAACCCAACTGGTCCCGCTAACGTGACGGTTGCTCTTCGCGGGTTACCTTGTTACAAAAGGGGCATATATTCGAATGGTCCTCTTTTGTGTAACACCGTCGGGGGTTTTTGCTGTGCCTTCTATGAATTTGTTATTACCCGCCCGTAACGCGGAATAGTTCCTTAATCGAGTTAGCAGACTCGTTGGATGCGGTTACTTCCGCAGAAAGGTACAAAAACTTTATTTTTCTTGAACTTATTTATTTGAGCTTTATAATACGAAGTAACCTTAATAGTAATGTTCCTATAAAGTGTAGAAAATCCTGTTTTCATGTAAGTGATATGCCATGTCTTTTATGAGAATCAAATTATCATAAAACATATTAATAATTACCTACTTTTTGTTTCTCTTTATATTAATGATTAGTTAAGTACTTTATAGTTTAGAAGGGAACTTGGCATTTGGGTAGTTAATCATAAATTGCATACCAACTAAGGGTCTGGGCTTACGGGTTTTCCTAATCGCTTCGCAACATATCAAAAGTTCTAACCTCCAATATGAATTTACGGGTAAATTTTTGGGACACCGTTATGACGTCAAAGTGTTATGTATTAATTTGGGTCGGGCTGCCATTACGGGCTTATGTACCTAACTGTATCTAAAGATGTAGCGTTGAGTGAAAGTAATTTTCTAGTGCGGTCCCTATTGAAACTTGTTTTCCCGGATATTTTTAAGTGCAAGATACTTGGTTCTTCAGGTATTTTTTCTTAGTATCATATTTTATATTATAAGTTAGGTAGGTAGGTACATTCCGACTTATAAATAAAAAAAAAAAACGATGATTTATCCAATCAGTGTATTCTGTAATCATTACACGTTTTTACATAGTAAAATTTATAGAGTTAGTCTCGTATTCAAAATGCAGGTGCATCATGTAGATAGATAATAGTAGATAATATAAAATCATTCTGGGTAAATTCCCCGTTCCATAGATTGGTCTAGTTCATTCTAGTCATCAGTAACGCCTTTCTAACAAAAAGAAAAAGTAGTTTTACTATCTAACTTCTTGTTTTTGTAACAAAAGGCGTAATGAAGTAGATCACGGTACTCGTGAAGACAAATGGCACGGACCGAGCCAGTGAATTCCTGAGTAAAGTGGACTCTCACGCGCTTTCATGGATCACTGCGTGCGTCTGCTGGCGTTAGTAATATTTATTAGCTAATCTCGGACTGGGCAAGTGAACGAGTGAGTGAATGAGTCATGTTAATAGAAGATCCTTAACAAGTCTTCTGATCTGTAAGGATGTACGCCGTACGGTGAGCAATATAGAGGTTGATTAATGTTGTGCAGATTGATTTTACGAATGATAATGAACTTGGAATGAAATGTATGGGATTGACATTAGACGCGATAAATCACGTGGTCAAACCCATACATTTTGTTCTTTTCGAACTTCGTTATCGTTTCGATATTGTTACTTTGTCTAAGCCCCCAGGATTCCGGGTTTTTTTTCGGGTTCGATCCTTCGTTGGCAACCTTAAGCCATTCGTATATTCAGAGTATTTTGTTTGAATCTACAACACATTATTTTTTTAATACATAACAAGATAATAAGAAAGAATTCTTATTAGATACGTATTAAAAATTTTGTTAGTCTCAAGACTAACAAAATGGATAAAGTAGTCATTAGGTACCTACTTTTCATTTTGAAATATTTTTTACTAGCTTTCTGCCCGCGACTTTGTCCGCGTAGAGTTGTTTAACGAGTAAAACTTCTTTATCGCGCAGTCGGTTAAAAAGTAGCCTATATCCTTTCCTAGGCTCCGGACTATATGTGTACCAAATTTCGTTTAAATCGGTTCAGTACTCTATGCGTGAAAGCGTAACAGACAGACAGACAGACAGAGTTACTTTCGCATTTATAATATTAGTAAGGATTTTGTAATCTTGATTACTTGAGTGCTTGCACTCGGGTGACAATTTACCGGTTTTTCCTTGTAATCTATACTATAATAATAATAATAATAATAATAATGCTTTATTGACAAGATACATTGTTACAATATTGTTAGAGTCTCCTGCATTCCAAAATAGGCAGTTGCCTGTAGTATGGAATTCAGTGTCCTCTCCCAAACAGTTACATAATGATTGTTGTTTTAGCATTAATAAAAACGTAGAGGTAAAAATTCTTGTACTTTTTTGAAAAACGCAAAAAAATCCAGTCAGGGATATGTTTTGAGAGTAGCAGAACAAATCCCCATACTTAAAAAAAAAATGTGTCTCTGTCTGTTTGTTTGTTTGTTTCGACTGACCTCCTAAACGGCTGAACCAATTTAAATGAAAGTTTACACGAAGGTATTTTAAATTCCGGAAAAATGCATAGGATACTTTAAATCGCTGACAGTTAACTGGTTCCCGTGGGATATTCAAAAAACCTTAATAAATGACTGATCTCTGAAACTATTACACCGATTAAAATGAAATTTTGCATGGTGGTACCATACATCCCCGGTCAAGATCTTAAATACTTTTAGTCACAGAAATTCCTGTAGGATAGTTAAAAATCTAACTTTATTAGATCACGTACAAAAAAGGTAAAAGTATATCGACCAAAATGAACCTTCTGACTAGGACTATACGGACTACTTTATTGAGCAAAATGTCATAGTAGGGGAGGTAAATGGCTAGGTTTGCAGTTACTCGAACGGCATGGAATCGGAATAGAAAGATAACGAAAAGTATATTACACTTTCTTTATAAGTGGGGGACAGCGATTAATGCTGGAGGGCTACCTGGTAACAAGCTGTTGAAAAAAAGTTATTTGACCGTGTCAGTCATTCAAAGTGCATGTTAAATAATCCCTAAAAAGTGACATTGTAACGATCTATCTTTGTGTCTGTTGAAAAATCCATAATATTGAGATACTTTAGCGCGTTACATTTTTATGCAGGAGGTTCAAGTTGATATCGAAGTCCTGCTGTACAATAATCTGTAATTTTTTTTCTTAACCTGTATCACCTCACTGCTGGGCAAAGTATCCTTCAAACTCATCTACTGCTCTCTGTCCAATGCTAGGACTTGCCAGTTCTTTGATACATGGATCAGATTGTCATACCACCTTTTCTTAGGTCTCCTTCGGCGAAAATCGTCTTCAGGCACGCGATGTGTAACAATTCTGGTCCATCTATTGTTCTTCATCCTCGCACATTTCATATCACATTCCCCTCATTGATACATCAGTTTTAACCAACAACAATACCAGTACGGGAGTAGATGGTGGTATATTTTATTTTAACTTAATACCTACGATACTCCGCTACATAGCTATTTGTAAAACCTTGAGTTTGGACTTCTGATTTTCGGTGGGGGACCAAGATGTGTTAGGATAGAAAGTATGAAAACGTCCATGAGTTTGCGGTTCAGTGATATAAGAAGATCACCCTTCATATACCCATTCATGGACCAGAAGCTTTTCCAGGCGTTGTCTGCTCTACGGATTATTTCTTTGTCCTGCCTGTCTTCGAAGGAGACTGCCTAGCTCAAGTATGCTCCTCTACATATTGCTTCACCTGCCTGTTGACTGCAATCCACCAAATCAGTGATGCTGTTGGTCATGACCTTGGTTTTGGATCTATTCATCGTCAGTCTAACGTCAACGCTTTCTGCACTCAGTTGTTCGAGCATTAATTCAATTTCTGTCGATGTATACGTATTTCGACTAGGAAAATGTCATCTGCAAAGCGAAAGTTTATCAGTCGCCTATCCTCTACACCAATTCCTTTTGTTTCCTAAGAATATCATAGTGACCTGAAGACTTCTTGGAGCGTGCTACTGAAAGATTTGGTGATAGGGAGTCACCCTGTTTAACTCTTTTTTGTATTTTGAATGTCAGGCCTTCAGTGTGCAGTTTGATATCGGCTGTGCTTTGTTGTTAAATGATTTGGAGAAGTTTTTCTATATGTGGGTTCGATGTTTTGCTGTAGAAGATAAAGCTAAATGGGTTGATGTGGGTGATACCGTCGAAACCTTTGAATAATCCACAAAGGCCAGGTTCAAAGGTTTATTGAATTCGCTACATTTCTCTATTACCTGGTTTTCGGTATGGAGGTGGTCAGTTGTCCTATATTTGCTTGCTGGCTTACATTGGTGGGTTGTGTTGTTCCAATTGATAGACTGTTCGATATTATCTGAATGTTTATATACATAGAGGGATATCGCTATTCTAAGCAAATAAAGGAAAATTTATAAACATTTACGTAAAAATGTTGGACATTATAAAATTAAAGAAATTTATCGTATATAAAGATCGTTACAAATAAAATCACATAGATCATTAGAAAACTGGTCAAGTACCCCTTGGATCTTTGTTGTGTCAAAGGTTTTAGTAATTGTTGTTATAGGCGCGATTCTACGGTCATCGCCCCATGGAAACCATCAGAGATTATTAGTTCTTCATAATTCTGCCCAATTCTTTTAACAGTGTCTTTATAATTAGCATCAGCAGCTATCCTATTTACGATCACGCACCCCTTCCCTCCCGTATGAAGTGTACATACACGGCAGAGGTACATGAAAGGGTGCAAGGAGTCTCCCATTTAAAAATCTTACAAGACAGAGTCTGAGTCTGATCACTACTCCAAAAACTCCCGTTGGGCTCCCCAACTATCACGTTCTTAGCTGGCAAGTCATGTCAAATGCTGTCAGATTTTATATGACGTGATGAGTGTTTAGTTCTTGGTTAGTTAAAGAGATGTCACTATTCTCTATTATTTCGCAATATTGTTTCAAATAGGTACAAAAAGTAATTCATAAGTTATATTTTATTGCGCTTTTCGTTATTATCTCAGTGTTTTATTACGAATACAATACAATCTACGAGAAATAGGTATACAAAAACAATGCGCAAAAGTGGCACAAAACAAAGTAGCAAAGCAAATACTGATAAATTCGTCACATGGCGACACACATTCTTTATAGATATTTTGAGACAGTGGATCGGTAGTTTGTATTTTTTACCTTTTGAAGTTGTCCTGATATCAAATATCACTACATAGGTACAGTATGCTGTTTGCAACCATTGAACCCTGTTCCTGTCAAATAAATTAAAGTTTTTATCGTGGTTTTAGTACTAAAATGCGTAATATTATTTTGTGAGTCCTAGCTACCACTCTCCTCTCAGGCTAGATTATTGCTTAGACAAAAAAAATGTATTGTGCGTGTGAATTATCTTTTAGTTGGCCGATCTGTAATGAAAAATGTGATATGTATGTTGTTTATCACCTATTAATCTGTAAACAATTTCAGGTTCTTTAATGGATATTAATCAAATCAATGACAAAGTTTAATTATATTTTATTTTGTAATAGTTTTAATAATTTTTGTATCTTTATTTGTTTTTCCTGTAATTTCTTAAAAAAAAATCTTCCTGAAATTAAAAATGCAGGCAAAAGTTACTATTCTACGCAGACGAAGTTGCGGGCACAGCTAGTTATATACAAGTGAATACCAAGTATTACATGTTAGACAAGCTCGTTCGCTCAACGGTACTAAGTTTCAAAGCAACCTCGCTTAGTAATAACTCTAACCTAGCACTTAAACATAATATCAGTGTAATATTCTGAACTAATGCGGTAGGCTAAACTACGCTTACCCTGAAACCTCTTGATATTTGCTCTCATGAAATTTTAATCAAATGTCTGTAAACATACCACTTGTTTAAATATGCTCTTAAGTAAGACCTAAGTGATTGCCTCAGATTACAAGGTTGTCAATTATTTAATGGTTTCTTGAAGACTAGAAAACGCATGATGAGTTGTGAACATGCAAGGTGGTTACTTTTCCCGAAGAAAATTCCTTACAAACTCCAACTAAACATCGAAATTCGCTTCAGATTTTTGAATCAAGTTTCGAATCACGCATCGCGCATCTGTGAGTTACAGTCCATACAGTTGGAAGTTTATTCTGAAGACTGCGTTTAGTTGAGTTACTGTTAACTTAAGGCAAACTTAACGTATTCAGCGCTCAGTTTGTACGAGAAACTTTGAATGTAGGTACGCCAATAACATTTCATTCTGCAATCACGTGTGTTGATTTTTAGGCCATATTGTATGTTATTCGAATGCATGAAAGTTACTAAAGTATTGTTTAAACAGAGGGTAAAAAATACTCCGTACAAGACTATAATGTAAAGTAAATTGGATTTGGCGAATGTTGTAGTTTAGTTGCAAATTGGCCATTTAACGCAATTTTAATTTTTTCATCCAATATTAAAATCCGTGAAAAGTGAGTTACTTAGGACGAAAATATTTGTTCATGTATAAATTATACGTACTATGTGTACAATACCTAAATCAAAGGATAACACTAAATATCTACTGAAATAATAACATAAAACCTACATATTGTAGGTAGTCCTTTAAGCGAGCCTTATAACATCTACACCTATTTAGGCATTTGACGTCATGCATCGCAGACCCCACACAGATTTTAGAAACTCGCAGACCTTGTACGTCTGTTAAAGTTATTTATTTGCTATGCTGCAACCAACTTGATTTTCCGTTGTTCGGTTTAACATCGCTACGTTTTACATACGTGGTCGACTGGTTGTTCGTACATTTCACGCGTCTGTCGAGATCAAAAGCGACAGTGCGCCGTGTGTGTGCATAAACTGTGGCCGATACTAAATTCAGCTGTCGTCTGGCCTGGTATTAAGCCTTGTGCATGGCAAACGTTTTGGCAGCTGACATGATACTGCCGTGAACGACAACTTACTTAGGTACCTACGTACCTGGTACACATTAAACTTACGTATATCTACAATTGAAATTGTTTTTGAACTGGTCGGCAGAGTTAATGAAGCAATAATCTACTAAAATTGGGCAATTAATTTAAACGTGAAACTAGGCCATGATACGTTGATATGGCAATGACCTGTTATAATTATGTCGATTTGCTGGTCTATTAGTTTTAATAAATAATTGAAGTCGCCTCTCTTGTTTTCTTCACATTCATTAGTTTTAATTAAAATCCAATTAACTTATCCCTCTAGCCCTCTATAGAAAATAAAAGACTGGGGGCTATCACAATACACGGGGTATTGTGGTTTGCTTACTGTTACGTTGATACTGAGCGTATCGTATATCAAGTAGCTACGAAGCCCTCTCTTTGTTCAAGCGTTACCATACGATCTCTGTGATGTCAACACGGCAGAAAAATGCATTCAGGATTTTGCTACACTGTCATGACGGCTATATACTGTAACGAAAGTTAGATATTGAGTTCTAAGTTTCCTATATTATTGTTTACAAATTCTAATTTTGAATTTTAAGCGTCCCTTGACATGTCAAATATTTCGTTCTTTGTCCTTTCCGTATACGGCCGGTATTCACTGATTAAAATGCGTGTTATGAACGCGGCTTTACTCGCCACAGCGCTTATTGGATGCACCAAACAGCCGTTCGAAATGTCGACAGCGTTTTACCTGATAAATTTTCGCACAAGCCCAATACTAACAAAGCAACAGTTCTATTTGTAACCGTACGTTGTGCTAAATAGGAACTAAATACGGCGGTTCCGAATGTCGACGTTAGATTTAAGCAAAGTTACACAAATTTCCTGATTCGCAGTATAAAATGCTTGTTGGCTTTACTGTATGAGTTGAATAGACATTTATAAGGTGTTTGACAACTTTTGGAAGACATTGAAAGATTATGTGTTTTGTTTGTGTACACTAAAAACTTTAAAATTAAGCCTTATGTGATGTAATTTCCATAACTATGTCTATAAAGTTTATGAAGAAGTATTAAGTTGATATTGAAGTGAATCAGCGAGAGACCAATTCAAATTGAATGTGCAGTTTCTGAGATTAGCGTGCACAAACAGCGACCAGGTACATATTCATTATATACCTATTGATGACGGATGATTGAATGATGATGACGATTATTATGACGTGTATTGATTAATGATGATGAAATACTTTACAGATATCATAAATGGGTGAAATGATAAATGGGTTCACATATCTATGCTGAAAGGATTACAAAAGGCCTAAAATCGATTATCTATAAAACTAGTGACCCGCCCTCGCTTCGCTTCGGGTAAATTTTACATACAAACCTTCCTTAAGAATCACTCTATCTATTAAAAAAAACCGCATCAAGATCCGTTGCGTAGTTTTAAAGATCTAAGCATACCTACGGACATACAGCGAAAGCGACTTTGTTTTATACTATGTATTGATGATCTCAAGAGGTTAGAACAAGAAAGTGATTTAGATTTAAGATTACAGGAGCTGTCTCTCCCTATATACTTACTACAATGATGATTGTACATGGAACATGTCGATGAAACGACTCTCGTCAAATTGTTTCATAGTCCTGCTTTCTCTAAAATTTTTATGAAACGTAAACATTTTGCGGTCCAATGCAATACTCTACATCTGTGTATGCAAGTTTCCCCTCAGGCGCCTAAATGGTAGGTTTGTGGTATTATAATTCGTTTGGCTGCTTTGGGTACTAACTTGTACAGAGCGCGACATACCGCATTAAACGGTTAGGCCCGGTTCTCAGTTCCGATGTTGATAACGTTTAACCCTCAGATACACTAGACAACTATATAGTTTATAGACAACTATGTAGTTCGACTGGCTCTGTGCAATAGTTAGTGACCCAGGTTCACTACCTACGGTTCCAAGAGTCGTGGGTTCGATTCCCACTCGGGACAAATATTTTTGTGACGAACATCGGTGTTCGTTCCGTGTCTGGGTGTATTATTAAATCGGCACAGGACATTATAGTGCACAATCATCATCATCAACAGCCCATCTCTTTCCACTGCTGGACATAGGCCTCCGTCCCACTTCAGTCTTTCTTCAGCTACTCGCATCCAGCTTACAAGTGTAAGAGCAAATGAAAGTGCACTCTCTACACCCGCCCTCACTAATTTATTTAGTCGTGGAACAAAAGAATACCATCTCAAAAAGCTTATCTCAGTGATACGGCAATCTGACATGACGAATGAGAGATCTGACGCAGAAAGACCTGCTTAACGTGCTTCCTGAGGCATGGCGGATGTGTACCCGCCAACTTCCTGGTAACAATCAATGGAAAGCTATCGATCAAAGTCCGATGTCCCCGGTACAAAGGAGAAGAAGGAGTTGTCTTACTACTATGCACTGTTTTACGAATCTTCGAATCATTACATTATCATGGATACCTGGCATAGCCTAAATCAGGAAGGTTCTAATAAGTAGAAGAGTGTGTAGTAGAGTCTCTTGTGGCTGCGTTTGTAGCACCTAAGTGAGACCAATTACAGCCTCACCCTCCTTTAAACTACATACCTGGTTGATTGAAAACATAAATTGGAACTTTTTTACTCTTTCCACTTGCTCCGTGGTCGCACCTCGTTACCAACCGTGCCCGGCGACACGTGTTGCCGGTCATTTGTCCCCAGTGTATCCGTGGCTTTACCCAGCCGAGTGCCAGCCACTTTTATGTGTTTTAGGGGCCATTGTGTGAACGCTTTTGCTTATTTGTGGCCCATTTTCGCTGTTCTGCAAAATTTTCTCCGGTTTTCTATTAGCGTTGAGGTCTCCCTCGAGGTTTACGTGGCAAAAATTGGATCGTTTAGTTTGTCTTGAGAGTTAAATTGTTTTACCTAATGGTACTAATGCGTTCGTGTTATTGCCTTTTATCGGGTTTTTAAATTGCTTGCCCGATAAGAGTTTTTTGATGGTTTTGTATCCTTTTTTATTTATTTAGTTTGTCCTTCTGTACTGTTGTGTATGATAAGTTTTATTGTTTTTTCCATAGTAAGCAAATTATCACCAATATTGCCATGACGACCAATCATACTCCAATATAATTCAGTACACAAGTAGGCAGGTATGCGCGCAAACACAAGTGCACTCTCTGTACTTTCGTACTCTATACTCAATTAATTCGCTGAGCAAGTATACCGACATTATCGAAGAGAGATCTGTCGCAAGATCATTAATTTCTGTATCAAAACCAATTTTCCCGATTCCGGAGTCAAACCTTCCGCAGAACTTGCCACCAATAAACAGACAAGCACATTTAAAATACGATAGGTATTATTCGATACTAAGTTATATTGAATAGTATCTAAGCTAATCTTACCTGGCCGTTTAATATCGGTATCGATGTCCTTAAAAGATAGATAGATATTTAAAAGCGATACCATTTCCTTTAATCGACGGTCCTGAAATGCTTCTAAAGCGTTTATTGCTCCATAAAACATGTTACCCTAAACATAAAGGACATTAATTGTGTCACAACTAGCCTGACGGTATGTTGGGAATCCAAGTTTAGTATCTAATAATATGTGACCCCCGGGCGTAGTTCACTTTTGAACGTACCTAATACTCGGAAAACGGGACTAAACTACCTAATATGTTACTGAACTGTCATACAGCCGTCCCCATAGTATTTCATGTATACCTACCATACCAGTTATTAGTCAGTAGATTAACAATGCTAGTTTGAACTCTGTTTTGGAGTTAATGTTAGAAACAGCTAGAGTTTATTTAAGCGAACCTATGCCTTGCTTAGTGACTTTATAAATAGCAATCGGCTTTTTAGTAAAGTAGGTATATAGCTTTTGTCCATAATATGTTTCGGTGGATTGCAACAAGTATATTTTATATATCCTCAATTCACTTAGAGATGTGATTTAATCAATATTAATTAAGCGTTCGAACTCTCCATTATTTTTGCCATCTTTAGCCAGACAGAGTATGAAAATATGAAATGTCAACGATACAATTAAAACCTCAAGTATCATTAACAATTGAAAATTCATTTTACAAATCAATTCCTGGACTAGACACCGTTTGCGACCACCGACCAATGTTATTCTAACATAGCTAGCTAATTATTGGACCGCCATCCCACATTGCAATGCGGATTGTGAATTATAACCACTGAAATTGAATCAAAGTTATTCCCGATATACATTTACATAATGCTTTGGTCTGAATTGATTCCATTTTCACGGGAACATATTTAGTACTTTCACAGTTGTATCGTTTAATTTTAGTGTAACCTATTGGTTAATTTGGTTGGAAGGTTCTTTGACAAACTAATAAATGTAAAATAGACTAGCTGTGCCAGCGACTTCGTTCGCTTTTACCCCGTTTTTACACATATTTCCATTGTGTCTTTGCTCCTAATGGTCACAGCGTGATGTTATATAGTCTAAAGCCTTCTTCGATAAATGGTCTATCCAATACAACGAATTTTCCAATTCGAACCAGTAGTTCGTTAGATAAGCGTGTTCAAACAAACAAACTCTCCTGCTTTATAATATATGTATAGATTATTTGGAAACTGTACTTTCATCGGGCATTAGCAAAATAGATTGCAGCACGACAAGTTATAATTGACAGTGCGAAATGATACGCGCAAATACGTAAGTACGTATTGAAATGTAATTTATAATGTACATTATAAATGTCAAATGGGTATGGCAATAACAATAAAGATCAAAGTCTTAAAGTGCTCTTATTAAGACATAATTAGATGTTATTCAATATTATACTTATTACTTTACTCATTTAAGATGAAGTCCTACCTAGTATAAAGTTTTGTTTAAATTAAAAAAACATCCATCTAATCCAAAAATCCACAAAGACTGATCATTATTTGAAATGTTCAATTCAAATTGTTGTATAAGACATACAAGAGCCATTTTCATGTCGAGAAAGAAAATGACAGAGATTTTAAGATCACGAAGCACACGTCGCAAATTCACATGGGATCGCTTGATTAGCCTAGCCATTTCATGGTTGGCTCGACGCCACCTCTCGCCTACATAAAACCTTCCTCTCACCCAATCAATGTCCCTAAGTCCTTATTACGCCGCAGGCATCACCCTGGGAGCCATCATTTATCTTTGTAGGACCCGCCAAGGGAGGCGACAGTTCCCTTAACTTATCTACTTAAGATCAAGTGGTTTTTTAAGTTTCACACTGCCTCTATTTTCAGTTAGCATCGTTAGGTGACTGGCGATTTATAAAAGTTGTTCATCCTCTAATGGTGAGTCGACACATTCGGTAAAGGTTCGGGTTTAATGCATTTGGATGAAATCTATTATTCGAAATTTAGCCTTAATTTTTGCAATGAAAAGATAAATAATTGATAGAATACATGCTTAAAGTTTCATGAATCTTAATATTCAATAGTAGTAGTGTGTAATGGTACTTCAGTAATATTTTTCTCATATTTGGTGATAATGACAACCTAAGATAATGACTTAAGCTGCATGTTCGTTAAAACTAATGATTTATTAAATAGTTTGGTGTGCAGCAAAGTAAAACAATCAAATATATAAACGGAGTAGAGACTTAAACTAGTTTCCCTACAAGACGATCCCGAAAACAAATGAACATAATTTGGGATACGATCAGATACGCTATGATAGTAAACAGTAAACATTTGCTTACATGGACAGATTTCTACGAAAACATTATGTCGGGAGCGGACAAACTCGATCGAGATAAACACGGTATTTGCGTGACAATGCCGCAATCTGTCTGCCAAATGAAAACTAGAATTGTTGGGCTTGTCACATGCAATGCAATGGGCGAAATAAATTATCTACAAACGAACGTACTAAATGTGTCGGCCTCCGCCAACGTGCCGATGCTTTATTGGATTTTGTTGCTAGTACCTACAATACCTACTATACGACAATTTGGTTTAATGGGAAATAAATGTAAAACTTATGTAAAGAATGATTTTTTTTTTAATTTGTAACTAAAGCTGTCTAATTTTATGATAGAGTGAATTTTATTAATATTATTTTGATTCTGATCCATTCTGAATATTAACTTGATTCTGATCTATTTTTCAAAGGACTGGCAAAGCCTAGCCTCGGATAGAGATCAGTGGATAGGTTTGGAGATCTTTGCCCAGCAGTGGGATGACACAGGTTGGAAAAAAAAAAACTTGATTCTAGAACATTTAGTTACTAATTTTTACATTAACTTACTTCAATATTTTATAGAAGTCTAGTAAATTGTTTACTTTAATAGATTTTACTAAATATTTTACTTGTTAAAATCCACTGAGGTCAAATTATCATGTTGTATAGTGTATACTTACCTTTATCGCTATTATGCGGTATAATAAACAGTGATTGTTGAAAGTTGATATAATATAATATAATTTAACACAGGTCGCACGTGTCCCATTGAAGCGTTTTATATCAATTACCTACTAACGGAATGAATGCGAACGGAAAATCTGCTTTCGCATGGCGTATTGCACGAAATAAATAAATTATCTGCAACCAATGGCCACTAACGAAGCCTTGTTATTGAGTTGCCTTTTTTTTTTGCGTGCGGCTCTGGTGAAAATGCAGGAAAAAATATAACAGAATGCAGTGATTCCTGAGTTTTGCTGTGTATATGTAATGGAAAATCTTTGAAGAGTAAGACTCGTTGTAATAAAACGATAGGTAAAGATAAATAATGATTAAGGTACCATGACGTTTTCCTAAGGTTCATACAAACACAAGCGGTATTTCATACTAAAATTAATAATTTTCAAGTTATGCAGAATTTTTGTTGACATGTTATAAGAGTTACTAACGAGTTACATGTTCAGTGCCTATTTGAATAAAGGTATTTCGATTTTTAAGTAACTTTGAGCCAATCATTGTGGTAGATGGTATAGTTTTTAACGTCTTGTTAAGTATGCACCTCAATATACCTGCACCTACGCAGTATTATTGTAAATAACCTGAAAATTTAACATAGACGATAAAAACAACTCTGTAGTTTGCTTGCATTCATGAATAACACAGAGTATGAGATTGAATGGACGTGGTCCATGCAAAACAACGTTTTGTCATCAGCGAGCGAAAGCTACAAATAGCGGCTATGTAAATCAGGGCCTGTTTAATTTTACCTCAGCAAGAACTCCGTTTATACCAACGTAGTATTTGGCGTTGCGAATTAGTCTACAATTCAAATAATGTAAACAACGCGTGTAAAACATAACAGTTCGAACATGCCGCACATAGAATATGTACGCAATTATTTATATCTTCGTAAGTAGGTACATGTTTACTGTAACTTGTAAAACTGTTACTGCAATAGAGTGAAAACAATCTCGTTTTTGCGATTCAACAAAGATACCATAAAATGTTTCTATTTAGCCGCTTTATAAATCATGAACAAAAGATCTTATTGTTAACGACTATGTAAACATATAAAGTTTTTGCAATATTATCTAGATTAATATTTATAGTGGAATATTGATAATTGATTGAGACGTTGGTTCACTTGCCTGCAGTTCAAAAATCATGCATATTTGTTTAAAATATCACTATCTACCTGAAAATGGAGTTAGAAGCGATTTAGCGAGCGGTTGCCACGTGCACATGACAAAAATAAATTCATTTGCAAGCGTGTGGCGCTAACGAACCATCCTTCATTCTGTTAGCTATCTTTTTCAACTATCCTCTATGAAAAATAAAGGTTCCTGAAATATATTATGATAATTGGCACTGGAGTTATCGGATAGAAAAACAAAATACACATCGGTGTTATTTGTACTCAGTTTTGTTGTAAAGTTTTTGCACAAATAATGGAACTGGCCTATCACATAAAGTCGTAACCATTTCTTTGCGTCTTCTTTCTTAAGATAAAGCAAATTAAATGATCGAATATCTATCACTAGACAATCTCTTACATAATTACGTTTCCTTACAGTATTTGGTAGCTAAAGCTACCAATATACTTTTTGCAATACAAAATTCTACAAACAACAAAAGACGTGCCTGCTAAAATTTCTATTTACAGGTATTCACGTATGATGACTTTTAAAATTCCCTCCACTCACACGCTAGTGTTCACGGGTGCAAAATCGTTCGAAGCCCGACACCGGTCGCGCGAATTGGAATTTATATTTTCCACAACGTCACCCTCTATCGGACCCGCACAAGTTTAGGGTACAGGCATAAATCTTGAGGCGACGCCGCCGCCCCGGACTATCCAGTACTTTTTGGTATAGTTTTTGGTACATAGACTTGCGTGTTTTGTGCTCGGATGTTAATTAATATGGATGTGTATTCGGCTATTGGCCTAGATTGGTGATGTCCAAGCACAAAGAGAAGGCAATTTAAGAAGCTGACCTGGTGACGATTGAAGGTAGAGTATGGCGGTACTCGTGTACTTATCCCTGTGTAAACAAATACAAAAGAGAAAAAAATCCAATTTATTGCAGTTGTCCGGTATTATGACTTCCCCATTACTATGTTTGATAATTTCGGAAAGAATTTTTTCATTATTTTAGATTTCTAATAAAGCAATAGCAGAAGAACATTGACATTCCTCCTGAAGACCTTCATCTATTCTTCAATGTCCAATAAAAAGTTATAAAACTCGTTTCGTTAAAACTAAAGCTAAAAATATCAGCGTCATAGTGGTCTGAAATATAACAGTTAAGCAGATTAACACCAGTTAAACGGAGTGGAATTTATATTTTCACGGCGACCCGCGTGCGAAGTTTCGGGTCGAATCATAAATCTCGCCACATCGGAGACGAAGCGACACTTCGGGAAGGGTCCCTGTCTGTTGCGTTTTGTTATCGGAACCGTTTGCTGTAATTCAAAACGGAGTTTTTGTTCGGGTTTGGAATGGAGGTATTGATATTGTGTATTTTGGCGGATTCATCTTTGAAATACTACTGTAATATAGCTATGGAATCGCGTTCCATTAGATTTAAAAGTTTTTGTAAAAGTCTTCACATGATGAAAGCAGTTACAAAGACATACTAAGAGCTTTTCTATGGCATCCATCAATCGTAGTCTTGAGTTTGCTGGCGTTGTCTTAATATTATTAAAAGTTATTTTGTTTACTGAATCATCATAACAGGCAGTAACAATTAGCAATGTATATTATTTCCAGTAAAATTGGTTTAAATGTTAAATAATAAATAAATATCTGGGACATTTAAACACACGGTCACCTGACCCAAAATTAAGCGGAACTTGTACTATGGGTGTCAAAGACTGATATACTCGTACATACATACATATATAGTTATCTTTTTTAATAAATATAATTTTCCTTTACTTGTGGGGGTTTAAAGAGATTTCTAATAACCATAAGTCTACAATAATGTAGCTACTCTTCTAATATTGTAACATTGGCTTTAAAATTGGTTTGTATTAATCAAGTCAAGGTTATTCTACCACAAATTACCTACTACCCTTAGATACGGGCTCGGCTACACACTCAAATTGCTTGTTTAAATTTTCTTGTCTTGTTTGGGTATATTATTTTGACCCAAACTGTACTACAGTTTGACACAAATTGGATGGCCATAGTTCAATTACTTTAACAAGCCCCACATCAACGTCACAAGCCCCTCTCCGCTTTGGTATTCGTTAAATTCCTAATTTGATACATCCAACTGTGAATTTAAGGGTAAATTATACACATCGTGGAATTTTCGGTATTTTATTTGCATAGAACTATTTTCCGTAGGTTTTTTTACAAATACTTTTATACAAAAAGTAAATATGTTTGGGTACTTCTAGTAAATTTCATTAATTTAGTTTCCAGTAAGTAACTAGAAAAGAAACCGCGTACTAAAGAAAGAGCACAATGCTTCTTCCCTTATTATTTTGTGTGACATGGTTTAACGTAAGGGTCCTTCGCTACTATTTATACGATTTTATCCTTAGGCTTTTTTTCTTTTCATAAACATGGCCTCCTTTCAATTAAACTATCTCATGTCTTTCACGTTAACAGGTGCCATATTTCACATAAACTTTTTACTTGCCTCATTCGATTTGCCAAATGATATGGAAGAACGCGATAGTTATGGGGTGCTATGACAATTTATTATTAACGACATCCGCATTTATAAATCATTTAATAGTCCGAAAAAGAAATGAATAAAAATCGTGTGTTGACGATCAAAGTTGTTTGGGTGCAGATGTATAGTTGCTATGCGCATTTTGAAAATACAAGACATTAAAATGCAACGCGTAACTTTAAGCGTTAATTAAAGTAATAACAATTTATTTAAACATAAAAACTAGGTTTTGTAATAAAAAACTAAAAAGTAACTTTCTTATGTAGATTTCTTTATTCACTTTCTTATGAGGATGGATGATCTGGGCTTACATCCTTATGACATATGACAAGTCACAACATATTAATAATTTGGTCCAAGAATCAAAGTGATTGGCATCAGGGTAAAGGACGTTGGAACCCTTCCGAACCAGTGGCTACGAGCTCTTTGAGTATCGTCCATGTCAAATTTCCAGTATTCATTTGAAATTACCGGATCCTTGAACATAGGTAGGTACTTTGTTCGAGTCGGATCTAAATAAAATTACATAATGCGTTTAATTTTTATAATTATGTTCTCGTATAAGAAAATACATAAAACGATTGGGAAAGTTGTATGAGATAATTATTTTTATAAAGTACGCTCTATTGTGTAGAAAATTATTTTTTATGTCACTGCATTTTAAAATTATATATAACTTTTTTGGCACATTTCTAATCGTTCTCTATCTGAAATGTACGAGTATCCTGTTCAAGACAACTCGTATGATTGTTATTTATTTCATAGTTCTCCATTTTTAACACAAGTAAGACCTGACAATGGTTATACCCAACGGGATATAAAAATATATAATCTACAGGTTTTTATACAATCGTTAAGTGCACCTATCGCAAAGTTGTAATTAATCCTAAGCACGCTGTAAAAGTTCTTAGTTTCACGTTAAAGCTACTCGTAAATGTGCTCTGAAATAACAACCTTCTTGCTATAAAATAAATATCGAGTGAGGCACTTACGTTTTAATATGTAAGTACACTTGAGTATACATGTATACTGTTTGCATTTTGTATATAATGCATTATACAGGTTGTCCCAAAAAATAGTATCAAGCGGAAGTCTTGAGATACTCGTAGAACATCCCGTGGGGCATCCGAAACAACTCCTGATGATTTTTATTCTAAAATTTTGTGAATAATTGACCTAGCCGACTAAAAAAAAATTATTTGACTTTTGGGGGAAATTCTTTTTGCAAATCAATTTCATCATGAGTTCTTATTTGATTTTTACAATCTTTGTCTTCATAACTTAGATAGAAGTTTTTAAAATGATGATTTGTATTATTCTCAAAAGTTTAGAAAAACAATCATAACTCGAAAACTATAAAAAAAATGCGGAACATACATGGGGGTGTTTCGGATGCCCCACGGTGTTACGGCACAGTGTTCAATCTCTGGAATTCCGCTTGACACTTTTTTTTGGGACCCCTTGTACTTAAAAATGCAGACAATGTAACATAACATGTCAACTATAATACTAAATTAGTGTCTATCAACCCACACATGCAGCATGGTATGTCCACGTAGAATAGTATTCAAATGAGTATGCCTTAATGGTATTACGTTTATCAGTTTTTTCGATCGAATGTATTGTTAGTTTATTATTCTTTTGTCTGGTTGCACTCAATAAAAACAAATATTTTTGTGCATCTTTATTCTAATTAAATTTTAACTGACATCATTTCAGTATCTTGAATGCAAATATATTATCAACAACGTTTTCCTTCACTACAAAATTGTCCACTACCCTGCGGAGCTTCTTGAACGTGATACAAATGGAGCGTTTCTCATTAGTGAACGTTAGCTGCACATGAAGCGGGCAGTAAGTCTTGCCAGCTTTATGCAAATGTCCAGTATTTAGTGGATGCTACGCAGTAATAACAGGGCAGTAACTCTGCGTGCGTTAACGGCGGGCAACGAGGCGAGCGCGCGTGTAGCGCTCGCAAAGTGACGGGGAATTATGCGATGCTGCCATGAGAACTTTAATTACAGAGCGCATACGCATTTCTTGCGTTTTGCTGCACTGACACAGGGGGAATTCATTCGCTGTCCAATCTGAACGGATGTGATCCTTTATTCAAATACTCTATAAACAATTGAAAGCGACTATAGAGAAAATTTATTTTCAAATGCCAATTTATCACAATGTCGTTGTGAAAATATGGGGATTTTTGACACAACGAAGTATAGTATATTTAAATTGATAATTAATTACAAAAAGTAAAAGGTAAAGCTCTGTTTTGGAATATGCATATGCATGTTATTATGCATGCATAACCCAGATCAGAGTTCGTATGCATGCGCGTTTATAGCTCACAAGGGAGCCTGTTGGCATGGAAGAGGTCATGGTAATGAATAATTATGACGGTCAAATGTGTAGTTTCGACAGTGCACACGGTTATGATTTGTTAAATCGTCATTATCAGCCTCTGGCTATATTCCAACACATTAAATAGGCCTACTTCGTAGAACGCTATACAGTTTAGCACACTTAAAAAGCTTTCTTTATTTATCTTCTATGTTAAAATACAGTCATCAGAGTGAGTGTCGTTACGTCCTTCACACTTTACCTACATAACATGACAAGTTACATTACAAGTTGAAAATACTTACTTTCTCTTCTTCGAAAAGCTTATCTTAACTACGTTTAAAATGCAAAATACATAAGGAAATTTTAAATAACATTTTAGAGAACATATTAAGCAGTTTGCAGAGACGAGACAGTCTTGCCCCAGCTTTATGCAAATGTTCAGTATAGTGGATGTTACGCAGTAATAACAGTGTAGTAAGTTTGGCCCGTCTGGCGCGATTAATGGCGCGAAACAATGACTAGCTGGACTTTCCATTATTATCTTATTATGCAAACTTTACTTCGTTCATTGCATAAGTTATGCTAGCATTGGGAAATAATGTGCTATCTCTGTGAATATGTAATGCCCGTATGTGTGCAATAGCGTGCATGCTACTGTAATTATAAGTTAGTAAAATGTTAACTAACAGTGTAACTGATTGTTTAATTGAAAAACTTTTCTATGCCCACTTTATGGTGTCTATACTATCTAACGAATCAGACATCTAAAAAAATGATCACTTATTACGTTGACAAGATATTGTCAACGTAATAAGAACTGTACCTACTTGCATGAAAGCACGTGGATCTTATCTTAATCCTAAATTGTCACAACTTCATAAGTTTTGCTCACATATTTCACGCCAGCCGTACTTGCCGAATACGCTCAACCTTCTAGTCCAAAGTTGGACCTAATAACCTTCCAAAGTTCTGGTGCATACAGAAATTCTATTATTCAAATCGCGCAAGACGAGCCATGCATCAGCCGATTCACGCTAAATGGTGCGGAACGGTGATAAGTGGAACTTACTGCACGCATCCATATTATTCGCTCATAAAGGTGCCAGGAGGATCCAATGAATTTCACTATGCCACTGAATTCGTAAAATTATTGTTAGCGTCGCTTTTAAGGCAGCATTATTTTAAACAGTCCAACGCAAAATAATACACTTATGGTGAGTCACTTAGAGTGAGCAAGTAAGTAGGCTTAATAAATTAGAACGATAAGAAAAATACTTAACGCTATTTTTAATATTCATATCCAAAATATAAACAAAACTAAAGGCATATTTAATGGAATGTAAGAAAGTTACGTGCGATACAAATAATGTAATGCCGCTGGTAACATTAAAAAGAAATATTGTTTCAACAGCAAAGACGTCGTAGCAATTCCGTAGCAAGGGATTGGGCTAACAAGCAGCACAGCTTTGTAGCACCGACTCGTAGCACTACGTCGTAGTTTTAGCAAATGGACGCGACGTTTTACTATAAAACCGTAAACTATTATCATTAACGCTTTCTGTAGTTTGTGCAATTATCTTATTGGATAGATTTATTAAATTAATAAATCTATCCAATAAGTTTCTGCTTTTGTTGTTTGTCATAAAAAAAACCTGTTTCATGTATTATTATTTTTATTTTTATTTTCTTTTCTCTTCGTATTGTATTTGTTTTTACTTTGTATTGTATTTGTTATGATTGTATTCGTCCATTTTTTTTTCTCAAAGGTTCTGCCAGAATGTCAGCGCCGTCGCGTCCTTGCGGCTGCTACGGCACATGCTGAGGCAGAACCTTTTGATCATAAATATATTTGTATGTATATGTTTTGTAATAGTTTTGTATTTTTTTTTCTTATTTATGATCAATAAATGTTTTCTTTCTTTCTTTCAATTATACACACTTGATTGTGTGGTCAAACATTGAGATACATCCAAATTTGTCCAAAAAAAAGATGTCTAAGAATCGCACACCTAAGGTAGGTGTGGCACATTTCAATATCTTTTACACATTCTTAAATATATGTGGGAGATATATAAATTTTTAGAAATAATAAATTTGATTGTAAATTAATATTAAACATAAATAATTATAAACACAAATTGTAAACTGTCAGAATTATAACTTGAATAAAAATACTATGCGCGCGCTCACTTCCGGCTCGTTTCCCTGCCCCGCCGCACTGCTGCCACGCTTTATAAGCGGGCGCAGTGCGTCTGGTCAGTCAGTTGTCGACCGATCGCCGCCTAGAGCGGAGCTCTTCAGGTAAATGAAATGACAGTACTCTGTCGTCACTATGTTCAATTATGCTGTAGTTATGATGTAATTATGATTAATTAATTATTGAAAATCGTTATAATTAAATATTAAAGTATGAAATTAATAATAAGCTATGATCTTTATTTTTATAGAAATAAATTAATGAATTAAATTAGTTTCTATTTAATAAATTGTTTTATTTGGTATTATCCTACATCAGAAGTGGGATTGAAGACATTTTTAGCCTTTATTAATCACTCATTTTTGAGTTTCAGCAACGCAACATCATCATGTCGCATCATGGGCATCAGTCTATTGGGGCAAACGAGGTCCCCGAGTCACCTGATCCTGGGCTTCATAGCGACCAGCCTACTTCTCCGATCATCAGCCAGCAGTCGGCTCCTCGGCAGCCACATAACACCAGCGCCCTTCCTGGTATAAATATCAACCATGGCGAGCCACCTTTGTCCAATACTTCTGGACTCAGTTCGAGTGGAGGTAATTTCGTTCCATTTGATTTAATGAAGACCATGATGAAGGAAATGATAACTACAATTTTTCAAAGTAATTCTTTCCCTGCACCGCACGCGCAACAAATAGTACCAAAAAGAAACTTAGATCATATCTACCTGCCTTCATTTGATCCTGATGACCGTACGGATACAATAAAAGTGTGGTGCCGTCAGGTAGAAGAATTACAATCTGAATACCAGCTAAGTGAACGTGAAACACTTAATTTATCAAGGAAAAACCTTAAAGGGCGAGCTGCTGACTGGGCGCGGCGTAATTACTCAGTAATAACGAACTGGACTGATCTAAAAGATAATCTTATCCAAACATTCGCAGACGAGACAAGATACTACGATGACTTAACCGCATTTATGGAGTACACCAGCGATAAGGCGAGTAACCTGGCAGACTACGCGACTCGCAAGTGGGAACTAGCGAAGAAAGCTGTCGGCATCGAGGTGACCGAGATGCATTTAGTAGAAGCTGTGATATCAGGTATGTCAGACTTTCGTATTCGATCTGATTTGTTGCGACTGACACCTAAAACTTTGCCTCAATTAATACAAAGCCTAAATTCTTATAAACGCAAACATCCGTTGCCTGATGCTGATCGTGATCATAATATTCCCTCAAAAAGAACAAGATTCAATCCATCCGACTATAAACTGAGGCTTTGTCAAAAATGCTTTAGGTTAGGACATCTGCAAAGGGACTGTAGAACTATTGTAAACAATAATAGCTTCAATAACCCCGTGCCCGGTAGTTCCATATCTGCTCAACCTCAAAATGCTCCTCCACAAAAAAGAGAGTCACATACTCGACCACTGCCCGTTTGTAGCTTTTGCCATAAACCAGGACATAAATTTGAAAACTGTTTTAAACGGAAAAATAGTAATCCTACTCCGACCAAATCAGTTAACTCATTGGTGGTAGGGAGTAACCGTTCCATGATTGCTAAAATAGACAACCGTGATTTTATGTGTCTCATCGACAGTGGCGCTGAATGTTCCTTAATGCGGGAAGGTATCGGAAATTCTATAGCTGGTCAAATCCTTTTTAAGACTACTCAATTGCGGGGAGTAGGGGAAAATACATTTTTTTCAACTCAAACAAAAACTACTTTGATCTCTATAGATGGATTAAATTTGGAACTTGAATTTGTATTAGTACCGGATCACTACATTCAGTATGACATTTTATTAGGCGAGAATCTTTTTGATATTCCCGATATACAAGTTGTATTTTCCAAAACTAAAACGGAGATTTCCAGAACTAGTTACAATATTAACTTTATTGAGAAAATTGACTTTACTGCCAATATTGATACTGATGTCAATTTGGAAGCAAAAAATAAATTGTTAACTTTATTGAACTCTAATAAGGATCTCTTTGCTTCTGGTAGCTCAGTAACAAAAGTCAATACTGGAGAGTTATCTATTAGGCTTAAAAATCCCGATAAGACTGTGCAAAGGCGTCCTTATAGACTTGCTCCTTTTGAACGAGAAAGTGTCAAAAATATAATTCAAGATTTAAAAGACAATGAAATTATCAGAGACAGTAATTCCCCCTTTTCTAGCCCCATGTTATTAGTCAGAAAGAAAGACGGCGGTGATCGTCTTTGTGTGGATTACAGGGAACTAAATAGCAACACTGTTAGAGATCATTTTCCTCTTCCGTTAATCGATGATCACATAGGTAAACTCGTGAATGCGAAATACTTTAGTGTTTTAGACATGGCTGCGGGATTTCATCAAATCCCCATTGCTAAAGAGTCTATAGAAAAAACTGCTTTTGTCACTCCAGATGGGCAATATGAATTCCTGCGTATGCCATTTGGATTGTGTAATGCTCCATCTATTTTCCAACGAGCGATCAACGCAGCTCTCAAACAATATGTTGATCTATTTGTCCTCATATACGTTGATGACGTCATTATTTTCTCTAACAGTGTTCCAGAAGGACTTGAGAACTTGGATAAAGTTTTCACGTCTTTAAAGAAAGCCGGTTTTTCTTTAAATCCAAAGAAATGCAAGTTTCTTAAGACTGAAATTGAGTACTTGGGTCGTGTTATCTCAAATGGTTCAGTGAAGCCAAGTCAAGGTAAAATACAAGCTCTTATCAATTCCCCGGTACCGACGACTGTAAAACAAGTAAGACAGTTTTGTGGTTTAGCGGGTTATTTTAGAAAAATATATTCCGAATTTCTCTCAAATTATGAGCCCATTATATTACTTAACTAGAGCAGATTCAAAATTTAACTGGACTTCCGAGCATGATAATACGAGACATAAAATTATTCAATATCTTTCCACCGAACCGACATTGGTATTATTTGATCCCTTAAAGCCCATAGAGTTGCACACTGACGCCAGTTCCATGGGATTTGGCGCGGTACTCCTTCAGAAACACGATGAGCAATTTAAGGTTGTCGAGTATTTTAGCGCACGCACCACAGAAACTGAATCGCGGTACCATTCATACGAGCTTGAAACTTTAGCGGTTGTAAAAGCTATTAAACATTTTAGACATTATCTATTCGGTCACAGTTTCAAGCTCGTAACGGATTGTAATTCCCTTAAAGCATCTCGAAATAAAAAGGAATTGCTTCCCCGTGTCCATCGTTGGTGGGCATTCCTACAGTTATTCGATTTTGAAATTGAATATCGTAGAGGTGAGCGTATACCTCACGTGGATTTTTTGAGTAGGAACCCTATTACTCTCAACATAAACAATGTTTTAAACTATCGTGATTGGTTAGAGGTTGAGCAGGACAAGGACCCAGAAACTAAATCAATAATTAAATCAATCCAGGATGGTACAATTGATAAAAGTATAGCTTCCAGTTACGAAATCCAAAACGGTTTGCTTTACCGAATTTACTGCACTAAAGACAATAAAACCAAGAAAGCTTTATTTGTTCCTAAAAGCTATAGATGGAATATTATCCAAACATATCACGACTCCCTTAAACATCTAGGTTGGGAAAAAACTTTGGAAAAAATCCGCGAGCAATTTTGGTTCCCAAGCGTCACAAAAAATGTCCGAAAATATGTCGAAAATTGCCTAGTATGTAAAGTTAATAAAAGCCAATCAGGTCCGCGTCAGATATCCTTACATCCCATTGACAAAGCCCCAGTGCCTTTTCATACGGTGCACATGGATACCACAGGTAAACTAAGCGGTAGTAAATCGTAAAAACAATATGCGGTGGTATTTATTGATGCGTTTACAAAATATTGTTACATAAAGCCCGTAGCTAATCTTACTGCAGTTGCTACTGTAAATTGCTTGAAAGATTTAATTCATACTTTTGGTACGCCTAAAAGAATAATTTGTGATCAGGCAGCATCATACACCGGTCGGGAATTACGAAACTTTTGTGAAAAATGGTCTATTGAGCTTCATTTTATAGCAAGTGGTGTCAGCCGCGCAAACGGTCAGGTTGAAAGACTTATGAAAGTTTTGACTAACTGTTTCACGATTATTGAGAACACTTCGGGCAGAGGCTGGAAGGATGCAGTTGGAGAAGTACAGTTAGCAATAAACTGTACATTTAACAAAACTACGAGCCATACTCCATTTCAGCTCCTTATCGGTTGCAACCGGTCACCTCCGGCGATTTCTTCTCTCATTAATGACGTTGAACGGTTGGACTTAGATGAATGTCGAGCTATAGCGAAACAAAATATTGATAAACGTGCATTAGAGCAAAAGAAAGATTTTGACCGAAATAAAGCTAAAATTGTTCCTTATCAAGTCGGAGATTCTGTTTTGGTAAAACATAATCTCAGATCAATTAATAAACTCGACAGTAAGTTTAAAGGTCCATGCGTCATCACTGAAATTCATGATAATGAAAGATATACTGTGAAAGTTCATGACACTGGTCATGATTTATACGTCTCACATGATAATTTGAGGCTTGTGTCACCCGATATGGGAAACGAACTATATGAATCATTACATGAAAAGTAATAATTTGATATATTTAAGTAATTCTGTTACTTATTACTGTTTTGTAAATGGTTGTTTCTAACATTTTTAGACTGATTGTTCTGTATACTCCCTAAATCCTGGCCAGATGTCCGGGTATATGCAGAATAATGAGTGTATTTCCATTGGCCGTGCCTTTAGGCTATATTTTTACCGAGGCCAGATAGTTATAGTTTGCCGCGCCATATGAGGGCTTTATACCGAGGCAATTTTAAAAAGGCCGTGTCGAATGATCCGACTTTTACCGAGGCCACTATCGCTTTATAAGCGACCAATTTGTAATGTTGATGATCCTGCCTGTGAATTAAGTTTATAGTTGCGTCCAATTATTTGTTAAAATATAATTTAATCAAGTTCGCAAGCCTGTCTGTGACGGCTGCTCGTCAGAATGGCCGTGTGGGAGATATATAAATTTTAAGAAATAATAAATTTGATTGTAAATTAATATTAAACATAAATAATTATAAACACAAATTGTAAACTGTCAGAATTATAACTTGAATAAAAAATACTATGCGCGCGCTCACTTCCGGCTCGTTTCCCTGCCCCGCCGCACTGCTGCCACGCTTTATAAGCGGGCGCAGTGCGTCTTAAGAGCCTTCCGCTCACCCGACAGTCCGGTGAAGCTGAACAAAGGCCTCAGACGGCCATCAGCGCATGAGTCCCTTCCGAAAAAAAAAAAAAACTGGTCAGTCAGTTGTCGACCGATCGCCGCCTAGAGCGGAGCTCTTCAGGTAAATGAAATGACAGTACTCTGTCCGCACTATGTTCAATTATGCTGTAGTTATGATGTAATTATGATTAATTAATTATTGAAAATGGTTATAATTAAATATTAAAGTATGAAATTAATAATAAGCTATGATCTTTATTTTTAAAGAAATAAATTAATGAATTAAATTAGTTTCTATTTAATAAATTGTTTTATTTGGTATTATCCTACATATATACCTACTCAATGTGTTAAAATTTTTATTGCATTTCTGATAAGTTTCTATGGAAATAATTAACTTACTTATCAGTTGTCACGTTTTTTTTTCAAAGGCATCTAGATCAGACACGGCAAAAAAGATGTACTCATTTGAATTATTTCATAAAAATTCCCGATTCATTATAATGCCACATTTTTCTCGCTTCAATTTATTTGTCTGGTAAGTATTAGAATGTCCTTTGTCCGTATTAATATAAATTTCATGTATCTGTCGTGTTCAGAGCTGAATAAAGTAGAAATAAAACGATGTGCCCATCACATTTTAATGGCCGTTCATAATATAGCTGTATTGTAGATAAATGGCGATTATTTCGGCTATTTTTAAACTAAGGTGGTAAGATTTGTAACTTAAATCACAGGCATTATGTTAGTAGTTATTGCAGCGACTTTGTATGTGTTATACCTTTTATGTTAGTAGATAAATTTGTACAGGTATGTCACCACACTGAGTATCGATTTTATATGCAGACTAGCAGTGCCCGCGTCGCGTGGTCTACTGGATTTACATACAAAAATTCCAACGTTAACGAGATTTATTGGGAAAACCCAATAAATCTCGTTAACGTGGGAATTTTGCAATATCGGATTGCATTAAGCTTTACGTTTACTAAAGTACCTGCACGCTAAATTTCAACTATCTACCTTTCGCGGTTTAGGTTTTTTAATACAAAAGTTTTTTCCCAATAACTCCCGTTCTCGTAGGAATTTTGCATAACCGCGTTGCAAATAAGCTTTACGTTTACTAAAGTACCTGCACGCTAAATTTCAATTATCTACTTCACGCGGTTTAGGTTTTTTAATACAAAAGGTTTTTCCCGCTAACTCCCGTTCCCGTGCGAATATCGGGAATTCCCTTCTCTGTGCACCTCTACGGTACCTAAGCTACATCCTTTCCAAATTTCAAGTACCTACGTTATATGTCGTGATATGTCTGTCAGTCAGTTACTCCTTTTGTATATATTTAGGTGTAGTTAATTAATTATTATTGATCTTTCGTATATTAAATTTTGTTTTTGGTGAAGGTAATCTTTAGAATAAAAATTTTATGATTTTCATTTCTGAGAATGCTTTTTGGCTCCTCATATATTAATAAACCTTTTTACATAAATTATTACTCTATTACAAAACAGCAGGGGGTCTCTACTGAAAACCTACCTTCTGACATTATTAGATAGGCTTACACAATTTAGTTTCCTTCAACATACCTAGAGTTGATTTTACTCTCAATATTGAAGTGTGGACCGAGATATAAAATATAATTATTAAATAAAACCAAATTGTATACAATACTGAACAGAGAGACCAGTAAAGAACACATTGTAGACTAGATTTACTACCTACAGGTTTACTACCTACGGTTCCAAGAGTCGTGGGTTCGATTCCCACTCGGGACAAATATTTGTGTGACGAACATCGGTGTTTGTTCCGCGTCTGGGTGTATTATTAAATATATTTAAGTATATTTGTGTATCCACTGTTGATTCTGATACCTGTAACACAAGTGCTTAAGCTACTTACCACGGGATCAGATCAATGTATGTGATGTTGTGAAATATTTATTTATTTATTTATTTAATTATTTTGGTATTTTACTAAAGTAATTTGGGGAGGTATGTTATAGACTCAGAAAATTGTAAATGAATTGTTATTAGGCTTAATTACTTTGTTAGTAGGTAGCTTATATCGCCGTCCCCGCAGAATAAAATGATAACAGCCAATATCTTAGTTTTAGTGTTATGCCATTTTCTGGATCTGTGGGTGCTAATACATCTGCTAAATTTTTTTGGGATTTTTATGGAGTTATTTCACGAAGTTACAAAAAGCTATAATAGTATTCATAGATTTAACACATACCATAAATTACGAGAATAAAATTTTAATATAACATTATCGAAATGTACTCTTACTTGTTAGTATGACAAACAGTCATATAATTATATTCTCGTAAAAATATTTCAACTAGATAATGATAAACGCAGTTATCATTTTATTCTCGTTCAAAACGCACCGATCGCTAAGTGTAAAGTTGAGTAACCAAAATGACCTTTGTAGTTAGAATGATAAGACTTAATATCAACAAGTGGGAGAGGAACATGTTGGTTGGAAAGAACAAGTTCGAAAAAAAAATCCTTCTTAAACATATCATATTCCTACCCAGATAATTATATATGTTCGTATTATTATTTGTTATTTTTAGTGTGTCGGGTTTTTTGAAGAAAGGTTTATTTGTTTTCATACTTTTGAGTGTTAAATTTTTTTGCACCCAAATTTTTTTTGTTCAGCACACCTGAAATACTACTCATATTAGAACTAGTAGTCTTTTTTTTTTAAAGACTAACAAGATGACCTCACTCCACCTGATGGTAAGCGATAGTGCCGCTTAAATGCCGTTTCACGCCCCGCCTGAAGACTGAAGAGCCCGGGATTATAGGAGGGAGGGAAAACATGAGCTGGAAGGATAAGAAGTCTGAATAGGCATACAGATTTGAAATAATTATCCTTTTACTTCTTTCTTTTAAGGAGTTGATCAAATTACTAGGGGATCAAACGGAAAGCCCCAGCTTTCAAATAAAAAAATAATCATCCAAATCACCCAGGTGAAAGTTATGAGGTAACAAGCATAAAAAATACAGACGAATTGAGAACCTCCTCCTTTTATGAAGTTGGTAAGAAAGAACAAGATGGAGAGGAACAAGTTGAAGAAGAGCAAGTTGAAGAGGAGCAAGTTGGAAAGGATCAAGTTGGAGGGGAGTAAGTTGGAGAGTTGCAAGTTGGATAGTAGCAAGTTGGAGAGGTGCAAGTAGGAGGGAAACAAATTGGAGAGGAGCAAGTTGGAGAAGAGCAAGTCGGAGATGAGCAAGTTGGAGGGGAGCAAGTTGGAAGGGAGCAAATAGAGTTTTACAATAAAATGGGGTTAATAAATAATAAGAACTGGTTCAAAAATGAGGATGGCCAAAAATTATCGTGGACTAAAATTATGGAAGTAAATTTTTCACATTCATTGTTGCTTGCCATACGAGAGGTTGCCAGTTCAAATCCCGTCACGTACCACTGTATTTTTCGAATTTGAAATTCATTGTACGATTATTCGACGCTTTAACGGTGAAGGAAATCTGCACACCTACGAAGAAATTCTTAGGTTGTGTAGCCAACCAACTTGCTCTTGGCCAGTGTGGTGGACTAAGGCCTTATCGCCCACATAGGGTAGGCCGTGCCCCAGCAGCGTTGAGGTATATGAGCTGATGATGAAAACTTTGATTCCGAATTTAGTAGAATAAGAAGTAGGCGGGGTACCAGCCAGATACCAAGCCCAAGTTCTCCTGGATATGTACTCGAACGCCAAACCTTATCGACACCGAGTCAATTCCAATAAGCACAACTTACTATGATGACCTTATGTGCCTCTGCAGGTGCAAATGATATTCCATGTTACTACCACGGTTTTTATGAGTCCTTGACCAATTATGACCGTAGTGCAGCGTGTTCCAATAACAAAAGTGATGATGAGGAAGATGATCACGATTAATCAATCTTATTTAACTTCTGCACGTCAGTAAACAAAGAACTGATTTTATAAGATTAATAAAAGATTAATTTAATGATTCTTAGAGAGGAACAAGTTGAAGAAGAAATTAAAATTATATAACGCGATTTACATAACATTGTTCATTTCTTCGGTATGATAATAATGGTAAAATAAAGGCGTAAGGATGAGACAACCCCACCGCCTCCTGGTGGGAGTCGCTGATTTTCGCACCATGAAAGGGAACGACACTCTACCAGTGCAACCAGTATCCTCAGAACAGCTTGTGGCGGGCTGAATGGGATTGACACCCCTTGCGACCCGTGCCTCTAAGAGTTGACCAGGCCCCTCTTACCTCTGACTTGCATTAGCCGGCCGGAAAGAGCTGGGCGTCAGAACTACATGCTCGCAGGGTGGAAGTGAAAGATGCATACGTCACGAGTTGGCACAGTGGCGTTGCGCCACTGGGTAGAAAGCGGTGTACACCATTCGCCACTAATAGCCACTCACACTAATGATTCTCCACGTCGCTCCTGCTTCGTGCCTTGCATGTGCGGCCAATGGGGGGGGCCACGACAGTGAATGGCGTGTTACCACCAGCCCATTTTATTCGTGTTTATGAACATAGATCGGGGCAAGTACCATTGTCCTTCCCGATCTATGTTACATAGTCTCGGTTACCCAGTCCACTAACACTCAACCCAACAGCCCGGATTCTTTGTTCTGACACTCCATTCCATAGTCCTACACTGACCGGGGCCGCTCTTGGCTACATTTTATAGTGTATATAATATAATAAGGCGTCTGACCGATTTCGGCCACGGCGGCCGATCTCAATTGAGATCAGCCAAGGACGCAGGACATATTATAGTGCACAAGTGTCCGCGCAAATAAAAATGCACTCTAGAAAACTGAAAATGTTTGGGATATTTACCATGATCACGGGTGAACTGTGGCGCTTGCAACAGTGCCGAAATATCCGGAGCTCATTAAAATAAAACAACATGGTAAATATCCGGAACATTTTCAGTTTTCTAATGTGTGTAATGATGACAGTTTAAAATTATATACAAATGCACTCTCTGTTCCCTCACTCTCATAATTCGGTGAGACAGCAACCCGACATGACCGATGAGAGATTGGGCGCAGGACCACCGGCTTAACGTGCTTTCCGAGACACGGGCGTTCAACCGCCAACTTCCTAACTCCGGGCTGAGTATTATCATTACAAAAAAACTCACAAAATTTTTTCCCGACCCCGGACTCGAACCGGGGACCTCTCGGTCCTAACGCAGCACTTGCTACCAATAGACCAACGAGGCAGTATAGTGTATACAGGGGTAATCCTCGGCTGGTGCCACATAACATTAACATACAAGTTATTAAAAGGTTTTTGCTTTTAAATGACAAAATATGATTTCTAAGACTTAGTTCTAACACTGAGAAAATATTTTTTTTGTATTTGCTGCGATTTAGGATTGAAAATCAAAACATAGGTTCCAAAGTAAATTTTAAATACAAATATTTAACTTCATTAAATAAAACTAATGTTGAATAACATGTAACAGGTTTGTTAAGACACCAAATTAAAGTCTTTTATAGAAAAAAAAGAATACAATATGTACGAGAATAAAATGATATAAAAGTGTTATCATCTTCATTTGTACTTTAAAACTCAGCAGAATAAAATGTCAAGTAACGAGTGCCATATTTGACTTGAGTCTGGCGAAACGGAGAATAAAATGATAATGGATATTACAGACTTAAAATATTTACTTACTTTCACTAATATTTTATTTCTCGAATATTATCCATATTTTAATATTTAGGCACGTACCACTAAATCATTTATATAGTACTAAAAATTACCTTTATTTAAAGTTATCAATCATAAGCCTACGTCCAGTATTTAAGGAGCAAAAGACAAAAATATGTTTTTTATTTTTCCTGAAAAGTTGCATTTCTGTAGTTATCATTTTATTCTCCGGGGACGGCGATATGGCTTAATATTTTTTACCAACTGAGTATTTTTCTTTCTGAGAAATCATACACAATGTTATTGACCGAACCAGACATCGAACCCTCTGACTTTGTGCAGCATTTGCCACCAAAAGACCAACGAGTCATAATAATATTGTAAGGTTGAGAGACAACGCCTCTGCCTTGGGAGCCTTCTACCTTCAACAGGGAGCTGTCATTGCTACTTTGCCGCATTAAACTTTTCCCATAATAATATCTTGGCCCGACCACGTAAATAAGCAGACTTGTATTTATATTCCCTTCCCAGAGGAAAAGATAAGGGAACCGGAAGAAAGTTCATAGGAATACAGAAATACCAATCATAAATTCTATCCATTAAATGAATACGTATATATACTTTATATACGCTTCGCAATCATAACTTTTCAGAGACTTACTACAACTATGAAATAAAAGTTCATTATTTTTTATTGTGCATTATTATTGCTGTTGTAAGCGAAATAGGTTTATAGTTTAATTATTATAAACTGGAAATAATTCTCCAGCGTAGCGAGCTCACCGAGCGATTTCGACGGGTTAAATGAAGATTTGAAAAGCAAGATTCAAAGTTCGTATTGTTATTTCTTGTGAAAATCCAAAAGTCAATTAAAGTTGAAGTCCATTTTGGACAAAACATACCGGTTCCAGCTTTGTTGGAATTTCCTAGATCTTAAATTAATTAAGTCCAGTACGGTGAAACGGTTTATCTTAAGAATTTGACAAGTAACGGGTTATTTTTAGCATAAACGGTATAATATTATAGTTTAGTAAAATAGGTTGACATCATTCAATCTTTGCTTTATTTTTAGTAAGTGCAACCTACTCGCCCCTAACATCAACTCACGTACATTAGTCAGGCATTGTATAAAATGTATTGTTAGTAATTCGTTTCAACTACAAATCGTGGTTGTCTTGTTATCTTGGAGCTACTAAACTTAATGTTTTGACATCTATTGACCTTTACCTCACCATAAATAGAGCTCATAACTGTCCGATACGTTAACCCATTTACGCCCTCCGGCCCCAAATGAGGACGCCATATAAATGATTTTTAATTTTAAACTTAAAAAATTTTTAGCATTTAACAAAGCGAATTTGTACAGTATAATAGTGTATCTCAATAATAAAAAATATAACATATCGTTCACAAGCATATTATTGTGATTTTTTGAACTATTTTGTGGGACTTATTTTTTTGGAGTTATCAGCAAAACTCAATATTTTATAATTTATTTAACTAACTTACGATGACTGTTTTTTCGTTTATAAATATAGGTTTATATGATATTCTTTATATATTATGCATAATAATCAACATTTTATAGTATTTTGGTACTTATATTTTACTTTTTGTAGTGGTGTCCCCAATTGGGGCCAATGGGCACATAAGACATAATATTTTCGTATTTAAAAAAAAGGGAATTTCATGTAAAAAAAGACGTAGACGACGTTTGGCGTTGTCAATGTCTACCACGAGATTCAGGAAACTGTGTAGACTGAGTTAGGTGAAAAAAAATATGAAACGGCGGTAGATTTAGTGATGCTGCTTCCTGAACCAAGGGTCTTTATCGAGGAGGAAGAAGGGCATGATGACAACATCCAAAGAAGTAACATGCCTTGAAAGTTACCTAACGGGTAACATATAATTGATTGTTCGAAGATATGAAATTGGAGTGACCGTAATGAGGAGCCTCCAGCATCCAAGAGACAATCTTCAGTCGTCAATCGACAAACCATGTTTGGTGAAACTGTGAACCAACATTATGAACCTAAGATGAAGATGACTACGGTTCTTCACTATTACTTATGTATAACCGACTTAGAGTCGACTATTGAAGAAATGAAAACATTATTATCTTGATTGGATATCATGTACTGCCTTCGAAATACAGATTAGAAACAGTCAAGTCTGTCAACAAAATATTTTTTGTTCGATGGCTTGAGTGCGCATTATGGGCTTAAATTCTGGTGGTGTCCACCCTCTGGAAAACATGCTGGATTTGGCAGTTTCCAATACATGACGTGTTCTTTCCTGGCCAATGATAAAATGTAGATAAATTCCAGTTTCCACACTATATTGCCCGTCATTATTTACGGTTCAAAAACTCCCAAAATCATTGCCCGACCAAAATTTGTGAATTTTGGTGTAGGACACTATAACTAAGAGCTGTCTTAACAGCTGCTGCTGTAGTGTACTATAAAAAAAACGCATTGGAAACATAATACATGTTCGAAAACACTGTGTGTTGAAATCCTATATACCAAATTTTTCTATACTACAAGCGCCCATTGGCCCCATTTGAGGACGGCTTTTTTTTAGATATATAATATACATATATTTTTATTTTTTTCATATTTTCGTGTTCTTTATGCTGGTTTCCAGCTATTCACAATAAAAAATATGTACATTTACCACTGGGTTGGATTTGGGCGTAAATGGGTTAAGCCACCTCTGATACGGACTGGCTGTTGTTCAAAACCCATCCAGGATTAATTTAAGAAGTTGCGGCTAAGTTATCGCGTGTGTCGCCGAAGCTGGCGCCAGCCCAGGACAACTTTCCCAGGGGAAGACAAAGCGATAAATCGAGCATGGTTCGCTTGCTGATAAATTAAAAGTTGGCAACACACGATCATAAGGGGAAGTCGTAGCGACGGATATTGTTCCCTATTAATCCTTTGTTACCGATATCCCGCCGTTTTATGTTGGCGCTCTTTTTTACGTTTTAACAGTTCGCGTTTTTATTGGTGCGTGATTTTAATAGTGTTGCGGACTTGTTTTTAAACAAATACGCAGAAAAAAAAACAGCGAAAAAAAATAGTTTTTTTTACAAATACATTTAAACGCGAAGAAATAGCATAACTGTATTCAAAATATAGGTAATGTTATTTTCTGAGTCTTCTTTAACGCTAATTCTACGTGTTTCTAAGAAAGGTAATCAATTAAAGGTCATAAAACTCATTAACTTATAATAATACAGTTTTATTTATCAATAATTAATGAGTATTATCTATCTCAATGAATCAGCACTTCACTGCAAAAACATCTCAAAGTTTTAATTTCATTTCACATTATTATATACCTGTCCTAACAAAAAAAAAATCTGTACCTACAAGACTTCTACTTCAAGACAAAATTACTCTGCAGAAACTAGGCATGTGTCTTAACTTTAGCCGGAGTTTCCCGCTAAGCGCTGCAGAAAAACTTTTCACAATATGTTTGTGGACGTTTCGTTTCCTTACGGTCGTGTTGATTTATATCAAGAAACATCGTGTAACTGTTGCGTGTGTATTGCTATGCTGACATTCTGGGAGAAATAAAACTTTTGTACTTTTTTACGCGTTGCATGTCGAAAGAGGAGATTAATGATATTAAAAAAAAAATACTTTTTGATATCCTAACTTTTTTAAATATAGTCAAGTAATTTCCTTTGCTCCCATCTCATCTCAATGCCTACTTAAAATTAAAAACTATTCAAACGTTCCTACATAAAATGAAAAAAAAAAGACTCATTAATTCAATACACTAACTTTTCTTTTCATTAACCAAGAAGAAAGCTAAAACTTTTTAAACAATATTAAACGCGACTAAATTTAAATTAAAACACGTCTTATCGCGTCTTGAAAAACGCTTGCAGAGTGACGTCAGAGCGGTGTGGTTAGTTTAATGAATCTCATTGAAGCAAGACTGGATTTAATTAAACTTTATGAACTAGCGACCGCCCGCGGGTTCTTTCTGCGGATCTATTCAACGCAGGGAACTTCCATCTTCGTTTAACATTTTCCGCATTTAGTGCTGGCTTGGTGATTTTAGGTGAAGTTTGTGTTTAATCAAGCGAAAACGCTATTTGAGATGTCCCGTTAGAGGTTCACTTAACCCTTAAAGGCTACTACGGTGTTTTTACACCCGGGTGGCTTAAATTTCTGTCTCTATCTTTTTTTGTTTTTACCGCAGCGCCTTGCGATTTCGTGTATTCTCATAAGTCGACAGGAGCCCTCGAACGCGTGGGGAAATTGGTTGTGCGCGCGCGCTGGTCCCGAGATACACTCGCAACCCGGTGTTTTTACACCCGTTGTAGTTATAGTGGGCTACTGATTTACATCGTAAGTAATAAACTTTTAATGTTTTATTTTTATAATGTGTATAGAATATGTTGTTTAAATGTTTAATATTATATGTATTGTGTATATTATTATTTATAGGTATTATTTTTAACTGTGTTATTATAATCTAATGCTATTTTTGTTTTAGCTTATGCATCGACTGAGAGACCAACAAATAGAAGATGCACTACTGGCATCGGATGAAGAGTCGGCAGAAGAGGAAGATTCTGTAGAAGTAGACATCCACGAAGAAGATGTACTAAATGTCGACGAAGATTTCATTGTATTAGAAGCTCCCTTGGATATGTTAGGTTACAAACAGTAACTTGGAAAAAGATCTCATTTTGATTTCAAAAATGTATATGTTTTTTTCAATTTATGAACATAAGTTCCTTGACAAATTAAAGGCTTAACTGTGATCTTACAAAAATGTAAAGACTGATAAAAATTTATAATAAGTTTTTTTTCTTTTTGCATTTTTTCACACCCCTTCAAAAATTACCATGATCTTGAGGACCCTTGTTCACACGCAAATTAAATTGTTTTATACTTTAAAAATCTAAATCTTTGAATCAAAATATTAAAGAGTATGATCCATAGTTAAAGCATACAAAATAAAAAATATATATTATATACTCATTTATTTTATTTACTCCAATAATTAAATCCGGGTGTTTTTTCACCCATTGTAGTCTTAGTAGTATACAAATTCATTGTAGCCTTTAAGGGTTAATAAGTATAAGATCATGCAATATTACGAATCAGATTTGTAGTTGTAATGAGAAAGAAGTTGGGTATGTAAATTTGTAACATAATATCACTTTTTTTAAGTACATTAACTTCTCTTGCAAAGCTGGAAATCGTTAGCATCATCAATTGTACTAAAGTTATGTATATTTCGATTATTAAATGATTTATAGCCTGTGTGACCACAGGCATAAAATAATTATAATATGAGGATTCAATGCTAACCCCAAATAAAACACTATAAAATATCATTATTCGCAATATTCACGGTTCATTATAACTATTGCGAACATTATCTATTATCTTGTTGCCAGGATAACCAAGATAAAATATTACAGCTCCCTAATAATATCGTGTAGGAATCCGACATAAATTATAGTACTGTATGGTTGTTTTGCTCCATCCGATGTGTTTCACCAACCGTATGAATTTACTGCTATCTCCGTTTGGAGATACAGATATTATATTTTGGTTGGAATCTTATGTTGTCGGAATATATTGAGTTATGCATTGAGTATGAGAAATGCTGATAAGAATGTGACTGTATAAATACCAAATTTATATATAAATATTACTTTTATTTCCGTAGTGGTTTGATCTTAAATATCGTATCTTAGTATTATAGTTCTCTATCAGCTTATCACCTATATGGGGCGAGAAAGTCATCAGTCACACTTAATAAAGTGATCAGTACACTTAGTACATAGTAAAAAATGCTTAACATTGACGAAATAATATTCACTGAGTATACCTTTGTGACATGGGACACATTTAATGAACTGGGTGATATCTCGTAAAACAAAAGATAGTTGTTTATAACTACATTTGTTTGGGTTAATCTACGCCGTAGGCATAGTCTTTAACCCACGTGTGGATTAATACATCAATTACTTCCCGAGAGGCCCATTGTGCGCTACCGTACATTTACGTATGACATCACATTCGGTGTATTAGGCAAAGCTTTTACTAGAGGCCAGAGTGCGGTTAATACCTTCTATTATGACGGCCTTAATGATACCAGGTGGTGTTACGGTCGCCCATTCATTAGTGGGGTCAACATAATTGGGATACTGGTATCGTTAAAATAAATTCGCCGTGTTTTGGCACAAAAGTTACATGTGGGTGGCCACAGATGTCCAGTTTTTTTTTTTTTTTTTTCATTTATTTTGGCACAAACAGTCATTACAATAATAGTTTTATTTTAAATCTAGACATACAAAAAGACAAAATAGTGCCGAGACTTAACTAGGTTTGCAAATTATGTTTATACATGAGCTTATTAACTGTCTGAAACTAACTAACGGAAATTAAAATTATTGGTTACAGGGAATAGAAATAAATAGTTGACAAGATACAGTTGTGATTCGATATGCTTAAATGTAATACAATGTGCGACAGCAGCAACAACAATCAAATTAAGAGCTTTTCAATGAGTTTATGTTTGAAAGATGTAAGTGAATTGTTGAAAAGGTCAAGTTCAGTAAATTCTTTATTATACATATTTAGGCAGCGATGAAAATAGTTATTTTGGGTGTATTTCTTTTAAAACATGGCGGTACAAAAACATCCATAGTACGGGTGGAACGGAGAGGAAAACGGATTTTAATTCGAAAATTGATTTTTGACAAGAGATGCTGAGAGTCTATTTTGTTATTGAGCAATTTGTATAAGAATACTAGATCAAATTGTTTGCGGCGATTGCTGAGAGATAAGAGACGGTAATTAGAGAGAGAGACTTGATATGATTCATTTTTAAAATTACGATAGTTTAGGGTTTTTATGAATTTCTTTTGTACCCTTTCGATTCTATTTATATGACATTTAAAGTGTGGGTTCCAGACCACACAAGCGAAGTCTAGAATTGATCTTACAAAGAATAATAAAGGATCTTAAAGGTAAAGTCTTTTTAAAGGGTTTACTCACCCTATTTATGAAACCCAAGCTTCTAAAAGCTCGACTAATAATATGGTCTATGTGACTATCAAAATTAACTTTACTGTCCATGATGACGCCAAGGTCACGAATAGTTTCAACGCGTTTAAGGGAACAGTTACTTAGTTTATAATCGAATAAAATAGGCGATTGTTTGCGAGTATATGATATGACAGAGCATTTATCAATGTTGAGGAAAAGTTGGTTATTTTCACAATATGTGGAAAGCGAGTCTATGTCTCCTTGTAGTTTAAGACAGTCGTCATTGGATGATATGCACCTATATATCTTTGTATCGTCTGCGTATAAAAGATGCGCAGAGTCCCTAAAGCTGTTACCGATATCATTTATGTAAAGCGAAAATAGCACAGGGCCTAAATGTGAGCCTTGTGGCACACCAGAAGGGACCCGCAGAAAACCAGAACAATAGCCTTTAAGACAGACTGCTTGACTTCGGTTACGAATGTACGAATCGATCCACCTAAGCAGATTGCCGTGTATACCCATTTTTGTATAGCTTGTCAATCAGGAGATTATGATTAATTTTGTCGAAGGCTTTAGAAAAGTCTGTATACACGGCATCTACCTGCATGTTAGAATCCATAGCTCTAAGTAAGAAATCTGTAAACGTTAGCATATTTGTATCAACAGAACGCGATTTGATGAAACCGTGTTGTGTGTGTGAAACGGTATTCTTTACAGAATATGAAAGTTGTAAAGTAACAATTTTTTCAAGTAATTTTCCGAAAATACATAATTTAGAAATGGGCCTGTATTGCGTTATATCATTTATTTGTTTATTTTTTGGGATGGGTGTTATCAAGGCTTTCTTCCATACACTGGGGAATATACCAGTTTCGATTGATTTTCTGAAAATGATTAAAATAGGGGGTGCGAGTTCTTTGGAGCAACTGGAAATAAGAATAGGATGAATATTATCAAAGCCCGTTCCCTTATTAATGTTAACATTTTTTAAAGCGTTACAAATAAACTTTGCGTCCAAATGTATATTTCCGATATCAACAGTGGATTGATCATTAATAACTTGACAATTATTATTATTATTAGTACCGCTAATAAATACCGAGTGAAAATATTTGTTAAACGCTTCGCAAATTTCTCTGCCGTCAGAGAGGGTTTCGCCATTATATATCATATTGTGTGGTGTTTCACTAGCTTGCTTTTTTGATTTTATATATGTCCAGAAGAAGCGTGGGTTCTGTGTAATTCTAGATTCAGAATACTCGTTGTAACTAGAATAACATTCATGTTCCAACTTACGCAATCTCTTTCTTAAGGTTGAAAAGGAGTTGTAATCTTTTAAGTTACCGTAGGTTTTCCATTTTGTATGAAATTTACTTTTTTCTTTACTTAATTTAATAAGAGGGCGGGTAAACCAAGGAGGATATTTCTGACTACTGGTGACAATACGCGTAGGAACATGTTTGTTAATAATATCATTAAGAACACAGTAAAAATATTTAACCATATCATCCACATTTGTCATAGGTAAGAGAATATTTGACCAATCAATCGACTGAAGTTCAATCTTTATTGCATCAAAGTCGGCCCTGTAAAACAGTTTTTTAATGTAGTTATTGTTCGGAAGTGTAGGAGGCAGGCTTAATGCTATTTGAATATTTAAGGCCCTATGATGCCTATCTTCCGGGACTAGCGAAGATCCGGAGGAACTAACGTTACAGTATTCACTACAGAAAACCAAATCTAAGACACGGTTATTTACGTTGTGCTCTAGGTTAAACTGAGAAAGAGATGACAGACTCATAAAATCCTTCGTTAAAGATACTAAACGGCAGCTATTGGCTTTAATATTTAGACTATTTATTGAATTATCAAGATACCATTCAGCATTTGTTACGTTTAGGTCTCCCAGTACAAGGTATGTATCCGTTGGACGAGCTTGGATAACATTTACGATTTGATCGTAAAAACAAGATAGTGTAGTTTCATGGTATGTGCCGTGTGGAATATACGCGCATATAATAAGTAGATTCGGTGGGCCGGGGACGGAGGCGGCAGAGGCGCGAGCGGCGCGGTGCGGGTCGCGCAGCGGCACGCTGACCCACAGCTCCTCGGAGTGCGAGCGCCCGCGCAGCGCGGCGCCTGGAGCCGCCTCCCGCGCGCACAGCTCCCGGCGCACCGCGATCATTACGCCGCCTCCGCGAAGTAAGCCGCTAGTCACAGAGTTCCGATCGCATCTAAATACGTCATATGAGCTGTCGAAATATTCTGCATTATAAAATGAATCATTTAGCCATGTCTCAGTGATACAGACGATGTCATAATTGCTGTTTAAGATGTTCCTCAGAAAGTCGTGGGATTTAGTACGTAAACCTCTCGCGTTCTGATAATAAACAGATAAAGTATTAGGTATCATGACGATTTATTGTAATTAGGAAAAAGAAAATATATATCCTATATAGAATTATGTTGTATTGCACCACCATCGTCTTAATGAATACATTACAAAATGTATAGTTGTTGTATTGAACATTAACGCTGCGTAATAAAGAGTCATAAATTATGAGATTACAAGATAGTATACTACATTCACTTAATACGTCCTTTTCAACTTTAGAGCTGTAATAATAAGAGTAACTGCGTAAACAAGCACTGTAACTTTTATTGTCTGACATATGGATATATATATTGTAAATGAGACGAATGATCCTCGTTAATATAATGGTTATATCTAGGTCCAACAAGTTATCACAATATAATATAATAAGAATGAGGTAAAAATTTGATTTGCCCATAAAACGCATACACATATAATTATTTTTGGGAAACAATGGTGTCATAACAGTTGGAGTATTATTGTTATTGTAGACAACAAACAGGAACGCAAGGGTAATTTTAGATGTAATATCAATTAAATATTTAAAAACAAGTAAACAACACAATGAAACAAATAGTCACTTAATTTTTTCCAAGTCCTTTTCAGTGGATATTAGGATTGCTTTTGAAGTTTCACTTTTACGGAGAAATATCTTGCAGTCACTAAGCCAAATGAATTTGTAGTTCAATTCTTTACCCATTTTTCGTGCACGGCTGTATAGTTGTTTATTGTGCGGGGCTAGGTGATCGTTTACGTAAACTGGTTTCGCTGGGCCGTCGATATCTAAGTCAGCTGTGCTTAGACCGCGTCGAGTACGTATTGAAGCGAGTAAATCATTTTTTCGCTTACGCTGCGTAAATCTTGCAATAATATTTGGGGGTAATGACTGATCCAACTGCGAAGTAAATCGTCTCACCCGATGAATATAATCAATATCTGTTGACGTTATAGAATACCCAACTTTTTTTGCAATTGTGGTTAAAATGTTGTTAAGATTTTCTCCCTTGGTAACAGGTACACCAGATATTTCAATGTTATTAATTCTCCCTATTTGTTCCTTGGATTGCAACTGAGCATTGAGTGTGAGAACCAATTTTTTCGATTCACTAATCTCCTGCTCCATTTGTCCTACCTTCGACAAAATATTTTTATTTTCGTTTTCCAGGTTGATGGTAACCGACTTGAGATGATTCTGTTCACTTAATAAGACGTCATTAGTTTGCTGGATGCTGGCTATTTGGGTCTTGATTTCACTTATATTTTCATTAAGTTTGTCGATGGCTTCGTTCTGTTTACCCAACAGCTCCTTGATCGATGTCAACATATCGGCTTGAAAGGCAGACAATGTAGATTTTAGTTCCTATCGATAGTCGTCTAAGGTGTTCATGAGTTCTTGCCGATTCTCGGATAGAGAGGCTGATAGTTCACGCCTGAATTCACTCAATGAAGCATCGCACTCGTTGTAGGGTACCTTCCTCTTACGAAAAGTTACCTTCGTGTCCTTATCGTCCGCTCTTCCGCTGACTGTGAGATCCGGGTCAGACATAGATAATGTGTTCGGTGGGGTTCTTTGAAGGCTCATTTTCACTAATAGTCACCTTAAAAGTTTAGAAATGTCCGAGATTTTGTTGGAGACACTCACACGTTTTACTGAGCGAGGTGAATTAAGCCCTATTACTATTAACCGAAGGTTCGAATCACAGTAACTGTTCGTTAAAAGTATGTGTGGCAACGAGTTAGCGTCCGTGCAGTAACAAGCTCGCGAGCGTACTGAGCGTACAGTTTCGTCTAATATGGACGAACGGTTATTAAAAGAAAGAACGGGCGACACTGAACACTCTTTGTGAAATTGTGGTTTCATTGAAAATCTTTGCACAGCCTTTATATAATGTTTCTGGCCATATAATACTATCTATTAATTTTGTGTAAGTGGCAATTCTCCGTTATTTAAATAAGTGTTGAATAATATTATTGAAATATATCTTTATATATGATGATGTAAAGACATATTATTCACAACATCACATACTTCGATCTGATCTATAAGTAGTTACTTAAGCACCTGTGTTACGGATATCAGAAGCGACTGTGGATACATAAATAAAATTAAATATATAAATAACACACCCAGACAAGGAACAAATAAGAATATTCAAGAAAGGAAAGTTAGTTTTTATACATTTACAGAGTTACAAACTAAATTATCTACCTAAAATAAAACACTTATATACATAAAATATCACAAAGCTCTCACAAAGCAAAACCTTACACACTTAGGCAGCGGCTACTGCAGTAGACTCTAGGCCTGTATCACAGGAACCAGAAATGTTTAACATTTGGTTTTTGTCAGACGACTTGTTACACTTATGAAAAAAGAAAAAATACCACAACATACCAAAATGTTAATCACACAAATATTTGTCCCTAGTGAGAATCGAACCTACGACTCTTGGAACCGTCAAGTAGGGTCACTAACCACTGTTCTACCGCGGCAGTCTTCTTCTTCTTATCGTATGGATGATGAATAACCTGGTGTCAGAGTTTTTAAACCGCCCGTTAGTCCTCTGACATGGCTTGACACACCGTAGAAAAATCTCTCAGGTGTGCTGGTTTCCTCACGATGTTTTCCTTCGCCGTTAAAGCGTCGAATGATGTTACATATGAATTTCAAATTTGAAAAACACATTGGTACCTGGGGGTTTGAACTGGATACCTTTCGCATGATAAGCAACGACCTTAACCACTCGGCCATCGACGCTTTTAATCTTTATTGACGCGGCAGTCAAAGAATGCTTTTATTACTACGCACGGTAACATACCCAATTGCTTTTTATGCTAACATATTTAGCGCAATAACGCTCCAAATTGCGATTTTGCTCATGGCGTCTCCGTGATATGTGCTGTAATTAAGAAAACTTCCAAGTGCGCTTGAGCGCTCGTCTCATATCGGTGAAGTTTCCACCTTCCTCCATCAAGGAACCTCAATGAGATACGCGGAAACAGTTCAAATTGTAGCGCTGAATTTGATTCAAATACGCGGATTTCATATTTAACTTCAATTCAACTTTACGACTTAGATAAATAGTTTACCTACTCATCTTTTTATTTGTTATTTTTATTCTTTTGAAAAACTATCTACTACATATTATTATGTTTCCAAAATAAACCATCAGTCTTCAGATTTAGTATAGACTAAAAAAATCCTAAATAAGTAAAAATATTGTTTCCCAATTGAGTTAAAATAATATTTTTGACTTATTTAGGAAGTTAAAAAAGCATATTGATGAAATTGGTAATTTAGTGCAAAATTTAGGTATATTGTTTTTACAAACATAAGATATTATAATTTAATGTTTTGTATATGTTCTGTTGGTGTACCTTGTTTTAAATAAATAAATAAATAAACAGTAAACTTATAGTGTTGATAGATAAATAGAATACTGAATACATAAATGAGATAAATACGAATACATATTATTATCTACAAGCATCGGGAACAGTATTCTGTATAATCAATTTCGTGTCTCGGGATAAGAAGTCGTACGTAAAAAAAAATAAACATTTATTAAATCATGTTCGCGAGTTACAGTCGAGAATGAGTGTTTTATTACTGTGGCCAAGAAGTAAGCGAAAAAAGCTTGGTCGGAAGCAAAGTTTATGTAACAATGCCATATATTAAAAACGTAATTATTTTTTATAATATCTCATATTCCAAGATATTATAAAAAATAATTACGTATTTAGCTCGGCAGTAGGCGCGCCCCATAATGCAACACGGACTGACGCTACCGGGTAAAAAATACCACATTACTGTTATTGTAAAAAATGGGGGTTTTTTATGAGAGTTTTAAAAAAAACATAGTTTTGAGTAATACTTTAGTAATATTTTACGAAAAAATGTGAGAATTAAGTATCTATCTCTTAATATGAAATAAAAAAAATAATGAAACCCACAGAGTAAGTTCTAATGTTTTTCACACATGACTTGAAAAAAACCCAAAAATTAGACTCAAACATATAAAAACTAATAAAAACGAGATCAATATCTAATCAACACGAGGTAGTCTTACTCACAATAATAATTGCAGCATGCATTAATTTGGCTTTTTTTCACTCAAAGTTTAACCTTAAAATAATCACAGTCCTTATATTATATGTTGATATTATTCTATAAATCTATGCTTTTTCGGCATATTTTTCACAAATAGAAACAGCATGTATAGAACATACTGTACATATCTTTTTATGGCATTTATTGTAACCAGTTTTAGTTTTTCTGTCCTTTTTCCTAGGACACACTGCACATCGTGATGAAGACAGTTGCGTTCGCGGCTGGGCAGGGCAGGGCTCTTTCTTGATGAGTACGACGACAATAAGTTTTTATTTTCTTGATTATCGCCACCAAGTAAATACAATATTTTATCTTTAGTATCTGTAGACAGGTTTGGGATATTAGATCTGGTCCTTATGTGTGGCATAACAAGTGACAGCCAGCCTTTTTCAAGAATTTTGATTGGTGGCACAACATCACCACGGTTTTCTTTTTGTTTTTACTATGACATACGCATTTCTTAACGTTTCACATAAAGCAAGGGCACGTCATCAAGATACTGACAATATTGTTTATTCATACGAAGCAGAGGTAATATACCCTCATCACTAGATGTCGACATAGCTGAGGAGGACCTTACATATTCTCTTTCTTGCTCTGAAATAGGTTCATGCTCACTTTAATCCTCAATCCTTCTTCACTGTCTTCTAACGATAGGCACTCTTCTTTTTGTTCTTTATAAAGATGTATATAAAGCATCTTGAAAGTCTCAAACAACTAAAAATAAAATTCTGTCTGATAAAAATTACAGGACGTAAACAGTCGCTACCGGGTAAAAATACCCATTCGTTCTTTATAAATCCGTGGTGGCTAAATGCTACGCGCACACTGGCTGAAAATTGCTATTAGCAGATTGTCGTACGTTTCTCGAAAGGTACTTAAAGCGGCGCGACTGAAAATTAAGCACAAAAATAAATATTCACGAATTTATGCACTATATGGTATTTTACCCGGTAGCGCCTACTGCCGAGTTAATATTTCCACGACAACATTGGAGACTTTTACAGGATTTAAAACTGTGTAGTAAGATAAGAATGGTAGGAGAAAATGATAAAATAAAATTTAACATGTAAGGCATAGGATCCTTACTTTTTTTAAATACTTGCATCCCTTTTGCTCATTGTATTGCATTGTTACGTAAACTTTGCTTCCGATCAAGTTTCTTTTCAATTTAGCTCATGTATATGTTTCCAACATTCATGGGCAGACGATCTGTATTCCTGCTCAAAAGATTTAACCTAAAGGAATAATCAAACTACATAATACCAATACAAATCATAAAAATATTGAAGTAGATGAGCTTTCCAAACTGCTGGTTTATTTATCTTCAACTTTATGGCCCTATACTGATATAGACATACGTTTGGTATAAAATGCCAAAATAATATTAATAAAATAACAAAACAAGCTCTCTTTTTACGGAGAATACAATTTTATTACATGGCCGTTCAATTTCAGGTTATTGCTTTGTTTGTTTAACTCTTTGAGCATGGGATGTGACTATGAAGAGCGCTTTACCTAGCTAATGTACGGCACAAAATGTACGGTGATTTTATTTTACATTTTTTTTAGCCTTTTTCGAGTTCGCTAATGGAAGTAAAAAGTAAATGCTAACGTCTATTTTATTATGCTTCGTACGTGAGGTAGAAACTGCTGATGTCTTTGTCAATTAGTATATTTTTAATGATATTATTTTCAAGTATCTATTTAATTAAGTAATAAAAATTGTGTCAAAGATAACTAACTTGAATTGTCTTTTGAAAATAACACCTATAATATCGTCTAAAGCTTCTTGATATTTTATTTTAATAAAAAATGACCTAATATGCATGAAAGAAAAATGCACTCATAAATATAATACGTAATTTGGGAAAAAAACATAACACATACCATAAATGAATATGATAAAAGTTATAAACAAAAAAGTAAACTTAATGGTAAAATACATTTTACATCAGCGGTAGTAAATACGCTATCGGCACCGCTGTTACTCATTATATCAGAAAGTTTGCTATCACTTACGAAAGTACACACGAAAGTTTGTCATGTGGAAATTTAATATTGAGCCTGGAAGTTTACACGAGTGTACCGCGTACCGGCAAAAACTCGTTAAAAATCAATACGGCCAATGTTTACACGTAGTCATAGCGAAACGGGCGAGATTGGATATCGGCCAATAGCAAGCGCTATTTGCTCAACGCCATGACAACCGTACGCACCTGCCCCGTAAATATTTGGTCAATACACCGAACTTTCGCCGTAAACGGTCCGGATAACCGCTATGAATCAAGACGCGAAGAAAATTGCAAACAACATATACGGAAGAGTCAACGCGCCGCCTTTAGAAAGATGTCGCGTAAACTTTTGCACCGATCTAGAGAAGTCAGTGCTGATGAGCAATTTCGAGAGACGAGGGTGGAATCAGGTCGGGCCGGACGACGAGTGGAATTTCTACTGGGCGTCCACGCAAACGTGCAGGAATCTCTTCAGCGTCGAGAGCGGCTATCGCATGAACGACAACCAAATGATTAATCACTTCCCGAACCATTACGAGCTGTCACGAAAAGATTTACTAGTTAAAAACATCAAGAGATACCGCAAGGAGCTCGAGAGAGAAGGCAGTCCGTTGGCAGAAAAAGCCGAGATCATGTTACACGGAGGACAAGTCGTCACTCGATACGTCCACCTCGACTTCGTGCCTGTCACTTTCGTCCTCCCCGCGGACTACAACATGTTCGTCGAAGAATACCGCAAATCCCCGCAGAGCACTTGGATTATGAAGCCATGCGGAAAGTCACAGGGCACCGGAATTTTTCTTATAAATAAACTATCAAAGCTGAAGAAATGGTCCCGTGAGGCAAAAACTCCCTTCCATCCGCAACTGAGCAAAGAAAGCTACGTGATTTCGCGTTACATAGACAATCCTCTGCTAATAGGAGGGAAAAAGTTCGATCTTAGACTTTACGTGTTGGTAACTTCCTTTCGACCTCTGAAGGCTTATCTGTTCCAACTTGGCTTTTGTAGGTTTTGTACTGTGAAATACGATACCAGTTGTACGGAGTTAGATAATATGTACGTGCACCTGACTAATGTGAGTGTGCAGAAGCACGGAGGTGACTACAATAGTATTCACGGTGGGAAAGTGAGTGTTCAAAATTTGAGGTTATATTTAGAAGGTAGTCGAGGGCGTGCTGTAACGGAGAAGTTATTTGCAGCAATGCAGTGGCTGATAGTGCATTCACTGAAGGCAGTCGCTTCGGTGATGGCCAACGACAGACATTGCTTTGAGTGCTACGGATATGACATCATAATAGACAACCAATTAAAACCGTGGCTAGTTGAAGTGAACGCTTCGCCGTCTCTAACGTCGACAACTGTGAACGATAGAATTCTAAAGTACAAACTAATAGACAATATAATATCGCTGGTGCTGCCACCAGATGGCGTGCCAGATGTGCGCTGGAATAAATTGCCGAGTGCGGAAGCGTTGGCGAACTTCGATTTGCTCATCGACGAAGAATTGATGGAGAAAGACGAGCCCAGTTCCGGAAATCGGTCTAAAAACCGGAAAAGTTAAACAAATATTGTTATCGCTAGACTTGAAGACGTTTGTCTCCCAATAAAATTTGACCAAATTTACGTAAAGGATTATAATATAGCAACTATATCATGAATATAATTATTACCGCTGTAAAATAAGATTTTTATAATGACATTTTGAAAATTTTATGTTCCGTGTTTATTTAAAAAAAAAAACTAAAGGTGTTTAAGAGGGACCATTATTTATTTAGGGTGGAATACGTTACCGTTTTTGTAAAAGGTGTTTTGCGAAAATGTTGTGTCGCGTTCGAGATTAACACCCACCGCACAACGTCAACAAGCCCATGGAAACGTCGCGTCAAAGTGCATCAAAGGCGTTTGCCGAGGTTGTGCACATACCGCCCATTTGCATTTTAATGTTCGCCGCCGCGGAAAAATAACACCGTCGCCCGTATTTTATATGCTAAACAGAAGTGAACTGTACACCTATTAATGTTGCACAAGTTTTATCTACGGGAACTTGGCGTTGCCGCAAAGGAAGCACATAATTTGGCCTCTCTGGGACAGCTAAAACTTTCGGAATCGGTTAAACGTTCACTGTAGGTTTGTGTACTGTTGTTTGTACCGACACGATCTTTTACAACTTTGTTCTAACTCGTCGTTTTCTTTTATTACACCGATGTAAAGCCCGAGCTTTGACGCCGGAAATTTGTTACTCGACACTTTACCAACTTTCATAATCAGTGGATAACAAAAGAGGTGAGCGACTATAGTTAAGGGGTTTAGTAACTTTTAAAATGATGGAGCTTTTGTATTTTACTTCGTTAAAAATTCCACTATCTCATTATTTTAATACAGAGTTTATACATTAAAATAAGATTACTCTGGCATACACCGTACCTACACGTGAAACATACATCACAATTTTCTATTTAACAGTGGATGGAATAAAGAAATAAAAGAATAAGTAGGAGGGTAACGTTATGTATGATGTACGAACAATTATTTAAGGAGAAGAAAGATTTAGATAGGCGTTCTATGGCGCGTATGTACAAATCTCATTTACTATGTAACAATGGCAGAACCTATGTGGGAGAACGCTCACAACCCGAATAAATTCGAATAATGGTCGGACGCCTATTGTGTTCACATCCTTGAAATGTCCAGATTACAGCTATTTATTGGGAGTTGTGTCACCCGCAGCGGAGAATCACCTACGACGATAGTCATTTACCCTGACGGAAATAGTCGTTCGAATAATAAATGTAGAGCAACTTTGCAGTGAAAGCAAAGAGTATGTGCGATGTAAGTAATGGAGTGTTTTGCAGCACATAGTTGAAGTTTTAGTGTTGATAATATTGAAATACTTGGTGTTTTTCGCTACATTATATTAATTTTTCTCTGTCAAAAGTTGTCTGGACTCTGCAATACAATCTTTAAGCTTAGTACAGACTCCACTATATATAGTTTAGTTGTAAGCAATTACTGAAAATAAACAAAATTTTGATTTAAATATATTATGAAACCAAATTATTACAGTAAAACTTCATAATATGCAATATTATCTACAGTTTACTTCATTCAATTTGAAAATACTCATTACAAATCTTATTCCTAAAATTCACCAACACCGAAGAGCGATCTAATCACGCCAAAAAATCTCCCACCAAAAATCCTAAGTGGACAATAATTCAAGCAACGAATCCAATACCCGGTATCACGTAATCGGAAAATTCGTCGACGGAAACATGTGTCGTAGTTAGCAGATTTGATTCCGGTGGCGCCATCTGCAGCGTGCCTGCGCGCCTCGCCCGAGCTAAGTGTAAAACCTCATCCAATAAAACGGATCGACGCGCGGCCGGATTCCGCCGCTGCAAGCCATAGAAAAATTTTATTCACCTAACTAAATATACGGGGAAGTCAAATTGCACTGCAAATTCCCGGCTCGGTCCGTGTCTAAAATACCTGACATACTCGGCGATCCCAACGATGAACGGGAGGCGGGATTGGCGGAAATTGCACTCAATTGGAGACATCGTCACGTGCCTACGAATTACGAATACCGGCACGGTATATTAGATTTAGGGGATCTATTTGAGGCGGCGCGGAACGTGCCTACTACCAAAAACTAGCGCGTAGAGTTTTAAATCATAACCTCATAACTTCATCGGGAGAATTCGAACAGTAGTCACCAAGTTGTTCATAGCTATGTTAAGTTGTTAGATAAATAAAATAAAATTTATAGCAAATATATAAATAATTTAAATTAATTTTAATGTCAAACTGTGCCCACACAACAAGTGCTTAGCCCTTCCTGTTATATTCGGACTTAGTAAAAAATACATTTGAAGATTTAAGAAGAAAGAAGTCTACACCTTGCTACCGTTTCTAATGACGTAAAAAATGCTTACGCTACGAGCAATCTCAAATGCAAGGCAAGATTCTTAGTAGTTTATTTTACTGTCGTCGTTTCGCACTACGTCTACCTAACACATAGCTATGTAGTAAAGTTTGCTATGTCGGCATCTTACAGACTATAAGCTCTGCGGATTTGCATCTTTGTGCTATAGTGAGTTTTCAGCCTTTAAGCCACCAACAAAGCTTCATGGCTTAGCTGCTATTCGTTCGTCCATTTGGCGTACTCTTTTATAGATACCTACTAGGAATTCATGTTACTACACGGAACTAAAATTTAAAACAAATCGTAGCTACAGATTACGGAACATCCAGAATTTTCCTTTATACACAGTCAATGAAAATGTTCAAACATTTATGTATGTACCAGTATGTATATATGTATGTCTACAATTTCTAAACTGAAAATCTGTAAAGCTTTTAACCTTTACATGTTTTATAAGTTACAAGCGACCCGCCCTCGCTTCGCTTCGGGTATACCTCTATCTAAGATTTTAGACTTTCGCGTTCCATTACACTGAATATTAATTTGCTACTCCTAATAACGCGTGTAGACCTATAAAGACAAATATTTAGTATACCTCTATCTCTATATAATATTTTGATTTTTTTTTAACTTAAAAGTAGTCTTAGTTGCTCTTTAACATCAGCTACCTGCCAATAAAAGTCCCGTCAAAATCTTTTCAGCCATTCAACTCCCAGCAAAAACCATAAAAAAAACCACTAATTCAATTCAGTTTTCTGCCTACTTCCTACGCCCTAATTACGATGACATGATCATTTTGATCTTATATCCGTTTTTAGATAACCATCTATTACCCTACTAAATTTCATCAAAATCCGTTTAGCCGTTTAGACGTCAAAGAAAAGTCCTAACAAAAACGACAAAAAATCACTAACTCAATTTAGTTATCTGCCTACTGCCGACCCCCTAAGAACGATGGTGTGATTATTTATAGCCTATAACCATTTCTAGGTTATCACCTATCACCATACCAAATTTCATCAAAATCCGTTCAACCGTTTAGACGTCAAAGAGTAACAGACAGACAGACAGACAGACAGAGTTACTTTCGCATTTATAATATTAGTAAGGATGGAAGTGTAACACTGTCTTAGTCTAGACTATTGCCAGTTTTTTCTTTTGCGACAGAGAAGCAAAGGTGCACAGAACACCGAGGAAAGTAACTTAATTACTTTCAGGTTGATTGAATAGGAAGCTTTATTACGACTAATCTATTTTATGAATAAATCCGTTCAAATCTGAGTCGGTGCACCGTAACCGTGAGTACTCGAGAATATTTATAATGTATATTGTTAAAAAGCTCCTATCATGACCATCATTTTGACGATATTAAACCCTTTTTTTTTATTTCTTTATGCACGACTGATATAATTCGTACGTAACATAACGTAAACATAACGTTAAAAGTATATATTAGGAGTTAAACAATAATCTAAAAAATGTATTTATAAACTAGTTTTTAAGTTGGTGTAACATTTTTTTCCATACGTAAACTTCATTTTATTTCCCAAAACCAATTAAGATAAGCCCCTTTACTAATGATATAATGAAAAGAGCTTTCTAACGACATTTGTCTGGTCGGTATTGTTCGATGAGGAGATTCCGCCCGTCCTCATTTGACCCAAGTTTTTAACAGTTTCTATATTTACACTAAATATTAGTCTTTATGGGTCTACACGCGTTATTAGGAGTAGTAAATACATAGCTCCTTACACTGCCCGGAGTCCGCTCACGACCACGATTGGTGTAACCCAGTCGAAACGTCGGGCAGTAAGTAGCTATGTGTATTTGCTACTCCTAATAAAAATAAAAATAAATAACGCGTGTAGACCCATAAAGACTAATATTTAGTGTAATGAAACGCGAAAGTCTAAAATTATACAGTTTCTATATTTGTTAACATTTCTGTTGTAAATTATATAGTAGAAACTGAAAGTGGCACCGTCTGTTTATGTAAACAATATTTGTACCCGATATTCTTCGCATAGCTAGCCAAATAACCCCGGAACCACAGAGTGCCATCTGCTAGGGCAAATTACTGAATACAAAATAGGTATGAATAGTTTTTTTCTTTGGAACAATATATCTGTTTGTAAATTCGAATAAACCGGCATGCAATTGAAATATTTATGTCGATTTTATACCCTATATACGTACAAGAAATAAGGCTAGCACATTATTATTTAAATACTATGTCCAGGTGTTGTAATCGCGTATATGAGACCAAATGAAAATGAAAAATGAATGAAATGAAAATGTGTTTATTATACCTTAAAAAAACTTACAATCTAACATAGTTTATGTACATTTTAAAATGATGTCTCATTGTATCCAGGGATTGCCCAAACTAAGCTTAGCTTGTATCTTAGGAACTATATACAATTTGATACACAGAAATTAAATAAAACAAAAGGAAATACTACATTAGCACAAGTGTGTTAGGCTGTAGGAATTCATGTGTGTGTGTATATGTGTGTGTGTGTGTGTGTGTAAGTGAGTGTATGTGTGTGTTGTGTTTGTTTGTGACTATCTTTATGGAATTAGTGCTTCTGTTTCATCATAGTCAAGGGGGGACAAAAACTGCTCAACTTTGATTTTTACTTCCCTTAAAGAGCAATCTTTCATGCAACATCTCCTAGATACACGATTGTAAACTGAGACTTGACAATAGCGTGAGAATCTCTTTGCAAAACTAGTTTTAACAATTGGTACTGGAAGTTTATAAATTCGTCGGTCATTCAACGGTTTTTCAACCTTTGCAGTAGAAATATGGACGGATAGACAGGCATTAATAATATACAGCTGTCTTACACGAAGTACCTTCACTTCATTGTACAGGGAATTGGTTGGATACCTGAAAGGCTTTTTAAGCATAACCTTCAGAACTGCGCGTTGTGCCCTTTCGAGTTCAATCAGAAAAGATTTTGCTGACCCACCCCACACTCCGATACCGTACGAGATGATAGATTGACATATTGCAAAATAATATGCAGCAATATACTTTTTTATCATTACTAATAAATAAAAAGTCCAAACTGCGTCAAACTACTAAACCAAATCACATAAAATTTGGTACATAGATAATCTAGGCCAGAGAAAGGACAAAGGGTACCTTTTAGCTGACTGCACTTTAAGCTGGTGTTCAATAAACGACTTTATACAGACGGAGTCGCGAGCGAAACACTAGCTTTATATAAGATCGCACGGTGTAAAAAAATTAAAGCGTTAGTAAAATGAACGGCTAAATTAGACAAAACAAAACTTGATCGCGCGCGAACTCCAATCCAGCTTATGAAATTCCTTTTCAAGAATCTGATTTATTTGCTAAGTTGCTCGGAAATGGCGGATTTCCTCGTTGGAATTTTTCGGTAATTTTTTTTTACACAGGATGTTCTTGCAGTACCTATTCTCGACTCAACGGACTGTTTTACCGCCTTCATTTATTAGTTGCTTACTTAAAAAAATAAATCACGTACAAAACCCTAAATATCATAAATGTATCTTAAATTAAAATAAACTTGTAGTTAGCTAAAGGAGGATTTCTTTGCTTTCGAGTTAGTAAAAGAACGTTACCTACATTATTATTTTAGTAGGTAAGCACGCAGCATTTTACTTCTAATTATTTTCAAGTCGACGGAATAGTAGAGTCTATATAAAATCCCAATATTTTTCAAGAGTTCTTTGTACTTCGATAGTAGTGGATTTGGCTTATAAAGATGCAACCAATAAAAGTGGTCCATGAATGTTTTCTACCGCAAGAGTTAAAGTCTTATGAGTGTAAATTTTAATGCTCGAAGGATTTCTTTACAAATGCCAAGCTCTCGCCCGCATCGGCGGCGTTGAGGTTGAGTCCCAACTTCTCTATGGGTTTTGTAAATAAAACAAAACTTTGCATACTTTTTCAGCATTTATAATAGAACTTGGGCAGAACTCCGGCTCCGTTAAAGTACTTAGTATTTTATTTGTGCACTGGTTTTCAGCTGCTGAGAACAGCGGGGCAGTTCAGTGAATATGTTTGTACATTTCAGTGGTCTTACATTTTTTGTGTTTAGTTTATTATTTGGAACTAGGAGTGTTTCAACGTTCCTAAGCGCATGTTAACATTTCGAGACACTGACTGGGTCTAGATAATATTTGAATCAAAACTAATTTTACGGATTAAAGTCGCGTTTATTGTTATTTTGAACATATTATTTAGAGGACCAAAATAATATGTCACGTGGCCTGGGGTGATTGGGGGATTGGTTCTAAATAATAATATGTGTAGTGTTCGCGCAAATAATAGACAGCTCTAAATAGATAATATGTTCAAATGATTTGATTCATTCTTGCCCTTGCAATATATTTATAACGCTAAGTCAGTGTGTAAATATATCTGGTGTGCAGTTTAATTTTTTTTAATAAATAAAAATGTTTTATTAATCAAAAAAATAAAACCTATATTACTTATGAAGGTAATGCCTAATATTATATCAACCGTTATTACTATATTTTTCTTCGAACTCAATTAGATTAATATCCAAAAGCAATTTCTTCATTTAAAATTCTCATCACGTTAAAAGGACAACACAATAAACTGTCCGAAGTTGAAACATTCGAATTGTTCCAAGATCTCATTTTATTTCGCTTCGCCAGGTCAGTTTGCAATGATGAATTCGCCTAATGAGAACCGCTCTGTTTTCAAGGAAAAATATGTTCTCATAACTTTGTTGAGAAGTTCGACAGCTAAAAATTTCGCTTTTGCCGTTATATGTGCGAAAATAAATAATATAATAAATTTCTGTCCGAGCTTTACGGAAAATAAATGTTTTGTGTTGTAGGACTACAATATAAATGATCAATGTACATATTTGTAGCCTTACATAATGACTGTTACTCGCAGGGTTGACTAGCTCGCCAGCTCTAGCTGTACTAGTGATTATCACTATGTTTTAAAGGTAAAGAAAAGAAAGAAGAAAGAAATAAAGAAAAATATTTTATTCAGTTACCAACACAAATTACAATTATTTATAAATTAAGATAAACAAGAAACATCAATGAGAAATGGTACTCCTAACTGAAAAGGCATTTGCTCAGCATGTGTCGCAAAGTCGGGGAGACATCGCAACGCTGGTCTCCCGCAGATGCCTAATCAAGGAGAGCACACAGTACATAGCAATACAATTTTTATAATAATTTAAGACATAATAAAACATATACATAAATGAATTAGAGGGTTTACAACAGTAATAACTTTCGGTATTTTGGCGTACAATGAAATATCGGTCGAATAAAAGTAAACGTACAATGAAAGCGATGGAGAAATCAACTTTTCATCTATATCAGCGACGACGAAACTGTAATAGTATAGTGAGTAGCTTCCCCTAGGCGCTTTTTACCTGGGCCAGAAGCTTTCTGCGAAGCTCACAAATTTAATATCTTGCATACTGATGAAAGAATCTGCGTCACCGTTCTATGGGGCGACGCGCGGTGTAGTGTGATAATCGCTTAAGAAGTAAACATAGTGTTTCTCACTACATAGTTATAGCCCTATGGATGCTTAAGTCTTTAAAGCTACCGTTTTTTAAGATATGTAGGGTAATTTTAGCAATATTTTTGTATAAAAAATAAAATTAGGCGTTAGATGGATTTTGGCCATGGCGGCCGATATCGGTCCGCTCGGTCGTTACTAAGCAGCGCTTGCAACTAAGAGACCAACGAAATATTTATAAAGAATTGTTAATATTTTTAAACAAAATATGCCGTAGTAGATAAAATTATGTGTCTGTTAAATAGATAACGTATGATGTTACATGCCCACGCCTAATCCGCAATCCCAAACATATTTTACCCAGCTATATACGCAAATATGAAAAGGATTACCCCGTAATATATAAACGTCACGCGGAATTGACAAAACGCGCAGCGTATGTAGATCCATTTATTGTTTCTTTGTATTTGTTCAAAGCGTTCCAACAGACTCGTATTTAGATTCTTTTGTGCGTTTTATTCGATAAAGGTACGAATGTTGGTCGCTCTGTGTTTGAATTTTTCCACAGAAAAAATCCACTTTGTTATCTGATACAAAACTATGTGTAAATTAATGCTCAAACCTTTTATGCGGTCGATGTTATTTTGTGTTGGATTTTTATGTATATTTCGAATGCAGTGAAAGCACATAAAATATTTCTAAATCAAGGTAAAGAAAATATTTTGAAAACATGATTCAAAGTTTTTTACCTACCACGGCTACTTGATGCAGATATGGATAAATACATACAAACATCATTATATCTGACAACGAAAAATATGACAAGATATAAGTTTCTTCTTTGTATTTTATTATATTCTTCTTTTTGTATTTTATTATAACCGAATTTCATTTAAAGCATGAAGGCTAGAGAAATACATACATACAATCACGCTTTTTTCCCAGAGGGATAGGCAGATATCACTTCCAGCGATCCACTTTTCACCTCAGTGGGAAACGTGACGTGACGGGTTGTGGACCACGTCGCCGCCATTCTGCCTCGTTAGGCTCGTTATATAACACATAAATACGAATCAACTTTATCCCCCTCAATTTACACAAAGGTCTCTTTTACCCCTAGAGTGAACCACTATCAAATTTTCAAATAGGTACGTAAAAAAATAAAAAATCCTATATTCTTTTTTATAACCGTCTATTCTTAAAAGAAAGTAAACAAACCGTACCACAATGGTGGGAGGTTCACGAATTTAGTTAATAAAACATAATGCCCAATGTTCCTCATTAGCCACCCACAAATGTACACAGAGTGAGCAAACATGTTGTGTAGTTACCAACAGTTTTATTTGAACAATCGTATAAAAGAACTCACTATGAAACAAAGCAGATTTTATACGCAGTAAAGTCACTTACTACCGGCTACAAAATATACTTATTGATATTTGGATAAGCCAGTGAAATTGTAACGTTAATTATTATTTCGTAAATCATCGGGTCTGCCCGTAATGGCTGTAATAATATTTGTGCTTCCCTTATTTATAAGCTGGTGAATAAAGCCGCATTTTTGGCACATATTTTATAATGTAGTAAACATAATTAATGGAACATATTTTTATATGAATACGTTCTGCGCCAAGTAAATATAATAATTGTAGCATTTTTTTGTACAATATCCGTCAACAAATGGAAGTGTATGTAATAGTATGTATTAATAAGCGAGCAACTATATTTTTTTCTGATTGATGCGCACTACAGCAACTAAACATTTTTATAGGTGAGAGTTAAATTTTGATGGTTTATACAATAACCATCATAAGTGGTTTAGTTATACAGCGACCTACAAAAAAATACAATATGAAAATATTGTAAAATATGTTTGGACTGCTCATAACCATCGGCACCGCAACTTGAAGTTAAATTGTTTCTTATATATTTTTTGTGAAAAAAGTTACCCAAGTTTATGTTGTTTATTACTATTTAGGCGATTTTTTGTAAAATGAGTAGAAAAATAACAAAAAAACTCACAGAATATGGGCTACTAACAGCAAGTAAAACATTATAGACAAAAGCCTCCACTGCTAACTCTACAAGCAATCTCAGCCAAGTGCGGAAACGGCTCAAAAGAGTCATTTTGACGATGATTTGCGTGTTATTACATAAAAGTGCTGACAAGCGAATCACACAACACTCCATTTACTGGCTCGCAATCACGGCGGAACCCGCCACCACGACCCATTAGACAGAACCCCAATTGAAAAAGACTTTTTCATCACAGTAAAATGAAATTCAGTAAGTTTTTCCACAGTTTTAGATACATAGGCAGGCACTCGTGTAGTACTTGATATCGCCAACTATTTCTGTTATGAATCGGCTGAATTATATCTTTAGCTAAGCTGTCCCCTTTAGGTTCTATTAGTATACTACTATTACGATGTAACGTATACTAGTATATTACTACTACTAATGGCAAAGCTCGTCAAGAGACAGAGAAATATTATTATTAAAATGTTAAATAGTAAACGGATTAATGAACTTGTAGATCTTTGTTCGTATTATTAACGAATTTGTATAAAAAAGCACCACAGTTAACATTATAGTTCATTCCATTAAAAATTATGATCCCTTTATGGTTTGCGTAAGCATGACTTATTGGTACTTTTCTACACTGTGTAACATTCATCAAAAAGATGAAAATATATTTATTATTTCCGTGGGTCAAGTATTTGGATAATGCCGCGGTTTTTCAGCTCTCGCAATGAATGAAACGCAAAAACGTTCCTTGTAAGATTCAATGGCGCTTTACAATTCTCGGTTTTTATTAGTAAAACTTTTGGTATTATGCTACTATTTTACCGGATGGATTTAAAAATGCTTGTTGTACCTGACCCAAACAAGGATGTGAATAGGTTACAACTTTAATGTACAATCCTACGCTTACGCAAAACTAAGTAATCTAATATGATACATTATTAAAGAAGATGAACTACAAAAGAAAATTGTACTTATTATTATTTGGGTAAGAATATTTGACACTAGACCCGCTCTAACACAGAACAGTAATAATATTGAATTAATCTGAGAAACATAGCAGTCACAAGCTTTGTTTTATTTTGTTTCTCTTATATGAAAGCGTCGATCTAGCGAGAACGTTCCATTTCCACAAGTTGTTATTGTGACGGGAAACTAATAAAAACAAAATGTGTTCCATCATAATATTCCCTTACTCCCAAGAATAATATAAATTCTAGTGTCTTCCTCCGAGCGACATTATAAAAAACTCATAGCGACAATATGAAACGGGGTGATCGCAGGGTAGTTTAGAGGAAATGATACAAACAAACAAAACAACAGGAAAATATTGAGCGAGATTTCCTCAGGGGATTGAAGTCTGTTTCACTAAAATTGGATGGTAAACTGAAGACACAATGGATTTTATTTCTTTTTACCTTCCCGCTCGAAGGACGCCCGAAAAAGACACCTTTTCATCGAAAGACCATCAATCAAGTTTTGTTTGCTTATAAAATTCTATATTTAAAGTATAAAATCCGATGTATTGTTGTTTTTTATGCTACATATTTTTTACATCAATACAGAAATTGAGTACGTGCCTTAATGATACCTTCATTTAGTGTTTGACATTTTGTGCAGTTATTACGAAACTTTTAACTTGCAATTAAGTCTGTCTGGAAGAAGTTTAACAATAACTATTTATTTTTAAAAATGAATCTAAAATGACATTGTTTCTGTCAAAAAATCTTTCACTTGTATAACCATTTATTTTTATTATTTTTGTCGATAATGTTTATATTATAATTTTACAAGCACACCATGACTCAAGAACTTAAAAAGGGACCAGCTATTCATTGCAAAGTATCAACATCAACAATGGAGAAAGGTAGGGTTACTTATTGCACCGATTTGGAAAAATCTGTCATTATGAGTAACTTTGAAAGGCGCGGTTGGGTCCAAGTGGGGCAGGAAGACGAGTGGAATTTCTACTGGTCGTTCACTACAAATTGCCGGAACATTTTCAGCATTGAAAGCGGATACCGCATGAACGACAATCAAATGATAAATCACTTTCCCAACCACTACGAGCTGTCTCGCAAAGATTTATTGGTGAAAAATATCAAACGATACAGGAAAGAACTGGAAAGGGAAGCCAATCCCTTGGCGGAGAAAGTTGAGGTGCCTTTGCCTAACGGCCAGGTGGTAACTCGCTATATCCATTTAGACTTCATTCCCGTCACTTACGTACTGCCAGCCGACTACAATATGTTCGTGGAGGAATACAGAAAATCCCCTCAAAGTACTTGGATAATGAAGCCCTGCGGAAAATCACAAGGAGCGGGTATATTTTTGATAAACAAACTTTCGAAATTGAAGAAATGGTCTCGCGAAGCAAAAACACCGCTCCACCCACAACTCAGTAGCAAGGAAAGTTACGTCATATCGCGTTACATTGACAACCCTCTATTAATCGGAGGCAAAAAGTTTGATCTCAGACTATACGTGTTGGTTACATCTTTCCGACCGCTGAAAGCATATTTGTTCCAGCACGGTTTTTGCAGGTTTTGCACTGTAAAATACGATACAAGTGTTACAGAGTTAGATAATATGTACGTTCATTTGACTAATGTGAGCGTGCAGAAACATGGCGGTGACTATAACAGCTTACACGGAGGCAAAATGAGCATTCAGAATTTCCGACTGTATTTAGAGGGAACTCGGGGTAGGACCGTAACTGAGAAATTGTTTACCGAAATGCAGTGGCTCATTGTTCACTCATTGAAAGCGGTGGCGCCCGTAATGGCTAATGATCGCCATTGTTTCGAATGCTATGGCTACGACATTATTATCGACACCAAATTGAAGCCTTGGCTGGTCGAAGTTAATGCTTCACCGTCTTTGCAGTCAACAACGCACAATGACAGAATATTGAAGTATAAATTGATTGATAACATTGTGTCGGTGGTTGTACCCCCAGACGGTATACCTGATGCGAGATGGAATAAGATCCCGTCCCCGGAGGCACTGGGCGACTTTGATCTATTAATTGATGAAGAACTAATAGAGCGAGAGGACGCCAACTCGCGTTACAACAAATTTCATCGTTTTAGACAGTAATATATGTTATTGAATGTTATGCAGTCAAATTTTAATAAAATAATAAATCAAATTTTACGTTTTTTTTATTTTGCTTGTCGTTACTTACATGTGACTCAATCAAAAAAACGTTACACACTAAAAAGTAAAAGTATGAAATGAAACGGCAAATAAACTCAAAACTCAACTTTTATGTCTAGGGTAAAAACATTACTTGGGTTTGTGCCGATTATATATTTTACTCTCCCTCTGCAGTAGCTCCAAATCCCCTTTGTACATAGAGTCTTCATCGATGAGTGTTTGGAAATCTCCTAAAGCCTCCGCGGTGGGGGTTTTATTCCAACGAGCGTCTGGAATCCCATCTGGGGGTAATACGACTGATAAAAGATTGTCTATAAGCTTGTATTTCAGGATTCTATCGTTGACAGTCGTCGCCGTCATCGAAGGGGAGGCATTCACCTCTATAAGCCACGGCTTCAAGTTGTCATCGATAATGATATCGTACCCGTAGCATTCAAAACAATGCCGATCGTTTGCCATCACGACCGCCACAGCCTTCAAGGAATGGACTATCAACCATTGTATCTCTTCGAAGAGCCGCTCAGTCACTTTTCGCCCGCGCGTCCCCTCCAAGTAAAGTTTCAAATTATTGATGCCCAACTTCCCCCCGTGCAGGCTGTTATAATCCCCGCCGTGCTTCTGCACACTTACATTCGTCAGATGAACGTACATATTATCGAGCTCGGTAACACTTGTGTCGTACTTCATTGTGCAAAATCTGCAAAACCCATTCCGAAACATATAAGCCTTTAAAGGTCGGAAAGACGTAACAAGAACGTAAATCCTCAAATCGAATTTCTTCCCTCCGATCAAAAGGGGATTATCTATGTAGCGTGATATAACGTACGTATCCTTGCTGGTAAGTTGATGCTGCAAATATTTTTTCGATTCTCGGGACCATTTCTTGAGTTTTGACAGCTTGTTTATGAGGAAAATGCCGGCCCCCTGAGATTTCCCGCATGGTTTCAAAATCCATGTGCTTTGTGGGAATTTTCGGAATTCCTCAACAAATATATTGTAGTCGGAAGGTAGCACGTATGTGACTGGTATGAAGTCGAGGTACATGTAACGGTTGACGGCTTGCCCGCTAGGAAGCTTGACTTCTGTTTTGTGCGCTAGCGGGTTGCAATCCTTTTCTAGATCCTTCCTGTACCTCTTAATGTTTTTGACTAGTAAATCTTTTCGTACCAGTTCGTAGTGGTTCGGGAAGTGATTAATCAATTGGTTGTCGCCGAGCCTGCACCCGCTGTCCAAGTTGAATATATTTCGACAGTTCAATGTGTTGGCCCAGTATATGTTCCAATCTTCGTTGGGGTTCACTTGCCGCCACCCTCGTCTTAAGAAGCTGTTAATCACTATCGATTTCTCAAAATCTGTACAAAATTGTATATGCTTACTATCCAAACGTTGGTTGCTATAACGACCATTCATATACATGCTTAATGAAGATTTCTTACTGACATAGGACATGTTGTTAATATTATATTTTATTTATATGTAAAAGTAATTATTTTTTAATGTTTATTCATGACGTTCATAATGATAATCGGTCATCGTCACTTTTAGCAGTCAGAGACTAAAGATTTTTCAGATTTAGTGAGTTTCGTATACAAATTTCACAAACTAAGAAGGTTTTTATGTTTCAAAAAAGTTTGAGACCTTTTCCAAGTTTGGGAAATAAGGTCGTTCAAATTAAGTTGTACATTTTATTATACATTATTACCTATGCACCTTTAGGCTAATAACTAAACCCTCGACGTTTGGCTTATGAGTAAGTAAGTAAGGCGTCCGAGCGATTTCAGCCATGGCGGCCAATCTCAGTTGAGATCAGCCAAGTGCGCAGGACATAATAGTTCCCTTACTCTCATAATTCGGTGAGACGGCAATTCGATATGACTGATGAGAGATCGGGCGCAGGACTACCTGCTTAACGTGCTTACCGAGGCACGGGCGTTCAACCGCCAACTCCGGGCTGAGTAATTTCATTACAGAAAAACTCACACAAATTTTGCCCGACCCCGGACTCGAACCGGGGACCCCCCAATCCTTACGCAGCGCTTGCTACCAATAGACCAACGAGGCTTATGAGTAAGGTAATATCAAACCCAGCATCACATGTAAGTCCATTCAATATTTAGTAGTAGAGTACATTAATACCAACCAGTCCGAAGTCAGACATCCCATGGCAAGGTAGTTACCGTTATCAACAAGCCTAAACCAGCTTTGCTATAAATAATGTAAACCACTTCAGACATGCGCGGCCCCTACTATAAAATATTTACACAGTTTCTTTCTCTCCTTGTTTTTACGTTCCTACTGAATTATGTAACAAGTGATTACGAATTTGTAAGCAATCAGACATGTAAGATAAATATATGGGACAAATTGAGTATTGTAGCATTGTAGTATACATGAATACAAAATGTTTTTTTTTCTAATTTGAGATTTAAAATGTTTATTAAAAGAAATTGCTTCGATAAAAGGAAATCAGTATTTCAATACTTATAATCGACAATTAGGGCGATCTTACTCCTAACGATGGTAAGCGGCCGTGGGGAATGAGTTCATAAGCGCAGTAACTAAACAAACTTCATTATCGAATTAGTAGGTATAATTTCATAATGGAAAGTGACAATGTCTTACCCGTGTCCACAGGACTGTAAAGAATTCGAAACGTCTGTCTCTATATAATATGTTTAGAAACAATACACGCGACTTTAATCCGTAAACTTAATTTTATTTCAACAATATATGTAGAGTTACCATTTTTTAATACATCATCCAACCATCTGTGTTGTTTACACAACAGTCGACAGGGTAATTTAACAACGTCATAATAGCATAATAGTATGTAAATAATGCTTCCGTATAAGATCGCTTATATGTGCTCAGTCATGAGTAATTACGACGTATCTATACACATATGAAGAACATAAGAGATAACATGTGGAAACTTGTGAAATAATGTTTGCATGATAAATGGGGTGACTCCGGATTATTAGACGGTTATATTATTATGTAAAACATTCACGCGTTCACGATACAAGTGTTGTGGCTCGGGTATCATGCTAGTACGAATGTTCATTGTTCCGAAATGCGAACATGTGGCGTCATCAACAATTTGTGTCGGACTCGATTGTTTTATGTTATTGTTTATATTATATTAATATATTTTTTATTTTAATAATTCTGTACCCTCCGTGAACAGTGATATAAGTTGACTTATATCACTTATCATTTTATTGCATCATTGTAAAGAGAAAAATATGGGCTATTTTTCTGTCTAATCGGTGTAGCTCTAGCCCTAATAGAACGGGAGATAAGTTTTGTGACTCATGATACAACTGTGTTTTTGAGATACATCCAATGGTTTCATAAATGTATAGTGATTTAACTTAACTTATATTAAAATACATTTACTTTTTTTTATTTTACAAAAGTGTGTAATGATACAATTAGCATGTAGATCTTTTGGCAATATAATATTTTAAATGTCATTTTGTGTATAATGATATAATTTAAGATGTATTGGTAGTCACAAAGGTCTTGTGATTTATACGATTTGTGAAAATTGATATAACTGCTATCGTATCATTTGACACCTATCACAAATTTACAAATATTCGTGTATTATGATACAATTTCAGGTATATCAAAATTTATATTTATTTTTTACAATTTCAAATTCGTGTAAAGTAATACAACTTAAGTTAAAGCAAAATTATATAGCCAAAGGCGACCGTACAAAATACTTCCGCATTGTGTAAAATGATACAAGTAGAAATCCTCACCTCCCAAAATCTTTATATCTTTGTCTAATAAGGCGTGATAGTACATCCTTTGTTTAAGAAGGACTTCTGAATCTCCATTTTTATAGGCTGCTGCAGAAGCACGAGCTTTTTTTTATTTTGAAAAATGTTGTTGAAGCTAAGGAACATTGCTTAGACACAGACAGAAACCTGTGTTTATCCTACTATTCTGCGTTTAACATGGTAAATATTTCAATTTTCTAACATAAAGATGAAAAAAAAGAAAATGCTGATTTAATAGATAAAAGGAAAGATGATGTATAATGAAGATGGAAATAAAGAAAAGAATAATGCAAATACAGATGACATATACCGTCTTAATATCGAATCGCAACATGAAAATGAAGCAAACTTTGAAGTTAACTCAAAAAAATAAGTCAACCAAAACGCTATTACATCGCAGAATAAGAACATATTAGTATAACAGATAAACTAACCAATTAAATAAATGTTTGAGAAGAATGTTATGAAACCTTAGTGGAATAAAGGGTCACAAATACGACAAACGCTGATTTGGAAGTTTATATGATTCCTACATATGAAATTGGCATTTTTGTATCTTAGGAGCAAAAAAGTCGAATATTTTTAAACATAATATTTTTAATTAATCAAAGTTTGAACCATTGTTTTCTATGCACTTTTGCCATCTCATAGGAAGTTCGTTGATCACTTTACTAAAAAACTAGTCGGACCGGAATTAATAAAATCTTTAAAAGCGAAGTTATCCAAATTTCGAAAAATATGTAAATTTGTTAGAGAAAGGTTCGAGGAGTACGGAGGATGTCTAGGACATTACAATTAAAGCCCTTATAATTTGGTAGCCATCCGTTGTGCAGTGTGTGGTCTAGCATTGTCGTGAAGCATCAGTGGCGTGCAGCGATTAACCAGCCTAGTTTGTTTAGCCGCTAGCTTTTTCATCATGGATTGAAATTTCTCACAGTAGACATCAACCGTAATAGTCTGGCCAGATTTGAGAAAACTGTAATGAACAAGGGCGGCACTGGTCCGCCAAACGCTTACAAGTAACTTTTTTAAGGTTAAATTTCGCTTGGGGCAGGATTTGGCTGGCTGGTCAGGTTCCGATTGTCGTAAAGAATCCGTTTTTCATCACTGGTCATGATTCGGTTTTAAATACCTCCATTATTGTACTCTTTCAGTAATGTAACGCGTTTGCCGGTTTGCGTCAGTCAATTCGTGAAGTACTCACCTTTTAAGCTTTTTAATCTGCCTAATTTGCTTTAAGTGAATTAAAACCGTTTTATCACTAACATCGGAGCCTGCAGCTAACTCGGACATGGTTTGCGTCGGATCCGCTTCCACGATAGCCTTCAATTCATGATCAACTTGGGTCTCCGGTCCTCCACGGGCTTGTTCTGCAGGTCAGTATTTTCAGAACGAAAATGTTGGAACCAAAAATGAACTGCGTTTTCTTATGCAACACGTCAAAAAAAAACAGAAAATAAAACAAATAGTGCCAGTCATCAACGGTCAAATACATGACTAAATAGCTGTACAAATTTAAATTTGGATTTCCTTACCCATGTGGAGAAAATCGTGACTAAAGTGGCCAGTACGAAAACCGCCAATTTCATATTTATGAACCTTATTTGACTACGATATATTCTAATACTAGTGACCCGCCCAAGCTTCGCTTCGGGTAAATTTTACATAAAAACCTTCCTCTTGAATCACTCTATCTATTGGAAAAAAACGCATCAAAATCCGTTGCGTAGTTTTAAAGATTTTAGCGCACATAGGGATATAGGGACAGAAAAGGTAACTTTGTTTTATACTATGTAGTGATAGTGATTAAAGGAAAATAACAATGCAAATGACTTTAAATTAATAGAAAATTAAAAATATTGTAACGGTTTAGATATGGATGAAAGTACAGTAATAAAAGTATTGATGAAGAATGTGAAACAGATATATAATGGAAGATATAAACAATTTAGAAACTGAAGCCAAACAATTTTTACTAACATGCAGTTGGAGGATGCAAAGGAAATAGTATTTATTTCCTTTTGATAATAAAAAAATAAACGATGAGAACGAAACAGAAGACCATTAAATGCTGAATCAAATATTATTAACGAAAAGCCCATAACAATGGGAAGCTATTCATCTGATGCACCAAATACATACCTACAAAATTTGTAGTTATATTACTTTACACGTATATTTATGCGATATAAGTTAACATGAATCATTATACACATCTTTATTTGCATATAAATGCGGTGTATTTTGATATAAGTAATTTAAAACACATATTTTTTTGAAAAAAGATATTAGTACTGCAACCAGGACCTTTCGATTAAAATCTTTTGTTTAGACTTTTTCTGTTTCATTCTTTCTACTACTTTTAATTAAGAAATAAAAGAATATGTATCATTAAACACATTTGCGTTACAAATTGTGTATAGTAATGTAAATTAACTTATATCATTTTACACAATTCACGGGTTTTGTGGTCATTGATACAAATTATAGTTTATTATTATTTTTTAAATATGTAAACAAATTAATAAGAAAAAAATATGTTTTCAGATACTTCTTTTTATAATATAATAAAAATGCTTTTATTAGGAACTCTACATTTGATAAGGAGACGACAGTAATTTTTCAAAATTTCTAAAACTTTGAAGTCGATTTTCTCAAAACATGATTTTTTGACTTATATCACTTTTCACGGAGGGTACAGAATTATTATTGTAAGGTTATGTGTTGGCGATCAGCTCGCATTTGGCCGGCGTGGTAGACTAAAGTCTAATCGCACGAATTGAGGGTAGGTTAAACGATTAAATAAAAAAAATGCTAAATAAAATATAAAAAATATTAGTTAATAGAGAGAGAGAGAGAGAAACAATTCGTCATTATATTGAAGGCGTTCAATCAAAATCATGTTTCTATGCATTGCATTACAATTTCATTGTCTTTTTCAATTTTCATTGTCTTTCATTGTCACATGTTGGTACTGTATGTGCGACGTGCGTATAAAACTTTTAAGATCTTTTACACAACACTAACTAAATCCGAACTAACGAATAGTCTAAGTTAATATTCTAACCCAATGAACTACCCAACCTGAATATACTTCAGCACTAATCCGCCCCAGAATAAGCAATCAAACGGTTCCATCTAAATCCAGTTTTACGATCCGCCTTAGTTTTCAGAAAGTTCCGAAATTCGCTAGCGGTGAAAGCGTGGCCCGTTCATCGCCAGAAAAATGGAATGTCGACTTTTTGGAGTTCTTATTTCAATTGAAGTTGCTCGTATTCACAAGCGGCCCTGCACAATTCACGGCTGGCTCGGATTTATGGTTGGAAGTTATTTCGGCTGCAGCGCGAGTGCCGTTTACATGGCGCGGCATTGTGAAGTTCACTTTGTGTGTTTGCCGGATAACTCGGGATGTGGTCTTGTGATCTTGCTTACTGCTAAGTCGGGTATGTTTACTAAGTTCGTATCTGTTTTTTACATGACTTTCTTATTTTTGAAACTTTTGTTAATATTTTTCAAATCAAAGATACTATTTTTAAAAGACTTCGAAAAAAAGGACGAGGTTCTCAATTAGTCTGTATTTTTGCATTCAAATGTTTCTTTTATTTCATTGAACTATTTATTATATTATCTTAATGCGTTATGAAAAAATGAAACAATTTCTACAACACCTGTATGTGTGTAATGATAGATTGAAACTTGAAACAATATTCCAATACTTGGAATAAAATGTCTAACTTCGTTTACTCTGGAATCGATTTTCTTTTTCTAGCTCTCAAGTCTAGATCAGTCTAACAGCGAAAATATGAACGGCGGGTCCATTTATAGAGTAATAATCTTCAAGTAAGGATGTGCTTCAAGAGTTCGGTGCAGCGCGGACCGAATAAAACTTTTACCTACTTTGTATGCAGCTATCCTTCATTTTTGCTTGCCTTGCGAAAGAGTGGATTCTTTCATACCGCATTCATACCGTTACGTAACTGTGCCACCAAGCTGTTAATTTACTGCTACTTTATTGCACACGTAATACGAGTCACATGGCGTATAAATGTACCATTATTTACATAAACATAAAACAGATTTGTTTAAATGATTCTAGTTTAACAGCCACATTGCCAGGTCCTCCAAAGGTTTGATTGAATCGGAACATAATTATGGATCAGGAAATATATGTTAGGATATCGCAAGTAATATAAGCGTTACATTAGATATATAATTAATAGTGACCTGCCCTCGCTTCGCTTCGGATAATCCTTCTTAGCGGATGCCTACGTCATAATATCTACCTGCCTGCCTAATTTCAGCCCGATCCGTCCAGTGGTTTGGGCTGTGCGTTGATAGATCACTATGTCAGTCACCTTTGAGTTATATATATTATGATTACATTGACTCCCCGTCCGTACCCCAGTGACGCTTACATGGAGCCTAAGTCGCATGCTGGCTAGCTGAGCGCGGTGAGCGGCAACCACGCGACTTTTTACTTGCATTTTTAAACTCGTGATATCTTCCGAATTAAATGTCCGAATTGAGTAATTCAAAAAGTTATAAAAAGGTATTGAAGCCTTCTTGAATATAAAGTAATTAATTTTGATAAGAATTAATACCAAGGTACAAATAAAGAGCCTTTTCAAGCGGCGGCAAATAAATTAAATTTTTAGATTTAAAAACCGCTTACTGTGACATAACTATAATATTTAGACATATGCTGTCGCGACACTTTTTGTAGATAATGATGAGTTCTGCAAAGTCGTAATAAATGATTTTTTTCTATCATCAATAGTTTTCGCAGCGCACGCGTCGTAAGGAATTTTTCAGGTCATTTTTTTACACCTTTGGTTACATTATTGGAGTTTTAGTAAGGATCCCTAATTTTTTAAAAATAAAATATAGCCCATGTTACTCGGGGATAATGTAGCTTTCCAAAGGTGAAAGAATTTTTGAAATCGGTCCAGTAGTTTCGGAGCCTATTCATTACAACCAAACAAACAAAGTTTTCCTCTTTATAATATTATTATTATATTATATTATATTATATATTATTATTATTATATTATAGTGTAGATAAAACAACCAAAAAATTGCATTATTATTAGTTAACTGCTATAGTCCATGGTATGGATGTTAACAAACATATGTTCCAACAAAATTTGTTGAACAGGTGTTTTAAAATGTAGTGTTATATAATTACGTGTACACAACTTTTGGCTAGCTTTGGGCTTTAATTCGACGGTCTAAAGATAGAATTGTGTTATCTAAGTTAAAAGTTAAATGGAGTAACCTAGTTACAATTTTTGGCTGACCCGTTTATTAACACGGCACTTTCTAGTTACGTTTTCGTATGCTATTATGAACCGGTACACTGTATGGTTGAAGCGTCGGCTAAGGAAGTTGCTTGCCATCTCGCATGGCCGCAGTTCAAACCCCGCCACGCATCACTGTGTTTTTTAAATTTCAATTTATATGAACGACTTTTCGATGCTTTGACGGTGAAGGAAAACATCGTGAGAAAACCTTCACACCTACGAAGAAATTCTTAGGTTGTGTCGTCTACCTACACGCACTTAGCAAGGATGGTTGACTAAGGCCTTATCGCCTTAGCTTAGGGTAGGCCGGCGCCCCAGCAGGGGTCGTATATGGCCTGATGATGATGATGACACTGTATTTATAGACATAAAAATATACATATTCAATATTTTAACTTTTGATAAGGCAATGTGAAGGAGTCTTTACAATGATGCTTTGGCAGGTGCGCGGAAAGCGGCTAAAGCGTTCAACTATGCAAAAGTTAACGGAAAAACCTATTTGCGTAGTTCGCTTCAAAATAAATCACGGCCGAAGATGTTGGAATTGGCAGGAGTTTGTAAATTATCGAAGTTAAATTAACTACGCCTACAGTCCACTGATAATGGAGATTAAAACTGTTAAACTATTTGCAAACCCTTGATGAAAAAAGGGTGGTATAAGTTTAACCCCTTTCAATATTCATGTCGGTATACTAGGAACGATGTTTTGTACCATTGAAATATGTCGTGTAGGATTTGGTGTAATCTTGTGAAAGATTGAGGTAAAAAATGTGGTTTGTCAGTGTGAACATCTAAATACGGACTGTGTTTGGTAAGATTTTATTGACCTTAACTTTTACACAGAAAGTGACTAATTCAGACGAAAATTTAAGTATCAATGGGCATATAAGATAAGTTGAAAATGGCATTAAAATTTCCAAACACGTTATCATAAATACTTTAGTTGCTTCAAACCCGTTAAAATCTACAAACAATTCATGTTTCTTCTCTAAAATCTCTAAATCTTCAGATAAAATCACACCAAATCATAATAAAAGCTCAAAGAGCTATAGCTCTTTCAGCGTGCGCCGAGCTTAGAATTTCACTTGTGGACAGCATTCCTAACGTCCAAATCTGGCAAAGAACAAATGTCGAAAATGTCGCCAAACGCATTCGCAACGCGGAGTGGAGTTGGTGGCGCGAATGACAAAAGAGTAAGACGGACGATGGAAAGATTGCAGCCGTCAGGGAGAAAAATAGTTTTAAAACAGAACGTAACCCGATAAAATACGATGTGTGATAAGCTGAATCAAATAATTTTCCTTTATTTATTTATTTGTCCTTTATTTATGACTGACTTGGCCAAACAGTGGTTAGTGACCCAAGTAACCCTATCTACGGTAGAGTTGTGTGTGGGTTAGTGACTCCAAGAAGTTCCAACAGTAGTGAGTCCGATTTCCATCCGGGAAAAAATATTTGTGTGACAAGTATCAGTATTTTTTCCGTGTTTGGGTGTGTTATTAACTTTATTTAAGTATATTTGTGTATCCACTGTTAATTCTGATATCCGTAACACAAGTGCTTAAGCTACTTACTACGGGATCCAACGACTTCATACCCAATAGACTCCTAATACAGGACGAGCGTTTTCAAACAACACATCAGATAAATAGATCTTATGTTAAACCACGCCCACTGATGCTTCGTTAGTAACGACCAGATCTGAGACCCGTGAACATCTCTGCGCTCGCTTTCAGAAAAAATAAAAACCTTGTTGCCATGGCGCCTTGCATCATAAGATGGTGTGGAAATGATAGCAAGAGCTCAAATTTTAAAATTGATGGCATTTCGTTTCACCGGTTAGTGTTTTTAATCAATTAAAACGAATATTTTTTTGTTTGAGCGGAGGCCATCATAGATGGCCGGTCGGTATCATCAACCGCCCATCTCTTTCTTTAACATGCAGTTTCATATCCTTTATCCTTATCGTTCTCCGTGTATGTGTACGTAGTGCTGTACCGTACCAAATACTCAGAATCGATCGATTTAGATTTTTAATTGGATATTTTAAATTATATTTTCTAATATAAGAGTTGACTTTAATTTATCATATTTTTTAATCTTATTTATTTATTTTATACACACAACACATTACAATCACAGAAAGACAAAGTACAAAGATGTACAGTTCGGAGCAAAATTGCAATACAGAAACAATGTGTACATAAAAAAAAAGTTGAAATTAAGTTATATAACACATGGCAGAAACAATTATTATTTAAACAGAAATTGAAAAAAAAAACAAAAAAAAAGGTATTATGTTAAAACATATATAACATTTAGTACGACTGGCTCGGTGGAACAGTGGTTAGTGACCCTGGCTGGCCGTTCCAAGAGTCGTGGGTTCGATTCCCACTCGGGACAAATATTTGTGTGATGAACATCGGTGTTTGTTCCGTGTCTGGGTGTGATTATGTATTTAAGTATATATTTAAAAATATCTATGTATGTATATCAGTCTCTGACGCCCATAGTACAAGCTCTGCTTAGTTTGGGGTCAGATGACCATGTGTGGAAATGTCCCAGATATTTATTTATTTATTTATTTAGTAATCTATATCTAATTTACTATATATATAAACGCGAAAGGTCACTGATTCACTGACTCACTGACTGATCACGATATCTCAGAAACTCCAAATGCTAGGAGGTGCTAGCTAACCTAGCTAAGGGTTATTCCACTAATCCCCATTGGAAATCCCCAACAATGGGGATAAGTGAACTTTTTGTACACTAATCCCTATTGATGCCTCTGATGGGGGTTTGTGTAGAAAAAAGTTGTTGATAAAGTTCACAAATTATTAATCAAACCGACATATTATATGTATACCACCTTTGTAAGCATCTACGTTTTTGACGTTGATATAATGTAAAATAAATAAATCAATCATGTATTCCAGATAGTAATAATCCATATCCTTAATCAAATCAAATTCATTAAATGTAGGTAAATATAAATTAAATGTCCAATAAAATAGTGGAGTCATTGAAGCATTTTAGGTCCGAATTTTTTTACTGTGAACCGATTGGCATGAAATTTTGGATTTAGGTCCATATTACCCTTAATATCAAAAGTGAAAATGATTTGGACCCCGCAACCACCCTGGGGGTGGTTGCTGACCCTTCTCGGCGGTGGGTGGTGTTTTTTTAAATAACCTCAGATATCGACAGAAGGCCTAATTTTAAGCAAAAATTATTTGAAAAGTTTTTCGGAAAATCCAATAATTTTCAAGTAATTGGCCATTGAATATTCGCAATTTTTGCACGTTTTTCATCGGTTTTTAGCAAATATCTCCAAAAATGAACGATCTATCGAAAATTTTTCAAAAACAAAATTAGAGCAGGTAAAAAAATGAACAATTTGGATATTTATAAAGTATTCTTAGTGCAATATTATGCTAGATATTAAAGATCAAAGTTGTTTTTCACCTTGTCTGAACTTTTATCGATGTGGTCAATGCCATCTAGCGGCGAGGAAATGCATTTTATGCGATCTAATAAAAAAGGGTTTTGTAGCCCATAAAATAAGCTTTAAAATGAGTACTATTTAAAGTCTTTTGCACCTAAAATAAGTGAGCTGTATTGCAAATAAGCGGAGCATCTAAGATTTTTTCTCCGAAATCAATTGGTTTTATAAGTGCCATTTCCACCCAAATTGAAATTAATCGTATTCCGTCTAGAAATATCATTATAATAAAGTGTTTGATGAATTGTATCAGTTTTGATGCTTCAGGACACATATTGTTCAAAAAAGTCTCGATCAAGGAAATAATAAAAAATTCAATTTTTTAAAAATCCCTCCTTTCTTTTATAATATCTCAAAAATTACGACAGATACGTATAAAAGTGTGACATAAAAAAAATAGGTATTTTTCTAACAAACAATTTGGTTTTTTTATTTTTTCTATCGAACAAAAATTTACGGAGATAAGATTGTTTAAAGAGCGCGTGGCAGAGCAATCACAGCCTCTCTTAAGCCCTTTAACCCTTCCCCGTTTGTGTAAAGTGTTTTTTACTATATATTGCAATACAGGATGTTGTAGCTCTCTTAATTACCTTTACAATGGTAATTTACAAATTGTGATAGCAAATAAATTTAAGGAGTAATAGCCCAAAAACGTATCATATATTTTTCTACTCAGTATTCTTTTTCTACTTAACATTTTCGGGGTGTGAATATTTGGAGCAACGTGAAAGTACGCAGTATATATAGTATAATAGAGACCCAAAACTACTAATATAAATATACATAACTAGCTATGCTCGCGACTTTATTCGCATGAACTATAGGATTTTACATCCAAATGTTTTTTCTCAATAACTCCCGTTCTCGTATGAATTTTGCAATATCGCGTTGCAAGTAAGCTTAACGTTCATTAGAGTACCTGCATGCAAAATTTCAATCATCTATCTTAGGCGGTTTAAATTTTTTCATACAAAGATTTTTCAAGGTTTCAAGGGGTCGTTTTTAAGGTTTTAAGGGATGGATAACATGGGTTGAAAGGGGGTTGAAGTGTCATAATTATTATAGATAATATAAAATATTACTTAACTCTTTACTTACATCTTTTTATGTCATACCAAAGTATTTCGTTGTGATTTTCAATTTAAGGGCTGTTTGCAAGGGTTGTAAGATATTAAAGGGGTTGAAAATTATTTTAATATGAGGTTATTGTGTTAGATAACACTTTAAAATTTTACTACTTATTATTAGACATGTTTTCTAGCGATAAAATGGCACAATGTTATTTTTTCCATTAAGGGTTCGTTTTCACCCTTTAATAATAATTGCGGGGTTCAGATCATTTTCACTTTTGAAATTAAGGGTAATATAAGACTAAATAAAAAAAATTCATGCAAATCGGTACACAGTAAAAAAATTCGGAGGTTTGACCGTATTTTACGCTTCAATGACTGCACTAAAAGGTCTATAATATTTTTTGAATAATGTTACGAACTGCATCAATTTATCGATCACCTATTTTCAAAGAAAACTTATGTACCCCATCCCTATGTTTTGTGGTGATTTTTTTGCGACCAATTAGCATTCAGCACCCTCCCCCCGCGTACCTTAGGTAGTTGACTGAAATGTTTGCATTGCGAATTGATAGACATTAGGTGTCTATTTGGGTATGAAGTCGATGACGGGATCAGATCAATGTATCTGATGTGTTATATTTATTTGATCGACTCGATGATGCATTCGGTGATAATCCTGAGTCTTGCACCTAGTTGCAACTTGATTCTTGATTCGTGCGACCGAATCCCATTCTCGACAAATATTTAAGTGATAAACATCTGTGTTTGTTCCATCTGGATTTGTATTTATTAGTTAAAATTTTTTGTGTATAATGTTGGTTCCGATATCCGTAACACAAATGTTGTATTACGTGGTATGTGTTGTGGGGTATTACATCGGTTGATCCGAGATCATGGCGCTTGCAACAGTGCCGAAATTTGGACGAGTCGATATAATAAATATCCAGAACTTTTAAGTTTACTTATGTATGTAAAAAGATCTGTCATGAAGAATATTGTTGCTTTATCATATAACTTGTATTGTTTATTAAATAACGAGTTTTCCTTGTTTCTCTTGCGTAGACTACAAAATTTCCTTTTACGATGAGTTTACAGCGGAAAGTTTGTGAAATTACGTCCGAGCTGTCGTTTCTTATTACTAAACTTACCAAATTCATTATTGTTGTTCAAAGTAGTTTACGTTGGATATGGAACAGTAAAATTATACTTTGTATCATTGCTTACATAAGAAGACAAGACCATATTGTTTAATTATGACGAAATCCTATTTTTTGAGTGAAATTAATAGATGAGATTATTAAATATCTCTAAACATCTCGTCCTTGAAAATATTAACTTTGATAAAAATTAATTCTTATACATTAAAGCTATACACACACACAACTGTAAAATTTTGACAAAAATGTTAAGGCAAGTCAATTATATATTAGGTATGTCTTGTGTATCAAAACTAACCGGAAACGGACCGGTGTTAGCTTTTCAGCTTACACCGCTAATGCGAACTTGTAAAGTTTCAAGTCTCGTAGAAAAGCGAAGACGTCAGCCGAGCAAACAAATCAAATGTGGTGTAAGATTTACTTCTCACCGTAAGGGCATGCCCGCACTGGCCGTATGGAAACATAGCTTTCTCTTTATATAATTTTAAACTATCATTGTTAAAAACATGCCATTTTTATGTAAATTATTGAAAAAATATTGAATAAAGATTTATTTATTTATTTACAAACATTAGATAATTATATCGGGAGCTCATAAAAACAAAACAACATTTTAAGTTTTCTAATAGCTTTCTCTATTTCTTTACCTATACGATTTACATTGAAGAGCATAGTTTTTCTTAATCCGAACGAGATTAAGACGTCATAAAGTAATAAGCATAACATAACATAATAAGCTTATTTTATTAGTGTATAAATACAACTGCATACTGCTCCTTCATTGTTTTATCACATCTGACCTGCGCACATTTGCTACTTCTACTTGTGGCTGAAATTCATTTAGTGATAATATCTCGGAAGGTACATGTATCTAATTGAAACACTTAGGAGTTAGTTTAGTTTTAAAAGGCGCGATTTTATCATGTATAAATACTCATACATATTATGTATGAATGTATTTATGAGTTATTTTCTGGCATTGTAGAACTTTACATAATAGGGCGAGGCCCCACTTGTGCGTTACGTTGACGATGCGACAGCGAAACGACGCAGCGGCGGGGTGCATTTTATCAGATATAAGGCGTCCGACCGATTTCGGTCATGGCGGCCGATCTCATTTGAGATCGGCCAAGTGCGCAGGACATATTAATGTGCACAAGTGTGGTGCAACCGCCAACTTCCTAACTCCGGGCTGAGTTATTTCTTTACAGAAAAACTCACACATTTTGCCCGACTCCGGACTCCAACCGGAGACCTCTCGTTCCCTACGCAGCGCTTGCTACCAATAGATCAACGAGCAGTGTAGATGTACATGCCTTTTAATTTCATTCACAGGACGCGCTCTGGTGGAACTGAGCCCTTACTTTCGGTTCATTTCGCAGATGTTGAATAATGGCCGCCGCTGGGGCTAAATCAGCTGCGTGATTCTTACAAGTTTGTTCGTTTGCTTGGGTTTTTAGGGTACCGTACTTACCCTAAAGTTAAAACGGGACCCCATCACCAAGAGATTGTAGTCTATCTGTCTGTCTGTTTTTAAGCTTTTTACTCAGTCGTTATAATAGGACTGTTCACATTAACTGTGACCGCGATTTCGTTCGCGTGGACTTCAGAATTTTACAAACAAAATCTTTTCCCGCTAACTCCCGTTCCCTTAGTGCACCTCCACGGTATCTAATCTACGTTCCTTCCAAATTTCTTGTGCCTACGTGTTGCTGTTTGTTTAGGCTGTGCGTTGATATGTCAGTCTGTCAGTTTGTCTTTTTATATTTATATGATTTATATAATATATTATGGTGGTATTAGGGCACGGGTCTACCTTAAACAAGGGTTATCAGTAACTACTATATATACTTGATTGAGGGATGTTATAGAAATATCATCATACAATCCTAATTTACTATGTATTTACATTAAAAGTTAAAACTTTTTAACGGGGTCCAACAACGTAGTAGTCCATAAATAATCCAAGTCGATTCCCAAGTAATTTATGGATTCACAAACAGTTTTTAATCGTTCTATTTAGATATTCATAAACATTAATCATCTTCAAAACGTGACAAGAACAACCGGCCCTTAACGGGAAAAGTGTATTTATTTTCATTCTCCTTTGCTATTTTGGCAAAAAGTCTACATTTGTTAACAAAGGTGCCTTTTGGGGCCTATTTATTTTAAATAAAGGTTTGGAATTTGCATATCGTTTTAAAAGGTTAACAAGAGAGAGAAAAGTTCGATATAGATTACCAAATTCGCTTGTTACATTTGTGTTTTTCTGTACCTAAAGTTAGAATTGAAATGTTGTCTCGTATATTACAAAAAAGAACTGAATTTTTAGAAATGTAGCAGACATTTCATTTTGTCATTACTATACTTAAACAAGGATGATAGCAATAAAACTTCTATATTCTGTTTTATTTTAAGTGCTATAGAATAATTGCGAGTAATTGGTAAGTAACTAATTGAACTTTTTTACGTGGATATTGATTATTAAGTGTTTTCAGAATAACATTAAAGGACCGATAGGATTTACTTATGATATTTACCAGTGAGTGATTTCTAAAATACACATAAAATATTTTTATCCTCACAAAGTGTGAGCGCATGAAATTATTTCACTACGACAATCAAAATACAATAATACCTACGATAAAACTGAGTCATAAATAACTGGCCGTTCTCAAAGTTTGAAAACAACATATTGCCCAACTGCTATTTCCCGTCTATTTTAAATCCCTCTCAAATGCATTCCGTTTTTAAAACGAGTATTTTCCGACCTTATGCATCCGAAAAGACAAAAGCGAACAACTCCAACAGACTCAACTTGTGAACACTAAATTATTTCGTCGGGAAACTAATATCGCGCACTGAAACGTGAAAATGTTGGCTGAATAGTTGCTCCCGTTCATCATAAAACGTATCCACTTGAAAATCAGAAAGTTACCCGGCTTCGTGCGGGATTCTCTAAGCGGGATTGAAATGAGACATTTAATTTTTGAACAGCTTCCGTCCTAGTTTGCTGTTAGATATTGTGCAGTGTTGATGCAAATATTTCATTACTGATTGTGAAATCATATGGTCATTAACATAATTTGTCAAAAAGCCCTTGTTTGGGTAATCAAGATCCTATAGTCATATGTTGTATACGTGCATTTTTCAAAAACACAAACAAAATAATTTCGTAAAATAAATTTTACAAAAAAAAAAATTCTATGTTAATATCGTCCTTATCGTAAATCCGAAAAAGTACAAGCATTTCAGAGTGGGTAAAAATAAATATTTTTTTGTAGAGTAAAAATGTTTTTGTAATTTTCCTTTAAAATTCTTTCATCAGTGGAACCTTTCGCATTTCTTCTCTTAGATTTAAATAGGCCTCATTTCTTGCTTGTCTTGGTATAGTGCTAAACATGTTTTCTCAAAAGTGTGCTCTCATCTTTTGAGAATACACGTTTAGCAATAAGCTAAGACGAGCACAAAATTGAGGCCTATTAAAAGTTTTTTGAATAATAAATTAAACTCATCATGGCAATGGGAGCACGATGGAGGCATTCAACTTCGGTAATGAAGGTATAATGAGATATTTCCAGACCTTATAAAGGTTGGACTTAAATGTTTTTTTTTTAGTGGATTTCTTTTTTCGAAAATTAAGCATTGACTTGATTTAAAATTAGCCTTTATGGGTCTACACGCGATATTAGAGTAGCAAATTACATTGCTACTTACTGCCCCTACTTAAGACTAATTTTAGTGTAATGGAACGCGAAAGTCTAAAATCTTACATTGACTTGATTTGTTTTATGATTCTATGTAAATTTTAAATTTGAAAAATTCGTATTCATGACCCCGCCTGAACGGGGACTTCTATGTTATAAAAAAATATGTTTTAGGTGAAATCTGGAAACACTTTATCTATTGTATAAAATTATCTCAAAATTTAAAATAAAATCCTATCACCTACATAATTTTTGAAATTTTGTCACAATATGAAAATTAAAAATTTTTCACAAAAAAAATTACACAAGTAATGATAGGATTTATAAAATTATAATGTCATGCATCCAAAAAGGCCTAACTAATTGCCTTCGCTTTGTTTGAAATCCTTGGCGTACACTTTTTACTAGGAAATAAAAAGTCTGAATCACTTTCCACTTTACTATTTATACAGATGTGCGATTTGCGTGCACCACTGGAGTGTGAAAGTAATTACACGCGATAAAAATCCGAACCTACTCGTAACGTGTCACGTCAATAAAGTATCGGAAAACACTTATCGTTTTGAAAATAAAGGTGAAAATTGAACCGAATACGATCACGCTTATCGGCCGTGCAGTCCACGCTATGAATGTTTGCATTCATTTATTAAAATAAAAGCACTGCAATTATTATGTGCCATTATATTAATAACATCTAACAGCATGACATCATCACATACATTGTTTTGATTTCGAATTAAGTTGCTTAAGAATTTGTATATTGATGTCCGTCACACAAATATTTGTACAAAGTATCAATCAAACCACGGTTCTTACATCGTCAATCGTTAATGTCCTTACAAATTTAATTAAAAAGCATAATTATGTGTAAATATAATAGAGGAAGATCCCAGAGCCGCCAGACATCACTTATTTTCTAATGGACAAAATATATACGATTGAGTAGTGGTGGGGTGTACTATCATCATATGACTAGTTGCTACCTTGACCAGACGGCCATTTTTCAGATATCAACCAATCACGGTACATAGAAACACTGCTCACCTCACTTAAATTCTGATGGCTGATTTTAACATATATTTCACACAATATCATTAAAAATCAGGATTCATTACTCCCAGACACATGCGGTCGGCGGTTTTACCTTACAGACGCTTTAAAGCTATGAAAAAATTTTACTTTTACTTAATTTTACTTATTTTCTGATGCTTGATTTTTATATATGTTATTCAAACAACTATTTTAAAACGTTTTGCAAACGGACAGACCGATCCAAGGGGCCAAACATTCACCAGACCCAACTGTTTTAGATTTTTTTTTTTTTATTGAATTTAGTTAAGTTTTTCTAATAAAATAGTTTGTAAGGTACAATTCTATAATTATTGCGGTCAGATGAGCACTTTTTAGTTGTTTGAATAACATATATAAAAATCAAGCATCAGAAAATAAGTAAAAGTAAAATTTTTTTCATAGCTTTAAAGCGTCTGTAAGGTAAAACCGCCGACCGCATGTGTCTGGGAGTAATGAAACCTGATTTTTAATGATATTGTGTGAAATATATGTTAAAATCAGCCATCAGAATTTAAGTGAGGTGAGCACTGTTTCTATGTACCTTGATTGGTTGATATCTGGAAAATGGCCGTCTGGTCAAGGTAGCAACTAATATGATGATAGTACACCCCACCACTACTCAATCGTATATATTTCGTCCATTAGAAAATAAGTGATGTCTGGCAGCTCTGGGATCTTGGACCATAAGGTAAATTTCGACAAAAAATTATGGTAGCCATAACACAAGTACACAAGAACTATTAGCTAGCAACTTAATATGTCCATATTGTAACTTACATGCTTTTGCTGCGATCAATGAAATCTCAATCCAGCTCAATTTAACCTAACATATGTAGAAATCTTTTGTAGGTAGTGCATAAAACTCTGTAAAGTTTATTTTTTTATTTGAAGTTTCCTGACTATGTGAACGTGAAGGATACGGCAGTGATAAAAATGGTTTCTCTAGATTTTGACTTCGCCTCCATTATATTACCGTGACTTAAACATTTTTAACATTCCGTTCGCTTCAGGTCTTCTTCGTTGAATCGAAAAGTTCCCGGGACAAAATTGAATAGAAGTCTTAAAGTTAAAAACGTGCCATATCGCAACATCACGATGTAGCTTACCTATTGATATTTTATTGAGCTTTCACAAAGCTATATCATGGCTTATCTCAGTGAAAGCTTCAACTTGATATAATTAATTGCTGCCTTATCATTAACGTCGGAAGGTCATCAATGATTAATCAGTCTAAGTTGTTTTGATTCGTCGCCGTGAAATTAACCTTGAAAGGGCTGTTAAGATCTATTAGTGCTAGTCAGTGACAAATAGTCTGAGATTCCGATTATTTGGTTAAACTATTTTTGGACAAACCGCACTAATTAGTCTGCCAAGTTTTGCATCAAAAGCCTTATATTTCATTTCATATTGGATTGAATTAATTAATTTAATTATTATTATAGGTATGTCTAATGTTGAATATAATATCTAATTTATGGTATTAGTCTAAGTAGCTTAGAACAGAAAATATGTGTAAATTAAACGAGAGGTGGCTGTGTGTGGGCCGAGTGTGGCTGGTCTACAGTATTTCTTAAAACTATCATAGTTACACACATTAGAAAAAAATATACATTATTATGTCCGGTTTACCTAATTACCATGTATTTTTATTGGTGAGTCCTCGATATGCACTACGTACCTACTATAAGTTAAAAAATACATAATATAAGAGTAAAACTGCTAAATATTATCTTAAACTCTAAGTGAAAATGGCCGGTATATTCTGATACCCCCGTGAAATCTTCTCGTTCCCCCGTCTCGTAGATATCGACTTGCTCTCGATATCCCGGGCGTCTTTCGAGATGAAACATTGTTTAAACCTTCTTTCCATAATCGAATAAGCCGCTAGTCTCTCGATTGCAGCGTGAAATTCATAGGTAAAAATAGATATTCTTGGAATAACCTTTTGTTTTAGACATTCATATCAAACAAGTCCACCGTGGCTATTATTGGAATTTTATCAAAATTTCCTTATAGCTCTAGGATCGAAAAAATTTAGTGGAATATTTAATTTACATTTTACATAAATCACGCCTTTTTCCCTGAGGGGTAGGCAGAGATCACTTCCAGCGACCCACTTTTCACCTCTGTGGGAAACGTGACGTGACGGGTTGTGGACCATGTCGCCGCCATTATGCCTTGTGCATTGTTTTAACAAGGTCATTACGTTCCCACGAGTAGCAAAGATATAACGGGGGAAGGAAAAGGGGAGGAAGGATACTATCGCCTCGAATGATTTGGACTGAGTCGATAGTAGCTCGAGGAGCCGGGGTCGCTTACCTACCCTTATACCGTTCACCAACCACCGGACAGATAGTTGTGACTGGTATCCCCTGAGTGTAATATTTAATTTAAGTTACTGATTTTACCCTCGATCTAAAAGTTTAACGTTTAAGAGTTTAGTAGTCGTCAAGTTAAATTCGATGTATTACTAAAAATATCAAGTAGATGAAATAAAACAAAAACCGCTTTTGAATAAGCATTAACCGGTCTGCTTTTCTTACGGTGGGAATGTAGCCAGATGCTCAAAATGAATGTATTGAAATAAAATCATTTTGCAAGCCTAGTAATCCAGTGCTCAAATAATAGAAAACGGAGGTACACTCTATATTCAACCTAGCATTAAACGTGCTTAAGGGACGAATAGTGTGGTAGTTGTTTTGTGTAGTAGGTACAAATATAAAGGCTTTATTCTAGTGAATTACATGACAATAGTAGGGGTTGTTTGATTGTCGTTAGTCACAATCTAAACTTCACTACTAAATATGAAACCCATAGTAAGTATGCAAAGCAGTAGAAAATTCGATTTTAATCGTTTTTTCAAATTCCTTTGAATAAGGTGACGATTCCTAATGAACTTTTTTAGCTAGCTTATGGTATCCCACTGCTAAACAAAAACCTCCCCTTATTCAATCCATATTTGATTTGTTGCTACAGATGGCTGCATGTATTTATACAAAAAAGAAAGTGAGATTTCTTCGATGTTGAGGTTGTATTTTACTTTGGTATAACAATGTCAGTTAGTTTTCACAATTTTGTTTTTGACTGTAACGTTTGTAATTCCCTATTCAGTCTCCGGAACACTCGATCATTGTGGAAATTGACGGCAGACGGTCAACGAACCGTGAGGTGCGATCGAAAAAAATTAAATGGCGTGTTTGCCAATTTCCCTCCTTGAATTATTGCTAATAGGATTTGAGCTTTTGCCAGCCTGTGTTTTCGCTGGAAAAGAAGCTCGTGTGTTTTTTTTTCTGATAGCTCATGAAAATGTGGTAGAGAAGTAATATGTCATGTGTAAAAAAATTAAAAATACTTATAATTTTTCCATTGAATAGAAGACTCTAGACTGGAAAACCATATTTTATCCATATATAACACATTTTCATGAGCTATCAGAGATAATTATAATTTTCTTTTCTTAAAATGTGCACTCTCTTTTATTGACATTCGACATTCGACATTGGTATCGACATTGGCGTATACATAACCGAAATAATGATGGCTTGGAGTAGCCTGGTCATCATCACCGGCTTTGTAAGGGAGCTAATGGCTCTTACCTAAACTAAACACAACATTCTGTAAACATTACATCAGCATTCTACGGCTCTATTTGATCTTCATTTATGTTTAAATTTCGTGTCTCAAAGTATAAATTTGCAAAGTGCTCATCACGTCAAACGGTAACCAGCCACATCTTATTTAACTTCAACTGGAAATCGGACTACTCTTTCAACTCAAAAGGAAATTGAATAAAAAACACAATATTGCACAGTCAATTAGGTGCCCACGACAATGCATCGTTTATTTTGCTCTCCGAGCCCGACATCAGTGTAATTGGATATTTTTAAGCTCATAATGGTTCGTGTGGCAATTTGTGAATACATTAAAGGATTAAATGGCTGCTTTTCTCGACAGCTTCTATGTGCTTTATTAATTTAATTATTTTGGTATCAGTTAATTAACTGAATTACTTATCTTGAGACTTGTCTATTTTAGTCAGAGATAGTTTAATGTGATACATTTAGGGGTAAAATTGCAGAGGCTTTAAATAAATATTTATATAATCGCTTGCATATTTAAGTTTCATGTTTATAAAATAATTTAACTAAGTAGGTATATTCTATTTTATTTCTTCTGTAGAAAATTGAGAGAACGGTTGTCTATTCGCAAATTGTTTGTGATTTTATAATTTTGTATTCACTGAACTGAAGTAAAAAAAAAAAAAAAATTCATACTTGAAAAGTTTCACTGTTAAATCATTACTTTTAGATGTATATCAAGTAATCAGAACTACTTTTTTTTACATTTATGATAAACTCAATCTAAAGCAGGTAACTACTACTAATTAACTCTATAAGTTACATAACACTTTGAATATTTAAAGCCATCAAACCGCAAAGTCAAATAAGCTCAATCTTAAGATAAGATTATCCAAATAAAACTTCAATCGAATCAATAGTTGATTAACGTAACAAATGAACCAACCAAGAGCACTCTGAACGAAACAGACGGAATCAAACTACCGTAATTTACACGAGAAACGGAATCCTAAATTTAACTAAATACAACAAAAAGCAGCATGGCACTTATATAATACTAGTGACCCGCCGTCGCTTCGCTTCGGGTAAATTTTAAATACAAACCTTCCTTAAGAATCACTCTATCTATTAAAAAAACCGCATCAAAATCCGTTGCGTAGTTTTAAAGATCCAAGCATACATACGGACATACAGCGAAAGCGACTTTGTTTTTATACTATGTATTGATTACAATACTTCTTTGGAAGTTCATAAGTTTCGAGTTTATTTACAGTTATTATTAAATAACATTCAGGACTGACTGAGTTAAATGAATTATCATGTACGTATTACTCTGTATCTTTTTCAGGGGAGGGATACCTAACCTTTTAAGGGAGGTGCAATGGTATGTGTATCTTGTCAATCATCAATTTGTGTGAGTTTTTCTATGATGAAATTACTCAGCCCGGAGTTAGGAAGTTGGCGGTTGAACGCCCGTGCCTCGGAAAGCACGTTAAGCAGGTGGTCATGCGCCCGATCTCTCATCGGTCATGTCGGATTGCCGTCTCACCGAATTATGCGAGTAAGGGAATAGAGACTGCACTTGTGTTTGCGCGCACACTTGTGCACTATAATATGTCCTGCGCACTTGGCTTGAGATCAGCCGCCATGGCTGAAATCGGTCGGACGCCTTATTATCTTGTCAATCATTACCTTACGTGATCGATAAAGATAACTCAGCACTATTGAGTATCGCTACCCTGGACACGTATATATGATAACATTAATATATAAGATGGTTACTTTAAGTAAATAAATGAATTCCACAATGGACAGTCTTTAACTCATCTTTCACTTCATCTTTTAATATTACAAAGCCTTTAAAATGTAAGCTCTTTTTTATCGCTGTAGATAAAAACCAAATAGGAACTAGATTTTTATTATCAAAGTCTAAGTAATAATGTCGGTCAAATTTTAGTAGGCAACCCTGCTCTATTCTACTAACAATTATCATCATTCATAAAAAATATTTTCATCAAATAAACAGACACAGATACAGGTGCCGGATTTCGTACTATGTATAGTATTTAGGTCCTTTTTATTCAAGATTTTTATTGTATGTAAAGATTTGTATGATATAAATCTTTTAAAAAATACTACGTGGGTTGAAAGTTCAAAGTATACTTATGATGTCTTACTTTCAAACGCTTTTTTACTGTGCTCCAAGTAATGGTATCGCCGACAAACATTACCTGTAGTTTTAATAGCTTACACGAGGAGAGAAAATGTGTTTTTATAGCACCTATTCATTCGCAGTAAGGGGCCTTGCAATCGAAGAAATGGGTCCAGTTACAATTGTTTGTGAAAGTATGCCATCAGAAGTAGGGCATTCTTCTCTTTACGACCAAGTTAAAGACAACCCGGAAACATAAGAATGTTGCGTTTGGATTTTTTTCTTTTGGCGTATCTTTTACTCGTAGTAATGCTTATATTTTTTTATGACATTTGATTCGGCTTTTGTTGGATTGTCATGAATAACTTGACGTGTAATTAAAATAAGATAAGAATTTCATACAAATTTTCTTTGCTTACTTTTAAGACTACAAAGAAATTCGATTGTTAACTAGAAATATTAGAAATAAATTATCTGCAAATTGAAAAACTTATCTGGAAGCAACTAAATACTGAATAAATTTACAGTTATTATGTAGAAATAAGTTACAAAAGTTTTTTTTCATTTTTTGATAAGCACCAATAATTGAATTATTACCACAAGTGCTTACTTCCATGCTAGTGCAACTTAGCACGGAATGGGACCAAAGTCTTAATGTGATGTTTTGTAATATTTATTTAATTAAATTGTAGGATTGCCGTCTCACCGAACAATGAGAGTAAGGAAACAGAGGAACTTGTGTTTGCGCGTACAGTTGTGCACTGCTGCTTTGCTTTTTTCTTTTCTTCGAGGTTTTTCATTAGTGTACATACATTCATAAAATCACGCCTTTTTCCCAGAGGGGTAGGCAGAGATCATTTCCAGCGATCCACTTTTCACTTCTGTGGGAAACGTGACGTGACGGGTTGTGGACCACGTCGCCGCCATTCTGCCTTGTGCATTGTTTTAACAAGGTCATTGCGTTCCCACGAGTAGCAAGGATATATGACGGGGGTAGGAAAAGGGGAGGAAGGATACTATCGCGTCGGATGATTTGGACTGAGTCGATAGTAGCTCGAGGAGCCGGGGTCGCTTGCCCGTTTACCGTTCACCAACCACCGGACAGATAGTTGTGACTGGTATCCCCTGACTAAGTCTAAATAAGTTTTCATAAGTGTGATTGTAGGAACCCAACAGGTCAGAATGGAGATCAGCTCAGTGTAAGTCGAAACATAAAACTGACTCGCTCCGCGTGTATTGTGTGTGGGATTAGTTCGCGGTCCCGTCGGGCGCCGACAAATAAAAGGCTCTGGCCACAGTATAGTTTAAATATTAAAAGGAAATAGATTTATCGCCCTACATTAGGTCCCGGTACGGTAGGCCCGTGCCCCAACAGTGGGGACGTATATGGACTGAGGATGATGATGTTGAGCTTCAGAGAACATGTAATCGAATAGTTTTATTATTTAAATAAAATAATTAAAATAAATAATAAGGATAATAAATAAATACAAATACTTCATTACATAAACACCCTTAAAATTTAATTTTTATACAGCCACAATTATTTACAAATGTGCGCAGTGGTGTACTCAAATATGTATACTTAAATTAACAACTAAGATATGTGGAGGGGCGTGAAACGGCATTTAAGCAGGTCTTCAGGGTGAGTGACTCAATATGATGTATTGTGCCTGTCGACCTCATATTTTGATCTCACTACCGCTTACCTTCAGATGGAGTGAGGTCATCTTGTTTGCGTATTATAAAAAAAAAAGAAAAAAAAAACAGACACCGATACTCATGATACAAACATGTCTCTCAAGTGTTCATCGAACCTAAGATTATACTACAGTGAACATTTATTAGCTCAACTAGTTCACTGTGATTCGTTCAATTGGGTTGGGGACACCTTTCCATGAATTTTAATGAACGAGATTCACCGGAATAACTCCTTTCATGCGAATGAATCCTCAAGCAGCGACAAAAGGGTAACGTTCGGATCACGCCTTTGTTCCAATAAAGGTGGACAAACAATGGGAACTGGCTAGCTTTCAGTAAGATTAGAAATTATATCAATATATTTTCTCAGCAGATTTGAAGGGATTCAAAGTCTTACAATAATAATGAGCGGATTTTCAGTCATTCATTTTTGAATAAGTTATTATCAATGATAAATATTTGCAGATAGTATTGTCTTTTATTTATGCGAACACTGTATAATTGAAATAAAAATAAGTTTACGGATTAAACTCGTTTGTATTGGTATTCTAAACATATTATTAAGAGCTCTTTACAGCACTCGTGGTCATGGGCATGTCTCCGTTTGCAGATAATTATTTTGAGTGTTAGTTTGATGTTCCTTTTGTTACAAAAATTATTCTTAAAAACCGATATCATTCTGAGCTTAAAAAAAACATGGACCCACCATTAGTAGGTACAAAAATATAGGACAGCGAAAAAAAGGCAGTTAACGATAATTTGACTCTTACCTTTGCCGGAGCACAAACCGACGTAATTTCTTTTAAGCCACCACAAAGGCTTAACTAAAAACACATTCTTTTATAGCAATGGCTACTCTCGGTGGACCCAAAGCTTTAATTGAAATAAGGTAGCCGTCTTGACTTTACGTACGAGAACGAATTAGCAGCAACGTATTTTTATTTTGTGGTCGTTTCTATTATTCTGTCCCTATAACAATTCTTGTTCTTCTAAACTCATACGAGCAATTATGTATATAACAAATTATAGATATGTTACCTTCATAGTAAATTGAGATTAATTATTTACACTTTACTGACAATTATTCTTAATTCGTTTGTTTCTACAAAAGATGCGAAAAAGCACGTAAATGAAAGTGATAGTTATATCACAAGGTGCCCTAATTAGGGAAGATTTGTAGGCCTCTTGTTTATTATAATATCATTGCATACGAGTAATACGTATAGATTTTCCGAAGATTTCCTAATAAATAAATTCATAATTCATAATCAAATCATAAAGTCATAATTACGTACGGAACGACATGATATCTTGATAAAAGACTCCAACGAAATTCATCTAAACGGATAGAATGCCTTAGAAAATATAATTGCGAAGAGATACAATCCTGAATTAAACATTATCAACAAATCAAACCGTCCTATCCCGTTCAGACGGTTCCAAACAAAAGAAAATTTATGACCATCTTTCGGATCAAGATAAGAAATATTTGGAACCGTTTCTTCATGAATGAGACGAATAACAAAGCAAATGTAATCTTGATTATGGAAGTCCGTAATTTTCCCCGTTGTGCCCATTGTTCGTAAAACGGACGTAATAATTAAGATGGAAAATTTTATTTTAATATTAGCAAAGGATAATGTTGTATTTTTCCTGTTCTAAGTGAAATATTTACCTTTTTGCGATGGTAGATAATATTGCCAAGTTAATTTAATTTCAGCAAAAACTTAAGCATAGAAAAAACTTTTTGAAATAATTTATTTTACACCGACGTACTAAATACTGTATGATCCATAAAAAGATCCAGATCTTATTACAGAAGTATATTAAGAACTTTAATCATGAATCGTATAGTAAATACGTATATTGAGACCGTGCGAACTTGGTGGAGGGAGAAATGGCGCTGATTGTCAAAAACGCATGTACTCTTATGAGATGTCCGTTGTTATTGCTAGCGGCGGCCGTTCGTACTAATTTTACTCCATAAGATTTAACGAAAGAAACTCCACCAAAATGAGGGCAGCACCGTCGTGGAAGCTCCCAATATGCATTCTTCATATGTGTAGATATATGAAGAACCACTGAATATTTTGACAAACTTTATGCATTTGTATGTATGACGCGTCACTGTTTTAGTACACACCTTTGGCTTGCTCTCAATTTCATTAAATGGAAAAATCCCCACATTGAAATGTGCTCTAAATATTAAATACTCGTAAAATGTAATGATGAAATTCTCTCCCCTACCATTTTTATAAAAGTGAAAGACGAATTCGTTTAACAAATAAATAAAAAAAAAACTAAATGTAGAAATTATTTAAAATTTAAGTGATGTTTTCACTTGACTTACAAAAAACCTTTCATATTTTACAACAAATTAATATAGTAATCATTTTATGACATCTACTTGGTTACGGCCAGCCAGAAAAATTGTCTAACTTGTAAGGTATTCATGCTAGGAAAAAAAGTTAGACGAAATCTTGCATACGGTCATATTTGCGACATTGTCGGACTAATGAGCACTACAAATACAGGGACTTCCATTGAAACTCCTAGTTCATTGTTGGATGGACCTTTTTATGTAACTCTATCGCGTATGTGAAAAGGGTCGTCCTCATTTGTATACAAAGCAGGATCTATTTGTGTAAAAGCAGTGTTTTTGAATGACATGTAATGATGCCTTATTAAGGAATGTTTAGTGATTTCGGGGATAGATTATTTAGGCTCTTGTTTGGCGATAATCACGGCCAGGTAATAATCTGATACGAATACATAAATGCGGGGAAAGGGTTGCTGCAAACTAAATTTGTAGGTAGGTACTACAGAAACAAAAAAAATATTTTATCAAAAGGATATATACGGGTTTTATGTTTGCTCTAAGACGCTATAACATTTTCGATAGGATAAATCCTTTAAATATACGTATTATTCAAAAGTTTGTGAATGTTTAATTTATTGAAATGAACACAGAAAAAATTGGAAATGTAATGTACCGTCTTTACAATGGCGAATGCTCTGAAGAGCTATTTCAGCTAGTCCCTCCGTCCCCTTTCCACTCCCGAAAGACACGTGCTGGACAGCGCTGCCATCTACATACAATGCAGGCGCTGGTGGTTCGGACCAAGAGGATTAGTTCCTCTTTTCTGCCACGTGTCATTAAGGCATGGTATGCCCTATCAGCTCATGTTTTTCCTCCCTCCTATGACGGGCTCTTCAGGCGGGGTGTGAAATTGCATTTAAGCAGGGCTTGGGGGCGAGCGCAACATGCTCAATCTATTGTGCCTGTCGACCTCATACGTGGATCTCACTACCGCTTACCATCAGGTCATCTTGTTAGCCTTTTACAAAATAAAATGTTATTTATGACTTGAAAGATTTTTAGCAGTTCTCTGATTAAAGTTACTACTAGTATTATTGGAAGCAGCAGAAGAACCATCATTGATCTTGAAGTTCAAGAGATCGTACTATTCAAAAATCATCACTTTATACTAGTAATACAGAACGTGATGCCAAAACAAATGCAGGCGTCATAATAGCGATATAAACTGGTTAACGCCGCTATAAAAAATAACGAAGTCGATTTTCTTTTAAAACGCTTTATGGAGTCAGGTCTATAGTCGTTAATCTTAATATACCACTCGTGGTAGGGGCTACGTCGCATGCACGTCGTTTATTTATATGGTAGAAATCTAGTCTGTAGCGGGAAGTCATGAAATCCATGTGCCCCGGGAATCGTGCTCAGAATTTTTATGGCTTTTGCATATTTAATTTTTTATCAGACTTTATCACCTTTGTTCATTTCGGCTTATTCGCAAAGGTGTGATTTTCTAGATTCGCTGTCGAGATTCTGCACTGCTCACGTCATGTTCATACGAGCTGGGTAATGCAATTTGAATCTCAATTTCAACACTTGCCAGTGAAAACCTGTTTTTAAATAAGCTCTATTAAAATTGTGTTTTTAGTACGGCCAATTGGAACCGATTTTACTTTAGGTTTAAAGGTTTATGCTAATCCTGAAATTTACTTTCACACAAGAGAAAAATGTACAATACTGCTCATAACAGCTAAAGCTTATTTCAAAGCTACAATTTTACCATTTCTATTCGTAGCGCCTAATCGATCACTTTACTTATTACGACAAAAATAATAATAAAATCTTCACCGGTGAAGCTAGTCCAGTTTTCGCGATGTAATTTTCTTTAACATGATAGATAGCGTTTCACGGCAGTCTATCAGACAAGAGAAATAATGAAAGTCCGTGAAAAATGGAAGCGCGTGCCATAAAAGTGAATTTCGTCATAAGATGCGTGGCGGAGGGTGATATTAGACGTGTTTTAAGGTACTTTAACGTGCACATTCTGCCCTCGATTTATCACATTTTCATCCCGTAAGTGTAACGTAAAAATCTCGTAGAAGCCAATGTGTCATAAAAGTTTTAGCTGGTTTTTGTTGCTTCGTATAATGGGGTCCAGAATTTTTTTTTTTTCAAATTAGGATCCTCATATTATTTTAATCTTTTACACTTTTAATTTTAAAGTTGTTGTAATTAGTGAACCGAACGGCCTTCAGTGTAAATTGCCAACATACTGTATTGATGTTTTAATTATAGTATGATAAATTTAGGTAAATATTAATGCACAGTGAATGTCGAATCGAGTGACAAAATGAATACTATTTATTTAAACACATGATAGTTACACTAATTATTGAAATGTTTCTATTAAAATAGTAATTACGAATACTCAAAGCAAATAATTTGAAAGCTTTTGTTACTCAACGCATACCAGTTTCAATCATCGTTCAGTAGATCTGGAATGGCATTTAGCCGATAACCTACCGCATATCCATTCAGTTCACTTCCACCCTATAACAAACTATTCAGTCGCAATCAAATTATCAATTACGTCCGATTTTCGATCAATATTGACTTTACAGATGAGCCGAAGCCAATCTGTGACTGTAAACTGGTGAGTTTTGGCACATGGACTAATTTTACGGTCGTCAACTTCAAAGGTCCCATATTAGGTTAGGTTTGAGCGATGTTCATTGAGGGGGTAGCTCCTATGACTCTAGAACTACTTGCACTATATTAACATTTACTAGCGTGAATACATATGAATGTATATGTACCTACTAAAATATGTTGATCGGCTTATGTACTACACAGCTTTTGTGCAACCCCTTGCACAAAAGCTGTATGTACACGTCTACGTATTTACGTATAGCTGATCGCACATGATAGAACAAAACGATTTGATTTGGTAAGCAACTCTACTAAGATATTGATAAAAAATATACGTAAAACTCGACTTTGAATCTGAATTAAAATAGATAACAATGCTCATATATTTGTGTTTATGAATCGTAAAGTCAAAGGGAATGTATTTATTGCAAACTTATGGTCTTAATGTTAATAATTATGAGCTTAAAAACATAATTCTGAAATTGCCCTTTTCAGGCACTGCAACATATGGATAAGATATTGGGTAAATAATGTTTAATACTATGTCTATATAAAGTATGTCAGTATAAAGTATCACTAAAGACAAAGCTTCCGGCCACGTTTATTCCGTGACCTCTTAGTTAGCAGTCTATGTGCCAATTCCGATATACGTCGACTCACAATAGACCTTTAACAAGCTATTTGCAGTTAACCCGTCCGATGGTCAATCATTGATCCAGATGTTACTGGCCCCAAGAGATTTGTTACGTGTGCGAGTTTATAATTATCCGGGACGATGCGACCCTTCGAGTCAGGACTTGTGGAGTTCTTGATTGGGGCAATTGATGGGTTGATTACTCGGTTATGTAAGAAATTTGAATGTTTTTTTGTTTTGTTTTGGTGCCCGTAATGACGTACTTTACAGTCGTACTTTGACACGTCATGCTACAATAGCCCTGTCTCTAAAATCTCTATCCAATTGTAAAAAGCTAAGAGACAAAGGATCACAATATATTATCATTATCAAAAAGTTCATGAACAGTGCTTACTTATCCCCAGAAAAAAAGTACAAAAGTTGTATGTAAATAGTTTGTGTTACAAGTGAACTCGTATTTTCCCACCGAGTTTTTATTTCTCCGCGTTGATGAGCTCGCGAAATGAGCTGAAAACCTTCTGTTAGGAAACACCAACAGAAAAGGCACTGGTTCCGCTCCCGGATATTTCGTGAGGTCTTTTTTCCGTCTCGCCCTCTAATGGCCATGAGTCAGACACAACTGCATTCAAAATGGTATTTGTACTTTTTGCTCGTTGCAAAGTTGGCTACAAAATGGTATGTCTCTTGTTAGTTTAGTTGCACTGAATAAAAATGCGGTCCGAGCGTCACCCCCGTCGAGGTTCCGTAACCCTCTCTCGTTTGTTTCTTAACCATTATTTAGCTTATTTTTTGTTTCAATAATAAATTGCAGGTATTTTTATCACTTGACAAAAACATATATTGAGACGGTTAATGTACTATTAATTAGCGAACATGTGAACGGTTAATGTACTATTAATGACCTTTAATTGGCCAATAAATTTAAGATTCTATCAAAACAAATAATATAGTAAAAACATGTAGTGAAAAGAATTGTTGTAAATTGAAACATAAATGTTTTTGCGAAATACAACTGACTTCATAGGAAATCTAGTGAGAAAAGAAGTTTGAAATACGATATAATGTCTGAGTTTAAAATACTTACAATTTGAAAGTAGTAGACACAACTTCAAATGTCTAAAATAATATTTAGCTTTGGTCTGTGAGAGAACTGATAAATGTGAAGTGAAATAAAATCCGAAATCAGTTTGGCAGGACTCAATCTCCTCACGATAATTTCCAATTTATAATAGAATCAGATATACGGCTATTCAATTTTGTACGTGATCGAAATCAGTTGAAATGTGCCAACTATATTTTATGTGTGAACCTATCGGGCAATAAATGGAAAATGTTAATTCAAATGTTTGTTAATATACTGGGCTTGGCGTTAAGTACCTACCTGTATATACGTTCAGTCATTTTGAATGCCATTCAGGTTTTCCAATCAATGTGATGAAATTCTCAAAAGATTCCCTGTTGAAAGGCGCGCCGAGTAAAAGTTATTTGTTTTTGTTCGACGAAAAAAATATTTATATTCCATTTCTGTTGATTTCGTCGTTTCGTAGTGGTTCGCTCCGTCGTTTGAGCTTGTCAAGCGAAAGTTCATTATTAATCCCATTGATCGTTCTCTTGATGACTGCTTCACTGAAAAATAATTGAAGGAAAAATAATAAAATAAAATAATAATAAAATCTTTTAATGTTCAAATACATACAATGCATTACATGTTTTAAAAACTTAAGTACCTAAACTAGGTCGAACCTGTTCTTATAGGTACTTATGCTCTTCACCTATTGAACAAGTATGTATTAATATGTGAAAATATATGTGTGTGAGAATGTGTTTGTGTGTGTGTGTGTGTGTGTGTGTTTCTGTGTGTGTGTTTGTGTGTGTGTGTTTGTATTTGAGTATGTGTTTAGTTTGTCTTCAGGGATGTTTTAACATTATTTAAAAGATATATTTATTTTATTTTATTACCCGTTAGCACAAAATAGTTAACATATTCTCTGTTTCATTGTAGTTTTGTGTAAGTAGCCATTCTTTTAATATAGTTTTACATTTATGCTTAGTTGTATTTTGTAGGTTTAGTTTTTTATTTAGTTTTTTGTATAAAATTGGGGCACTAAAAGGAGAAAAGCGTTCAGAAAATTTTGTTTTGGACGGAACATGCGGTATTTTTATTTGTTTACGTCTACTACTTTCTCGTGTTAAAAGTTTTATATCTAATGAAGAATGAAGTTTGAGTGTAACTTCAAGGTAATAGAGCTGCCGTACAGTAAGGACTCCATATTCCGCATATAGTGATGCAGTGGGATATCGGTATGGAAGGCAATTTAAGACCTTGAGCACCGCACGCTGTGCTCGTTCCAGAGGTAGAAGATTGGTTTTGTGTGTTCCTCCCCACACGCTTATGCAGTATGATAGTATTGATTGACAGAGTGATAGGTATAATATTTTTAGTAGTTTACTTTTAGCTATTTTTCTAATATTTCGAAAGACGGCAATTAGTTTTCTGACTCTTTGTGTTAAAATTTTGATGTATGGCGAAAAGTTGAGAAGAGCATCAATCGTGATTCCCAAATATTTGACCGTGTTCACTCTATCGAGATTTGTACAATTGCACTTGTTTTCTGAAATAGAATTACAGAGGTGATTATGGGCCTTGATGGTAAACATTTCAGAAGGGGGTTGAGATTTTTTAGACATGGAAAAGGTAACGTACTTAGTTTTATCAGTATTTAATGTTAATAGATTTGAAGCGAGTTTAAGTTGGATGTCATTAAAACCAATTTGAGCATATTTAAAAACCTGTTTCCAATCAGAACCACTGAAGACGAGTGCCGTGTCGTCTGCAAATGCCATAATTCTACCATTATTTATTGTAGTATTTATTATGTCATTCACATAAATTAAAAAGAGGGTGGGACCTAACACACTTCCTTGTGGCACCCCATAGTGGATCGGTAGCGGATCGCTTATAATAGACTCAATTTGAACAGTTTGAGCCCGGTCACTGAGATAGCTTTCGAAAAGCTTAAGCTGCTCGCCTCGGACCCCAACTGTTTCAAGCTTTCTGAGAAGGATGGGAGTAGATACAGTGTCAAACGCTTTCGCTAAGTCTAGGAATATACCAACGCATTTACGTCCTGCATCAAGTTCTTTAACGAGGAAGTTAGTTAACGTTGACACTGCATCGTTTGTTGATCTTGCTCTGCGAAAGCCGAACTGGTTAGGAGACAACAACTCCATCTCCTCAAGATATTTAACAAGCCTGGAGTTTATGAGTTTTTCCAATATCTTGGAAAGCGAGTTCAGCAAAGAAAATGGGCCTATAATTGCTTGGAGATTTAGTGTCCCCAGCTTTGTATATATAGGTATAGTTTTAGATATCTTCATAAGTTTAGGAAAAGTAGAAGAAGCAAAGGAGATGTTACAAATATGGGTTATCATTGGCACTAATACAGAGGCATTATATTTTAGTAGTTTATTAGAAATATTGTCCCACCCGGGGGAACTATCCGATTTCAAACTCATAATAGTCGAATGTACTTCTGTTTCATCAGTATTTAGAAGTACAAAAGACTTACCCGTAGAAGTCGGTGGAGGATTGTATGTTACTTCAGTTGGTAGGTTCTTTTGTACCTTTCTAGCCAAGTTTTCGCCAATATTTGTAAAGTATTTATTGATTTCGTTTACAGCTATTTTAGGGTTGTTATGTAAGGTTAGCAGTTCAGTACATCTTTGTTTGGTGGGTTTGTGGTTTGTTATGCTATTTAAAACAGCCCATGTCTTTTTAGCACTAGTAGCACATGCATTATCTAGTTGGAGCCTATCATATTGTTCTTTAGCTTTCCTGATTATTTCATGTAGATAGTTACGGTACCTGTTGTATGTAATTTTAAGGATTTCATTATTGGGAGATTTCTTAAGTTTCAGGTGAAGCTTATCTTTGTTTTTAACGCAACGTAGCAATCCTGTTGTAATCCAGGGCCTTTGTGGCACTTTACGTTTAGATATAGTTGTCACTGTAGAATTGTTTTTTATAATTGTACCCAAGGATGTGATCAAGTATTCAGTTGCTATATCAGCATTTTCAGTATAAAATAAAGGTTTAGTATCTTAAAGTTTTAAATCCTCTGATATCTTTTTGTAATTAATTTTGTTTATAGCAATTTTAGCGTTTCTTTTATTTTTTTCTTGATTTAGAGTAAGCAACACTGGGTAATGGTCAGTTATATCACTTTGTATAACAAATGTTTTCGAATGAAGGGAGGTTCTAATAACAGTGTGGTCTAGACAGCTGTTCACTCGAGTTGGTATGTAGTGAGAGGGGGTTAAACCATGAGAGGAAAGTAAATTTAAATACTCCGAGGCAAGTTTGTCCGTGGAGTTTTGGGCAATGTTAATGTTGATATCACCTGTCAGTATTACATTTGTATATTTAGCAAGATCAGTAAGTATTCGGTCAAGAGAGCTGATGAAGTTATCTATGTTTGGATAAGACGGTGATCTATATATTGATATTACCACTGTATTTTTGTCAAGTATAGTGACCAAAACAGTTTGCATCCAATATATCAGGCTCGTATGTTGTTGTCGTATGTAGTGTTCCAGGTGGGGGGGTCTAGCGTTTACTGAAAGCCAACATTCTGTAAAAGTTATAATATCTGGTAAATAGTTAAGTCGAGATAGGAACACTGTAAATTCATTTATATTTCGCCTTATGCTTCTTATATTTTGTGTTAAAACTGTAGTTCTACTGACGTAATTATCGATTACCGGTTTTAATTCTTCCGGAGTGCATACAAGTGACTCAGATATCTCGTAGCTATCAATATCATTGATTAACTCTTTGACTAAGCCCTCTTTTATATAGTGTAAAATTTAGTTCGCAGGTAAGTTGTATCAAAAATGTATTATTTTTAAAGCTACATACTACATAGATGAGATAATTTAGAGCAAGGGTTCTCATGCATTTATTGTTCTCAGACAATTTCGGACTATTAATATGTTTATAGATTATTTGAATTCGTTTAGAAGTAGAATATTTGTATACTTTTTTGGTTTTATAATTAATTTTTGTATTGTAGCGGTGTTGACATGTGTAGAAAGGTTGTGAAATTTTATACTTTATTTGCATAATGGATATAAGGGTATATAATGGTAATTGAATAATGGTTGTGTAGTGTTTATAATATATTATTATGTTTAATGTAAACAGTGTATAGTAATAATTTGTGTTGTGTTTGTTAAAAAAGTTGTTTGTGATTGTTGTTGGATAGCGCAATTTACAGAAAGAGACATTATTTGATAGTTTGATATAAATAATATTGTGTTTGTGTGTGTTTAAGTAAGAATAAACAGTGGAAATTACAAATTTACATACGAGCAAGAATAAACGCATGAGAGCATAGTAACCAATCACTTCTTGAGATTGCTTCTTAAGTCGGCCAGCTGTTCCATTCTTTGGATAACCTGGTATTGCCCACCTTCTTTTTCCCGTAACAGGACACGACCGTTGGATATCCAACAGTGGGCGAAGTTGTGTTCTCTTGCAAATATTTTCGCTTCGTAAAAAATTTTCTTCATCTTTTTCGATAGTAATTCCGATACATATATTGGTGTGTCTAAAGTCTGTAGGCCAAGATGTATTGCAGATAGCCTGGCTTTATCTTTGTTCAGAGTGTAGCTTTTGACGGCCTGGAGGAATTCAGTTTTGAATAAAGTAGTCTGGAATTCAACTATAAGCGCTGCCTGTTTAGCCTCTTTTTTGGATTGTGCTCTGGTAATATCTTTGATATCTATTATGGAAATATCCTTATTTAAGTTTTTGGCCAGTGTCAACACCAGGTTATATAGTTGGCTTTTGGTTTCATTTTGGATCTTTGGGACGTTTCTTATCTCCAGACTTGTTTTGATAACGTTTCTCTCCAAGTAATCAACTTTTTCATTTAGTTGGTTAATTTCTAGTTTTAAGCTTTTATTGTCATCATCTAATTTCTTTATGTTGACATCCAGGTCCTTCATCTGATGACACATAAAGTCCATTGACTTTTCAATGTCAAGACTTGTTGAGCGTATCTCTTGGTTTTGCCCTTTAACTTCTTTAATGTGCTCTTCAAGGGATTCTAATCTTTGTTGTTGCGCTTCAAATAATGTTTTAATCATGTTTTTCATTTCCAATTGGAAAACATCAAACGTAGCTTGCCATTCTTCAGATGGACGCCGCCTTTTATTTCGCTGCGTGATGTTTAAATCCTCACTCGATGCACTGCCTCGTAAATTGTTTTCCGCTGCAAACATACCTTTACGGCTCTTCGGTGAGTGTTGCATTTTTGCGTTGTAAATGTAAAAGAACTTATTTACAAGGGCTTTAAGGTGCAAATTATTCTCGTCGTAGCTAGCCAGTAATATGCGTCGTATCACTTGAAGTTCTGGTATATAGCGGAGTCGAATTTCGTCGCGGCCGCTTACTAACTCCGTGGCTCATCCGCACCAAGCGCACTCGAGTCGCAGAAGGGCGCAGGATCGAATCCGGGCTCGGACAAAAATTTTACAAAAAGTCAACAGCAACTCACTGCGGCTCGACTGCGATGTTTGGGGCTCCGGAGCAGCAGGGCGAAGCACGAAAGGTGACCACAATGTCCAGCGGAGGCCGAGGGGCGGGTTTCTTTATTTAATATTTGTGCAAAATAAATCGTCAACACGTCCGTACGGTACAGAGGCCGGTAGGCGAGAGGTATCGGTTTCATATTTTATGCTCTTCTGAAAATGTATATTAAGGATTTTTCCTCGAGATATTTTTATTTAAAAGTTTTGTGTATTCAATCGTTACCGTTTCTATATCTCTTTCTAAGGTTGAAAAATGTTATTTTTTAATGCTATTGAGTAAAAATTTTTTATTTAGTATTTGTTACTGATCTTCTAATTTGGCACTTGTTACACAACATTTTCTTTCTAAGATTGAATATACCATACTATATTTCATACAAAATTGATGAACTTGTATTAGGTACTAAAATTAGTCTTTATGGATCGCTCGCGACCACAATTGGTGTAACCCAGTCGAAACGTCAGGCAGTAAGTAGCTACGTAATTTGATACTCCTAATATCGCATGTAGACCCATAAAGACTAATTTTAGTGTGGAACGCGAATATCTAAAATCTTGTATTAGGTACTTGACTCAAACGCATTTATTCCTACTATTTACATTTAGCACGTTTTTTGCAGCCTTCAAGTTTAGGGTTGCTATTCAATTTCAGCAGGTGTATAAACTTCCGCTCAGGCATTGCTCGCGACCCGCAGTACTAATGCGCTATGCACATGCAATCTCCGCGCAAACTGCGCTCGCTACCATCTGCGCTCGTCTGATTGAAATCGACTGTTACTAACGTGTTTCGCGGTTAGAGATGTACGGTATTACCGGTACAACATGCACCGTTGATTATAAGCTGAATACGGTTCTGTGGAAACGCTTGGTAGTCGTAGTTGGTCTTATTGGAGACAAGCGCCGCAGCATTACCTACGGTGTATGTTATTTCGAAGAATTACATGTCTATGTTTTTCTGACGACACGATTATTAGTATATGTCTTTCCCTGCCCTGCCCGTAGGCAGCGTGTAAAATACGAAGAGGCCGATATTTGTAGGCTTGGACTGAATAGGTATATGAGTATTTTTTTACACCGAATTATGACTTAGTCGAACTGATTTGTATAGTATTATTTAGAGTTGATAAAATAACTGTGTTCATTTAAAAAAAAGGATATAGCCGTATGTAAAAATCGCATGTGCACTACCTATTAGCGAAATAGCTGAAAGTAATCTATATTATACAAGTGGCCTATCTATATGACTCGACTTAGCATAAGCCGTGTTTTTATAGGCGTTTCGGTTTAATGTTCATGCAAATTTGTGGCAAGGCATTTCAGGTGAAGATAATTTTCGTAACGAGCTCTTTCTGCGAAGAGAGTTCAAATTAAGTCGAAGTATTTCTGTTAAACTGAGGAAACGATTCAGCTTTATTTGTGCTCTTTACGTACAATAACAGGCCGGGATATCATGAAGTTTACTCTTCAAAATTAACTGTTGTTAGACCTGAAATTGGTTGGACCTAATTAAATTTGAAGGCTGAAACCTGGTGTTTAACATTTTTGTCTTGTTAGCTTACTTTCAAAGTTACTAGAAATTCTAATTCCAGTCGAAGTCCCGCCGCGCATGAATGTGAATTTTTCCAATTTTAAATTCAAATTCACCTGTAATATCAAGTTTTATATTTATTATTATACTTCTTACACACGTGAATCTTACAAGTTTTGGGAATGAGAACCTGCTCCATTCTGTTTATTATATTATTATACTTTCCGAATATTATTATTTTGCGGTTAACAAAACAAAAGTCTACAATTATATGACACATACCAGTCTAATAAAATATTTATTTCAAAATACACTTCTAACAGTAAATAAGTGCAACAATAACTTAACAGAACTCGAAATACTATTATGCCCAACTCCAAAAACTATGAACTCAACTAAAGTTGGCCGAGCTTATAGAAAACTTATTTAATGTTCTCTATGAGCATTGAATTTTAAAACAAACGGACTACAAAGGGAACGTAGTTGCGTGCCAACCGTATCTTCTTGTTAGGAAATTCCAACAAAGCTGTGTAATTGTATTCTTTTTTCTATTACTGAAATGCAACTATTTTGTACAGACCTACTTTTGTGAATGGTTTACTTTTAACGTATTTTCAGTTCGATATTGTTTTTTTTATTGTCAAAGTTTGAATTACGATAAATGACAATATAATTTAATTTTTTTTGCTAATACCTTACACGGGCTCGTTAATTATTAATTTCTTTTGATTTCATCAAATCAACAAATACTCGTAGATCCTTGCAGAATCGACTATCATCTTATTTGTTGGGCTAGGCTCTTATTTTTCTTTTCAGCTTATTGATAATTATCTTTTGTGTTTTCAGAAAAAAATATTTATACTACATTAGTTAGAGATATTTGTAAACTCTTACACTCATTATCATGCAAAGTTCTCTCTCGTTGATAGCAAGAATGTAAGTTAAACGGATATTAGGTATTATACTTAAATTTAATAAGATTAGCTTCATATTTTTTATTGCTAGTGTATGGCGATGGCGAGCGCAATAAAATCCTTATATAAGATTACAAATAGCAAACTAAATCCTCAGCAATTTTATACCACGTTTCATTTGTCTATTATTCCTATTCCAAAATGCACTTCTATTCTCAAACGACGATATATGTCTTCCCCCACTTATCTCAGCACACCTCGCATTTACTCTCCGAATGCCGCGGGAATATCAAACAATCTGTTCTCTAGACGGTGAATCCTGGTCGTGTATCCCGGATAGACGTTCGGAGGCCATATTAATGGGCCCACCTGCCACCCGGGACGGAACGCATTAATAAATATGGGAAAACAAATATAAGGTAGCGTGCGTACGTTGTTTATCAACTGAGTGCATTCAGTGTTGGATAGTGCTTATCTAACACTTTCAATCCTATTGTAAAAGTACTTTTGAAATGCCAAACCTTCATACCATAAAATGTATCATACCATAGGAAGAGAGTGGGCGGGAATCTGTGTTTTATAAAATACTAGCGTTCCGCCCGCGACTTCGTCCGCGTAGAGACGTTTAACGGGTAAAACATTACTTCCTTATAGCGCAGTCGGTTAAAAAGTAGCCTATATCCTTTCCTTGGCTCTGGACTATACCAAATTTAATTTAAATCGGTTCAGTACTTTATGCGTGAAAGCGTAACAGACAGACAGACAGACAGACAGAGTTACTTTCGGATTTATAATATTAGTAAGGATAAATATTATAATATTCAAAGGTACACCTTTTGCTTGTTGTGTCAGGTAGATTTGGATGCTTTGAAGTGATATTAATAAATACCTGTTCTTTTAACCTAAGTCTAAAATTTAACAACAAAGAACCAACAATAAATTGGAATTATTTGGATTACTTTTTACAAGAAAGCACATACGATACTACGAGATCTACAACATAATCGTAGCGTCTACGGATAGCTACGCCGTAGTAATGGAGCCGTGTGGTGTGTATACGATATTAATTACAAAATGACGTTGCACACAAGCTTTGCTGGCATAATTCAACTCCGTGTTTATAATCAACAGATAACACAATAACAGGGTGTAATAACTAAGTTTACTGTATGTATTCAGTGCAGTATATCACCTACGTAGATATTATTGAAATTGATTCTGACAACAGCGTTTATGGGTATAATTTGATATAGTGTGAGACGCTCTTAGGTCATAATTACGGGAAACAAAACATTATGTCGAATCATAGCTTAAAGGCATCAACCTAATACTTGTTAGTCCAGTCAAATTAGGTAAAAATCTCGGAATTCGAGATACCCAGCTGTAAGTCTGTAAATACTTGTATATTGACGTCCTAAAAGTTGTCTCAAAACCTACATATTGTAGGGTGTACGCAACTATTAAATTTTCAAGGACAAATGTCACAAATATCAGTTTTATGAACTTTTGAGCGAAACGGGAAGTTTTATCATAAAAGTGTGTAGGAGAAAATTGCTTATCATCTAATTATCTATAAAAATTGTCTCTACGTTTTATTCCTAAGATTCACCATTTCAGAGATACAGCGATGCAAATAGTTGAAAAAGTTGTATTTTCAAAAGCTTCCAGGCCCACGTGCGATTGTGCTAGACAGTTAAAATTTTCACGAATGATGTATTTTAGTAGCCTCTATAACATCTTATACCAGAAAAGGCTTAAAACCAATGTTTAAGTGGGTTCTCATACAAAAATTGTGTTTTTTTTTTCTTACACTTGGCCGGTTTTTAACGTGGTTACCCCAGTAAACCTATTCCAGACGACACCTTTTATACATGAAGAACACGTTGTTTATAAGGAAGCCAAGGTAAATAATTGTTTTGTGTTGTTTTCAGTATTCAGAAGATTTAAAAAAGATTTCTGCGTTTCATTAAATTAAATTTGGTTAATATGGATCTTCACGTTCTTAATAGAGTTAGATGGACAGTTAACATTTTTAAAATGAATTTTTTTCAGTTATACTTCAAACAGAAATTCTAATAATTGGTTATTTCGTACTTTTTGACCCATAATAAGCAGTCTAAATGTACTGAAACGTATATGTATAGTACTAAAACAACATAAAACAATTATTTAACTAGGATTCCATATAAACAACGTGTTCTTCACGTATAAAAGGTGTCGTCTGGTATAGGTTTACTGGGGTAACCACGTTAAAAACCTGCCAAGAGTGAGAAAAAAAAACATAGTTTTTGTATGAGAACCCTCTTAAACATTGGTTGTAAGCTTTTTCTAGTATTAGATGTTATAGAGGCTACTGAAATACATCAGTTGTGAAAATTTTAACTGTCTAGCACAATCGCACGGGTGTCTGGAAGCTTTTGAAAATACAACTTTTTCAACTATTTGCATCGCTGTATCTCTGAAATGGTGAATCTTAGGAATAAAACGTAGAGACAATTAGATAATTAGATGATAAGCAATTTTCTCCTACACACTTTTATGATAAAACTTCCCGTTTCGCTCAAAAGTTCATAAAACTGATATTTGTGACATTTGACCTTGAAAATTTAATAGTTGCGTACACCCTACCATATGTAGGTTTTGAGACCACTATTAGGGTGTCAATATCTAAGTATTTACGGACTTACAGCTGGGTATCTCGAATTCCGAGATTCTTACCTAATTCAAGCTTAAATGACTGGACTAACAATGTAAAGAGCGATATTTTGTATCTTTACCGTATCGCACCTTTGAAATAAATAGCCTTGAAAAATGCCTTTTATAGTGACTCCACGAAGAATGCGTGTCGATTTAACCTCGGTCTATAGGATTTTCGCTAGAGGCTATATTAATGAGTCTACCTGTCGCGCGACTGAGATGGATGCCCATGCCGGCCCTACTGTGACCTGGTGCTAGGGCTGCTACACTTCCAGTTTTCCCTGGATTTGTCGGTTTGGAATACGCCCAAAAATTATTAGAAAGAACTGGTAATTCGCATGACCTTTTAGTCGTCAATCTATACCAATTTGAATTACATACTGTTTTGCACTGAAGAAGAATATACGCTCACCTTCCCTACCCTTTCTAACAATTATATTGGACATGAAAATAATTTAACTAAGAACTTAAAGTAGGTAAGAAAAAACGTTTTAAAGAAAGAAAGAAAAATATTTTGTTTTTCTTTTTAAAAGGATTTTATTCTTTGTTGCAACTACCATTGATATATTATATTATCAGTGATTATATTTCTAAAAATTAACATTTTACACTTTTCAATATTTACTTACAGTCTTCGTAGATGTGCAGGTTTCCTCAACGATGTTTTTCCTTCACCGTTAAAGCGTCGAATAATCGTTCATATGCATTTGAAGACACAGTGGTACGTGGCGGAGTTTGATCTGGCGACCTCTCGCATGGCAAGCAACAACCTTAACCACTCGGTCATAAAGGCTTTTTAGCTTTACAGTCCTATTAAAACTGAAAAGATGGTTACCGTACAGTATAACCGACGGTGTACCAAATTTGTTGTGGCCCAATTTCCTAAGTGAATTCGACACTATTGTCATCTTGGACAGCAAACTTTCCTTTACTAATCATTTCGATCATATTATTTCAAAATCTTATAAAATTCTTGGTTTCATTTGGCGAAATTGTAAACATTTTAAAAATTCCATTGCTCTAAAATTTGTGTATTTCGCATTGGTACGCAGCACTTTAGAATATTGCTCGAGTATTTGGAACCCAAAATATAAGTGTCATAGTGATCGTTTGGAAAAGGTGCAGAAGAAGTTTTTATTTTTCCTGTGTTTGCATCAAGGCAAAAAATATGAGTTGGTCAGTTATGAGGATAGACTGAACTTTTTTAAGATCTCCTCACTACAAAACCGTCGATGGGTAGCTGATCAAGTATTGTTATTCAAAATATTAAATAACCTTATCGACTGTCCTAAATTGGTCAGCCAAATAAATTTCAAAATTCCTCGGCCAAATTCTAGAATCATTAACTTCAAACCCTTTTCATTAAAAAAATGTAAGACTAATTTGGGCACTCATAGTGTTTTTTACAGAATGTGCAACGACTACAACAATGCTTGTACGTCTATTAATTTGTATGGCCCCACTTCGACAATGTATAAAAAAATGTTAATTATTTCCTGATTGTGTGTGTATATTCTTTGTAGCAATAATTAATTGTTATTAACGTCGTTTTAATATTTATTTATTATTTGTATATATCCTTTTTATTGTTTTTGTAGTTATGTAAATTTTCACATGCTGTTGCTATTGCTGCCAGATTGACGGCTTTTTTTTTGTGTACGCAAGTTGTGTTTGCCTGTAAGTGTTTTTTCACTAAATTTATAATTTTTAGGTTAATGTTGTTAATTTTATGTTATGGTGTTAAAAATGTTGGCAGACCTTATAAATAAATAAATAAATAAATAAATAAATTGTTCGGATTAAAAAGCTATCAGCAGAGTAGTAACAACAAATAAATTTTGAGATAACACTAAAGGACATTTGCAACTTACGACATTAAATTACCAAGGAGTCAAATTATACAACAGCGTCAATAAATTCTTTAATATTCATGAAATGACGAGGCGAGATTGCAAAAAAGTTGTGCAAAGCTGGCTTCTGTCTTTGGACTACGAGGATACGGAGGGTCTCTTGTCTGTCCATACGGTGTACGAATTTTAGTACCCGTCAAAAATATATATAGAATATTTTATTGATATTTGCTTGTTTTCAATGATTTGACATTTCTGTATAAATACATTTTTGTAAGTTTTTATATAAGACCAATATTATTATGTAAATAGAGTATACTCATGTCACTCAGGTAGGTACTGGTGACCTGACACAGGGTTCCCCTAGTTTTGGCACCAGTCCCCGCTGTTGCTACATTATTTTTACTTCCTTGCTATACTCATAAGTAGTTTTAAGTGCAACATTGTGGGAAAGTGAATAAATCATTATTATTTAATTATACGTAAGATTTTTTCAAGTAAAAAAAACCGGCCAAGTGCGAGTCGGGCTCGCGCACAAAGGGTTCCGTAGCAGCAAATATAATAAAAATCAACCTATCTCAAAAACTATAAGAGATACTTTGATCAAACCAAAAATCGTTGAAAGAGTTAATTAGCATGCATCACCTCTATTTTTTTAGAATTTTATACCCCGTAGTTATAAAAAATAGAGGGGGGGGACAGACTTTTTACGACTTTGAGAGCTGATATCTCAAAAACCGTTCACTTTAAGAAAAATGTTTTTTAGAAAACTTTATATCATTTTAAAAGACCTTTCCATTGATACCCCACACGGGTATGTACATCGAAAAAAAAAATTTCATCCCTCAGTTACATGTATGGGGGGCCCCACCCCAATTCTTTTTACTATTTAGTGTCATATTTTTGTAGCGGTTCATACAACACATATTCCCATCAAATTTCATCACTGTAGTACTTATAGTTTCCGAGTAAATCGGCTGTGACAGACGGACAGACGGACAGACGGACAGACGGACATGACGAAACTATAAGGGTTCCGTTTTTGCCATTTTGGCTACGGAACCCTAAAAAGGACAGAAGTAGCTCAATTCTAATAGCTACAGGTATTGAAATACTATCGTTATATTTAATTGCTACTTAGATACCTAGGAAATTTAATAACTCACATAAAATATGACTTTTGAAAAAGATGCAAAGATTTTAAATAATTAAATTAATTACAGGAATTTAGATACCTCTTAAAGCAAACAAAATTTCCTCAGTAACGGCAGCTAAACCCTCCGTTATTTACAAGTAAAGGAAGAAATGTTTATTTTCTATGGCGATCATAATACAAATACCGTTCATTATTACTTCCAAGAACGAATTTGTTTTGTTTACGCCCTTGACGATAGAATAACGCTTAGAATGTTATTAATGTAATTGTAATAAAATTATAATTATAACTTTAAGCAATCGACAAAATGTTTCATTTTCATTAAAATACTTTCCTTCTACTAACATAATTTTTGAAAAAATAAGATTACCAGCTATTTATTTCAATATTTTAATAGTGGGTTCATATGTTATTTATAGCAGAAATATGTTACCAATCAAAACTTTGACTTGTGCTTTTTTGTATTCTGAATAAACATTTTTTTCTAACAGACATATGATGATGGCTTAGAATAGCCTCATCATCATCACTGGACTTGCGAGGCAGCGGATCGATCTCACCCCTCAAAAGAAAACATAATGCAATTCTCCGAAGGCGTTGAACTTATTTACCCTCATACACATTATAATTAACATACCATACACTCCTTGGCGAACCTGACAGCATAATTGGATATCAAGTCGATCACAATTACACCCGTGTTGGCTTTAACATTGATCAACGGCTATCAATTCAGTACACGCGACTCAGTCATAATTAACCGCCCGCCATCGCTGCATTATCGTGACAGTCAGCATGGGACTTACCGAGATACATGAGATACATCACGCCGTTACATAAATACGTGTGAATAAATAATACTTGAGCCCGTCAACGGATATGTGTACCAAGGGAATATATGCCGGGTATGATACACAAACTTGACAGCCAAATAAATAACGCACAATCGCGCAATGAGTATAAACTTACGATGTTTTTTTGTTTTCGTGGTGGGCTGTTAAAGTACTTATAAAAGGAGGACAGGCAAGAAGTTTTTGAGTTACCTACATTAGTTAGTATGAGAGGCTTTCATAAGTTACAATCGTAAAAAAAAATGAGTGCAAATTTCGTCGAAGTTTAGCCTCTCATTGTAGTACCAGTGACGACACATAATATATTTTTAAATATGGTAACACAATCGCATAAGCAACTTAAAATGGATTCAGTTCTATACATAATGATTTCTAATATTATTTTTTATTTTATTCATAAACCTAGAAATAGTGTCTCAAAGCAGTTTTCACAGTGATTTAGTCATGCGATTTCCGATAGACGGTACTGCAGACAAGATAAAGTGTTCGGAATCAAATAGGGTGTGCGATACAGCACCGCATGTACACAACTATTCAATTGGGGAAGTTGTTCGGAGTCCAGAATTAAATGTCGGGAATTCCGTTTCCAATCCGGGTAGGTAAGTGATCGGTATCCAGGTCTTTGTGGAGTATTTATTGTTCTAAATAATTGAAGCGCACGCTACTTCGGCTTACTCACGTGGACTGACTGATTGAATACCTAGTTTGTTAAAAGGATGCTTGATTGAATTCTCAACCAAGCATCCGATATAATTTAACAGCAAGAATACTTCTAATTTTGCTACTTCTAGACTGTGTTTTAATTACAATATGAGTAATAAAAATCCTAACAAAATAAAATTACTCAACCACTCTTGTAACTTGGTGTAAATATCAGAATAGAACAGAAGTGTAATTAAAAACATACTACACATTCAAACAGGTCCACAAATATACATTAGACTAGCGGCTGCCCACGACTTCGTCCGCGTGGAAATGTATAATGGCAGCAATGATTATTAAAAAAAAGCCTATAATATACCTTGTAGGTATTTATTAGTGAAAGTTCCGTCAAAATTGGTCCAGCGGTTTCAGAGATAAGAGGAAATAAGCAGACAGACAGATAATAAAAATTAAAACTGTGTTTTTGTTATTAATACCCGATATAAATTCATACACATTTATTAAAAAGCCGTTATTTTAATATGAAAAACAGTCACTTCATTTTTATTTAGTAGTATAAAACCGACAACTTAATGTTACACTCAATTCTTCTGTCATAAATGAAGTATTTTTTTTTTCAAGAGTTTTAGTTAGACCGATTTTCCTAACTGACTTACAATGATGGCTTGGAGTAGCATCGTCATCGTCACCGGACTTGCGGGGGAGCGGGTGGCTTTCACCCTTAAAAGTACGACCGATTCAATATAGAATACAGCCCTGGTATTTAATATCAGGTAAAATGTTTATATCGCTAGGTATTCCAATTTTTACAAACACAATGCCGGGGAATAACTCTGTTAGGTGCGCTTTTGAACGATGGCATTTGTAAATAAAACGTAAAATGTACGTGTATATTGAGAGTTGGATCACATCATACAGTTTGGAAATGGTAGGAGAGTGCATGCAGTGAAACGTGAATAACAGAAATCACCTCTGTTTCAGTTCAAAACCATTCATAGAATTGCAAAATTATATTTTATTACTGCGGTTTTTGATTTATTCCACCTGAGCGCAAATCAATATATATTGCTGCAAACAATATTTTATCTTAATCAGAGTTACTAGATCATGTCGTCGAACGACGGGCAGTAAGTATCTAGCAATGGATTTGCTACTCCTAATATCGCGTGTAGACCCATAAAGACTAATATTTAGAGTAACCAGTTGTAACATGCTTGACAAAGTGAAATAACCCTAACTAACTAACCCACTTTTGTACCGATATCCAAGGTTTTGTACGTTACCTACATATGAACGCAGGTGAATGGATTTCAAATAGTCGAATGCGCTACTGAATTGTTAATTTGCACCGCAAACTACATGTTGATTACGGGTAAGCACTCGTAGATACGTTATTTGCTGTTTGAAAGTTAGCTGACGTCCGCATACTCTCGTATCTAATTGAGCACAAATTTTATTGAAGCGGTTAGCCAATAAAATATTTGCAGTTGAACAATATAGCTAGTGCTTACACTACACCAAGCCATATTTTAACAGTAATTGTAATTTTCGTGAATGATGTTTGGTCCCACGTCATAAATGACATGAAAGTTACAACGATGATAGTGCATTATTTAATACGATTTTTTTTCAAATTACTTTAGTAAGTACTAAACCTAATTTTTTTTTTTAAAACTGCTATCAATTTTTATGAATAAAAAAAAATTACTAAAATTCGTAAATTCAGGTTGCACAGAACAGATTGCTTCGTAGTAGGTATTGTATCCGTACACTTTTATTTCAGCATTTACAGTTTTACAGAACGCCCAACATGAAAATAATATAGGTGACAATATGACATAGTAACATAATAAAACAATTTTATGGGTGACATACTTCAAGCTGCATGTCCTGGCACAGTCGGCATAGATATTTGTATGTATTTACACAAATTAATCATGACAAGCTTATCATTATAAGTGTTATAAATTTTTGTATAAAATTCAAAAAACGGATGACAATGTAAAGGATACATTTGGTTTCGTTATCAGGAGTCGTGGGCTCGATACCCATCCGGGATATTAATGTAAGTGTTCGTCCCTTGTCGGTGTATGTTATTTATATATTTAAATATGTTTATATTGTCTGCTGCTGATTCTGATAACACAATTACTTAGTTAGTTACCACAGGATCAGATCACATACAATGATGTGACGTGAGTTTCGACCCTAATAGCCATATTGTTAGTAAGTCTCGGATTAATGGATTGGCGGTATATCCTCATCAGGTTAATTAATACATTCAACTAAATTGAAACTTAATACATTTTCATTTTAGGTCGGTCAAAATAGTCTACAGACATGTATTTTGAACGCCAGCTATTATACAGAAGGTTGGAAATTTTATAATTATGTATTTCAATAATAATTTGTTGTGTTTTGTTTCTTTACGATTTTAATTATTGTCCAGTAAGGTACTAGTCCTACTTTCGTACCCTGGACTGTCCAATCTTGTTCATATTTTACTTTTTCTCCTGTGATATACTAGTATGGTATGGCTAATTTTCTGCAATGTTAATTGTTGTCTGATAAAAGTAGTAGTATAGAGTAAGTATCGAATTTCTTTCTGGTGTCTTCTCGGTAAAGTCAGCGTTCCGAACCGGTGGTAGAATCACTAATCTATTACTTACTTATTTACTGTACCCTCGATTTATAAGTGCGTGTAAATGCCTATATAAATAAATAAATTTTGACTTTGACGTTGACTTATAGCTAGGTTTATAGGTATATTCAATAGTTACATAAGTAGGTAGGTAGGTTAAGCTTCACCAGTTTAGTAAGTAATTTAACTGATTGATTATTGCTCTAAAAGCTTCGTTAAAAATGGATTAATCCTACACAAACTGTACCTACTGACTGATTGAATGAGGCGTCGGACGGCCTTCGGCCAAGGCGGCCGGTCTCAATTGAGATCAGCCAAGTGCGCTGGGTATATTATAGTGCACAAGTGTAAATGAATACACTAGTGCACTCTACGTTCTCTTACACT